>CM077310.1:94545127-97045127 GCA_039655065.1 Glossophaga mutica
ATCCACCTTGAATTTATTTTTGTCTATGGTGTAAGTTGGTGCTTGAGTTTCACTTTTTTGCACATAGCTGTCCAGTTCTCCCAACACCATTTGTTGAAGAGGCTATATTTACTCCAATTTATATTGCTGTCCCCTTTGTCAAATATTAATTGACTGTAGAGATTTGGGTTTATTTCTGGGCTGTCCGTTCTATTCCACTGGTCAATATGCCTGCTTTTATGCCAGTACCAAGCTGTTTTGATTACAGTGGTCCTGTAATACAGTTTGGTATCAGGTATTGTGATCCCTCCTACTTTGCTCTTCTTTCTCAAGATTGCTGCAGCTATTCAAGGTTGTTTATGGTTCTGTGTAAATTTTTGAAGTGTTTGTTTTATGTCTGTGAAATATGCCATTGGTACTTTAATAGGTATTGCACTGAATCTGTAAATTGCTTTGGGAAGTATGGACATTTTGATGATGTTAATTCTTCCCATCTATGAACACGGTATGTGTTTCCATTTGTTTGTGTGTTCCTTGATTTCACTCTTCAGTGTTGTGTAGTTTTCGGCATACAGGTCTTTTACATCCTTGGTTAGGTTTATTCCTAGGTATTTTATTTTTCTTTTTGCTATATTGAATGGGATTTTTTTCTTCATTTCTGCTTCTGCTGTTTCATTGTTGGTATACAAAAATGCCTTTGATTTCTGGATATTGACTTTGTATCCAGTTCTTTGGCCAAATTCATTTAATAGGTCTAGCAGTTTTGTGGGTGAGTTTATAGGATTTTCTATGTACACCGTCATGTCATCTGCAAACAATGATAGTTTTGTTTCCTCCTTTCTGAGCTGGATGCCTTTTATTTCCTTTTCTTGTCTAATCAATGTGGCTAAGACTTCCAGTACTATATTGAACAGAAGTGGTGAAAGTGGACAACCTTGTCTTGTTCCTGATCTTAGTGGAAAAGATTTTAGTTTTTGCCCATTGAGTATGATGTTGGGTGTAGGTTTCTCACATATGGCCTTTATTATGTTGAGGAATGCTCCATCTATTCCCACTTTGCTGACTGTTTTTATCATAAATGGGTGTTGTACCTTATCAAATGCTTTTTCTGTATCTATAGATATCATGTGATTTTTGTCTTTGCTTTGGTTTATGTGATGCATTACGTTTACTGATTTGCGAAAGTTGACCATCCTTGCATCCCTGGGATGAATCCCACTTGCTCATGGTGTATGATCTGTTTAATGTATTGTTGGATACAGTTTGCCAATATTTAGTTGAGGATTTTAGCATCTATGTTCATCAGCGATATTGGCCTAAAGTTCTCCTTCTTTGTTGTGTCTTTATCTGGTTTGGGGATTAGGATGATGCTGGCTTCATAAAAAGAGTTTGGGAGTCTTCCATCATTTTGGATTTTTTCAAATAGTCTGTGAAGGATAGGTGTTAGCTCTTCCTTAAATGTTTTGTAGAACTCTCCTGTGAAATCATCAGGTACAGGACTTTTGTGTGTCGGGAGTTTTTTGATTACTGCTTCAATTTCATCAGCTGTTATTGGTCTGTTCAGGCTTTCTGATTTTTCTTTGCTGAGTTTTGGAAGATTATATTTTTTGAGAACTTGTCCATTTCACCTAGGTTTTCAAATTTCTTGGCATATAGTTCTTCATAGTAATTTCTTACAATCCTTTGTATTTACGTGGTGTCAGTTGTAATCTCTCCTCTTTCATTTCTGATTGTGTTTATTTGAGTCCTCTCTCTTTTCTTCTTGATGAGCCTGCTTAAAGGCTTGTCAATTTTGTTGATCTTTTCAGAGAACCAGCTCCTGGATTCATTGATCTTTAGGATTGTGCATTTAGTCTCTATGTCATTTAATTCTGCTCTGATCTTGGTCATTTCTTTCCTTCTACTTGCTCTGGGCTGTCTTTGTTGTTGATCTTCGAGTTCTTGTAGGCATAGGGTTAGGTTGTTTGTTTGAGATGTTTCTATCATTTTTAGGTAGGTCTGTATTGCTATAAACTTCCCTCTGAGAACTGCCTTTGCTGTGTTACATAAGTTTTGGGTCCATGTGAGTTCATTATCATTTGTTTCCAGAAACTTTTTGAATTCCTCCCTAATTTAATTCTTAAAGTAGTTTTTTTTTTTTAAAGATTTTATTTATTTATTTTTAGAGAGGGGAAAGGAGGGAGAAAGAGAGGGAGAGAAACATCAATGTGTGGTTGCCTCTCACATGGCCCCCACTAGGGGCCTGGCCTGCAACCCAGGCATGTGCCCTGACTGGGAATCGAACCTGTGACCCTTTGGTTCACAGCCCGCGCTCAATCCACTGAGCTACGCCAGCCAGGGCCCTAATTTAATTCTTGACCCATTCATTGTTTAATACCATGCTATTCAATTTCCATGATTTGAGGGTATTGGATTTTTCCCTTGGAGTTGGTTTCTTGTTTCAGTCTCTTGTGGTCAGAGAAAATGCTTGGTATGATTTCAATTTTCTTGAATTTGTTGAGGCTTGTTTTGTGTCCTATCATGTGCTCTATCTTTGAAAATGTGCCATGTGCATTTGAAAAGAAAGTGTATTTAGTTTCTTTGGGAGGAAGCGCTCTATATATATCTGTTAAGTCCATTTTCTCTAGAGTGTGGTTCAATACCACAATATCTTTGTTGATATTTTGTTTGGAAGGTCTATCCAGTTTTGACAGTGGGTGTTAAAATCGCCTACTATAATTGTGTTTCTGTCAATATCTTTCTTGAAGTCCTCTAAGATTTTCTTGATGTATTTAGGTGTTCCTATGTTGGGTGCACATATATTTACAATGTTTATGTCTTCTTGGTGGATTCTTCCCTTGAGTATTATGAAGTGACCTTCTGGGTCTCTGTTTATGGTTCTTCTTTTGACGTCTCTTTGTCCTATATGAGTATTGCTATCCTGGCTTTTTTTTTTTCCTGTCCATTTGCTTGGAAAATTTGTTTCCAGCCCTTTACTTTGAGTCTGTGTAGGTCTTTTGTCCTGAGGTGAGTCTCTTGTAGGCAGTGTATGTGTGGGTTATGCTTTCTTATCCACTCAGCTATTTTATGTCTTTTGATTGGAGCATTTAATCCATTTACGTTTAAGGTTATTATTGATAGGTATTTATTCATTGCCATTTTTGTACATGTGTTTCTCTCCCCCCTCCCTTTTCCTTTCTTCCCTTAAATCAGTCCCTTTAGTACCTCTTGCAGAATTGGTTTGGTAGAGGTGTATTCTTTTAGACTTCTTTTGTCTGGGAAGCTCCTTATTTGGCCTTCTATCTTGATTGAAAGCCTTGCTGGATAAAGTAGTCTTGGTTGCAGGCCTTTGGTTCTCATTGCTTGGAATATTTCTTGCCATTCTCTTCTGGCTTGGAGCGTTTCCATTGAGAAGTCAGCTGCTAACCTCTTCGGGGCTCCCTTGTATGTTACTTCCTTTTTCTCCCTTGCTGCCTTTAAGATTCTCTCTTTGTCTTGGAATTTTGCCATTTTGATTATAACGTGTCTTGAAGTGGGCCTCTTTGGGTTCCTCTTGATTGGGAGTCACTGTGTTTCCTGAATTTGTGTGGCTTTTTCTCTCACCAAATTAGGGAAGTTTTCCATCGTTACTTTTTCAAATAGGTTTTCTATCCCTTGCTCTTCTTCTCCTCCTTCTGGTGTCCCAATTATACGGATATTATTCCATTTCATGTTGTCTTGCATTTCTCTTAATCCCTCTTCAGTCTTTCTGAACCTCTTTTCCTTTTCTTGTTTTTTTCTTGGTGGTTTTTTTTTCTATTTTGTCCTCCAACTCGCTGATCCGATCTTCTGCTTCATCGATTCTGCTTTTGATTCCTTGTACTGTGTTCTTCAGTTCAGAAATTGTATTCTTCATTTCCTCTTGGCCCTTGTTGATAGTTTCTATTTCCTTTTTCATGTTGATATAGTTTGCATTGAGTTCATCATAGCTTCCCTGTAGTTTCTGGTAGCTCACTGAGAGCTCATGGAGCTTCCTGACAACCATTGCTTTGACCTCAATATCTGATAGTTGAGTTGCCTCCGTTTCATTGAGCATTCTTTCTGGGACTTTCTCCTTTCCTTTCATGTGGGGATTGTTTCTTTGTCTTCCCATTGTTTGTAAGACTCTTGTTAGCCTCAACTTCTTAAATTGATCTGTTCTGGCTCCCTGGGTTTCTGTTGCCTCCTTCTGTAGTAGGATACCTGTGAGATTCAGTGATGGATTCTCTCCTTCATATATCCTGTTCTTCACAGCTTCCACTGTCTCATCAGTTGGGATACCCTCTTTTTGGGACCAACTCTGTTTTTTTTTTTTTTCACGGTTCCAGGTTTGTTTGCTTTTTTGTCTCACTTGTGGGTATTTATAAAGAGCAAAGAGGGGAAAAAGTGAAAAAAGAAGGAAGGAAAAAAGAGGAAGGTAGAAGAGATAAAATTGGAAAGAAAGGAAGAGGGAATAAAACAAGAAAGAAGTAAAGAGAGGCAAAAGGAGTTGGGGAGCATCTGCTGTCCACCTATGAGTCTGTCTGTTGTAGACTCTAAACTTTTATTAAGCTTTTTTAATCTTGTGAGTGTAATATCTTAACATTTCTTTCAATTACTAAAACCTTGTGATTTATTCATTTCAATTTTTTGTGATTTTTTTCTTACCATCTTTCTTCTCTGCTTTCCCCTCCCCTTTTCCATTGAATTTGTAATGTCCTTATTTCTTTCACTTTATCATCTGATAATTCCATATTTATTTTTAATGTTCATTTTTTTTTTATAGATAACCATAAATACTTAAAATGTGTATTTGGAAGAAGGAAGATGGCGGCGTGGGAGGAGGGAGCAGATTCCACTTACCTCTACACACCGGAGAAAAACCTGGCTGATCTGCAAAATAGGAGAGCAGACAAGGAACAGTAACACAACATATTTGAGAATACGATATCGAAAATTGAATCGGACATTGAAAAACCAGTGAGTAAGGAGAGTACTTCAGAACAATAGAAGTGCAGGGATCAGTGTGAAGACCAGGGTAGCTCAGGCCCCAGCCAGTTGCTTGCCAGGCCTGTCCCAGGGCTCTAGGGAGGGAGCTGGGTCAACTGCTGAAACAGGCTGAGCGATCCTGGCCACCGCGTGACTGCAGATGGCTGTGCGCGTGAACTGAAATGGCTGCATGAAATCAGGCACCCACACGTGACTGCAGATGGTCTTGGGATCATAGGCAAGAGTGAAATGATAGGTGCTTGCCACTGGAGACAGCTGCGGGACCACAGTTGCATGAGCGCCAACACAGACAGATCCAGGTCATAGGCATGCAGGCATGAGATGGCTGAATAGGCCCCGTGCCACCACAGAAAGCTGTGCCAGGGCCAATAAAGATGACTGCACATGACTGGAGACCCGAGATCACACCCATAAACTTGGGAAAGTGCGTGAATTCCAGGAGGCTCAGAACACGCTGGAAGCCCTGTGAAGAGAGGCACAGGACTAACTCTGGGGACAGTAGCACAATGAAGACTGAGTGCTGAACACAGAGAAGAGCAATACCATCACCCCTTGACCAATGAAGCCAGCAAGATGAGACAAAAGGGCTCCGCAGGTTTGAAAATACCAAGAGTTTTTTGTTTCTTGTTTTTGTTTGTTTGTTTGTTTTTGTTCTTATTTGTTTTGTCTTTTTGTTTGTGTGTCTGTCTGTTTATATAATTGTTTTTAATTATTATTTCTATATTATTTTAATCTTCTTTTTTACTCCCCAACTCCTTTTGCCTCTCTTTACTTCTTTCTTGTTTTATTCCCTCTTCCTTTCTTTCCAATTTTATCTCTTCTACCTTCCTCTTTTTTCCTTCCTTCTTTTTTCACTTTTTCCCCTCTTTGCTCTTTATAAATACCCACAAGTGAGACAAAAAAGCAAACAAACCTGGAACCGTGGGAAAAAAAAAAAAACAGAGTTGGTCCCAAAAAGAGGGTATCCCAACTGATGAGACAGTGGAAGCTGTGAAGAACAGGATATATGAAGGAGAGAATCCATCACTGAATCTCACAGGTATCCTACTACAGAAGGAGGCAACAGAAACCCAGGGAGCCAGAACAGATCAATTTAAGAAGTTGAGGCTAACAAGAGTCTTACAAACAATGGGAAGACAAAGAAACAATCCCCACATGAAAGGAAAGGAGAAAGTCCCAGAAAGAATGCTCAATGAAACGGAGGCAACTCAACTATCAGATATTGAGGTCAAAGCAATGGTTGTCAGGAAGCTCCATGAGCTCTCAGTGAGCTACCAGAAACTACAGGGAAGCTATGATGAACTCAATGCAAACTATATCAACATGAAAAAGGAAATAGAAACTATCAACAAGGGCCAAGAGGAAATGAAGAATACAATTTCTGAACTGAAGAACACAGTACAAGGAATCAAAAGCAGAATCGATGAAGCAGAAGATCGGATCAGCGAGTTGGAGGACAAAATAGAAAAAAAAACCACCAAGAAAAAAACAAGAAAAGGAAAAGAGGTTCAGAAAGACTGAAGAGGGATTAAGAGAAATGCAAGACAACATGAAATGGAATAATATCCGTATAATTGGGACACCAGAAGGAGGAGAAGAAGAGCAAGGGATAGAAAACCTATTTGAAAAAGTAACGATGGAAAACTTCCCTAATTTGGTGAGAGAAAAAGCCACACAAATTCAGGAAACACAGTGACTCCCAATCAAGAGGAACCCAAAGAGGCCCACTTCAAGACACGTTATAATCAAAATGGCAAAATTCCAAGACAAAGAGAGAATCTTAAAGGCAGCAAGGGAGAAAAAGGAAGTAACATACAAGGGAGCCCCGAAGAGGTTAGCAGCTGACTTCTCAATGGAAACGCTCCAAGCCAGAAGAGAATGGCAAGAAATATTCCAAGCAATGAGAACCAAAGGCCTGCAACCAAGACTACTTTATCCAGCAAGGCTTTCAATCAAGATAGAAGGCCAAATAAGGAGCTTCCCAGACAAAAGAAGTCTAAAAGAATACACCTCTACCAAACCAATTCTGCAAGAGGTACTAAAGGGACTGATTTAAGGGAAGAAAGGAAAAGGGAGGGGGGAGAGAAACACATGTACAAAAATGGCAATGAATAAATACCTATCAATAATAACCTTAAACGTAAATGGATTAAATGCTCCAATCAAAAGACATAAAATAGCTGAGTGGATAAGAAAGCATAACCCACACATACACTGCCTACAAGAGACTCACCTCAGGACAAAAGACCTACACAGACTCAAAGTAAAGGGCTGGAAACAAATTTTCCAAGCAAATGGACAGGAAAAAAAAAAAGCCAGGATAGCAATACTCATATAGGACAAAGAGACGTCAAAAGAAGAACCATAAACAGAGACCCAGAAGGTCACTTCATAATACTCAAGGGAAGAATCCACCAAGAAGACATAAACATTGTAAATATATGTGCACCCAACATAGGAACACCTAAATACATCAAGAAAATCTTAGAGGACTTCAAGAAAGATATTGACAGAAACACAATTATAGTAGGCGATTTTAACACCCACTGTCAAAACTGGATAGACCTTCCAAACAAAATATCAACAAAGATATTGTGGTATTGAACCACACTCTAGAGAAAATGGACTTAACAGATATATATAGAGCGCTTCCTCCCAAAGAAACTAAATACACTTTCTTTTCAAATGCACATGGCACATTTTCAAAGATAGAGCACATGATAGGACACAAAACAAGCCTCAACAAATTCAAGAAAATTGAAATCATACCAAGCATTTTCTCTGACCACAAGAGACTGAAACAAGAAACCAACTCCAAGGGAAAAATCCAATACCCTCAAATCATGGAAATTGAATAGCATGGTATTAAACAATGAATGGGTCAAGAATTAAATTAGGGCCCTGGCTGGCGTAGCTCAGTGGATTGAGCGCGGGCTGTGAACCAAAGGGTCACAGGTTCGATTCCCAGTCAGGGCACATGCCTGGGTTGCAGGCCAGGCCCCTAGTGGGGGCCATGTGAGAGGCAACCACACATTGATGTTTCTCTCCCTCTCTTTCTCCCTCCTTTCCCCTCTCTAAAAATAAATAAATAAAATCTTTAAAAAAAAAAAAACTACTTTAAGAATTAAATTAGGGAGGAATTCAAAAAGTTTCTGGAAACAAATGATAATGAACTCACATGGACCCAAAACTTATGTAACACAGCAAAGGCAGTTCTCAGAGGGAAGTTTATAGCAATACAGACCTACCTAAAAATGATAGAAACATCTCAAACAAACAACCTAACCCTATGCCTACAAGAACTCGAAGATCAACAACAAAGACAGCCCAGAGCAAGTAGAAGGAAAGAAATGACCAAGATCAGAGCAGAATTAAATGACATAGAGACTAAATGCACAATCCTAAAGATCAATGAATCCAGGAGCTGGTTCTCTGAAAAGATCAACAAAATTGACAAGCCTTTAAGCAGGCTCATCAAGAAGAAAAGAGAGAGGACTCAAATAAACACAATCAGAAATGAAAGAGGAGAGATTACAACTGACACCACGTAAATACAAAGGATTGTAAGAAATTACTATGAAGAACTATATGCCAAGAAATTTGAAAACCTAGGTGAAATGGACAAGTTCTCAAAAAATATAATCTTCCAAAACTCAGCAAAGAAAAATCAGAAAGCCTGAACAGACCAATAACAGCTGATGAAATTGAAGCAGTAATCAAAAAACTCCCGACACACAAAAGTCCTGTACCTGATGATTTCACAGGAGAGTTCTACAAAACATTTAAGGAAGAGCTAACACCTATCCTTCACAGACTATTTGAAAAAATCCAAAATGATGGAAGACTCCCAAACTCTTTTTATGAAGCCAGCATCATCCTAATCCCCAAACCAGATAAAGACACAACAAAGAAGGAGAACTTTAGGCCAATATCGCTGATGAACATAGATGCTAAAATCCTCAACTAAATATTGGCAAACTGTATCCAACAATACATTAAACAGATCATACACCATGAGCAAGTGGGATTCATCCCAGGGATGCAAGGATGGTCAACTTTCGCAAATCAGTAAACGTAATGCATCACATAAACCAAAGCAAAGACAAAAATCACATGATATCTATAGATACAGAAAAAGCATTTGATAAGGTACAACACCCATTTATGATAAAAACAGTCAGCAAAGTGGGAATAGATGGAGCATTCCTCAACATAATAAAGGCCATATGTGAGAAACCTACACCCAACATCATACTCAATGGGCAAAAACTAAAATCTTTTCCACTAAGATCAGGAACAAGACAAGGTTGTCCACTTTCACCACTTCTGTTCAATATAGTACTGGAAGTCTTAGCCACATTGATTAGACAAGAAAAGGAAATAAAAGGCATCCAGCTCAGAAAGGAGGAAACAAAACTATCATTGTTTGCAGATGACATGACGGTGTACATAGAAAATCCTATAAACTCACCCACAAAACTGCTAGACCTATTAAATGAATTTGGCCAAAGAACTGGATACAAAGTCAATATCCAGAAATCAAAGGCATTTTTGTATACCAACAATGAAACAGCAGAAGCAGAAATGAAGAAAAAAATCCCATTCAATATAGCAAAAAGAAAAATAAAATACCTAGGAATAAACCTAACCAAGGATGTAAAAGACCTGTATGCCGAAAACTACACAACACTGAAGAGTGAAATCAAGGAACACACAAACAAATGGAAACACATACCGTGTTCATAGATGGGAAGAATTAACATCATCAAAATGTCCATACTTCCCAAAGCAATTTACAGATTCAGTGCAATACCTATTAAAGTACCAATGGCATATTTCACAGACATAAAACAAACACTTCAAAAATTTACACAGAACCATAAACAACCTTGAATAGCTGCAGCAATCTTGAGAAAGAAGAGCAAAGTAGGAGGGATCACAATACCTGATACCAAACTGTATTACAGGACCACTGTAATCAAAACAGCTTGGTACTGGCATAAAAGCAGGCATATTGACCAGTGGAATAGAACGGACAGCCCAGAAATAAACCCAAATCTCTACAGTCAATTAATATTTGACAAAGGGGACAGCAATATAAATTGGAGTAAATATAGCCTCTTCAACAAATGGTGTTGGGAGAACTGGACAGCTATGTGCAAAAAAGTGAAACTCAAGCACCAACTTACACCATAGACAAAAATAAATTCAAGGTGGATAAAAGATTTAAATATAAGCAGTGACACCATTGAAGTCCTAGAGGAGAACATAGGCAGGAAAATCTCAACATTTTTACTGATATATCTTCTTAAGCAAGGGACATACAGGAAAGAATAAACAAATGGGATCTCATCAAAATAAAAAGCTCTGCACGACCAAAGAAAACACTATTAAAATGAAAAGAGAACTGACTATATGGGAAAACATATTTAGCAATGATACCTCAGACAATGGTTGAATCTCCAAAATATACAAAGAACTTACACGACTCCACTCTAAGAAGACAAGCAACCCAATTAAAAAATGGGCAAAGGACTGGAACAGACACTTCTCCAAGGAGGACATACAGAGGATCCAGAGACACATGAAAAGATGCTCACTATTGCTAGCTATCAGAGAGATGCAAATTAAAACCACAATGAGATACTACTTGACACCAGTCAGAATGGCCCTCATAAACAAAGCAACAAACAGCAAGGGTTGGAGAGGTTGTGGAGAAAAGGGTACCCTAGGGCACTGTTGGTGGGATTGCAGACTGGTACAACCACTGTGGAAAGCAGTATGGAATTTTCTAAGAAAACTAAAAATGGATATAGCTTTTGACCCAGCAATTCCGCTGCTAGGACTATATCCTAAGAACTCTGAAACAACAGTCCAAAAGAACCTATGCACCCCAATGTTCATAGCAGCACAATTTACAATAGCCAAGTGTTGGAAGCAACCTAGGTGGCCATCAGTAAATGAATGGATCAAAAAACTGTGGTACATTTACACAATGGAATTCTATGCAGCAGAAAGAAAGAAGGAGCTCCTACCCTTTGCAACAGCATGGATGGAACTGGAGAGCATCATGCTAAGCGAATTAAGCCAGGCAGTGAAAGACAAACACCATATGATCTCACCTTTAACAGGAACCTAATCAACAAAACAAACAAAAAAGCAAAATACAACCAAAGACATTGAAACTGAGAAAAGGTGGATAGTCACCAGAGGCGAAAGAGGAGGGAATTTCAGGGGAAAAGGGGAAGGGTTTACAGGAACAAGTGCAAAGGACACATGGACAAAAACTATTGGGGGTGGAAATGGCAGGGAGGTGGGGAGGGCTGGGGTGGTGGGCCGGGACAGGAGTATAAGGCAGAAAACTTTACCAAAACAAAAATTAAAATAAAGAAAAAAAAAGAAAATTAAGAAAATAAAAAATAAAATTAAAGAAATGATCTGAATATTTATCTAGGTATGGATAATTCATTCTTCTTTATTGGTACATCGTATTCCAATGATGGAACACATTTTGTTTAACTATTCACCTATTGAAGTGCATTTGGATTATTGATAGTTTAAGGCTATTATGAATAAAGCTGCTTTAAACATTGATAAAATAATAAAATAAATAAATAAAATGTGTATTTGATTTCACTAAATAGACAATTATTCAATACAGGTACTACCATGCTTAACTATAGTCTTAGGATTCTTATAACCATAAAAAGAAATAATATTATTTTTTGTGGATATTTATTCATTTTTATATATGTTCACTAACTTAGTTGCTCAAATGCTTTCTTACATGCCACTGATCTTTTCCTGATCATATTATTTTATTTCTGGCCTTTAGTGCAGAATCTTTAAACATGTCTACTTAGTATTTTATTTTCATTTAACCAATCCTAACTTTGTTGAATTAAGTTCATTTGAAAAACCATATTTTCTTGGGTTGTCTTTAATTGTATCATCTTCCTCATTATCTTGGCCCTATCTTATGATAATTTTTTGATGTATAATCTCTTTTCACTATCACATTGTCATTTATTTTTCTTCCCTTCTGTATGGAATTCTATGTGCTTTCCTAGGAACTTTCTTATAATTTAATAATTTCTCTTTAAGTATCTTTCCCATTTACTTTACATTTCTACATATACAAATTACATTTGAAGTGTTTTTCCACAGTGGTTTTGCCTTTTACATATCATGCATCCTAGGCCTATGTTTAAAAATGAAATATCTAGGTTAATGGGCCTGCAAAATATGATTTTGAGTTCCTCCTTCATTTATGGTTCATTACTATTTCATTAGCATTTTTAATTTATTTTATAGAATCCAGTATGCATTGAAAAGTGTTCTGTTTCATCCAGCATTTGTAAGTGTTCTTTGAGAGAGAGACTTTCATGTTTCTGGAATATAAACTGAATATTGCTATTTATTTGATAGCTACTAACTTAATTTAAATTTACATTAATGCATATAAAATAGATTTAACTTATACCTCAAAATGTTTAATTATCTTTCAACATCTCAGTAAATATATAAATATATAAATATATTTTAAATGTATGTAGAAGTTTTACATATAACCAAATTATAACAGATATTTTTAAGCAATTATTAAAGTGTGGTAAGGAGAGCTTATGAAATTTGATTAAAAATAGACCCCACCTTGTAGCTATTGTTTCTTAAGTCACCAGCTTTGTCTTCTCTTCATAGTTAAATTTACTTGCCATTATATCTTAAATTATAGGTTTGGTTTTTATCATCAGAATTGATTATATATTTTAATGTTTTTATATATAATCAGTAATGCAGTCAATAAAAATAACTTTATTAGCTTTATTAATATGTTAAAATGAACTTTTTATTTTAATGTTATTAATGCACAATACAATGTTATTAATAAGAAATATTTTTTTCAGAAATGAATAAAATTATAAAGTAACAGAACAGATTAGAAACTGTTTTAAAAACTTAAGGTTGGTATATATAGTAACATAATTTTTTAAAAAAAGAGGTTTTATATTTATTTTCAGGAAATTTAATCTAAAATTAGTCAGGAGAGCCCTGGCTGGGTGGGTCAGGTGGTTGGAGCATCATGCTGTATACCAAAATGTGTGGGTTTCATTCCTGGTCAGGTCACATACCTAGGTTGCAGATTAGATCCCCAGTCAGGAAGCATATGAAAAGCAACCAGTCAAGGTTTTTCTCTCATCTCTCTCTCTCTCTCTCTCTCTCTCTCTCTCTCTCTCTCTCTCTCAAATCAATAAACATATCCTTGGGTGAACATTAAAAAAAGTAGGCAGGAGAAAATTTAAAAAAGGTAAAGTAATAGGATGGTAATTTTTAGATTATTGGCAAAGAGAATAATGCAAATAAAATTTGAATACACCTAAACCAAGTCCAATACTCAGGCCATTGATAATGCATAATGGAGTCCTATTATAAATACAAATAATAACTGAATTAATCAACATAATATGTTATATTATTTATGTTGATTAATTTGTATTAAATATATTCTTGCTTTCCACAGTATTCACAGCTCTAAGATTGAAATATTCTTATTAAATACAGGTAGGCTGTAAGTTCTTTTCAAATGTGCAGCATATTAGCCTCTTTTGGGTATTTACATATAGAGATATAATTTTATTTTTAAGTATATTTTATTGATTATGCTATTACAGCTGTCCCAATATTTCCCCTTTTGCTTCCCTCTGCCCGGTACCTCCCTCCGGCCATCTCCACCCTCTTTAGTTCATGTCCATGGGTAATGCATGTAAGTTTTTTAGCTTCTCCACTTCCTATACTATTCTTAATATGCCTTTGTTTATTTTTACCTACCAATTATGCTTCTTAAGCCCTGTACCTTTCCCACCATTCTCTCCTTTCCCTCTCCAAGCTGATAATGCTCCCAATGATCTCCATATCTATATTTATAATTTTTTGAGAATCAATTGTTGGTAGTTGTGTTTGTTGTCATTTTAATGTTCATAGTTTTGATCTTCTTTCTCTTAAATAAATCCCTTTAATATCTCATGTAATAATGGCTTGGTAATGATGAACTTTAGTTTTACCTTGTCTGGGAAGCACTTTATCAGCCCTTCCATTATAAATGATAGCTTTGCTAGATAGAATAATTTAAATTGTAGGTCCTTGCTTTTCATCTGTTTGATTACTTCTTGCCAATGCAAAGTTTCTCTCCTACAAAGTTTCTTTTGAGAAATCAGCTGATAGTCTTATGGGAACTCCTTTGTAGATAATTCTCTACTTTTCTACTTTTAAGATTTTCCCCTTATCTTTAACCTTTGGCATTTTAATTATGGTGTGTCTTGGTGTGGCCCTCTTTGAGTCCAAATTATTTGGCACTCTGTGCTTCCCGGACATGTATGTCTATTTCCTTCACCAAATTAGGGAAGTTTTCCTTCTTTATTTTTCAAATACATTTTCAAATTCTTGCTCTCTCTCTTCTCTTTCTGGTAGCCCTATGATTCAGATGTTGGCACTTTTGGAGATGTCCCAGACTCTTCTTATGCTATCCTCATTTTTTTTTTTTTAATTCTTGTTTCTTCTTTCTGTTGTGATTAAATGTTTATATCTTCCTTATTTCCAAAACTTCTATTTGAATACAGACTCCCTTCCCTTCACTGTTGGTTTCCTGTGGATTTTTCTTTGTTTCACTTAGTGTAACCTTCATTTCTTCCTTTATGTTGTAATACTCAGTGAGTTCTCTGAGCACCCTGATTACCAGTGTTCTGAACTGTGCATCTAATAAATTGGCTGTGTGTGTTTCATTTAGTTCTTTTTCTGTGTTTTTGTTCTGTTCTTTCATCTGGGCCATGTTTCTTTGTGTCCGCAATTTGTCAGCTTCCCTGTGTTTGTTTCTCTGTATTAGGTAAAGCTGCTTTGACTGTCTTAGTGGATCTGTTACGTTATATGGGGCAGAGCCTTAGGTATTCGCCAGGGTATGGAAACTCACTTCACCGGTCTGTAGCTCTGTTTGGGGGGAGGGGTTAGAGAGGGGACAAGGCTGCTACCTGGCTTCTAGAGGTTTGCCATGCACTCTCTACATTTCCTGTCACTTCACTTACTCCCCATATGTGACTGGTGCCCTTCCCGCTGTTATACTGGCAGTGAATGCCAGAGTTGGTGGATTTGTGCATTCTAATTTGTGGGAGACCTGTAAGTGGACTCTTTGAGAAACCAGCAGTTTTTTCAGCTGCCTCAACTGACACTGGTTTTTACAACCATAAGTATTGGGGATTTATCTTCTCTGTGCTGGAACCCTGGGCTATACTGTCTGCCCTAAGGCTGGGATCGCTCAGGCCCAAGGTGTCCCTCATGATTTTTATCCACCATACATGAATGTGGGACCACCTGTTCCGCCACTGCCACCACATTGCCCCTCCACACTGTGTCTGCTTGTCTCTTTGCCCTGAATCTGTATCTCTGTCCCTCCTACCTGTCTGGATGAATGTGCCTTCTTTAAATCTTTGGTTGTCAGACTTTCACACAGTTTGACTTTCTGTCAGTTTTGAGGTAGTTGTAATACTTCTGTGGTTGTGCAAGGAGGCAAAGTGTGCCTACCTACATCTCCATCTTGACTGGCAGTTCCCATGATGTAATTTTTAATGTATTCCTTTACCTCCATTTACTTATTCATCTGTTTCCTAAACTATCTTTCCTAGTATTTTACATAGTGAAGGTAAACTAGGAATTGTATGTTTTTAAAAATGGAATTTAATCATGAAATTCAAGCTTTTGTGTATATCTGTGAGCTCATTTTTCCACTTCTATTTCTATTTTGTTCATTGAAAAATAATGAGAAATTTTTGCTTTTATTTTATAGAAATAATTTTTATCATCTCCTGTTTTTATTGCCTATGACCTTGAAATGTTTATAAAATATTTTATTTCAATAATTATATGAACATTATATTCATAGTTACTGGAAGACAACACTAATCATAGAAATTTTTGGAATAATATCAAAAGTTTGATTAATCACTGTTAACTGATACAATGATTTCATTATTTAGAACATCAGTCTTCCAAATAAGACAATTTTAAAAGAGATTAAATTAAAAAAGGTTCAGCATGTATACATTTATTATGTCTATCAACATGTGGTTGACAAAATAAGCAAGATTAAATATTGGAGTTAAAAATACTAACTGGAAACAGGCATTTGGTATTTATTTCCCTATATTATTGATAGGGAAACAGCAAGTGAGGTTCAACTGCTTGCCTTCTAATAGGCAAACTCTGGAGGCAGAAGTTTGGCGAAAATGGAAAGAGGTCATTTATTTAAAACTAACACAGTTTTGGATTAATGGAGGGCTTATCTCTTAGTGCCCATTCCCTCTAAAATACACAAATACACAGAGGGTGGTAACCCTACCACCCTCTGTCAGGCCAGACCAATCCTATGCTGTGCTCCTGAATTCTTTCTTCCATTTATTTATTTATTTTTTACTTTCTTCATGTGTTTATTTTTTCTTTGTTCAGGTGACAAACATTCTCAGAAAACTGAGAGAAAAATATCATAAGCATAGTGTTTTTGAGGATGAAGATACCTCCTTCATGTCACCAGTTTATCTTGACCTTCCCTATGTCCTTACATAGAGCCTCAGAGTCCCAGAGAATAACAGTTTCTTCTGTTAGAAACATAATAGCATCAAATTATAGCCATGCATCTGTTTGTTCTTTGAGAAATATAAATATTTCACATTTTCTTTTCTTTCTTTTTGTTTTTGTCACCATTTTATTTTTAACACTTTTTAAAATTTTAATTGTTCAAGTATAGTTTTCTACCTTTTACCCCCATCTGAGCCCACCACCCCCAGCCCTCCCTATGTCCCTCCTGTTTCAACCCCTCTTGTTATTGTCCATGTGTCCTTTATACTTGTTCCTGCAAAACCTTCCCCTCTTCCCCTGAAATTCCCTCCCCTCTACCCTCCAAAAATACTGTCCTTTCAAAATGCAGGCAGCTGCAACATGATCAGTAAGGTGACTTTAGCTGATTCCTAGTTCAAGCATCTTTCTGGTTCTGCATGTTCACTGAAGTTCTATTTGTATGCTGCCCTTTATTCCATTCCTGACCTCCAGCTCAGCACCTGTGCCCTGTCTTTCTGGCTGGCTTGCCAGTGCGTCCATGGGTCTGTGCGCCCATGCACCCAGCTAAGTAGGACTGCACATTTGGGCACCAGTCACCTGTACTACTGACAGTTCTCCTGCCAAGAGGGGCCCAGGAATGCTGCCAGGTCATGTGGTCTCCAGGACCCTCTACTCTGGAACACTCGGGCCCCTGACTAGGTGAGCAAGGGGAGAGCAGGGATCACTGAGGACAAAAGAGGTGAGTCTTTGCAATCCCTCCCTTTAAAAGTCCAGGCCCCAAATCCCAATTGTGACACAAGCATCCAAATTCCCAGCCAATCCAAGCTAGCATCCATCATGCTCATCATCCTGTGCAGCATCTTTGCCCCTCCTCCTGCCACCACGATGTGGAAGAGGGAAAGGAGGGTTTTAGCCATACACAGCATCTGGCATCACACCCTTTACCCAGGGGTACGGGAATCTGTCACATGCTGGCTGCAGCCTCCCCTACTCCTGGGAGTGCAGGCACTCGCACCACCCTGGGGCTCCCTTCCCCACTCCCCAGAGATCTCCTCAGATTCCGCCTGTAACAATACTTTCATTTTTTAATCAAATGTATATCCCATTAAAGACTGCATTATATGTTCTCATTTGCTATATTTTCCTAGAAACTTCACTATGAAAAATGATTTTTAATAGTTTGCAGTAGTAAGTTTCCTGACATCTCTTTCTGGAAATTCTAGAAGAAAACATTTGAAATTTAAAATGTGAATTTTGAGAATTAAGTTAATATTTTTCATAAACTCATTTTATTATAGATGTATTCTAGACAATTTACTTAAAGAGCTAGTGAATCATTACGGGTCATGATTCTAATGCCTTCCTTGTCTGTGGATCTTTTATATATACAGTCCTGATGCACCTTTCAGTTTTCATTTAATCACATCTCTGGTCTTCAATGAAAAGTTGGATTCTGACCTTAATATGGAGTTTGTATTCCAGGGAGTTTTACATAGATTTTCTGTGACAAGGGAGTGAACCACTGACAACAGGAGACAATCCTGAATTAGTGTGTATCCTTAAGGTAAACTTCTTATTCTCTCACCCGCCTAGAGCCGTTATAATTCTTGTGTCTTAGTGTTATCAAGTAAACTACATTTCATTTCCAGGTCTCTGAACCACTTCATGAGAGGAAAGACTTCCATTAATGCTTACAGCTAATGGTTCATTTAGAACAACCAATTTTTTAAGGAAAATAAAAGGAGCCAATATTTCTGGCACAGTAAATAATTATGCTCATCCAGGAATCATATAAGGCTGAATTTAGGAAAATCCTTAAAAAAAAAATTAAGACCAATATGTACAATCATGATCATTCAATAACATTAATCATATAACCTAGCCAAAAGTGAAAACCCGAAGCAAAAAGTATCATTAAGTTATTAGGTATTTGTTTTATTGCATGACTGAAATTTAAATCACAAACAAATGTGTCCATTGCTAAATTTCTACACTATGTCCTATGCGTACATTAAATCTTATAAGGGAAATATAAATTATTGAATTATCAGGTGATTTCTTGCTAAAGTCAAAAGTCAAGGGGAAAAAATGAAGTGAAATATAGAGTTAATAATCAGTGATAATTTCTATTTGTTTTATGTAATTGTAGTTTGAAGAATTATTTAATACTTTTTATATTATATAACTCATTTCATTATTTTTAGATTAAAATAAAAAGTATAAAGATCACTCTTTTTATTGGTCTGTTCAAAATAATAAATCCTTTAAGTGTCCCTATTGGGTAAGATATCAAAGAGTTTTATATGTAGATCAACAAAGGTGCAAAAAATCTTGAAAATAATTGGACAACATTAGAAAAAAATCAGTGTCCACAACCTTTGTATTGGTGATGGGAACAGACTCTTTTATTCTCACTCCAGTTTCAGCCACACCATTCAGACAGATGTAGCCTTATACAGCAGTAATAATCAGGGAAGTTTTCCAGTCTCATTTATAAGAAAGCAGAGCTCAATTCGAGCTACAGTTTGTAGGGCTCTTCATTCTTTCATTATGACTTGAATCTCTTACACAGGACTGTCTGTACTCTTTGTGTGGGGGGCAAAGGAGCCTTTGTTGTGTGCATCCCTTTGTCACTTTAAATGCATAATTTTGTATTGGGTATGCAGGAAATAATCCAAGCCATTCACTGAAGGTTCCCTCTGTGGAAATGCAAGATAGTAACTCAATTTGAGAACAATGTGTTTTGCTTTCTTTCAGATGGAGTTGGTCAGTATGCACTTCCTAGTTTCCAAACTTAAAAAGGTTTCCCTGACATTTCTAAAGTTTACATTGTGAAATATACAACACACATAGTAGAAAAATTGTGAAATGTTTTTTGTATTCATTTGGGATCACAAATGTTACCTCAACTCAATCTAATTACAGTTGTAGGTACAATTTTGGGCAAAATGACAGCTACTTAACCATGTTTGCATTCCAAGCATTTTTTATTATGAGGTGTTTTCTTTTTTCTACTTTCTCTTTTTTGGTTAACAAAATATTTTCTTCACTCTTTCACTGTAATTAGATTTGTGTTGTTTGCCAATGTGGATATGAAGCTTCATCTAACTTTTCTGGTTTGAAGACAACCTATTCTAATACATTCTCTCATGATAGTTTTTCAGTTATTTAATATTTTGTCACCATTTTAATAGCATTACCTACATCTGAGACCAGTGAAGGAGAAGTATAAGCAACCAAGTGCACTTCTCAATGAGTCTGGTTGTATCCATAATATCTTTCATAAATGGAGATCCTGAAAGCTAAGAGCAAAGCAACTTACATTTGAAGGCAAACATCATTCACTCTTTTTATCATATATCTATTGTTTCTTTCAAATAATATTTTATCCTGTTGTATCAGATACTGTGATAAATGGTCTTATTTTATCTCATTGAATTTTCAAAAACATCTGTTTTACATATAGATATAAAAATGAATATACCTGGAAATTGTTTTTAATCACATTTGAAGTAGGTACTGTAAAACATGCATTTTCAAAAATACACTGTAATGTATAACATTTAAAAGTAAGTAATATTATATTATTTTTACTTATTCGTAGAGCAATGTCTTAAATCATGAGGGCTCTATCTTGTTTCTTATTTATCACACTGAAAATCTGTTCAGGTTAGTTCCATACAATATTATTTAGCAATATTATTTATTTGAATAACAACATGATTCAAGAATTCTAATTAATTTATTATAATTAGAAGTCTTTGGGTAATTCAAAATAAGCCATGTTAGTGTTTCTGAATAATATATGTGATAGTTTCAAATAAAAAGTCAGCCTACTATAAGAAAGGTAAGATAAAAAGTCATGTCCTTTTGATTAGATTTAGCACGGTGTATTTATTACAATAATAAAGAGCATGTACATGTATCTCTAAAAAAATATGTGTAGGATTGTGGAGGAGAAATTTTAAAAGTCTTTGATGAAAGATATCAAAGAGCATCTAAATAAATGTAGTCATTTTGTTTGAAAATTCAAACAAGCTATATTATAGGTATCTACAAATTAATTCTAAGTTTGTATGGAAAAGCAGGAGCCCCAAATAACAAACAAAATACTGATGAAGAACAGTGTTAGAGGATAAACACTACCCTACTTTCTGATTTATGATAAGTGTATTATAATAAAGACATATGGTATTAGCAAAAGAACAGATATATCAAGTAATAAAAAATAATGAGCCTATAAGTGGAATAAAAATATAGTAAACTAATCTTTGACAACAGGAATAAAGGTGATTCAATGGAGAAATAACAGACTTTTCAACAAATGATTCTAAAAAAACAGACTTCATATGTCAAAATATCAATCTAGAGACAGATGACCAATCTTTCACAAAAACTAACCCACACTACATCTTAAACTCAATGTAAGAGAATACTAGAAAACTCCTAGAAACAAAGCTACACAAAACCTGTTTCTTGGCTTGGTGATGTATTTTGAGATGCAAAACCAAAGTTACAAATTATGCAAAAATAATTGATTTAAGAGTTTGTTGAAACAGAAAATTGCTCTCATGTAGACACTGTTAAGAAAGGAAAGGACTAGTAATTGACTGAAAGAAAAATAATTACAAAACAAATACAAGATTTACACTAAAATATGCAAAATATTCTTAAAACTCAACAATAAAAAATGAACAACAAAATTTTAAAGATAATCTGAACAGACACCTAACAGATACCTAACAAAATATACAGGTGGCAAATGAGCATATGAAATAATGTTCAACATCAGTTGCCATCATGGAATTGCACATTGGGAGGTTGGTGGTGGAGGGACTGAGCAAGAAGGAAAAAGGACTCATGGACATGAATGATGATATGGTAACTGCTGAGGGGAGAGGGGTATAAAGGGACCAAATGGTAATAGAAAAAAATACAATAAAGATTAAATATAAATAAACAAACAAATAAATAAGTAAATAAAAGTTTCGTTTCCTCCAAAAATTAAAATAAAATAAAACTAACAATAAGGTGCCACTACATATCTATTAAAATATTTGTAATAGAAAAATGTGGCAATACCAAATAGTAACAAAGAATTAAAGAAAGAACTCTCCTTCATTTCTGCTGGGAATGAAAAATGTTACAGCCTCTTTGGAAGACAATTAAGCAGTTTCTTACAAAGGGGAACACAGTCTTACTGTATGATCCAGTAATTGGGCTCCTAGTGATTTGTCAAATTTATTTTAAACCTTAAGTTGAAACAAAAATCTGCACATAAATTTTTATAGAAGGCTTATTTATTATAATCAAATACTGGAAACAAATAAGATGTTCTTCTTAGGATATTTATAGGTGAATGCATAACCAAAATATTACACATCTATGTAATAGAATATCATTCACCAATAAAAAATAAACACTATTAAGCTACAAAAATTAAAAGAAACTTAAATGCTTCTTGCTAAGGGAGAGATAAAAGACTGAAAATCTTACATAATTTGTGAATTCATTATGTGGTATTCTGGAAAAAAGCAAATCTATAGAGATAGTATAAAAAAATCAGTGGTTGCTAGAGGTTTAGGGGGCATAAGAATAACTGAGTAAGTACAGAAACTGTAAGGCAGTGAAAATATTCTGTATTGTAATGTAATTACACACACACACACACACATTATATATATAAATGCCACATAAATATACAAAAAAACCCTGACATTTTACACCACAAAACTGAACTGTAATATATGCAAGTATTTAAAAATCATTTAGGAGGTAGAAGACCACAGGAAGGAGTGCAAACTTGGACAGAAAAATCTAACTGTATTACAAATGTATAAAACAACCTTAGTGAAGGGGATGGGAGGAAAAGATGCTGATCTAAGTTACTTGGACATGGGTGGGGTCTGTAAGACCAAATGCAAAGAAACTGTACATAGCATAGTAGTACAGTTGTAAAAAATGTTACTCTTGGAAACATGAGTTAATAATTTGGATACTGATATATTACAGTATATATAGCTAGTTGATTTGAACAATTAAGTAAATGAATGACAGATAGTGAAAACTTTATTTCTCACTAATGGTCTGATGGTTACAGATTAGCAAGGGGAAGAAGTTAGAATGATCTATGTGGCAGTAGATTAGAATCGAAGACATTGGAAAGAACTCATGAGTAGCTTTTTATATTTATCTAAAAATATTTATAGTTATGTATATGTGTTTGTACAGTACTCATATCTTTTCTTGCTCTGTCAGAAGAGAGAGCCTGAAAGAAATGATACTCCAATATAACACTACAATGAGCTTTCATATCTTGCCATTCTCCTATAAAGGAAGCCAGTGTTACTCAGAGAAATTGCTGATTCTGGGTCTGGGGAAGGATTTAAAAAAAAAAAAAAAAAAGATGAGCCTGGTGTATTTTAAAGTGCAAAACACACAACACACACACTAGGAGAGATCAAAATATGGCTCCTTCCACTAACCATAACAGAAGGCTAGTCAGATGGCCAGCCAGAAGGATTGTGTATTGTTTTGGAAATGGACTGTAACTTCCTCCTTATCACATTTTGGGAGTGATGGCCTAACCTGTTCTGCTTCTTAACTTTTTCTTTATACTGAGGTAATGTAGTTTAGAGTCATGTGTAAGACACATGCCTCCTTGTCTGGGACCCTGTAAATCAGATATCACACACAGGAATATTTAGGCCTGCTTGCTGACCTACAACCATCAGAGCTCCCTATGAAGTGAGTAATAAAGGCAATGTGTATTCCACTGAGTTTTCTTTGTGGATTTTTCAGCTTATCCAAAGAAACAGTCAAGATCCCCAGGCTTGCCCTGGCTGGTGTAGCTCAGTGAATTGAACATGGGCCTACGAACCAGAGGAACTCTGTTCGATTCCCAGTCAGGGCACATGCCTGGGTTGCAGGCCAGTTCCCAGCATGGGACACACAAGAGGCAACCATACATTGATATTTCTCTCCCTCTCCCTCTCTCCTGCCCTTCCCCTCTAAAGATAAATAAATAAAAATCTTTAAAAAAAAAAAAAAAGATCCCCAGGCTTGACCTCCTGTGTTATAACTGGCATAGTCACGGGCAGAACTCATACCCCTAAAAATTCCTGAGTTGAGTCAACTCTGAATGACAACATGCTGGGTGGGAAATAGTGAAGGAAACCCTGAGAATGGAGAACAGCAGAGGTAAGCCCGGGGTGGTGCACCAGTATTGGGTAGACACTCCCAGTTCTCCCACAGGCCTTGCAGAGGACCCATGTGGAGAAAAGGAAGCAGTGGAAGTAAAAGTTAGGCAGTAAGAGGGTGAACTTAAGAAAATAAGGAGATAAGCCCTCCTTGAATCTTTGTCTTTGCTTAAGTTTTGTTCTTGTTTCTCTTTTGGCCAAGGGTCTGGTAAATGGGAAGCATATGTTGATTTGGTAATGAAAGGCTTCTAGGAGGTGCACAGATAAATTTTTTTAAAAGTTAAGAAATTTTAGAGACTATATCTGAACTACAGAAGGCTTTTGAAGCTAATAAATGCCAACACCCCATCTTATCTCTGCCCTGTTCCACAACTCATCTTGATCTCTTAATATGTAATCTCTTAACCTAGACCATCTTAATATGCAAATTATTGTAAGGTAAATTTTATCAAAAGGGTTGAAAAACCTTAGCTATATCTGATCTAATTTTATTTATTTCAGCTATTCCTTTCTAAATTAGTGATTTTTTTATTAAAATTATTGGATATCTAAAATATTTTGAAATACTAAAACAATTATTGCTAGACAACTCTTGTTTTACCAGCTTTTGGTTTTTGTTGCAGAGAGACTGTAGAGTGCATTTGGAGCTGTTAATGAGTGTCTTGTTAATAAATGTCTTTGCAAAAGGTGTGTTTCTTGAAAGTGAGTATATTTCCCAGTAGAAGAACCTATGTTTCTATAGGTTATGAAATGTGTTCATAAAAGCTAACCTAAAGAACACTGGCAGCTTATTTTTGGGTATAATTGGAAATTGAGTTTTCTAAAAGTTAATAATTCAAACTGAGTTAAAAACAAGTTTTTTGGTTTTGGTAGTAAGTGTAAATTATGGCAATATGTTTTGAAGGGAACAGAATTTAAATTATTCTAATTCCTAGATGCATTATAATGGCAAACTAAAAGGGACTAGGACAACTGCAGAGGATCTTTGTAAGGTGAAGAAGGATTGTATAGAAGGAACAAAACAAAGAGACAAGCAAATAAGAAAATCTTGTGCTATATGTGTAGTCTTTGTGTATGTGATCTGTATGTGATATGTTCATCTGTGCATTACATGTGATACATTTTCTGCCTCCAGATGGCATTATAGGGTATAATATATTATTGGCCTAAAAAAATTAAATACTTATATAAATTAAGCAGGATCCTGTGGTTTGGACAAATTATTTGATTTGAAAACCAGTTTTAAGATTAATTAATGTCTTTTGAAATTATTAGCTTAAAAATGTGTTGTCTTACAAAAAGTTTATGTTATAGTGTTTTGGTTAAGTCTGTTTGACAGCCTTCCATAAGTTTAAATTTTAAGAGAATTTTTAACTGAGAAATTACTTCAAGTTATTCTAATGGGCTCCTTGAACACCTAAGGATTTTTTTCTCCATCTTTTATAAAGGAGAAGTTTTTGAACTCATTAGGCCTATTTAATATGCTCAAGGTACATGGGAAGCTTTGTCAGATAAATATTAAGTATGTTCTATTTGTATGCACATATTATTATTGTTAAAGTGGATGTTCTAGAAATTATATGTTTTGATACACTGCCACTTGTAATTTTAGTTGTTATCTTAAAATGTTATTACAAGAAAACAAATTCCTTTGTCAATTGCATTATATTCAAATCTGTAACCCTGTAATTTTAAGTTTTTTCATTTGTAAATAGTCATTGTTTTACTCTGATGCCTTTGCAACAATATGTTATGTCTTTGGATGGTTTCATGGAGAGGACTCTGACTTGTTTTTGATCACATATTTCTGAGAATGGATTTTTTAAATCACACTTTTGAAGTAAGTGAAAATTACTGGAGTTTTGTGAAATGACTGGATTTATAGAAGTTCTTGCAAATGATCAGGATGAACAGAAATTAATTATGGGACATAATAAAATGAAGATAATTGTAAGTTTTATAACCTTTAAAAATATTGCTAATTTTTAATCACTTGTTTTTTTCAGGCATAAGAAAACTTTCTGTTTTTTAGATCAAGTTGATAAAGTATTCTTTTACAAGCAGTAATGAAGCATTTGTATTTTTCTCCCTTCCTGATCTCTCTGAAATTAGAAATTCTTAATGAGTGAGTATTGTTCTTTCCATGACAATATGTTCATTTGCACAAATCCAATAGGAATCTAATTCCTTCATAACAGGACATATAGAGCCAGTTTCCAACTGTGATTTTATTAACCAAAATTTGACTGAAATGTCATATTATGACACAAGGCGGCGATCTCTGAGTGTTACCAGAAAGCTTTGAGAAACTGAGATTGACTTTTGAAGCCAATAAAAGCCCATTGAAAAAATGGCCTAATACTGTGTTTGGTCGTGTGGTTCATAATAATCTTTCCAGATAAGGAACAAAGGTTTCTTTCCTAAAAAATATCATGATGGTAACTTCAAGAACTTGAGAGATGCAGGTAATGTAGGCAAAGCCTGATGACAGGTGTGTGTGTGTGAGCCCTGTGTGCTGGCAGAAGTTCACCTAAAGGTTCCTTCTATAAGTTCCAGCAAAGCACACAATGAATTTCTTATATGGTAAATTTCTATTCCTGTTGTGTTTATGTAAATGTTCAGGACAAATTGAAAGTAGATGTAATACGGTAAATAAATTGGTCTTATTTTGGCTCTTTGATAAAAATGAGGTTGATTTTAGAGAAAAATATATTTCAATAAAATCTACTATATTCAATTATGGAACGTAGACTCTTTTTCAGTGAATTATCTGTAAAATTTTATTTCTCACCTGTGAACTAGACTGGTCCTGAATTTCTCCAGTTTTCTTTCAAACTAATGTTTTACTTTTCTTTCACCATTTGATTTGAAATTTAAGAACTACTGATGCAGTGTCACCCATACAGAATTTACCAGAACAACTGATGATGTCACCAGAGACATTTAAACTACAAATACAGAGGATCTATCCAATTGTCATGGCTTAATTTCATTCCAGCAAAACCTTTGCATTTGGAAATCTTCTTATCTGACAGAGACTCAGAAACTGGCTTATGGTTTCCTGTTTCATTAACCTTTGTGTTTCTATTTTTATAGAATGTATAATATGACTTTGTTTATCTGGTTTCTCTGTCAAATTCTAGAGGGTTGTCTAGTTAGATTCTCTGAAGACAACACCTTCCTTCTATGGACTGGAATGCTGACCACTATGAACAACCTATCAGACTGTTGTGTCTGCGCTAAATTTCCCACTGCTGCCTCTGCTGGAATGCCCTGGTCGATGAACCTGTAAACCAGGCACAATAGGACTGAATGCAAAGTTGGAGAACTGACTGCAAAGTTGGAAGGCTGCCAACCCCTTCTTAGGGAGACACATGAAAAGCTGTTTTCCATTGTGAGAGAAGAGGCCAATTATATCAAGCCATGGCTCACATATGCAGTTTGGGATGGTGTGGAGTGGCCATCAACATTTCAGATAGAAATATCACAGTCCGTATCCATATGTAGTAAATGCAGAAACAGGACTTCAAATGAAACTGCACAACTCATGAGGTGGATGCCAATAACCCTATGCAAAAATGTTATGATACACACTACTACCAACTATTGGCAGTGATCCCTCATCCTAAATCAAATTGGTTTACTTATTACACTCTCAGTCTTATGGTATAGCTTTTACTATATCTGTGGTACAAAGATAAAATACAACAAAACTTTCACTACCATGGACTCCCTGTCTGGAAAAACTGATATGAAAATTGTAAGGTAGAGGAGCAAAGTTGGGAAGGAGCTCAAAACCTGGCTCCTTCCACCACCTGTTATAGAAGGCTGGCTAGATGATCACTGTCCCGAAGGAATGTGTATTGTTTTGGAAACAGATTGTAATTTCCTTCTTATCACCTTTGGGAGTGGATTCCTGTCCTTTGGCCGTGTCTTGACTGTTTCTTTACATTGCAGTAATATAGTTTAGAGTCATGTGTAAAACATGTGTCTCCTTTGTCTGGGACGCCTTAAAACAAATCTCAGTGACAGAGATATGTGGTCCTGCTTGCCGATCCACCACTGTCCGAGCTCCCTATAAAGTGAGTAATAAAAAGAACATCTATTCTACTCAGTCCTCCTTGTGGATTTTTTTCTGCTTGTCCAAATGAACAGTCGAGATCCTGTGTGACCTCCTGCACGTTACACACACACACACACACACACACACACAAACATGGAATTTGTATAAATAAATAAATAAAATCCCAGGAGCTACCTGAAACAGATCCCAGTGTCCAAACTAGAAAAATTTCAGGAATAAAATAAATAAAATAGTGTTGGACTGTTAACCAACTTTCAAAGGAGTATCCATTTGTCCACGATGATATAAATAAATAATTGGATACATTATTTTAATGAAATGAAAGACTAATCTTTCATGCATTAGAATTTTAAATAACTTGATAAATACCATGTCCTTAAAAAGTAGAGACATAATTCTGCAGTGTGAATAGTGACTCCATTTCAAAGACTAATGTATGGAAATTAAGGGAAAAAGAATAATGTTATAATGGAGAAAATTGGCAAACACTACTTCAGCTAGGTGATGAAGGTTAATATTAATGGGGATAATCATACTGAGAGTTTAGGCCTTTTATGTGTTGAGAATGACACTTTATAAGTGTGTTCTTCCTCCCAAAACTGATAACTCCAATTTTACCATGACACAAATATCAGGAAATCCTATGTGAACGACATTCAACTGTTATAGTCAAGAGAAATCTAAAAATACATGATAAATACATGTAATGTGATAGCCTAAATGTTAATCATGGGACATGAAAAGAAAATTAGGCAAAAACTATAACATATGGACTTTAGTTAATTATAATGTACCAATATTAGTTCATTAATTGTAACTTGTATACAATGGTCATGTAACATGTGAGTATATGGGTAACTGGTTGTGGATATTTGGGAACTCTCTATACTACCTTGACTACCTTGCCAACTTTTCAATAAATTTAAAGTTGTTCTAACAAAAGTATGCATAGTAAAAGGTCATTTAAAGATATTTTGGTATCTTGAAAGGATGGAAGCATATATAAAATACAGAGTTTCCCCAAGTGGTAGTAAACCTTAAAAGGTAATGTGTAAATAAACAAATCCCCTTAATATCCCTACTTTTTTCCCAAAAACAATTGGAAAAATCAAAATCTCCTTTAATATTTTTGCACAGAAACATAATTTAATACTGTTCTAAAATTTACATCATTAAATCATGTTATTTAACATGTTCATAAGTGTAAAATAAGCTCTCAAAGTGGTAACTAACCCAAATCATTTAGCATCTAAAAAATGTTCAGATAAGTAAATCTATCTAATACATTCTTCAGTTTTGCATATATTAAATCTATGTGCCCTGGCTAGTGTGGCTCAGTGGATTGAGTGCTGGCCTGCAAACCAAAAGGTCACTGGTTTGATTCCCAGTCAGGACACATACCTGGATTGTGGGCCAGGAACCCAGTTGGGGGCATGTGAGAGGCAACCAGTTGATGTATCTCTCACACATTGATGTTTCTCTCACTCACTTTCCCCCTACCTTCCCCTTTCTCTAAAAATAAATAAATAAAATAATTAAAAATAAAATAAATCTATTTATAGTCACTGAGAAATGTGAAGAACTACATGGATTAATCAGAATCACCCAAGCTGCCGTTTTATGAAGAAGAAAGCACTGGTTGTCTAGTCTTTCTCAACAGCCAACAAACCTAGAGTCACTGAACAGCAAGACAATAAAATGATGACATTACTTTCCCATTTTATTTTTTCATGTAGGAATGTTCTGAAATATAAATTATATCAGAACAGAAAATGAATGCTGCTTAAGTAAATATTCCAATTGTTTACTCATTGATTGTAGCAAATTGAGTGAGAATCACTTATGGTTAAACAGTGTCCTATTATAGAAAAACAAAATAAAATGTGTACAATCAGATGTTAATGTCTGGAGAAAAAAAAATAAAGCATCTAAATCTTTAAATGACTTCAGAGCTTGATTAAACACTCAAAAAATAATTATTTCAATGCCTGCCCTTTTCTTTTAGTTGAAACACACAGACATGCACATACACAAAAACAAATGTATACTCATTTTAAATGAGAATAACTGAATTTGAAAATTCAATGTCCAGGTAGGTGATTGCTGGGGGGAGGGATGTATCAGGGGGCTAAATGTTAATGGGGAAAATACGATGTAGATGATATATTTAAAATAAAAAACTTAAAAAGAAAAGAAAATACAGTGTCTATTTTTTAATAATTCTGTATTAAATGTATTTATGTAACATTATGTAGATCATCTGATTCATCTTGTGATGAAAAGGTAGAATAATATATAAAAACACTATTTTTAATATTTTTGAAGCAACTGACAAATGAATGGAAAAGTGCATTAATGTTTTCACTCTAAACCACAGGGGCTTTACTAAGAAATAAAGCAATCACAGCTCCTGTTTAATTAAGTTTATAATAGCTGCAATTAAGTGGAAATACTCTAAGTAGCAGAGATTCATTGTGGATAATTAAATTTTAAAAATATGCAAGAATGAAAAGAACATTTCTTATCCTCAATAATCTTAAAGAAAAGACTACTTATTTCATAAACATCTTCTTCCTGCTAACTAGTACAATGCTATAAAATGTAAGTAGCTGAGTCAAAGTGAAGTTCCACTTTTAATAATTTTGAGGATAATCCATGGTATTTTCCACATTGGCTGCACCAATTTGCATTCCCACCATCGGGGCACTAGCGTTTCCTTTTTCTCCACGTCCTTGCCAGCATTTGACTTATTGATGGTAGCCATTCTGACAGATGTGAGGTGATATGTCATTGTGTTTTTTTAATTTTTTTATTGTATTTTTTCCATTACCATTTAGTCTATGCCCTCCCAATCCCACAAAATTGCCACACTGTTGTCCATGTCCATAGTCCTTTTTCCTTTTTGCTCAATCCTTCCACTCCTTAACTTCCCCTGCCCTTTAGTTGTCATCCTGCTCTCCATCTATGTGTCTATCTATTTTGCTTGTTAGTTCAGTTTGCTCATTAGATTCCACATATAAGTGAAGTTATATGATATTTGTATTTCTCTGACTGGCTTATTTCACTTAGCATAAGACATAATGAAAGTAGATGTGGATATAAAGTAAAACAATTAGATCAATGCAAATCTTATCATGAACTTCCATTGCTTCAACCAGTGTGTTGGCACTTTAGCTAGCTGAAATTCTTTAAAGGCATGGATGTTATCATACAGTATCTTTTTTTTCTAAATTGTGGTTTTAATTTGCATCTCTTTAATAGATAGTGATGTTGAGCATTTTTCCTATGTCTAGGGGCCACCTATATGTCTTCTTTGGAGAAGTGTCTATTCAGGTCTTTGCCCACCTTTTAATCAGATTATGTTTTCCTGGTGTTAACTTGTATTAGTTCTTTGTATATTTTGGAGATTAAATGCTTATCAGATTCATCATTGACAAACATGTCCCCCCATTCAGTGGGTTCCCTTTTCATCTTGCTGATGGCTTCTTCAGTTGTACAGAAGATTTTTAATTTGATGTTGTCCCATTCACTTTTGTTTCCTTTGTCTTCCTTGCTGTAGGATATATATTGCTGAAAATATTGCTATGTGAAATACCTAAGATTTTACTATCTATGTTTTCTTGTAAGATTTTTATGATTTTATAACTTACATTTAAGTCTTTTATCCATTTTTAATTTATTTTTGTACATGGTATAAGCTAGTGATCTAGTTTAACTTTTTTGCATGTACCAGTGAAGTTGTCAGAATACCAGTTATTGAAGAGATTTTGTTCCATTGTATGCTCTTGCTTCTGTCAAATATTAATTGACCTTAATTGTGTGTGTTTATTTCTGAGATCTCTGTTCTGTTTCACTTATCTATATGCTTGCTATTATGCCAGTACTAAGTTTTTATGATTACAGTGGTCTTATAGTATTCCACTTCTGGGAATATATCTTAAGAATCCCCAAACACCAATACAAAAAATATATGTGCCCCTATGTTCATAGCAGCATTATTTACAATATCCAAATCTTAGAAACAGCCAAGTTCCCATCAGTAGATGAGTGGATAAAAAAGTTTTGGTACAGTTACACAATGTACTACTATGCGGCAATGAAAATAAAAGAACTCTTACCTTTTGCTACAGCATGGATGAGCCTGTAGAATATTATGCTAAGTGAAATTAGCCAGTCAGTGAAAGACGAAAGACAAATGCTACATTATCTCATTTATATGTGGAATCTAATGAAGAAAATAAATTCATGAATAAAGTAAAAACTGAAGCACAGATACAGGGGATAGACTGACAGTTGTCAGAGGGGAGTGGGGACTGGATGAAAGATGTTGAAGGGATTAACCAAAGAACATTTATGTGTGACCCATGGACATGGACATGATCTGGGGATTGATTGAGGGAAGGGAGGTGATGGGGCTGGGTGGAGGTGGGCAAAGGGAGAAAAATCAGGGAAAACTGTAATAGTATAAACAACTTAAAAATCTAAGTAGCAAAGACCTTCTTAGAAACAAGCATGCATATTCTTCCATAAACTACCTAAAACAGAAAAGCCCAAATAACTAATGCTGTTAATTTTATAATGGGCTTATAGTCTACTCATAATTAATAATATTAAATATGAATTTTAGTTTATTTTAGTTTTTCAATCTAATGAAAAACTTCACATAACTTTTTATGAGTAATTTCCGTGAACAAAATTGTCTTTTTGAAATATATGTTCTAGGAGTTCAATTTTAACACTAAAAAGATCATTCTCACTTATTTTATTATTTTCTTTTTTAAATTGTATTCACCAAACATGAAAGGCATGATGGAAATCCCTTACTTCAAATATATTAAACATAAAATATTATTTGATCTTTTTAAGATTTGCTTTTACTTTTTAGATTGGTAGATTGTTTACTCGTTAGATTGGACCAGAACAGCTTTTAGTCTAGGGCCAATTTCCCCTTATTATTGAGACAGTAATATAATGAGTACTTTAACCAAGACCTCAGATATTATAAGGTTTCTTTTTTTTATTCTGGCTAGTGGACACAAACCATTCTGGGCCTTGTGTCAGCTCCTGAGATTGTTCTGCCTGTTAATTTCTGTTGAGTCTTTCCCTAGGCTCAGAATTATCCTCACTAAATTATCCAGTCAGTGTTCAGTGAAGACTCAAGGAAACCTTCAGCTGATGTCTAGGACTCTTCCTGTGCTAACAGTATTTAAAAATTGGAATAATGCCACCCCACTCATCCCATTGGCTACATTAACAAAGAATATTCACAATTTGCTGCAAAGCTTTTGGAAAACTGCCTTTACTGTAAAAGTCCACATTTTACCCACATCCAACTTAAATAACATATTTCAATGGATTGAATCCAAAGGCAAAAAGATTTCAATATTTTCCATTAAGCCAGACATTTTTTTTTCCATTGGAAACACATAAAAGAATTTCTCTCTTATCACTATTCTGGAAGAAAAAGATATTTTTAATCTATTAGTTTTGTCAATTTAATAGTCTTATTGTTGTTAATGAATTCATTGATACATACTTTTAAATATAATGTTTTAATTTCTAATATTATAGTTATGAATACCTATAAACAAAATGAGCAGCCTCTCTTTACGTTTCCAAATATTTAAAGAAATTAAATATTCCTATATCAAGATTTTGGGAATTATTGATTTATTTCATTTCCTTAGACCAATGATCAGTTATACTCATTTGGAGCAAACTAATGGTAATAATTTTCTGTATGCTATTTTTTGTTTTCAGTGTAAATGTATTTATTAATCATTAGGTTAAACTAAAACTTTTGGCTGAAAATTGTGTTAGCCCCAATATTTGAAGATATTTACCCATTCTTTATGTTGGTGATTCAACAAAAAGTCTGAAATTTATGTAGGACAGAAACATTTTTGTAATTTTTCATTTGGACTATTCAAATGGCTTTTTGTTAATTAGGATATGTACATGGGCTATAAAGATGTGGTGAGAGGTTTGTATATAGGGGATACCATATGTTTTTATCTATACCCCTGAAATTCTAGATTCTGCTCAGATTTCAGTTCCCAGTTGTACAGATCTATCTCTACACAGCACCCAATATAACACTATCTGTTTCTGAGATTTATACAATAGCATGCTTCATAAAAGGGAAATCCACTCACAGAATAAGTGCTCAAGGTCCTGCACAAAGATGTTAAAAGATTTGACAATAGAATGTGGAGCCAGAACTCTATTCTCATTTCCAGTAGCATTGCAATTTACCACTCCCTCACTGTCTCCTTCAGAAAAGAAATATATACATTTCACCTTGGAGGAATTAGCTGAACTGCTTTATGTGAAGTTGTAATAAGTTCATGCATTTTGATTCTATTATTTTATCAGTGTGAATCCTGAGCAGTTCTTTACATTATTTCTTAGTTTCCTACAACTTCTTCTTAAAAATAGCCTTTAAAGTCATAAAAAAAAAAGTTGCGGGTCCCTCGAGACTAGTAGATCTCTACTTCTTATCTGATTTGTTACAATGTTAAAATCTTTTCCTAACAAGCCTTAAGCTCTATACTGGAAATTTTGTCCACTTTCTAAATGTCCTCTATCAGGATGAGGATATAGATTGTATTTAATTTAAAATCCAGCAAAATATTATGCCATCAATATTAAAAAAAATTGATTGGCTTCATAATAAATATTTCTAAGATAATGCATGTGATAAGATCATCTCTAATTTTAGTTATACCTGCACTAATTTATTACCTTTGCAACAAAATTATACTTATTATTTATTTTTTCTTACTATTGAAATCTTAGAAACATAGATAATCATTTTCTAATTATTTGTTAAATGAATTAAAATATTTCTTGTAGAGAAAATATAAATGTATGACTATAAAAATATAAATCAATTTGAGTGATAATTTAATCCCCTAAATATAAAATGATGTATATATACAGTAAATATAGAAGAAATATTTAAAATTTAGTATTCAATATATTTTATCTTTATTTTTATGTGATAATCATAAAAAATTTCTCTTTTTGTTTATATGGATTTATGTGTGTGTATTTAAGTATGTACTTATTCAACTCAAGTCACTAGTGGTAAGCTCCCTGAGAAAATAACAGAAAAAGTATTAAAAAAACTTGTATTTTTTTTATCACCAACCAAAGTATACTATACATGATAGATGAATAATTTTTGATTGATTGTAAGACTGATAAACTTAATATATTTTATTTAAATTTTCTAAATACAAGATTTAGATTTCATATAAGACTGTTTCATAGTTTACCGTTCATATAAGACAGGTAAAAACAACTGCTGACTTCCAAAATGCTAGAATGTTATATGTTTAGAATGGATTGATTATATTTACTTTTACTAAGAAAAAACAAGAATATATAACAAAAAAATATTTAAAACTAATAAAATGCTTATCTATTATAAGAAATATCTATTATTTTCTCAATCAAAATTTTGCACAAACATACCATATTTTTAGACTATAAGATGCAGTCTCTACTTCCCAAATTTGGGAGGAATAATGGTTGTTAATGCTGCTGTGGAGTTCTGTTTACATTTACATTGGTGAAATATTGTTATTTATATTATTAAATATTTTACCACATTTTTTCCTTCAAAATTTTTTTCCTATTTTCCTCCTCTAAAACCTAGGTGTGTCTTATGGTGCGAAAAAATATGGTACTAAATTTTTGAAGAATGCCCATGACAAAATGGCAGGTTAAATGACATAAAAACTTTCCCAGGACAAGTGACTAGAAAAATATAAATATCTGTTTCAATAGACAGATATAAATAATTATGTTTTCAGAAACCATAACCAAAAATGAAGTATAATGGAGAGCAGTAAACACATGTACAATAACATCTAATACAATTTACATAAAACAAGAATAGGAACTGTGACTATTGTGACTCAGTGGGTTGAGTGCTGGTCTGTGAACCAAAGGGTTGCTGGCTTGATTCCTAGTCAGGGCATGTGCCTGGGTTGCCAGCCAGGTCCCCAGTAAGGGGCACTCGAGAGGCCACCATACATCCATCTTTCTCTCCATCTCTTCCTCCTCCCTCCCTTCTCCTCTCCAAAAATAAGTAAATAAAATCTTTTTAAATCTTTTAAAAAAGAGAATAAATCAGTGAAGCAATGTGCAAAAGATAACAACTACAAATTTCTCAGTATTACTGCACGACAGGAATCCTTAGATACTGATATACAGTGCACCTAAACAGGGTAAATAAAATACAACTCACATACAAACAAGTACAATAATAATAATATGCATATAAAAAACAAAGACCAAAAAAGAAAACTACACTAGCATATAATTTTATATAAGAAAAATTAGAAATAAGTAAATAATAGAATATAAAATAATGAAAAAATATTTGTCCACCTGATAACATACCACTATATTTAAAATTAAATCAAGACCAATTTCTCTCCTTGTTTGTTTTCCAGAAAAAATTGTTTATCTAACATCAATGCCTATGATTACCAGTACATATCTTGGCTATATTATTTACATATTTACCTATAAAACATTTTGTTGATTCAGGCTGTATCTTTTGGTATTTTTGTTATTTATTCTTTATTTTCATAAAATCTTTTTATTTTATTTTTTCCCCTCTTTATTTATTTTAATTGTTGTTCTTGTACAGTTTTCTGTCTTCTACTTGCATCTTGGCCCACCGCCCCAGCCCTCCCTACCACCCTCCTATTTCCACCCCCCTAGTCTCTGTCCTCATGTCTTTTATACTTGTTGCTCTAATCCCTTCCCCTTTTCTCCTGAAATTCCCTCCCCTTTCCCCTCTGATGACTGTCAGCCTGTTCTCAATTTCAATGTCCTTGGTTATATTTTGCTTGTTTGTTTGTTTTGTTGATTAGGTTCCTGTTAAAGGTGAGATCATATGGTATTTGTCCTTCATTGCCTGGCTTATTTTGCTTAGCATGATGCTCTCAAGTTCCATCTATGCTGTTGCAAAGGGTAGGAGCTCCTTCTTTCTTTCTGCTGCATAGAATTCCATTGCGTAAATGTACGACAGTTTTTTGATCCATTCGTTTACTGATGGGCATCTAGGTTGCTTCCAATACTTGGCTATTGTAAATTGTGCTGCTATGAACATTGGGGTGCATAGGTTCTTTTGGATTGGTGTTTCAGGGTTCTTAGGGTATAGTCCTAGCAGTGGAATTGCTGAGTCAAAAGGTAGATCCATTTTTAGTTTTCTTAGAAAATTCCATACTGCTTTCCACAGTGGTTGTACCAGTCTGCAATTCCACAAAGAGTGCTCTAGAGTCGCCTTTTCTCCACAACCTCTCCAACACTTGTTGTTTGTTTCTTTGTTTATGATGGCCGTTCTGACTGGTGACAAGTGGTATATAATTGTGGTTTTAATTTGCATCTCTCTGATATTTAGCTACACTGAGCATCTTTTCTCTGGGCTGTCTTTGTTGTTGATCCTCGAGTTCTTGTAGGCAAAGGGTTAGGTCGTTGTTTCTATCTTTTTTAGGTAGGCCTGTATCGCTATAAACTTCCCTCTGAGGACTGCCTTTGCTATGTCCCATAAGTTTTGGGTTGATGTGAGGTTGTTATCATTTGTTTCCAGAAACTTTTTGATTTCCTCCCTAATTTCATTCTTGACCCATTCATTGTTTAATAGCATGCTATTCAATCTCCATGATTTTGAGGGTTTTGGGTTTTTCCCCTTGGGGTTGGTTTCTAGTTTCATTCCCTTGTGGTCGGAGAAAATGTTTGGTATGATTTCAATTTTCTTGAATTTGTTGAGGCTTGTTTTGTGTCCTGTCATGTGCTCTATCTTTGAAAATGTTCCATGTGCATTTGAAAAGAATGTGTATTTATTTTCTTTGGGATGAAGGGCTCTATATATATCAGTTAAGTCCATTTCCTCTAGAGTGTTGTTCAATGCCACAATATCTTTGTTGATATTTTGTTTGGAAGGTCTATCCATTTTTGACAGTGGGGTGTTAAAATCCCCTACTATAATTGTGTTGCTGTCAATATCTTTCTTGAAGTCCCCTAAGATTTTCTTTATATATTTAGGTGCTCCTATGTTGGGTGCATATATATTTACAATGTTTATGTCTTCTTGGTGGATACTTCCCTTGAGTTTTATGAAGCGACCTTCTGGGTGTCTCTTTATGGCTCTTCTTTTGAAGTCTATTTGGTCTGATATGAGTATTGCTACCCCAGCTTTTTTTTCCTGTCCATTTGGTTGGAAAATTTGTTTCCAGCCCCTCACTTTGAGTCTGTGTATGTCTTTTATCCTGAGGTTGGTCTCTTGTAGGCAGCATATGTGTGGGTCATGCTTTCTTATCAATTCAGTCCCTTTAGTATCTCTTGCAGAATTGGTTTGGTAGAGATGTATTCTTTTAGACTTCTTTTGTCTGGAAAATTCCTTATTTGGCCTTCTCTCTTGATTGAAAGCCTTGCTGGATAAAGTAGTCTTGGTTGCAGGCCTTTGGTTCTCATTGCTTGGAATATTTCTTGCCATTCTCTTCTGGCTTGGAGTGTTTCCACTGAGAAGTCAGCTGCTAACCTTAACAGGGCTCCCTTGTATGTTACTTCCTTTTTCTCCCTTGCTGCCTTTAAGATTCTCTCTTTGTCTTGGAATTTTGCCATTTTGATTATAATGTGTCTTGAAGTGGGCCTGTTTGGGTTCCTCTTGATTGGGAGTCACTGTGTTTCCTGAATTTGTGTGGCTTTTTCTCTCATCAACTTAGGGAAGTTTTCCATCGTTACTTTTTCAAATAGGTTTTCTATCCCTTGCTCTTCTTCTTCTCTTTCTGGTATCCCTACTATACAGATATTATTACGTTTCATGTTGTCTTGCATTTCTCTTAATCCCTCTTCATTTTTTCTGAGCCTCTTTTCATTTTCTTGCTCTTTCTGGGTGTTTTTTTCTACTTTGTCCTCCAGCTCATTGATCCGATCTTCTGCTTCATTGATTCTGCTTTTGATTCCTTCTACTGTGTTCTTCAGTTCAGAAATTGTATTCTTCATTTCCTCTTGGTCTTTGTTGATAGTTTCTATTTCCTTTTTCATGTTGATAGAGTTTGCATTGAGTTCATCATAGCTTCCCTGTAGTTTCTGGTAGCTCACTGAGAGCTCATGGAGCTTCCTGACAACCATTGCTTTGACCTCAATATCTGATAGTTGAGTTGCCTCCGTTTCATTGAGCATTCTTTCTGGGACTTTCTCCTTTCCTTTCATTTGGGGATTGTTTCTTTGTCTTCCCATTGTTTGTAAGACTCTTCTTGTTAGCCTCAACTTCTTAAATTGATCTGTTCTGGCTCCCTGGGTTTATGATGTGACCTTCTGTGGTAGAATACCTGTGAGATTCAGTGGTGGATTCTCCTTTGGATATCCTGTTCTTCACAGCTTCCACTGTCGCATCCTCTGTGATACCCTCTTTTTGGGACTAACTCTGTTTTTTTTTTTTCACAGTTCCAGGTTTGTTTTCTTTTTTTGTCTCACTCATGGGTATTTAAAAACAGAAGAGAGGGAAAAATGAAAAAAGAAGAAAGAAGAAAAAAAGAGGAAGGTAGAAGAGATAAAATTGGAAAGAAAGGAAGAGGGAATAAAATAAGAAAAAAAGAGAGGCAAAAGAAGTTGGGGAGTAAAAAAGAAGATAAAAAATAAAATAATAATTAGGAACAATTATATAAACAGACAGACACACAAACAAACAAACAAACAAACAAAAACACGAAAAACAAAAAACAACCAACCAAAAAAACGGGGGGGGGGAACTCCAAACAAAATACTCTTGTTTTCAGACTTGCCAAGCCGGATTTTCTGGTCTTGCTGGCTGCAGTGGCCGAGGAGTGATGGTATTGCTTTTGTCTGTGTCCAGCACTCAGTCATCATTTTGCTACTGTTCCCAGAGTTAGTACAGTGCCTTTCCCCACAGGGCTTCTGGCGTGTGTTCTGAGCCTCCTGGTGTGCATGCACTTCCCTGAGTTTATGGGTGTGAGCTCAGTTCCCTGTTCTGGAGCAGCCACCTGTGTTGGCCCCTGCACAGCTTTCTGTGGTGGCTCGGGGCCTATGATCCTGCAGCCATCTCGCACCTGCGCCCATGGCCCTGAGCTATCTGCATTCACGCCCGCCTGTGCACTGGCAATTATGGTCCCACAGCTGTCTCCAGTGGCCAGCGCCTATGCTCTCACGCATGCCTATAATCCCGAGTCCGTGTGCATTCACATGTGGGTGCCTATTTTCATGCAGCCATCTCACTTCACATGCGCCTACATCTGCAGTCGTGGCGACTATGATTGCTCAGCTCACAGTCCTGTGGCTAGCACGATAACTTAGTTCACAGTCATGCAGTAACCTGGCTCAGCCTGCAGTCCCCGGGCAACCATTATCGCTCAGCCCGCAGTGGCGTGGTGGCCCCTAGGATCTTTCAGCCCGTTTCAGCGGTTGACCCAGCTCCCTACCTAGAGCCCTGACGCAGGCCCGGCAAGCGTCAGGCCAGGGCCTCAGTGGCCCGGCTCTCTGTGGTGATCCCTGGGCTCCTATTGTTCTGAAGTACTCTCCTTCCCCACTGGTTTTTCAATGTCTGCAACAATTTTCAATCTCCTATTCTCAAATATGCTGTGTTACTGTTCCTTGTCTGGTCTGTTCTTCTGTAGATTGGCCAGGTTTTTCTCCCATGTGTAGAGGGGAGTGGAATCTGCTCCCTCCTACCACGCCGCCATCTTCCCTCTCCTGTTATTTATTCTTAAGATAAAATCTATCCCTTCTATATATAAACACATTATAGTTATATGTTAATAGGATAACTTGTTTTTTATTTATTAGTATCAATAAATTTTTATAAATTTTATAGGTAAAACTCATAAATTTTTGATAGCTTTATACCCAGATTCCTCATAGTTTTGTTGCCTTCTAAAAATCCTTAAGAATATCATCCTCCATTTTCGAAATTTTGTTGTTAATGTATAAAAATGCTATTCACACACACACACACACAACTTAGCCAAAATCTTTTATTATATCAATTCTTGATAAGTATATTCTTCTTAATAAAATGCATCTTGTGAAAATGACAGATTTCTGTTCCTATTTTTAAATTCAGATATAATTTATTTTCTTGTATAATTTTCCTCACTAGTGTTTTTCCAATTGTGCTGCAATAGCAAGCATTTGTTTTTTTCTTAATTTTAAATAAAACAATTCTACATTTCTTCAATATTATTTCCAGCAGCTTTTTGGTATACGTGCTTCATCAGGGTGAAGCAGACCTTTGTTATTTGGGTGCTAGAAAATTTCATTATGAATGGATGTAAAATTTTATAAAGCTCATTTTAAATATCAATTGATCTAACTTTAAGCTCTTCCTATTTTAATCTGTAAATGTTATGAATTTATTTGATAAATAATTCTATCAATAAACTTCTTAAACTTCTGGAATAAACATATCATCTCTATGATTGACCATTGTAAATTCTGTTGTTTATTATCTTATTGTGTTATTCTCCTGTAAATTTTTTTAGTGGTTCTATTCTCATAATTTGTGAAAAAGTCATTCAGGTTTTATAGAATGACTCAGAGAGACTTTCTCCTTCCTAAAATAATGGAAATTATCTCTTTATACAATTGCTTTATAATCCTCATTTAAAATGATCTGAGCTGTGTGTATATGTATTTATTTTCATAATTTGTTTCATTTAGGACTTAGAAAAAGACATATTTTCTTTTTATGTGCAAATGGTTGTACATAATTATTATATACAACTTGATGAATTTGGAGATAAGTATAATCTATGAATCTATCACCACAAACTATGCCACAATCCTATCAATTACCTCTGAAAATTTCCTCTGTCTGTGTTAACCTGACATTTCCAATATTGCATTAAGTAGACTATTTTTATCAAAATATTTTTTCTAATGTATGTATTTTTCTACAAAATTATTTATTGCATTTCATATCATAAGGTTGTTAACAATATTTTTTATACACATATATATTTAATTGCTATTTTCTCTGTAATTGTATTCTCTTTCTTAGTCCTGATAGTAACTGGATATATTCTATTTGTTGACCATTATTTTCAGATTTGTTATTTTATACACCCTTGCTTTAGGTTACATCAATTGATTGAACTGCTACTTTGATATTTAGTTCAGTAATTTATGTACCTTTTTTGATACTTCCTTGCAACTACTTCAAGTGTACTTGATTAATGTTTCAAAATTCCTCATGTGTTTGACAATTTCCTCTCTCTTTTTTCTTTCCTAAGAAATTCCATCTATCATTTATCTACATATAGATGCACATATATATGATATACATAATCATACTATCATATACATATCATATATATGTATTTCCTATTTAATATTCTTGTGTTGGCTCTTCACAGACTGATGGAGTTTTCTCTTTTCGCAATGTATGAAATTTAAAATGTATTTGAAGGTGTTGAGAAATAAAAACAACTTCTATAGTTCTCAATAGAAATGTGAGACTCCTCAGAAAAGGAATTGTCAGGGTATTTTCCACACATATATGAAAATATATTTATTTTTCCTGACCTTGTATATTATTTTAGCAATTACTCTCCTTCAGCTTTTTTTAAGATACAATTATATTTCTTCTGCCATAGATTTTTGCTACCAGATGTATGTTGGAATTCTTTTGTTTGTCCCTGTAAAAATTCAATTTTCTATTTTCTTGCCCCTGGTTGTTTTTAAGATTTTTGTTTTTTACCCAGTATGTATGAGGAAGAAAGGTCTAGGTACCAAATATGTTCATTGTTTGAGGAAATTTTTTTTCTCCAACAAGTATCAGAACAGGAATAAACTTGCTTGCTAATAATGGATTGTGAATGAAGTTTTGATTCTCTTTTACTCTTTCACTGAGGTTATATTTCTTTGAATATAATTGACCCTACTCAGTTGTCTCAGTCCCAACTCTTCATGATTCCAAAGTATTATCTTCATTTCTCTTTAGGCAAAGTTGGAACCTCTAGCCATTAGTGGTCAGCAGCTCTCGGTGTGAGCCACCCCGGGACTCTCATGTCTCGTTCTCTTCTGGCACCTAAGAGCACTCAGCTAGGAGAGAAGGGTATTTTAGTAGCTTTGATTTGTATTGGTCTCTATTACTGAGTATCTTTCAATATTTCTAATAGGAATGGTTTTCACTAGTCAACTTCTTAATTTTGCCAGAACAAAGAATTTAATATTTTTTTAGCAAACTAACATGAGCTAAACTTTTGTAAAATAAACTTCTTAAATAAAACTTTGAAATTCTGATACAGCAACAATATAAAACTAATACACTCTGCATTAAAAAATAAAGGGTATTTAGGTGAGATGGGGAAAAGGATTGTCACTTTTCACATAGTTCTGGACAGAGTCACTTAATCAGTGTCTCATCACTTTATTATCTCAAAAAACTAGCAAAGCTTGAAAATCCTGACCTTTTTTTATTCCTTTCCTGGGTTGTTGAAGGTGAAGGTGAACAAAAGCCGTATTAGTTTTTCCAATGATATAAAACTATGTATCATCTTTGAAGGTAGAAGCATCTATAATAATTTAACATAACTAATATTTTTTCTTCAACTGCATTAATTTGTATAATACTGGTATTCATATGGACATTGTACATACATACACAATTGATTTATATTTGTCAGTTTATTATTGAAAAGTTGTTATTGGCAGGGTCATGTACTTGAACTAAATACTTCCGTTATATTATTTGAGAATTTATGAACATTATACATCCAAAATTATTGTAAAGAGAAATCTTCTGCTAAAAATTGTGTTTGTTACAAAGTCATATATTAACCTAGAAACGCCGAGTGAAACACGAAGATAGAGACACATTAAAAGTGGTGAATATGCCCGTGGAGCGGAAAAGAGCCATGCCAGCAGTACTACATTGATCATGGCTTGGCTAGTATAGGATATAATTTTAAAAAAGGAATATTAATGTACTATCTTGGTAAAATTTCATTTTTGCAAAACATCAATTAGTAGCAACATGAAGGCTAGTTTGTATGGGACATAGGAAGAATCATTAAATGTCGTTTATAAATAAGGATGGTTGTTTTGATGAAAATTCAAAATATATTGGCCATGTTTGAAAGAATTTAGGAAATAAATTTGCTGGAATTTAAATGTTGATTGAATATTCCTTGTTAGCAAGAAAGACTAGAAGAAGATTGCTCTATAGTTTATACTTAAATATGGGCCCTTGGATAAATGGTGATGATTTCTGTTTCCCATGGAATCCAAATATATTCAGTGCTTTTTTATTTAACTGCAGCTTATAGAAATATCAGACACTACATTCAGTTTGTATTTAACAAAGTATTTCTAGTTATTTAATAAGAACCTGGATATATTATTTTTCTTCACATTTTAAACATGCTTTTAATGGTGACATTGAAACTATAGACTTATGTGTGGAAGTAGGTAGCAAAGTTAGCATAATAGGTCACTTATTCTTTTTTAATTTTATTTCTCAATTACAGCTTATATTAAATATAATTTGTATTAGTTGCAGGTGCACAGCATAGTGGGTAGACAACCATGTACTTTACAGAGTGGTCTCTCTAATTGTTTGATTACCCACCTAGCAACATACATAGTCATTACAATATTATTGACAATATTCCCTACGCTGCACTTTACATACCCTAGACTGTTTTGTGACTATTAATGTGCAGTTCTTAATCCTTCTGCCTTTTTCACCCAGCCTCCCACTCACTTATCCTTGAAAGGGCAAGTACTGTGGTCCTTCTCATCATGATGGGCAATATTATGCTTGATACCAAGTGAATCTTCTTGAAAATACTAAATCTCATGCCTTAAAACATCACCAAATGTAAGATGGATAGAATGAATGGCCTGGCAACTCATAAACTTTTTTTACTATGTAGTGACTTATATCAGTTATCAATGAGAGTACCTTCTTAGGAATGTCTTCCATTAAACCAGAGGTGGAAGGAAAAAAATATATTTCAGCTATCTCCACTGAATTGTTAGATTTGTAACTCGAGTTGTCAGTGGTCTATCTAGCTGAGACTAAAAATAACATTCAAAAAATAGCAACAAAAGAGACAGGAGACAGCCATTTCAGATGTTCCTATTTTAGGCTACATCTACAAACTTCAGTAATACATGATTATGGGAATAATGATTTGCTATCCCCCCCCCCCAAGAATATTGCAGCTGGTGTTCTGAGCTCAAAACCAATAGTCATGTTGAATGCCATATTGTAAAAATAATTTTTAGAAGAATGATAATTTACAAAAGTATATAATATACTTCATTCTTTTGTTAAACATATTTTGAATTACCAAGTTAATGAAATTGCAGTTATAATCTTGGTTTATACTATAGTGGTTAACTAGTCTCTTTTACTACCATACAGTCTACGTTTATGCTCCAAGAGGTATATATTGTGCTTATAAAATTAAATATTTTTAGTAAGTCTCAAATATATAACCTTTGTGAAATCAATATATACTAGTATCTTAAGTATTTAAAATACTTTAAGGTTTTTCTATGGTATCATTACGTTATATTTCACAGTTCGATGTATCTAGAAACACTTTGGAGTAAACTTTCAAGTGCCACTGAGATTATTAGGTATTTATATAGCTACACTTAGAAAAATTTTATAAAAATTAAAATAAAATGTAGGATTCATAGCTAATCTATTCAGCAAATTCTGGGTCAGTCAAATCACTTTTCATTGTATGCTTGGGAATAAAGACTTGCAGTAAACAAAAAGTTTAGAACCAAGCTATTGAGTCGATAGAAAAAATTTCAAACTGTTTTTATTTTTGTGATTTAAAAAAGACCTGTTAGAATTATAAAGTAACATACAGAAAATGAACACTATGATCTCAGTCTAAACATAATTCTTTTTTTAAGTGGAGGTAAAGTACTGGCTACATCAAAGCAACTAATTAAGGATCAAAAACAGAAAACCTGAAATACTTGAACATTTTTACATTTTAAGACTACATTTTCCAAATAATTATTTGACCATCATAATTTAAAACCTGTATGGTTTTATTAACCAATGTTACTCCTATAAATTCAATTAAACATTTTGTTGTGTGGCTACTAATTCCAATAGTATTCTTTCAGTGATATTTCCATCAATGTCATAGTCTGAACTTAAACACACACTCACAGAGGGAATATGAATTGAGCAAAAAAAAAAAAAAAAAAACATAGTCATGTTTTTTAAGTCATTTTTTAATGTTTTTAAAAGCATCTTGTAAATGCAAATATATCAAATTGCATTATAAAAATATCACTCAGTTTTAATTTTTTCTTTTGGAAATATTAAATATTTATTTTAAACTCTCTAAAATAGAGGTTACTATTCCAGAAGACTAAAAGATTACTTGAATGAAGAAATGCAGAGTCAAGCCTTGTGACTGTGGGTGTGTAACACCACACCATGATTGAATCTCCACCATTATCTAGCGAGATTTATAACAGAAGCATCTTATTGTGATAACATTACAATTCTTATCATTCTTTTAAAGTTCTCAGGTAATGATCTTATCACTTGGAAGATGGTTGTGATGTCTTTATATAATTTTAGTAATGACATAGAGAGGAACAAGCATCCTCATTTGTCCTCTTACAGTTTGCATGTTAGTTGCCAGTGAAAAGAACTAGAAAGATACTCCAATTATAATCTATTTGGTGTATATCTTTTAAAAATGTTAATTAATTAACAACATTGAAAATCAAGCTATTTCACATAAAAATGCACATTTCCTATTTTTTCCAAAAGTAGGAACATTTGACAAAAATGGAATCACATTTCCAGGGAGTAACAGTGCACCAGAGCAGAGTAGCAGTTGCTTGTTTACATAAAGTACCACAATTTCTTATACCTTTTATTTTTTTGCTAATTTATATACTGGAATTTCCCCTGCAGCATTTTGAGTATGTGATCTATAGTCCATAATAACTCATATAAGTTATGCTAAATAGTATCTTAGATATAAAAAATATATATATAATATGAAAATATAACAGACTCACACTAGTAGAGTTGACACCTAAATGTTGTAAACAATACTCATATGTTTCAAAAAAAAAATGTGGATCACAAAATATTTTGATATAGAAACAAGATTATCATAAAATAAACAATATCCATAAACTTAAATGACCAAAAGCAGAAAAATTTATTCAGCCATATCTATGTGACTAGATGGAATTGTAATTATTAATTTTAGTATAGGATATTATATTGTATGTATGAAATATTGGTCCCTAGATATGAAATGCAGTCAGTGCCCTGGCTGGTGTGGTTCAGTGGATTGAGTACTGGCCTGTGAGCTAAAGGGTCGTCTGTTCAATTCCTAGTCAGGGCACATGCTTGGGTTGTGGCCCAGGTCCTTGGTGGGGGATGCATGAGAGGCAACCACACACTGAGGTTTCTCTCCCTCTCTTTCTCCCTCCCTTCCCCTCTCTCTAAAAATAAATAAATAAAATCTTTTAAAAAATGCAATTAGAGCTTTCAAAGGTGTAATTTAAAGAACACCTGAATTATAATAAAAACATTGGGTTATACAATGAAGTGGCTGGCTATTTTTGTATAAGTTTTGCATATTATCTTAGAATTTTACTTTGGCAACTACAAGAAAGAGCATGTAATTCCATTTATGTGTTGTTTTTATATTATATGATAATTCACATGGAAAGGCCTTTGTAAATAATCAAAGCAGTGGAAAATTATTTATTTTATTTTTTATAGGAGGTTAAAGCTTTAGTGTATGTATAAAATGGAAATGTTACACAAGGGAAAAAAAACTGAGAACTTTTCTCAATTATTGAAATAGAGTACCAAAGCACCATAATTAAAAAAAAATTTACAATTCTTTTTAGCTCGTATTAATGAAGACCAATATAAAATTTATACTAACATATTTTATTATTTTTCAAACAATTAATTTTTCTTGAGTATACTAATTTAGTAATATATTTTTATAATTATTAAAATTTAACAGAACTTTACATGGTTGTGTAGGTTTTTAAAAGATCTTAGATGTCGCCCTGGCTGGTGTGGCTCAGTGGATTGAGCCAAAAAAAAAAAACAAACAGTTGCCGTTTTGATTCCATCAGGGCATATGCTTGGGTTGTGGGCCAGGTCCCCAGTTGGGCACTCACAAGACGTAACCACACTAATATTTCTCTCTTTTTTCTTTCTCCCTTCCTCCTCTATTTAAAAATAAATAAATAAAATATTTAAAAAATAAAAATAAATAAAAATCTTAGACATCAAAGGACAAATCTATGCATAAAACCTTAAAGAAGTCACCCACATAATCTCATGAGATTAGTAGAGCTATATCAGTAAAAAATTAAAAAAAAAATGACTTAATGGAACTTGCTAAAAAGCAGACACATGCAATATAAAAATTCAGGAAATTGTACATCAATTTTGGAGAAAGAACAATATGTTAACATTTAAATAGGGTCACAGGAGCCTTCAAGGAGAGTATAACATTGAGTAATAGATGGAAAACTAAGATATAAACAATAAATATGTCCAAAGGTACTTGGTTATATTGAGAAAATGTTTTTCAAAATCCTTGAGTTATAGCCAGTATATCATGATCCAGAAACAAGGAGGACAGTAATGTTTTTATATGCATTGAATGAGGAGAAGGAAGCTCCTGATTTGAGAAAACTTAAGAAAAAAAATAAGGGGAATTGGGAACAAAAGAGATGGGTCCGTCCAGATCGCCAGGAAAAGTCAGGGAGCAGGAAGAAAATCCCAAGGAAGAATTGCAGATTATAGGTGGCTTGCCCTCAGTGGGAAAGAAGGGGCTAAAACAGAAGGGAATTGCCGGAGTCAACTATAAAGAAAGCAACACAGAACCAACTCAGCCATACCGCTGTGCAGGGCTCCTGAAAACTGAGGTCATGACTCAGCAGAAAGGAGCTTGTACTGGGCATGCGTAGTTCAAGAGTTCAGTCCCCTCGACCAAAATCGCCACCGGAAAAGGGACAAAGACAAGCAAGGCCAACATGGCCCACATCGATTGAAAAGGTGTACAGCCTCACTGGCTTCTAGAACATGTGGGATTTTGGGAGAGGACTTTTAAATAGGTGAGCAGAGAAGCTGCTCTCCTTTGCTTCTGCTTTACATGAGCAAGAACAGCAGGTGTTGGAATCATTTGGAGCTTAGGCCCGGCATGGTTGGAAACCAACTCAGGGGAGGAAGGGTCCCGTGCTGGTATGCGTGCCTTTCCAGTCACTAGCCCTTGGGATGCTATGACTCAGTGCAGCATGGCACGTGAGTCCTGGACTTTCTCACCCTGAAAGTGGTGCACAGAGGCTGAGAGTAGCACATGCGGGCATAAAATGGGAAGTTCCCTGCAAATGGATCTTCCCCTGTGTGACCACGTGTATTGATCTGATATCACAACCCAGACCCTGAGAGAGGGAGCTGCTGAAAGGCGATGGTGATTCTGGCATCAGAGAGAAACAGGGCCTGGAAATGAAGAGATGGAGACCGGTTCGAGTAACAACCTTGGTCTGCAGGTAAGCAATAATAGGGAACTTCTAGACATGGATTTGGACTTTAAACTTCCTGGAGGTGGCTGTATTTTTTGTGCTTTGTGGCTGAGGCTGGCTCAAAGCAGGAATGCTCCCAGCCATCTCAAACTGGGAATCCTGTTACTAAAATCTATTTTCTTTTCCACAAATCTCCATGTTATGCATACACAAGGCAGCATGCGGCAGGACCCCAGCCTTCTTGGTTAGAGAATCAGTGATCGTTTTTTTTGTTTGTTTGTTTTGTTTTGTTTTTAAAGAATTTCTACGTAGACTACAGAGAAAATAAATTTGAAGGGAGTTGTGGGGTCAGAGGAAGTTTCTTATAAAAAATGGGAGAAAAATGGAAAAAATATAGAAAAAAATGAAGAAAAGAGAAAATTGCTTGAGTGAGACCTTAGAGTAAGCAAACTAAATTATATCTAGTGGAGAAATAAGAGTTAGACATAAATATAAATATAAGTAGGTAAAATGGAAGACTTGATAAGTGGCCTAATAAGTGACCCACTGAACTGTGTCTGTGAGATAACACAAATCTATAAATTGTTTTAAAATTCGCCTTAATATGCCCAGTCTCAGATACAGTCTGTAACTTTCCACTATTTGGCTCCATATTTATTTATGCAAGGCACTTATCCTTGATTAAGAAATTAAGCTAACTTGAGTAGTTTAAAATGAATCTAAAACATTTGCTTTGGTCAGCAGACTAAACCTAGAAACAATGGTAGCTTATTAATGAGCTAACATGCTAAAAACCTTTGTGACAAAATGTAAAAAGTAAAATTCAAAGAGTTATAATAATGATATTGATGGAGCATATGTATTAAATACAAATGTCACCCCAGTCTGCAAATTATGTTCCCTAAAGGCTGAAATACACATCTATGAAGGCATTGAAAAATATATTGTTAATGAAAGCACTAATATCCTAAAAAATCTCAATGATTTATGTCCTTGGGAGGCTGGGGTTAATTGTGAGAGATGAAATGAGAGCAAGAGAGTCAGTGAGCTTGCTGTAAATGTCTTAAACATTTAGGAATATTTAAATATTTCTTATAATTCAAAGAATTAAATTGAATCAGATTGATCAAGAATGATGAGAGAGAGAACAAGAAAATAAAAAATAAAAGGAAAGGGTATGTTCCATAGAAGTCATTGCATACATTATTGGTAGAGCTCAGCTAGTGAAACTTCACCATCAGAGGTAAAATAAGTGCAATAAATACTGTAAGGAGAAAAAATGGAGTGCCAACCAGAGTATTTCAAACCAGAATCTGTAGTAGCAGCTAACTGATCAGAGGTCACTACAAGTGAAATATGTTGCTAGTCTACTACCCTCTAATCTATGTAACAGTAAAAACTAGTTCTGATGAATCGATTCTTGACCTTAGACAACACAACATATTCAGAGGCTTTCAAACATTTTTTAAAGATTAGTAAAGCATTTTATTTAACATAATTTTGAAAAATGAACCCAGCTTGTATTCCATATTTGTTGGGCACATATTACATATACAACACTACATTGGGCATTATGGGGAAATATATAGATATACATTGCATGATCCCTGCATATGATTTATTTAGGAAATTAAGACATAAAACAAAGATCAAGAAGAAATGAAAGCATTTAAAACATGCATTAATAAAATAATAGTATTCAGGTGGGATGGGTCTTTGAAGGATTGCCATTTTACATACTTCTGTATCATTTGAATTAAAAAATATTTGTTGTTGACACTATTATAGATGTCTCCCACTTCCCCCTCCCCATATTTATCCCCCTTCACTGGTGAGTTTTACCCAACATTCAAAGAAGAATTAACACCTATCCTTTTCAAACTATTACAAAAAATTCAAGAGGAGAGAAGACTCCCAAACTCATTTAATGAGGCCATCATTATCCTAATTCCAAAACCACATAAAGACACTACAAAGAAGGAAAATTATAGGCCAATATCCCTGATGAACACAGATGCTAAAATCCTCAAGAAAATGTTAGCAAACTGGATCCAGCAATACATTTAAAAGATCATACACTATATCAAGTGGGTTTTATTTCTGGGATGCAAGGTTGGTACCATATCTGCAAATCAACAAACGTGATACACTGCATAAATGAAATGAAGGATTAAAATCACATGATCACATCAACAGATTAAAAAATGACATTCAATAAAATATAGAACTGATTTATGATAAAAACTCTTAGCAAAGTGAGAATAGAGAGACCATATCTCAACATAATAAAGGCCATGTATGACAAACCCACGGTCAACATCATACTCAATGGGGAAAATCTAGAAACATTTCCCTTATAATAGAGAACAAGACAAGTATGGCTGCTTTAACCATTTTAATTCAAAACAATACTGCATTCCTAGTCAAAGAAATAAGAAAAGAAGGTGAAGAAAAAGACATCTAAACTGGAAAAAAAGAAGTAAACCATCATTATTTGCAGATGATATTACACTGTACATGGAGAACCCTAAAGATTCCAACAAAGAAACTACCAAAACTGATCAATAAATTCAGTAATGCAAATAAATATTCAGAAATCAGTTGTATTTTAATGCACCAATAATAAACTATTAGATAGTTCATTCCCACTTACAACTGATCCCACTTACAACTGCATTAAAAATACCTTGGAATAAATTTAATCAAAGATGTAAAAGACCTGTACTCAGCAATTTATAAGACATTGAAGAAAGAAACTGAAGAAGATACAAATAAGGGGAAGCACATACCATGTTCATGGATTACAAGAACTAACAGCATTAAAATTTCCATACTACTTAAAGCAATCTATAGATTCAACACAATTCCTATAAAGATTCCAATGGTGTACTTCTATCTTTTTATTCCAGGATTTTTGTTGTTTCAGGTCTTAGATATATATCTTCAGTCCATTTTGAATTTTTCCTTTTTTACTAACTAAAGCTTTTTTCCTTTTAATTTATGTAAATATATATACACGTAAATATCATCGAAAGCACTAACTCAGAATCACTTGAGGAAAAATGTTACTCGTTTAATTTGCTTCTATAATACTAAATATGAAAGCAGAAAAAATATTAAACCTGTTTTTTAATTATAAAAACAATAATCTTGAATTTCTTTATTTGTCAGCATTTGGCTTCATTAGCCATACAAGTTACCAACTTTTTTCAGAGTTTTCTAATAAATATAGGCTAATGACAAAGTTTGTGCATTTGTATTAATACTCATCCCAGAAAACATTTCTTTACTAAGAGGATTTTATTTACTCAGACATTTTGTGTACTACAGTAATTAAAATATTTTATGATAAAACTAAAGACAATGAAAGTTCCTTAACTTACTGGACTATAAAATAAACATAAAGAGAGATTTATGAAAGGAACTTTTGTCAGATTTATATTTGTAGTGTGTCTTATAAAAAAAATCTTCCTTTTGGCAAAAAAATAAATTACCTCAATGTTATTGTGAAAATATTTTATAGATACTCAAACTCTAAACATTTAATGTTAACCGCTGTGATCATAGTCATTAATCATCAACCAAATCTAATTGTCATATGAAACTTTTTTTAATCTTCTGTCTGTAAGTCATTTATATGTTTCTAATTTTTTTCATTTGCCAAAATGTTACTTCATTCATCTCCCTGCTGCTTCTTTTAGGTTGAGTGTTATTAATAAAATCATGTGCTTTAGCTGGATATTTGTCTTAAATTAGTGTTAGATAGCAATGTTTTCTATGTCAATGGTGGCAAAATCATCCTAAATGTATTACTGTATACCTCGTTGCCACATATTTTCTTTATTCAGCTCTTCTGCATAACACCAGTCACTGCGTATAACTGTCCAGAAATTATGGAACTGAGAACATAGGGTGGTATTAGGAGTGGTGAAACTGGACTCAGTTTTGAGACCTACTGCTGCTTCAGTGAAAGTCTCTTAACTTTGAGGTTTTTCTCTGTAACGAGTGTTTGGGCTTCAAAGCTAACTTATAAACTCTAATTTTAGCAACAAATTAATAAAAATTTTTGATTTAGTTGAAAGCAAGGAAGAGATATATGAATAAGTAAAATTTTCACAGACTATACCCACAAAATAGTTCCTGGGGCTTAGTATGAAGTATTGATTTGAGGAGACTGTAATCGTGCTTATTTAATTTGAGTATTTAATTTTTATTTCTAATCTTAAATCCATGAATTCTTTAGAAATGAGAAATTGAGAAATTGAGCTGTAAAATCTCTATGATTATGAACATGCTTTAAAGATTCTGGTAGTATTGAAAGTTTTAAAGAAAGAAGGGCGCTGTATTTTTGATTTTTAAATTTTTTTCATAAATATGATAAATGCCTATTTATGAAAAGACATGAGAAAGTAGCTTTATTCGGGAGGAGAAAAACTCATTTTTAAAAACTATTTTAGTTTCACAAATTTAATGGAGGCCCGATGGGGTTTACATTGGAGAAGACGCCCTCAACTTGGCTTTGAGGGCTCCTGGTGTCCACGCCTCAGGCTGGCGAGGTGCTAACATCCCAACTTTGGGCTGTGGAGTTGTTACCTCGGTGCAGGCTGGGTTCCAGGACAGCACAGGTGAGACAGGACAAGTCCTTGCAGCCTAAGCTGAGACATTGGTTGTTCAGGATCACTGTCTTCTGTGCCAAGCTTTGCCCGTCAGCATACCAGCACTCGGTCTTGCTGGTATGACAAGCAGAAGTTGAGGACCTTCTGGTGGAGTTCTGAGCCCTTTGGGAAAGTTTCCTTGAGACCTTTTTTGGGACTGTGTGTGTGCAGTGATGCAGTGCAGGAGGATATCCGCTGAGATAGCAAGGCTTTCCGGACTCACTGGCCGAGGCTCCTGTCAGCTTCTCCTTTGGCGACGCCCCCTCCCACTCCCCTACACGGACATGTGCTTAGCCCCTTGCTCAGGTGTTGGCAATCCGAGTAGCCAGGACTCTGAGAGCTCCAGGACCGCAGGTTGTGGTCATTGTGATTGAATGGTTGTTTGTGGCGATACTGCTCCGACCTGGTCTTCCCTGTCACTAGCAAGTCCAGTTCATCTGCATCCTCCAGTGCCCTTCTCTCTTTATCTCTCTCAGCCAGAATCTTCAAATGAGGTAAAAATACCAGTGAGTATTTAAAATTATACTCAGCGAGTATTTAAATTATACTCAGTGAGAATTTAAAATTATACTCAGTGAGTATTTAAATACTCAGTGAATTTTTTTAAATGATGACAATGTTATTCTGTGTCAATAGAGTCAGTTATACCCCTTTAACTTATGTGAACAAAGGTAATACACATTTCCCCATCCTCTAGTTATTCAAGTGTGTTGGAAGGGAGGATGGTTAAAGAGAGTAAAACAAGGTCCATGAAGGAGTGAATCATATGCCTTGAGTAGCTAAATTGATTGAATTTACTGTGTTTATACGAGACATATTATTTTCCCCAGCATCCTAAACTTAATTATTACTGTTAGTAAAGTTACACAGATCATAGAATTTTTTTCACCTAAATTTTGAAAACACTGTGTAGTACTTTTTGAACATGCTTAGGAATAGGAATTGTCGATAATGATAATGGTAACAAAGAATATAAAGGTATTCTCTGCAAACTTTATTCATTATCACTATTCTTTTTTGATGACAAAATTTAATATCTTTTTAATCAATTGAATTTCTTTGAAAATGACAATCATGAGGTGGGTTTGATCAGAGGGAAAAAAATAAGGGTTTAACCAGAAGGTTAAAAACAATAGATGCTCAGCGATCTTATAAATGATCTATTTTATTTTACCTGAAAAGAGATCCAATTTATATAAAAAAACTAAATGATTATAACATTTTTTATTGACTGGTTAAGTTATAAATAATAATTAGTCATAAATAAGTCTCTAACATTATTGGTTAATTCATATTTGATTAAATGACTAAATAGTAAAATGTATTATTAAAAAGTCAATTTTGTTTAAAAATGGTAATGAATTTTTTTAACGGTTTTTTTAAAAAATATTTTATTTCTTTATTTTTAGAGAGAAAGGAATGGAGGGAGAAAGAGAGGGAGAGAAACATCAATGTGTGGTTGCCTCTCACATGGCCCCCACCGGGGACCTGGCCCGCAACCCAGGCATGTGCCCTGACTGGGAATCGAACCGTGACCCTCTGGTTCACAGCCCACGCTCAATCCACTGAGCCACACCAGCCAGGGCTTAAAAATGCTAATGAATTTTTGAACTGCATCTTGAAAATAATATTTATTATTTTTTAAGCTATGTTTTTTCACAACACATATTTCAAACCTAAAAAAGGAGTCATTGGTAAATTCATGGTAATAGAATTATTTTGATTATGTTTAAAAAATAATAATTTCAGTGGTAAAAATGGCACAGCGATTTTATAAAAAAAGAATATATAAAGAAGAAGAAATGGAGGTGTTTAACTGGTGTTTAAAATAAAAGCAACATTAAAAAGACTGCTTATTATGTCTCTAAAATTTGAATAAGAGACTACATCTTTCCAAACAGTAGCTTTAAAATTACCTACACCTTACTCCAAAGGGCATTTGAACTGTTGAAATAATATACTTGCCTGTTTACTCATTTTTATTCCCAAATGATCAGTAGGGATAAGTATAAACACCTATAGTCAATGGAAAATTGGTCAAACTCCTGTACCCAAAACTCACAGTATGGTGGAGGCCCCTTATAACTTGGTCCCCATGAAATTTTCAACTCTCACGGTTGTGCACACTGCGCCTCTGCCTGTCAGTTACAGCCCAGGCCTTTCTACTCCAGCTCTGCTTCTCTTGGTGATTTCAGCTCATGTGTCTCTGCTGCAGGAAGCCATGATTTTGCAGATGCCTGTCTCTCAAACTTGGGGACAACAGTTTCCTTTACCTTTCTTATGGATCCCAAGTTTTATTTCTGATTCATTGCATTACAGTAACCTGTAAAATTAATTAATTGTGTTCTTCCCTATAAACTATAAATTCTCTAGTCTGAAGAAAATAGTCCCTTGCATTATTGGGTCTTATCAAGCCACAAAAGATAGTTTTCTGTATTTTCATGATTAATAATAATAATAAAAGATACTGTTAGCTTGTCAAAAAATTCTTCAAATATCTATTTTGATTTATCTCTAGATTAAATAAAATGATTTTCTTTTTTTACAGATCCTATCTCAACCATTTGGCAAAGTAATGAAATTTTTGGCTAACATCTTATTCTTTGAAACATTTTACCAGTCCTACTTTTTTCTTTCTTTTTGTCAGAGCATCAATAGAGGAGATAAACTAATTAACAAAATGCATGTAAAAATATAGCTTGAATTTAGTTTTCTATACTTTTCTAAGAAAATATGAATAAAAAGTCTCATTTCATATGTAGAATGAAAATAAACATATTAATTATACCTGTTTGAAGTTTAGAAACATGATGTGTCAAATAAATGTAAGATACAGTTACTATTACTCATCTTCTTAATAATCAAACATTACTTCTATGTTATTTTTATGTTTTTTAAGTTTCATAAAAAAGTATGAGTCAAAGCTTTATAACATTTTTAAAGAAAATAATATTTCCTAAATGGTTATAGATTCACTTAACCACATCTACAACTAAGTATTTGTTTAATAGCATATTATCTTTAATATACTTCAGTTACAAAAACTATTTTACTACTAAAATATAACAAGAGTTTAAGATTAACTTGGTGAATTTTAAGTACCGACTAGGAGCCATCCCTCCCTGTGTGTCTGTGTCCCTCTGTCTCTTTTAAACATGTCCAAGGTATCTTTTTACTTTTACTTATTAGAACCACCCAAGTAACTATTACAGCCTTTGCACCAGTCTCCTTCCAAATAGATAGTCATAGTGATATTATTGCCAGGAAAGGGAATTCAAATTCCATTATCTCCCATCATCTTACTAGGCATTTTACTTTTGCTAGCTTTAATTAAGTTAAAATCTGTTTCACTTGCATTACTGATTAAAACTAATTGAGTTGTTTATTTCTATCTGGAAAATCTTCTATTGCTTAAACAGGTTTACTTCCAAATGGAAATTGTTTTGGAGGTGAATTCTCTAGAATATAAGGAATACATTTTATTTTATTTTATTAAAAATTATCAGTACATTCTGTAGATGTATTCCAGCTGGGAACATTTCTCAGCTTCAAATCCTTGAGAATACTTTTTTTGTATGTTTAGGCAGTGAGGATTGTTTGATATTGATAAAACTTAATCTTTACTATTTAATGAAAAAAAATTGGCAAAATGAAAAAAAGCACCAGGTTTTGATTATTTCCATCCAGAGCCTGAAGATTGGTTTCATTTATGTTTAATTCATGTATTATTTAAGAATATATGACTCTAATAAGAATATATGACTCTGACTTAGAACCAATTATTAGCAAATGTTTAAGAATCTTAGTCTGTAGAATATTACTATACAATTTATCATAAATGTTTTTATAACTAAACTGTGTATGAAATAAGAAAGAAATAAAAGAAACTATCATTTTCCTTATTCCTAGAGTTCCTTTTCCTAACTTCCTAGAGTTATAAAAAATAAGATCCCCAAACTAATAAACGCTCTTACAAATTTACAATTGATGCTGTTTTGCAAAATTTCCAGCTCATGTAGCTCAGTCATTGTATTGTAACCAACCAAATCTCATGGAGGTCTTTTAATATTTTGTATCTGCTGAGAAGATGGCAAGAAAATAATCCTCAAAGTAGAGTAGGGCTTGGATAAAACACAACTTCTAAACTCACCAGTCCACAGTGGGCTGAAGTCAACAGTCACTCATGGACTTTTTTGTTTTTAGTTCTGCCCAAGGGCTGATTTGCCTCTGGCAGAAAATGTGATTGAGAATAGTCCAGGAAAAAGAAGGAGATTGATTCAAATGTTTGTAAAATAATCCTAATTTAATTTGCCTGTCACAGTTATGACGGTATGAATTTTTTAAAGATATAATGATATTTTGGAAGTTTGAGATTGAACACTCAGTTTTTAAAGTCAATATTTATGCCCCCAAATGACCATTGCTTATTATCTACTGAGAAATGAATGTGAATCTTCTGCAGACTTGTTAGTTAGCTTTATGTGGTTAATTATATAGTTTACATAATGCAATGCAGTGTTGTTGAATTGTATCCATTTCTGCATTCAAGTTTATCTTGATCCAAGCTACACTGGTTAGTTTAAATGTATTTTCCCAAAGAAAGAGTCCTTAATAATGTTTGTCATAAATATGAAAATATGTTATAGAAATATTAAACAGATCTCAAACCTGGTAGAGTGTGTCATGGTATGATTATGCCTGTCCTACACTCTTTAGGGGAACAAGAAAAACTGTCTTATAAAGATGTTTTAGAAAATGTTGTGTAGCAATACATTTACATGTGGGTGTTTGTAAAAACATATTTTTATCTTTGGGGAATGTAAAGGATTTCCTTTAATACTTAGTCAATGAAAATAAGTCAATACTTATTGGTGATTTGCTCAATATATTGGTACGTTGCTCTCACTTTTCATCTTCAAAGAATGTTTGATGTAAGTGGAACATATCTTGGTATAAATTCTTTAAATTATAGGGAATACCAATGATATTTCAAGACTTATAATAGTGATATTATCAGGAAAAGTAATGTTACAATTATGAAATATCAAAGGAGAAATAAAGCAGTTATAGTGACTTTCTAGTTATTATTATTTTTCAATGAGGAAAATTCAATGCACTGAAAGGAGAAAAAACTTTTGGTGGAAGGTGGCTAAGAAAAATAATGATAGATGAGAAGAACTTGACTTGTAACATTTTCATCAGGTGGCAAAAGCTTGAGCTTCAAAGCTGTCATTGAGAAAGGACTTTGGAAGGTATTTCTTATTTTGAAATGTATTATTTCTTGCATAATTATTTAAAAAGGTATTTTTACATGCTACTATTGTGAACAGTAAAAACTATCCCATATGTAATCTATTATTTAAACACATAAAATTATATGAATTAGTATAACCATTAAGCAAAATAATCATTTTCTTTTAAAATGTTTATCATTCAATTTTCTGAATATTTTAAAGTATATATTTGTGAGCTTTAAAGAAAATACTAAACATATAAAAATTAAAATTGGATAATTAAAAGATAATTTCAGCAAGTCAACAATGTAAATAAATCTTTGTAAACAAATGTTCAAATGTTACTTCCTATGTTAAACCTATGTTCTCTGATTTGCCATTTTGTATTCCAAACTGCAGTTCAATACAAACATTAGAGATATAAATACATCTTCAAAATCAATTTAAGAAATATTATTAAATTGATTTTGGAGACAGCTTTGGCAAGAGTCGGAACAATGAGGCTTTGCGGCTTCCTTTGCCACCAGTTTAGGAAGCTGGAAAGCGACATGGAGCAACAATCCCGAGCTCACCCTTAGCAGTTAGGAAGAATGCAGAAGAGAGGCTGTCAGAAGGAAAGGGGGGGTGGGTGAGAGGACTCTCACAGGTGGGCCATGACAAGGTGCCTAGTGGGTTTGGATTAAGAACTGGAGGTCCCAGATACACAGCTGATGGTGCTGGGAATGGAGGGAGACCTGACAACCGAGCATGGGTTACTGAAAAGAACCTGGGGCTTCCTGAGCCACAGACTTCTATTTCTTTTCCTGAGATACGGTACCCTGGACTGGGCAAAGGGGGTAAGGAAGGACTATATGTGTTTGTGAGTGTTTTAAGAGACTTTGGAATTTTAGTGAAGACATTAATTCATTACTCTTAAGTCTGTGTAACTTTTGATTAATAATTCCTTTCCTTTTCAAAGACTTATTAATAGGTACACAGTGAAAAATATAGTCTCTATTTGTCTATAGAACTTCATTTTCTTCATTTCTTAGGAAATTCTTAAGATACACATGCATCTCGTATGTAGTGCTCTAGTGTTCACATTATGTTTCTCAGAGCCATCACAGCCAGATAATTCCCTGTATGTCAGTGAGTGATGGTGATCCTGTGTTGAATTTCAATATTTCCAGTTCTCAGAAATTCAGTGGAGAGTATAGATCTATCTGAGATGTACTTTCCTTCAAGCAATGCCACACACTACAGTTATTCAAACACCTCAGAGACCAGTGGTTCAGCAGTGTATGACTCAAACTGGCATTATGCCTGTAGCAGCATTAACTTTTGATTTTTGCTGATGTCTGTTTTTTTTATTCTCAATATTTCACATGAATTTGAGAATTCAGACTGTCTTAAAATAGTAATGCCCAAATGTAATGAAATCTATGACTCCACTGCAACCTGCCCCTCCTTCAGCACATAACTTATTTATAATCACCAGCTCATCACTTAATAATTCGTATACTTTTTTGAAGGGATGGTGAAAGTAAAAGTAAGGAGGAAAAAACAACTTTAAAATACTTGCAGTGAGTAAAGGTGCTGCTATGTGGCACTGAGCCTGTGGTTTTGTTTACATCTTCTTGCTAACTGAAGTTCACTTCTAACACTCCTGAAGATTTTGCTCTGAATCCAAATGTAAATCAGTGTATTGAGAGCACTCATAATGGATCCTTGATAATCTCAGCAATGAAAGAATGAGAAAATATTAGCATCCCTGTGACAGCTATTTACTTTTTTAGCATGTTAAACTAGCAGATTACCAATGATTCCACATACCTGGAACCATAAGCAGAGAGTTATATCAATAGATATGTTTGAATGTACATAGGTACACGAGAAAGGAAATATAGAAACATCACTCACTTGAACTCAGCTTAATAAAAATTCTAACCCATCAAAATGATTGTCTTAATACCCATTTACTAAAGCATTAACAATTTTATACTATTATCCTTCAGTCTTTCCTTTGAAAGTTATTTACTTTTAAAGATAATTATAATTAGCTTAGTAATTTGGTTTCCAATCACATAAACATGATTACTCAGGAGAATAGCCAGGGAAAAGCAGTCCTGAGATAAAACAGATTGCACAGTGAGGAAGTGATCACTGACAATAGAAAAGGCGGGGCACAAACAGCAACAATCTGAGGCAGTTTAGCCCAAGGTTAACTGGCCCTGCTCCACACAGTGGACCTCCAGACTGCAGCTGCAGGAATTCCAGCACAGTTACATAACTGCTTCTCAGAATAACCTCCTCGAATATTCTAGAAACTTTACAAAACTTGTCTTGAAAAAAATAGAGGAATATGTAGCTTTCTTTATATATGCATATGTCTATAATTCATAAAATGGAAATAGGCTTTTTGTTAATATTTCCTTAATTTGAGCTTAAGTAGTATAGTGCATAGCTGAATAATGAACATTAAATTTTTAAAAAGTATTCAAAATTAAAGGGGGGAGTCAGTCTAAATTTCTCTTAAAATTTACTTTCAGCCCTGGCTGGTGTAGCTCAGTGGATTGAGCGCGGGCCTGCGAACTGAAGGATCGCGGTTCGATTCCCAGTCAGGGCACATGCCTGGGTTGCCAGGCCCGTTCCCGGCAGGGGACATACAAGAGGCAACCGCACATTGATGTTTCTCTCCCTCTCTCCTTCCCTTCCCCTCTAAAGATAAATAAATAAAATCTAAAAGAAAAAAAAATCTTAAAAAAAAAAAAAAAGAATATAACATTTAAAAAAAAATTACTTTCAAAATATGACAATTTTGGAAAAGAACTTTTCCATTTTATACATACATGATAATCTAAAAACAGATCCTACATTTTTATAATTAGCATTTCTACTTTTATTAAATTGCCCTAGTACATAACCAGTAAGAGAGTCAGGATTCATCATCACATTTGATTCCAAGTGTCAAGTTCCTAAATAATAATAATAATGATAAGTAGTGCATTACAGTTTCAGTTCCTCAAGGCAGGAAATGTGTGTTTTAAAATCGTATGCTCAGTGCCTGTGATTTCAGCTGCACACTGTATGTGAATATGTGCTTATCCAATAACTAGTCAATGTCAACGTACTTCTCAGCTTGTAAGCCTCAAACTTTGTTTAATAAATTATTTGCAATATGAACCGTCCTAGAAAGTAATGCAGTACCTCAATCCTACTTATAAGTGCACAGAGGTAAAGTGGAGCAAATATTTTCCCTTAAGTTACTGCTAGATTTAATTCGTTCTAGACTGTGAACGAGGGCCTTCAAAGTGATGGTACTGCTTTGGCCCTTAGGACCAAAGAAAGATCTCTGAGGAGTTTACATTCTAGTGTGAACAAGGGGATAGATAATAAACAATAAACATAATATAGAAAAAAGTTACATATATATTAGAAAATAAGTGCTCTGGGAATAGAAAGTAACTGGGTAAGGGAGATAAGGCATGTAGAGGATTAGAGTAGGGAAGGAAGAGGGTGATGTTAAATAAGATGTACCACATGAACATTTACAGTAATTGCACTGGAAATGTCAATTATTATCAAAATGAAAGATTATTTTGAAAATTTTGCTTTTTTAAGTTCTTTTAGTAGTTCCATTTTACTTTATATTTGAACATTTAACTCATTGTATTATACTGATGCAAGTATAATGACATCTGGAAAATCTGAACTGGAAAATAATTACTATGAATTCTGATTATGGTACACATATAAATATAAAAATTCCACCTAACGGTTACATAGTAGTTTCTCAGATTTGAACTTTTAAATAAACTCAGTTTAAAAGTTAGCACATTGGATAGGAAAAAAAAGGAAATGTGAGTGCTACTCATTTTTTCACTGTTGGATTTCTACTTACCTAATAGATAAAAAGCATTATTTTTTGCTTCCATCTATAACAGAAAGATAGGCATTTTTCACATCCTACAGGGCTACATAATTAAGGAAGAGGTTAATATTTTGATTTACAGGGGAATATAAAAATATCACATTTATTTTTTAAAGAAAACATTTGTTCTAGGAAAACATGAGTCAATTTAATGAAAAAAAATTTGGATTAAAGGATGCCCTTTTGTTTACTCCCTCAAAGGACTGTAACTGAGACTAAGGACTGTAATCCTTATTGGATTACTGTTTAGAACCTACTAAGAACAAATTTGTAATGAGCACATAATGGTTTTATAAATATAGATACGATCTAAATGTTTGAGGTGCTTGAAAATGTGATTATCTTAAATAATTTAAATCTTATCTGAAAACATATTTACCTTATTTAGTTAAACAACAGGAAACCTTTTTAGCTAACTACAGAAACTTCAATGAGATGATCTGCAGTATCTGAGTTAGCGAAACCTAGATGAGGCTGTCTTTGTGTTGTATTATCATAGCCATTATTTTAAACTTACTTGTCAAGTTTTTCTATTTTTTAAATATACTTTTTTTTGAATATGGGCTCAATATCTCTCCAGCCATAGTGCAAGGGAATTCATGTTAGGATTTCAGTTCATATAATCTGTATTCCTTCATAATCCCAATGCCATGATCATTATGAACTCTTGATAAAATCTGTTAAGATCATTTGTATGCATAAATTTTATACTTAGAATATCTATAGTTCTCAGAAATAAATATAGTTTAGAGTGGCATTAAATTTGGGAACTCTGATTTCAAGGGTCATCTCCATCAATTACTGATGATTTGTACCTCATTAAGCTTCATTTTCTTGACCTAGAAAAGAACAAAATAATACCTCACAATGGTATACCGAGAATTAAATAGACAATGTACCTGAAATTGCTTTGTAAATTTCTAAATATAATAGGACAGCATGGAACTATTATTTTTCCAACCAGGAAGCAAAGTTGTGTTTTTTCTCTTTGTTTCTATTGAATAAAATTTTGTTTTGAATAAAACTTTGTTTTGTTGCATAAAAGTCCTCTGGCAGAAAAAAATCTAAACAAAGCTCTCCAATAAATGTTGGACACACACATGCACACACACAGTTTTTTTTAACAATTCATGAATGATATCTTGCTACTATGGAATTTGTATGACAAACCAGCAGTTAAACTTAAAGATTAAAGGGGAAAAATGGAAGAAAATAAAAAGTTACTGTGGAGCAGTTGATTCTGTCAAAATACCAGATGTCTCTTACTCTTTGCTTCTGGATATTATTAAAACTTGCTTCAAGACTTCTCTCTACTTTCTCTCATTTTCTTTCTCTCTCCTTATCCCAATCAACATGCTGACTGCATTGCTCAATTACTGGACAAATGTAACTTCCTGTTCTCCCCTGCTCAGCCACATGTATAGCCTCACTAATGGATGCTATTATAAGACAATGGAAAATCATGAACTAAGTTTATTTTTTGTCCCTCTTGTTTTTCAATTGTTTTAAAGATAAGCCATCTGCTTTAACCAGGTAAAAGTTGCAGGTTTCTTTATAACATCAATCTTTCATTTATCTTCATAATAAATAGATGTTTAAAACCCAAGTTAAGAAGTTTAATTTACATAAAGCTATATGTTGGTACTGATATTATTAAATTTGATCATCATAGCCTTGATCTAATTTTCTAGTAATATTTTATATTTTGATCATATAATGTAAACAATAATGTAATGCATACCCTATTTTGCCATATGTAATTTCAGCAAAAAATATAGTTTCTTTAATATGTAATATAGAATTGTCCTGAAAAACACTAAATAAATATTGCATTTATGAAAATTTCAGATATAACATTATATGGGAAACTGAAAAAACTAGTATTATTTATATTTACATAATAAAGGTATTAGAGCTAGTCTATCAAAATAAAATGCCAAGATGAGCTGAAATATAAGGATATAGAATTTAAATATGCATAGCAGATTATTAAAGTAAAGGAAATATTAATTCAGAATTTATGATATACATTAACACCCATATTTCATAACCCATTAATAATTTAAGAAAAATATATGACTTTTTTTTACATTAATGCTGTGGGTCATGAAAACAATAGTACTTTTTCTAAAGAAATGAACTAAGAGTTTTAAGGGTTGTATACAGAAATAAGAGAAATTACCAACTATTTCTCTATTTTTATTACTACAATCAACCATACAATAACTCCAACAAAATAAGAAACTTAAATATATTTTCTCAGAAGTAATAAACAGCAATTGTGCTTGTATTATCCACTCTAACTACAATAGAACTTTGGTTTAACTCCTGCCTCTTCTTTTACTTCCTTGTCTTCATCAATTCTTCCTTCTACATTTTAATAAGTCTCTAACTGAAATCCAAATTCTCTTCCTCCAAAACTCACTCTTCTTGCTCACATATCTCAATAGAATGTAACTTGACTCACTCTCCCATCATTTTATTTTTGAGAACTATTGTCACCTTAAATAAGTATTTTTATGTTGGTTTGTCTAATTCCACTATACCCCAGAATCTACAAGGGAGCCTAAAGCATATTTCTAGAAAGAATGTGAATGGAATGAGATTAGACAAGAATGCTGAGTGGACTTTAACAATGCAGACTTCAATAAAACAAAAAAGCTATTATTAGTTTTCTGTGTTGCTGTAACAAATTACCACAGAAATAACAATTAAAGAGCACATTTTTTAAAATCTTATAATTCTGTAGGATAGAAGTCTGACATGGATTATGCTTAGGCTAAAATCAGGGGTTGGCAGGGCAGAATTCCATTTTCTAGAGGTCTTAGGGAAGAATCTGTTTTCTCGTCCTTTGCAGCTTTGGGAGAATACCCACATCCTTAGTTTGTAGCCCCTTTTTCCCCATCTTCAAATCCAAGAACACTGAACTTTTTTTAATCATCCTTCTCTAGGCATATTTCCTTCTCTGTCTTCTTCTACCTCCTTGTTGTACTATTAAGGTCCCTGTCATTACATTGGGGGTACCAGGATATTAAGATATAATAACCCTATATGCAAACTTAATTCCGTCTGCAGCCTTAATTCTCTTTCACTATGAAACCTAGCATATTTACATATTCTGGGAATTAGAATGTGGACAACCTTCAGAGAGACATTTCTGCCTACAAATAGCCAAGAGCCTGATCATTGTGTAAACAAAAGTTTCAGAAATAGTTCTGAGAAATTAAAAGAGAGTTTATTCTGACACAATTTAAAGATCAGGAAACATAGTTTTTAATATGAACTGAAGACATTCTCCAAAATGGGGAAGATAGGGAAGGGTTTCTAAAGATATAAATTGCAAGAGGGTGACTAACAAAGAGGAGGGTTGCTAGGGAAACAGGGTCATAAACTTGGACCACAATTTTTCTTATTGGAGGGACAACTGGGCCTTCAATATTCAGCTGACTCAGTGGTCATCAAATGACTTTATGAGTTAAGAACAATGAATAACATAAGATTAAGCATTTATCAATGTCCTGGTTTCAATTCAGTAGTCATCAGTCCAGTAGTCATCTTATCATTTTAAGCAATGTTTTTGAGGGAAACAAGGTTGCTTAGACATAGCCCAAAGATCATTGTGCCTTTTCTATAACATTTCAAAAGGTTTTAGGAATACAGAGGGCAAGGCACTGAAAATTTTAGTTTATAAATAATTCTTGAAGTCTATGAGAAAAGTACTAAAAATAGAAAACAGGTACCAAAAAGTAAAAAGTCAATTATAGGAAACAAAATTTTACAAACATTAAACTAATGAAGTGTAACATCATAGCAGTTATTTTAATGATTAAGGAAAACTTCTTTATGGTCTTTAACTTAAAAAAATTAACTATGATAAGACTATGTATTCATTAGACCATAGCAAAACATTTAATGAGAAATTTTAAGTGGAATTTTATGATACATTTAAAATATGAAAATATTATAAAACAGTATTTCAAGCCAGTTGTATTTTTTATACAACCTGGTAAATTATTATTATGTTAATTGTTACCATAAATTTCTATCAAATACATGGGATGGTACTGGGGTCAGGAGGTTTCTGAATTAGTTTTTAGGCTTTGTCTATTCTGGGAATTGCCTTCAAAAAAACCTTCATAAAATTCACTACAGTGGTAAGTCTTATTATGCTAAGAACAAACAAAAAAGGGGAAAACAGGGATAGAAGCAATGTGAAGATTAAGAGTTATACCAGGAACCTGGGTTTCAGGGCTGATTTGGCATGTGTCCTCCAAATACACTCTCAGAACTACCAGCTGCAGCAGCATAATAGGCTTCTGTACTCCCTGCTAAGCACCAAAATAAATAGAATTAATGTTAAATAAAATATCTAAAACGAATAGTTATAACTCTATTGACTCCATAACAATGTTTCCTAAATTTTTTAAGATTTTTTTTAACTTAAAAAAAAATTCAACTGATTTTTCTCACTTTTGTTGAACACACTTCAGAGTCTATATAGTCTGATATTGTTGTTGGGGTTTTGGTTACAAAAAATAATAATAATAAGCTCATTTTAATCTAGCTCTATAAAATGATGAAATGTTTAGAAAAAATAATTTTCTGAATCAAATTCATTCTAGAAATTTCCTAAACTGTCACTGATTGTGGGAAGGAAAGGCTACTTCTATTTAAGTCAGACGTGACCTGAAGATATAGCTGATAAACTTCAATTACCTTAATAACATCTGTCCAATGCCTCTTGCTTTTTTTCTTTCTCTGTCTAGTATACTTTATTCTAATTATGAAATCTACCCTTTCAGGATGACATTTTTTTCCTTGGCATCTGTGAAGAATTGAAATTCATTTTGAGAGCTAAGAATGCCTAGAAGTCATAGGCAGGTTTATATAACAAGTTAGGTGTTTTGTCATTTCCCCTATTATTTATTATTTTGCCCTTATCTGCCTGAGTAGAATAAACTACATTGCTTCTAGCCTTTTCAACTACAATAAAAATGAATAAAGCTTTTAAATAATATGTTCCATAAAATCATGTTAGAATAGATTTTTTTGTTAGTTTTGTTTGTTCAGAGCAGAGTAGGTTATTGCTGTTATTTTGTGTTTGTTAAGCAAAACATAAATCAGATGAAAATAGCAGGAAATCACAAATTTACTTTAGGATTTTCAGATGAGCACCTGGTCAAAATAGTGACAATTAAGGAGAATCTAGATTTATCCAAGTATAATCAGTTGTCTGTGAATATATATGTGATAGATATATATTTAGTTGACATATTTTATACATATAGTACTTTATAAATTCTTAATAATCAAGTAGCTACATATTTATATTTACAACTAATATTTACTTCCATTTTGTCTTTGTACTATCTCTATTAGTTAATCAGAATATGTGGGTAAGTCTTATTATATTCTTTTTGAGCTCTTTAATCTTTCCCTTGTCTGGGTCTTTCTAAGATTCAAGATTGCAAATGATATAAAAAAATTCAGAGCACTAGTTATGTGATAGATGCAAGAGAAATGTCTTTAGAGGAATGTCTTATCGGGCCAGAAAAGTTCTGTTATTACTGTCTCACATGGGACTTTTGTTTGTATTTATAACCAAGAAACGTGACAATGGACTCCTACTTTTTCTTACAAATACAAAGTAAGTCTTCAGTATTGTTCTCTTTTTGTTCCAAAAGGAAACTTGGATTTTCTTTTCATATTACACATACATTCAAAAGCAACATTTCAGTAAAAGCCACCAGTGAGTGACTTCATGTAATGTTCTTTGTCTGAAAGTGCTTTTTAGGTAGTAAACATAATGATCAGATAGGTGGATTTCTGCACACTCCCTTAGTGACTGTTTCCTGATGTTCAAAGAATTGTGATACCCCTAACCAATTGATCTTGTGGTACTTGCCTTAGGGACCACCAGCTCTTCTCTCATTCCCTCATTAACTTTCTACCATACAGGCCTTTCAGTCCTATCCAAGAGGGCTGAAATAATCATTATTACATATCACATTGACTTTGTTACACATGTGTTTAAACTGATTTGCATTCTGGAGACTTTCAAATTAGATTTGAATTGTTCACTGGAATGCTAAGACCTCCTGAGTGATTGTTTCAACCTATCTCATCTTCCTCCCATGAGTCTCTTTCTTACCTTTCAATTTGAAACAGTTTAATGATATAATATCTAGACCTCTCTGTTCTTTACTTCTGTCCTCTCCACAGTCAATTTTTTTTTGTCTTCTATTACACAAAAAATGAAAGAAGGCTTTACAGTTACTAGCAACCTTGTTCTCGAAATTATTTTATAATTTTTGTTATTTTCAAGAAATTATATTCACTGTTCAGAGAAGAGCTTGTAATACTGTCCTCATTCTGTCTTAATATAAATTAATAAAATTTATTTTAATAGGAAATTACTAAAACTCTTTTATCTAAAATACTTAATGTAATGAGTTTCTTTATGTGATGCACATAGTTTAACATAATGTTTCCAAGGATGTATATCCTATGCATAGGTCAAGAGATTACTTTGAAAAGCAAAATTCACTCAGACCTACTCTTGAGAATCTTTTTAGATCATTTAGAAACAGTAAAAATGTCAGCTTTATTTTATTTTCAAAGTAGATATAGATATAGATATAGATATAGATATAGATATAGATATAGGGGAAGGGAGGGGGAAGGAAAGGGAGGGAAACATCAATGTGTGGTGGTATCTCGTATGTCCCATGCTGGGGACCTGCCCCACAACCCAGGCATGTGTCCTGACTGGGAATCAAACCTGTGATGATTTGGTTCACAGTCTGGCACTCAATCCACTAAGTCACACCAGCCAGTATTTATTTTAAAAAATGTTTCAGTAATGCAAATATCATGTTACCTCTGAATTTAAACAAAACAAATAAAACATTATACCCATTATGTTTATACTAATGAAACATCCAACTTCTGAAAGCCTTCAGATGATGACAGGAAATGGTAGAGAGGACCCTGATGAACTAGTATGTATTTGATGCGGACACCAGTTAGCAGTGTCCATGTCACTGTGGATGAAATAAAACATACACACGGACTACCAAGTCTGGTGGAGGAAAAAGGACTACAGACTGACTTTTCTTTCAAGGGGAGCAAAAGCCACCACCTCCACCATGACAGGCCTTTATTCTATAACTCCTCATATTACAAGATGGTTCTCACTCACTATGCCCTGGTTGTAACAAAGGAGCCAATGCCCCTCATCACATTACAGAAGAAGGATATTAGCAAATGAAAATGCAAAAGTGATTGAGCCAGTTACACTGGTCCCTGCAAGGTTTAGCATGGATTTTAAGAAGTTACAACAAGCATTTGCAGGGTGAGGGAGTTTTCAGCAAAAAGTAGCTTAGGTATATTGCAAATCTGATTACCCATGAGAGAACTGATCTGTGGGCATGGGTCCTGTACATCTCCGAGTGGGAGCTGGGCCCATGCCACGCAGAAGGGTCTGCCACATCTATTCACTGGGATTTTTAAAACTAAAGTATAAATATATATAAAGGTGAGTGCTGTAGGTACAGATTGTATAAGTATTGTGTTATTAACAATGATACAGATATAAGTACATAAATAGAGGAGAAAATTTTAGACATATGCATATAGGCATAAATATATATGGAAGGAGTTGTGGGGGATGAAGGAAATTTATCATCAGTGTTCTTTTGACTGGTCTAACAAATCTACCTGAGACAGATTAACAAGAGGAAATAACCAAATTTAATTACATGTATACATGTGGGAATTACACATATATGAGTCAGAGACCCCCACATACATGGGAGATCAGAGACATAAAGGGAAAATGAGATATAGATGGCATTTTGAGCTAAAGATGAGGTCAGGTGCTTGTGGACTTCAGAGTGTCAGAGGGAAGGAAGGTCACTGTAGGACAATAAGAGTATATATTAGGTAGACATTTGCCGTACCATAAATATAGATTTTTAAAAGCTTATCTCTGATTATCTCTTATTGTGGGCAAGGTCCCTAATTTAAATTATTTTGCTAGTTAAGGCAAGGATGATGAGGGAGAGGATTCTGAAGCTCTCGGGCTGTCCATTGCTTTAGCTCAATGTAGTCTGCACACCACAGGGCCACATCTTGGGATGACTCATTCTGAACCCCTTCAGAATAATTAGGTTAGAATTGTACAGAAATATTTTAGAGACAGAGAGAAAAAGGAGAACAAGAAGGAGCAAAAAGGAGAGGAAAAGGGAAAAAATGTGTATGCTGATCTAAACTCCATTGAGGGGAAAACATAATTTCCTTTCGACCCTTCTATGTGGCTGAGACCCCCTTGTAATCAAAGATTAATATGAGGAAAACAAATAGAAGTTGACTCACATGATTCCCTTCTGCAACATGGAAGACACCCAGAAAAACTTAGTAAAACTCTATTAAATGACCCAAGCCACCATGAAAAATACCATCTTTAACTTAACACATAAATATCTTGAAGACAAGTTAAGGGAGGTTATCAGGAAAAGCACAGTAAACAAGGGTAAGTGGGTTATACAAATTTAAGTCTTCCTTTTCCATTAGTGAGGGTCTCTTGTTATGCCTCATGCTTCTTTTCCTAGTATAGCGAGGGAAACACCATTACAAATAGAGTTTTTTCCTGCATAAAAAGGCTAACCTGTACTGTTTTCGATGATTCTCTCATGTCTTCAGTTTGGCAAAAAGTAATCGGCCTAAAATAATCCTTATGCCTAAGAGTTATATTTTGGGTGGCACGTTCTGCCACACTTCAACCCTATAATTTTTTACCTGAAGGAGTATAAGCAAAAAGTGTTGAGACTTTCTATAAGACAGCTGGCTGCTTAAAGGCCTGCAGGAGAGCATTTCTGCAGCACAGTCAGTGTGAGAGCAGCAGTCCTGCAGACCAGCTGCTGTAGTTCGAATCAAGACTCCACTTACAGCGTGCAGTATTTGCTAATATAATGGAGGGCCAGTACTTTATCTCTTTGTGTTTCATTTTCTTCATAAAATGGGCATTATATGAGCACATTTCCTGCATTGGAATATGAGGAGAACTAAAGTTGTGTAATGCTAAGTCTGTTCATGGCCTTACGGGCACTGTCTTCATTAACTCGCCTTTTACCTGAGTCTCATCCACTTTATGCCCCTTTAAAGCATGCAACATCACTATTAGTTATACATTTGCAAGCTATTCATCTAGAACCCATGGGGGACCAATATTGAATTATTCAAAGTTCACTAAAGGTTTTAGTTAACATTTAGTAATTTTAATCTTAAAGTGCGTAAAATGAACTTTTTTCTTTCTTCATTCCCTTAAGAGAGGTGACATTGGTTAATAAAATCATATAGGTTTCAGTTGTAAAATTTTATAAAACATCATCTGTATATTTTCTAGTGTGTTCACCATCACAAGTCAAGTCTCCTTCCATCACCATTTATCTCCCTACACCCTCTTCTACCCCCCCACCCTGCATTTCCCTCTTCCTGTGGTAGTCACCATACCATTGAGGTTTATTTTTCTTAATTTCTTCACCTTTATCACCTAGTCTCCTTTCTAAGATAAACTTTTCAAATGACATTAAGAAAAACACAAATGCCATATAATTTCACTTATAGGAGTAATCTAAAGAACAAACTACATGAAAAAATGAAACTGACAACAGACTCATAGACACAGAGTAGACTGACAGTGACCAGAGGGGAGGCAGTTTGGGGAATTAGGTGAAAGAGGTGAAGGGATTAAGAAGTACAAATTAGTCATTACAAAATAGTGATAGAGATGTAAAGTACAGCATAGAGAATATAGCCAATAATATTGCAATAACTATGTATAGTGCCAGTTGGGTGCTGGAAATATCAGGGGGCACCCTTTGGAAAAGATGTGATTGTCTAATCACTACACTGTACACTTGAAGCTAATACTACATAATATTGAAACTAAGCTATAATTGAAAAATAAAAAAGAAACTACAATTTTTAGTGAAATAAAACTTATTTAACAGTATTTTTTAATGTTAGTTTTATGTTGTTATATCCCAAATGGATAGTTTAATGTTATATATTTTTTAAATATTTGTGGAAAGAGGCTTAAAATGGTCAGAATCAGCATAAATTACTGTTATATAGAGTTGTAATTTCTGGGTTCAAACCTGATTGTATAACTGCTTCTTTCACATTCTGTCTTTGCCAGTATCCTTTAAGATGAATAACGCTTTTTCTAGGGCAACAATTCTACTTCTAAAGCCTAATAGACCTTTCTCTTTAGTTTGTATTCTTTGTTAAAGCCTTTATAATGGAGAATGCCTTTCTTTGTGTCCTGCATTTTCCCTTATCTGAAGAGAAGGCTGCCTTCTGGCAGTGCCTTTAAGTTCCAGGAGGTTGCTATAACCTTGTTTGTGATTAGGTTACCAGCAATCTGCTACTTTCCTGCATAATGCATTTCTAAAACACTAATGAAAGAAAAATGAACCAAACAATGACTTTTCTTAGGTTTGGGTGGAATGGCAGATGGATCTTTTGGTTCTCAGAGAGAAAAACAAGTATATCTCATTTTCAGTTCATATTGTTTTGGAATATTTTATGTGCTTTCATGTGTTTTGTCTTTTTTACCTATAACTTTAGGACACACAGTACACTAGCTTAAAAGGAATGATAAATTAAAGCTACAAGGTGGCCAAAGTTGTTAAAGCTATTGATTTATATTTTTGACGGGATTTTTTAGTTTGTGGATTTACTTTAATATTTGTATCATCACTGCTTAACCTTTCAAAATGTTTTTTCCACTACTTGGTAAGAGTTAGAGAACAAAGTACAATAAGACACACAAAGAATTTAACAGATCACTGCTTGGCCAAAAATGTCAAAACGTGCATGTGACTGGTTTATAGTGAAGAAGAGAACATACCACCTCAAAATATGCCTCTTCGATAAGAATTATTTTGAGCTTGTTATTTTTAAGAAAGGACAGACATAGGGAAAGCTTTGAAAACCAGGAGGTTATCCTTTTGTTTACGAGACATTTACGTGTATAAGGGCAATTATTATTTGTAGGGATGTCTAAGTACCTCTCTGCACCAAAAAAAGGAGGATGACCAAATTCTAGAAACTCTAATCAAGGAGAAGGCAGCTCCTTAAATCTGCATAACAACCACACCCTTTTTACTGTGCTTTGCCTGATAACCTCCAGTAACTGGAAAATACACTTCCCCCAAAGTCTTTTTATGTCTTTAGCTGGATACATTACTTAAGGTGGTGGTTTGGCTATTTTAGGGGGTTAATTATGCTTGGTATAGTGCATGAATATAGGAGGTATATATGACATTAAACTTGTATGTATTTGTATTTGTTTTGTTAATCTTTTTTTTTTTTTATGATGAAAGGGTCTGAGTGAAGAACCTAGAATAGTTGAGAGAAATTATTTTACTCTCCTATAGATGTCCCATCAAGCTAGTACTCAAAATGTTAGTTTTCCAGTTGATATATTAATATTTAGATTATGCACATGAGATGTTGACAAGTGCATGCTCACATTTTGCATTTGGAATAACACTGCCATTTGTCAGTTGTAGAACAGAGAAAAACAAAGTAAATTTTCTTGGGGCAGAATGAAAATTCCTTCAGTGTGAAAAATGACCTTGAATTTTGTGGGACAATAGAAGTAGTTGAAGAAACCTACAAATTGTTTATAGAGAAAATCTGTTTTTCCTATATATTCTATATTATGTAGAATGTGTATAATTTCATTTGGTTTATTACTATTGTTGTCAATATTTTATAAACATAGAAAAATTCAAGTGACAATGGCAGTGGGATAGGTAGGTATGGATTTAAAGTCACATATAATGTAGGAAGAGACCAAAATGTTCAGGTGACTCTGGTAGTGTATATTGTTAATCACTAACTCTGTAGGTCACCAGTGATCCACAGAAGACAGAAAGGATGCAGAATGATAATTGTAGATAGGAATTTAAAATACTTTCTCCTCAAATTAAAGATTATGTGTTGTTCTTGTGTTCTTAATGGCGACTAAAATGGTGAATCCTTTCCAGAAGGTTTTAAATTTACTGTACCAAGACATACCAGAGGAATCACTATGGCAGCTATAGCTTTATAAAGTGTTTTTCTTAAATAAGATTTTAAAGGAGTAATTACTCCTGATCCATGGGCTGTATGATGGATGTTATGTTATCAGGAATGAAAATAACATTAATCTCATTGTACATAACTATCAGAGCTCTTGGATGACCAGCTACATTGCTAGTGAGCACTACTATTTTGAAAGGAATTTTTTTTCTTATAAACAGATCAAGAGAAACAGATATGATGTTATCGAGGCTTTATTGTTTTGTTTATAGAGCACAGGTATATTTAACAAAATTTTAGGTCCTAGGATTTTTGGAATGATAAATGAGAATTGACTTCAGTTTAAAGTTAGCTGCATAAGCCCCTAACAAGAGAATCAGCCTCTCTTTGAGGCTTTGAAACCACGTATTGACTTCTCTCTCTCAATGGTAGTCCTAAATGACATCTTCCAATAGAAGGTTGTTCCATCTGTATTGAAAATCCGTTGTTTAGTGTGGACATCTTTGTTAAATGAGGTCGCATCTTCTACATTCATTAGTACTTGCTGCTTCACCTTGTACTTTTATGTTATGGAGGTGCATTTTTTTTTTTTTTTTTTTTTTTTTTTTTTTTTTTTTTTTACTTAAACCTCATGAACCAACCTGCATTAGTTTTGAGCTTTTCTTCTGTAGCTTCTTCACCTCTCTCAGCCTTCATAGAATTGAAGAAAATTAGGGCCTTGCTGTGGAAAAGCTTTGGCTTAAGGGAATGTTGTGGCTGTTTTGATTCTGTATTCAGATCACTAAAACTTTCTCCATATCAACAGTGAGGCTGTTCTGCTTTCTTAAGATCCATGTGTTCTCTGAATGGGGTAGCACTTTTAATTACCTTCATGAACTTTTCTTTTTCATCCACACCTTGTGTGACTGTTTGGTACAAGAGGCTTAGCTTTTGGTCTGTCTTATCTTTCAACATGCCTTCATCATTCTAAATTTAATAATTTCTACCTTTTGATTTTCAGTGAGAGACATATGACTCTTCCTATCATTTGACCACTTAGAGGCTGTTTTAGGGGTATTAATTGACCCAATTTCAAAATTGTTGTTTCTCAAGGAATATGATGACCTGAGGAGAGGGAGAGAGACAGGGTGGTAAAGCACTCAGAAACACACACACATTTATTAAGTTCTCTGTCTTATTTGGATGCATTTTTGGTGCCCCAAAACAGTTACAATAGTATATCAAAGATCACTGATCACAGATCTTTGATCACAACTATAATTAATATAAAAATAAAGAAAAAGTTCAGAATTATGAGAATTACCAAAACATGACATATTGATACAAAGTGAGCAAATGCTGTTGGAAAAATCATGCTAATGGATTTAGTCGATGCAGGATTTCAGAAGTCTTCAATTTGTAAAAACTCAATGTGTGCAAAGCACAGTAAAGCAAAATGCAATAAAATGAGATACGTATCCATTGTGAATGCAGTAACATAAGTTAAAATATGTTGAAATGTTCTTTTTTGTCTGTTTCTTCAGTGCTTGATTCAGTTTCAGAGAAGTCATTAATGCAAAGGATGTTAGTACAAAGTCATTAATACAAAAGAGAAGCTGATAGTAAGAGTTACAATTTTTTAATAGAAGCAGTTTTGAGTTTATATATTGCATTGTGTTGAACTGTAATAATTAGATCACAAACATTAAATACAGAAAATATGGTGTATAATTTTGACCCAGCTAAATGTGTATTCTTTGACAAGATAATTCTATCAAGGGCTGTGCTATGCATTTCTCATAAATCATTTCCTATTCTGTAATTCCAAGATTCTCTGATAAAGTACTTAAATTCTGATAGTTATTGCAAAGAAGGGAGTTCATAGAGGTGTGATTTGCATATTGAAGGGGTTTAAAATAAGCTTCTCCAAAATATGCTGCTTTGGCATGTGGATTATTTTGAGCTGAGCCAATCAAGGTATAGCAGACTAGGGTAAAACTTTGAACTCTCCCTTAATTGCCTCAAAGAATTTAGATGGGGGCCTGCAACAGAAAAAGAGATTTTCCAGAGATTACATTTTTATCTGAAAGACCTATCAGTATGACAAGGGAAACAGGTAATTACCAAAACACTTGCCTTTCTTATCTCCTGTGAACTACTCTCTTCCCTTTTGATGCCAGGGCCCAGATCTCATTCCTTAACTTGGTGTGGTGTATAAGCCTCAATTGCCCAACTTTTTTTGAGTCTTATGTCTCTGTAAGGTTTGTGTATATGCATAATTAAATTTGTTTTTCTCTTGTTAATCTGATTTATTTCTTTTTTATTGTTAGACCACCCAAAGATCCTAGAAATGCAGAAGAAAAAAAATTTCCTTCCTTAAAATATAAACTTAAAATTTTTATTTTATTTTAGTTTTTGTTACATAGGGAATAATTTATAAAGTCAAACCAAAGAAAGTTATTACAATAGGAACTGTACACAAGCACTATGTTGGCAGTGGGGTTATGATACCGAGTAAGACAAGTAATTCTATGCTCTAAGGGAGCTTAATGTCTGCAAGTATATGAAAGATAAATAAAAATAGATACAAGCTTTAAACAAGTCAAACTTAGGGTTTTGAACAAAAGTAAAATTATACGTGAATTGGTGTATATTATCTCATTTGGTCTTCCCGATAACAAAGTTCTAAATCATTGTTTAAAAAACAGACATACCAGAAACTAGAAAGTTTTCTCAACTTGGATATGAATGTTCATTTAATTAGCAATCAGTAATCCATGTCTGATAATCAAAAATATATATGTTTAATTGTTTTCCCTTTCTATGCAGAAACAAAATTTGTTGCAATTTTATATACCTATTTAAATATTTACTCATTATACTTGCTTTTAACACATTGGTTGAGTAAATAATAAGCAAACGTTTATATATAAAATACAATGTTTTCTTAAAATTCATCCGAAGGAAGCTATTTATATTATTAATGTGAATTATGCAGAGGCATGCATTATACTCTTTGAGGTTTCTTTTTTTTTAAGATTTTTGTTATTTGTTGTTTAGAGAGGGGAAGGGTAGGAGGAAGAGAGGGAGAGAAAAATCAATGTGTGTTTGCCTCTCATACGTTGCCTTCTGAGGACCAGGCCTGTAACCCAGTCATATGACCTAGACTGGGGATCAAACCAGCAACCCTTTGGTTTGCAGGCTGGCACTCAATGCACTGAGCCATACCAGCCAGGACAAAGGTTTCTAAAATAAATAATTTGAAGCCATATTTTTGAAATTAACGATGTAAAATTCAGAGAGATTAACTAAATATATACGTGTATATGCTGCAGAATGGCTAAAATTAAAATGCCTCTATAAATTTGACCAAGCAGTGCACGTTACTGCAAAACTTTTTACATTCTAGCAAATTTCCTTTTTATATTACACAGAAGTAAAAAGGTATTAGAATGTGTGTGTTTGTGACTCTAATGGAAGTTCCAAAAATACTCAGGTAATTGTGGTAAAATCATTGAAACTTAAAAAAGAAGAATTGGCTTTGCTAAAATAAAAGACTAATGTAGAAAAACTGTATATTTATATATATATATTTAGTAGAAAGCTATATATATGTATACACACACACACACACACACATCATTTTCTACTATATATACATAGTTTTTCTATATTAGTCTTTTATTTTGGTACTGGTTGGTGATACTTAACATCTAACTATTTCTTTTATTTCTACTGGGGATAGGTTGTTAAAACAAAATAATCAAAGTTGTTTTTGTTGCTTCTAATTAGTCTATAATTGTTTAACATCAATACATGTATTAATATGTTTTTATTGCTACAGGAGTTGCATTGGTTCCTGTGTAGTGAAAATTAACCTACACAAAGACAAGTCTGACCTTTGCCCTGGAGTACTGTGAGGTGATCTCTAGACCTCTGAAAGGTTTTACCTTATGAGAGTGTCTTTTGCCTGGCAATTGTGACCACTTGATTATCTAATAGTGTGATTTATATTGGATTAAATATTAGCCCTGGCTGGTGTAGCTCAGTGGATTGAGCGCGGGCCTGCAAACCAGAGGATCGCGGTTCGATTCCCAGTCAGGGCACATGCCTGGGTTGCAGGCCAGTTCCCGGCAGGGGACACACGAGAGGCAACCGTACATTGATATTTCTCTCCCTCTCTTTCTCTCCTACCCTTCCCCTCTAAAAGATAAATAGATAATAAATTAAAAAAAAAAGAATTATTTATATTGGATTAAATATCAAAATATTAGTTCTGACATCCAGAGAAACTGATGACTAAAGGTATTTGTCTGACCTCTGCAAGGGCTTATAGACTAAAGTCAGCCATGTGAATGATATGTGATCGATTCTCATAAGAACTCTTTACATCAAAAAAAGAAAAGAAAGAAAGAAGAAAAAAGAAAAGGAAAGAAAGAAGGAAGGAAGGAAGGAAGGAAGGAAGGAAGGAAGGAAGGAAAGAAAGAAAGAAAGAAAGAAAGAAAGAAAGAAAGAAAGAAAGAAAGAAAGAAGGAAGGAAGGAAGGAAGGAAGGAAGGAAGGAAGGAAGGAAGGAAGGAAGGAAGGAAAGAAAGAAAGGAAGGAAGGAAGGAAGGAGAAAGAAAGAGAAAAGACAGAAAGAAAGACCTCTTTACATCAAAGACTTGGTTGGGCTTACTTAGCTAGCAGTACTTTGTGCATGTTGTCACACATCATGGACAGAAAGAGGCAATACCATCTGTTGCTGTCTGTATAGGGAGAATATGATCAGAAACTTTACACTTGGACCCTTTCTAGACTTGGTCCTATGCATCTTTTCTTTTGGTTGGGTTGAATTTATATAACTGTAAGTATCAGAGTAATAGCTTTCAATGTATTCTGTGAAAACCTCTAGTAAATAAATAAAACTAAGGGAGATTTTAGAAACCCTTTGAAATTGCAAATTATGTCATAAGTGTCAAAGTGACCGCAGTCTTATGGGCACTGTGGCCTCAAACTTTGCAATTTGGCTAATTTGGGTTGACTCTCAATATAGGAGATGGAATTATAATCATTTTTCCTGATGAGCTGAAGCTTGAATTCAGTAACTTTGTATAGTGAAATAAGTTCTTAAACTCACTGATTAAAAAGAAACATATATTTTGTTAGTAAAATGTATGAGGTTTGGCATTTATATGAATTCAAAGAATTTAAGGTATTTTATGAATTCACTGAGTACAACCTAGGTCCTGTTAAGACTATAACGTCAGGTTTGAGGAGTTCAGTTTAAAATACAACTTGATGAAAAATTAAGAGATAGTCTAAAATATTGAAGTGATTTTGATACTGTACAATAACTTAGTTTTCTATGCTCAAAATTAATCTTTGTCAAATTATTTATGTGACTTTTTACAAATCTTTTGCATATTATTTTGTACTAAATTATCAAAAATAGTAATAAAATATTATATTCACTATGTATTTTATAGCCCTCTTTTCAAATAATTATTGTATCAGTACTGTGAGTTAATACTCTCTTTAATTTTAGATCTCAGAATAGATTCAGAGAGGTATAAAATTTGTTTAAATCTATATAACTTGTAAGTGGCAGGTCTAGGATTTATATCAAGTCAGTGTGATGTCAGAGCACCTAAAGGAAATTTTACATCATTTTGATAATCCAATCTAATTATAAATTTCTTAGTTATTGCCTGTTTGTACTAAGTTGCATCTTCACCATTTTAATTTTCCCTTCTTTATCTGGGGTAGACACCCAGAAACATTTCTCAAAGTTCTTTAATATTAAGATTTAAAATTATATTCTTAAATGAAAGATACCATATGACATTGGAAGATAGAAAAAGATGCAAAAGCCATTATTTCTTCTTTCAAATATCCGTGGGTTGGTCCACAGGCAAATGGCATATAGGAGGTTCTGCAATGACTAATGGTTAATTCTCAGCAAATCATCTGCTTTCGTGATACAGCTAGCTGAGATCACTGTGGTAACTTTCTGACTTCCTAAGAGCAAATAATAGTTTTCCCAAATCTTTGCTTCCCTCTGCCTTTCTAGTAGTTAAGTACCTATACAAAATTCTTCCTTTATAAAAAACGTCTGGACTGATGTATTATATACTGACCAAACCATGACAGAGGTATGTGGAAAACCTAATACTTTATTTTATGACTAGCTGGTCTTAGCAAACAAATTCTGTGATTGCCAATTCAATCACACCGTAATTTGAAATAATTATGTTTTCATAAACATTATAGTAATAGAACTTTCCTAAGAATGACAGAATTTCAGGGTTATTAGATACCTAAACTGTCAAAATCTAAACCTAATGAATCACTGTTTTCTATGTTATCATTGACAAATATCCATGCAAATTTTGCTTTAACATTTTTAATAATCCATTCATTTTGAATCTAGATTGAATATCTTGATACAAGATACCTCAAATGCTAGTCTTTCATTTCACATATTGTCCTAAATATCTATTTGACTATTTGAGAACACATTATTTACTGTAATGAGTGAACATAACCAAAGAATTGGAGGTCTTTAAGTAAAACCCAGAGTAGACATAGGTTTTTCCCTACACTCTTTAATTTTCTAAGAATGTTGTTAGCTCTAATTATCCTACTCTGTTTCTTCCGAGTGATGTTATCTGGATTAGTAACAACAATATAGAGGCGAACAAACAAAAAGAAAGCTAGAGAAGAAATTGAAGATGGTTCTGCCAAAAACATTCTCACAGGAACTGACAAGATAATTTAGATGTCCTGAATCTACTTCAGATGAAATCAGACTGCTGCACTCCATTGCCAGTAGCCTAGCATTCATCAGCACAACAGATACTTTAATAGCGATAGTAGTATCTGTCATTAGCAGGTATTTTTGTCATTAAATTAACAGTTCTATTTCTGTTTAATAGGAAAAAATGGAGAGTAGATTAAAATTTGTCTGAATATTTTTATCATGACTAATACAGGCATTTTTAACTGAGATATACCTGGAAGGATTTTTGCCCTCTTTATCATTTTTTTTTTTTTGTCCTATACTGAGAGTGACAGCTTCAAATGCATGAGAAACCAAAGACCAATTATTAAGATACATCTGTGATACTACATCATTACTTTCTTCAGTTGGGATCTAGCCATTATACTACACAAAAATTGTGGGGATCCTAAGACTAACAACACAGACAAGATAACACCAGTGAGATAACAATTTGTTGTCACATATAACAACAGTTGTAGCAAAGGAATGGTAGAGAAAAGAATCACCTACTTGCTCTAACTTTAAGAGATTAAAATTATATTCACTGTCTCTACTTCATCATATCTTGTTCACCTTTTCACACCCAGTACACTATCTCCAAACTTAACTTTGTAGCTTGCTATATTCTTATTTCAAATTACTTTTTCACCTGAACCACTTATTTTTATTAAATTTATTGGGGTGACAATAGATAATAATATTACATAGGTTTCAAGTGCACATTTCTCTCATTACTTGTATCTTACATTGTGTGCCCACCACCCGGAGCCAAATTACTTTCTGTCATGATGCATTTGATCCCCTTTACCCTTTACTAGCTCCCCACCCGCTTCCACACTGTTGTCTATGTCTACGAGCTTTGTGTTTTTTCTTGTTTATTTATTTGTTGCTTTAAGTTTTATATCCCGCATAGGAATGAAGTCATATAGTTCTTAATTTGTCTGTCTGACTTATTTCACTTTACATGATATTCTTAAAGTCCATTTATGTTTTCACAAATGGCAGTCTTTCATTGTTTCTTATGGCTGTGTAATACTCCATTGTACATATGTACAACATCTTTATTCAATCATCTATTTAAGGGAACTTTGGTGGTTTCTGTGCCTTGGCCACTGTGAACAATGCTGCAGTGAACATAGTGGTGCATGTGTCCTTGTGAATACATGTATTTAAATTTTCAAATAGATACGCAGAAGGAAGGTTACTGCGTTATAGAGTAACTCTCTCCTTGATTTTTTGAGGAACCTCTGTACTGTTTTCCATAGTGGCTTTACCAGTTTACATTCTCTCCAGCAGTGAATGAGGCATGGCTAAATTTGACAAATCATCAATGGCCTTCCAAATGCAACATTGATTTGACTTGTTGTGTTATAAAGGCACATTGAACTTTCTCTCTTACTACTCTTCACATTTATCACATCATTAATTTTAGTTGACTTTTTGTCCTTTAGGCATATTTTTCATAGTGCCTTTCTGTAGATTTGTATACATTTCTGTGGTTTAGCCTCACCAAACACTACAATATACCAAAGAAAAATATTGGTAATAATTTTGTCATTCAAGCTATTTCCAAATATCTCTGGTAGTTTCCCCTTCTATGTACATGTTTGGATTGTATTTCATGGCTTCCGTTTGACTACCTTTAAACAAAAATCTTTATTGAATTTATTGGGGTGAATGGCTAATGAAATTATATAAGTTTCAGGTGTAAAATTCTATAATACGTTATCTGTGTGCTGTATTGTGTGTTCACCATCCAAAGTGAAGTCTCCTTCCATCATCATTTATCCCCCTTATACCTTCTTCTACCTTCCAAAACCCTCCTCTTCCTTTGGTAATCACCATACTATTGTATGTGTTTATGAGTTTTTTTCTTAACCCATTCACCTTTATCACCCAGCTTCCCAAACCCTCTTTCCTCTGACAGCTGTCAATTTGTTCTCTGCATATATGATTCTCTATTTTGTTTGTTATCTCATTTCATTTATTAGATCCCAAGATTCCACATGTAAGTGAAATCATATAGTATTTGTCTTCCTCTGACTGGCTTGTTTCACTTAGCATTATGCTCTCCAGGTCCATGTATGCAGTTGCAAAACACAAGATTTCATCCCTTCTTATGGGTGTGTGGTAGTTCATTGTGTAAATGTCCCACAGATTTTTTATCTCACTCATAAACTGATGGGCGCTTGGACTGCTTCCAAATATCTTTGACTATCTTAATGGCTGTGATGAGGAGAAACATGATTTTCTAGAATACTGAGGTATTTAATTGCTACTATGATACCCTACAGAGCTCTTTTCTTTCTAACATAATAACAAGTAATATTCAAGATGAGCAAATCCTTCAAAGACACAAGATGGATATGTAATATGAGAGAATAAGCAGTAAAATTAAAAAAATAATAATTACTTATATAATTTTATATTATTATATCTCTTTTATATATAAATATGTAATATTTGTATAATCTCTATATGTATAAAATTAGTGATGTTATGCTTTCATTAACACTGTCCTCAACATCATAGCTTTTTCATTTTCTGATTACCAAGGGATTTCAGTTTTTTCCCTGTATATCATTTATTCATTTTGGTACAATCCAGCATTCATTGCCAATTCTGTATTATTTAACTATATCTCTGTAACAAGTTACATAAAAAAATTAGCAGCTAAAAACACAACTATTTTTGTAGTTAATATTAATCAGCTCTCTGGTTCAGCTTATTTGATCATTTCTGACTCAAGAATTCTGTTGAATTCATGGGCTGGGCTGTGGTTTCTTCTGAAGATTCTATTGTAAGGATGCGAATCCTCTTCCAAGTTGATTTATGTGGTTATTTGCAAGTCACCATACTTTGCAACATGATTCTCTGTAAAGTTGCCTTATAACACAGCAGCTGGCTTCTGTCAGGGTGAGTGACCCAGACTGAGCTAGAGAGTATGTGCAAGGTGGAAGCCGCAGTCTCCTGGCAACGTAATATTGGAAGTAGCATGCAACATGACATCACATCTATCATATTCTACTAGTTAAAAGTGTGTCAGTAAATTCAGTCCATATCAAGGAAAGAAGATTACACAAATGCATAAGATTAGGAGTTGAAGATCACTGAGAGACATCTTAAAGGTTACCTCCCACAATTTTATTACAGTTTTGATTATAAACTTAATTGATAAAACAATTATGGGAATATTGTCATCTTAAATGTATTTTTTCTTTCATCTAAAGGTAAGGATTAATAAATCAGAGAACTACATTTTATATTCTCTGTTATTTCTTAGTTCATAAAAAATTTCTGGAACTCTTCAGGTTATAAAACTCTAAAATCCCACCTTTTTCTAATCTTTCATTTTACACTGGTGATCTGGACCACAAGCACTGTTTTGTGATACTCTCTCCCTTTCCAGAAAATGGACGTCACCGTGAGCTTCTTATTATGTGGAAAATGTGCAATGTTAGTAAGGGAATTCATTTCTTAAACATTCATGGTAAGCCTGCTAAAGCATCTGTGCATATATTCACATGGTTACTGTAACTCCTATAACAGAAACCTTCTAATCTGTGCTTCCAATTTGGGGAAGAGGTTTACTTAGACTCTGAAAAGAGATTTCAGGAATTAAAGGTTTACAAGTGTTATTATAGCTTTCGATATACTAAGGAATACTGAATGTCTTTATATGATTTTTAAATTGTGCCTTTTCTAAAAGTTTTTTTTTTAATTTTTTTATTATTTTTTTTTTTCCTTTTAGATTTTATTTATTTATCTTCAGAGGGGAAGGGAAGGAGAGAGGGAGAGAAACGTCAATGTGCGGTTGCCTCTTGTATGTCCCCTGCCGGGAACTGGCCTGGCAACCCAGGCATGTGCCCTGACTGGGAATCGAACCGCGATCCTTCGGTTCGCAGGCCCGCGCTCAATCCACTGAGCTACACCAGCCAGGGCCTTTTCTAAAAGTTTTTAAATCAATTTTCCAAAAGAAGTTTAGTGTAGTAAATATTTTGGAAGCAATATTTGTTTTCATTACAACAGCATTTTAACTTTAAATATGAAAGAATTTTTAAAGCTCATTATACAACTGAATTCCAGAGAAGTTCCATTACTTTGGCCAATCATGTACTTAGTTATTAGCATAACTAATACTGAAAACATAACTTTATATTCATAAAGTTTTTCCTAATACATAATGTTGTATATATTATCCAATACATAATTATTATTAAGAAATAATGCTAAAGAGTAAATTGTTCACTGAGTATTTCCTACTATCTATTGGCAAAATATTCAATTACATGTGAACAACGAACATTACCCTGTCATATTAGCGGTAACACCATCTGATATAGAAAAACATGAAGTGTCTTAGAGAACCTTCTATCATTTGTCACATAGGCCATTATCAGTCAATCCAGAGACTGCAATAATTGATGGATTCATGGAATTAAAAATTTCAGAGATTCTTTTTATTTGAAAGTATGGATTCCATCATGTTATTCTATGTAAAATTTCTGAAATATATTAACATGAAATGGTAAACTATAAATACTATAAACTAGACTTTAAAAAGCAAATAAATACTGCAAACACTATATCATGGTGTCAAAACTGAAGGTGTTTTTTTTTTTTTTAATTGTCAGACTCTGTATCAGTCTTCTGTGCTTATTGGACATGGTTCAAGACATGAGTTAAAATCTGCTAATTAATAAAGAGTTAAGTCATGAGTCTCAATATTTTAAATTTCACTTTTTATGTCTCCCAATTTCCTTAAATACTTGGTAGCTTACAGAGAGATGTGGTAGCCTTTACTAACTTAGTAGAACTTCCTTTTTTTAGAAATAAACCTGTATTTTGTTTCATAATACATAAAAAGAGAAAGACCTGTTGTTATTTAGAAACTTCAAGTTGTAGTTTTCCTATGCTGACAGTATGATAAACATTTCTATATTTTGTTGTCTACTGGAGACAAAGGGAACTATTCAGTCCTCACGAAAAAGAAAAACAAAAAAACAAAAAAAACAAATGAAAAAACAAGAACATATCTATCTTTTACTACCTTACAATGCAATGCATTTTCCTCACAATTAGAGCATTTTCTATTTTTTTCATGCTTACCTTTTCTCTTATATTTAACATCAACTTAATACCAAATGTATTTTTCCCCAGGAAAATTAGAAATATTTGCTATTCATTTACATCCTAAAGTTTCATTGTCCTGTATGATGTACTCTTAAAATACTTTTCACAAAGCATATTCAAAAGTATCTAATTCTAATATAAACAAATCAGTAGGTGAAAGGTGTAAAGCGTGATTCAGTTTCAAAAGCAGTTTCTCAATTTTTTCATGTCAGTACTCAGTTTCTTTAGCACCTGACAGATTTCAAATTGTACTTGTTAAGTAGAAAAAATGAAATATTTTCTGTTAAGTTGGTTTAAGAAATAAAAGATGGAATTTTAATACACTGAAATAATGTGTTTGGTTGATACACTTAAAATTTACCTGATGTATTTATTTAGAAGTATTTAAAACAATGCATAGTTATTTAAAACAATGCATAGTTATTTAAAAGGGAGCTTCCATAAGCTCTTCCTTAAGTTTATTTAAAAGGGAGACTTCAGCTGATTTCTCAATAGAAATATTATGAGGCAGAAGGTATTGTTATGAAATATTCAAAGTGATGATAAATAAGAACCTAAAACCGAGAACACTCTACACAGTAAGACTATCATTTAAAAATAAAGGAAAAATAGAAGTTCCCAGACAAGAAAAAGCTAAAGGAGTTTGTAACAACCAAGCCAGTATTATATGAAATGCTAAAGAGACTGCTTGAAGGAGGAAAAGGAGGAGAAAGGAAGAAGAGAAGTATTTGGAGGAGGAAGCAAGGGAGGACAAAAGAAAGATAAGAAGAGGAAAACCAAATAACATAGGCAAAGGAATAAAATGGCAATATAGACCAGGTCTGTCTGGAAAAAGTTCAGCCATTAATAACGGTTTGCACAACATCAATGTAACCTGGCAGCCAAGGACTGGACTGGAATGCACATGCATGAACACCGATGACTTCATTCTACTAGTCAGTGGGGATGACAGACACCATGGAGTGAGCATGTGTACTATGTGGCTGTAGCATTCAAAATGACTGAGTAGAGCAATGAATCTGCATCAAATTTTGCATTAAGCTTGAACAGTGCTACTCAGAGACTATTGGGAAGATTCAGAAGTCCACAGCTTTGGGCAACTGGTGATTGGCAGCTTCACCACAACAAGTGCCCCCCTCATGAATCATATCTCATGCAGAGATTTTTGGCAAAATATCAAATTACTCAGATGATTCAGCTGCACTACAGCCCAGGTTTGGTGCTTTGCAACTTTTCGCTTTCCTCAAACTAACATCACCTTTGAAAGGGAAGAGATTTCAGACTGTTGAAGATATTCAGGAAAATACAATAAGCCATTGATGGTGGTTGGGAGAACTGTGTGAGGCCCTAAGGTGCCTGCTTTGAAGGAGACTGATGTATCATTGTCTTGTGTACACTGTTTCTTGTATCTTGTATCTTTTTCAATAAATGTCTCTATTTTTCATACTACATGGCTGGACACTTTCTGGAAAGGCTTTGCATGTCTTTACCTTTTAGGAACCTTACCTATCTCTTGAAAATGTTCTATAAATTAATGTTAGCACTGGTTCTTAAAATTAACTATGTAATTAGGCTCTGCAAGTCTTTTTGATTTGGTCCTGTTTACAAGAGGCTGACCTATAGTGAGTTCAATTTACAAATTATGGCATGAGTTATATCCACCTTAGAAGTCATCCTTGGGAAGAGAACACAAACTGAAAATGAGAGAAAGCTCAGCAGCCAAAGCAAACATGAAATGAAGATTAGAGACAAATAAACACTAACCAAAGGAAAGGGAGAAACTGTGATAAAACATTTTTAATGAGTTTTCTGTCTCACCTGGGTTGCTCAGTTGCCTCTTGCAGACACCCTGACTGAGGAGAACCAGACCCTCAAGCGAGACATGTTCTCTTACTGGGAATTGAGCTGGTGACCAAACGACTGAGCTACACTGATCAGGGCAATGCAATTTTTAAATGCTATAAAAGAAACATGTAAAAGTAATAATAAAATTCAGGGAGTTAATGCATATAATTCCCAGATTCAGTTTGTGGGGCTTAGGACATGAATTTATTGTAATGCTTCTTAGAAAAAGTCACTTATGAATCAATTAGTCCTTTATGGATTGGTAATATTGTACATGAAGCTTCAGACCATTACCATGAATCACACATTTAACTCCTGTGATAAGGGTAACCCCTGTTAATTGAAAATGTATAGCAAGCTCAGTATTTTTCTTTAAATATCCCCAGGTTCTTTTACTGATGGGTTTATTGGACATAATGTTGAAAATTGTATTTTAAGAGTAAAGGTGAGATGAAATGGTAATCGGCCTTGAATGCCAGACTAAAGAATGTGAATTATATTATATTAAGTCGGAAATACTCAGGTACGTTGTAGTATGTATTTTTAAAAAGAAGTATATTTTTATGATCCAGAAATAGGAATTAAAAGATTTTTTAAATAACTCTTAAATCCTAAAATGTTTTACCATATTATTTCATCATACAAAAGAAACTATATAATTAAAATTCCTATAAGATATGATGAGCCATCCATTCTGTTTCTACTAATAAATCCAGAGAGACAAATCAACACAACTCTGGAAATATGCACATTCTTGCTTTTACCTTTGATTCTCAGATGGAATTACAAAAATATACTTGATTGTTAGACCTCTTTTAATAATTAGAATTATATTGGAACCATTGCATGGGATGCCTAAGAGGATGCAGTTTTATGCCTGTATGGGAATTCCCTTTCACTCTCTGTGTAGTTAGTTTATGCCCACACATTAACATTGTTTTCCTAAGTATATCTATTTTCCCTAATTATGTTTTCAATGGAGGCTTGCCATATAAGGCATCGTGCATTGCTGGGCTTCATATCTGGAGAAGTATGTAAGTATGGGCCAAAATGCTATTGTTTTGAAAGAATCAGAAAGAAAATATCATTGTTCAATATGTTATTGTCTTCCTTCACAAAGAGATTTCATATGAAGATGTCAGAAACACATAATTTACTACCATTTCATAACTGGCTGCTAAGTGGTATTAACTGGGCTAATCAAACATGATTTTCAGTTTCTGTCTGCCTACTGTTCATGTCATCCGCCATCTGTTTGTTTGTTTCCTGCCATATATTTTAGCATGTGAAAGCCACTTTGTAATTTTTAAGATTTAATATTTATTTATATGTATGTTTGCAATTGTAAACTTGGAGAAAAGTAACTGAAATATAGTTAGTTGGTTCTCGGTGGATAATATTTAACAAATCAACATTTTATAACAAATTTAATGGGCAATTCAGTATTTTTACTCTCTGGATGATATCACTCTTTAGATGTCCTCTTGCCATGAAGAGTCTACTTGACTTCAGCTTGAACTACAGCCACTTACAATGGCATCTGATGAGGAAAAAAACCTCACCATTTTTCAGCTGTGCTTGGGCATTCTGCAGGACTTGTAGAATGAAAGAGGGACACAGAGATTTGTCAGTATTGACTTCAGAACACTCTGGAGAAATACTGATTAGGGCTGTGGAATATTTTCTTAGCTGTTGTCCATGGTATTTGGGATAAACTCAATATTTCTGGTTAAAAATACTAGAGGAATATTTGTAGGGACAATCATCTACCAGCAGGTAGTAGAGAAAGCTCATCCAACTTTAAAGTGTATATGCTACTTTTAATATTTATAGCCAGTGTTAATTTTCTAAGTTATTTTATTGTTGTCAAGTTATTTTTATATTTGGCTATTTTATATATGTCTGTACAGTCCTATAATAATTCATCATGTTACAATCCCAAGTCTTATATTTCAATTAAAATTTAATTACAGTTGACATACAATGTTATATTAGTTTCAAGTGTAAAGTGATTAGACATTTATATAACTCATAAAGTGATGACCACAATAAATCTAGTAACCATCTGATACAATACATAGTTATTAAAATATCACTGCCTATATTTCCTATGCTATACTTTACATTCCCATAACTATTTTATAAGTACCAATCGGTACGTCTTAATTCCTTTTCCTTTTGACTCATCCTATCAGTTATCTGGAAACCATCAAAATGTTCTCTGTATCTATGAGTCTGTTTTTCTCATATTTGTTCATTTATTTTGTTTTTCAGATTTTACATATAAGTGAAACCATGTGGTATTTGACTTCCTCTGTCTGACTTATTTCACTTAGCATAATACCCTGTGGGTTTCTCCATATTGTTGTAGATGACAAGATTTCATTCCTTTTTATGGCTAATATTCCTTGTGTATATGAACCAGTTTTTCTTTATCCATTCATCTATTGATGGACACTTAGATTGCTCACATATCTTAGCTATTGTAAATAACACTGTAATGAGCATATGGATGCATATGTTCTTCCAAAATTCTGTTTTGGTTTTCTTTGGATAAGTACCCGGAAGTAGAATTGATGGGCTCTTCTCTGTGTCTTGTTATAGACTGTTTTTTTTTTTTGCTTCAAAAAATTTTTTTAATATATTTTATTGATTATGCTATTACAGTTGTCCCGTTTCTCCCCCATCATTCCCCCCACCCTGCACACCCTCTCCCACCCACATTCCCCCCTTTAATTCATGTCCATGTGTCATAAGTTCTTTAGCTTCTACATTTCCCATACTATTCTTCCCCTGCCCCTGTCTATTTTCTACCCACTATCTATGCTACTCATTCTCTGTACCTTTCCCCCTTCTCCTCCCACGCCCCTGTTGCTAACTCTCCATATGATCTCCATTTCTGTGGTTCTGTTCCTGTTCTAGCTGTTTGCTTAGTTTGCTTTTGTTTTAGGTGTGGTTCTTAATAGCTGTGAGTTTGCTGTCTTTTCATTGTCATATTTTTGATCTTCTTTTTTCTAGATAAGTCCCTTTAACATTTCATATAATAAGAGCTTGGTGATGATGAACTCCTTGAACTTGACCTTATCTGAGAAGCACTTTATCTGTCCTTCCATTCTAAATGACAGCTTTGCTGGAAAGAGCAATTTTGGATGTAGGTCCCTGCTTTTCAAGATTTCAAATATTTCTTTCCAGCCCCTTCTTGCCTGGAAGGTCTCTTTGGAGAAATCAGCTGACAGTCTGATGGAAACTCCTTTGACTGTCCCCTTATCCCTTGCTGCTTCTAGAATTCTCTCCTTCGTTTGAATCTTGGCTAATGTAATTATGATGTGCCTTGATGTGTTCCTCCTTGGGCCCAACTTCTTTGGGACTCTCTGAGCTTCCTGGACATCCTGGTAGTGTATTTCCTTTGCCAGATTGGGGAAGTTCTCCTTTATTATTTGTTCAAATAAGTTTTCTACTTGTTGCTCTTCTTCTTCCCCTTCTGGGACCCCTATAATTCGGATGTTGGGACGTTTAACGATGTCCCGGAGGTTCCTAAGCCTCTCCTCATTTTTTTGAATTCTTGTTTTTTCCTCGTTTTCTGTTTGGTTGTTAATTTCTTCCTTCTGGTCCACTCCATTGATTTGAGTCCCAGTTTTCCTTCCATCTCTATTGGTTCCCCATGCGTCTTCCTTCATTTCACGTATTGTAGCCTGCATTTTCTCATCTAATTTATGAGCAAAATCAACCAATTCTGTGAGCATTTTAATGACCAGTGCTTTGAACTGTGCATCTGATAGGTTGGCTATCTCTTCGTTGCTTAGAGGAATTGACTCCGGGGTTTTCATTTTTCCTCCAGTTTGAGCCATTTTTGGTGGTTTTTTTTGTTTTGTTTTGGTTTTAGTCTGGTCGCAGCTATTACGTATGAGGGGTGGAGCCTTAGGTGTTCCTCAGGGCGGGGCAGCCCAGTCGCTGGGTTTTGATGCTGTAGGTGGGGGCGGGGTCCGAGAGGGAAGAATGGCGCCTGTTCCGCTCTCTTCTGGACTCCGGTCCCTTCCGCTGCTTCCCCTTCACCTGGATTATCTGCGCACTCGCGTGTGTGCTGTTACATAGTGAGGGGTGGAGCCTCAGGCGCTCCCCAGTGTGGGGCAGCCCAGTCGCTGGGCTGTGATGCTGTATGTGGGGGCGGGGCCTGAGAGGGAGTAATGGCTCCTGCTCCGCTTTCTCCTGGATTCAGTCCCTTCCGCCACTTCCCCTCTGCCTGGACTGTCTGCGTGCGCGAATGTGGGACCCTCTGGTCAGCCAGCTGCCTTGTGCGTCCTCGCTGGGTCTGCACAGTTGCCCCCCTGTGCCCGGGGTCCACCAGCTGCCGCCTGTGGGCCTGAGGATGACCAGCCACCGCCCGTGCACCTGGGAACTGCGAGCCGCTGCTACTTGCGTTCCTGGGTCCGCACCTCCACTTTTTCCTACCAAGACTCCGCCCCTCTTACCGGTCTGGATGAATGGTTGTTGGACTTCCGTACAGGTCAATTTTCTATCAGTTCTGGTTGTTTTCTTGTTTCTAAATATTTGTTGTCCTTAATTTTAGTTGTGAGAGGAGGCACAGTATGTCCGCCTACGCCTCCATCTTGGCCGGAAGTCCTGCTTCAAAATTTTATTTCCTATTTTCCTCCTCCAAAACCTAGGTGTGTCTTATGGTCTGCAAATATGTTTTGTTTTTTTTTTTAATTTTAATTGTTGATCTTGTACAGTTTTCTGTCTTTTATTCTCACCCCAAACCACCACCCCATCCCTCCCCACCTCCCTCCCATTTCCACCCCCCATAATTTTTGTCCATGTGTCCTTTCTACTTGTTCCTGTAAACCCTTCCCCTTTTCCCCTGAAATTCCCTCCCCTCTCCCCTCTGGTGACTGTCAGCCTGTTCTCAATTTCCATGTCTTTGGTTATATTATGCTTGTTTGTTTGTTTTGTTGATTAGCTTCCTGTTAAAGGTGAGATCATATGGTATTTGTCTTTCATTGCCTGGCTAATTTCGCTTAGCATGATGCTCTCAAGTTACATCCATGGAACAATAAATGACCCAGAATAGTGGCAGCAATCTTGAGAAAGAAGAGCAAGACAGGAGGGATCACAATACCTGATACCAAACTGTATTACAAGGCCACTGTAATCAAAACAGCCTGGTACTGGCATAAAAACAGGCATGTGGACCAGTGGAATAGAACAGAGAGCCCAGAAATAAACCCTAGTCTCTATAGTCAATTAATATTCGACAAAGGGGGCAGCAACATAACATGGAGTAAAAATAGCCTCTTCAACAAGTGGTGTTGGGAGAATTGGACAGCTTCGTGCAAGAAAATGAAACTGGAGCACCAACTTACACCATACACAAAAATAAATTCAAGGTGGATAAAAGATTTAAACATAAGCTGTAACACCATTAAAGTCCTAGAGGAGAACATAGGCAGGAAAATCTCAGATATTCCACGCAGCAACATTTTTACTGATATGTCCCCTAAAGCAAGGGACATAAAGGAAAGAATAAGCAAATGGGATCTCATCAAAATAAAAAGCTTCTGCATGGCCAAGGAAAAGAGTATTAAAATAAAAAGAGAACTGACTGTGTGGGGAAACATATTTGACAATGATACCCCAGATAAGGGTTTAATCTCCAAAATATACAAAAAACTTACACGACTCCACTCTAAGAAGACAAGCAACCCAATTAAAACATGGGCAAAGGACTTGGGCAGACACTTCTCCAAGGAGAACATACAGAGGATCCAGAGACACATGAAAAGATGCTCGATATCGCTAGCTATCAGAGAGATGCAAATTAAAACCACAATGAGATACCACTTGACACCAGTCAGAATGGCCTTCATAAACAAAGCAACAAACAGCAAGTGTTGGAGAGGTTGTGGAGAAAAGGGGACCCTAGTGCACTGCTGGTGGGAGTGCAGACTGGTACAACCACTATGGAAAACAGTATGGAATTTTCTAAAAAAACTAAAAATGGATATACCTTTTGACCTAGCAATTCCACTGCTAGGACTATATCCTAAGAACCCTGAAACACCAATCCAAAAGAACCTATGCACCCCTATGTTTATAGCAGCACAATTTACAATAGCTAAGTGTTGGAAGCAACCTAGATGCCCATCAGTAAATGAATGGATCAAAAAACTGTGGTACATTTACACAATGGAATTCTATGCAGCAGAAGGAAAGAAGGAGCTCATACCCTTTGCAACAGCATTGTTATAGACTGTTTTAAAGTCTATAATAAATTTGTATTTAAAGCCCATTTTGTGTGATATAAGAATTGCTACCTCAGCTTTTTTGTTTGGCTGTTTCTGTTTTCATGAAATACCTTATTCCAGCCTGTTATTTTCAGTCTATGTGTGTCTTTCAATCTGAAGTAAGTCTCTTATAGACATAGTATTTTATTTTTTAATATATTTTTATTGATTATGCTATTACAGTTGTCTCATTTTTTCATCCCTTTATTCCCCTCGGCCCTGTATCTCCCCTTCCGCCATTATTCCCCCAAATTAGTTCATTTCCATGGGTCATATAGACAAGTTCTTTAGCTTCTACATTTTCCATACTATTCTTAACCTCTCCTGTCCATTTTGTACCCACCCTTTATGCTTCTTATTCCCTGTACCTTTTCCCCCACTCTCCCCCTCCCTCTCCCAGCTGATAACCCTCCAGGTGATCTCTATTATAAGTAGACAAGTAGAGCAGAAACAGATATACCAAGTCCATTCAGCCACCTTATGTCTTTTGATTGAAGGTTTTAATTCATTTACCTTTAAAGTAATTATTGATAGATATGTATTTATCACCATTTTATTATTTATATCTTTTTTCCTTCTTAAAGAAGATCCTTTAACATATCTTATAATATCAATTTGGTGGTGATGAAATCATTTAACTTTTTGTTTGTCTGGGACGCTCTTTATTACTCCTCCAATTCTAATTGATAATCTTGCTGGATAGAATAATCTTAGTTGTAGGTCCTTGCTTTTCCTCACTTTGAATATTTTGTGCCATCTTTTCTGTCCTGCAATATTTCTTTTGAGAAACCAACTGACAGTGTCAATGGAGCTTCCTGTAGTTGACTGTTTTCTTCTTGCTGCTATTAATATTCTTTCTGTATTTAACCTTTGTCATTTTAATTATGATGTTTCAGTGTAAGCCTCTTTGGTATCATCTTGTTTGGGACTGTCTGCACTTCCTAGGCTTATAAGTGTATGTACTTCATCAGAGAAGTTATTTGTTTCTATTTTTTCAAATAATTTTTCAATTTCTTTTTATCTTCTCTTGGTACCTCAATGGTATGAACTTTAATATGCTTGATGTTGTTGCTGAAGCCTCTTAAACTATCTTCATTTTTTAAGTTCTTCTGTCCCAATTGTGTTTTCTGCTACCTCATCTTCCAAATTTCTGATTTGATCCTTTGCTTCACTTAATCTCCTATTGATTCCCCTTGATGTATTCATTTTAGTTATGTATTCTTCATTTATGACTGGGTCTATTTTATGTTTTCTATCTCCATTTTTATATTTCCTATCTCTTTGTTGAAGTTCTCGCTGAAATAATTTAACTTCCTTCTAACCAAAGTTTTGAATTCTGCATCCAATAGATTGTTTATCTTCATTTTACTTAGTCCTATTTCTGGAGTTTTGTTCTGTTCTTTTATTTGGGAAATTTTCCTTTGTCTCCTTATTTTGACTTCCTTGCTGTGTTTTTTTCTATATGTAGATAGAGTTGCTATGTCTCCTGGTCTTGATGGAGTGGCCTTATATAGTATATGTCCTGTGGGACCTCGTGTCACAATCTCCTTGGTCACCTGAGCAGGGTGGTCCATGTGTGTCCCTCAGATGCGCTGTATGTACCCTCCTTTTGTAGTTGAGCCTTAATTGTTGTTGTCTCATAAATGCAAGCTGTTCGACCCTCAGGCTGTTTGGTTGTGAAAAATGGCCATGACTACAGTGGAGGAACTGTTATGCAGGGGCTGACTCTGAGTAACAGGATTCACTTTGTTGGGGCTCTGATGCCTACTGAGTCTGCCCTTTGGGTGTGTTGTTTGTGGAGGTGAGTGGTACTCTCATGTAGCCTACAGCTAGCCACTGAGCATGTTGGTTCTGGGGTCTCTTGGTAGGGGCTCTGGTGTAGTGCAAGGTCAGCCACTGCCTGTGACCTGCCCAGGATAATTTGGTATGAGCAACAACGTGATCTACAGATGGGTGTCACTGTGCTGGGCTTGGAGGTGTCTGGGAGAGGCTAATCTGTGAACTGAGGGTGAATGCTGCTGGTACTGGGCTTGGGTATTTAGCAAGAAGTAGAGGGCACACACATTAGATGCTGCTTGTTTAGGGTTTGTGAACTTTTCAGAGATTTTAGGGGAGTTCATAGAATGAGCCAAGAGAGGCCATTTGCATCGAAAAGCCCCTGAAAATAGCTTGGGTGGGCCCACAATTTGGGTGAAATGGAGGGTCTTAAGAATCACCAGGATGGGGCAAATAGTGTTAGCTAGGTTTAATGAAGACTCAGATGTGGCACCCCAGCCTGCACCTACAGGCTGGGTGTGGGGAATAATGGCTTTTGCCAGAACTTCTGTTTGGGAGAATGCTGCCTTTCTAGTCCTTGCTCTGAATCTGAGTAATTGAGTTTTTCTCATTTATTCCTGGCAGCTTTCAAGTTGCTGCCCTGGTGCTGAAGCTCAGAGCAAGAGTCTGAGTAAGTCCATGGGACTCCAGAAGCCCTCCATCTCAATCAGCTACAATCTCTGCTGGCTTTCACAGCTAGAGACATGCATACATGTTGTACGCATGGTTCAATGCGTACAACAAGGTCCAGCTAACTCTCACTTTGCACGAGACTGTGGTCAGCTGATCACAAGAGATGTGAAACTGGCCAGGTTTATTGAAAAAGCAGCTGCTTCTGTGTGATTTCTTTCAAAATGCATGTAAAAGTCTTATATACATCTCAGGTGTGGTATATTTTGAGGACGATTAACATGAACAAATTAAGCTGTAAATTTAAGTTCAGCATTATAGACCACATTTTGTCAAATCAATGCTAAATACAAAATCTTTTATTTTTTTAAAGGCTGTTTTACTTGGGCATTTTGAAATACATTCCTGAGACAGTTGTGGAGATTTTTCTTCCTAACTCTGGACCTCTGGAGACCTGGTATGGGCTGGAAGTCCTCACTTTTTGCGAGGAACTTCAGTAGCTAAGATATCCCTCCAAATTTTTAACTGCCACACATGTATGGGGGATTAGTCTGTTCTGCATCTCTGCCCCTTCTACCAGTCTCAAGGTAGCTTCTTCTATATATCCTTAGTTATATGACTTATGTTCAGCTAGACTTCAGGCAGTTCTCAAAGATGATTGTTTTGTAGTTTAGTTGTGATTTTGATGTGGTCATGGTAGGAGGTGAGCACTGTGTTTACTTACTTTGACATCTTGACTGGAAGACTTTTTTATCGAGCCATATAAAAAATCATTAAAATAATACTTAGGCAATACATTACTTAGGCACTAAATTTATATTTTATATAATTAGTATATAGTCTATGGTTGTGGTTTTGCCCTTTTAGTCTCCAATAAGTTTTTAAAGCTTTTCTTTCACATTTACATTTGATAGAGGGAGAGATATTAATAAGGAATTGATCATTCTGTAGATTGGTAGATGGAAGAATAAGCACTCTTTGGATACATTTACTTGAAGTTATCATATCTTTAAATGTGAAATATGTTAATATTTATATTTCAAAAAGATAATTTTCTAATAAACCTTTTTGGGAACACTGAACATAATTAATTACCTTTATTATAATATATTACCAATGTGAGTTAAATATTTCCAGTTGACCCAATACAGAACTAATTTCTATGAAAGACAGAAAAATGTCCTGCTTGGTTTGTTTAATGGTATCTATCTTTGTGTGTGTGTGTATACACACACACACACACACACACATATTTATATGGTTATCATGTGTCCTTCAATATTTCATATTCATGAACTTGAAAGGTGGAATTCTGCTTATTTAATGATTTTCATGTGAAAGGATACCAATGTGACTCTAGTTAACATATCTCAAGGGTAACAGTTGACATTTCTAATGTAATTGGCACCTCTTTCCATACAGACTCTCTTCACAATGGTGCTCTCTATAGAGCTTCTCAATTTTTCTTTTCTTTTTTTTTCTGATGAATAAGAAACCACATTTGAGGTACATTTATTAATTTATTTTTTATTCAGTAAATTGAAATTATAGATCCATGGAAATTTAGAGATGAAGGACTGAAAATTTAAAACTCTACATCAAACTAAACTTGAACTACTCATTTAATCTTTCTTTCTTTTTCTCCTCACTTAATAGTGAAGTAATTACTACATTATAGGCCTCCTGTTGAAGTATGCAATGAAAGCATTACACAACAAGTAGGATAAAGTCGTTTGAATAGTCTGTGTTCAACTCTTGTTATTTTTCTCTTTCTGTTACTCTATGTACCTAGTTAAAAAATAAAATGGTAATATATCATAATTAAGCAGCAAAGAGAAATTTGCTTATCTTAATTTTGGTGCATCTAAGTGGAGTTGAATGTCATTTGGGTAAAAATACAAGCAACATAACTGTTTAATAGGAAAATGCTGGGTTTATTTTATTATATTGAACAATTTTTATCATTTTTTATTCTTCACCTAATGATATGTTATTTTAAGTTGATTTTAGACAGAGGGAAGTTAGTGGGGAGATAGACAGACACCAATGTGAGAAATATTAATCCATTGCCTCTTATATGTGCTCCAACTGGGAATGGAACCCACAGCTTAGGTATGTGCCCTAACCCAGAATTGAACCTGCATCCTTTTGATGCACAGGATAATACTCCAACCAGCTGAGTCACATGGTCAGGTGAAATGCTGAGTATATTCTCACTCAATAGTTGGAAATAGAATCACCTTGTTAGATTTCAGCAGTGTCTCAGAGAAGAGAAATTAAATTTGGTATATTTACGAGAGTTTTTAGTCTGACTTAAGGTGAGTTTCAGATCAGATGTTGTGTTACTTAAGGATCAAAATATAATGGTTTAGGATTGAGAGGCACAGCAGTTTTTTTTGTTTGTTTGTTTTTTGTTTGTTTGTTTGTTTGTTTTATAACTTCAAAGAGACCTGGGAAAAAAACAATTATTTGGTGATATTTTTTGCAGAGTTGAATAGCTTGATGTTCATCATAGGGAAGAAGAAAAATTACTGGAAGGGACAATAAAATTATTCTCAATATTTTCCACCACAGACAAAACATTTTCTGTAATAATAAAGTTAAGTTGATAGAATAGTGGATACAGTAAGGTTTTTTTTTTTTTGTTTGTTTGTTCGTTTGTTTTGTTTTCAGTGGATTACGTAAGGTTTCATTGTCTCCCCTTATGGTCATTTTTCAACCCAAACTAAACAATGTATCATTAATACATAGGGACATGATTAACCCAGGTCATCATGGCATGAGGTATATCATGCTTTCATGTTAAATTTCCTGTTATGGTTTTTTAAACCCCCATTTGTGCAGACTCTCATAGATAGACAGAGAGATAGATAGTTGTTCAGTATAACATGAATGTGTTGAAGATCATAAGCTGAAAATTTCAACACAAATAATAAGATAAGGATTATTATTAGAGTTTATTGTCTTGTGCCAGGGAATTAATTAACTTGTAATGGCAAAGTCATTAGGTAGATCTAGAGCAGAGAAGATTGTCTTACTTGTAGTATCCATTAAAAATGAGACAAACTCTAAATATACACCATCTGTTATATCTTTCTCTTCAAAGTTCTACTTCAAAGTTCAGTTAAAGCCCCGACTGGTGTGGCTCAGTGGACTGAACATCAGGCTGTAAATTGAAAGGTCGCCATTTGAATTCCCAGTCAGGGCACATGCCTGGGTTGCTGGCCAGGTCCTCAGTTGTGGGCTGTGTGAGAAGCAACCAATTGATGTCTCTTACATATCTACATTTCTCTCCCTCTCTTCCTTCCTCCCTTCCCCTCTCTCTAAAAACAAATAAATAAAATCCTTTTAAAAAAGCTCAGTTATAGAAGCTAGTTCCCCCATTGGTACTGAAGTCATATTTTATAGCATAAAGTAATCTACATTTCTATGTGAGATGTCATTATAGATTTTTAAATTGTTTTGTGTTTGACATATAAAAAGTCATCCAATTAACCAAGAAATCAATTGATGCCAGGCAACCCAAGAAATCTCATTCTCTCCCTCCAGTACCCTCTTGTAACAGGGTTATCTATTTTATTGGAATGTTATAAAAAATGACAAAGCTTTGAAATTTTGAAAAAAATAGAACAAATGTTAACTCTGAAACTGAAAGTAACCAAACTGAGAGGGTCTCTGATATCGTCAGTTCTCCCTTTATTTGAGAGTAATAAGAAGGAGCATGTGTTTAGATGTATCATCTCCATTTTTAGACACCAGATTATTGCGAGAAGGTATTGACAAAATTACAGGAGACATAAGCAATGCACCCAGTGCTGTCACCAATAGCTAGGAGAAGCATTGTCTTAATTTTTTTCTAAACAAATCTTGCACTATATATTAAAACTTGGAGACCTTAGACTTTGATTGAAAGGAGTACACTTCTTCCACTTAGAGAGGCATCCTTGAATCACTGGAATATAATCTATATCTTCAGGTGAAGGTTATTAAGAAAACTTCAGAACCATATAGGAACTTTGTAAGGAGACAGATTCCATCCAAGACTCTTAGTCCAAATCAACAACATGAGATACTAATAGCTTTCAATGAAGATTCACAGAACAAAACCATAGACTATCACATTTTTATCTACATTATTTTATTTATTTTTCTAGTAATTTTCTTTCTTTTTTGTTAGTTTAAAGTTACCTTTGATCCTTTTAGTTGTAAAGTAAGTCTCTAATCTTACTATCGCTTTAAACTTGCATTTGTGCATGCATTTTTTTTTTTTTAGAACAAACCAGCTCCTTTAATACTAGTTGTGTATTACTTTTTAAAATTTGTTTTATTTTATGTTTATTTTCAATTTAATTTTTGCAATTGTTTGTCATGGTCTTAGACAATGAAAATATTCCTTCCATCCTGAGAATAAGAAAACAATGAAAGTTATGTATACAAATGATATTCAGGTGATAATTATATGAAATTGAGGTAATCAAAGGGTTAGTGAAGTTTGGACTATTTAACCTTGTTCTTGCCTTTACAGTTTTATCAAGATTTTCCTGGTGACAGATGAGACATGCCATGTGTGTCACTACCACACTGTGGTAGGCCATTTCATGTACAGTTGCATGCTGCCATTTGTGGTGCTCCACTGCCCCTCAGCACCCATCTTTGGAGATTGCTCTCATGCAGACTGCATTCATAGTTTTCACAGAACCTTTTTTTTTTTCCTGACTGGCTCCAACTGTTGGTCTTTTATAATAGCCTTTTGAAGATTTTAAAGATTCTTTTTCCCTTTGAGTATGTAACTAGAATGCTAGTGAGTATATTTTGTGCAACAAAATGTATAGCATGGGCATTTTCTCTAGTTTCCAGGTCACAGGTGGCAAACACAAGGCCTGCAGGCCAAATCCAGCCTACACCTCATTTTATGTGTCCCAGCATCTTGTTTTTACCCAGAGGCAGCACTGAGCTCGAGCTCTCATTTAACTACTGAGGAGTAGTTACATTTATACAATCCTAATATTACAGTCAGCCCCTTGAAGGCAACCTCGAGGCTGATGTGGCGCCTGGTGAAAATGAGTTTGACAAACCTGCTCTAGGTTATTCCCTTGTATCTACCTCTTAACGAAGCATTAGAGCACATGAAAGTTTGCTTTTTTTTTTTTTTCTCTCTAATGTTTTGACTACTCTTAGATGAGGTCAAGAACTCTCCTTGTTCCCACCTTATGGTCTACCCCCCAAGGCATATTCATTGTGTGCATGAACTCTCATTTCCTCCTAACTGAGAAGCTCTAGTGAGCACATTGATTTCTTACTTCTGGGTAGATTTTGCTTCTGGCGGAGTATCATATTCTAGGGGTGCAGTCATCTATCAGACAATATACAGAGGATGTTTTTCTGCTTCAGTCTCAAGATACTACCAATCACTCAATAAGATTAAGTCTGTACATTCTCAAGGGTTCTCTAATAAATCTAACTGAAACACAGTTTATGAATAGGAGGTTAGGTAATTATGAGTTTTCCCTTTTTCATTAATAAAATAAAAGTAGCAGGATCCAAAACATTACAATGATGAATGGAAATGTGTGAGGGAGAAAATGGAATTTCATAAGAGGTAAGCCTGCTTGCTAAAAACAAAAGTGTATTTTCAACGAACAACCATTGTAAAACATGAGGGATGATCAATTTTAAAGGAGATGCTAAAGTCAAGTTGTCAGAGACCTGCCTATTTACCTATTATGGCAGTTATCTTTAGACAAAGTGGATGGGCTTTTGGCATGCGGTTAAGACAGAGATGTAGTTAGCTATTGGTGTATGGTCATTTCCAAAATGTTAATCAAGAACTCTAAAAACTTGTCCAAAGCTTCCATATGTGAATAGATAGAAAGGTTCAAGATAATTAAGTAAGCCCATATCGGATGTTTGAAGAACTAATTTATTCACATGCATTTTCAGGGAAGAGGCTTGCCTACCAAAGATTTGTTTAAGTTGTATTGTGTTTTGGTGATTTCAGGAAAATTAGGACCCATTGACTATAGGGTCAATAAAATTTAGGAATTCCTTTCATTGTCTCTATGTTTTTGATCTGGTAATGTCTTGTAGTCAGCAAAAAGTGATTGGTCTCCTTGGGATATACCATGCTCTAGATAATTAAGTTTACTTAAGCAAACATTTAAATTACATTCTCTTTGGAAAACACATGTCCTTTCTAAACTGTAAGTAAGTAGATAGAATCAGTCTTAAAATTTTCTTTATCATTAAAACAACCAATAGTTAGACACATATTTAGTAAGAGTAGGATAACAGGGATATATAATATTTTTTTAAGGTCCTGGTTGAAGATTTGTGAAAAGTGGTGGAGTTCCTTACTAAACTCTTAGAGTATAGTAATCTAAATGTTTTCCTCTTTGATTTTTTGTTTCACGAGAAGGCACAAATTACATATATTGATCTTATTTTAAAAAGACACTAAATAAAGTAGCACAGATATCCGCAACTGAAAAATACGCAGAATCAAGTTGCTCTGAAGATAAACTAATCCTAGTTTTACAATTAGTGGGGAAAAAACTATTCTGTTTTTTAAGGTTCTCAGATCCTAAATAAACATGTTTTTGTTTACTGTATTTTTGACAGGGAGGATAAAAGTAGTATGAGAACTAGTAAAGATAGATTGAGGACTTTATTATTAGGATTTTGATTATTGATTTTAGTCTCTTTTTTATCTTCTGGTTTAAGAGCTAATGTTATTAGTTTCAATAGAGGTTAACATGAATCACTAGGAACATAAATGGACTCAGCCCCCCAAATCCAATCTATAGAAATATATCTTTCCCCACAGGTAGTGAGCACCTCATTGAAGTCATTAATTTGGAATTAGTTTACACAGAAGGGTTCTGGTGAGTCCTTGTCCAAAATAGCAGTTATTTACTATGAAAAGAGATGGCTTCAGGGATTTGAAGACCACACCAAAGCATTTAAACTGGAATTTTATTTGCCTGCTAAAAACTTCACAGTTAAATTAGGGGGTATATTCCCAAAAAGCAGGAAGAATGTTCATTGATCAAAGGTATGAGGTAACAGGTTTGGACTGGGACACAAGGAATGTCTGAGGATTATGATTATTAGGGATACCTACAATCTGAGAAATTGGTTGACTCTGAGGGGGAGACTGTATAACATTGTTGGATTTAAGGTGACAATGTAGTGCTCATATCAAACTTCTTCAAAATCATACTTTTTTTATAAAACTATTTTTTGTCTTCACCCAAGGAGATACCTCAGGGCCTTTTAACTTGCTGTTTCCTCTGTCTGGAATTATCCTTCCCCAGACAGTCACATAACTCAATTCTTTACTACCTTAAAGTCTCTGTCAGCTTGACTAGGAGACAGGATGGCCAGCTTGTTGGTTAAACATTATTCTGGGTATTTCTGTGAAGGTGTTTTTCATGAGATTAAAAATTTGAATAGGTAGACCAAGTAAAGGAGATGACCCTCTTCAAAGTGGGATTGGTCTCATATACCTGATGAAAACCTAAACAAACAAATAAAAATACTGAGTAAGAAAAAAAATTCTGTCTGCCTGATTGAAGCATGACATCAGTCTTCTCTTTTGGTCTTCTCTTTCTCTTGCCTTTGGACTCAGACTTGGAGTCTCAATGGCGTTCACACCATCAGCCCTCCTGGGTGTGCAGCTTGGCAACTGTAGTTCCATATGTAACACATTCGGCAGCTGTGGTCATCTTTTTCCCTTCACATCTAGAGATGAGAAAACTGAAATCCAAAGACTTCAAATAACTCACCAAAAGTCACACAGGTAGGTGAATGTATTTCATTTCTCCTATAATTCTTTCTTTTGTACAAACCCATTCTCTGCCTGCCTCCTCCCCCTTCTCTAGCTCTAGGCCTTATTACACTATAGCCTGGGAAACTGGCACTTGATGCCTTGGCACAGAATGTACTAAAGCTGGGGCAGAGAAGTGACCACCATCTGGACAGTGTGAAAATTGGTGCCAAATGGGCCCCAGTCATGGAGAAGGAGGAGAAAGAAAGGTGTCGCCCAATTGCTCACATTTATTTTCAGTTTGAGGGGATTTGTTACTAATGAGCCATTTGAGTGCATGCTTCTGTAGGTGGTTTTGATGGCTGACAAATGTGTAGGCAAGGGTGAAACAAGGTGAGTGGTAACCAGGCAATTTGCAAATGATTTGTGAGCCAGAAATAATTTGATGTACTATATATGAAAGAAAGGATGCACTTTTGAAGGATGGACCTGTGTGTATGCTTATCACCACTTACTCTTCTCTCCTTTGTAGAAGAGTAGTAAGTGTTAGGGTGGTAGGCTATGAGGGTTGTGAAAGAATTCACAAAGAAAAGAAAAGTGCAGAGGGTAAAGGTTTTATTTTCACTTTTTCAAGGTAGGGAAGGGTCTAGGTGTGGAGATATGCACAAGCATCAGCACCAGCACTAGCACCAGCACCAGCACTGAGGAGTTAGGACTGAGTTTTTATTGAAAAATGGGGTAGTTGTAGAGCAGGATGTGTTCAGTTAGGTGGCAACTTGTTTCGATGTTATCTTTGGGTGCAGGGGCTGGTGGTCTTTGTGGCCTGGAATGTCTGTTCCATAAGTTCCCAGAGCCTCTGAGCCATCAGGGCACTTCCAGTAATTTTCTGGTCCTGAGGATAAAGGCTCATAAAACAGTTATGATCAGTCATGCTTGGGGGTCTAGCCAGTTCTGGGAATCAGGGCCTGAGAAAGTGGCTTTTGTCCTATTAGTGAGCAAAAGGATTTCCCTGACAGTCCCTAGAAAAATATCTTATATTTAATAATACCCACTGGCATTTCTCTTTTCTTGCTAAGTTATAACCATAGTAACATTTTCCTAAGCTACATCTCTGTGTTCCACCTATAAAAACAATACCTGTGTACATAATTGTTTTCTGTGGTCATTTAGCAGCATCAAAGTGGCTACAGAGGTTTTCCTCTTAGTGATCCTGTTTTTCTACATATGTGCTGTTTTGGCAAGAGTTTTCAAGTAATGTGTATCTCAATTAATGTAGTCCATGTTTGTTATAAAGATAACTCAAGTAAATGATACCACATTAGGGCCATGAGTGTTTTAAAGTGTCTTCCAATAGTAACAATCACATTAAATTTTTAATGATATATCCACAATACATCACCACAACTGTTTAGCATCTGAGAGATTGCAAAGCATGTTCACGTACATGGTGCCATTTTAATTTTGACAGTGATATTCTGATGTTAGCAGTTATTCCTAATTTATAGAAATACTAAAAGGCTTACCAAATAAAACTCGTTACCGAGAAGCACTGTGGCATGTGGAGTACACAGCTCTGGAATCAAATAGACAAGGATTTGGATCTCAAAGCCTCCTGAGACCCAGAGCACATTAGTGAACATTTCCAAGCTTCAAAGATAGCAATCCCTGTCTCAAAGACTTACGTGCATTCAAATAAGATAATAATGGGGAGATCCTGGGCACGGCGTAGGGACACCTGTCCATGTTCTTTTTCCTTTCTCAACTAAATCTAGATCTCATGCTTTTTATTATATAATGATGCCTTCCTCTTTCTCTTTTTTCTTCCCTGTATGCAAGGGAGACACACTCTGAGACACCTGCAAAAATTTAGAAGAATAAAACCTTGGCCTTGGATCACAGCCATGAGAAATTGCAGATATAAGGGAGGAAATATTATGCTCCAAAATTGAGCTAACCAGCTCAACTGACAGTGTTCTTAAGAGGATGAAATTGGGATTATACATCAACATTTAATGCATTAAAGCTTTTATCTTCTAAACTTCATAAGGTTACTTTCATTTTATTTTTAAAGGGCTTTTAGTCCCACATAATAAGTAGCCAGAAATTAATATTTTTCTGTTTTTCAATTATTCAAATTTACATCTAGTAACAAGTTGGTTACTCATTACCAAAATGCTGAAGTCTTATAAGCTTCTTCTTATGAAATGATTTTATTTGTCCCTGAATTAACATAAAATCTAATGTCCAAGTCAGAAACAACTCAACTGTTATAGATGATCCACACAAAGTTTGTTCATGCTGGAATGACAGCCCAAGGCAAAATCCTTAGTACTTGGAATATCCTTTTGGTTCATCAGAATTCAGCCTTTGTGAAATAAAATTCAATGCCTTTAATAGTTAATAATAAATAGTCAATTTATAAAGTGTTCACAGACTGCACCTTTCATTATTTAGAGAACTAAATCATAGCAAAATTATTTTGCAGGAAAGACTTTGGAAATAGCCTCCAAAATATCATGCCCAAAACATCTATAGTTTTTTCCAAACACTGCTAATTTCCTATTCAGTTTGGAGGTTTTTTTAAGTCACTTGGAATCTTCCTATTTTGTATTTTTCATCCAATTTCTCTTTTGCCACTGAGATTTCTTCTCACTAACTTATGAATTAATTAGTATATATCTCAGAGCCCTCAGCTATACATTTTTATACTGATTTGCATTGCCTTGTAAATTTAGTTTTATCTTGTATCGACTTTGAAAAGCCTTTGATGATGGCAGTCAGTTTAGCTCAAGACTAGGTTTTAGTGCATAGTAATCCACTGGGTAAATGTACCACAGAATTTTTATCCACTCATCTATAGATGGGCACTTGGGCTGTTTCCATCCCTTGGCTATTGTAAATAACACTACTATGAACACTGGGCTGCATAAATCCTTTTGAACTGGTGTTTCAGGATTCTTAGGGTATATCCCAGCAGTGAGATCACTGGGTCAAAGGCAGTTCTATTTTTAATTTTTGAGGGAATTCCATACTGTTTTTCACAGTGGCTGCACCAGTCTGCATTTCCACCAAGAGTGTGCAAGGGTTTCTTTTTCTCCACAACCTTGCCAGCACTTGTTTCTAGATTTGTTAATGATAGCCATTCTGACAGTATGAGGTGATATCTCATTGTGGTTTTAATTTGCATTTCTCTGATGGGTAGTGATGTTGAGCTTCTTTTTATATGTCTATGAGCCATCTGTATATCCTTCTTGGAGAAGTGTCTATTCAGGACCTTTACATTTTCTGTGACTTATTTTGCTTAGCATAATATTCTCAAAATCCATCATGTCTCAAATGGCAGTAATTCATCTTTTCTTTTGGAGTATTATTCCATTGTATATATTTACTACATATTCTTTATCCAATTATCTACAGCAGAAAGAAGGATCTCCTACATTTTGTGACAGCATGGATGAAACTGGAGAATATTATGCTAAGTGAAATAAGCCAGTTGGTGAAAGAAAAATACCATATGATCACCCTTATAAGGGAAATCTAATGAACAAAATAAACTAACGAGCAAAACAGAACCAAAGACATGGAAACAAAGAGCAAATTGACAGCTGCCAGATGAAAGGGGGGAGTGGGGAGTGGTGGAAAGAAGGGGAAGGGAATATTCTAAGAACATATATGAATGACCCTTAGACATGGACAACGAGGTGAGGATGAACTCTGGGAGCAGGGTGTGGACTGGATAGAGGAGAGTAAAGGGGAAAAATTGGCGCAACTGTAACAAAATAAATGATAATAAGAATAAAAGAAATAAAAGAGACTAGGTTCTAAATTGGTTCTTTTTTGTTTTAAGTAATGGATTTTGGGGCTTTCTGCCAGAACAAGAGGGAAGGAGAGCAGTTCAGAAAGAGGTTTAAGGACAGGGACAGGGGGATGAGGGAACAAAGAATGAGGTAAAAGCTAAGATAAAGATATTTAGTTTCTAGTTATAGAAAATCTTCCACCTCCTTGGTTAAATTTATTCCTAGGTACTTTATTTTTCTTGTTGCTATATCAAATGGGATTTTTTCCTCATGTCTGTTTCTGATATTTCATTGTTGGTGTACAAAAATGCCTTTGATTTATGAATATTGACTTCATTCATATCCCTCTGTTTTGCCAAATTTACTTAGTAGGACAAGTAGTTTTTGGTGGAGAAAAGGGAATCCTAGTGCACTGTTGGTGGGAATGCAGACTGATGCAACCACTATGGAAAACAGTATGGAATTTCCTCAGAAAACTAAAAATGGAACTGCCTTTTGACCTGGCAATTCCACTGCTTGGATTATATCCTAAGAACCCTGAAACACTAATTCATAAGAACCTATGCACCCCAATGTTCATAGCAGCACAATTTACAATAGCCAAGTGCTGGAAGCAATCTAAGTGTCCATGGGTAAGTGAATAGATCAAAAACTCTGGTACATTTACACAATAGAATACTATGCAGCAGAAAGAAAGAAGAAACTCCTACCCTTTGGGACAGCATGGATGGAACCAGATAACATTATGCAAAGTAAAATAAGCCGGGAGGTGAGAGACAAATACCATATGATCTCACCCTTAACAGGACCTAATCAACAAAAAGAAAAAAGCAAGCAAAATATATAACCAGAGACATGGAAATTAAGAACAATCTGACAATAACCAGAGAGGAGGTGGGAGGAGATAATGGGGGGAAGAGGGGAAGTGTTTTCATGATCAACTATATAGGACTCATGGATAAAACCAAGGTGAGGTGGAATCAGGGGAGGAAAGTGGGTATGTCTGGGGTGCAAGAGAGTAGTGGGGGGTAAATGCAGGCAACTGTACTTGAAGAACAATAAAACAATTTAAAAAGATCTTCTAGATGTAGAGGATCTAAAAGAGATAGTTTTTTTTTTTTTTTTTTTTTTTTTTTACTAAATTTTCTTTAGTTTGTCAAAGGAATAGCTTAAGGCAGTAAACTTTGGATCTGGATTTTATGGAAGTGTCTTACAGGAATACAAACATGCAATGGGTTTGATATTTGTTGTTGTTGTTTGTTTGTTTTGAGCAAGAGTTTCAAAGGTTCTTAGTGGGGAGAAACAGTTATTTAGTGATATTTATCAAGGTATTGAACAGTTTCATATATATTTAAACATTTTCCCCCAAGATTTCTGTAAGGGAAAAGATAGTTATTTATAGTTTGAAGACTTCTGTTCAAATATTTTTAGGAATAAAAATGTCTTGTTGATGAATATAGTGGAATAGTCAAATTGCATTAAAATAGAAAGTAAACTGTGTGGGTGTAAATCATTTCAGTTCTCAGTAGTAATGTCCAGTGGACAGTTAAACATATAAATATATGCAATTATATAAGCAATTACTGTGTTTTTCAGACTATAAGATTCACTTTCCTTCCCGCCCCCAAATTGGGAGGAATAATGGTTATTAATGCTGCTGTTGAGTTCTGTTTACATTTACATTGGTGAAATATTATGTTATTTATGTTATTAAACATTTACCATATTTTTTACTTAAATTTTTTTTTTCTATTTTCCTCCTCTAAAACCTAGGTGCATCTTACAGTCCAAAATATACGGTACATTTTTTTATAAGATATAAGACTTAAAAGATGACTTTAGGTAATTTAAGGAAAATATTTTAGGTAGGTTTACTCTGTTTTGTAACTCTTATCAGATAATGCGATATTTATAGAATTTGCAATTCAAAAAATGTGATACATAAATATTTATTATGGTAAATTTTAGTGTACTGACTGTGCATAAAGCTACCTATAAAATGTATTAACCTTTTGTGTTATTTTGCAAAAGAGTTGGCAAAATGTAAAGTTAAGCATGGTGTAAACAAAGGTAATAGAGAGATAAAAAATTAAAGTCCTGTTCGATGACAGTATTATAACAGTCTCTAGGAGAATGCCTCTTTCTGCTATTGATGGGCCTTAACGGCATGGCTGATTGCATGAATTTCTAAAAGTTACAGGCTACACAAATCTTCATGAACTGCAGGAAGCCATGCTGTATATATTTAGTTATTCAATGAAATACGAATTTTGATATTATTAGAGACAAAAGGCACATTTGTAACATATTTTATACTTTCTAGCACTGTGCTTGGTTTCAGTGTCTGTCAAATGTAGATAAAATAACATCTACCCCAGACGATCTTTGTACTGAAGGAATTTAGAATAATGTCTACTATTTGAAGTTTCTTAACTTTTATCTTTTTCTAAATTAAAAGGTTTCCAAATTGATGCCAGTAGCTTTTATTTTGATATCATCCTGTTCATTTATTTTTTACCTTTACTTCCCTTGCCTTTGGGGTCAAATTTATAAAATCTCTAAGACCAAGGTCCTATGTTTAGAACTTATGGTTTCTCTAGATAATTTATTGTTTTAGGTCATATATTTAGGTTTCTGATCCATTTTGAGTTTATTGTTGTATATGGGGACAAAAAGTAGTTTTATAATTTTGTATGTGGCTTTCCAAACACCTATATGATCTTATTACTCAATGTCACTCCAATAAATATAGTTAAAAAATAAACTGGTCCTAATATATATTACATTATGAAGACTTGGTTTCCCATGGAACTTCTTAAGGAAGAGAATCAAAATTCTCCTTTACAAGTTCATTGACTGCATTTGTTATTCCTGGTTAACCCTGGAAATGTATTCATGGTTGGCATTCATTCACATAATTTTAAACTCTAATATTATTTGATATAAACCAAAAGGAAGACCACATTCAATGGCATTAGTCATTGGTTGTTGCCTTGTCCTAGTCTCTGAATGTGAGGTCCTGTGCTGTGTCACATGGTCTCTCTTGTTCAACAACCCCCTTTTTTAATTGAGCCCAGAAACAGCAAGAGCAAGCTTGATCAAGTGTCATTTTCCTAGTAGTATCATCAGCTGTTATTATGTGCTCTTTACTCAGTCAGCACCCCCACACATCACCTGTCAATTTATTTCATTATTAGTAGTTGTAGTGTTACCATCAGCATCATTCTTAAAACTGTTAGACTTAAATGGCATTCTGCTCTGAAAATTTTACTTGTCCTTGCTTCAGGTATTGCTTAGTGCAGAATTCTGACATTTCTAGCTAGCAGCTTAGATGCATACCTATCAATGTATTTGAAAAATACTAAATGACATTCTTTGCAAAAATATCTTATCTAGCATTCTTAGGAATCTAAAATGCTATTTAACAGAAATAGTAAGGCATAATGGAATATACTGTGGATCTGATGTTGGAAAACCTCAGGCTATACTCATCTCTATGACCCAAGTGTTGTCTTCTAGGGCAGTGGGAAGTCATCTGAGACATTCTCTTGCCCTAAAGTTGACACAATCCTGATATTTTGATGCTGAGATATAGAAAGAGGAAGAAATCTTTTTGGAAAGTGGGACACATGAAAATATTATTTTCCAAAGGAGAAGGACAAAGTAGAAATCTTTAAAAAGTGAGAACTTCTCAAACAGGACCACACCAAGGCACATCATAAAATGCCAAAAGTTAAAGATAAAGAAAGGATCTTGTCCCCATTTGCCCCCCCCCCATTACTCTCCTCTGCCCTATCCACCCCCACCTCCCACATTCAATCCTCCCCTGACTGTTGTCTTTGTTCATAGATCCTTTGTACATGCTGCTTGACTTGACCTTTCCCCCTTGCATCTTAAAAGCAGCAAGAGAAAAGCAGATAGGAGTTCTCGTAAGACTGTCAGCTGATTTTTCAAAGGAAGTTTTGCAAGCAAGAAGGAACTGGCAAGAAGTGTTCAGAGTGATGAAAAGCAAGGACCTAGAACCTAGATTACTCTATCCAGCAAAGTTATCATTTAGAATGGAGGGGCAGATAAAATGCTTCCCAGACAAGGTAGAACTAAAGTTTATCATCACCAATATATTATTTAATATCATTTAAGTGTATGCATTTAATCTATGTTATATTTAATTTACTACGCAAAATCTTCTTTAGTTATAAGGTAAGCTTAAAATACTTTATCTATTTTAATTAATGTTTAAATTTTAATTGTGTCTATCTTTATTTCTCTTTTCATAGTTCAATTTTCTCTCCCTGAAAAGAAAATGTAGCAGATTTACAGGAGGCATTCTTGTTGAAAATCTCCAGTAATTATAAATAAGTAGTAGTCAAATTCCAATGAAATAACTGAATCTATAAAAAGGGAATTGCTATATATATTATTTTGCTGTTATCCACACTTCATTTTAAATTTCAGTACATATATACTATGAATATGAATTCAGAATTATGCATATTGATAAACTATCCACTCACTGTTGTTAAGTCATAATCTTAGAGTACTGGTCTTTATTGTCTATCATATTTATCTCTAAATCTAGAACCAGATTTACATATTGGCTCTTATCAGATGCAAAATGCTTTTCAAAATAAGTAATGTTAGATTAAGATATAACTATTGTCCTATAAGCCAGGATATCTCATTTTGAAGATCTGTTGTTAAATGAACTTCAAAGTATTTCTTCCTTATACTTCTTATTCTTCTGCTGAATGGCATGGAGAAAGTTTTGTCTTGGAGGCTAGCTGTATTTGGGCATATTTCTGACATCTAGCAAAGGTGTGTTGGCATGTCTGTAGTTAATACAATTGATACTGTGAGGCTTTGGAAAGCATTATAAAAAGCTGGAACTGTTAACAAAACAGTAAACAGTAAAAATCTAACAAAAAACCTGAATAGTAACTTTTTAAAACTTATTTTGAAGTAGTGTACCTGAACAAAGTGTGCTAGAAAATATGTGTATGTTTTGCTAATAGAAGTATTTGCTCTCTGAATTTTATAATATTATTTTACGCATTTATCACATAACATATAACAATTTAAGTATTCAGTTAATATAATACATATTAATATATATAGCCATCCTAATAATCTTCATTAACCTACAGTGTATGAACTATAGATTTCTAAAGAAAAAGAAAATGTAGTGGTCTCATACATGAATTTTTAGTTGGTCAAGAGAAATATAAAACATTTAAGTACTTCAAGAAGAGAAGTATTTTTTTCTTTCTTTAGGGGTGCTATATAACATCATATGAAAAGAATATTATATTTATACCCCCAAAATTTAACTACTGTATTTTCTTACCATAAGACACATCTAGGTTTTAGAGGAGGAAAATAGGGAAAAAAATTTGAAGGAAAAAATGTGGTAAAATATTTAATAATATAAATAACAATATTTCACCAATGTAAATGTAAACAGAACTCAACAGCAGCATTAACAATCATTATTCCTCCCAAATTTGGGGCGGGGGGAGTGCATCTTATAGTCCAAAAAATATGGTATTAGTTTACTTTTGCACATTTTGGATATTTTGCTTTTTCATTTCTTAAGGTTTATTAGGTTCGGATCATGTAATCCTTTAGCCTTGATGGAACTCTTTGAGATGTGTTTTCCTCAGTATAAGCAAATTTTTCCTCCCATTCATTGCTTAGTCAGTGGTTGAGGTACACTCTGGAATTTGTTTCATTTGATTAAATTGTATCTTTAATTTGTGTTTGAAAGATAACTAAAGACTGTCTTTTAAATATATTTCTGAAAATATAGTTAAATCACTCATGATACACCATAGCAGAAGCAAATTTCAGTCCAGATTAGAAAGATAGCATCTAATTATTTGCACCTGTTCTATCTTCTGACTTAGTTAGAGTGTTTTGGATCCTAATATCCTTCTTGCCTGTGTTTGTGAGTCTTTCAGTGCTTAGGACCAGAAAACAGCTTTTGGCAGATGGAAAGTTCATGTGTATAATTCTTCCAAGATGAGCAAAACACCTCAGCTGGGCAATAACAGCCCTCTCTACTAACCAAGCACAGACTACTTGCCTGTAATGAGCTCTGTGATCTACCCAGGCGAGACCCATGTTCTGTGGTGACATATACAATGTCTGGTGGAAAGAAAGAAATGGGACAAAGACCACGATTTTGGGCACTGCTGGGAAACATCATAATTTTAACTTTTGACAAAAGTATTATTTTATACCAGGCTAAGACAAAATCATGGAAGCTCAATTTTTCCCGTGTACCAACTAAAGCTCTACTCCTTCATTTGAGGGTAGCAATTACAAATATAAATGCCAGAGAAAGACTGATTTATAAATTGTATTTAACACATTTTATCTCTGTGATTTTGGACAAATTAATTACTCTCTGTGCACCAGTTTTGTAATATGTAAACAAAGAGAACAATAATCACTGTTCAATAGTGATTAATTAAGTGGATTATTAGAGGTAGAATACTCAGTATCCAGTACATTATTATTATTCAATAAATATGAGTTATCATAGAATGTGACTGTCACTTTTTAGTTTGTAAAGTTCCAAAGGAATAAACAATGTTTTGTTAATCACCTCTGTCAATAAAAGGATTACCATACTTTGAAATCAATGTTGAATCATCACAAAATTAAGTAAAAAAAAAAATACTAGATAATATTTCAAAGTCTTCCCTAAGTGTTTTGCTAGAGCAAAGAACATAGGGTAGCTGAAGGAGAATTAAAATACAGTAAATATGCATCTATCTATTACAAACTATAATCATATAGCTCACATGATTACACTTTTTGATACAGTTTTTTTCATTATGAGTGATTTTACTGAACACCAAAAGAAAGGAATCTATTATATTCCTCTTATATTTTAATAATGGATAACTATATGTTCATTCTTCAAGCAATTAGAGACACTACTGAGTTAGACACCTTCCTACTTAAAATTGCTGGGACATCAACTTGAGAAAAATAGAAACGCTAAATTTATAAAGGTAACATTCATTAATTGATTGATATATTTAAATGTATATAATGAACAACTAGACCATATCAGGTATGGTATAGATACTGGATATACAAATGGGTAAATATACATATCTTTCTGTCTAGTAACTTACAGACCAATTGCCAGTACATAAATTATATTAAAAATATTTTAGAAAAACTTAACAATGTACTTATTCATCAAATTTGAAGTTGGCCAGATAGAGCAACAATTACTCCAGGCTGAGATTATGAACAATTCCACAATATAGTCAAGAAAAGGAGTTATAAAAGTCTCTTCTAGAAAAAAATAAAATGGTCCAAATAGTATATCACCAGAGAGCAGTGCTATGATGATAAAAAATATATACAATAATGACAATGAAATTAAAATTAAATGCAGATAAACCAGCAAGAATAATTGACAATATTGTAATAAACATGGAATTTAAAAACCTAAGCATCAAACTGTCTTTCTTTGTCAGTCAACAATTCTAATTTAAAAAAAGAAAGAAAGAAAGAAAGAAAGAAAAGATAGTACCTATATGCATGCACATAATCTAGTTTTACAAAGGTTCTTTGTAAATCTTGATTGAAAATCAATATACCTTCTTCTTGGAATATTCTCTTAACAAATTATTCCATATCAAGTGCATGAAACTCAGTTATTTACTATAGAAATATTTTGGCTGCCACAGTGTGCAAAGTATTGTCTTAGATATTTTGACTACAAATATAAAAGTATATAAAATTCTGATCTATGAAAAATTTGAGATTAAAAAATAATAATACATTTAATGATTGAGTTATTTTCATTTATAATTTTTCACTTTATGTTTTTAGTTTAGTTATGTCTTAATAAATACTGATTCTTTCTAGTTTAAATAACATTTTTAAAAATATAATGATTTGCCCTGGCTGGTGTAGCTCAGTGGATTGAGCGCGGGCCTGCGAACCGAAGGATCGCGGTTCGATTCCCAGTCAGGGCACATGCCTGGGTTGCCAGGCCAGTTCCCGGCAGGGAACACACAAGAGGCAACCGCACATTGATGTTTCTCTCCCTCTCTCCTTCCCTTCCCCTCTAAAGATAAATAAATAAAATCTAAAAGGAAAAAAAAAAAGTACTTGAAAAAAATCTTTTTTTTTAAAAATATAATGATTTCTAGTCAACATAAAAAAAAAGTATCATCCTAAGGCACATCTTTATCAATTTGTGCATATGAGTGTTGTGTAGATACAGTTTTTCTTAAATAATAAGTAAATTATACATCAAGCTATGTGATTTTTATGGCTACATATAATGCCAATAGTGGAGGTTAAAGCAACACTGGTATAATACTGATCTTCACCTTCTGTATAATACTGCTAGAGATCAATACTTGTTTGATTGTCTGTAAAACACCCGTATTTTTTTTTCACAGACTATCCCAATGAACTTTTGTTTATTCCACAATGGAGAAGTGAGGATTCAGTTATATTTTATATAAAATTGTTTAGCATTTCACTATGGTCAGGCAGACTTACAATTCTTACTTTTAGATGGAGTAGGCATATGATAGAGTGCATATTTTGTCTGAGGTAAATAGTCATGTTGATGTAGAAAAAATTAAAAGACATTAAAAAATTAATACACATTTACTTGCCTAAAAGACATTAAAATTTAATACACATTTTTTTCTTGATCTCTGATACATAATATGTTTTAAAAGGTGTTTGTCTTTGTGAATGCATGTTTAAAGGCAGGACTCTAATTTGCACAAAAGAGATATTGATTCCAACTAGTTTAAGCATTAAGAGAATTTACCAAATGATTATTTACCAGCAAAATGGGAGAACTGAGCTTAGAAAGTAGGGAAGGAAAATGGGAATCTAGAAAACAATGCTGCTGTCTAAATCATACTACAAAAGCAATCGTTGATATACCTTCTTGACACAAGTGGAGATAGGTTGTGTTAGCTTGTACCACTATCATCACCACCAACGTAACCAATCATCAAAAGTTGCCTTTACTAGCACCTTAGCTACAGATGTCCCTAGAAACTGATATGGCTTCCGTTGATTCCAATGTTGAATTGAATTTCTTTATTGTCTCTGCTTATTTAATTAGTATGTCAGATTCAAAGCTAGAAATAAGCATATTTGGTTGGTGGAAACTCATACAATGGGGAATTACCCATGCATAAGAATGGGATTAAATTGCTGGATACTTAAGCAAGTAGAAATATCTACTACTTTTGATATTACAGGATGCCACATGCTATATACATCATTTTTTCAGTTTGCAGTTTCAATTACAAAAGCAAACAAAATGTATTTCTAATAAATGTGTTTCTAATTCCATCCCACAATTAGACAATGATTCCATTTTAACTATCCCTCACACAATTAAAAATTAAATCCCTCTCCAAAGAGGAGGAAGGAATGAAGGATGGAAGGAAGCAGGGTTGAGGGAAGTGGTGGGGGAAGAAGGAGGAAAGGAGAAAGAGAAGGGAAGATAAGAAACCAACCAAGCAAACAGTATGTAGATATGTATCTCTTACTGCATTCAGGTCCAAGTTCAGGTCTCTAGGAAATATACTCTGCTTTTTGTCTCGTACCATAATGATATTCTGCAACCTATAGGAAAAAAATCTTAAGAAAAGGAAGTAGAATTTATTTAAAATACCTCAAATTTCTTAAGCAATTGTAAGCTCTTAATGGTTGAATTTATATTGAAGTAGAGTTAACTTTCATTAATATTTTTCTCTGGACATGGCAGTACATAGAAAATCCTAGGGAATTACGTAAATTAATTTTTTTTCCTGCCTCCCTCCCTTTGTTCTGTAGAAACAATCTTATTTCCTGTATATGGTCAAGATCAATTATCCCAATCAACAGGATAACTTCCCTTACTTTCTACTGACTCAGAGGTAGCAGGCAACAAAAAGCTTGGGAGGCAGTATTTGCATTTAAAAGGAATCATATCTAATTGCAGGACAATAATTTTTTTCTCTGAAAAGTACATCTTCCAAAAGTGAAAAACAAAAAAACAAACCCATAGTTGTAAAAGAAAGGAAGTAAAGTCTTTGTGAGGGGACCAGTGGGTGTGATAGTGAGAGATGCCATTCTACTTTCTATTCTTTGATTTTAGAACACATACATTCTAGTTACATAAAGGAGCTCACCATTTACTGATAAGCTGGTTTGGGTGCTATACCACTCCTTGAGATGCATAATCTCAGACTCGGAAGGAATTTTATCTTTTTTAAATCATAGTCATTTCTTCAATAAGCCATTCCTTATGCAAGTAAGTTTAATTTCTATATATTTTGCACATAATTGAAATAATACCTTCATCAGAAATGGGCTGCGTAGGATGTTATGATGGTAAGTTGCACATAGATTGCTGGCAGGGTAAATAAAAAAAGGCTGAGGTAGCTCATCTTTAAGATGCTTTAATTTTTTCTCTCCTGGTATGTTGTTGCTATTCTGCCACTGAGAACTGGTGTTTATTCCTTCCCTGTACTTGAATCAGTATGTACTTAGTGATTTTATAAGCCAGTATAATTAGCTGAGGTGATATTCTGGATTGCTGATGTTTGGTCATACGAAGGCTTGAAGCTTCTGCTTAGACTTCTTGGAGCCTATGATTTTGGGACATTAAAACAATGGACTTGGAAGATCAGCTAGCTACTTTTTAAGTCCAAATACCCAGAAACTGTTATACTATGAAAAGTCTAAGACATATAGATAGAATGTGGAAGATAAATACCATATGAAGACAGAGACAGAGAGAGACAGAGACAGATACAGAGACAGAGAGACAGAGAAGCCACCTTGGAAGCAGATACTTCAACATAAGCTCATCCCAGTTGTTTTCTAATGAGTTAGAAATTAACAGCCTATTTGGGGAATTTTGTTGGAATAGACAACGGGCATTATGGCAGATAAAGAAACTAAATCCAAACATAATAACTCCTATCATAAAAACATATTACTAGCTCTTCGGTGAAGAAAAAGGTTTATTATAATGAATTTCTCACTGAATGGCTGGCTTGTCCACTCTGGTTTATAACACCATGTCAGCTGCTTGGGTTGTTTCCTGCCCCTGACAACCTGACCACTGAAAAGCAGTGAGAACTAGACTGGCCCAGGTCAGTCACTTATACAGCACTAGCATAGATCCTTACCTCAACTCTTTATTTCCAGAAAAATTAACAATAATATACACTGCTCAGATTTATGCCTTCTCCATTTATCCATTTATAGATCACTTTTGCATTGAATTGAAACATAGCAACAATCTTCCAGCTAATTTCAGCATGCCAAAAACATTAACCTGTGAACCAGATTCAGTCAACTAATCATAGGCAATTGCCCTTGAAATCGTGTGTGTGAGAGTGAGGATGTGAATTAGTGTGCATCACCCTAATGATGGAATGCCCATAGGTATTTCTTATGTAATGTAAATTGAATATATGAAGTAACACACAAGCAGGTCAGATACCATGGCCCCTAGCATTCCATGACTAGTCATTCAATCTCTAAGTTCTATTACTATATCAAGAGCTGTTTTTCAAAAGGAGTTATTTTTTAAAGAGAGAACACCTTGACTTCAAACTAAGTGGACTCCATTATAATTGAGTTTTCAGAGATTTCTCCAGCCTTTTTACACATCCTTACCCATTGCAGACATAACCGGATGGCAATGCTGCTTGCAGTTTTGTCCAGAGCAGCCAGAAAGCTCTGCTGTGTGCTGAAAGCCACCCAAAGCTACCAATTGGTTAAGCCATTTATAGGATGACTAAGAGCACTAGAATAATTTATTTAAAAAAATTAGAAAACTCAGCAATTTTACAACTTTCTTAGGTGTATCATTGTTCTTCATTTTGGAGGGAATATATAACAACTAAAATTTATTATGATGTTAGCTCATAAGTGATATTTCAGACCTCAAGCATGCATATATTTTGTCAAAGCATTTAGAAACAGCTCTACAGGACTATTTAACATTATTTATCATAACCAATTTTGATAATGTTTTATGTTAATTTTGGTGTGAGAAAGTACCTTGAATTGTTAACACTTTAGAGCAAGGTAAACATTAAGGATAGGTAGGATATGATATTTTCTGCTCCTTGGACTAGAGATAAAAATATTTTCCATCCTAAAATTTACATACTAATTGCCAGTGACTGATTTGCTCAAGGAATATATTCATATCACAAATATTAGCTGTAATTGCACTTGCAGGTGATTAATTTTTAAAACAATTCAATTGCCATTTTCAAACAAAAATCTATACATATACTGATGAGTGAAAATATGGGTGAATAAATGACATAGTAAGAGTATTTTAATCGTATTTCAAAATAATCAAGTGAGGTAATTTTAGTAGCTACAAAATTCAGAAATAATATTGGTGCGTCTAGTTGAGACAAAAACTTGTTATTTAAATGACTCAGGAGAGTTTATTCAGAGGTATTTTGGTTCATTGAATGTATATATTACAATTCTAATATTATTATTATAAAGAAACTTTCCACCCATATATAGTTTTTCTACAAGAACAGTAGTATAAATATACTGAGGACTCTGTAGGGCAATTGCAATTAGTGCTTGATAGGGGTTTAATTAACAACAAAGAAAACATGTTAATGGCACAGGATGTTTTCAATTAATAGCTTATCTAAATTAATTATGAACATTATAATAATCATAAAATTTATTTTTCAAAACAGAACTGGGATTTCAAAATGGGTGGGAAGAAAGTGCCACATTACACTTTATTTTTACATACATCAATCTTAAAAACTGAAATTAAAATTTCTGAATTACAGCCTTTAAAACTAAGTATTGGCTTCCAGCCAAGATGGAGGTGTAGGTAGATACACTTTGCTTCCTTGCACAACCTAAAGGAGGACAACACCAAATTTAAAAACAAAGAATAACTGGAACCACCAGAATGTTAAACTGTATGGAAGTCTGACAACCAAGGAGTTAAAGAAGAAACATTCATCCAGACTGGTAGGAGGAGCAGAGATAGGCAGTGGGGTGGAAAGGACCTGTGGCAAGAAGAATGGGCGGGCAAGGCAGCAGATGGCAGACCAGGCATTCCCACATTTCCATGTGGGTAAACTGGGAGGAACTGGGGAATGAGATGGATCGTGCAACCCAGAGTCCCAGCATGTGAAAAGAAAGCCTCAAAACCTCTGGCTAAAAAACCTGCGTGGGCTGTGGCAGCATGAAAAACTCCCAATCTTATAGGAGAGTTCACTGGGGAGATCCACAGGGTCCTAGAACATACACAAACATCCCCACTTGAGAATCAGCACCAGAAGGGCCCAATTTGCTTGTGGGTAATGAGGGAAGTGACTTAAAGCTGTCAGGGAGCTGAGCAAGCAGCACTGCTCCCTCTCTGACCCCTCTCCCACCCCTCTCCCACATATAGCACCACAATGCAGCAAGGTGTGTTGCCCCACCCTGGTGTATACCTAAAGCTCTGCCCCTTACAACTTAACAGCTGTGCCAAAACAAAGAAATATGGCTCAAATAAAACAAAAGATCAAAACTCCAGAAAAACACCTAAGTGATAAAGAGATACCCAACCTATCAGATGAAGAGTTCGAAACACTGGCTATCAGGATGCTCAGAGAAATAGTTGAGTATGGTCACAAAATAGAGGGAAAAGTGAAGTCTATGCAAAGTGAAATGAGAAAAATTATACAGGGGACCAACAGTGAAGGAAAGGAAACCAGGACTCAAATCAATGATTCAGAGCAGAAGGAAGAAATAAACATCTAATCTGAACAGAATGAAGAAAGAAGAATTCAGAAAAAAATGAGGAGAGGCTTAGGAACCTCCAGAACAATGTTAAATGTTCCAACATCCAAATCATAGGGGTACCAGAAGGAGAAGAGGAAGAGCTAGAAATGGAAAATTTATGTGAAAATATAATGGAAGAGAACTTCTCCAATCTAGCAAAGGAAATAGATTTTTAGGAAGTCCAGGAAGCTCAAAGAGTCCCAAAGAAGTTGGACCCGAGGAAGTACATTGTAATTACATTATCCAAGGTACATTGTAATTATATTACCCAAGTAAAGATAAGGAGAGAATCTTAAAAGCAGCAAGAGAAAAGAAGACAGTTACCTAAAAAAGAGTTCACATAAGACTAGCAGCTGATTTCTCAAAATGAACCTTGCAAGAAAGAAGGGGCTGGAAAGAAGTATTCCAAGTCATGAAAGGCAAGGACCTATATCCAAGATTACTCAATCCAGCAAAGCTATCATTTAGAATGTAAGGGTAGATAAAGTGCTTCCCAGATAAGAACAAGTTAAAGGAGTTCACCATCACCAAGCCCTTATTAAATGAAATGTTAAAGGGACTTATCTAAGAAAAAGATCAAAACTATGAACAGTAAAATGACACCAAACTCACAACTATCAATTGCTGAACCAAAAACAAAAACAAACAAAAACAAACTAAGCAAAAAGGTAGAACAGGAACAGAATCACAGAAATGGAGATCACATGGAGGGGTATCAGTGGGGCATGGTAGGGAGGAGAATGGGCAAAAGGTACAGGGAATAAGAAGCATAAATAGTAGGCACAAAATAAGGAAAGGTTAAGAATAGGAAATGGAGAAGCCAAAGCCCTTACATATGTACAACATATGGATATGAACTAAGAGGGGAATGCTGGTTGGTGGGGGATGCAGAACAGAGGAGAATAAAGGGGAGGAAAAAAAATGGGACAACTGCAAGTCAGAATATCACAAGTTCCAAGCCAGGGAACTGTACCTGTTCTTGTGATATTCCAGGGGGGGAAAAAAAAACACCTGGAGGAACAGCAGATGTGGTCAAGCTTTTTATTACTCACTTTACAGGGGACTGCACTGATGGCAGCAGATTAGGCAAGAGAGACCACACCCCACCTCTGGCCTTGGCATTACTTATAGGTTTGGGGCGGGCTTAGCAGCAGTGGAGGGAATAGCAGTGGTGTTTGAATGTTCTGCCTGCTTACTATAAAAATAGAGTTCTTGAGAGGGCTGGCACATCCAGACACAGATTGTTTTCCTCATTCATCATTGCCACTGGCCAGTCAACCATCTGTTCACTGAGGTCGTGGATGGGCCATGTCCTGAGATACTGCTCACCATACTCACTCCCATGACAAATTTATCTTATTCTTAAGTAAGTATCTTAGGTCTATAATTCTCCCTTAAAATTGAGATGCGTTTACCCAAATATCTTCAATATATTTAGAAATTTCCAATTCTAAATTTCTAACTAGACCTGTTAACCTATTTTACCTTACATCTTCTCTGTCTTAGTGATGTCTCCATCTTCCTAGTTGTGATTAAACATCTTAAATTGACTTTAATTTTCTCTTTTGGCCACATTACATCCAATATGTTTGAAGATCTGGCTGCCTTTTCCTTTCACATATTATAGATGAATCTACCTCCCACTTCCACCACTGGTTCTATTCTGGAAAAGCTGCTATCCCTGTCACCTAGATAGTTATGATAACCTGCTGACTTCCCTGCCTACTTAAGTCCTTTCACTCCTTCAGTCAAATCTTAGCACAATTGGCAGAGTTTTACTTTATAAATATGTCAGTTTACATGCCTTCTTATGGTTTCCCATTTTAATTAAAGTCTACACAATAGTCTATAAGCCTATATATATAAGACCTCCTTATGTCTTTGACAATATTTTATATTACTCTCACCCTTGATTATTCATTTCTGTTTACCTTGGTCAAGCTGGTTTTTCAACATACCAGGGTTTCCCTTGGCTCTACGGCTTTGTATCGGCTATTGACTCCTCTGCATATATTCAGTATTCACTGCTTTACTTCCTTCAAATTTTTGCTCATGTTTCACCTGATCATTGAAACCTCATCTTACACCTTTCATTTTTATTCTTTTTTTTGTAGCTGAGATTAAAGTTTTACTTTAAAGGAAAATATGAATATTTTCTAGAATATTATTGCAGTTGAAATAGAATGAAACTTAATTTTAATTTATTCATTTTTATTTCATAAAGTCGCTATTTTTAAATTAACATGGTTTTTCAATATTCTTTTGTATTAGTTTCAAGTATACTGTACAGTGGTTAGACAATCATATACTTCACAAAATGTCCACCCCTGATATTTCAGTACCTACCTGACACCATGCATAGTTATTATATTTCCAATGCTGTACTTACATATCCATTGACAGTTTTGTAACTACCAGTCTGTACTTCTCAATTCATTCACCATTACCCAGTCCCCAACCCCCCAACCCCTTGGCAACCATCTTCTCTGTATCTATGAGTCTGTTTCTGTTTGTTTGTTTATATTGCTTTTTAAATCCCATATATAGATGAAATCATATGGTATCTGTCATCTGACTACTTTTAAAGTCACAAGACTCCTCATATAATCTGATCTACTTATTCTGTTTTATATTTTCCTCTACATTCTATTATTTTAAACATATACCTAATTTATTTGTTTTTTATCATTTCTCACACTATAAGGTTTATAAGTTAGGCATATTAATTTGTTTTTATGTGTTTAATCCTTGGCATTTAATATAATGCTAATGAAATAATTGTTAAAGAATTGAGTTGAGAGGCAGTCCTGGGATTACTGGAAGCTCTGAACATTATAAACAACATTAGGGTAAGTACTATATTAGTCTTGCTCTGGCCATATCATCTCTGCCTAGCATAGCACCAGGAACGTAAAAGTAAATATAATGTTGATTTAATGAATTACCTTGATAAAAAGTGTCAGGTATTGAATGATTATCTTCCCCAAAATTCGTATGTTAAAATCTCAACTCTAAAGAGATAGGGCCTTTGGGAAATGTTTACATAGAGGATGGAAGCCTCATGAGTGGATTTTACTGCCTAATGAAAGAGGTCCGAGAGGATGCTCTTGCCACTCACCATGTGAGTTTACGGTCAACGGTGAGAAAATAGGCTCTTACCAGACACCAGATCTGTTGGGGCCATGAATTTGGACTATGCAGCTTCTACAGTAGTGAGAAGTAAATGTTTGTTATTTACAAGTAATCCACTTTATGGAATTCTTTAATAAAATGGACTGAGGCAACAATTTTATTTAGCAAATATATTAAATATATATCATTCATCCATCTATTTTTGGTAGTATAAATATTTTTTTCAGATATTTACCTAAATAAATTATGTAAATGCTGTCTATGAAATAAAAATATATCATTTTAATAGTTTTAGACATTTGAAATAGGTATAAAATGGCATATCTGTGAAATATATAGCTTTATGTTTGTGTGTATACATATTTGTATTTATTTGTGTGCTGTGTAATATACTCATATATTATAGTTTGGTAAGTAGTATCAGCTTATAGTCAGGAGAGAAAATTTTGTGTGAATGTTAATGTGCATTTTACATATACAAACATCTAAAGACATAATGTAATTTTAATCAAATTAATATCATGTATTTGTGACCACTATAGATTCAATCACAAAAAATCAACTTAAACCAAAATAAAACATGCAAAAGTAGATAATTATTGAAAATAACTAATTTATGTGATTATAAATTGTAGTCATTTTGCTTGTGTAGCAACTAAAGTTTCCAAACAAGTAATCAAACTCTATAATTAAATTATGCAATAAGAGGGTGGAAATGCAGTTCAATTAGTGCTATTCTTCTTTTCTGGTACATTTGTTCCTTTATCCTCAGTCTGTCCCTTGATATTGTGTTCTGTGTTATGAGTATCACATTAGCTCATAAAAATCAACTAGAATCTAAAGACAGGGGAACACCTGTCATATTATTGAAATACTCTAAATCTAACCTGATAGTGAACCATTAATTTCAAAATGCATCCATATATTTTTCATGGTCAATATGAGCATCATATAAAATAACAGTCTGATGATTTAGTTTCAGTTTTTAAATTTTAATATTTAAAAGTGAGACATTATACTCATCTGTTAATGACTAGATTACTCAATTAGTTCACTGATCCATTTGTTCTAGAACTGTATGCTGAGCATATGTGAAATCATATTTCAAGTTTACTTATGCCAGAGATGCTTATAATCTAAGAGTAGAGGCAGATATGTATACAGCTAATTATAGAATACAGATTGAAATGAATTTCAACATAAGGGAATATAAAAAGAGATGATAGAGATGAAGGGGATGTAAAGATTATATGGTAACAGAATAAATAATATAATGATTTTTTGTCCAAGCAAGAAAAGTCAAGGGTTTTAATCAAAATATGTAATAAGCTCAGTAGATATATATGCCTAAAGAGATTCCATTTCCCCTGCTGGCAATAGAGCCTACTTGGCTGAGGAAATTGAAGATACAAGGGACTGTCTATGGATGATCTTCCCAACAAATGTCTGTCCTGGGCTGCCAGCTGCCCAAGCTCTGAAAGGGAATACTCAGAAATGTAGTCAATCCTCTTTTTAAATGTATTAAATATGGGAGACCCAAGATGACAGAGGAGTAAGTGCAAGCTACATTCACTTCCTCCTAGGACAAAACGGGAATTACAACTAAATTATCCAAAAAATCATACTGAGTTGAACACTAGCTGGAAAGAAGCCTTATAACCATGGACAAACAGAAGAAACCACATCACCACATCAAGATAGGTAGGAAGTGTGGAGGAGGCACAAGAGGGCTGGCTATGCTTCCACAGGTGTCAGCTGAAGGTTCAGAGGGATATTTCACCAGCCAGTAATGTGTGGGATTTAATCCCTAAACTGTGCTCCCCAGCCTAGAGCACCAGAACCAGGGAAAGACCCCTAAAACAACCAGCACTGAAAAGCAGCTGGATTTCTATATACCAGTGAGAGATGGGTAGAGATACAGAGAGTTTCTTAAAGGGCCAACACAAAAAATTTCATTTGTACCCACTTACCTTGGGCTTCAGGAGAGGGAAGACAGAGTGGACTAGAGCAGTCTGAGGGGAGTCTGGGGTTTGTGGCTCTGTGGAAAGAGATGAGGGGTAGGCCGCCAGAAACTCTGCGCTTAGTCATTCCCCATACTACAAAAGCTATCTTTCTTGGGCAGATGGCTTCTTGGGCTACTTAGGCACTCCAAGTGGCATGGGCCTGAGGGCAAACACTAGCCCCCCACACAGAATCCTTCTCCATCCACCCTGTGGAGCTTAAATTTGGCTGCTGAGTAGTACAGCTGGAGGCAATTTCAGTGTTTACCTAACAGGGAAAGAGAATCTGTGGGAGCTCTGAGACTTTAGCTGACTCTCCCTCAGGTCTGGTGCTGGTAAAAGTCAGTCTTGGTGCACACCCTGGTTCTTTCTGCATACAACCACACCCAGCAGAGGGGACCACAAGCTGTGGATCGCTGATAGCTCCAAAGAGGTTGCCCAGGGCCAGTCATAGGCATAATCTGACATAGATTTGCACCATAGTCTTTGCAGATCTAACTAATACATAGAAACAACCACAAAGGAGAAGCCAAAATGGGAAGACAAAGAAACAGACCCCAAATTAAAGAACAAGAGAACTCTCCAGAAGAGGAAATAAATGAAATGGAGGTAAACAATGTATCAGATAAAGAGTTTAGAAGAATTATAAGGACACTCAACAGTATGAAAAAAGACTTAGAAACCACAAAAAAGAACCAGTCAGAAATAAAGATGCAACACCTGAAATAAATAATGCACAGGAACGAATAAATAAAGATTAAATGAAGCAGAGAATCAAATCAATGATTTGGAAGAGAAGGTAGAAAAAAAGAAACCACCCAAGCAGAATAGCAAAAAAAAAAACAAAACCAAAACGATTTAACAAAAAAATGAGAGCTTAAGAAACTTTGGGACAATACAAAGCTTAACAACACCCATATCATGTTGATACCAGAAGGTAGACAGTGAACAAGGGACCAAAAATCTATTTGAAGAAATAGTGACCGAAAACTTCCCTAAACTGGTGGAAAAAAAGACAAAGCCCAGGATGTGTAGAGAATCTCAAACAAAATGGACTTACAGAGGCCTACACCAAGACACATCATAATTAAAATGCTGAAGACTAAAGAAAAGGAGAAAAATCTTAAAAACCACAAATGAAAAGCAGTTAGTTACCTACAAGGCAGCTCTAATTAGACCATTTGATTTCTCAATAGAAACATTTCAGGCCAGAAGGGATAAGCATGAAATATCAAAAGCGATGAAAAGCAAGGACCTATAACCAAGGCTACTTTAACCAGCAAGGCTATCATTTAAAATTGAATTAGAAATAGCTTCCCAGACAGAAAAAAAAAATAATAAAAAAGTTTGTTAATATTCGACCAATGTTGCAACTGATGTTAAAGGGCTTGCATTAAGAAAAAGAAGAAATAGAAAAAAGGAATAAACTGAGGAAAATAGTTAAAAAATAAAATGGCAATAAATATGTGTCTATCAATAATCACTTTAAATGTAAATGCCTTAAATGATCCAAGCAAAAGACATGAGGTAGCTGAATGAATTACACACACACACACACACACACACACACATAAATTTGTCTCCAAGAGTCTCACCTCAGGTCTAAAGATATACATAGACCAAAAGGAACATGATGATAAAATATATTTCATGCAAATGAAAAAGAAAAAAAGCTGGGGCAGCAATACTTATGTCTGACATAATGGACTTTAAAACCAAGGCTATATTAGAAGACAAAGAAGGAACTATATAATTATAAAGGGAACAATTCAACAGGAGTATATAATCCTAGTAAACATGTGTGTACCCAACATAGGTGCACAAAAATATGTAAAACAAATCTTGGTGGACATAAAGAGACAGATTGACAGAAATAAAGTCATAGTAGGGATTTTAACACCCCATTCACTTCAGTGGATAAGATCTTCCAGACAGAAAATCAACATGGAAACTGCATCCTTAAATGACACAATAGATACAGATTTTAAATGATGATATCTGCCGAGCATTTCACCCCAGAGTAGCAGAATATACACATTTTTCAAGTGCACATGGAAGGTTTTCCAGGACAGACCACATCTTAGGACACAAAACAAGTCTCAATATTTTTTTAAAGATTTTATTTATTTACTTTTAGACAGAGGGGAAGGGTGGGAGAAGGAGAGGGAGAGAAATATCAATGAGTGGTTGCCTCTCATGTGCCCACTACAGGAGACCTGGCCCACAACCAAGATCTGTGCCCTGACTGGGAATCAAACCAGAGATCCTTTGGTTCACAGGCGAGAACTCAATATACTGAGCCATGCCATCCAGGGCAAGTCTCAATAAATTTAAGAAGATTGAAACCCTATCAAGCATGTTCTCTAACCATAATACTATAAAATTAGAAATCGATCACAAGAAAAAACTGAAAAATACTCTAAGACATGAAGGTAAATAACATTTCATTTTACAATTAATGGGCCAACAATGAGATCAAAGAAGAAATCAAAAGATATCTTGAAACAAATGAAAATGAGAACACAACAACTCAAAATCTGTGGGACACAAGAAAAGCAAACCTAAGGGGAAATCATATTACCACAGGCCTATCTCAAGAAACAAAGCATAAACAATCTAACTTTATATTTAAAAGAACTTGAAAAATAACAACAAACAGAGCCCAAAGTGAATAAAAGAAAGAAAGTAATAAATATCAGAACAGAAATAAATTAAATATAGTCTAAATAAGATATAAAAGATCAATGAAAACAAGAGTTGGTTATTTGAAAAGAAAAACAAGATTGATGAGCTTTTAACCAAACTCATTGAGTGAAAAACAGAGAGGACCCAAATATATAAAACCAGACATGAAAGAGGAGAAATAGCAACTGACATGAAAGAAATACAAAGGATTTTAAGAAAATATTATGAAAAAATAAATGCAAAAAAATTGGACAACTTGGATGAAGTGGATAAATTCCCAGAAGCACAAAATCTTCCAAAACTAAGGTATACCCAAAACAAACTATAGATTAAACACTATTCCTATCAAGCTTCCAATGACATATTTCATACAACTAGAGCAAATACATAAAAAATTTATATGGAACCAGAAAAGACCCTGCAGAGCAATGGTAATCCTGAGAAAGATGAACAAAGTTGAAGTAATCATACTACCTAATATCAAACTATACTGTATGCTGATAGTAATTAAAACAGCATGGTACCAGCATCAAAACAATGCATAGATCAATGAAACAGAACTAAACCCACACCTTTGTAGTCAATTAATATTCAGTAGAAGAAGTAAGTAGATACAATGAGCTAAAGACAGTTTATTCATAAATGGTGTTGGGAAACTTGAACCATAAGTGCAGAGAAATGAAACTCGTCCATGTTATTACATCACAAACAAGAATAAATTCAAAATCAATTGAAGATTTAAATGATAGACTTGAAACCATAAAAATCCTAGAAAGAAAACATAGGCAGCAAAATTTCAGACATTGGTTGTAGCAATGTTTTATCTGCTCTATCTCCTAAGGCAAGGGAAACAAAAGAAAATACAAACAAATGGTACTACATCAAACTAAAATGCTTTTGCATAGCAAAGGAAACCAACCACAAAATAAAAAAAGACAACCCATGGAATGGGAGAACATATTTGCCAATCTTGAACATCTTTTTTTTTTTTAATTGGTGAAAATGGAAAATGTGTCTTTTATTTTTTTATTTTTTTAATCAGTATTTTTTAATTGTTGATATTGTACAGTTTTCTGTCTTTTACCCCACCCCAGCCCACCACCCCAGCCCTCCCCACCTTCCTCCCATTTCCACCCCCCATAGTTTTTGTCCATGAGTCCTTTATACTTGTTGCTCTAAACCGTTCCCCTTTTCCCCTGAAATTCCCTCCCCTCCCCCTCTGGTCTCATCAAAATAAAAAGCTTCTGCACAGCTGAAGAAAACAGTATTAAAATAAAAAGAGAACCAACTGTATGGGAAAACATATTTGACAGTGATACCTCAGACAAGGGATTAATCTCCAAAATATATAAAGAACTTACAAGACTCTACTCTAAGAAGACAAGCAACCCAAAAAAATGGGCAAAGGATTTGAACAGACACTTCTCCAAGGAGGACATACAGAGGATCCAGAGACACATGAAAAGATGCTCGATATCTCTAGCTATCAGAGAGATGCAAATTGAACATCTTGATAAGGGGTTAATATCCAACATTTATAATGAACCTGTAAAACTCAACACCAAAAAAAAACCCCAAATGTTCCAATTAAAAAGTGAGCAAAGGGCTTGAATAGACATTTCTCCATAGAGGACATACAGATGGCTAATAGGCATATGAAAAGATGCTTAATGTCACTAATCATCAGAGAAATGCAAATTAAAACTGCAATAAGATATGACCTAACACTGGTCAGAATGGCTATTTTCAGTAAGTCAACAACAAGTGCTGGTGAGGATGTAGAAAAAGGGGAACGCTTTTGTATTGTTGCTGGTAATGCAGATTCGTGCAGCCACTGTGGAAAACAATACAGAGATAACTAAAAAAAAAAAAAAAAAAAAAAAAAAAAAAAAAAGTAAAGATGGAACTGCCTTTTGACCCAGTGATCCCACTTTTGGGAATATATATGAAGAACACAAAACACTAATTTGATAGAACATAAGCGCCCATATGTTCATTGCAGCCTTATATACAATTGCTAAGATATGGAAGCCGTCCAGGTGTTCATCAGTAGATTAGTGGATAAAACAACTATGGGACAGTTATACAATGTTATACTACTCAGCCATAAAAAAAGAAGAAAAATTTACCCTTTGTGACAGCCTGGATGGACCTGGAGAACGTTACATGAAGTGAAATAAGCCAGGAAGAAAATAACAAATACCACATGATTTCACTCATATGTGGAATCTAATGCACAAACTGAACTAACACGCAAAACAGAGACAAACTTGTAGATGAAAGCAGAGTGACAGTTCTGGGGGTTTATGCAGAGAGGGAAAGAGCAGAAAGGAAAAAGGACTCGTGGACATGGACAATAGTGAGGTTATTGATGGGTGGAGTGGGTATAAGGTGGAAATGGTAATGAAAACAGTACAATACAAATTAATAACATAAAAAATAAAATTTTTAATTAATATGGACAGGGAATAGAGTGTACTTAAAATTGTTCCTTTGTAATGTTTCTAAATTTTTATTGCAAAACTTGATTTTTTTCCCTTTACAACAAACTCAAAATTGTAATTCTAATTGTAATAGGAAAATTCCAGCACACACATCTGCACAAATATAGATGACAAATAAAATTGCTACTTAAGTCAATAAAGCCCAAATTTATAATAAATGAAACTGTGTTGTTTTTATACTATGTTGACATTTGGCTTGCTTCATTTACCTAAAATTCAGAAATACTCAATTTCAGATACACTTACCCTATTTATAATTTACTGAACATTTGACTTCCATTATAAATATTTTGTGACATATATAACTCAATAATATTAATATTTTTGGAGCAAAATAAATATTGTGTAAACTAAATTAATGATTCACTATGAAGTATCAAATAACTGTACATTTTAGAAACATATTATTTTATTCACATATTTCTCATTTATAGCCATAATTAAATATCAGAAATGTATAATTAGTAGCACTTCTTAATATATCCTTTGGTCAACATTACAAACTAGGGTTGATCAGAGTGTATCTTCTAGAAAAGTATATTTTATTACCTTAATATGACTTCTTAAATAGTAAGTAGAAATTTTCAGTGAATTCTGTCTTCTTTTACATTAATCTTTCTGTTATAACAGGAGAATTTTCTGTAGTTGTTATCCTTCAAAGTAATAGACTTTTCCCCAATATTATTTATTTCAACAATAGGTAAGGAATTATAATGGGTACAGTAGAAAACATATTATGATCTAAAAGTTTGTGAAATGCTTTTATGAAGTTTATTTATTTTTGTAATTTATATACATGAATTCTATATAAGCAGTAATTAAACATATTCTCTATGTGTAATTAAATATTATTTATAAAGTATAAAATATTGTGACAGTGCTTCTAATAAACAGTACTTATGTGTATAAGTGAAACAGCATAAATAGCAATTATTTCCTTTTTATCGATGCTGCAAATTGAGCTAAAGGCAGTGATACACTGTAGAGTCATGCTTTACTGGAAGTCTTCACTACAGGATCAACTTTTATGTCATTTTTCCTTATTTCAGACCAAGGTTTTAATGTTAAATTTTCATTCTCTCAGCATAGTGACAGTAATAATATTATATTCTTTATATAATAGAATATAATATTATATTTGTTTATAATATAAAATTTTGTGTCTGTGCACTGCATATGCATGAAGTTTGTGCACTGCATATGCATGAAGTCTTAGAAAATATCCTTTAAATTATTGCTTATATTAACCACTTGAGAGAATTATACAGTGCCAGTTTCTAGACCCGATACCATGAGATTTCTGATTAAATATGTTTAATGAAGTATGTCTAGGGAGCATGCTACATTTTGAGAAACAGCGATTTTTATGGAATATTGAAAAGCAAACACAAAAGCATAAAACAAATGAATTGTGAGTAAAACTTAGTTTTTCTCTTAATCAAAATTATTTAATCAGAATTGTAATTATTGAAGAATGCGGTATATCCAAATGAAAAATATTTCATCCTTTTAACTCTCAAAGGGAAATGTCACTGAAATTTTTTCTATGTAGCTAGTGAACAAATATTATTTAAATGCTTTTTATGCTACAAACACTGGAGATACACAAATTGATGTCAGTATAACCAGCTTATAAAAACTTCAGCTGTAAATAAAACTGTATTTATTTTTATATGTGCATATCTTTACACATTGATTTCAATTTTTTCTGTAACGATATAGGACATGAAAACAAAAGAGAAGTAGCATTTATGTATACTTCTATGTGATATTAGTCTTCAGTATACGCATGCATATGGGTATGCATGTGTATGTGTACACACTGACCTGCCTGTCAATCTATTGTGTGTTTCAAATATACTCTCTGTTAGTAATGGGAGGAAAAATGTATAATTAAGTCTACCTGATGAAATAAGAAAACTCTGAAAAGAAGGCTATTTTGTGTAATTCTTTGTACAGCAGGACAGAATGTGGGCAGGAAGTAACACGTATATGCACATGCATTTTAATTCACATGGAAGAGGTTATTTTTCCTGAACTTTTCCTTTTGTTATCCTATTTTATTGATTTATTGCTAGTAACTATGATAATAAAAGGTAAACAAGGACAAAAAGGAAGGCTATGTCTGAATAGAGGTATTACTTGTACCTTTAGAAATATTTGTCTATGAAAAATTAAAATTGTAACACTGGGGAACATAACATGAAATAGTCAAGATTTACTGCTTATATTTTAACAAAAGTTAATTTTTTTGCCAAAGTTGAAGAATGAATAAAAGTTCACTATGTAGACAGGGAAAGGAAAGACACCTAAATGTATAACTCTGATAATTAACTGATTTCTGTAATCCTCTTAACTTGAGTAAAGATGGAAACCGTAACTTGTTTAAAATCAACAGAACATAACAAAGGTGATAGAATGTCACTCTGATAAATATTTTGTTTTGTATAAGACTCCACCATAGTTAGGCTCTCTGTTGGTCTTGAAGAAGCAAGCTGTTATGACTACTCTTTCTCTTTGAAAGTCTGATGGGAAATTAATTTAGAAGTCAGTGTGCCATCCTTTTAGGAGTCTATTACTATGCTTCTAGTTTTTTGGTGGTTTCTTCAGGGTTTTCTATTTATAGTATCATGTCATCTGCAATTAGTACAATTTTACTTTTTCCTTTCCAATGTGGATGCCTTTTATTTCTTCTGTTTGTCTGATTGTTGTGGCTAGAACTTCCAATACTGAATGGAATGATAGTGGTGAGAATGAACATACTTGTCTTGCTCCTGATCTTAAAGGAAAAGCTTTCAGCTTTTTACTATTGAGTATGATGTTAGCTGTGTGCTTATCATATAGATCCTTTATCAAGTTGAGCTAAGTTGCTTCTATTCCCACTTTATTGAGAGTACTGTCATAAATATTGAATTTTGTCAGCTCTTTCTCTGCATCTATTGAGATAATAATATGATTTATATTCTTGGTTTTGTTAATGTGACGAATCACATTATTTTATGGATTTTGAACCACCAATTGTATGCCCAGTATAGATCCCATTTCTTCATAATGCATAATCATTTTAATGTAGTGTTGAATTTAGTTTGCTAGTATTTTTGTTGAGAATTTTGACCTCTATAATGCTCAGGAAAGCTGGCCTGTAATTCTTATTTTTGTAGTGTTTTTGTTTTTTGTTTCTTTGGCTTTGGTATGAGGGTAATGCTGGCCTCACAGAATGAGTCTGGGTCCATTCTTTTTTCTTAAGTTTTTTGGAATAGTTTGAGATGGATAGGTATTGATCCTTGTTTAAGGGCTTGATTGAATTCACCTCTGAGATCATCTGGGTCTGGGCTTTTGTCTGTTGGTAGTACTTTTACTACTATTTCAATTTCATTACTAGTAATTGATCTGTTCACATTTTCTGTTTCCTTGTGGTTAAGGGTTGGAAGGTTGTATGACTATTCAAATTTTATTTTTTCATCTTCTATTTGTTGTTATGAAATATATATGTGTGTACACTACAATACTTGATATACTTGTATTATACTATTACAGCTATAACTGCAATGCATGTATGTCATATTAGTTGTATTTATGGCTGCTAAATATCACTGCAAGTATTTTACTCAATAATTTTATTAAGAGGGAAAAATAATACTTATTGATTGAGAATTCAACTTTGAGTGATTACTCTGAAATATTATTGGACATGGAGAGTGGTCCATATAAAAGGCTAGCATTCTATATTAAATTATATTGAAATGACAAGATATTTGGTTATATTTGATTTTTGTGAATAAGTAAAATTATTAAAATGCATTATTTTATTTTTTTCTTAAAACATTTAATTATATTCCCAGTTTTCTTAAATGTTTTCTATTGTGGAGTTCTCTTCAAAGCCAATAAAATAGGTCTATAAATAAAAAAGCATTGAATTATAGCCATAGCCAGTGTGGCTCATTTGCTTGGAGAGATGCCTCATAAACCAGAAGGTCACAGGTTCGATTCCTGGTCAGAGCACATACCTAGGTTGCAGATTTAGTCCCCAGTCAGGATATGTGTGGGAGGCAACTGATCAATGTTTCTCTTACCTCTCTCTCTCCCTGTACTTCTTCCTCTCTCTGGAATCAGCATTACATATATATACATATGTACATGATTATATGTGTGTGTGTGCGCACGCGTGTGTGTGTGTGTCTATAGTTATATAAAAACAGAAAAAGGTGTTGTCAGAAAATAAATAAATGTTATGTACATTCTTAGATAAAACAATTAACAAATAAAATATAATTATATTTAATTAAATTTGGTTTATAATGATTCAGCCTTTTGTGGGTGTCTGTAATCACCTAGAGATCAAGAAGACTGAAATCTAATATATAGAAAGAAAAATACTACTACAATATATAATATATTAAGTTTAGTTTATGGTCAAATATCTTTATTTACTGATTATGTATCTACATTGTTATTACAAAGTTTAGATTCAGTAAAGTTAGCTTTAAGGATTATATGACCAAAAGTTAAGAATTCAACATCTTATTCTGTTGCCTATATATAATATTAAAATAATCTATAAAAGTAAATGACAGGCAGTTTTAATATATAATTTTTTACAATACTTGTTGATATAGTCATACAATTAGACACAAAAAATTGTTTTGTAATTTAAGCAGTAAAACTGTGAATACCCTATTTCTCTGTTAAGTATTTTGATTGTTTTACTTTCAACAAATCACTAAAATGTATTTTTAAATTTGGTAATTAAAATGTACATCAACATTCTTTATATCACTAATTGGCTTCTTTGTTTTGGTTACTTCAAAATATAGTTTATTGTTCTGAATGCACTCATACATTCTTGGAAGAGTTTTTATACATTCAGGCATGAATTTCAGCAACTATTTTTCTGTCCATGCCATGTTCAGAATATTTTGCCAGAAATCCAGATCATAAACAAATGATGACTAACAGATTAAATTTGTCATGTTTTCTAACACAGGGTAAAAGCTATGCATGTCTGCCTGGGTTTAATTGAACCAGTAGGATAGTAGGATGGGTACTGGCTTATAGAAATGTGGGATCCAGAGGGGCAGATGTGTAGAACATACTGGTAGGCTAAAAATTCTAGGGTAATTTGCAGTCAACAGACAAATTTCCTTTTTCCTCGGAAAAACCTCAGTTTTTACTCTTAGGTCTTTCAACTGATAGGATAAGGCCTACTCAGCTTGATTTTATTCAAAATCAAGGAGTTGCGGATGCTAACCATATCTACAGAATACCTTCACAGCACCACCTAGATTTGTATTTAACTGAACAATGATACCAAAACCTGAGAAAATTGAATTAAAACTAAGCATAATAACATGTGAAAGAAAAAGAGAAAAGCAAAATTTTTTTTCTCAGTATATACAGGATAATTTGCTAATTATTTAGCTTATATTGGAAATTAATGCAAGTGCAGCCACATTTATTGCTTTAAAACAAATATAATATTAATTAGTTTAATTTATGTAAAGAGAGTTTTACATTTTACCTTTAATGGTAGAAATAATATTTTTAACTTCAACTAAGTCATATGCATGTATAAACAGAAATCTATTTGTACTGTTCTGTTTTATTTCAGTATTATTCAAAATAAATTTTATGTTTACAATGAAATAAAGATGAAATGCTATGACGTGTTGTTTTGTGTCCATGAAGAAACAATATAGTATATATATCAGGGATGCTCGTAGTTATACAACACTTTTGAGATATTATACCACTTCATCACGAATGACAAAAGCATTATTTATGTACATTGGTTGAAATATATTTTTAATGATTTGCTTTTTTAAAAGTTTTTTTAAAAAAAGATTGTATTTACTTGGTTTTCTTTAGAGAGAGGGGACGGGAAAGGGAAAGACAAGGAGAGAAACATCAATATGTGGTTGCCTCTCATAATCCCCTCACTGGGAACCTGGCCGGCAACCCTGACATGTGCCCTGACTGGGAATCGAACCAGTGACCTTTTGATTGGCAGGCCCAACTTCAGTCCACTAAGCAACACCTGCCAGTGCTTATTGGTTGAAATATTAAAAGCATTATTGAATTGTAGATAGATTTTTGTGTTAACTTTAAAAGCAAATTAAAGGTAATTTAAAAATATTTTTGAATAGGTTGGTCTTTGGAAATATTTCTACTGATACAATCAAATCACTGAAATTATTAAAAAACATTGAGACATTTTACTTTTCAGTAGACAGATCATTTATGAAATAAGTGTTGGTAAATAAGATCAATTTTAACTTTAAGTTACTCAATAAAATTATTGAAAATATTTATAGATTATCTACTGATGACTTTTTGAACCATTTAGTTATAAGAAAACATTTCAAGTAAAGAAAAATAGTCCCAGTCCCACCAGAAACAAACAAAATAGTAATAAAAACAATTGTTATTTTTTAACATGATACATTAATCAGATTGAGTAAGACAATAAATATTTTTAATAGATGATTTTGATACTTATAGGATATACATGGCATATAATACTTCCAGTAACAAAATGTCTTCCAGTTACAAAGTAACTCAAATGATGCTCTGCAGGAGAAATTAAAAAAAAAAAAAATTGAAAGACAAAATTACCTTTAATATATTAGAGAATTTTAAGCCTATAAATTGATGTTACTTAAGATTGTTAATTTTAACATGTCAAGATTTTAGCACATAAAATATAATATACAGATGATGTATCATAGAACTGTATTCTATACTTGAAAACTATTAACATGCACTTTTAAAAATTAAATTAATTTATTGGACTGACATTGGTTAACAAAATTATACAGGTTTCAGGTGTATAATTCTATAATATATCATCTGTATATTCTATTGTGTGCTGACCACCCCAAGTCAAGTCTCCCTTTGTTACCATTTATCCCCTCTTTCCCTTCTGCCTTCCCTCAGCCCCCTTCCCTCTGGTAGTCACCATACTGTTTACTGTGTCCACGAGTCTGTCTTTTTTTCTTTGCTTAATGCTAGTTCTACAGTTATTCATTTACCTCAAACAGTTCATTCTGTTTCTTTAGTTTTTAATTTACGTATTTTATTGCTCACCAAAATTATATATCTTTAACTTCATAAAACATTTTAAAGTTGTAAATTATACTCATGCCAAAGTATTGAACTTTTTAAGGAATACAGCATATACAAATATAACTTTTAAAGAAATACAGTGTATATAAATATATAAATGTTTAAAAATCAAAATATGTTTCACACTAACTGGAAGTTAGATACAGTTTTCACTATTGCATGAGTTTTGTTTTTATTATTTTTTCCCTTAAGGAAAACAAAACTATTACTCCATTACTCCCCACTTTTCTCCCCAATGATGAGCCAAGATTCATATGTCACCCTGTTTTTGTTGACCTTAAAATGTTATTACAGTGTGATTTTTGCAATCACAGTATTTTCATCCTTTTAATTTGATGTAAATAACTCTTCATTTATAATAAAACCAAATTTCAACATGATATTCCAAATATCTAAAAAGATTTTTTGGAGAATTAAAGATTTTTTAAAATATTTTATTTCTTTACTTTTAGAGAGAGGGGAAGGGAGGAAGAAAGAGAGGGAGAGAAACATCAATGTGTGGTTGCCTCTCACATGGCCCCCACTGGAGACCTGGCCCGCAACCCAAGCATATGCCCTGACTGGGATTCGAACCATGACCCTTTGGTTCGCAGCCCGTGCTCAATCCACTGAGTCACACCAGCCAGGGTGAATTAAAGATATTTTTAAATAAAATTAATGGGGTAACATTGGTTAATGAAATTATATAGGTTTCTTTTTACAGCTGAGTAGTATTCCATTACCCTTTGTGACAGCATGGGCGGACCTGGAGTTTGTTATGTATGCTAAGAGAAATAAGCCAGTCAGAGAAAGACAAATGCCATATGATTTCACTTGGATGTGGAATCTAATAAACAAAAAAGCTAACAAACAAAATAGAAACAGACACATAGATACAGAGACCAGACTGAAACTCTCAGAAGGGGAAGGTTTAGAAGCTGGTGAGAAGGGTAGAGGTATTATTATAAGAAAATACTAATTTTTACATAACAAATTTCAAAAAATAGAATGCTTAAGAATGTTAATTTTATTATTATTTACATTTTGCTATATATTTAAGTATATAAAATTTCATGTTAAGTTACACATCTGTTTGGTAAATATTGGTTTGTACCTCTCTGGGAGAACTGAGGTAGAGAAGTCTATGAATCAATGAGTCATATGAATAAAACAACTGAGATTTTGAAGTAGCATAGTACAATAAACTCATAGTTTGTTGTTTCTATTATGCCATCTCTTTACTGTGGTATTATTCTATTAGAAGTTGAATGGTTCAGAGTATTTTAGAGTACTTACATAGAGTACTTTAAATGGGGAATATATATATTTTTTAGATTTTATTTATCCATTTCTAGAAAGAGGGGAAGGGAGAGAGAAACAGGGAGAGAGAGAAACATCAATGTATGGTTGCCTCTCACGTGCCTCCCACCAGGGACCTGGCGCATAACCCAGGCATGTGCTCTGACTGGGAATTGAACCTGTAACACTTTAGTTTGCAGGCTGGCACTCAATCCATTGAGCCACAACAGCCAGGGGGAAATGGAGAAGAAATGTATCAGTAATTGAGATAATTTTGTTCAACGACCAAAGCAGAATATTCAAAATTCCAGACTTGCTTTTATGCCTAAATAAAATAATACACTTTATATAGCATTTTGTATACATTCATTTACAACTGTCTGGTCAAGAAAATAGGTTTCAATATTTCAGATGACCATGTAAAATTAAAATATAGTAAGTAATCATTTACTAATGGTGAAGGATTAGGAATTAGGGATGTACTTCTGGGAAGTTCCTTCAGGGGAGGTGTTTTTTTCCATTTCTGGAACTATGGGCTTAAATATATACTCTAATAGTTTCATTACTGCAGCACATAATTTAACCTAAAATACTTGCTTGAAATTTTATTTTAAAGGAAGTTTTGTTTCCATTTATGAAACAACTAATGATGAAAATTTACACAATCTATTCATTTACCCCAAGGAAAAAACAACATGGAATGAACTTAGTATTTATTGAAGGTAACTTAGAGTTTTAAGGAAATTTTTTAAAAATTATATATATTTAGCCCTGGCTGGCGTAGCTCAGTGGATTGAGTGTGGGCTGTGAACCAAAGGGTCGCAGGTTCGATTCCCAGTCAGGGCACATGCCTGGGTTGCAGGCCAGTCCCCTAGTAGGGGCCACCTGAGAGGCAACCACACATTGATGTTTCTCTCCCTCTCTTTCTCCCTCCCTTCCCCTCTCTAAAAATAAATAAATAAAATCTTTAAAAAAATTATATATATTTAAATATATTGCTCTAATTCCTCTCCTGGTGACAACTACATAGTGTAATCATAAATTACAATCCACTCATTTCTCCATTGCATAAGTAAAAAGGTATGTGAATGTTCATTCTGTTGGGAAATCAAGTTGACTTTATAAGACCACTGTGAAATACTGGGAAATGCTACATAATTGCTATTTTGAAAATATAAATTTAAATTTATGTATGCATTTTCGGAAATATTCATCTCATATTTCTTTATGTTTAACAAAAGCAATTTATTTCAAAATAAGTCATTCTGATATCCTAAGGAAATAGTTCAAATTTAATGGATGATCTAATATGGTAAAATGAGGCTGATGAAATTAACATGAGTTCAGTTTTTTTTTATTTAAATATTTTTTATTGTTGTTGAAGTACAGTTGTCTCCATTTGCCATCACCACTTTCCCCCATCCCACACACCCGCTCCTGCCACACTCAGTCCTACTGCCTTTTGTCATTGTCCATGGGTCTTTTATAAATGTTCCTTGATAATCCTTTCCCTTCCTTCCCGTTATGCCCCTTCAGTCTCCCCTCTGCTTACTGTCAGTTTGTTCTTTATTTTCATGTCTCTGGTTCTGTTTTGCTCTCCTGTTTTGTTTTGTTGATTAGGTTCCACTTATAGATGAGATCATGTGGTATTTGTCTTTCATTGACTGGCTTACTTCACTTAGCATAATGCTCTCCAGTTCCGTCCATGCTGTGGTGAAGTGAAGGAGCTCCTTCTTCCTTTCTGCTGTGTAGAATTCCATTGTGTAAATGTACCATAGTTTTTTGATCCACTCATTTCCTGATGGGCACTTAGGTTGCTTCCAGCATTTGGCTATTGGAAATTATGCTGCTATGCACATTGGGTACATAAGTTCTTTTGAAATGGTGTTTTAGGACTCTTGGGGTCTAATTCTAGCAATGGAATTGCTGGGACAAAACGCAGTTCCGATTTTCATTTTTTGAGGATATTCCATATTGTTTTCCACAGTGACTGCACCAGTCTGCCTTCCCACCAACAATGTACTAGGGTTTCCTTTTCTCCACAAGCTTGCCAGCCCTTGTTTTTTGTTGATGTGTTTATGATGGTCATTCTGACAGGTGTGAATTAGTATCCCAGTGTGGTTTTAATTTGCATCTCTCTGATGGTTAGTGATGCCAAGCACCCTTTCATATGTCTCTGGACCCTCTCTAGGTCCTCCTTGGATAAGTGTCTGCTCAGGCCCTTTGCTCATTTTATATTGGGTTGTCTGTCTTCCTGGAGTGGAGATAAGTGAGTTCTTTATATATTTTGGAGATCAGATCCTTGTCCAAGATATCATTGGCAAATATATTTACCCATGTGATTGGTTCCCTAAATCCTTTTCATTTAGGGAAACAACCATAGGTTTTGGTTTCCTAAGGAAAAACAGATATTTTGTTTTGTTGTACAGGAACTTTTTATTTTAATGAAGTCCCATTTGTTTATTGTTTCCTTTATATCCCTTGTTCTAAGGGACATGTCAGTGAAAATATTGCTGTGTGGACTATCAGAGATTTCCCTGCCTATGTTCTCCTCTAGGACTTAGTGATGTCATGATTTATATTTAAGTCTTTTATTCACCTTGAGTTTATTTTTGTGTATGGTGTATGTTGGTGCTCCAGTTTCATTTTTTTTGCATGTAGCTGTCCAGATCTCCCAGCACCATTTGTTGAAGAGACTATTTTTACAACATTTTATGCTTCTGCCCTCTTTGATGAATATTAATTGACCAGAAAGACATAGGTTCATTTCTGGGCTCTCAATTCTGTTCTACTGTTCTATATGTCTGTTCTTATGCTAGTACCAGACTTCTTTTTATTACAGTGACCTTGTAATATAGTTTTATATCAGGTATTGTAATGCCTCCTATTTTGTTCTTTCTCAAAATTGCTGCAGCTATTCAGGGTTGTTTATGTTTCCATATAAATTTTTGAATTGTTTGTTCTATATCTGTGAAATATGTCTTTGGTATTTTAACAGGGATAAAGTGTTTAATTTATAAATTGTTTTGGGTAGTATGGATATTTTGATGTTGTTATTTCAATTCATGAACATGATATATGCTTCCCTTTATTTGTTTCTTCCTTAATTTCTTTCTTCAGTGTTTTGTAGTTTTCTGAATACAGGTCTTTTACCTTCTTGGTTAGGTTTATTCCTAGGTACTTTATTTTTCTTGTTGCTATACCAAATGAGATTTTTCCTGATTCTAATCTTGATATTTTGTTGTTGGTGTACAAAAATGCCTTTGATTTCTGAATATTGACTTTGTATCCTGCTACTTTGTTGAATTCACTTATTAGGTACAGTCGTTTTGGGGGGAGTCCATAGGGTTTTCCACATATGCTATCATGTCATCTGTGAACAGTAACAGGTTTACTTTCTCCTTTCCAATTTGGATGTCTTTATTTCTTTTTCTTCTCTGATTGCAATGGTTAAGACTTCCAACAATACGTTGAATACAAGTGGTGAAAGTGGATGTCCTTGTCTTGTTCCTGATCTTAGGGAGAAAGCTTTTAGTTTTTGGCCATTGAGTATGATGTTGGCTGCAGGTTTCTCATATCTGGCCTTTATAATGTTGAGGTATTCTGCCTCTACTCCTATTTTGCTGAGTGTTTTCATCATAAATGTGTGTTGTTCTTTATCAAATGCTTTTTCCACATCTATTGATACAGTCATGTGATTTTTGTCTTTCCATTTGTTTATGTGGTGTATTCCATTTATTGAATTGTGAATATTGTGCCATCCTGGCATCACTGGGATGAATCCCCCTTGATCAAGTTGTATGGTCTTTTTAATGTATTGCTGGAAAGTTGTCAATATCTTGTTGAGGATCTTAGCATCTATGTGCATCAGCATTATTGGCCTGCAGTTCTCTTTCTTTGTTCTGTCTTTACCTGGTTTGGGAATTTGGATAATACTCACCTTGGAAAAATAGTTTGGGAATATTCTCTCCACCTGAATTTTTTTGAATAGTTTGAGAAGAATAGGAGTTAGTCATTTTTAAATGTTTGATAAAATTTGACTGAAAGTCCATCTGGCCAAGGTCTTTTGTTGGCAGCATGTTTTTTTATTACTATTTTAATTTCACTAGTTGTTTTTGATCTATTTAGGTTTTTGGATTCTTGATTCATTTTTGAAAGATTGTATGTTTCTAGAAATTTTGCCATTTTTCCAAGGTTTCCAATTTCTTGACATACAGTTGTTCATAGTAATTTCTTTCAATCCTTTGATATCTGTGGTATTGTTTGTAACTTCACTTTCATTTCTGATTTTATTTATTTGGATCCTCTGTCTTTTTTCTTGATGAACCTGGTTAAAGGTTTGTCAATTTTGTTTCTCTTTTCAAAGAACCAGCTCCTGGATTCATTGATCCTTTGAACTGATATTTAAGACTCTATATCATTTAATTCTACTGTGATCTTGATTACTTCCTTTCTTTTTCTTACTCTTAGCTTTGTTCCTCTAGTTCTTCTAGATGTAGGGTTAGGTTGTTTATTTGAGATTTTTCTCTTATTTAGGTACACCTGTATTTTTATGAATTTCCTTCTCAGGCCTACTTTTGCTGTGTCCCATAGGTTTGGGATTGTTGTATGTTTATTTTAATTTTTAACAGATACTTTTTGGCTTCTTCCTTGATCTCATTGTTAACCCATTCATTATTTAATAACATGTTATTCAATCTCCATGTATTTGAATGTTTTTGAGCTTTTTCCTTGAGGTTGGTTTCTAGTTTCAAGCCATGTCATCTGATAAGATACTTGCTATGACTTCAATTTTCTTGAGTTCGTTGAGACTTCTTTTGTGGCCTACAATGTGATCTATCTTTGAAAATGCCCCATGTGCATTTGAAAATAATGCATATTTCATTTCTTTGGGGTGAAAGGTTCTGTATATATCAATTACGCCCATTTAATCTCGAGTACAGTTTGTTGTCACAATATTTTTTTATATTTTGGATATTTTTAATTTTATTTTAATTAGTGTTCGTGTACAGTTTTCTGTCTTTTACTTCCATCCCAGCCCACCACCACAGCCCTCCTCTCCTTCCTCCTATTTCCACCCCCCCTAGTTTTTGTCCATGTGTCCTTTACACTTGTTCCTGTAAACACTTCCTCTTTACCCCTGAAATTCCCTCCCCTCTCTCCTCTGATGACTGTCAGCCTGTTCTCCATTTCAGTGTCTTTGGTTATATTTTGCTTGCTTATTTGTTTTGTTGATTAGGTTCCTGTTAAAGGTGAGATCATATGGTATTTGTCTTTCACTGTCTGGCTTATTTCACTTAGCATAATGCTCTCCATTTCCATCCATGCTGTCCCAAAGGGTAGGAGCTCCTTCTTTCTTTCTTTACATAGAATTCCATTGTATAAATGTACCACAGTTTTTTGATCCATTCATTTATGGATGGGCACCTAGGTTGCTTCCAGCAATTGGCTATTGTAAATTGTGCTGCTATAAACATAGGGGTGCATAAGTTCTTTTGGATTGGTGTTTCAGGGTTCTTAGGATATAATCCTAGCAGTGGAATTGTTGGGTCAACAGGTAGATCCAATTTTAGTTTTCTGAGGAAATTCCATACTGTTTTCCATAGTGGTTGTACCAGTCTGCAATCCCACCAACGGTGCACTAGATTCCCCTTTTCTCCACAACCTCTCCAACACTTGTTGTTTGTTGCTTTGTTTATGATTGCCATTCTGACCAATGCGAAGTGATATCTCATTGTGGTTTTAATTTGCATCTCTCTGATAGCTAGTGATATTGAGCATCTTTTCATGTGTTGCTGGATCCTCTGTATATCCTCCTTGGAGATGTGTCTGTTCAAGTCCTTTGCCAATTTTTTAATTGGGTTGCTTGTCTTCTTAGAGTGGAGTCACATGAGTTCTTTATATATTTTGGAGATTAAACCCTTGTCTGAGGTGTCATTGGAAAATATATTTTCCCATACAGTTGGTTCTCTTTTTATTTTAATACTGTTTTCTTTAGACGTGCAGAAGCTTTTTATTTTGATGACAATATTTTTTCGATTCTTTGTTGTGAAGATGTCTTCATTGCTCCCACTCCCTTGCAGTGGCTGTGTTGCTATCAATATTTTTCTTGAAGTCCTCCAATTTTCCTTATATATTTAGGTGCTCTTATGTTGGGTGCATATATGTTTACAATGGTTATATCCTTTTGTTAGATTACCCGCTTAAGTATTATGTTGTGACCTTGTTTATCTCTTGTTATGATTTTTGTTTTGAAGTCTCTTTCACCTAATATATGAATTGCTACCCAAGCTTTTCCTCATGTCCATTTACTTGGACAATATTTTTGAATCCAGCCCTTTCAGCCTATGTAGATCTATTGTTCTGATGTGGTTCTCTTGTGCACAGCATATATGCAGCTTATGTTTTTCATCCATTGAGCTACCCTATGTCTTTTGTTTGGAGCATTTAATCTATTTATATTTAAGGTTATTATTAGTAGATACTTATTCATTGCCATTTTTGTCTTTGCATCCATTCTCTCTCTCTCTCTCTCTCTCTCCATCTTCTTAATTTAGTCCCTTTAGCATGTCGTACAATGCTGATTTGGTGGAGGAGTACATTTTTAGCCATTTTTTTGTTGTTATTGTTTGGGAAGTTCCTTATTTCCCTTTCCATTTTAATTGAGAGTCTTGCTGGGTAGAGTGATCTTGGTTGCAGGCCTTTGCTTACATTACTTTGCTTTTATATTTGGAATATTTCATGCCATTTACTTCTGGCTTGCAGTATTTCTGTTGACAAATCAGATGATAATTTTATCATTGCTCCCTGTTATGTTATTAGCTGTTTCTCCCTGTCTCCTTTAAGATTCTCTCTTTGTCCTTAAATTTTGCCCTTTTAATTATAATGTGTCTTGGAGTGGACCTCTTTGGTCCACTTGAGTGGGACACTCTTTGCTTCCTGAACTGTGTGACATTGTCCTTCATCAAGTTAAGGAAACTTTCTGTCATTCATTTTTCAAACAGGTTTTCTATCCCTTGCTCCTTTTCTTCTCCTTCTGGTATCTTTGTGATATGAATATTACTATGTTCCATGTTATCCTGCAGAGCCTTATGTGATCTCTAAAGGAAAGAAAAGTGCTTTTGAGAAGATAGAGGGAGAAGAAAAGATAAGAGTGAGGAATGAAAACCAGACTAAGAGAGGAATAAAGTCAAATTAAAAAAGAAATGGAGGGAAGGAGGAAGACAAAATGGGGTAGGAGGGGGGAATGTTAAAATTTGAGATTTGAAATACAAAAATAGTGAACATCTATCAATAAAATTGAGGAAATGCAACAACCACCACCATATCAATAAGCAAATAGCAAAGATTAATAAAGGTAGAGAGAGAATAAAGATATTATAAGAATGGGAAATATAATGGGAGATGACTAATGACAAGAAAAATGGTTTTGGGAGGTTGAAGGGAGAATAGGAAGAGTGCAAAATAAGAACAAGTGCTAGAAAGATAAAAAATAAAATTTAAAACAAAAATAAGAAGAGGAAAGAGAAGGGAAAAGAATAAGGGAAGAGAGGAGTAAAATGTGAGATTTGAAGTTAACTAGATTTAAAAATAGTGAAATAATAAGAATAAACTTGAGGAAAAAGAAAAACTGTTTAAAAAAATAATGCAGGAGAAAAAATATGCTAATAATGAAACCATGGTAGAATTTGTCTCAGAGGACTCTAGTGTTTGCCACTGTATTCTCTCTATGGATCTACCCCTGGCAATATCAGACCCATGTTTTCATGTTTTGCCTAAAGTTTGCAGGATAAATATCCCCAACTCTTTCCATTAAAAACACAATTACCGATGCTAAGTCTGCAGTTAAACACAGATGCACAGTACAATTGATGTAGACATAGAGGTGAAGAAGGGAGAGGAGTATTCAAGTATGTTATGACTGGTTGCATAAAGGGAAATTAGGAGGACATAACATTTAGAATGTGATGGTATATATATATATACCATACACACACACACACACACACACACACACACACACACAAGCATGTGTTATTGGTAACATCACAAAGTAGGCACAGCAAATTCCTCAAAGTTGGACTACCAGCAACATAGAAAATATGCATTTTTTCCTTCCACCAATTCCAAAACTGTGAAAATTATTCCTGAAGGCTGCCTTTAGTCTAGTGAAAAATTGGAAGTATATGGTTTTCATTTTCCCTAATTCTTATGAATTTTATTGTTTAATTCCAATGGAATTAAAAAACAAATTCAAACACTAGAGGCTGGACTGTTAGGTGTATTGCATAATGAGTGCAAAATTTATCTTACATGCCAGCTGTGGCTGTGATTTTAAACATGACCCTAGGAAGTATAGTGCTGCATTTTTAAACATGAATCATCCCAAGGACATTGTACTTTTAATACATTTTGAGTTCCTAGTTGAAAAGTTATGTTTGTTGTTTAATTTGAACTGATTTGATCCTACAGCTTTTAAATTTGAATGCACCATATTTATATGATTGTTAATATGACAAATTATCTTTAAAAGTAAAACATTTATTTCTCCTTCTAAGAAAAAATGTTATAGCTAAACTGACACATTATATGATTACCTCCTTAAAACTCTTTGTGTTTTTAGATTATATTATAAATATTGTTCTAAAGATAAAATGTTTAAATCAAAATAAACAAAATACATTTTACTTTTATATATTCAATTTTTTGTTTTTGAAAAAGAATATTTATTTTAATAAGCTAGCATCTGACTAGGGATAAATGCTAAGCATTTGAAAGCCTGCTTATTTTGCTTTAATTTTGAAAGTCTCTCATACATTTATATTGGTTTGCAGTCTTCTAAGTATCCAGGGACCTGAATGATCATTCCTTGAAGCAAGATGGATGTTTATCCTGCTTGGGATGCACTTATGGCAGCAGCCCCAACAGTGTAAGTGACTTCTTTCTGGGTGGAAGGCTCGAGTGTATACATAGATTAATGTACTTCTCTAGTGAATGATCACTGGGCAGATTCTTATTAGTCAATTTATTTACTTGATTAAAGATGACTAATCATATTGTATTTTGAAGAACTCTCTTAGTTATTAATTTGAGCCAAAGGAAACAGGGACGTTTATTCACCTTAGCTACTGAAATTGTGTGCAAAGAATTGGACATTTCACATTGCCATGCAAATACGCTGGTTAAGTGTGAAGAAGGAATATGAAGTTTCAGCTGTTGTGTTCTCTCTAGGTGCAAGTGCAGATAAGCCGTTGATCTTTAAGGCTTATGGAATCTCTAGTTAATTGATGGAAAATTTACCCTCCTCCAGAAGTGTATTTTACAAAATGATTATAAATGTGCTTGCTAAATGCAAAACAGATTTAATAGATAGTTGAGATTATGTTGACTTCAGAAACATTGTTTATTAAACAGAAAGTTATTCTAGTAGAATTATATCTTAACATTATGTTTTCTCATGAATATATTGATTAATATTGATTCATATAGAAGTATTTTATTTTTAAAAGAAATGTTCAATGAATGTCATGTACTTAATTGAAAGTATAGTTCTTTTTCTGATAAGCTATTTTCACAGAAAGACATGGTATAGAAAAGATAAATATTTTTTAACATAAAAATCTTCAAAAATAATGTTTAATTCTGTCAAATTTTGAATAAATTATTAGCTACACCATTTTATCCCCAGAATGTCTTGTCAGAATTGGGGTAAGACCATTATCTGCAGGCAATTTGTCTTAAATTTATTTTCAGAAGGTACACATTGTTTTACTTTCTAAGATATTCAGGAGAAAAAGGATCCTATTTTTAAATTATGTAATCATTTAAAGAATTAAGGAAATGTAGAAAATTAAGAAAATAATATTTAAGTGGAAACAGGGGAGGGAGGGGTGGGGAGGGCTGGGGAGGTAGGGAGGGTGGGGACAAAAGGCAGAAAACTGTACTTGAACAATAATAAAAATGTTAAAAATTTTTAAAAATAAATAAAAGTTAACATAAAAAATAATATTTAAAAATAAGCCCCAATTCTAACTCTCATAAATAATAATAGATTACATTAATTTAACCAGGTATATTTGTACATATTTATTTAAACAGAATAACATAAATGCTTTACGAAAACAGAATCAAATACTATATGTTATGTTTACTTTTAGAAATGATGAACAGAGAAGATGGTTCATGGAACACAGAATCAATATATTGAATGCTTGTCTGTTGCCCTTCATCTACTGTTAGCCTGAGTCCCAGCATCTTCAAATGTGTCTTCCTGATGTGAGCAAAGTCATAGGCTCTGCTGTAGACTAGGAGACAGGTGGCACCAGAGGACCAAACCTAGTGACCCACCAGTGAAGCGAGAATAAGACAGCTTTTCCTGGAGATGTTTTAGCCTCTAAAAATAAGTGAACAACTCTGGCCTGAGTGGAGGACCTGCTGATGCCTCCAATGCCAGTGATCACAGGTTGCAACCAGGTTTTGTTCTCTCCACCCCTGTAGCTGCTGCCATTTGCAGGTGATGGCAATTCACAGGTGAAAAGACAAAGGAACAAAGGCAACCATTTTCACTACTATTAAGTATTCTCAAAATATGTATTCATTTCGGTGTGTGAATATTTTCATACACAGTGCATAATTACGATAGTTTAGGATAGATATTTAGAAGTGAAGAAAAGAGATTTCTAGTTGTCCTCTAACATTAACCACCCTCTTTTTAAAGGTAAAGCAAGAATTCCTAATATTCAGCTGGAATATAGTCTCTCAGAATTTAAATATGATTTAGCCTAAGTTATATTTATATGTGACTAAGTACTGGCTAAGGAGATTGAGATACTATAATGTATTGGCTTGTCAAATTAGTCTCAGACATATCAGAGATCTCACCCAATATTAAACTTTACTAGTAAAATCATGGTTCTCAAGTAATAAATTAGAAGCAGTGTGAAAAGTGGTCCAAGACTGACTTTGTGGCCTCCCAGGATGATTCTCATTGTATCAGACTTGCTCTATCCCAATTTAAATGTGAGTTACTGAGAGATGTATGCATCGGCAGTTCTTATACGGAAGCTAGTCATTTCAGTTATGAAATGTCTTCATTTTGTATTCCAATGGTTAAAAAACTTCATGATATTTTCCAGAGAGCCATTTTCCATAAATCCATAGATTTTGTGTTTGTATCTTATAAATAATCCTAGACAATCTTCTAAGTATTTCCTGTTAAATATGTCCCATATGTACAGATTCTTGATAGCAAATATTAGTTTGCTTGCCAGGAACTCTGATTAACATGTGTAAAAGGACATTAAAGCAGGTCACCTGCTTTTTTTCTTTCCTTTAGTGCAGATTGTATTCTTAACTCTTTCCTTCCAAGATATATAAGCAGAAGCAGGTCTCTAAGTTCTTATCAGTATCTTTAACATTAGAGAGCATTCTTCTTCTTTCCTCATTCCAAATAAGTTCTGGATATAGGGAATAGAAATACACCATCCATTGTGGGCTTTGATATGACCCAGAGAATGGAAACTTTGCCAAGTAGAGGAACAAGAACAAAGGTCTGAGTTCTTGTTCTTTTGGAGTGACATACCAGTACCAGTATGTCTACTTCCAGCCTTTTTCAATATCAGAGAAAATTAAACTTCTATCTTGTTTAAATTCATGTTATTTTTTTTTAAGATTTTTTTAAGTACTTTTTTTTTTCTTTTTTTAGATTTTATTTATTTATCTTTAGAGAGGAAGGGAAGGAGAGAGGGAGAGAAACATCAATGTGCGGTTGCCTCTTGTATGTCCCCTGCCGGGAACTGGCCTGGCAATTCAGGCATGTGCCCTGACTGGGAATCGAACCGCGATCCTTCGGTTCACAGGCCCGCGTTCAATCCACTGAGCTACACCAGCCAGGGCTAAATTCATGTTATTTTAGAAGTTTTGAAACTCTCAGGTAACTCTAGTGATAACTAAAAAAAAAAAAAGGAATCTAAAAGAGTACTGTACATGAGAGAAACAAATTATATGATATCAAAATAATAGGAACAGATAAATAGCAATCTGAAAATGCTTGTTATATATTGGAAGCTCTGTCATTGCATGATTGGATAGAATCAAAAACAGTGTTAGGGTGAAGAGTGAACTTAAAAATGTTGGTCTTGGTTGTCCATTTTTTGCCACTTCTATTAAGTCCTTTAATTAGAGAAGTACTCAGCTAGAATTAGACAGTCATCAAGTAGAGATAGAAAGGAATGGAAATTTGCTAAAGATGCTCAGTGGCTAAATATCATGTAATTTGGATCCTTGATGTTTGAGGAAATGGCTTCTCTTTCCCAGACCATATCATTATAAATATTGATTGTAAATCAGAAGCCTTAGGAGAAACTAAGATTAAATATTTCTGACTTACTTATAACTAGGTGTGCCATGTTTCTAAATTTTACCAAAGAAATGTACTTTGATGTAGTATATGCAATTTCTGGGAATTGACCATAAGCAAAAAAAGTCATTAAACTTTTTTTTTTCTTATTTTCTACTAGTTGAATGTAAATACAATTGCTAGAGCTCCAAAAGTTTTGGAACCTAACATAGTGTTAGGGTTGGAGCCAAATATGGCAGAGCAACATGGCTGAATAAGCTTGGAATGCTGACCAATAGAACATCATAGCAGTCTTGATTCCACACTTTTTGGAAAAGAGAAATTATTAAATTCTAATAAGAAGAGTTCATTATTTAAATTGATCCCAATATCATAATAAAATAAAATCCAACTCTTAAATATTGATGAAAATTAAAGTACTAAAGAAATATTACATAAAGGAGGCCATTAAAATATTAGAATACAAACACATATAACATAAAAATACATATTGCATATATATACATGAAAATTTTGTGTTGGGAACATTAAGGATAAAATAAGGTAAAGTTATATACTGGTAAAAGACAGTTTTTTGCCATAAGATAGAAAGTCATGAAGGCAGTTAAATATTTAATCTCAAAATTATTTGAAATATACCTCCATTTCTATCAGTATTTTTCATATATTTTAATTCTTACCTGAGGATATTTTTTCCCAAGGTTTTAGAGAGAAAGCAAGATAAGGAGGAAGGGACAGAGAAACATCAATGTGAGGGAGAAACATCTATCGATTGCCTCCTGTAAGTACCCTGAACAGGGACTGAAATCACAACCTAAGCATGTTCCCTGATCAGGTATCAAATCTGCAACCTTTTGGTTACTGGACTATACTCAACCACTTGAGCCCCACTGGCCAGGACTCTATCAATATTTTTGATTAGCTAATCTGAAAAAAAACTAAAATCTAAAAATCTGAGCAATAACTAACATTGTAAGAGATTAAAAACAAAGTGAAATCTGAAATTTTGGTAAGGGTTTATTTTTACTTTTACAGTGCCTGCTGAACCCTGGGTGTATCAAGCTTACATTTTCATGGCTGCACCAGGTGCGAAAGGTAAGAGAAAAAGTTTAGAGCTCTCCAAAGCTTGGGAATCTAACTGAAACTAATCAGAATTTGGGATTCAATGAGGTATGCCCTTTGTAAAAAAGGTAAATAAAAATTAAATTCACTGTGCAAGGATAGAAAGAAAACTTACACTGGGCAGTGCATCTTACAGGACTATTTATATCAAGTGAGTCCTCAGGTGAGTTTATGTCTTAAATCATATTACCTCGTGTTAAAACACTTTATGGATAGAATTTAATTGAAAAGATTCCTGGTTTAGAAATGCCTCAAATTACTGGTAGAGCTGAATGTGCATTCTATCCAGAGAAGACAACTTCAGTTCACTGTCAAAATCAACAAAACAACATAGAAATAAGGACAGTATCTCTACAATAAAGTTAGAATATATATCAGATAGAAAAATGAGTTCCATAGATTTTATGTATTGGATGATTTTATCAATCATACTATTGGATGATTATCAATCATCCAATAAGGATTATAATATAAGCATGTTCCATTTTTTCAATGAAAGAGTATCTTAAAATTGAACAAGAGATAACAATGATAATGAAAAATGCATTTAACATAATCCATTTAAAACTTTTAAGAAAAACTTGTAATAACTGAAACATAAAACTCAGTGTAAGAGTTAGAGGGCAGATAAAAGTCAGCAGGAGATAGAATTAGAGCATTGAAAACAGATTCAAAGAAATTATCTAGAGTACATTACAGCAATGGTCCCCAAATTTTTTGGCACCAGGGACTGATTTTGTGGAAGACAATATTTCCATGGACCAGGGGTTGGGAGAATGGTTTGGGGGTGATTCAAGGGCATTACAGTCAAGCTCACCTCCTGCTGTGTGGCTGGACTGGTGCAGTACCAGTCTATTGACCAGAAGCTGGGGACCCCTACATTACAGTGAAACAAAGAGATAGGAAGCAAGACATAAGATATTGAGTCACCTATGAGAAAATGGAAACATTATATTGATGTCTCATTAATTAGATGTGACAAATAATGAAAAGAAAAGACTTATTTTGTGCTTGCACCAATGAAGTTCAGTAAGTAACCTCACATGGAATCACAAAATTATAAGTTAAAAGAACCAAACAAGATTTTATATATATATATATATATGTGTGTGTGTGTGTGTGTGTGTGTGTGTGTGTGTATTCTATATATTATACATACATATGTAAAACCAAACAAGATATTATATATATGTACACACATATATACACACACACATATGTATATGTGTGTGTGTATAAATTGAGAGAGAGGCAGAGCAAAGACAATCAGTAAGAAAAGATCACAGAGTGATGATTGTTGGCGGCAGGAGGGAGTAGACGGAGGTGAAAGAGAATATGGAGGGATAAATGGTAATAGAAAAAATACAGTAAAATTTTTAAAAGAAAGTAAAAAAAAATCATACACAGAAAGAGGACAATCAGACCCATGAGTAACTTCTAAGCATCAACAAAGTTAGAACACAGTGAACAAATATTGTCAATTTCCTGAGAGAAAATAACTACCAATTCAACATACTCTGTTTATTTCCTTCTATTTTAATTTTATTTTGATATTTTAGGAATTGCTATTGGATTTTATTCATTTGATTGGTGTATGAATCATATTAATGAATTTCTAAAATTGTATTCTTTGTTGATATTTTAAAATTAATTTTGCTGAAATTTGATTAGGTATTTTCCATAAGTTATATGGTCTATGGTTGCCTTTTCAGATATTTATTCATCTTCTCTATGAAGTTTTGAAATGAAAGTAAAGCTGATGTTATAAGTATATTGAGATTTTCTTCTTTTGTTCAAGGCCTGGATGGATATGGTAATGCATATACATACTTCAATAAACAGATACTTTTTCTACTACTTAGCTAATTACAATGAAATGATTGTTTCTCTAAAATATTTTTGCCTACTTTGCTCCTAATCCTACATATATTCTCTACTCCAAATGCCCCAAATTATTTTACCATAAGTCCGTGCCTAGAATTCTTATGATGTCTTTACTGCCAATAATGTCTTTATTGTGAAGAATCATCCCGAAGGCCATCTCCTTAATAGTAATTTTCTTAAAGACCGCATCCACACACATATGTGCCACCCCCAGAGCAATTCAAATATCCTCCCATTAGTTTACCCTATTAGAGTTCTTGGTTTACATGTCTGTCCAATCATCGAGCATTAGTGACACTGTTGGATCCTCTGTGAGCTTTGGATTAAAAACATCAGTGAGTAAATAGATGATAATAGCTTTAGACACCAGGAGAGCTATTGTATTTCTTTTAGCACTGTGTTTCTCAGTTTATGAAAACACAGATATAGAGAATTCAGAAGCATATTTCTGAAAAACAGAAGCTAGCTACTTTTACAAAATTAACATTTTTATTGTCCATGTCAAGAAACACAATGATGTCATGTTTATAGTTTTGTCTATATAAAAATAAACACACACAATTTAAAATAAAAAATGATATATACTTATTAGGGAATTGTTGTTATAAGATCCAGGACAGAAACAACTTCCTGTATTTTTTATTCATCTCTTATATTAATTTTGGAAAAGCATAGTCATTTAAGAACATTTTATTAAGTTTACTTTAAAATGAAAACTAATTTTTAACTACTAAGTAGGTAAAATGAGGGTTTTTTTTTTTTTCTGTCTTCTAAAAGGCTGGGATTCTTGAGATTCTTAAGTGATGAATACTGAAAACAATTACAGATATAATTTATTTGTATGTTGTTACATTTGTCTAAGGTCAACTTTGAGAAGGCCGATGTTGTAGTTCATGTCAAATATGTATACATATATTTTATATACATATTTAGTATATTAAAATAAATTAATATGTTAAATATATCTATAATATATACACATATATATTTGGTCTGTCCAGAAATTATCCAGCCATGCAATATGAAAAATAGAGACATTTATTGAAGAAGATACAAGACACAAGAAACATTGTACACAGGACAATGAGGCCTCAGTCCCCTTCAATGTAGGCACTTTGGGACCTCCTCGCATAGTTATCCCAATCACCATTAGTTGCCCCATTGTATCTTCTTGAATCTCACTGATGATCTGAAATCTCTTTCCTTATCAAAAGTGATTTTAGTCTTGGGAAAAGCCTGAAGTCACAGGATGACAAATCTGGGCTTGAAGTAGCAGAATCACTTGGGTGATTTGATGTTTTGCCAAAAAGCTCTGCATGAGACTTGATGCATGAGCAGGCACATTGTCTTGATTAAGCTGCCAATCACCAGTTACCATAATTTTATTTTCAATTCACTCATTGCATTGTCCCAAAAACCTTCTGAATCATCCATATAGTTTCCACAGGGGAATATTCAAGCATAACACAAAATTTGATGCAGATTCATCAATCTACTTGCTCGATTATTTTGAATGTGATGACCACACAATACACGTGCTCACGCAATGACATCTACCACCCCCACTGACTAGTACAGTGAAGTCTTCATTGTTTCCACATGTGCTTTCCAGTCTACTCTCCTTGACTGCCAGGTTACATCGATGTTGCACAGACTGTTCTCATATTAATAGCTGGATAACAGCTCATATTAATGGCTAGATAACAGGTGGCAAACACAAGGCCTGTGCACTGAATCCATCCTTCCACCTTGTTTTATGCAGCAGCAGCACCAAGCTCTTGCTTAACTGTTAAGGAGTAGTTACAATTTATACAGTCCTAAAATTACATTTGGCCCTTTGAAGGCAACTATGAGGTTGATGTGGCTCCCAATGAAAATGAGTTTGACACGCCTGGGCTAGACTTTTCCCTGACAGATCTCATATATATATTCACGGAAGCTTTGATATTTTACTGTGAATCCAGAGCCAAAGACCAATCTAGGTATTGATAAAATAGATTTAAATGAATCTAGCTCAGTACTGTCTTAGCAATGAATAATGCTTGTTATTTTTACTTGTGTTTATATTTGAATTTGAAATTATATTCATTTCACACCAGTTGTCAAAACTGGATCCTGCCCGAGCATGTCATAGTCCCAATGTAATGTGTTGGGTTCTGTTAACTGATGTCAAAATGCTTTGAAAATTTTTATTTCCATTTTCTTTGAGTCTGAAGCAAATTCTCTTACATATGCATCTTATCTCACTCTTAAAATGTGTTCCAATATCACCTATTTTATTTTAATATCTGGTATACGCAGCATATTGTGTTTCCTAGTCAGTCCACCACACTGATTGTGCTCATTATTTGTGAGTTGTGGACACCATTTACTAAAAACAGGGAGGTATGAAGGAATTTAAATCTGGAGTTTTTCTGACACTCCCAGGTAATTTTGCTGATAAAGATTGTTTAATTCAACGAGAGCCAGGTGTCTAGGAGTACAAGAATTAGATATCAATAACAGGAAATAAAGCAGTGCATTATCTCAATAGGTGAGCCACACAGTAATGATGAATATGGGAGAGTAAATATGCTATAAAACGGAGTAAACGTCAGAGTTCTAAATACTTGGGTTTTACAGTTTTGTTGTTTACTTCCTTGTTTGTTTTGATAGTTGATAATAGTTACATTTATGAATTGTCTTAAATTTCTGAGATTTCTTTCGAATGTATAGGCTGTTGACTTCTTAAACTTCATATACATCTACTTTTCTAGATTTGAATGATGATTCCCCTGAAACTGATATCTGAAAATACTAACAAAATACTCTTGATAATGTCAATCAGACCTAGATAGATTATAGAATTACTTGAATTTTAAATAACTTAGTTTATACTTTATCCAGTAACTTTGGGGTGGTGGTGGGATAGGGATTATTTTATGGAAACAATGTAACAATTCCAGTGAAGATAAATTAATTGTGGATAGATGAATTGTTTGACAATAAAACAATTGAAATGTATCCAGTATAACCACAAGATAATGAGGGCCTGGATCACATCTGGAAAAAAGGCAAAATGTATTGGACAGATAGCATTTTATGCCAGAAAAGATCCAAGTAAATTACTTACAAGCTCTGCATGAACTAAAATAGGTAAAACTGCAGGTAGTAAGTATAATTGTATCATTATTTATACTTTACAGCTACTCCCTATATTCACAAATCCATTTCTCATTTTCCTGCCATCCTTTCACTTGAGATATCAGACTACTTTGCTCAGATTAAGTCTCATTTCTAGTTCTAATATGTTTTAAAATAACTTGCTTATCTACGTATTATAGTTAAATTTAGGTTCCTATTATTCAGTATTTGTTGGTTTCCGTATTTTCATAATCAACTATCTTTTAAATGAGAGATATAAATGACATATAGAAAAAAGAAACAAACAGAATATCCAGGTAAATATTAGAAGGAAAAAAATACCAAAAATACTTGGCATTCAAACATTGGTAGCAGTTATTCAAAGGCATTCATAGAATGGGTTTTAATAAATACTTTTGATTGATTTAAAATATCAGAGTGGGATACATGTTAACAGCTTCAATTTTTAGACATGTGCTAATGATTTACCTAATCAGTCTCTCTTTGTGAAGCTGAGTTAATTTAAAATAGTAAGATCACCATGTCCATTTCCTGCTTTGAGCCTTTCTAGAATAAAAATTGAAATGGCAAATGAAATCTGAAGATGATGGAATCTTAGCTCTTTAAAAAAAATTACACAACTAGGCATGTAAATCCACTGTCACTTCATATAGTAGCAATCTAGACTAAAATGAAGATGAAACAGCTTTCCTGAATAAAGACAATAACTGCATTAAATTGGATTTTTTGGTATTTAAATGAAAGACAGTTTTTCCAGTATCTGAATTACCTGCCTCAAATCAGTTCATAAATTGGACTAAACAGTATTGAATTTGGGGGTTGTTTTCTACTCTCTTTGGTTGACACAAAATTCACATTTCTTTTTTAACTATGAGAGAAGCTGTAATAACAGAGACTATCGGTAATGTAGAAATGAAATATTTCAAATTGCATTCGATTCCCCAATGTCTACTTGAGACTTGTCCCCCCAAGAAACATATTTCAAAATAGTTTTAAAGGACTCTTCTTTTAAATGAATAATTTATTTCATGAGATACACATTTTGTCTTTTGAAAATAAGATAAATGTAATTATTCTTTGTTGACTTTTCGGTATAATTGTCTAAAGGATGTAGGTACTTACACTGATTTTTCTCATTTTCTAGTGTTAGAATATATATATAAATATATATATATAAATATATATATATACACACACACATACATATATAAATTTACCACAAATATATACACTCTTACCTTTAATCTTCTATTACAATGGTGATAGCTCTCAAAATTCAAGTTTATTGACGTGAATATAAGGTAGAGATTGAAAAGAAATTTTTACTCAAAATCCTCCTGTTATATCATTATATATACACAGAAAAATACATAAATATTTCTGCAATTCACAGATAAATAGTTCTATAAAAATGAACTGGTTAAGGAACATACATGAATGACCCATGGACATGGACAACAGGGTTGGGATTGACTGCAGGAGAAGCAGGTAGGCTGGGTGGAGGAGAGCAAAGTGGGAAAAATTGGGACAAATGGAATATAACAATAAAATAATAAATAAATAAATAATAAAAATAATGAAATAAAATAATTCATACTGGTGAAGTGCAGACCATTTCTAAGATAGTGAAATCATTGAATGATATTTTAATGTTGGATACGACATTTTGCATTTGTTCAAACTCGTGGAACCATACAACATGAACAGTGAATCTAAATGTAAACTATGGACTTGCGCATATAATGTATTGAATTTGGTCCATCAACTGTGACAAATTTATAGCACTAATTCAGTATATTAATAGAGGGCTATAGTGGGGGGAGATATGAATGGGAATTGTTTACACTTTGTGTAATTTTTCTATAAACCTATAACTTTTGTGAAAATAGTATTTTAAAAATAGTTCATATCCTATTATAAAAATAATATATCCCTAAAAATCAAGAATATAGCAACAAATAGTAAAAAAGTAATTAAATATTTATATTATCCACTAAACAATGTAGGAAAATTAAATGCTTAATAATATATTTTGAATAACAACAGGAATTTTATCATTATTGATGTAGAATTAAATTAATTTTAATCTTTTAGTAAAAATTTAAAGGGAGATTGAGTGAGATCTCTTTTTTGGGGGGCTAATCATATGTAATAGGAACTAAAATATTGTTTTATTCATATAAACTCTTTTTGTTCAGAGCCTACTAATCTGCTTGGAAAACACAAGCAGCAGTTTCTCAATGCATACCTACTGAATTGAATTTACAGCAAAAAGGATGTTAGTGAAATTAAATAATTACTATCAAATTGTACTTTTTTTTTGCCATGCAATGCTGATACTAACTTTACAATCCTGTAAATTATAACTGATTATTTTTTAAATATATTTCTTTCTGTTTAATATAACATTAACTCCAGATTTTTAAATTAAAATATAGTTAACATGCAATATTAATTTCAGATGTACAGCTTAGTTATTCAACATTTAAACACCTAATGAAATAATTACCATGATAAGTCTAGTAAGCACATGTTGGGTTTTTAAGGATTTAATAGCTTGATTTTAAGCCAGATATATTTTTCCCTTACCCTAGAATTTTGTAAAGTAAAATCAAGATACCTGAACATACAACTGTACCCTTATTAGATTAAAGTAGTACTTAAATCAATACCATTCTAACTCAAAAGAGGCTACTTGACTTTCAAATCATTTAATTACAGTTACATTTCATTAATTAAAATAATCTGAATTTGGCTTCATCAACTGAATCATTTTGATAATTTATCAGATCATTTCTTTCTGAAGATTGTTGATTTAGTTTTTCCTTACAGATCACACTTTACTCATAGGAAATCAAGCAATTAGAGATTACATGTGTAATTATAAAACAAATAAGAAAATAAAAACCTACCTAGTTTCACTAATAGATACATGTAAATGCACACATATATACACAGAATTTTGTCTAAGGTGGTAAATGTTGTTAATCCTCAAAATCTCATCTTGAACTTTGTGTTTTCTCATAACACAGACTGTCCCTTGATGATTTTCCAGTAATGGAAATGGTAGTAATAGCCATTACTATTTATAAAATGATGGTGGTGTGCCAGACACGGCTTACGACTCTTAAGATTGAGTAATACATTGAAATTAATTGTGATTAGCCATTATGTATTGTTAATATTTAAGATAAAAATAATGCATATCTGTGGGTTAATAGTTAGAATAGACATGTTAGCAATAACAAACAAATAAAATGCCACCATCTGGAAGAAGCCAAGGTAGTTTTTTGTTTGTTTTTTTTGTTTTTAAGCGTGTGTGTGTGTGTGTGTGTGTGTGTGTGTTTGTCTTTTTACTATCACATAGGTCAATTTATCTTCACTCTCTTTTTTCTTAGGTATTATTATTTACCTAGTTCTTTGCCAATCAAGAGAGAAAAATATAAACTTGTTAGGTTATTCTTTGAATATTTCAAAAAATATCATTCATGTGTATATTATTGCCCATTTGCATTATTTCTCTTCAAGTTTTTATCCCTCTGTCCTACCAGTCATGTTGCCAGAGTCATGACTACATAAGTTTGGGTTTCACAATGACATTTACATTGTGAAGGTATCACCTTAGTGTGCTAAAAAATTAAAACAAATTACACCTTAATTTAACAATTTATAATTAAACATATATTTATTGAATGGTACTTATGTGTCAGACATTATTTAAAAAACAAGAGGATAAAAGTGAAAGCATCATAGATATGGTCCTTCCAAATATGGGGCTCACGTACCAGTGGGGGAAGTGAAATCATATATTTAGAAATGGCAACAAATACAGTGAAGGAGTAGCCACAAAACTAGAAATTATACTAATACTAAGAAGATAACACTACAAAGTATTTGATGATTTTCTTTGTTCAATCTTAGAAAGTTCTCCTCAGCAAATTTTCCAGAGCACATTTATAATTACTGGTATATTATGTTAATAAATTTGGCCTTTCTAGTGAGAAAAAATATGTTCACATTTTAATGAACTATAAATTACACACCTGCTCTCCTTCCTCCTCGCCCTCCTACTCAAGTTTATATTTAAAAGAAGACAAAGGAATAAGTGCACATCCCTGATATAGCAATTTAGAGAACTTGGCACAGAACTTTATCAGTCTTTTAATATTTCAAGCCAAGATTAAATTGATTTATTAGTTTCCTAGGGCTTCCATAACAAATTACCACAATCTGGATAGCTTAAAACAACAGAAATTTATTCTCTCAAGAGTACTGGACGCTAGTAATCTAAAATCAAGGTGTCAGCAGAGTTATGCACCCTTTGAAATCTATATAGAAAAAGCCCTTCCCAGCTTACGGTGATGACCAGCAAGCCTTGGCATTTCTTGAGTATAGCTGCCTCAGTCCAATTTCTGCCAGATCTTCACACTTTTACTGAAGAATCAACAACAGTATTTATCTTAGTAAAATTAACATTATGTACTATCTAATAGAATTTATTTAAACAAAATATTTAATGTGTGCGCTTTAGGTGTCCTAGACACAGAATGATCATTTTATAAATGATAACTTTCATTTTCATCACTTTCCATACAATAACCACAATGAACTGGAACTAGTGAACAACCACTTGAGTGAACTTGGAAATAGATCCACCTTCAATCGAGCCTTAAAACATTTTCAGTCTTGGCACTTGCCTCGATTACACCCTGTGAGACAGGAAGAAGATCCAGGTAAACCGTGTACAGATTCTCAACCCACAGAAACTGTGACAATATTGTTTGTTTAAACACTGAGAATTATAACACTTTATCATGAAGCAATTGCTAACTCATACAAAGAATGTATGAATAGCCCTGGCTGGTGTGGCTCAATGGATTGAGCACCAGCCTGCAAATCAAAGGGTTCAATTCACAGTCAGGATTCATGCCTGGGTTTCAGGTTGAGCCCCCAGTGGGGGTCGTGTGAGAGGCATCCACACATTGATGTTTCTCTCCCTCTCCCTCCTTTCCTGTCTCCCTAGAACTAAATAAATAAAATCTTTAAAAAAAGAATTTAAGAATGGATGAAGTTTGTTGTATTCAGCGATTATAATATATGGTAACCCAATATACATAAATTGATGGAAAAGGCCAGGAAAGACCAAATAAAAGAATAAATGAGTAGTCAGGAAGTAGATAGAATAGTAGGAGAATGTTCTTTTGGTGGCTGTGAATTCTTGGAGAATGACAGCAGTAGCACAGGAGAGCATCAAAGCTTAGACAAAAGTAAGTAAAGCAGTCAGTGATAACTAATAGAAAAAATATTACTATGATTGTGTTCCATTCACTTCCAAGAAAATAGATATTCTAAAAATATTTTGTCAAATAAAGTATACATAAATCCAAAGTTTTAGGATTTTTAAGAGTTTTAGTTCTAAATTTTTCAAGTGTTCCCTGAACAACTGTAATTAATTGAGTGTCCCAAAAGCATCTTAAATTTAATACTATCTGATGATGGTGGAATAGGCAGAAAGGGCTTGTCTCCTTGCACAGCCACATCAAAATTACAACTAAAAAATAGAACAACCATTACTCAGACTCATCAGAAATTGAGTTGAATGGAAGTCTGACAACCATGAATTAAAGAAACCACATCCATCCAGATTGGTAAGGGGGGGAGCACAGACATGGAATGTGCTGGTATCACATCCACGTATGGTGGATAAAAACTCAGGGGGGCTATCTCAGAAGGAAGGACTCCAAGCTCCACACCAGCTCCCCAACCCAGGGTTCCAGTGCCAGGAAGATAAGTCCCCACAACTTTGGCTGCAAAAACCATCAGGGACTGAGTCGGTGGGAGAAACCATTGGAGTCTGAAATAGTTTCTCTCAAAAAAATCCACACATGGACTTACTCAGTCTCACTTCCTATGAGCTCCAGCACCAGGGTAGCAGCTTGAAAGGCACCAGTGGCATACAGGGAGGAACTGAAGTGTCTGGCATGAAGGGGAGCAGAGGCCATTGTTCCTTTTTTGAACTCTCGCCCCACAGAGTCAGCAGGCTAGTGACATATCTGAGACTCTCCATCAACCTGGCTAACACTGTTTGTCCTGCCCTGGAGGTTCCCAGAGACTCCATCCCACCCAACCTATGGGCCCACCCAATCTGCTTTTCAATAGGAATGGCTGGTCTTGGCTCATACTTCACAGGTTCATAAATCCTCTCAAACAAGCAACACCAGCCTCAGTGAGCCCATACCCATCATGTCTCTGGCCAACTGGCAGCAGCCAGCCTAGATTCACATCTTGGCTTCACCTGGGAATCTCCAAGACCAGCACAGGAAACAGTCATCTCTGTTTTATAGCTCAGGCAGGGTGGCACCAGGCAAAATACAAGTAGGGTTGACCTGAGCCTGCACCCTCTGGGAAACCCCAGAGCCTGTATATCCAGTGCACAGCTACAGACCACGTTAGACCACCACCTTGCCCCTACACAGCTGATCCTCTACAGAGGGCAGAGGATGATGGTTTGTGTTATAGCCAGTACTTAGAGTCTTGTCTTAAAGTAGCTGTGTATTCGTGTCAAGAGATTAAGCCAGGTACGTTATTACTCTTTAAAACCCTCCATTGGCTTAATGTTACACAAAATCAAGTACGAGGTAATGCAACTTTTTAGGCCAAAACCTGACCAAAATTTCTCCATTATCAGGTCTTTTACCAATCTAATCTTCTGTTTTAAATTTCTTTCTTTCTCATTCAGTTACAGGAATGTTGGTCATCTTTTAAAATTAATCTGTTTCCAAATTCTCGTTTGTTCCTTGATAGTTAGAAGAAACTTATTGTCCATCTTCTACTCTAAATGTTTTTTTTTTATATATATACTTACTAAAAACTAGGGAAAAATAATTAGTGTAAAGGATTAGGTATTTTTTTCCATTTTAACTCAGTATGTTTTTGCTAAATATATACATCTCTGTCCACTTTAAATATAAAAAACACATACATATAGGTTAAAAGTAAATGAATGGAGAAAATATAGCATGCTAACATTAATCAAAATAAAGCAACAGTAGCTATATTAATTTTACGCAGAGGAGACTTCAAAGCAAGGAAAGTTATAAAGGATAAAGAAAGGAATTACATAATGATAAACATGTCAATTCTCCAAGAAGACATAACAATCCTTAATATGTGTGTGCCTAACTATACAATGCCAAGTTATGTGAGACAAAAATTAATAGAACTTCAAGGTGAAATAGATGAGTCAGCTGTCAAAGTTGGAGACTTCAACACCTCTCTATCAGAAATGGCCATATCCAGCATGTAGAAAATCAGTAAGAACATAGCTGAACTCAACAATACTATCAGTTCTTCCTAATCTGATCTATGGCTTCAATGCAATATGTCAGTATATCTCTTCTCTGAGTTTTACCAAAGTCTCTAACTGAGGGCAAGGTGAAATAATGTATGAAAGATCTTAGTAAAATAGTGACCATATTATAGAAAATAATATGTCGGAAATAGGTTGGCCTTTGGAGAATGTCTAGAAATTAGGTAAGAAGTGAAAAATTGGATCTTTTCCAAAAAACATAAACTTTTGAAAATGTCTAGGTACAAATATTTAGGATTTTTTAATCCTAAATGAATCTCAGAATTATTTTTCAATATGCTACCAAATTAGTGCTTGATGACTATGGTAGATTGTTGTGGACCGTTCAGCCTGGTTTCAGGAGTTGTAACCCTCACCCCATGGTGGGCTGTGTAAGAGCCCTAGGGACCCACTTCATCTGGGTCTGTTCTGTCACAAGGACGTGACCTACTAAGGAGACAAAGCTTATCTCCCTGGCAGGAGCGCTGCTTCTGCCTCATCCATCTCTGGCCCCAATGTTTGGTTGGTAGTCAATGACGGGTAAGACTCCTCATGGGAGGGGCAACCTAAGCCAGACACAACCACTTAGGAGGCCCTCCTGGAAGGACTCAAGGGGCTGCAGCAAAGAGGATGTGATGGACCCTTGCCTCCCGGCTATTCTGAAATAGCCCGAGTCCTCATTTCCATCTGGGAGATGTCTCCTGCTTCCTAATCGGTTTAAAGCCTGAAACTGTCGGGGTGAGCGGTGCAGCCCGGTACCGGCCAGGACGGTTCCTCCCGGTAATCTGGCATAAGAAAGAATTCCTAAAGTCCTGTGAAATCTGCTTTGCTAGGAGTGCTCTCATTTAAATGATAAGGGTCCCAGGAGGAAATGAGTGTCTCCCAAAGTTTGGCAACCCTCTTTCCTGACAAACACTGACTCAGATTAAGCCCTCAGATTTCTTTGAAATGTTAAGCATTGTTTGATCCTTGCTGCCTGACATACCTGTATTCCCGTGTATTTGAGCCCAATAAAAGCCTAGTGAGGAAGGCACTCTGGGTCATTCTCCTCTGAGAGTTTGACCACCTTTCCTCTCCAAGCAGTCATGTCTTGGTAGTTTTTATTTTCATCCGTGACTGAGGGATGGGGCTCTGCGGGCGGAGCCCCCCACCCCCACATCTGGCGCCCAGGACAGGGGCCCCCGAAGTAGATTATATTGATTACTTCACTGTTTTAGTCATCTACATATCTACAGTCTTTGTTATTTGACTTTATACTCTGTCCTATTTAAAATGTTGAATATATTTTTGTATTTCATATTGTTTATATGGTATATTACATTTATTGATTTGCATATATTGTACCATCCTTGCATCCCTGAGGTAAATCCCACTTGTTCATGATGTATGATTATTTTAATGTATTGCTGGATCATGTTTGCCAATATTTTATTGAGGATTTTAGCATCTATGTTCATCAGTGATATTGAGCTGTAGTTTTCTTTCTTTGTTTTGTCTTTATCTGGTTTGGAATTAGGATAATACTGGCTTCATAAAGAGTTTGGTAGTATTCCTTCTTCTTGGATTTTCTAGAATAGTTTGAGAAGAATCAGGGTTAGCTCTTCTCTAAACATTTGGTAAAATTCTCCTGTGAAATCGTCTGATCCGGATCTTTGTGTGCTGGGAGTTTTTTTAATTATTGCTTCAATTTCACTAGCTGATATCAGTCTATTCAGGCTTTCTACTTCTTGACTCAGTTTTGGAGGATTAGATGTCTCTAGAAATGTGTCCATTTCACCCAGGTTTTCAAATTTCTTGGCATATAGTTGTTCATAGTAATTTCTTACAATCCTTTGTATTTTTTTATGGTATAGGTTGTAACTTCTTTTTCACTTCTGATTTTATTTATTTGGGTCCTCTCTTTTCTTCTTGATGATTCTGTTTAAAGGCTTGTCAATTTTGTTTATCTTTTCAAAGAACTAGCTCCTGATTTATTGATCCTTTGTATTGTTCTTTTGGCCTCTATGTCATTTAATTCTACTCTGATCTTGAATATTCCCTTCCTTCCACTAGCTCTGAGCTTTGTTTGCTGTTGATCCTCTAATTTTTGTAGATGTAGAGTTAAGCTCTTTATTTGAAATTTTTCTATCTTCTTTAGGTAGGTCTGTATTGCTATAAACTCTCCTCTCGGGCCTGTCTTGGCTGCGTCCCATAGGTTTTGTACTGTTGTGTGTTCATTTTCATTTGTTTCCAGAAGCTTTTTGAGTTCTCCCTTGATCCCATTGTTTACTCTTTCATTATTCAATAATATGTTATTCAGTCTCAATGTACTTGACTTTTTTTGAGGTTTTTTTCCTATGAGGTTGGTTTCTAGTTTCAAGCCATTGTGATCCGAGAAAATGCTTGATATGATTTCAATTTTTTTGAATTTGTTGAGGCTTGTTTTGTGTCCTATCATGTGTCTATCTTTAAAAATGTTCCATATGCATTTGAAAAGAATGTATATTGTACTTCTTTGGGGTTAAAGATTCTGTACATATCAATTAAGCCCATTTGATTTAGCATGACATTCAGTGTGAGGGTGTCCTTTTTGATTCTTTGTTTGGAAGATCTGTCCATTGTTGACAGTAAGGTGTTAAAATCCACTACTATGAGTGTGTTGCTTTCTATATGTTTCACGATGTCCTCCAAGATTTTCCTTACATATTTGGGTGCTCCTATTTTAGGTGTAATTATGTTTACAAACTTTATAGCTTCCATACAGAGGGCCCATAGACACATGAAAAAAAATACTCAACATCACTATCCATTAGAGAAATGCAAATTAAAAACACAATGAGATAGTACCTCCACCTCACATCAGTCAGAATGGCCATCATTAATAAATCAACAAATAACAAATGCTAGAGAGGATGTGAAACTGAACATTAGCACACTGTTTGTGGGAATGCAGACTGGTGTATCCACTGTGGAGAACAGTATGGAATTTCCTTAGAAAACTAAAGATGGAATTGCCTTTTGACTCAGTGATCCTGCTGCTGGGACTGTAATTAATTTAAGAATCCTGAAACACCAATTCAAAAGAACCTCTGCACCCCAATGTTCATAGCAGCATTATTTACAATAGCCAAGTGCTGTAAACAGCCTAAGTGCCCATCAGTAAATGAGTGGATCAAAAGAACAGTGGTACATTACGCAACGGAATACTATGCAGCAGAAAGAAAGAAGGAACTCCTACCCTTTGTGACAGCATGAATGGAACTGCAGAGCATTATGCTAAGTGATATAAGCCCAGAGGTGAAAGACAAATACCATGTAATGTCATCTGTAGGTGGAACCTAATTAATAAAACAAACGATTGAGCAAAATAGATCCAGTGATTTAGAAATAAAGATCAAACTGACAGGGACTGGAGGGGTGGGGAAGGAGGAAGAGGGATAATGAGGGACAGAAGGGGCAGCAAAGGAACACAAATAGAGGACTCGCAGGCATGGACAATGGGAGTGATTGACTGTGGGAGTTGGGGGAGGTGAGATCAATGGGGAAAAGGGCAGGACAACTGCAACTGAATAATAAAATAAGTAAGTAAGTAAGTAAGTAAAATATTAAATATATGTAGTTTTTTACCCCTTGATTTTCACTTTGCCAATGACTTACTTTAACCAACTGAGTGTTAGTAAGTACAAGTTGATCAATGACTAGAAAAGTGCTTATCCAGTTGGAATTTCCATCTTGTGTTTAAGCCAAGTCCATGAGAAGACTATTCCAGCTCTAAACTATTAGTACCCAAAGAAGGATGAGAGACATGTGGAACATATCCGAGACTATCCAAAACCCTGTGAAAATGCCAAAAACTGATTGTGTGCCCAACCAAGCTATACTAAATCATTTTTTCTTAAACACAATGACAGTTATGTTTATATACAGATTTTGTAACTATAGAGGAGGTGGTCATGGCACAAAGCAATTTTCTGTCTTTTGGCATTTGTTATAATATAAAATAGAAGAAGACAAAATTCAAAGGCCATGCTGTAGCTTTTAGAAAAAAAATTCTAAAGAAAAGCTCAATGACATTTCCACAACAGAGGCCCTAAAATGAATAAGAGCTTAGTGATAACCAAGGATAATAGTAGGGAAAACTCCAGAGGTCATTCTTGGGGGTGTGATTAGAAAGAAAAGAAAGGAGGTTATTAGAGAGGCAGGTGAAGAGATATTCTCAGAAAGACAAACAAGATCTATTCATATAGCTACCCACTTTTCCTTTCTCCATTATGCCCAGATATCAGGGTATTCCTATATTCCAAATTCTGGTGTGTATGATTCATTTTTCTCCATAACTTCTGTCCTGTACTTGTTAATCAAGATCTAGCTTAGACCATAGGAGTCACCAAAAGGAGCTCTTTTGGTGGTGTTGGGTGAGAGATAATGTAGGTCAATGATTAAAAAGCCTAAAGAATTTTGAATCAATAATTTCTCCTGCTTTATTTATAAATATGCCATGTTGTAGAAATAAATCCATTCCAATTTATATTTTAAGTCACTCAATATGCTACTATTGCTCAAGTTCATCACTGAAAAAATACTTTGTTGGGTAAAACAAGAAAATTTCAACTTGTGCATAGCATTCCTAGTATGAGATAGTGTGTTCTATACACAGTTGCAACTTTCACATTTTGAGTTGCTTTAGAATCTCACTTATTCTTGAGGACTTCCCATGTATATTAAAATAATGTTTTTAAATCTCATCTTGAATAATGTGTTACATGAATTAAAATAATTAATAATCAAGTTCTGTGGATTAAAATGGAAAGAAATAATTTAAGATTTTTTTTATTATTTAATATTTTGTTCTGGTTATTTTGAAATATTGTGAATTTGAAGAAGCAAAATACATAGATAAGTGAACCCAAAAATGCATGAATTAAACTCTATATAATATTTGTAGCCATCAACTGGAAATGGAGAATTATATGATAGCACTTTATTACAGTGAATAAACATAAAAATTAAGAGGCAAATACAAATTATGCATTTTTAGTGGCAACATAGAAACTAGTTGAGCAACTATTTATATTTAAATGTCTTTATTCATTTTAAGTAAACATAATTTGATTTGAATATTTACATTTTTATATCTCATGGAATATTCATATCTTTAAAACTATTATTTGGCTAGACATACTGAAAAGGTTTGCCATACATAATATAACTGAAAGCATGGATTTGAAAAGGAGACATTAGTTTCGATTATTTCACCATTTTTTTAAGATGACAAACCTAAACATAAGAAGGGGCTAGTAGGAAGTGACTATACAAAAAATATTCTTTAAATGGAATATGAAGTAAGAAAAAATCTGTAGAGATTTTTAGATTTGAATAAATAGTTGTCAAAATTAGAATTTCAGTCATGAATGAAGTAAGGACTGTAGAAAGTCAATAATGTGACCCTTCGTAATACAGTTCACAAAAACAATTTACTGAAATTTATATGTCTTATACAAGTCATCACTAAGAAATAGAAATGTAAAACTACTATCTGTGAGACATATTTTCTCACACTATATAACAGACAGGAAAAATATCCACTTTTATAAGGTATGCCACCTTTCCTTACCAAAACTTAATTCACTGGGAAAGGAATTTACATACTTCTGAAGTTTCCATTTCAGGTCTAAATCTTTGAATATTTAAGAGCTCCATTAAAATTTACTGGTATACTCAAATAAAATTACTCTTTTGGTTTATTTACATTTGTTTTCTTTTTTCAAAAATAATCTAGATTTAAAATTGTAGCCTATTGGAAATCTACCTATCTATCTTAAAGCCTATGCCATGCAATATAAATGGTGCATTATGTAAATAAAGAAAGCAGTTTTGCCTTCAAAAATATTGACATAAATAGATGTCATTATTAGATAATAGATCTGTTTAAAGGATCAAGTAGATTATAAAACAACAAATAAAATTCACAAATGTTTTAATCAATGAGAAAGTTGACTAATTCTTCTTGGCCTTACATCTCCAGAACCTTTATAACAGAATCATCTCTTAATACTCATTAATGTATTTCTTTTATTTGCCCAGACACATCTAAGTGGATCCTTCTAAAACACACTCATATTCCAGTCAGTGTTTATGGTAAGTCAGTCTTCACCCAACAGCTGCTCTGTACTTCTAAAGTTCAGTTAAGGTTTTACCTCTTCCTCAGGGACTTCCCTGACTAGTCAGTCTTCTCTTCTTTGATGTTGAATTTCTATAAAATAATTATCTAATTCTTTCTTGAGGAGAATATTATAGTATTTAATGTTTGGTGAACATGTATTTTACTTTTTTAATCACTTATCACATACCTGGAAACTGAATTTATAACTAATATTTCATTTGTATTTCTCTCAGTACCCAGAACAAAATATGTTGACAAGCATTTTTAAAATGTAGGTTTTAAATAAATAAACAAACAAACAAACAAACAAACACTGATGAATGAATGAATGAATGAATGAAGCTAAGCACTTATTTTTACACAGGATGAAATTGTCTACATATATATGTGTGTCTTTGTGTTTAGGCAAAATAATGGGTGATTTTGTGATATTTACTTCAACCAAGAACTTTAAGGTTTTTGAAGTTATTACTTTTGGTCTTTAGTTTTAATTAGTATCTCTTTACACTCATTAGGATGATATATTTAAACAGTTCATATAATGCAAAATAAATAAGATTGAATTTGAACATTTTAAATGAAGTTTAAAAGTACAATGAAAGTTGCATTTGATCAACTTTTCAGACTTTTAATAATGCTAGAATTTATATGCATAAATTTAGCATTTATATCTATTTATTATTTAGCCTTTCTTTTTATATGGCTTTATATCTTCTACATAGGATAAGTGCCCTGCAATATTAATTTCTTTATATTCCATAGCTGAATCAATATACTATTTTTTTTCACATTCTGGAATATCTTCCAATATCTCCTTGATGGCCTCTGTGTCCTCATCTCCGTTTGTGAGGCAGTAAACATTTGTATCTGCAGGATTTGAAGGGGGCATGGATGATGTTGATGAAGAATCTTCCACTTAGTGCTAGAGGTTAGGAGAAAGACTTTCTCCATTGTCAGCCAGGGTCTGAGTGAGCTGGATGTTTTTCATGAATGGTCTAAGGGCAGCTACAGCTGCTACTGCCTCAAAGCCCATGTACAGAAGTAGCTCAATATTTTCCAGAGAAGGACTTTCTTGATTTTTGTTGATCTGAAGATCTGAATCGTTTAACTACCACGTCTGAGGATTACTGAGAATAATCTTTAGGGTTTTGTATAGGTTCTCACTAGCTTGCTGAGGGCCTTGCTTGGCCATGTGTGTGGATTGGCCCACTCCTTTAAAAAAAGTTTATGTTCTCTAAGCAGAGTCTCTCTCTCTCTCTCTCTCTCTCTCTCTCTCTCCATCTCTCCATCTCTCCATCTCTCTCCATCTCTCTCCATCTCTCTCTCTCTCTCTATCTCTCTCTCCCCCCTATCTCTTCCTCTTTCCTTTTTTGGACCAGTTTTTCTGTGCGGTTGGTAATGTGGTGACTATCTGATCCATGTTGTTGTTATATCCCCTTAGGAGAAGCCAGACTTCCAGGACAGTAAATTCCAAATGGAACAAACTGTAAACTTTTGATAGATAAGTATATAGCTCTTTAAAGTGTTGATGTGCTTTGTTGAGATACATGCTCTTTCATCAATTCCACTGTAATAATTTCAGATACCTTCTAGCAATTTTTTCAACAACTTCTTTTCATTTGAACCAGTCTCTGATGATTTTCTCCATAACAATTTTAAAACATTTCTGGGCCAGCTTTAATTTCCTTTTTGGCTTTGTCAAGGCAATCTAGTTGTTCCACACAGCAATAAAAGTGCACTATATCCAGCTGTAACACTGTATAGTTATCTACTGAACCCAATGGTTCTCTACAACACCCAAGAGAAATATTTGTCACACTCCAATAGTCATGGTAAGGCTATTCCATATTATTTTCTTTTCAAGAAAATTCTACCCTCCTCATGATATCCCATAGCTAACACAGAGAAGGCTTTTCTTTGTGCTGGAAGAATTCCGATTGATCTGCCTGTCTGGTTAGCTACACGTAGTTTTTTGGTTCACCACCATTTAAGCTCTATCTGATATATCTCTAGGCCTCTTTTAGTGCCCTGGATTTTTTTTTTCTTTTACTTAGGCTTCATTTTGCTCTTCTTCAGCCTGATAGTTTTTGCTCACATCATTTTAGACTGTTTTAGCTGGAGCTCTATAGCTTTTACATTGTTCTTCAAAGTGTGTACTCTAGTTAAATTGTTTCTTATGAATGACAATTTTTATATAATTTTCTTGAAATCCAAATGTTTAAGAAACTTTAGAACTTAGTTATTTGTTGATGTGCAGTTGGGTCTCCAAGAAGTTTTTCCTAGCTTTTGTTAGTCTTGGAGGTAAAAAAAAAAAAAAAAAATACTTCAATTGTAGAAATTCCTGTTGTTTTATAATTATACTTTCCTACTTCACACTCAATTGCTTTGCAATGTTTTTTTTTTCTGTTATATTTTCTACTTCATTTCACAACATTCTAGCTTCTCAGTGTGCTTAACAAGGTCCTTCAATGCTAAACCATTTTCTTTACTTTCATCTGTATATGGAGGCTGAATTCAGTCTTCCCTTAGAAACTGGGACAATTTTGCTTGAAGACATGTTTTTTTTTTGTGTGTGTGTGTGTTATCCTGTGTCATCAGGGCATCTGTCAGGATCCAATGATTACTTGAACACAGCAGAGGAGGTCACAGTTTGTTTTCATTCAGGGAAAGACTGACCGCATTCACACCCATACTCGATATGCTTTGAATATATGTCCGTGACTGTAACAAATGCTCCATTGAATTTCTGCATTCTGTTTCATTACACACACATACAATAATAATAATAATTTTAGTTATTTGGTTAATTAGATTCCTGAAATTTATGAAGATAACAATAAAGTTGTAAATCTGGGATTGAGGATGTTCACACATGCGTTTATTCATTCTACTGTTAAGATCTTTGACTTTTTACTGTGGTCATTGTTTTCATATTTCAACACTATCTTGCTTTCTTTGGGCAATAGAAAGGCAGCAGAAGGGAAAAGATTTTGTCATTTAACTTACACATAATTGGGATTCAACCATGCAGGACAATCTGGGCACAAAGAAAAATGACCCAGCTGCAAATATTTTTCTTAAAATACAGCCTTGTGGATGAGCTGTGGTCAAGAAGTTAACTGTTAAGATATACTTGCATTTAGCAGGTGATTGCAATTGTTCCTTGTTATTAGGGGTTGCATCTTATTTGATTTTTTATCGTCAGATTTCACAAAGTTTGTTGATGAGTTAACACTCAATAATATAGATTGATAACCAACTTGTCCACATAAACAATATCCAGTCTATAAACTTAGATCTGAAAACAAGCTGTGGTTATGAAAGAGAAAGAATTGATGACAGCAATGGTAAGAGCTTCAGGTTAGGTCTATAAACTGCAAGGGGTAATAAAGGACTGGGGAGAGAGTAGGGGCAAAAGCAGACACTTAATCCTAGATATACTTGGCCAAAATGTGGATAACACAGTTTGATAAGGTGCCAGTTGAGCTCGTAATAACAGTAAATGAAATAATTTTCTCTAGATTCACTAAACAGTGCCTCAGTACTTGAGGTGACTCATTGACATGGAAGCTCAGAAACTCTGAATGTACCACAATATCACAGATGGGTAGATGTCTGAGGAATCTGAGGCTTTTGGAAATATTTTCTCCTTCTTTCTGTATAGGTTCAGAAATTGGGGTTAGAATGATTTGAATTCAGCAACTCTACCTTTTATGTATTCGCACTCAAATACTTTGGAGTTCCATTTATATAAGGTGATTCTGTGCTCAAGTCTGTATATAAACTTGTTGATTTGCATAATTATTAATTGAATAGATTTACTTTTAAAAATATCTCAGGTTAAATAATAAATTACTGGTTTTATTGAAAGTTTATTTTACTTATATTTGCTCTACTTATATGTATTAATCTGTCTTATCTACTAGAAAATAATTCAAATTTCTGGACAAGAACCAAGCATCTTCCATGAAAAAAGATTTTTACAGTTGATTTTATTGGACTTTCTGTGAAATCCTGACTCCAATCACTATAGGAGTTAGTATTAATTGTTTAAACTTTAGTTCTCTCATCTATAAAGTGGAAATACTTACAGTGCCTATTAGGTGAGACAAATCAATAAATATATGCAGCAAGTTAATCATTATGCTTGGCATATATGTCACTTAGTGTCTTATACATTTCAGTTATTATAACACAAATTAATATAGCACACTACAGCAGGTGTAGTGAGTTCAGGGAAAAGTTATAGCTTCAGAGAAAGAGGTAGGATTGGGCCAACAAAAATTCATGGGTAAAGGAGACACTCAGTACTTGAATATATAGATGTAGTAGAATCATGAAAGTGAAGGGAATGTGGAAAAACATAAAAGATCTGTGTATTTAATACAGAAGCTTACAGGTAATTCATTTGATAGTATTTCAGAATAAGTGAAATTTTTAAAAGAGTGAAATCTTAATATATCAGCAAAAGAAGTTCTTGGTTTTTCAGCTGTGAATAGAAATTTTGCCTAAATTTGAATGTTGTTTTCTTCACAAATTAGATGGATATCTTGGGTAGCTTACTAAGACTTTATACGCATTAATTATTTTATCTATAAAATTAGGTGCAATTGTTTCTACTTTATAAAGTTGTTTTAAGGATAAGATGAACATATATTCATTTATAAAGCACACATATATGCATATGTATGTGTATAGTGTTACTTAGAATAATTTTTGACATCTACAAATCACTCACTGAGTGAAAAATATTTTAATATCAGAATTATTAATCATATAAACAAAAATATTATCACGAAATTGATGGAATGGTTTCATTAAAAACCTATGTCTTTAAAACTTATAGGAAAGCCTATCACTACATTAATTGAGAGACATAAGAGATAGTAGGGATATAGGCTGAAGAGATGAAACATACAATTCTAATGGTGTTACATTTAAGATGCTGTTGGGACATGCAGTTACAGTTGTTCATGGGACACTTAAAAGTTTCAGAACTAAAGGCTTTTCAAAGTGACCAAATACGTAACTATCAAGTGCTTTAGTGAAGGCTAGGATGCATACAGATTGAAAATACAAGACACACTCATGGACATGAATAGTTTGCCCTTGGCCACTGCACTCATAAGCTGCAAAACTGGGATTCTGGGATTAGTTTAATGAGTGCAGGTGGCTTCACTTATTTGTAACTCAATTACCTGTAGAGAGATAGACCAGGATTAGAGAATCCTTGTTTTTCCCCCCCTCTCATGAAGAGTCTGTTGATTTTTTCAGAACTTCTCAAACTAATTTTGAGAATGAACAGTTGATTTGAGCACAGTTGATCTTTTAACACTAACAGAAAGAAAAAAAATAGGTTCTGAGGGCTTTATACCACTTTACAATGATTTCCATAAACAGTTATATTTTAAAAAATTGATTGTATTAATTTTTCTAAATTGAGTCCTTTCTCCAAAAATTTATTCCTACTTTTCAAAAATATTTTTTCAGGGAAAAATGAAGATATGAAAGGAGAATACATGCAACACTAAGATTGGTATTGCACTTTGTGTAGCATTGCACTTTGTGTAGCATTGTAAGACTGGTTATGTACTTTGTGTAGCATTGTAGGTTTCTGTGACCTACTACATATATAGGATACATAAACGTTTATGAACTATTTCTTTTATACCGATTAAAATTTTCACATTTATAAAACTCATCCTTTTTTCACTTTTAATGTTTAAGTTAAATTTGTTGAGGTGAAATTGGTTAATATGATTGTGTATATTTCTAGTGTACAATTCTATGATGCATCAACAGTATATTGTACTGCGTGACCACCACTGAAGTCAAGTCTTCCATTACCATGTATTTGACCCCTTGACCATTTACTACCCTCCCACCTTCTTTCCCTCTGGTAACCACCATACTAATGTCTATGTTTATGAGTTTTTATTATTTTTCCTTGTGTTTTTTTTTTTTTTTTACTATTGCTTTCAGTTATATAACACATATATGAGTGAAATAATATTTGCTTAATGATAAATAATTTTCTTGAAATTTTATTAAACATCTGCCCTCTAATATTAAGATATTAATGCTGAAAATATTGTCCAGTTGTCCTATTGCAAAAGTAACAAAATTATATTTTTCATTATGTAAAGGACTTGTACCGATTCTTTTTTTAGAATTAAATAATTTGAAAATTTGTATTAATTTCCCTGAAGGTATCTATCATAGGCACACAAACATTCATATGTATATAGTGGCTTTCTTTAAAACTATTTTGTTTCATTTCTCTCCTTTCTATCTTAATTGATACCTTAAAGGAAGGCATACTACTACATTATTTAAGAAATATGAGACAAGTTAGAGACAAGTATGAGGATGAAGTGATGTAACTTTCAATTTGCATAGGATTAAAATTGTTTTAAATATATTTTATAAATTATGCTATTACCCAATTGATTATTCTCGTTGACCCAATTTCTCGCCTTTGACTCCCTCTGACCAGAGCCCCCACTCCCTCTGGCAATTCCCACACCATTGTTCATGTCCATGTGTCATGCATATAGGTTCTTCAGCTTCTCCATTTCCTATACTGTACTTTACATCCCCATGGCTCTTCTGTAACTACCTATTTGTATGTATTAATCCCCTCTCCGCTTCACTCATTCCCCCACATTCCTTCAGTCCTTTTTTAGATTCTGTTGTTGATAGATATGTATTTATTGCAATTTTATTGTTCATAGTTTTGATCTTTGTCTTCTAAATAAGTCCTTTTAACATCTCATATAATAATGGTTTAGTGATGATGAACCCCTTCAGTTTTCTCTTGTCTGGGAAGCTCTTTACCTGGCCTTTAATTCTAAATGGTAGTTTTGCTGGGTACAGAAATCTTGACTGTAGGTCCCTGCTTTCTTTTGAATACAATATTTTGCCATGTATAATGCACATCCACATTTTTGGCCCAAACTTTCAGGAAAAAAAAATCTTTCATTTTAATTTTTTAATTCAATTGTATTTATTTATAGTTAGATACTTATTTTGTACTATAAATGAATTTTAGCATTTATTTTTAAATACATGGATATCGTTATTGCTTTCTAGAGTTAATTTTGCTTTTAACACATAAGCATAAAAAGAATTAAAATATTTATATAGATATGGAATTAGTATTACCTATGAATAATGTCCATCCTATTTTTCCCTCCAAAAATTGGGCAAAGGGTGTGCATTATACATGGCAATATATGGTATTTCTTGTTAATCCTTTCTAGCCTGCAAAGTTTCTTTCAAGAAATCTGCTAACAGTCTTATGGGAATTCCCCAGTAAGTACTAACTGCTTTTCTCTTATTCCTTTTAAGATTCTCTCTTTATCTTTAACCTATGACATTTTAATTATGATGTGTTTTAGAGTGGACCTCTTTGTATCCATCTTATTTAGGACTTTCTGTGCTTCCTGAACTTATCTATTCCCTTCACTAAATTGGGGGATTTTTTTCCCCACTATTTATTTTTCAAATAGATTTCCACTTTCTTGTTCTTTCTCTTCTCTTTCTGGAACCCCTGTTGTTCAAATGTTGGATCTCTTGAAGTTGTCCCACGGGCTGCTTACAATATCCTAATTTGGGGGGGATTTTTTTTCTTCTTGTTGCTCTGATTAGTTTTTGCTTCCTTATGTTCCAAATCATTGGGTTGATTCTCAACTTCATCCACTCTACTCTTGTTTCCCTGTACATTGTTTTTTATTTCAATTAGTGTATCATTCATTTCTGACTGACTTTTTTATGCTGTTGAGATCTTCATTAAACTCTTTGATCATTCTTATAACCAGTGTTTTGAACTCTGCATCTGATAAATTGCTATCTCATTTTTATTTAGGTTTTTTTTTATGGAGTTTTGATCTGTTCTTTCATTTGGGCTATGTTTCTTTGTCTCCTCATTTTGGCAGCCTCCCTGTGTTTGTTTCTGTGTATTATATATAGCTGAGTTCCTGTGTTCCTCATAATTATATATATTATGAGTTCCTGTGTTGGTAGCTTGGCCTAATGTAGTAGGTGGGCTATTGCATCCAATGGCATAGTGCCTCTATCACCGAAGCTGGGTACTCAAGCTACAGCCTTAGTGTGGGTTGAGTACACACTCCTCTTGTAGTTCAGCATTGATTGCTGTTGATAAGTCAATAGGAGGGATTTACCCAGTCCAGTCAACTAGAGTGACCTATCTATCATTGAGGCAATGACAAATCACTGAGGCAATGACAAATCACTGAGGCAATGACCAATCTAAAAGAATAGTCTGGAAGCTTGTGTTTATCTCAGCAATTGTTGATGGTAGAATGGGCTTGGCTTTGGAAAAATGGTGAGGCAGACTTTATTCAAGAGGTGCTGCTACCATGGGGTGTTGCATGCAGTAAGGGTGATAGGTTGGGCTCAACTCTGAATAAGATAAGGAAAGCAAGGCAAAGTAAGAATTTATAGGCAAAGAGTAAGGTAGATAGAAAATTACTAAGAGTACACATCATGGCTAATGGAAAATTCTGACTAAGTCAACCAAAGAGAATTCTTGCTGAGATAAGCCAGGGTAGTTAGACATCATCTAGGAGATAGTAGAGAATGAGCAACAAAATCATATATAAAGCATGATAACATATTTATGTTGAGAGATTCTGGTTAAATTGATTTAACGGGATCCTTGTTAGAATTGGGTGGGTGAGGGACATGAGACTATGTCCCTGTCAAGAATGGGGCCTAGTAGAGTTCAGAAGAGACTTGCTAGTGTTTGGTTAAGGAGATAATGTTTGTCTGGGGGAAAAAAGGGTAGTAGTAAGAAATAATATGGTTCTGGGTATATTTCAAAGCTGGATTCCATGGGATTCTTTTAAAAAATAAATCACAGGGAATGAAAAATAGGAGCCATGTTCCCAAGATTTTGGTACAAGTAATTAGAAGTATGCAGTTGACATTTGCTGTGAGCTTGGCTACTTCAGCATAAGAAGATGATGATGATGATGATATAGTGACATCCTGTATTTGGAAAATACATTTGAAAAATCAAAAATATTTGAATGATATTTAAAATAATGGGGGAAAGAAGGGAAAGGGTCCTCAATGAACATGTATAAAGGACCCATGGACAAAACCAAAGGAGGGTAGGATTGAGGGGGAAAGGTGGGGGTGGGTGGGGTGGAGGGAAGTGGTGATGGGAAAATAGAGAAAACCATACTTGAACATTAATTAAAAAATAAAATAAGCCCTGGCTGGTGTAGCTCAGTGGATTGAGCTCGGGCCTGCGAACCAGAGGATTGCGGTTCGATTCCCAGTCAGGGCACATGCCTGGGTTGCAGGCCAGTTCCCAGCAGGGGACACACAAGAGGCAACCATACATTGATATTTCTCTCCCTCTCCCTCTCCCTCTCCCCTACCCCCTAAAGACAAATAAAAAAAAAATCTTTAAAAAAAAATAAAATAAAATAATAAATAAATAAAATTTCAATAAAGTGTTTTAAATGTTGAAAGAATGTTGTTATATTCTCATTCATACATCTGATCTCAAGGCTATAGATGGTATTTTCAACTGCCTTTCTTCTTTATTTTGTTTCCTATGTTTTCAGGCAGTACCACAGAATACTTTGTCTAGTAGGCTATTCCAAATCTTCATTACTGAGTTTTCTGTTTCTGCCTGTGTGAGATGGCTGTTATATTCCATTACATGGTACTATTGGATGTAGCTATGCTCGTTGGTCCCAGGGATTCTTATGGCTTTATCCCTATCCCTTTCTGTTTGTTTGGGGACTCTATTTTTTTCCTTTAAAATGAGGGTTAATTATTACACAGTAATTCATTTTTGTTGTTTTTATCTACAGAACATGTTGCTTAAAATGAATTTTAGTTCTGAGAAAACCTGGTTATATTACCTCATTTATAACATTTATAAATAGATTGTATAATCTTTCTTTCATATAAAACCAGGGAATAAGCAGAGTTTTGTATCCTAAGAAGTATACCATGCATTCTCAAGTAGGTCACATATGTTATAGTAAGATTTACACCTTGCATTTCTATCCCTCTTGATCTATATATTCTTTTTTTTAATTTTAATTTTAATTGTTGATCTTGTACAGTTTTCTGTCTTTTATTCTCACCTGAACCCGCCACCCCAGCCCTCCCCACCTCTATATATTCTTGTTAGGAGGCAAAATTATACTCTATATTAGTAAATTGATATTTTTTAGGATAAGAAATAAAGCTTGCAAATTGTGGTCATCTGGTTGGAATTTTAAATATAATTTTAATTCCAATATGTTCTATGGAAGCTACTTCAGAAAAATGAAGTACATGTTAAGATCAGTGAGTTCCATAAGCAATTGTGTACAATCTTATATTTTTAACTATAAAATTATTTTTTGTCATAAGCATTATTGTGAGTTAGATCATGGTATCAAATAACACATTTGGTAAGTTGGCTTAAGATCATGCTAACTAAAATATGGTAAGTTACATATGATGATCATTAAAAATAAATAATGGCTCTTTTCCATGATGAAAATACTTAATATAAAAATATATTGCCACCATACTAACTGCTTGCCTTAAGGGGTATGGTGACACATAGGATTGGTTCATGTCACTGGGAAATTATACATCTACTAGTGTTGTTAATCAGAACAGTATTGATAAGGTGAAGTCAATGTTGGGCTATGTATAATGTTTGCTCTTGCCACCACTATCCCTTAGTACATGTGCCTCTTGGGCAGGAATTAAATTAGACAGGGTCAAAGGCTAATTGACATCCACAGGCTTCACCACAGCTGAAGTTTTGTTGAGCATTCACACAGGACAAATCTTTCACACTACTGGACATATGAAGCACACCATTTACTTAACTGTTCCCCGAAGCTCATTATTAGAACTACAATATTATTCTTGCCAACTCACTTAAAATATATTCAAATCATTAGTCCTAAATGGTAGAGAAACTTACCTGTAGACATCATTTCTTTCTAATAAATGTAACAGTGACATAAATCATTACTATCTTCAGCCTAGGAGGATTTCCCTTCTTTACTGTCATCTCATTTGAGCTTTAATACCAAAATAATTCATTCCTTGATGGTGATAGCAAATTTAATAGGTCTGTTTTTAAAATAAACTTAATGTTTTCTGCATAAATTGTATATATTTAATGCTCATGAAGCTGATAGTATAAATTTGGGGAAGGTTAGTAAGACAGTTGTTTTAGACTAATAAGCTATATACTCGTGCAATGTACCTGTGCCTTCAGAGCTTGTTTGGACCTGGTCCCATCTGTAAAGCTTAATAATGAATATTGCTGGGTATGCCTGTCTTGAAGGATCAGATAATAACCAGTTACATTAGACATTCAAATGTATATGATGGATTATCTGGAGTCTTCAGAGTAAAGCACTCAATTTCTACCACTGCCTAGAAAAGCTAAGAGTGACTTTTTAAAAAGATCCACATCCTCAACCCTCTGCAACAGGTCATTAGCTCTAAATCTCTAAATAAATCTACTTTGGAGTTCCTGTAAGAGTTTCTTACAGATTTAAAGAGACTTCTACTCTTTCATATCATATGTAATTGTGAATGTTGGGCTTTTCCTAATTCCAGGACACCATTTATATTTTAATTAGCTTTGAATGGTGTCCTTAGAGTTGTACAGTGAATGGAACTGTGTAGCGTGAATATTGTGTCTGTGGTTTCAAAGCAGTCAAGTAGTAGATATGAGAATGCCACAGTCTGTAACAAATTGAAAACCTTCACCTTTTCTAGATCACACATAAAGGTAAGTACCTTATAGGTTTCCCAATATACAATTCTGGGTGGCACACTCAAGTAGCATATATGTTTTCTTCAAGTTCCTAAAATATGCAATTGGTATGATGTATATTTTGTAATAATAAAGGATGTTGAAGGTAGCAGTTGGTACTTTATCTTGGAGAACCTATCACATTATATCCAAAGATCATTAGACCTCCAATGATATTTTCAAATTGGGCAGCTTATTTTTTTTTCATTTGTTTTATTAACTCATAACTTAAGATATTTAATATCATGTAGAATGCCTATTGATTCTAGCTTTCCAAGTATGTCAAAAAGCAATTGGCAGTGTAATACTATGGTATCATAAAATGGTCACAGCCCCTGTGGACTAAACTGTGGGCCCAATCAGGGAGTTAACATATTGTGCTGAGTATATACTTATGCCAAAGACATGTGAAATCCTCAATTTCCAATAGTCTGTGCTTATGAAGGTAGATACAAAAGGACATTCAAGGCCAATATTTACATATAAGTCAAGGGTTGTATAAATTTTCACAATAAAGTAGATATTTAAATTAATGGGTAAAATTGAATTGAATTCATTATCCTTACAATAAGTTTAATATATTTCTAAAAACATATCTCATCTGTGTTTGTTTAGCTAAACACAAAAATATCATGAGGATAACACAGGAATCACTATCTTCTTTTTGCTTGTTTGTTTTATTTTCTAAAACTCAGCAATAATGATGTTTATGATAACCCCAGGAATATGTTGTTGCTTTTGGCTTGCTATTTTGGAAAGAGAGTGCAGTTCCAGGATGTTTCACTAGGCTCTTTATATAAATGCTGTTATTTGTAGGTAATTATTTCAACCATAAATTCAGATACTGGAGATTAATAGCCCACCATGCCAATTTATGTATCAGGTAAAAATTCCTATAATTTTTCTGTCACCAGTAGACAACAGAGTTGTCCAGAACCATGAAAAATTAATATTAACTCAGACCAGTCTTCAGTCCAAGCAGTTTCCAAAATTTTGGCTGTTTCTTCTACCAGCAATGAATAATGATCTTGACGAATGATTGCAGGTGAATTTCAGTTGTAATAGCAAAAATATTTATAGTGCATATTTGAATATTATTTGTAAAGATAACCTTCCATTATTTTAATTATAGTCATTCATTTATTGTTGTTCAAGTACAGTCATCTCCATTTCCCCCCCATAATGGCCCTGTACACCACCCATCCCTACCTTCCACCTTTGAACTTACCCCCTTGGCTTTTTCCATGTGTCCTTTGTACATGTTCCTTGATGGACCTCCCCCTATTATCCCTCATTATCCCTCTCCCCCTCTCCCCTATGGTTACTGTCAACTTGCTCTTTATTTCAATGTTTTTGGTTATATTTTGCATGTAATTGTAGTCACTTTTAAGCTTATTAAGTAACTCAGGTATAATAACTGAAAGTAGGTATAGAAGCAATTCTTAAATACTCCAGTGCTTTGCTAAATCTAGTATGTATTTTTGGTTATTTGTAAAAAGGAGGAAACTATTTGGAAAAAATATTAACCACAGCCTATGGATCCCATGGTAAATTTGCCACTTTCAAAATATTTCTGTTTATAGAGAGCATTATGCTAAGCAAAATAAGCCAGGCAATGAAGGACAAATACCATATGATCTCACTTTTAACAGGAACCTAATCAACAAAACAAACAAACAAGCAAAATATAACCAAAGACTTTGAAATTGAGAACAGGCTGACAGACACCAGAGGGAAGAGGGGAGAGAATTTCAGGGGAAAAGGGGAAGGGTTTAGAGCAACAAGTATAAAAGACACATGGACAAGGACTAGGGAGGGTGGAAATGGGAGGGAGGTGGGGAGGGCTGGGGCGGTGGGCCAGGATGGGAGTAAAAGACAGAAAACTGTACAAGAACAACAATTAAAATAAAGAAAAAATATTTAAAAAACACCAGCATATTAAATCACTTGCTTTATCACAAAGAATATCTCTGTTTATAAAATTAATCTGATTACTTCTCTGGTTCCATTTCTGTAATATCCACTCTATATCTGGGAATACATTTCAAATGTTGCACCACCCTCTATCAACAAGCTCCTTTCCAGGATGCCACTGTTCAAATTTTTGCAGATGTATGTGCTCTGCTCATAAAGTTATTCCCCATATTTTGGTGAAGTCAGTGTTTTTTAAGTCTTAGTTTGGAGGATAAGATATTGCACATAGCAAATACATCCCTAATTCCTTTTCTTTCCTTCTCTAAATATTCAAAGGAATTTTTTTTTATGTTTTCCACTTAGGTTAGCTTGAATGATCTTTGAGTCAGGATTTTAGTAACTGTCCAAATAAATTATTGTGTCTATGCAAGCTAGCACAGTAGACCCAGAATAACTATCAGAGCATCCAAATTATAAATTAAACTTTACCTAAAATTATGTTATTCTTTTTTCTTTGTACTATACACTTAAAATACATTATCTCATATATTTTTTCCAATTTTGTATATACATCTGCAAAGATATATATAATGTATATATGAGGTCTGTCTGAAAAAAATGCCCAGTTGTTACAAATATAATGAGAATGGTTTGTGCAACATTGATGTAACCTGGCAGCCAAAGAGAGTGGACTGGAATATTCATGCATGAACAATGACAACTTCACTGTATTAATCAATGGGAGCGGTAGATGTCATTAAGTAACCATGTGTACTGTGTGGCTATTGCATTCAAAATGACTGAGCAAATAGAGCCATGGATATGCATCAAATTTTGCATTCAGTTTGAACATTCCTCTGTGGAAACTATTTAGATGATTCAGAAGGTCATAGCTTGTGATTGGCAACTTCATTATGACAATGTACCCACTCATACATCACATCTTGTGTAGTTTTGTGAAACATCAAATCACCCAATGTTTCTTGTATCTTGTTCTATAAATGACTCTATTTTTCATATTACATAACTGGATACCTTCTGGACAGATTATAGATACCATGTTTTTTTGGACCATAAGACACACCTAGGTTCTAGAGAAGGAAAATAGGGGAAAAATTGAAGCAAAAATATGGTAAAATATTTAATAACATAAATAACATAATATTTCACCAATGTAAATGTAAACAGAACTCAACAGCAGCATTTACAACCATATTCCTCCCAAATTTGTAGGGGGAAAGTGCATTTTATAGTCCAAAAAATACAGGGTGTGTGTGTGTGTGTGTGTGTGTGTGTGTGTGTGTGTAATCTGTATAAAGTCCTGTATACTTTTCTGATTATAAGTTTTTTTCCTCCTGCTTATGTATGTAACTTTATACATCTTCTGGAGTATGAGTTTAGTTATAGGTCTTTAATAGATAGTGGGAGGTTAAGAATAGGAAATGGAGAAGCCAGAGCACTTACAGGTATGACCCATGGACATGAACTAAGGGGGAGGAATGCTAGTGGGAAGAGGGAAGCAGCATGGAGGAGAATAAAGGAGGGGAAATGGGAAACTGTAATAGCATAATCAATAAAATATATTTAAAAATAAAAAGAAATAATATCAATTTTCCTCAAAATCTTCCAAAAAATTGAAGAGGAAGAAATTCTTCCAAACATGTTTTGTAAGACGAACATTCCTCTGATAGAAGAAGAGCCAAAGATAACACAAGAAATCTAGGAACCAATATCCTTGATGAATATGTATGAAAAAAACCTCCAAAATACTAGCAAACCAAATTCATATGCACAATAAAAAGATCATACATCACCAGTAAGTGGATAAGTGGAATCCATTCCTAGGTTGCAAGGATGGTTTTGCATATGCAAATCAAACTACATTAATATAACAAAGGGTAAAATCCTTTGATTATTTCAATAGTTGCAGGAAAAGCATTTGACAAACGTCAGCACCCTTTTATGATAAAAATACTTATCAGATTAGAAAGAGAAGAACATTCCCTCAATATGAAAAGGCCATTATTTAAAAACCCATGCCTAACACTATACTCAACAGTGAAAAACTGAAAGCTTTTCTGAGTATGCTGAGAAAGATGCCCACTCCTGCCACTTTTATTTAACATCATACTAGAAATCTGAGCTACAGCAATTAAGTGAGAAAAAGAAATAAAATGTATCCAAATGAAAAAAGAAGTAAAATTATGTCTGTTTACAGATGACATAATTCTATACATAAAACCATATCTTTAAACATAAGAATTCCATAAAAAATACTGATGAAATTAGTAAGTGAATTCAGCACTATTGTAGGACATGAAATCAATGAGAATGAGTTACATTTCTAGATGCTAATAATGAATGATGATAAAAGGAAATTAAGAAAACAATCCCATTTGCAATAGTATCATTAAAATATTCCCATTTACAATAACATGAGAAACAATAAAATATTTAACCAAGGAGGCATGGAGACTTGTATACTGAATTGTTTAAATTCATTCAGTTCTCTCATCTCATGGATAGAGATATTCGACCTTGCATTTTCTGCTAAGGTCTATACTGGTGACCTTTCTAGTTTCACACTAAATAAATATTAATACATTGATCTCAGAAGCAGAAACCTGTATGTGTATGTGACTATTTGGGTATCTGAGGTCTGTGGGGACAGTTATACCCACATGACTATTCATTTTGCTACCATTGATTCAGATATTTTTTAGATTTTATTTATTTATTTGTAGAGAGAGGAAGGGAGAGAGAAAGAGAAGGACAGAAACAGCAACATGTGGTTGCCTCTCAGGCACCCCAGGCTTGCGTCCTGGCTGAGAATCCAATGGGCGATCCTTTGGTTCTCAGGCTGGCACTCAGTCTAATGAGCCACATCAGCCAGGGCTGATTCAGATACTTTAACTGGTGGTTGCTTTTTATTTCAGTCAAGGGTGGCACTTCCATTCAGATTCAATTTTTTCTAATCTCTTCATTCCTATTTAGTTGTATTTTTAAATAAGATTTCTATTTCTCAGACATTCTCCACCTTGCCCCTTTCATTGTGAAGCCAGCTTGGATGGGGAAGGGCCCTTCAACTCACCTTAAAATGCCCACCTGGATCCCTAGCTTGTATGATTCAATTGGTTGGAGTGTTGTCCCATAAAACCAAAAATTCATACATAGGTTCAGTTCCTGCTCAGAACAAATGCCTTGGTTGTTGGTTTGGTCCCTAGTTGGGGCACTTAACTGATCGATGGTTCTCTCTCATATGGATATTTCTCTTCCTCTCTCTACCTTCCTTCTCCTCTTTATCAGTGTTAAAATGCCATCCACTAAGGATTAAAAAAAAAAAAAAAAAAAAAAAAAAAAAAAGGCCCACCTGGGGCAGTGAGCTAGAGGCCTGATAATTTGTAAAATGAACCTTCTGGCTTGTTCCTTTGTTGTCCATTCCCCAAGTACAAAGATCCCCACCTGGACACCCTCTTCCCCCATTTTTCCTGCTCTTCCTGTTTCAAAGGCAGACTGAGTACAGTGTGTATTAGCTAAATATCTCTTGTTACTGCCACAGCTCACAGTGTTTGTGAAGTTTTCTTTAATGCATTGAAGTGTCGACCTGACTTTCTGAAGCAGGACTGGCCTTATCTTTTTCTTCTTCTCTGTTGTTCACTCGGGCCCTTCTTACTGCATTTTAAATATCTTGAGATTATTTTAAAATAAACATTCAACTTACCATATGTTTCAAAGTGGCTAAAATTAATTTTGTGCCCTGGCTGGTGTGGCTCAGTGGCTTGAGCACCAGCCTGTGAGCTAAAAGGTCATTGGTTTGATTCCCAGTCAGGGTGCATTTCTAGGTTGTGGGCCAAGTCCTCAGTAGGGGGCATGGGAGAGGCAACCACATACTGATATTTTTCTCCCTCTTTCTCCCTCCTTTCCCCCTCACTAAAAACAAACAAACAAATTAATTAATTAATTAATTAATTTTGTAACTATTTATAAAACTACTCTGTGTTTTTAGTCTCCCAAGAAAAGATCTCATGCCCTTTTGTGTGGTATCCTCTACTCATCACAGTCAGAGGACAGAGTGGAGACTCAGGGCAGGGTGTGTCAGGATGATGTCCCTTTCTATTAAATTGATGGAGAGCCACTCACTGTCTTTCTTACAATAAATATTTATACACCAAGTTCAGCTTACACTTACGGCGCTAATGAGTATGTGAAGGAGAGCTGCACCCACTAACTCTCATAACTTAGTGATGGTACAGAGACCTTAAGAAATTTCATGTCTATAGCCCTCGTCTTTGACACTTGCTGAGAATGAACCTTGCATTACAAACTTCTTAAGCCTCATTTCAGAAAGAAAATAATTTGGAATTCCCATACCCCCTCCATCTCAGTCCTCTCCAACTAACCTGTTTACAGGATTCATCAGCAAAAGATTTACCACAATCTTTTGGCACTAAAGATCCTCATATACCTCACTTATCAGGCTGACATCTTAAATACTCAGCTGAAGCTAAGCTCTAACAAAACTGAAGACCCTTTAAACTCTTCATGTGAATTACTAACATTTGGATTTTTCCCTTTGGGCATGAAAAACAGGAGCAGGACAAGAGTTTGAATATAAAATAGCTTCCTTATTAATTAATAAAATAATCTATTTTATTCATAGTGTTTACAATATACATAATATTTTAGGAACTTATATACAGTGAGTTTTCCATTAGAAGGAGATATTCAACTCTTGAGCACATTAAAATTTGGCTATATCCCGAGGTCACTGTGAATTTGCAGATATTCTTCCAACTTACCTGAGTGATTTAAAAGTTTTCTAAATCTCATATGGCTCTTGTATTTAAAAGTGATTTAAAAGTTTTCTAAATCTCGTATGGCTCTTGTATCTAAATTTCATATGGCTCTTGTATGTACATGGTTACATGTAGATGCACAATGTATATATACATTCTATGTATATATACAGCTAAATTTCAACCAACTTTATTACTAAGGCCAGTCCATTCCAGGGGATTTATCTTTTATATTATTCCTTTTCACATTTTGGATATTTCAGTGCCTACCCTACTCAGAACTCTAGCTTTGCAGTTTCTCATGTCCAGATTATTCTTGCAGCACTGCTGTACTATTTTTAATCAATAGTATTGTAATATCATACAATATATGATTTACAAAAGCAAGAATAACTAACTTGTGCAGGAGGAAAAGTATTCATAGACAAGAATAAGAAATGCTATGGCCATGATTCTTCTCGGTGCATATCTTACTGTATAAGGCTGCTGTGATTGATATAATTGAATATGTGTTAATTTAAAAATAAAGATGTTTTGCATTTAATTTATATCAAGAGTGGAAAGTTTGAGAGGTGATTTTTTTTAAAGTATCTTCCATTATTAAAAAATCAGTGTTTTCTATTTATAAACAACAAGGAGGATATATGATAGAATAAATAATAGTTTATAATTACATATAAAATATCATATGTGAAATAAATTTAATACATATGTTCAGTTACTCTCATAAATTCATAAAATAAATAAATTACAGAAGATACAAATCATGGAAGGCTATATCACATTTGTAGATCAGCTATTTTAAAAATATAACCTCCATATCCATCTATACATTCAATGATATTTTAATTTACAAATTTTAGCAAGTTGTTTGAATGGATGTAACTATTTGTAATCAGAGAAATGCACTTTAAAACTGAAATGTGATCAGACTGCATACCTACAGAATGCTTAAAATGTTTTTTTAATTGATAATACAATGTTATTGTGAGATGTGGAGTTCAGGGAAGTTTTATTCAATGCTAGTAAAAATGTGAATTTCTACAACTATCTTTGAAACTGTTTGCACTTACCTATTAAATTTGAGCACTGATATTTTTCTATTGGCTGTTGATTTGGTTTCATATTCTGTTGTAGAACTGTGCCTCAGGTTGTTTTTCCCTAAGGAGTTAAATCTCATTTCAAACCTGAAGCTAAGAATATACCACTTCAGAAGGAAGTACACTTAAGCATATGTCTACTAGCCTATTTCTATATAATAATATGTACATATATAATACATATATTTTATAATATTTATATACATACAATATACATATATAACCTCTACTTGAAAATGTAATTATTCAGTGTTCTATAATTTACAAAGATAATTGCTCTTTGAAGAATTATGACGGATTTGTAAGAGAAGTGGAGGGGAACGTTGAACCATTTATCCTCAAGTGTTGCAGCTCATAACATTCAGGAGCCACTCTACAAAAACATATGCAGTTACATGCTGATTTGTTAATGACCCATGGTTACAGGTCCATAATATATATTTTACTATTTTTATACCACAAAAAAATTGACTCATAAGACTATATTTGTACAGTCTTTGAAGTTACAATGAATGGTTCATTGCTATTTGACTGAGTGCATGCCCACATTTCTGGCTAGTGCTCTGCCTGTATTATCACCTTACTGGTGAGTGTCATCTTGTTTATTCATAAGTAGAACTGAACTTACCTCTCCAAAAGATCTGATCATTCTCTTTTCTAATATTTGTTTCACATATGTGCATATGGCAATTTGATTGATTCCACTAGGTTGTTTTTGTTAGAAATTGGCTCATTATTGCAAATCACATATAACTCAGGGTATTTCATTTCTAAGGGCCTACATTTAATTGCCCTAATTTGTAAGGGAATCTGATGTCACGAAAACGTAATAGTAAACAACCAGAAGCTGATTGTTTTATTTATGTGAATATGTAGACATCATTGATGGATGGTGATACAGAATTATTTCTAAGAATGTGAAGAAATATAAAACTTTATAAACACTATCATAAAAAAACAGTAAAAATATGTATACATAATAAGTTGAAGGACTCTCTACCAGATATCCAAAGTTAAAAATAATGCATGTGGATAAAAACAAAGTAAAAAAATTCATTTTCACACCTTATAGTTCAGTCTTTCACATAGGTGAAAAAGGTACCCAAAGTGAACTTTGAGTATCACTGTATGACTGCAATTGATGTTTACCACAATGATAAGTGTGTATGTGTGTGTGAGTATATGTAAATGAGGGTAAATGAGAGTATGTGTGCTCATAATCAATTAATAGTGAGCAAATTGTTGATTTCATTTAAACTCCTTTAGAAAGTCATTGTGTACTTTTTTGTATTTTTCGGTGGAATGATGACAAAATGACAAAATGATGGTAAATTTCTATAACATTTTCTCTTCTACTTTTACTCCTCAAAAATGTATTCATAAGATCTGGTTTTTTTTGTTTGTTTGTTTGTTTGTTTGTTTGTTTTTTAGTCTTTCAAGTCATGGTGCATGGGTCATTGCTATCAGTGAGTACATGAAGACATTTCTGACTATATTTAAAAAGCACTATCATAACAGAGCATGTTCAAGAATAATGACTAAAGAAATGGTGGAAATTTTATACTTAAAATTTATATATAACTTATGTATAATTTGGAAGACTTGAAACCTGGGATATTTTCTCTACCTTTTTCCAAATATTTGGGGTGGCATTTTAGACCACGAGGATGGTCAGTTTACTTCTGTATGTAAACTTTACAAATATCTGAGCACATGTTAAAAAACAGTGACAAATACTTGTGATGGAATAAGCATGATATATTTAAGACCCCTAGTAAATCATCCTTAGGAAGTTTAAATAGAAAGACCCAAAGTACATTATGAGCAAATGTTGATCTTTCATAAAAAGTAGGTTAATATGAAACAGTTATCTTATTGCTTAGGTTTATAATGCCGTTAAGGAAGACTTAACTAGCCCAAGTGTCATGAATAGGGTTCTCTAATAGCATATCATTTCTAATCACAGAATGCTTTTAAGTATAAATAACTTTCAGGTGTGAAATGTAAATGACCATAATCCTAGAGGATGACAAAAAATGTATGCTTTGTGTAGTTGAATAACAATACATTTTTATAATAATTTGACACCTTATGATATAGCACACCTCAATTAAGACTCTATTACTTCAGGTGCTGGAGGATTCATCCCTATTTTGAAAGAAAGCGTTCATACTCTCTTACTTCTGGGGAATAAACCCAAATTGAAATGAAAATGCTTTCTGCAATCATCAGTCACAAGGGGTGAGCACTTCAAAATTTCTCCTACTGAATGTCAACAGAACATTTAAAAAGGTTCTGGAGATATGTTAATATCAAATTTTTCAAGGAAAGTCTATAACAGAGGGTGTTCTGGGTGTAAGTTTCCTTTTATTTTTATAATTGTTTTGCTTTTAAAAGCAATTTGAGAAGTTTACCCTGCCTGTTACTATTATGACTGAATACCAAGGGTGAACACATGTAATAAAGTGGTTACTCTATTTTTTTCTTACTTAGAAGATATAAAGATCTACCTTATTATTATTAAAATCCCTTATTAAAAATGTTCTTGGGGCAGGCCAGGAGGGGGTTCTACTTACATATTAGTTTATACTTCATTTGATTTGCTTTTGGAGCTTTTACATTTTTACCTGGGCTCTCATTTTATTTATTGAAAGATAAATAAAATTACAACAAACTAAATATTATTTAGTTTATTTTATGACTGGCCACAGAAATATGGCTCAAATATGGAGTGTTTTTCACTGCACAAGAAAGGAAAGGCCTACTTAACATAGCAAGCAAATTTAGTAATTAAAAAGTAATTTATATTTATTATTCAATCAACAACTTTTTCCTTTTCTTTCAAAATGATTAGTTGGCTGTGTATTATCATAATGTAGTAATTTTTGTTTTGTTTTGTTTTTAATTTTTTTAATCCTCACCAGAGGACCTGCTTATTGATACTAGAAAGATGTGAAGGAAGGAAGAGAAAGACAGAGAGAAATATTGATGTGAGAAAGAAACATGAGCTCTTGCACAAGCTTTAATGGGGGATTGAACCTACAACTTAGGTAGGTACCCTGACTGGGAATGAAACTGCCAACCTTTCAGTGTATGGGACAACATTCAACCAAATGAGTCACACCAGCAAGGGAGATAGTAAAGTTTTGACATAAACGTTACTTGTGAACTTTGCCATTAATCTGTGTTAGAACCTAAATAATATACTCTAATTAGTTTTCTTGAAGCATAATTTCTCAACCTATCCATATTTCAAATAAAATAATAAATTTTTCAAAACACATTCAAATATATCAGAACTTTATTATGTTATTTAACTTATTTATTTAATTTATTTGCATAATAACAATATATGGATTTCACCTGAGCTTCAACTTTAAATCATGTGTCCACAATAGAGTTAATCATAAAATATAGATTATTTCTTTTCTTTCTTTTGCTCCCAGCCCAGTCCACCATCTACAACGTTCTCCCTAAAAAAAAAAAAAAAAAAAAATCTATTGCATTAAAAGACATTTACTGGGTGGTAGAATGAAATTTTTACTTAAAGTATTTTATCTTTCAATTGTTAATAGGTATATTGTTACAAGTGTTACTAAACATACTTGTGTGCCTTCTCATTCCCCTTTTTTTATTTTCTTCATCTCTATCAGCTATAGACATAATTAAGAGAAAGCCTTCAAAAATAATATTTTTACATAATTACACAGCAATTTTAGCATATGTTCCTTAAAAACTTATATATGAATATATATACATATTTTTTTCTGAATTAGGCTATATTTATTGTCAGTGTTTAATATAAAAATAATATTTTCTTTTAATTTCTTAAGTGCTACTAAACCCAGATTATCATTCTCCAGTTTAATATATTACACCTTCAGTAGCAATGTAGAATTATATTTCTGATCGGAAATGAGAAACTGCTTGAAAAATATAACTCTTCTTTCCTATTAATTCATATCAGACTACTGAATTTTAATAAAGCCTGCCTGGTTTATTTTTATTAATAATGATTTCATATAAGCAAGCTAAATATTGTAGTAACTCTAATGTAGCAACATATCACTTACACCAACAACCAAGCCACAACTATTTTAACAAAAGGTGCTTTTATACACATACACACATGATAGTGAAATATAGTGAATTTTTTTCTATAATATAATCCAGAAAAAAAGGGTAGAGACATTCTTGGATTTATTTAATAGGTATTTATCAAAACCTAAAGTAGAAAGATACTGTGCTAAGTAAATCAGATAAAAGGAGTGTGCAGAGTGACTTCTTTTTCTGAACTTTGGCTGGACTCTGCACCAACTGTCATTTCAAATGGGAAAAATAAAAATACCATATTATAAACAATTCTATAATATTCTTAACATAATTAAGAAATTAGAAATGTTTAAACAAATAATTAGGAGCAGAGCAGAGCACAGGGAACAATTTTTGTTCTGACAGCATTTGTAGATCCCTTCAAACAGCGTTTTGACAACCTTGCAAAACAAAGCCAGATTAACATGGGTGTCCAATGTTTTGGCACACTGGAAGAAGAAGCATTATCTTGGGCCACACAGTAAATACACAGACACTAATGAAAACGAAAGATCTCAAAATGTTTTAAGTAAATTTACAATTTTCTGTTGGGCCACATTCATAGCCAGCTTGGGTGGCATGCGACCCATGGGCCACAGGTTAGACAGCCCTGCTTGTAAAATAAAGTGTGGGAGCTATTCAAAGTGCAAGAGTCCAGAGGATATTATCCGTATAATCAGCTGGGTGTCCAAGGGACTTTACTTTCTTTTTTTCAATGTATTTTATTGATTATACTATTACAGTTGTCCCATTTCTCCCCCATCATTCCCCTCCACCCTGCACACCCCCTCCCACCCACATTCCCCCCTTTAGTTCATGTCCATGTGTCATAAGTTCTTTAGCTTCTACATTTCCCACACTATTCTTGCCCTCCCCCTGTCTATTTTCTACCTACCATTTACTTTCAGTTTAAAGGTGAGTCAGAAAGAAATCCTAACTGATTATTAATGTTTACTTTCCAGATCTGTGCTCAACATTTATATGCTTAATCATATTTCATTCTCACATCTACTCCATGATATTAAAGTACGTGACTATCCTCATTACAAAATTAGTCATTTCAGTCTTTGAGTATTTATTAGATGCCTACCATGTTCTAGGCAATATATTAAAAGTTGGAGATAAAATGACAATCTCATTGATTAATGTTCTTATACTTATGCAGCTGAATTGAGATTTAGAGAAATTGAGTTACTTGATCAAAATTATACCGTTTGTAAAAACCCAGGATTTTAACACAATTCAGTCTGCCATCGAAGTTGATATTTTACCTACTACTTATGTACTTTTAGTGATAATAAATATTTTAAATAAAAAAAAGAAAGAAATCCTACTTTTTCATTCATATCCAGTGATTAATGTGTGAGATGACTTTGTCGTGAGCATAGCATAGGGAAAAATGTTTTAAATATGGGCTAGCTCCCTCGAATATTTGAAGACTAAATTTACATAGTCTTTTGAAATAATGGTTACAGGTAATTTGGCCATCCTTATAAAAAATAAGAATTTTGGAAATTACTCTACACCATATACATACAGTCATACTAAGAAAAGAAAAATGTATTTCAATATAATATAGACTTAAATATAAAAAATAAACATTTAGGAAAAAATAGAATAACTATTATTTGGAATGGACAAATATTTCTCAGATAAGACTAACAATAAATAATAAATTAATCATTTATGTTTCATATTTCAATTATAATACATACATATATAAAATCTATAAAGTTATATATTAAAATGTTGTTCAGAATAAACCATCAAGAAAACACAAAGGAAAACCTCAGAATTTAATGATATTTGTACTAGATAATTCAGCAAAGGACTCCTAACCAATATATATAGTTTTAAAAATCCTAAAACTCAATAAAAGATAAAAATAATAGAAAATTGGAGAAAATGAAAGATTGAACATGTCACAGAAGAGAATATTGAAATGGCCAGTAAATATACAAAAATGTATGATCTATTTTATTTGGAATCATAATTCAAAGATTGCAAATAAACAATGAAAAAAGCAGAAAATACCAAGTATTGGGAAGGATATGGACTTTTCATTTACTACTGGTGGGCCCATACTAATACTGTTTCTAAGCGAGAGTCCAGAGATATATTTCTTGTTACTCAGAGAAACTAGATGTTGCCGAAGGCCTTATTAAACCAATAATTTAGAAATAAATATTCCAGTGTCAATAAGGGGCTACAGTCATTCCTGGAATATTCCTTGCCTCACCTCAGCTAGAACCTTGACCATGGTGCATATATCAGCTCTGTCCAACCAATGCCATGAAATAGTCAAGAATTAAGAGTAATGCAGGCACTCTACTACTTTTCTGCTTTTTCATCTCCCCTACACCACCCCACAAAATCTGTGACATCAGCAGTATTTGGTGGCCAGTGCTGTGCCTGTCTCTGGCTACACTGAATAACAATGGACAAATGTCATACATTTAATGCTGAATAAAAGACCCATTCACAAAAGACAATGTCTCCTTTTTATAAGATCATGTAAAACTAATCTATACTTTTGTAAGTCTTTATAGTGTTGAAGGTTAATGATAGAATCAGAGAGGATAGGATTCTTCTTGTTCTAATAATGTCTTCTTCTATCAAGATTCTCTTTATCTTGGATTTATTCAATTTATGAAAATTCATTGAATTTCAAAGTAATCACACTTATGTGCATTTTCTGGAAGTGGACTTTAATATTTTTAAAATAAACATACAAAAATGCATTATTATCAGAAACATTTAGTTCATTGATTTGTTCAAAATATAAATAGCAATTTTACATTTTACTCTGTTTATGACAAATGAATTTACATAAAAGTAATTTTGAAATAATATTTGTACAGATCACGTCTGTTTAATTAATTATTTTTAGTATATTATATTTTATAATAATTTTTGAAGGTTAGCTTGTTATTTTGTCTTGAGATTAAACATCTTTTAAAGTAAGGCTGTTCAATGTCTGGTAGAGCTTCCATGAAGTGATGCCTAGTTATTAGATGCCTAGTACACCAAGCTGACATTAGAAATTAGAAACTGCTGTGAACATTTATAAACATAAGTTTTGTTAAATGTCCTAATATTTATTAGCTGGAAAAAGTTGGTAGATTGAGTAAATTGGTATATAGAAGAATCGACGTTCTCTTAAATAGAGAAATCCAATAGAGTCTAGCATAGCTTGGTAGAATTTGCATATCTATTTTGGAGGGTCTCTAAGATGCATATTGGTAGGAGCTCCTTCTTTCTTTCTGCTGCATAGTATTCCATTATGTAGATGTACCATAGTTTTTTGATCCACTCGTTTACTGATGGGCACTTAGGCTGCTTCCAGCACTTGGCTATTGTAAATTGCGCTGCAACGAACATTACAGTATGAAAGACAAATACCGTATGATCTAACCTTTAAGTAAAACCTAATTGACAAAACAAGCAAGCAAGCAAAATATAACCAGAGACATTGAAATTAAGAACAAACTGATAGACCCCAGAGGGGAGGTGGGGGAGGGGGATAATGGGGAGGAAAGGCAGAAGGGTTTTCAGGATCATCTATAGAGCACACATGGACAAAACCAAGAGGGGTGTGGGATCAGGGGTGGGAGGTGGTGGTGGCTGGGTTGGGGAGAGTGGAAGGGAGAAAATGGAGACAACTATATTTGAACAACAACAAAAATATTTTTTAATTAAAAAAGATGCATATTGATGTTGAAAGCATCAAATTTGTTATCATATAAAGGAAAATCTATGTTCCGTTAATTACTTCTTTGCCACATCATGCTAGTGTTGTCTTCCTTTTTGGCATTAGTTATCTCATTTGTGAAGTAATAATTCCTGCTTTATAATACTGTTATAGGAATTAAATAAACTATTTTTTACAAAATGAGTTATTTCAAGTAATTCAAAATGATATTTTGTATCCAGAGGATCAGAAAATTTGAGATTATTGGACGTTGTATGTTATGACTGTTATAACTAAGATATTAAAATTTTTATTGTTAAATAACCTTTATGAAAGTTTTGAAACTATTGTGGTATTTTCTATATTAATAAATAGAAATAACTTTAGTAATTTATGAGAGTAATATGTATTAACTATTATGAACAATTATATCAAGGTAAAAAATAAGTTGCTACAATTTTGTAAAAATATAAATTACTTAACTGAAAGGGATAAAAATATTAAGTTATAATTTATTCATTTAAAATAATTCAGTTTGGACACTAAGTATACATGTTTGTTCTCATCTAATTTTAAAATAATGACAAATAGATTGGATTAATTGGTTGTAATTTGATAATCCTTCGCTACATACTGCACTCACTCTGAGTAAATTCAAAATGCATTTTACAGCAAAAGCTTGATCCTTTGTGTGATGCCTTACAATAAATGGAGGATCTACAAACTTTCTACTGACCTTCTACTTATCAGATATCTTCTGTGAAAACTACTTTAGTAATTGGTGTGTATGATACTTGCTTAATTCTTTTCTGTACTGTTGCGGACTGTTCAGCCTGGTTTCAGGAGTTGTAACCCTCACCCCATGGTGGGCTGTGTAAGAGCCCAAGGGACCCACTTCATCTGGGTCTGTTCTGTCACAAGGACGTGACCTACTAAGGAGACAAAGCTTATTTCCCTGGCAGGAGCACTGTTTCTGCCTTATCCATCTCTGGCCCCATTGCTTGGTTGGCAGTCAATGACGGGTAAGACTCCTCATGGGAGGGGCAACCTAAGCCAGACACGACCGCTTGGGAGGCCTCATGGAAGGACTTGGGGGGTTGCAGCAAAGAGGATGTGATGGACCCTCGCCCCCCAGCTATTCTGACATAGCCCGAGTCCTCATTTTCATCTGGGAGATGTCTCCTGCTTCCTAATTGCCTTAAAGCCTGAAACTGTGGGGGTGAGCGGTGCAGCCCTGTGCCAGCCAGGATGGCTCCCTGGGTGACTGGCATAAGAAAGAATTCCTAAAGTCCTGTGAAACCTGCTTTGCTAAAAGTGCTCTCCCTTAGGTGATAAGTGTCCCAGGAGGAAATGAGTATGTCTCCCAAAGTTTGGCAACCCCCTTTCCTGACAAACACTGGCTCGGATTAAGGCCTCAGATTTCTTTGACATGTTAAACCTGTATTCCGGTGTATTTGAGCCCAATAAAAGCCTAGTGAGGATGGGGCTCTAGGTCATTCTCCTCTGAGAGTTTGACCCCTTTCCTCCCCAAGCAGTCATGTCTTGGTAGTTTTTACTTTCATCCGTGACGGAGGGATGGGGCTCTGCGGGAAGAGCCCCCCCACATCTGGCACCCAGGACAGGGTCCCCCGCATTGTACATTACAGAGTGAATGCTCAGTAATTTAAAAAATGGTATAGTAGAAGTAATCTCATAAAAAGAATATTAGAAACAAACTTTGATCAATTCTATGTAACGCTTCTATGTTTTATTAATATATAATATTGGTTATATTAATTGTGTACTTTTTCTTTTCTTTTTTTTTAATTTTTAATATATTTTATTGATTATGCTATTACAGTTGTCCCATTTCTCCCCCACCATTCCCCTCCACCCTACACACCCTCTCCCACCCACATCCCCCCCTTTAGTTCATGTCCATGTGTCATAAGTTCTTTAGCTTCTACATTTCCCATACTATTCTTATACTACCCCTGTCTATTTTCTACCCACTATCTATGCTACTCATTCTCTGTACCTTTTCCCCCTCTCTCCTCCTCCCACCCCCCTGTTGCTAACCCTCCATATGATCTCCATTTCTGTGGTTATGTTCCTGTTCTAGCTGTTTGCTTAGTTTGCTTTTGTTTTAGGTGTGGTTCTTAATAGCAACCAAACAGAAAATGAGGAAGAAGCAAGAATTTTAAAAAATGAGGAGAGGCTTAGGAACCTCCGGGACATGGTTAAATGTCCCAACATCTGAATTATAGGGGTCCCAGAAGGGGAAGAAGAAGAGCAACAAGTGGAAAACTTATTGGAACAAATAATAAAGAAGAACTTCCCCAATCTGGCAAAGGAAATAGACTACCAGGAAGGCCAGGAAGCTCAGAGAGTCCCAAAGAAGTTGGACCCAAGGAGGGGTCCAACACACCAAGGCACATCATAATTACATTAGCCAAGATTAAAAATGTGTAGTTTTTTAAAAAAGTAAATTTTAAAAATGACATGATAATAGAGAGAAGTTAAAGCTATTTCTTTTGTTGGAATTAAGAAAACTGTCAAAGAGTTTCTACATCTCCCTGCCCCACCCCCCAAAAAAATTACTAAGTAATTCCACCTAAGCTTTTTAAGAATGATGCCAGTGATCTTTAAATAGTTGCAACTGAAAATATCAAAAATGTAATATATTTTATTAATCAAAAACAGAATTCTAAAACCAAATTATTTTATGAATATTGTAGTAAATATTCTAAACATATTATTAACAAACACCTTAGTAGAATATCAAAAGAACTAAACATAAAGACTAATTAGGCTTCCTTTAAGGTTGCAAGGATGTTTCTGTACTAAGAAAGCTACCAATACAGGCTGTCATTTAAATATCTTAGAAAAATAAAAAATGATTATTTTCACAGATACTGAAAAGTATTTGGGGAAAAAAGTACCAATAGCTCTTCTTTGTTTTTAAATATTAATAATAGCAATATAGATGGTTATATCTTTAAAATGATTAAATATATCTCTCTCAGAAGAAAAGACAGCATCATGAATAATATGGGTCTCTCTATCTTATATTTAAAGAGCTCTCAGAAAGTATGTAAAAAAAACAAGAGCAGCATAATAATAAGAAAAGAATTAAAAAGAGGATAAATAATTTACATAATGGGATTCATAGATGGTGATAACCCATGCAAATTAGATCATAACTCCAACTTACAAATAGATACATTACATGTAATTAGCCATAGTGAAATGAAATACAATGATGAATATGTGATATTTAAAATTGTAACTATCATCATCCTTTTTAACACTTCTTCCCCCCAATGTCTGGTGTATCTTTCTCAGACCTTTATCAACTTCTCCAATGTTATATACTGTAGGATTTTAATAATATTCTCACTCTAATTTCACAGTTAGAATATAAGTGTTCATAATGGAGGGGCTATATGCATGCTTTGTTTACTGATGTGATACAGTTGCTCAACAAACATTTGCAGATGACTGAATAATAATTAAAATATAAAAAAATCTCATTAAAGTTAGAGAAGTCATTTTAATTAAGGCAAATGAACTTCTAGAGGTTTACATCTATAATAATTATTTTATAAAATTCTATTTTTATTTCATAAAAAATTATAATCTAATAAGGTGCATATAGATGACCTAACCAGAATTTTACCTTTATTTTTTTACACAAACCATTGAAGTGGCATTTTGAAAATGAAATATATCAATTGCTTAATGTTAGAGAAAATATTACTCATAAATTTTCTCTTCTGCAAATTATTCTTTTTGGTTTAAGCCTTCACATTATATCTATTTGATAATTCTCCACCCTTCCATCTATAAACAGATTAAGATGCTACACTATTCGGCTTCAAAATATTTCTGTTTCCTTTTTCTATTTATATTATTGGAATAATTTATTTTATTATTTCACACTTTAATTCATAAAAAAGGAAAGAATAAACAAATGACACTTCATCAAAATAAAAAGTTTCTAGCCCTGGCTGGTGTAGCTCAGTGGATTGAGCGCGGGCCTGCGAACCAAACGATCCAGGTTCGATTCCCCGCCAGGGCACATGCCTGGGTTGCAGGCCAGTTCCCAGCAGGGGACACATGAGAGGCAACCATACATTGATATTTCTCTCCCCCTCTCTCTTTCCTACCCTTCTCCTCTAAAAATAAATAAATAAATAAAATATTAAAAAATAAATAAATAAAAAGTTTCTGAATGGCTAAAGAAAACATCAGCAAAATGAAAGGGAATCAACCATATGGAAAAATATATTTGCAAACGATACCTCAGTGTGTCGCCACCCTTCAAGGCCCAACAGGTTCACGGTATTTGTGCAGATGGAAAAATATTCATGGATCCGTTGGGATGTCTGGTATGCCTTTATTCATGGGTGGGCAAGCCACACATGCTGCAAGCTGTGTGTTTATCTGCATGTCTCATTTCATGGCTCCCCATGCCCTTCCTCCCCAGCGTGGCACCCATCATGGCACCTGTCCCCTTTCATGTCTCTCATCATCATCACCCCCAGCAGGGAGTCTCTACCTGTTTAAGTACCAGAGGGGAACAAAGCCAGAAAATTGCCAGAACATTAAATAACATAACATAATTCTGTACATGCAAGCCCACTTCATGTTATGGAAACTGTTTGTCAGACCCAGCTCTCAAGGCTATGAGAATATATTATCAGGCCCCTTCAAGGCTATGGGAACACTGCTCCGCTTAGTTACCCAGACACCTGGGTGAGGAAGCCATACTGCCTCTACTTACCCTACACTCAGACAAGGGTTTGATCTCCAAAATATATAAAGAACTCACAAGACTCCACTCCAGGAAGAAAACTCAGTTAAAGAATGGGCAAAGGCCCTGAACAGTCACTTCTCCAAGCGGGACATACGGAGGACCCAGAGACATATGAACGGATGCTCGGCAGCGTCACCAGCTATCAGAGAGATGCAAATTAATCACACTGATCCTTTGTATTTCTGTGGTAACAATTGTAATCTCTCCTCTTTTATTTCTGATTTTATTTATTTGGGTCTTCTCTCTTCTTTTCTTGATGAGTCTGCTTAAAGGCTTGTCAGTTTTGTTGATCTTTTCAAAGAACCAGCACCTGGATTTATTAATCCTTTGGATTGTTCTTTTAGTCTCTATGTCATTTACTTCTGTTCTGATCTTGGTTATTTCTTTCCTTCTACTCACTCTGGGATTTGTTTGTTGTTGTTCCTCCAGTTCTTCTAGTTGTAGAGATAGGTTATTTGTTTGAAATGTTTCTACCTTTTTTTTAGGTAGGGCTGTATTGTTATGAACTTCCCTCTCAGGACTTCCTTTGTTGTTTCCCATAAAGTTTTGGACTACGTGTGTTCATTTTCAAAACTTTTGGTGTTTCACTCCTGGGAAATAAAGCCTCAAAAGTTCTGCCTTTAAAAATGTGTGGGGATTGTGGTGACAGGACAGACTCCCAGCCTCACAGAAGAGCTAGCTGGAAAGAACCACAGGATCCAGGAACGTACACAAACCCCTCCCTCCACTGGGGCAAAAGGGCCAGATTTGCTTGTGGGTAGCTAGGAAAGTGACTGAAAGCCAGCTGAGAGCCAAGCAAGGGGCATGGTTCTCTTTCAGACCCCCTCCCCCACATATAACACCACAATGCAGCAGCAATGTGGGTTGCCCTGCCCTGGCAAATACCTAAGGCTCTACCCCTTACAACATAATAGCTTCACCTAGACAAAAAATATGGCTCTAATGAAAGAACAGATCAAAGTGATGAAGAGATAGCCAACCTATCGGATGCAGAGTTTGAAACACTGGTAATCAGGATGCTCACAGAAATGGGTGAGTATTGTCACAAAATGGAGGAAAAAGTGAAGGCTATGCAACGTGAAATGAAGAGAAATATACAGGGAACCAACAGGGAAAGGAAGGAAACTGGAACTCAAATCAGTGGTTTAGAGTAGAAGGATGAAAGAAACATCCAACCAGAATGGAATGAAGAAATAGGAATAAAAAAAAATAAGGAGAGGCTGATGAACTTCTGGGACAACTTTAAACGTTCCAACATCTGAATCATAGGGGTGCCAGAAGGAGAAGAGAAAGAGCAAGAAATTGAAAACTTATTTGAAAATAAGTGAAGGAGAACTTCCCCAATCTGGCAAAGGAAATAGACTCCCAGAATTCCAGGAAGCTCAGAGAGTCCCAAAGAAACCAAGGAGGACCACACAGAGGCAAATCATAATCACATTACCCAAGATTAAAGATGAGAAGAGAATCTTAAAAGGAGCAAGAGAAAAGGAGACATTTACCTACGAAGGAGTTTCCATAAGACTATCTGCTGATTTCTCAAAAGAAACCTTGCAGGAAAGAAGGGGCTGGAAAGAAATATTCAAAGTCATGAAAGGCAAGGACCTATATCCAAGATGATTCTATCCAGCAAATCTATCATTTAGAATGGAATGGCAGATAAAGGGTTTCCCAGATAAGGCCAAGTTAAAGGAGCTCATCATTACCAATCCCTTATTATATAAAATGTTAAAGCGACTTATCTAAGAAAAAAGAAGAAGATGAAAACTATGAACAGTAAAATGATAACAAACTCACAACTATCAACAACTGAACCTAAAAACAGAAACAAAAACAAACTAAGCAAATACGTAGAACAAGAACAGATTCACAGAAATAAAGATCACATGATGGTTTATCAGAGAGAAGGAGGAATCGGGAGAATGGGGGGAAAGGTACAGGGAATAAGAAACATAAGTAGTAGGTACAAAATGAGTTAGAGGAGGTTAAGAATAGTATGGGAAATGGAGAAGCCAAACAACTTATGTGCATGACCCATAGACATGAACTAAGTGGGGGGAATGCTGGTGGGAGTTGGAGTGCAGGGCAGAGGGGAATAAAAGGGAGAAAAAATGTGACAACTATAACATCATAATCAATAAAAGTATACTTAAAAATAAAGAAGAAAACTTTGGAAGTATGCTGTGTATTTTTAATGGTGAATATAAATGAAATATTGACTCTGATTCTATAAACTACTTCAAGATTTAAATTTGACTTTATAATTTAACTAAAATCAGTTGTTTGGGGAACATTTTTAAAACCCTGTATGTGCCAACTTATTTTCAGTATATTATATTTTGTAAATTTATATATCAAGTATTATTGGAATATATAGTTTACCTGATTATTTTTTTAGGAATAAGTAAATTTCGATATTCTTTTGCCCTCTTTACCAACTTCTATACAGTACATTATTGTGTTTAATTAACTATTTTCCAGAATAAATCCTAATATGAATATACTGAGAGGATGTGAAACAAATGTGAATCCAGTATTACTTCTGTGTCATAGATGTACACACTTGATATCAGTTTGTTTCCATCTTCACATGTACCAAGTCCAGACATGGGCTTTGAATAAGTGATTTACCATAATCTTACTTGTGCCATTTTGCTATATTTATCCACAAAATAAAGCTAGCACAGTATATCATCATCATCATATCATCTAAATGTGTCAACATCAATAAATTTTTAAAATAAAGATAGATTCTGCATATGACACTGTTTTTACGAACAAAATTTTGCATTTGTCTTTGTCTAAAATGTTGTAGTTAAAAAACAAACAAACAAAAAAGTTTCTACTTTGCCATTGGAATTAGATTAAAATATTCAAAATCTACTAGTAACCTATTACATACTTTTCAGTTACGTTTTAAATACAGTACATATTGAGTGATTCCAGAATATATTAATGTAAATAAGTCAGAATTTTCCTTCTCTCTTTTAATTATTAAATGTGCAGATGGTTCGGATTTGTTCTATGTTTTAATTCTATTAATTCTTTCAAAAGTTTAGGATCCTTCCTTCTCTCCCTTCCATCTCCTTTCTCCCTCCCTCCCCTCTCTATCCCTCCTCTCACTCTCACTTTCTCTTTCTGGGCTCCATTTCTTAAAAGCAATATTTTTGAGTGGCAAAGCAGGGCCATCTAATGGATTGCTTTTCCACTTCAGGGAAAAGAATAAAGTCATTTCTTCTTAGTGATGTGCAAGTTATACACAGATTTTCCATTTTTCTTTGATTAGCAAAAAATGTCATATTACCGTACTTAAATGTAAAGAAGGCTTGGAAATAGCTTTTCCATCTAACAGGCATGTGCCTAGCTAACACTACACTGCTAAGGAAGAAAGACAAATTTTATTTTGGGAGACTATAGCCTTTCTGTCACAACTTGTAACTGAAAAAAATATGTATATAATTTTTCCTTTCTTTTAAGTCCGTATATGGCAGTAACAAACATTAGTTGATTAGATTACTTTTGTTAAAGCCTGAACTATGGGCTTATGGAACAGTCAGTGTTTTGTCTATTGAAGCATAAATATTTATAACATATATTTATACTTATTAAATATATATGTGTATATTAGACAATACAGAAAACAAAAAATACTTAAATATTTGAAAAATAATGTTTTAATTTTGGAGAATCTATATTCTTGATATGAGATTTTTCACCCACAATGATTTATTATGTGTCAAATTTTCTTGAATACCAGCCTAAAAGTTTATTCATTTTACTTAGTTTAGTCAAAAATGTAGTATTTTACATTTTATATAAAATGTGGCCCTCATGTGAATATAATACTTCACACTGTAATTCTGTTTTATTCATTCAGTGCAATTAACATATCATTATATATTTAAATGTATATCTAAAATAGAATTATTAATAACCACTTTAACAATATTTAATAAAATTATGCTCCCAGAAAATTTGAGCTCTTATGTTTATAACACCCTACTGATTAGAGTACCTAACAAAATTGAATCAAATATAGAAAACATGTATTTGAAGGTATGAAAATGCTACCAACTCAGCAAAAATTGCAGGGCTAAGGGCTAGGAAAGAATGAAATTCCAGGTGGTTAGCTTCATATTTGGTAAATGCTTTTTATCCTAAGATATTTATAAAAACTGCAGTTAGGAAGCTGCAAACTTGAAGTAAAAAACATTAACTAAAAGACTGAGAAGCTCTGTATAGCTTTCATCTGTATCATCAAGTTACATGAAAATAAAATGAATGTCAGGGCCCAGGAGAGGCAAGGGCTTACATAAGTACTACATGAGACTACCATGCAGGTTACATACAGTAATACCGCAGACAAACCAGTTCTGCCATTGACCACAGCCTGATTTAACTTCCATTTAGGAGTCTTTTATCTTTCTTGAGGAATAAAGTCTCATACATAAATTCAAATACATAGATTCAAATACACACACACACACACATATTTTTAAATTTATTATGTAGGGTCCAGCATAAGAAATGCCTGCTTGAGTGTGGTTGGTAGGGTAATAATATGAGTGTAATTATTTATAGTTTTAATTTTCATATTTCACATAAAATGTCATATGATAGGTTTGAGCATGATATTGTTATGTTACAGAATTACATGCTTATGATTTTGTAATAATAAAGGGATGTTATTTGTGTCAGACCCTGTGTATGTATATATATACACGCATTATATATAATATGTAATATATAATCTATGTGCAATATATAAACTATATATATATAATTTTATTTGGAATTTAATCAGAAGGAATAATGGTATAAAAGTAGAATTAACTAGAACCAACATGAAAACAGAGGCTATAACAGCAGGCTCAGAAACAGATGCTGTCACTATCAGCCATGTACTTTATTATACTTTGTTTAGCATATTAGAAAAATTAAGGTCTAAATGAATGATTTTTATAGGAAATAAGAATGTAAAAATAAAATCATATAAATTCTAGATGGCAAATTTCTAAATGAAAATGAATGTTTAATGTTTAGATTCAAAAACAAATTAGAAGCAGCTCAAGAGAAAGTCATTGAGCTGGAAAATAGGTTAGTGGAAGACTGTTGGGTTGACTTATAAAGCAACAAAAAATAGAAAATATAGAATTCTATTTAAGAGATGTAATTAAAATAGTGAAAGATACAACATTTTTAACCTTATTTTTATTGTTTACACTATTATGGTCGTCCCCATTTTTCCCCCTTTGCTCACCTCCACTGAACCCTTGCCCCTGCCTTTCCTCTGGCCATCACTACACTGTTGTCTTTGTCTGTGGGTCATACATATATGTTCTTTGGCTGATCCTTTCACATTCTTTCATCCAGTCCTTCCTCCCACCTCATCTCTGACAGTTGTCAGTCTATTCCATGTATCCATGCCTCTGTTTCTAGTTTGTTCACTAGTTTATTTTGTTCATTAGATTCCACATATAAATGAAATCATATGGTATTTGTCTTTCACTGTCTGGCTTACCAATGTGAGAGGATAAAGATAAAGAAATACAAGCACATCATACTAAAGCTCCTAAAAATCAAAGATAAATAGAACATGTTAACATCAGACAGAGAAAGGAAATTTTAGCTATAAAACAGAGGCCTCCAACAGAATTTAGAGAACCTAAAATAATAATATCTTAAAAAGATAGAAATATCTCACCTTAAAAATTATATTCAGTGATAATATACTGTATAATAAAAGTGAGAGAAATTTCTATTTCTTTTTAAGTATAGGAGCTTGCAACAGGTCAGTGATTCTATTAAAACAATTAGAAAAATTGATTTATTTTTAAAATTATATATATATATATAAAAGATTTTATTTATTTATTTTCAAAGAGGGAGTAAGGGGGGAGGAGAAAGAGAAGGAGAGAAACATCAATGTATGGTTAGCTCTCATGCGCCCCCTACTGGGTACCTAGCCTGCAATCCAGGTATATGCCCTAACTGGGAATCAAACAACCTACCCTTTGGTTTTCAGGCAGGCACTCAATCCACTAAGTCACACCAGCCAGGGCTTGAAAAAAAAAAAAAATTTTTTTAAATACATTGGAAGAATAAGAACTACATGAGCTAAAATTACAGAAAAGGTGAGTCCTTTCTAGTTATCCAATAATCACTAGCTATTATCTTGCCTGGGGGAACTTTCTGATTCTGATCATAGAAAAAAGTTCAGGATGATCCTAGCCCGAGATATATCATTGCTGGGGGAGAAACCTATAGAGATTTTTGCAGCTGGCATGATAGATTAGACACCAGAGAATTATAAAGCAGATAGACTTTTTTTAAATAGACCTTCTGCTGAGTTTCAGGATTATGTATTAACCTGAGGAAACGGGGCTAGAAACCTTGACAAATTACAGTAAATAATCTGCAGTCTCATGGTACATAACAAAGTGAATCCTAAGATTTGACTTTGGGTGGTAAATACACAATGAATTATAAAGATGATGTATCACAGACTTTTACACTGGAAAACTATATAATTTTATTTACCAATGTCACTCCAATAAATGTAATAAAAATTAAAAAGAAATAAAAAACATGTTCTCCTCCAGTCTTTCTGAGCGGTGGTCTACAAGAATACAATCAAAAGCTTGGAAGGCAACTTCTGAGAAAGACAAATGAGGCAGACTGAATCTTATTGAAATTGCAACTCAATCTTGATCTGGCTCAGTCACTAAATAGGTTAATATAGGTCAGTTTCCCAAGACCACAGATGGAGATTTTTGTGCAAGCAGTTTATTGAGGGAATGCTTACAGCAGAAACTTAAACCAGACTGAAGAAAAACTGATAGAGTATGAGAGGGGGAAAAAAGATCAGATTGTTTTAAAAATCTAGTCTTAGCCTGAAGCTAAGGAGAGCTCTGCCACATAAATTGTATCACGATGATCATCTCAAGTAGAAGAATGGGGCTGGCCTGTGACATCACTAACATGGTTAACCAGCTATCTCATGCTAAGTTGTTATGACTTGGAAAAAGTGGTAATAATATCTAGGTCATCACTGAAGAATCATCTATGGTTCACAATATCCAAGAAAATTTCAACAAAAAAAAACCAAACGACTATGAAGAAATCAAAGTATAAGATATAGTAAAATGGCAACAGAAACAATATATTAGTGAAAATAAATAAATAAACACTATAATTTTTCATGAGGTAAAGGATTATATATTTTAAGTCATCAATTATCTTCAAATTATAAATATACTCTGAAGCATCAGTAATTAAAATAAAGTTGCACTAATGCAAAGGTAAATAAGGAAACATATTAGAGAAATCAGAAATTTTCACAATTATACAACCACCTAATATGTAATATGTATGGAATCTATGCACAGGAATATTAATAACAGCTATGTATGACTATATGTATATATATATGTATGTATTACTATATATGTATGAGAATAGTAACAACAGCTTTAGCTTAAAGTGGGAAACAACTCAAATGTCAAACAGCACGTAAAAAATAATGTGAGATATATTCATTATAGTCAGACTTTGAAATACACATGGTAATAATTAAAAATGAACTATAGATGCATAAAATCCATGATGTTGAATTAAAGAAGTTAGACCCAAAATATTAGAATATTTACAATTACATTATGATGATTCAAAAAATTAAGGCAAAAGTTATGTTTATAAAAATCTGAAGAAAAATTAACCACAGTAGAGGACATGACTAAGTAGGGGTAGGAGAGAATATTCTAGTATGGTAAAAGTTTAGTGTATATTTTGTATGTACATAGTTCTTATGTAACTAAAAGCAGTTCTAGCTGCCTGCCACTACAAAAGCCAATTACTCAAGAGGCAGTTGCTGATGTAAAGGAAAGTGGTCTATTTGCAAATTCTGGTCACTGGGAAGATGGGGGACTCATGTCTCAAAGCCCATGTTCTGTGGAGATAGAAGACTAGTATCATAAAGGCCATCTCCACCCCTCAGTGCTGGCAGAGGCTTTTATAAGAAGGGAGAAGGGAACAGAACAAAGAGATCGTGGGCAGGGATTGAAAAGTTCTCTAGGTGCAGACAAGCACAGTCCATTCCAATAAAGCACGTGATGGCCCAGTGTGCATCATCCTGTTTAGTCATCCTGGATTCACATCATCACAGCTTCAGTCATTGTGGCTCCATGGTTGAAGGTCAGCAAATCTCCTGGAGTTGGATACCTGAAGGTTGGGGTCTGTATCTTTTGAAGTTAGTTCTTAGGATTCTCAAACAAACCATGCTGTTCACCTACAAGCTACATATTAGTCAGAATCAGCACTTGCAGGAACAATGTCAATATAGTGAGGTAGGTTATACTTTCCCACCAGTACAATTTTCCACTGTTACATAAATATAAAAAATAGAATGTTAAACAGAAATATGATATCTAATTTTGATATCTAATTGTTTCTGAAATCTACATTGTACTAAGGTTATGCATCAGAATCAAAACTGAACACTTGGATATTTAACAGGATAGAGCAGATTATTGTTAAAACAAAATGAGAAGTAATGACAATGAAAGAAGAAAGTAATTTTTTCACATTCTTAGAAAGGTTGTTAAGGCAATATTTTTTGTTCCAATAAGCCACAAAATAAATGAAAGATGGCCAATTGAAAACTACACTCATTATAAAATACTCATATTATACATTATTATAATACTCATATTGAAATTATTATAAAATACTCACATTGAACTCAATTTACCATTTTCCAATCTAGTGTTTAATAAAAAATGTAAATCCTATGTCTTGTAGTGTTTTAATCATAGCAATATTCCTTGAATTCAATTATCTCTTTTTTTCTGAAAGTGGAAAACATTAGTGAAACAGTATTTTTTTTAAAGGAACTAGTAAATTACTGAAAAAGTAGAACATTGTGAACTTTAAATATTTTTTTAGTGTAGGGTTGAGTCAGAAAACAATAGATACCTGATGAGTTACATTTCAAAGTTTCTTTTAAATTACTCATATTAAAGTTATGTATGCTTAGTATTTTGAAAAAAGAGATTTTTGTCTTACAAAAATCTTAAGTTTTGGAAAACAACATTGCATTCATCTATATAATCATCCCTCTAGGACTTTAGCAATTACATCTGGGGCATGCATTATGTCTCTGCAATATAAATATCATTTACTTGATTCTAAACGCCCTTTGTTGCAAATGCCAAAGTTTTTTTGTGATGGGTTCAATAGTAATAGTTTGATATTTCCTCAATGGCTAGAACTTCTGTTTTTATTTTAAAGCAATAAAATAATGCTGGCTTAGACTATAACACCAAATGCTAGTAAGGTTGTGGAGTAACAGGAACTCTTATCCATTACTGGAGGAAATACAAAATGGAAATACCATTTTGGAAGACTCTGTGGCAGTTTCTTACAGAACTAAGCATACTTTTATCCCATAAGTCATAAATTGCACACCTTGATATTTACATAAAGTAGTTAAAAACTTATGTCCACACAAAAACTTGTACATGGATATTGTAGCCACTTTATTCATATTTTCAAAACTTGGAAACTAGTGATCAGTATGTCTCAGTATATCCAGGCATAGACTATATTAACACACACACACACGCACACACAATAAATAAATAAACTATCAAATCATGAATCCATGGAGGAATCTCAACTACAAATTACTAAGTGAAAGAAACAAATCTGAAAAGTACTTGGTGATTACAACTACTTGACGTTTTGAAAAAAGAAAAACTATGAAGATGGTAAAAGTATCAGTGTTGAAAGACTGGGGAAAGGAGAGATGCAAATGTACAACAGAAAGGATTTTTGATCTGTAAGATACTAAAGTAATGAATACATATCTTTATATATTTTTCAAAACATATACAATGTACATAACCTAGAGTGAACCTTAATGTAAACTCTGGACTTTGTTTGATAATGATCTATCAATGTAGATTCATTAGTTGTTCAAAGTGTACCACTACGGTGAGGTACCTTGATAGGAAGGTTATGGGTGTGTGGACAGAGGAGTTATGTGGGAACTCTCTGTGCTTTCTCATCTGGCACCATTTTTAATGTGATATTTTAGCATTGACTATTCCAGAAATACAATACTAATATGTGATTTATAGGCATGTGATGAAGGTAGCTTTTTATTTAACTCATATCTAGGACATAACACAATTTATTATTTTTTGGAAGGTTGACCAGTTGTTTTCTAGTGTTCTTTCAATGATGTGGGTATTTTCTTAAGCCCAAAATTCCAGGTTACTAGCATTATGCATAAAGAGCCACAATAAACATTTCCTGCTTGATGTTAGTTGCAAATGTAAAGCACCTATCCTTATGTATATTAAAATTCAAACTGCCCTGGCTGGCATAGCTCAATGGATTGAGCACGGGCCTGCGAATCAGAGGGTCGGTGGTTCTATTCCCAGTCTAGGGCACATGCCTTGGTTGCAGGCCAGGTCCCCAGTGGGCATGTGAGAGGCAACCACACAGTGATGTTTCTATCCCTCTCTTTCTCCTTCCCTCCCCTCTCCCTAAAAATAAATAAAATATATTATTAAAAAATTCAAACTTATAGCTCTTAGGTTTAATTTCAGGTTTAGCTAAAATTTTTGTGCTTTGTACTTCATGTCTTAATTATTATTCTTAATTCTGGCTTTGGAAAATTCAGGTTTGTTTTATCTAACTCTGTATTAAAATTATTTAACATCAATTTTATTATATTTTTATCTGCATTTTAAAATAGGAGAGGAGGCTGGCCTTTTTTTAGGTGAGTAAATTTCCCGAAGAGTAATCACTTCTAACATATTAATGCTCTGTGTATGCTATTGTAACTTTGACTTATGCTTTCCATTTTTTGATGTCACTGAATATTTTAATAAACTGGACTGCTAATAACTCAAAAATAGTAATATTTACAAATGGGCTGAAGCACGGTAATAGCAGCTTTGTGATTTAAATAACAATGGTTTTATTATTTTATTTATTTATCTATTTATTTATTTTTATCATTGTTCAATTACAGTTGTCCCCATTTTCCCCCATTACTCTCCCCTACCCCACCAACCTCCACCTCCCAAAATTTTCTTTGAGAATATCAATGTTTTTATTTTATAAAATTACATATTTTTGTATGTTGGTTTTAAGTGTATTACTTTAATTTTAAATATTTATTTCATTTTTCAACTATTTGCCCAGAAAAAAGCTATATAGTTTTTTACTATTTCTCATTGAAGTTTTTACTGACAATTAAGTGTAAATAAATGTTTGGACATTGTCTTTAATTAACTGAAAACAATATTTTGTTTTGTTCTGTTTTGTTTAGTGATTAAGTTACAATAGTATAATTTATCAAGGTAATGTGCCCTAATTTTGGGGTGTCCCGATTGAATACTTGCTACACAACTTTGTGCTGTATGAGGATTTGCTTAGCCATATTATCCCTTAATTTGGGGGTATTAACTTTATATCAGTTTTATTGCTGTTGTAACAAATTACCACCAATTTGGGGACTTAATGCAATGCCGTTTTGTTATCTTACATTTCTGTAGGTCAGAATTTGCACATGGATATAATTTGTTAAAACTAAGGTATCTGCATTGCTGCCTTCCTTTTTGAAGGCTCTGAAGATTCATGTCTTGCTCTTTCAGGTTGTTGGCAGAATTAAGTTACTTGCAGTTGTAGGGCTAAGGTTCCTATTTTCTTGCTGGTTGTAAGCTCAAGGCTACTTCCAGTTTCCAGAGGCACCTTCCTTGGCTTCTGGGATCCTTACTCCATCATCAAAGCCAATAAGGGCAGATCTAGTTCTTGTACTGTTGCACCTCTGATAGTTCTGTCAGGTCCATTTCCATCTGTCTCTGATCTCAGACAAGAAAGATTCTCTGCAGGGGTTTTTTGTACTTTTTTAAAAAAATAAATTTATTGGGGTAACATTGGTTAACAAAATTATATAGGTTTCAAGTGTACAGTTCTATAGTACATCATCTGTATATTACATTCTGTGCTCACCATCCAAAGTCCAATCTTCTCTGTCACTATATACTTGACCCCCTTTATCCTTTACTAACCCCCATCCCCCTCCCCTCTGATAACCACCATACTGGTGTCTGTGTCTGTTTCTGTTCCTTTTTCTTGTTTGTTCATTTGTTGGCTTCACTACTCAACCATAAGAAAAGATGAAATACTGCCATTTGTGACAACATGGATGAATCTTGAGAATATCATGCTAAGTGACATAAGACAGACAGAAAACGTCAAGAACCATAATCTTTCACTCATATGTGGGGTATAAATCTCAAAGTTTCTCTCCCTTTAAGGATTTATGTGATTAGATTTTTTACCACCTTAATAATTTAGAAAAATCTCAGCATCTCAAGGTATGTGTCAATAATCACATCTGCAAAGTTCTCTGCCATGTAAGTTAAGTCATAGATGCCAGAAATTAGGATGAGAACATCTTCAGAGTACCATTATTCTGCCTACCACAGTTCTTTATATAACAACTCTCCTGATTAAAAAAAAATTCTTCAGAAGCTCATGTTAGCAATACATGTTTGATCTTTTTTTTTTTTTAATATTTATTTATCTTTAGAGGGGAAGAGTAGGAGAGAAGGAGAGGGAGAGAAACATCAATGTGTGGTTGCCTCTTGTGTGTCCCATGCTGGGAACTGGCCTGCAACCCAGGCATGTGCCCTGACTGGGAATCGAACCACGATCCTTTGATTCGCAGGCCCGCGCTCAATCCACTGAGCTACACCAGCCAGGGCACATGTTTGATCTTTAATTCCATCTCCCAGTTTCTTAAACTCCTTTTCATATTTTTTCATTTTATGTCTTTTGGCAAAGTTCCTTCAACCACAACATGCTGTCAGATTGCTAAAAACTTAGGTGTGTGATCTTCACCACCTCACTAACTGCTATATAGAAACCATCATAATAATCTTCACCTCAAATTGATGCATCTTCAGGTCCATTTATTTTTTTCTAAAGGAATCAACTCCAGCACCATCTTATCTGAAGGATCTTCCTTTAAAATTTCACACATGCTGATAGGTTATTGTGTATGTGTATTGTACCATGCTTAATTAATTTGTTGTCTATATTTACTTATTCATCTTAGAGCACTGTAAATTTAAAATCTACAACCACTGTTCCATATATCTGATTGTGTGAACCAATGTCACAACCATCACAGGCACTGAGTGATTGCTGCTGATGGTTAAATGAATGGATGCATTGAGCAAATGAATTAATGAATCATCTCATGAAGTGGCTTTAATAGGATATTACAATGAAATATGGCTAAATATCCATAGCTTAGGTTGATAGCTTACAATGAAATATGGCTAAATATCCATAGCTTAGGTTGATTTTTGGCTACTTTGTTCCAAAGTCTGGACTTCTCCTAGTAACAGTCAGGCTTTCAAAATCAGGAAGCATTTGCCATATGGCATGATGATTTTACTCAATACATAATTTTTAGGATACAACTTGACAAATCTCTATTAATATTCAATAAATATCTAAAACTGTATTTTAAATGACTATAAATTCTGTTTTCTTTCATAAACTCTTAATAAAAAATTGGGGAATAATCCATAAAAAGCTAGCTTCAAAATTAATAAATCATGGAAAATATATTTTAATTAGTAAAATAATCAGATTAGGTGCATTTTTACATATTTAAAATGAATTATTAATATTTATCTTTATTACATAATATATTTCAATGCCATGCATATATACAACTGCCTTTTGATAGAACTTTGGACTAGCAATTCTTTCATTCTATTATTGTTCTACCAAATGTAGCTGACTGGTCTAGTCAGGCTAATTAGTGTAACAGTCAGTTAACTTATCAGTAAGAGGTTTCTACTACATAACATCTATACTCTCTGTTTTTCTATAAATCTTTAATTTCTATGTGGAACACTTTTTCTAGTATCTCATTTTTTATTCAAATGGCACCTTGATATAATAAATTAGAAACAAAGTAAGATTCATTCTGGAAGTAATATGTTAAATCATGACATTTCTAATGAATAAAAATAGAAATACAATTTTGTCTTACATCCTTTGGTTGAGATTATATGTGACTATATAAATAACAAGGATGTATACTATGTAATGTATAATAAATAGCACATAACATATAATATATATTATGCATATAAAATTTATCTAGACCATATGCTTAATTGAAGTTAATAAAACATTCTAATTTATGAAATTACAGATACAAAAATGTCTAAAATATACTGATCAATTACTTTATGAGGTACCTAATTGTTTTAAATCTCAAAATTTAGGATGCATTATAACATTTTGGGGCGTCTTTATTTTTTCTGATTTTATTTTTATTTATTTATTTTTCCCTTCTCTCATTTATTTTTATTTATTTTTTTAATTTTTATTTTAATTGTTAATCTCGTACAGTTTTCTGTCTTTATTAAATTTATTGGGGTGACATTGGTTCACAAAACCATGAAGGTTTCAAGTATAGGGCTCAATAAAACATCATCTGTACACTACATTGTGTGCTCATTGCCCCAAGCAAAGTCTCTTTCCATCCACATTTCCCTCCACAACTTTGCCCACTTTCCTCTTTGCAAAATCCTCATCCGCCTTTCCCTCTGGCTGTCACCACAGTTTTCTGAGTTTATGTGTTATGTATATATTTTGTTGGCTAATTGGTTAATCCTTTCATCTTCTTTAAGCAAGTACTTAAATCAATGATTAGGAAGATTAATTATTCACTGGGAAAATTTACTTTGAGAACATGTCTTATTGTTATTTTTAATATGATACAGAATACATTTCTATTATATATTATTTTCAATGAATAAAATTATTATTTTGTATAAAATATATGTTTATTTTATTTTAGTATACTGTTTTGGCACTTACATTCAGTTATCCTTCATTATGATTTTTTTTTTACAGAATTATGAACTCTTTCTTAATATGGCTTTTTATAATTCAAGGATGACTTGAAATTGAACTCTACAAGAACATATGTAAGTAGGAAATGTGAAGTCTCAGAAGGGTCTTCCTTTCATTCTACTTTTGTTACAGAATTAAAGCAAATTCATGTAAATTTTCAGGGCTTGCAAGTAATACACTTCCTTCTCAATCAGTATTAATATGCTGCTCCACGTTATTGACTTAGTAATTTCTATCTTAACCAGAAGCTATCTAACATTGCATTTCACATATATTTCATATCTATCATTTAGTTCGTACAAGATTTTCACTAACCAAACTAATAGCATTTAGCTGATAGTTAAGAGGATGCTTTGTAATTAATCTGCCTTATTGAAGTCGCATCTCACTTACATAACACCTCTCTAACTTGGATAACCCACTCAACCTCTCCACAGTTAAGGCATGGGATTCTGCAATTAAAAAGAAAAAAAAAAAGACATCATATAAACATTATATGTATGATTGATTTTAAGTTTTATGCTAGGTTTCAGAATAGAAGAAAATAAATCAGAAAAATAAAATTAATAGCAGTGTGACCCTAATAGAGTGGTTTTGTCATGTGCAGTTTTAAAGTCTGAAGGTCAGTCTCAGTAAATTGGTCACAGGGAATATCTCAGCCTGTTTGTGGAATTAATTGCCAGTCATATTAGCTATTTTTAAGGTTGTTAGTTTATACTGATATCATGTGGTTTGAAGAAACATCATTTGTGTTTGGTTCTTAGCAGAAAGTGGTATTCTGTAAGGTATATTGAGACAGGCCATGACTTCATAGTTTTGTGAGTTTTTCTGCCCTCTACTTTATCTTTTGAGAAAAATAAACTTGATTATTTCTTCATAACTTGTACGCTACAGAGGTAAATAGAGATTACTTCTTATAAATAAACCATTGATTAGAGCAGAAATTCATGCTTAAGCACATTCTCCTAGAGACAATGCTCCTTACAGAAACATATATAAAAATTAAATATTTAAACAACTGTCTTTTAGTATATCACTTGGGGCCATGAGAACAGAGAAAGCAGTTGTCAAGTTTATAAATATAAAACTTAAAATACTCTGACAGAAAGCAAAACCAAAAACGTGTACTCATCAACAAGATTTGAGTGTAAGTTTGTGTCATCCCTAATGTTATTAAACATTGTCTTTCAATGTATGACAAATCATTTGAGCCAATAATAGATACTAGCCAGTAATAACAATAAGATATAATAGCCCAGTTGCTAATGAACAGTTTTGTTTGTTTTATCATTTATAACAGTGAAATGTAAACACTCGGTTTGTATAAAATTGATGCGGACACTGGCTAGCAGTGTCCGCGTCATTATGGGTGAAATAAAACATACACACAGACTATGGAGTCTGGTGGAGGAAAAAGGATGACAACATGGCTCTTCTCTCAAAGTGAGCAAAAGCCTCGGCTTCCGCCATGACAGGCCTTTATTTTATTTCTCCTCACATTACAAGATGGTCCTCACTCACTATCCACAGGTTACAACAAAGGAGCCAATGCCCCTAATCACATCACAGAAGAAGGATATTAGCAAATGAAAAGGCAAAAGTGGTTGAGCTGGTTACACTGGTCCCTGCAAGGTTTTGCACTTGCAGGGTGAGGGAATTTTAGCAAGAAGCAAGTCTCAAAAGCAGCGTAGGTATATTGCAAATCTGATGACCCATGAGAGAACCTATCTGTGGGCATGGGTCCTGTGCATCTCCAATTGGGAGCTGGGCCCACACCATGCAGAAGGGTCTGCCACATAAAATAACCATGGCAGACAGAGAGGGACAAGTAAAAAGCACATTCCACATGAAAGGATGTAGGAAGCTGTAAGCAATTTAAGATTATGGCGTGGGCCTGACCTTAAGGATCCTCCCAGATTTTCTGTTTGGTGCTCTAAAAACTAGACAGCTCTATATTTCTGAGGTCCTTCCAAATTAAATATTCAAAACTGAAATTTGCTTTTACCTCTGACATCTTTGAGGTATTTAATACAATTTTGGGGATATACATTGGTTACAACATTATAATGTGCTTGTTAACAGAATTTTTACAGGATTCGTGTATGTATTATGAAAGTATTCTTTGCAAAATGTTAAGAACAGTATTCTCTTATTTGTCACATGTCAAAGATTTCTCTATCTCTTTAGTGAGGGAATTGGTAAGATAATAAAGCTGGTTCCAAGCAGAACACTGAGACTGGTTTACATAGACAGTGAAAGAAAAAAAATGCCAAAATAAGATTTCTAAGTCAGATACTAAATTGTTTCATTCCTAAAGGATGATAAAATTACATTTGGTATCATCTTTTACATTTCTAAAAGTATTTTATAATTTAAATTTTAATGTCTGAGGATGACTTTGAAGGACACACATTAATCTTTCTGCCTTATTTCCATGTTTATATGATCTTAATGGTTTATGAAACCTCCATAGTTTCAGCTACGATGTTTGCAAGTCTTCTTGACTTCTCAGGCTTACCTTAAGAAATGGTTCATACCTGCATTACACACACTTTGGAAATCCTCCAGCTTTTCTCAGTCATTTGAAGTTTTATGCAGAGAGGTTGTCTAAGATTGTAGCATCTACCACTGTGTAAAATTCTCCTGGCTGTCACTGCCTTTCAGTATCTTTATTCCTATCACCAGAATTCATTCTCTGAGTAAAATATTCTACTCTTCAGTCATCATACCACAAGGTGTTTTAATATATTTTTGAAGTTTCCAACTTTATTGAAAATGAGTAAGTGAAAAAATGTTGGAAATTAAGCTATTTTTCAGTATTAATAACTGACATCCTAGAAATATACAATCTAGGGGACATCCCATAAGCTTCTCTTTTAAAAATATTAGTTTGACTAGTTTTTTTCCCCCTGATGTTTCTGTCAAGCACTGCACGACTTTTTGAAAATGAAAAATGAGGCAGATTTCAACTCTTTTCTTCAAAGATACTAGATGCTAAGTTAGGATATGGTACAAATATTAACTAAGAAAAACCCCACTGCAATTAACTCTGCAGGGCACTTTGTATTGTTTTAAAGTTGTTAAAAATATTATGTTGATTTTGACTGATTTATTTGTTGCACTGTATTAAATCCTATGTTCAGTTTTGGAAATTGTACTGAGATATATTCTTTCAGTGACAGTTTTTCTCTAGTGTTGTTTGCTCTTGGTGAATGTTTTAAGTGAAAATGGTATGATCCTACATTCTTAAATCATTCTTAAATTTGAATCCAGGCTCTGAAACAAAGATGAAAAATCATACCTTTCTTAGTATGGCTGTGAGAATTAAAGTAGTTCACACGTTAAACACTTAAGAAGTCTAGCATAGAAAATATTGTTCATCGTACTTGTTATTATCAGACATAGCAGTGAAACATAAAAATATCCCACTGTTCTAAAAATATTATATGAACATATTTTAAGCAAGTATAATACTCAGATTTCCTTATTTTCACAGAAAATATAAATGGTGATAGGTGATTATCCAGTTAGTGAAGGGAAAGAAAGGAAAAAAGAAGAGGGGCTCTGCATAGGGAAGGGCAGTGCATGGGGGATGGTAGAGATAGTATGGAGAGTTAAACTTCCAATGACTGATTTAGAAAAGATGTAGTCTCACAAAGCCAAATAACCTCCACTATTTGTTGTAAGATGATTCTTTATAGATAACATAATTTAAAATGTTATGCACAAATTTGTATTCTGTTTTTTCTGAATATCTTTGTTTTCTAAAAAAAATCACAGTTGACTTTTTAATCTTTTTTTTAATTGTTGACATTGTCATAGATACTCCCCATCCTCCCTTTGCTCCCATACCCAACCCCTGTTCCACGCCCCCACCACCAGCTTTCACCACATTGTTGTCTGTGTCAGTGGGTCACATGTGTATGTTCTTTGGCTAATCCCTTCACCTTCTTTCATCCAGTTCCCCCAGCTTTCCTCCTCCCCTCTGAAAGCTATATCCATGTATCCATGCCTCTTTCTATTTTGTTCATCAGACTCTGTGAGATCATATGGTATTTTTTTCTCTGACTGGTTTATTTAGCTTAGTATATAATAGTCCCCAAGTCCATCCGAGCTGGTATTTTTGCTTTTATATGAGATCCAGTCCAAAATAAAGAGAAAAAAATAATCATGATGTCAACTCAGACTAATATTTACTAAAACATTTATTCTTAAAACAGTCTTACCAAATTCTATACCTCCACTTTAATAAAAAAAGTCTAGTATATAGCAAAAATGAAAGTACTTTTTAAAAAAATAATTGCTTTAAACAATATATTTTCTTGAAATTCTCCTATCTCCCTGAAGTGTAATCAATTTGAACATTCTATAGCACTGACCACTGTGAAATCATAACATAGAAATAAGCATATGAGCATTACCCTTTTCTTCCCATTCTTTAAGGTAGACTTGAAGAAAGAAAAGAAAAAGAAATGAACCAAGAAACAAAAAGGAAAAACAGAGCCTTAAAATCTGCAGCAGAAAAAGTAATGTCATTAGATCATTATCACAGTTCTTTTCACTGTGCTAAATGAGCTGACTCATTTTGAACAAAAAAGTCTGTGTTCTTTAATAGGGCATAACTAGAAATCTTCAGCAACTGCTTGTTGCCTCTACAGTGAGATGCATTCGTTGTGTTTTTTCATGTCATTGTCAAATACTTGAATTTGTTCTCACTTCAGAATCTGGAGGAACCAGTTGAAACTAATCTGTCAAACCTATTTCATAGATCTAACTGCCTTATTAATTATAATATACAAAATTGGAAACACCTTCATTTTTATCTCTTCTTCCTATCGAAATTTTTACAATATTGATTTACTTCATTGTTGAGACTTTTTAAGAACATGTCATAAGAATGTCTTTGCTCTGGCTGCTGTAGCTTAGTTTGTTGGACATCCTCCTGTGAAACTAAAGTTGCTGTTTTGATTCCTGGTCAAGGCACTTGCCTGTGTTGTGTGCGGGCTTGTTTCCTGATTGAGGTGCATGCAAGAGGCAACCGACTGATATTTCCCTCGCAGACAGATGTTTCTTTCCCTCTTTTCCTTCCTGCCTTCCCCACTCTCTAAATAAGTAAATAAAATCTTTTAACAAAGAATATTTTAAAAGTCCACATGGGCAATTAGCATAGGGTCTAATTTCAAAATTGTTTAACATACAACTGGGTGTCTGAATCATCCTATTTGTTTCCTGATGCAAATATAGTAATAGATTTTGCCTATTTAACTGAAGGACCATTGAAGTTTATTTTTCTTTTTCTTTTTGTATTTATTTACTTGATTGGTTAATTTAGGCAAAAAGAGGAATCTTTTTACTGCTTCTTTAAGATAATCTTGATTTTAATATAAAGGAGAGACTAAACTATGAATTAAATATGCGTTCTGTGGAACTGAGCAGTCAACTGACCCTAAAATGAATATAATCATACTAAAAAGCATGATAATTCCATGTCTTGCTGTGGAGAACAAGTTGCAGTTGTACAGTACACTAAATCCTTTTTGCATATATTACTTGATTCCCTCATGGCTATTAAAAGGCAGTACAGCAAGCATTAACACCATTATACAGAAACCTGAGGCTCAGGCTGTCAATTGAACTTTATAATGCATCAGGATAATCTAGAAAGTGTCATAAAAATACAGATGCCTGAACACTGCTAAGATCAACCGAAGGAAAATGTCTGGGATTGCACATTTAAATAGTCTCCCTAAGCAATCCTTGAGTCAGCCTAGCAACCATTCTTTATACTGTGAGGCTTTAGGTTTATCCCAACTAAGCACTCTGCAGCAAGGCAATGGGAGTGCTCGTGGGGCAACAGTGAACTTGCTAGTGTGAGAGTGAGGCAAACTGGACTCACCTGCTTTGAAGGATACTTCATCAAGATATCTCCAGGTAAAAACCCAGCCAAGTCTCCTTGCATCCATGACAGATATATTTATCAAGTATTCTTTAATGAAACTTTTGAGAAAGTAGAATGGGAATGGGGAAGGGAAAGGGTTACCTTGGGGAAATATCAACATCACTCAAATTCCTTTCTTTTTCATTTAAGGAGAACTTTTAGGACCTCTGAAATTAGTTTTTTATTTAAACAATCCAAAACCTGTCACAGTTAGAAGGAAGCCTCAACAAACGACAGGATCCCTGGGTCTAATAGGCCTTAAATACTGATAATACGAGTAAAGGTGGAAACTTCCTCCCATGGGTCTGAAGCATACAGCTTCTTTGTGTTTCTTTTTTTTTTTTTTTTAAGAATTTATTTATTTATTTTTAGAGAGAGGGGAAGGGAGAGAGAAAGAGAGGGGGAGAAACATCAATGTATGGTTTCATGTGCCTCCTACTGGGGACCTGGCCCACAACCCAAGCATGTGCCCTGACTGGGAATTGAACCAGTAACCCTTTGGTTCACAGCCCATGCTCAATCTGCTGAGCTACACCAGCCAAAACTTCTTTGTGTTTCTTGACGGGGTATTCTGTCTTGCTTGGAGATAAAGATAATTTAGGTAACCTCTAAATAAATTTTGAGTAATATAACTAAACAGTATGTGGTAATATGTGCTATTTCAAGTTTGCTTCAAGTCTGGATAAAATGTCAGATTTAAAATAACTGTTTACATTTATTTTTATGAAATATAATATAGCAATTAACTAATCTCAGATATACTGGAGACAGCATACCTTTGTTTCCTCTTACTTTTCTAGCCCTAAGGCCTCTGAGTTATAACTCAAAGCTTTATTGAAAAAGAAAACATTACCACTTTTTGATGCTTGAGATATTGCATCTTGTATAAAGATTCCATTTTAGGGGCTCAATTTTGATTTCAGCTAAATAATTACAGAGGATTGCCTCTGCAACTAAAGATTTACAAGATAGCAGGTAATGCATACCTGGCTATCTTAATTTAAAATCTAAAACATCCAGATAATAGCCATCTTTATCACTTCACTTTGGCTCACAGCACTTTCTGTACTTTTTTTTAAATTTGTTTGTTTTGTATATTTTCCCATCACAGATTTAAGTGGATATTTTAATGTTTTCTTTAATCTCAGCCCTAGGCTAGAGAAGGTTGTTTTATTTCAGATAGGAAGCAAAAAAATTAGGTTCATTTGATGGTAATGTGATCAGAATCAATGTATTTAGTCTTTACAATTTTAATAAATAATCTGTTTTGAATCAAAGTGCACTAACACAAGACATTTTACAAGCATAAATACATTTGCAACAATGGAATTTTGGCATGGTAAGTTTGCTCTCTCTCTTTGAAAACATAAGGTAAAGATTCGTGAGTATTGAGTGTATACTTTTCTAGGAGGACACAGAAAGATAATATTATTACTGTTTTTAAGTAGTTCTTAGGAGAAACCAGAGAAATGTAATTTCCAAAATCACAAAAATTATGTTACTTGTAACTTGATTAAATGATTGTGACATTGGAGATATTATGTAGCATATTATATATCTCATCTCCGAATGAAACTTTTAAACCTTTGTTAATACATTATGAGTCAAATGAGTTAGAATAGAGCCAGAACACCCCACTCAAAATGTGTTATTATGCATATTATTATGAACATTAGTAATGCTTTTATTGTAGAATGTCAAAATAAGTTAGTATTTGAATGTGCCTGTGCTTTTAAGATCAATCAAGAATTTTTTATACAGAATGTGAATTTGAGTAAAATAATGACTATAAATCCCTGATATTATGTATATTATATAGTATATATAGTTGTGTATATACATGCTTGTATATGCATATATATGTATACATATGTAGTTTTCAAAATTGGTACTTATACTTTGTGACATCAATCTGTTAAAAATGTTACGGTTGTGAAATGTATTTTTCTATTTTACAGATAGACAACCAACACAATGGGATCAAAGTCATGTTTCTGACTAGATATAGGATACTTTCAAATTTTTGCATTGTTAACCTGCTGATGGACAACTAAAAACTTAAAAACTTTTTGCATTCTAAGAATGTTGAATACCCTCTATTTTACCCTGTCTCCTCAGCTAACTCTAATTCACACTATGTAGAATAGTTTTTTTTTAATATTTTTTCCATGTTAAGAATGCATATATGAGTGGGTATTTAGAGGTGTATCTATGTGGGGAAATGTAAAGTTATATCTGCATAAGAGCTAATATCTTGGATATAACATAACAAATGCATTTACTGTGGTCAAACTAAAACAATGTTATTAGCCACAGTGAATTTTTTACATTTAGCCTGCTTTTGGAGTGTTTCTGAGAAACTGCATTGAATGAATGTTCCCCTTAGTGAAGAAAGTTTCCAGCTGATTTAAACAGTCAATATGATATACTAAGTTCCAGTTCTCCCAGGTGCCTAAGTCTGACAAATGATTGGCTTATGGGTCTTTCTGGGGAGCAGATAACGGCCAGCCCAGGATTTTCATTTTCAAACTGTGTTATTTGATTTCTGATTTTCCTCTAACTTGCATTAAATTTGCAATTGCAGCCTAAGGAGTTACTTTTTTTAAGCTTATGGATTTTGATCTAAGATTTAGAAAGCCTTAGAGAGATCAGTGAGGATTCCAGAGTCCTATTTATATGGACTATCACAATGACACCTGGATTTATCTAAAGATTTTTACTACAAGAAATATGCAAAGTCAGAATTAGTATATATTAACAGTTTTGGAACCACAAAAAGTGAGGATTTGCAGTTTTTTATTTGTATTAAAATTTTTATGTTTATATGTATTATCTTAACACTTGGAAAAACCAATGTAGGAAAAAGTTGGAACCTATTTGGAATCCACTGCTATAATTCTGAGACAGGAACAGTACAGTTGTAGCAAGTAATTCCTACTACCGTATAATTTATAGGGCTTAAAATCCATGATAAAGGTAGAATTTAAAGAAAGCAAACATAATATTTGGATTTTCCCTAATTAAATAATTAATTAATTTCACAAATACTTGTCTCTTCTTATTAAGGACAGAACATGATAAAGTACAGGAATACTGAATAAGCATTTGGCCCAAAAGCCAAATGCCAAATAGATGTGAATCAATATTCATCTGAGGCTTAAACTCATTATGATGGAGAAATACTTGCACAAACCTGACATTTTATTTTATTTATTATTTTGTTACTGTTCAAGTACATTTGTCTCCATTCGCAACCCACCACGGCCCCCCACACACCCCTCCTCCTACCTTCCAACCTACCTCCTTTGGCTTTGTCCGTGGGTCCTTTATACATGTTCCTTGATGGCCCTTCCCCTGTTTTCCCCCATTAGCCCTCTCCTGCCTCCCCTCTGGTTACTGTCATTCTGTTCTTTATTTTCATGTCTCTAGTTGTATTTTGCTTGCTTGTTTGTTTTGTTAATTAGGTTCCACTTATTGGTGAGATAATATGGTATTTGTAATTCACTTCATAGTTTATTTCACTTAGCATAATGCTCTCCAGTTCCACCCATGCTGTCACAAAGGGTAGGAGCTCTTTCTCTCTGCTGTGTAGTATTCCATTGTATAAATGTACCAGAGATTTTTATTTACTGATGGGCACTTAGGCTGTTTCCACCACTTTGATATTACTGTAAATTGTGCTGCTATGAACATTGGGGTGTGTAGGATTTTGAATTTGAGTTTCAGGATTCTTTGGGTATAATCCCAGCAGTTGAAATGTTAGGTCAAAAGGCAGTTACATTTTTAGTTTTCTGTGGAAACTGCATACTGTTTTTCACAGTGGGTGCACCAGTCTGCATTCCCACCAACAGTGTACTAGGGTTCCCTAGGGTACTAGGGTTCCTAGGTAAAGATACTTGTGGATATCTTTTCTCCACAAGATATCCAACACTTGTTGTTTGTTGATTTGGTTATGATGGACATTCTGATCTGTGTGAAGTAGTATCTCATTGTAGTTTTAATTTGCATCTCTCTGATGGCTAGAGATCCTGAGCATCTTTTCATAATCTCTGAGCCCTCTCTATGTCCTCCTCGGAGAAGTGCCTGTTCAGGTCCTTTGCCCATTTTTTAGTTGGGTTGTTTGTCTTCCTGGAGTGGAGTTGTGTGAGTTCTTTATATATTTTGGAGATCAAACCCTTGGCTGAAATATCATTGGCAAGTATATTTTCCCATATGGTTGTTTCTCTTTTCATTTTACTGATGTTTTCTTTAGCCATGCAGAAGGTTTTTATTTTGATGAGATCCCATTTGTTTATTCTTTTCTTTATACCCCCTGGTGTAGGGGACATATTGGTGAAAATATTGCTGCATGGAATATCTGAGATTTTCCTGCCTATGTTCTCCTCCAGGACTTTCATGGTATCACAACTAATATTTAAGTATTTTTCCCATCTTTAGTTTATTTTTGTGTAAGTTGATGGTTGAGTTTCTTTTTTTTTACATGTAGCTGTCTAGATCTCCCAACACCATTTTTTGAAGAGGCTTATTTTACTCCATTATATGCTCCTGCCCAATTTGTTGAATATTGATTGACCTTAGAGACATGGGTTTATTTCTGGGCTTTCTATTTTGTTCCATTGATCTATGTGTCTGTTTTATGCCAGTACCAGATTGTTTTGAAATTTCATTAAAAATATTTGAAATAATTAAGGCTTTTGTATAAATATCTAAATTTTTATTATTGTGGTGTATCAATTGAATTTCTTATGAATGCTAAATGTTAAGTCAATCCTGATATAACTGTAGATTATTATTAAGCTACTATATTTTTGGAATCCTTGGTGGATGCTCTCATTCAACTGTGACCTGTACAAGAAAAAGATACTTTTTGATACCTCTGCAAGAAGTAAAAATAAATTTATTTTTCCTTCAATCATATGACTTAAATGGAATTAAATAGCTAAATATGAAGTGTTATTCTTAAGGATTATTTTGTTTAGTGTGGTGAATATGAATGCATTAACAATTGAATATAGATTAGATTATATATAAAATATTAAGTTTATGCATTTATTTACATTTTTATTAACATCAGTTGCCTAATAGTAAATATAGTGGTCAACTTAAAATTATCTAACATAGTCTATATAGTGGAATTAACTGTAAATGTGTATTTTTCACAGTTAATTATTTAGTCGTGGCATTGTGAGTCCTCCCTTGGTAAGTAAAATTAAGATAATTTAATTTCATCACTTGCCTTGAGACAGGACAAAAAAGTAGGTGATACCATGTGATGAGCTATCATTACCCAAGGAAGCAGTAATTTATAAAGAGGTTAATGCTTAAGAAACAAATGAATCCAAGTAAATCTGAGAAGCAAAAAAAAATGTATTTAACATACTCCTTGCCTAGTACCACTCAGGTCCACTTATATGCTCTTATTATATCCAGGTTCCACGCTACAATTTGACACCTTTATACTGTGTGTATGTGTGTATGTTTGAAGAAGCCCTTACATTTTTGTTCAGGAGTCAGTGACTAGTTCAATCTCTAGAAGTCTTCAAGATTATGGAACATAGCATTTCCTAAAATGCTCAATATACAGAGTTTGGTAGAGCTAGTTACTGGTGAATTTACTTCAGAGATTTAACTAGTATTTTTCATTTTCCTCACTGACCAACCACTCTAAATTCCCTTCATCCATGTCAAGCACTTCAGTCAATTGGGTTTGTTTGCTTGCTGGTGTTAACCAAATGCCACCTTGAGGGGTCTGAACCTTTAGCAGCCATGTATTTATTGGACTGCAGTTGCAGCAATTTCCCTTTGATAAGTATCACTATGCAAGCAAATGTCAATACTAATAGTTACTTCTGTGAAATCTTGGAGTTCCAGTCGAGTTCTTCTGTGTCACCCATCAAGCCTCATGTGGCTGCAACCCTAATTATGACTGCTACCTTAAGAACTGTAACTCTGTCTTTGCTTTTCCACTGGCCTGAGTCAACCAAACCAGAGAGATGACAGTCATAGCTTATTTAATATTCAGTAAAACCTTGCTTATTCCACTGAAGGAAATAACCCCCTGTTAGAACCAGGATCTCTAATTAGAAAGATACGAATACTAAGATTGTATAGACTAGAATCTCACATTTTTAAATGGTTTACTGGCAGGGATGGTGACAGTCACTTCTCTTTTGTGTCCTGGATTCATGTATTTTAGATGGTGGGAACCACTGTAACTTTTAACGTGCCCTGCAGGATATTACTGTAATTTTGCATGTTGGTGACCTTGAGACACAATCTAAGCTGAAACATTTTTTAATCCTCACTTCAAGATATGTTCAATGATTTTAGAGAGAGAAGGGAGAAAGAAACATCGATGTGAGAGAAACATCGATGTGAGAGAAACATCAGTTGTCTCCTAAATAAGCCACAACCGGAGAGCAAACCTGCAATTTAGGTATGTGCCCTGACTGGGAATTGATCCCACAAGCTTTTAGTGTGTGGGATGACACTCCAACCAACTGAGCCACCTGGCCAGGGCTAAGGTGAATCTTGAGCAGATTGCTCTCAAATTTTATCAGGCTAGTTCCTTGTAAATGGAGTATTATATGGCAAAATCAATAATTTTTAAAATCATAAGCCAACCATGTTAATTTTTGACCATAAAATAGATTATTTGATTTAAAACAAATTGTGAAGGGTTACATATATATGAAACAGTCTTTCAGCATTTTTTTCAGATGATTGTGTTGGCTGAGGCACTTTGGATAAGAAAAAAATTATGTGTGGAATATATATGGATTCCTTCAGATGAAAAGGTTCAGGTATAATTGCCTTGCCACAAGGTAATTGGGTAGTATTCACAAGTGATGCTGATGAAGACTCAGTATTGATCTATACTTTTGGAAAAGCTCACACACATCAGTGGCAGTAAGCAAAGAATCTATAGAGAGGTAGCCCATGTAATTGGTTATATGCATAATCTTCAACCCAATTATCAAACATTCTCTATTTGTGGGACTACACAAGACATGGGTTCCCAAAGATAGACTGAATAGTATTTCCATAACCACCTAGTTATTGAGAGGCATTTTTTAATGGATCATCTCTACTATAAATTAACATGAGATACAAATATTCAAATTATTTGGGTCCAAAGGTTCATCTACATACCTCATCCGCAGACTTACTTATCACTGAATTTCAAGTCTGTTTATAGTCAGGATCCAGAAAAATCTCGTCCAGGCATTTGTTTCCTGCAAGGAATTATTGAATATCTCACACTTGAGACAAATTCTCTCTCCATATAGAATAAGTAACCAAGAGTCTTAATTATAGTTCTGCCCATTGAGAGGACCACTCTTGATCATGTGAGAGAAGAGTAGTAATGTTCCTATAATTTATTTCTGGTTAATGTCTCACAGGTTGGTATTTTCTCCTTGATAAAATAAGTTATAACTCCATAGAGTTCTTCGAATTTCTGATGCTCTAGCAACAGTTGGACACCTTCTTTTCTTCAGGTATTTCAATCCCTTTCTCCAAGATCCTGAATTACCTGTAATTTTTTTGAGGGGGACATCAACCATTTTGTAGAGATCTGATCTAAGTTCTATATGGACAATTCCTATACACTTCTTAGTATTATTAGACCCAATGTCTTACCTTTGTTCCCTCAGCTGTAAGTGTCGTAGCTAGTTTTACATTTTCTACCTCTGTATAAACCCAATGTTTTCTTTTTGCCTTCTCGATTTCAAACAACTTGTTTAAAATTATTTTCTACAAATGTTTCTTTGTCAAAAATATTGGTCTGGTTTATCATCTGACAGGGGCTTGACCAACAAACTAATTAATTTCAGTAGTAAGGTCAGAAAACAGGCACTCAATAAGGAATTTTGAAGTGGGTTTAAACATCTTGCCAATGGGAAATGGGATGCTAGCAGTTCTCAGCATGTAGGAACATCACTGTTAATCAAATTATTACTTGTGGTTGACTGTGATTAAGTGCTTATAAAGCAAATGCCTTGGGGGACCAAGTTGCTGCTCACTCAACCGTTGTGGAAATAGTGATAATTACAAGAGTTATGAGATGGGATGGCTTCCTTTGAGTGCCCTTGAGCACTGACATAACGAAATGACAAGCTCAGGTTTTTAATTTCTTGGCTCAAGGTGTGATATGAAACTACAATCTTCCTGGGGTGTTCTTACAAAAATCTCTTATTTACTATAGGTCCAGGCCAAGTTTAATAAGAATGAGACACATATTATAATCACACTATTTATAGAGTTATGAAGTCAGTTGAGTTACCAGTGTCGCAAAATTTATTATGTAAAATTTAGGATGATATATTTTGTAAAAAAAAAATCAGACCCTGAGATTTGAATGAGCATATTTTGTGAACTCAAATAAAAATGGAGTGGAACTTGTACTTTTTCATTTAATGATACTGAGACCTAAATCTGGTCACAGGTCTAGAGGCAATGAAGGTGGTTGAAGGGGATATGTCTTGTGGAGATCAATCGTTATTTTGAAAGAAACTTCCTCTATACCATTCATCACAGTTTTCCTCATGAAAAGATAAAAAATGATGAATGGCTATCTCCCTGCCACCTGTTTTCACTTTATTCAAATTGTGGCTTTATCACTCAAATAGACACCAAAGAAGCAAATTGAAGCTATAGGTAAAAAAAGAACACCTTGAGAATGGTCTGATGGTATAGTAATAATGACTAGAGACTAATAGTTTAAGTAGAAATTGGATAGCACTGTGAACATGTTTTATATAATGTGGGCTCAGAGAAAGAGGAAATGGCAAGTATTCAGGCTCTGTTTTAAGAATTACATGAATTCTCAAAAATTTCCATGAATCTGTTTCTTTTAATTAATAAATTAGAAAACTTGTATAGATATTAAGCATATAAAAAGTTGACAAGATTCTCATGACAAGTTTTTATTCTTTAGGAAAAGAGAAGAAAAAATAAACTGAATTTCTGTGGACTATGGAAATTTTGCTGCAAACCATAAAATGGGTTTTTACTGAGCATAAGTTTTAAATTTAGCTGGTTGTATCAGGCAAACTATAATAAATGTTTGACTCCTTGAAGGATGCAGTAGAACTCAAAATTCCAATGCTCACTAATTTTATTTCAGGAAGAGGGACTAGATTTGATGAGTATTTTCAAGCAAACGTATTTTCAAGCAAACCAGTGTTAAGGTGGTCAATTAAGACAACAATTTAAACACGAAGTTATAATCAAGCCTTTATCTCTGCTTACTGTGATAGTACAACCAAGAGACAAAAAGAGGCCCTGGCTCCTCAGTGATCTATTTTTTCCCATGGAATGGTACCATGTGGGGTTTAGTTGGATGAAGTACAGATGGGACTAATTATCTCCCAGGCAATGAGTCCTGAAGAAGGCACTTCTATCTTTTTATGGACCCATCAGCTTAGGCAAAAAAGACGGGGAAGGGGCTGGGGATGGGAGTATGCTGAGTCAAAGGGGAGAGTAATGTTTCATCTAAGGACTACATAGGGAGACCCTGAGTGATGGAGCCAGGGATAAGAATAAAAATGTATGTATGAGAATGACTTGTCTGAAATCAGAAAACAGAGTCCTTCGCTGAAGCATTTTTTCAGAAAACTGCAATGCACTGGCTGCTCAAAAATCTTGTGTGGGGAAGACATCTTATTGTGAAGCCTCCCAAGCAAAGCCTTTCAGGTGCCTACAGTCAAACTTGAAATATCACACATAAGAGTTTGGCATTCACAGAACTCTTCAGGTCTGAGCGGTCTGCCTTCCTTTTATTTTCTAGAGTAAATCCTCAATTTTCTTGGTCATATGGAATATTATTAACCATGTCCCATTTTGGTTGGTTGCTGGATGGGAGGGGGTTGTAGGAAAATGAGTGAAGTGCTGAGGGGATTAAGGAAAACAATAATTTAGTTATAGAATAGCCATGGGGATGCAAAATACAATATAGGAAATGGAGTAGCTGAAGAACTTATATGTATGAGCCCATGGACATAAAATAGTGGATGGATTGCCTGAGGGAGTGGGGGATGCTGGGTGGTGGGAGGTAAAAGTGGAAAAATCAGGACAACTGTAATAGTGTAATCAGTAAAATATAATTTAAAATATTTTCCAAAGCACACTTGCAGAGATATTTGCTTTTCAGAATATAAACAGGATCATAGTATGAAATCCAGATTATTATGGCACCCATTCTCTGGGACCCTTCATATGTAAGACAGTTCAAGACAAAACAAATTATTATTTTTTGTCACAGTAAAGCTAAAGGAAGTGTTGGCTTATAGTGATCGTGGTTAGAAATATTATTTGAGGACCTATTGACAACAGAATTAAGTTGCTCTCCAAAAAATTAGGGTCAAGAGATGACCTTGTTGAATAAACATATAAGTAAATTAAGAAACACTAATTATTGTTTTTAAATATGGAGGAGGCTCTAATTTTTAGAGTCAAATATAACAATACTAATATAAGACCATGCCTTCCTAAAAGAAAGTGGTAATAATCCTCAATGTGGATTTCAAATTTCAACTGTTTTCAACCACCTGAACTGCTGTACTAGAATGAATGACTTTTGTTAAATCAAAACTGTGTGTTGAGAGAAATACTTCAAAATGCCTGAATAAGGATGTTTAAAAATATACTCGTCCATGAAAACAATGAGAACCCTGAAAAATTATAAGAATTAAATTTTTTTCAGAATTCTGGAAATTAATTGAAGAGTACGGACTTTACAGAGTTAGTTCAGGTTTACAGAGACCTACGGGACACTGTCATATATAATGGAAATACTAGGAGGAGAAGCGTGAAAAGTATCTAAAAAAGTATCTAAAGAAATAATGGTTGAAACTCACCAAATTTGATTGAAAGCTTAATTAATCCAAAGTAACATAAGATAAAAGATATCCATGCCAAGATGTGTCATAATTAAACTGTCAAAAGCCAGAGACAAAAAGAAAACCTAGAAAGGACCAAGAAAAAAATGAGACATCATCTACAAGTGATCTTCGGTAAGATCTACTGAGTTCTTATCACAAAGCACAGAGACTGTGGGTGAGTGAGATGACATATTCAAATTGCTGAAAGGAAAGATAATTAACCAAGAATTTTATACCCAGGGAAATGATCTTTCAAAAAACAAAGAAGAAATTAATTCTGTTCATAGGTAAGCACTAACTCTGATGTCACTAAATTACCTGTTCTATAAGAAATATTCAAAAGAGTTCTTCTAGTTCAAAATAAATAACTCTAGACAGTAAGTGGAAGCCAGATGAAGAAATAAAGAATACTGGGAGAGATAACTAAAATACATTATTTTTTTGTTATCTAATTAAAATAGCAACTGCATAAAACAAACATAAATCTGTATTGAAGAGCACACAGTATCTAAAAACATAATTTGCATGACAAGAATAGCACAAAGAGAGAGGTAAAGAACTGGTAAAGAGGCATAATTTTTATAAATTATTGTAATTAAGTTGGTGTATTCTTCTTCTAATGATCTCTACATATTTATGAGTCATTTTTTTTTTCACTTTAAAGCTGTAACTGCCAGTCTCCCACCTCATCCTCAGTAAGGTTTTTTAAAAAGAGGAAAACTAAAAATAAATAATAAATAAATAAAAATACATGAATAAATTTCCCCTATCCGTCCTATTTATGTGTTGAAATGATTTATTGGTGACTCACTCTTGGTTTGAGTATCTGTTTCTTATCACAATAGTGTGATTGCTTGTGTCTTAACTCTTTAGAGCTTCTTGGAATATCAGTGAGGTTCTAACAGAAATTTTGGTGATATATACATAGAGAACACATGGTAACCTAAATATATGTCCCTACCTTCTGTTTGTTAGTGCATATCAGAAACTCTCAGCAAGTGAATATGGACTATGTAATCAAACGGTTGAGTTCTCATACTGTGTGAAATTTGAATGAAAAAAACAATTATACATTTACTGTGAAGATTAAATGAGAGAATGTTTGTCTATTGCCTGGCTTAAAATAAAACATGAAAACTATTATTTATTAATGTAATCACTTGGTAATTAATAACTATTAATAATAGAAGTTATTATTTTCTGAAACCTTGCTTATCCATTTCTATGTAGAAATTTTTGTCCATTTGGCTCATTATTTTCCCTAAGCTAGATATAACTAAATAATTCTTAATAAAAGCAAGGTTATGACCAGTTTAAGTATCATTTATTCAAGACCTGATCATCAGATCCCCAGACAGTGTAACAAAGGAACAATGAAAATTCACAGAGAAGAAAAAGGAAACAGCACATCTGTGTATGCCTCTCTTCCACCATTTTGAAAACTTTATCTTCCAGAAATACAATTTCACGGAAAATATTTTATGAATTTCTTTTAGATTCTGAAGTGCACTGATCATTTTCCTCAGCTATGTAGATGTAGAATTCCAGAGAGAGTTCTCAGGGTTAACATTTTATTCTAATTAGGTATTCTAAGATTATTTCACCTAAACTTACCTCTAGTGGTGAGAGATAAAATGTGTTAGGTGTATAAGAAAAGAATTACCTTATACTTAAACATGTCCCCAGGTTTCTGTCAATGTTTTGGGATCCTGAGATGGAAAAACAAAAACATAATTGCCTAGAACCAAGTTGGCAAAACAGAAAAAAGTACAACTTGGTTTTTAATTGCCTTCCTGAGTTAATAAGTTGCAGTTTTTAATATTTTGATTTTTATTTACAGAATTTTACATTTGTACATATACATGGAATTTATACAAGGTCCATACAAACTGTAGACTGTATTATATCATTAGAATGTATGTTAAAAACTCAGTTTGGATTTATGTTATAAAATTATGTAGAACACTTTTGTTGTTACAGTCTCTTACATGCAATTTAGTAAAATGAAATATTGTGGGAATGGTTGATATATTGGAAAGCTTTATAGCAGTACACATTTGTTGTGTAAATGTTAAGAATTATTCACCAAGTGTTTTGGGTTGAATGAAAGGTAAAGATATTGGAACTTGTTTACCTTTATCACTCTCTTCGGTATAATTTTTGTCAGTTAATAGATTACTGGACTCATTGTACATTGGAAATATGGTCATCTACTGACTCCCATTTATGGATCATCTTGTATATGTTATAGGCTTTGGATTCTTAGGAAAATATCTTGAAAATACTGACAAAATATCTTGAATTCTTTTGAGTGATTGTGAACTTTCTCTTGCTTTTTTGTAATAATAGCATGCTTGACTTTAAGAATTTTGTTTTACAAGTGGAAGTGAGAATTATTTTCATTTCCCATTGCCATTAACATAATTCAATAGCATACAAATTCTAAATATACTTAAGTCTCATTCTAAAAATAGAGTATTGAGATTTTGATGGGGATTGCATTAAATTAGTATATTGCTTTGGGTGATATGGCCATTTTCACTATGTTGAATCTTCTAATCCATGAACGTGGAATATCTTTTTATTTCTTTGTGTCTTTTTCAATCATTTAAAATAACATTGTAATTTTCATATATAGGCCCTTGACATTATTTGTTAACTTTATTCCTATGTATTTCAATATTTATGTTAAAATTGCAAAAAAGGTATTTTTTCCATTTTTTCTGAAGTTTCGTTGTTAGTATATAGGAAAACAGTAGATTATTGTACATTTTTAAAGAAATTAAACAAAAAAATCATCATATTTGTATGGAACCACAAAAGACCTCAAATAGCCAAAGCAATCCTGAGAAGGAAGAACAAAGCCATAGGTAACTCACTGCCCAACTTCAAATTATACACAAAGGTACAATAATCCACACAGCATGGCATTAGCAGAAGAACACACACAGAGACCAATGGAATGGAATTGAGAGCCCAGATTTAAAAAAAAAAAAAAAAAAACATGTATATGGACAAATAATTTTTAACAAAGGAGCCAAAAACATAAAATGGAGGAATATCTTCAATGAATGACGTTGGGAAACTAGATTACAGTTCATCCCTATATGCAAAAATGTATTCAAAATGTATCAGAGACCTAAATGTATCAGAGATCTACAAAAATAAGTAGCAAAGAAAAAGAAAAAAAAACATGGGTACTAAATTTATGGACTGTGGTCTTAGAGACATTTTATAAATTTGGCCGTAAGAACAAGGGAAATAAAGGCAAAAATAAATGAGTGGAACTATGTGAAACTAAAAACAAACAAGCAAACAAACAAAAAACCAAACTTCTGTACAGCAAAAGAAATGGCCAAGAAAACACACACACAAAAATGGGAGATATTATTTGCAAACAACATCTCTCACTCTCTGACAAGAGGCTAATATGAAAAACATAAAAAGAACTCATACATATCAACAAATAGTACAATTAAAAAGCAATTGGCAAAAGAACTGTACAGATACCTCTCCCAAGTAGAAATACAAATTGCCAACAGGTGTATGAAAAAATGCTCAACTTCATTCGCTATTAGGGAAATGTAAATAAAAACTACAATGAGATACCACCTCACACCTGTTAACAATGGATATTACCAACAAGACAGGTAATAACAACTCTTGGAGAGGTTGTGGGAAAAAAGGAACCCTCGTTCCCTGCTGGTGGGAATGTCAGCTGTTACAGACATTATGGAAAACAATAAGGCAATTTCTCAAAAAATTAATAATAAAGATAAGGAGAGAATTTTAAAAGCAGCAAGAGGAAAGGAGAGAGTTACTTGCAAAGGAGTGTCCATAACACTATCAGCTCATTTCTCAAAAGAAACCTTACAGGCAAGAAGGGGCTAGAAAGAAGTATTCAAAGTCATGAAAGGTAAGGACCTACATCCTAGATTGCTCTATCCAGCAATGATGTCATTTAGAATGGAAGGGCAGATAAAGTGCTTCCCAGATAAGGTCAAGTTAAAGGAGTTCATCATCACCAAGCCCTTAGTATATGAAATGTTAAAGGGACTTATCTAAGAAATAGAAGAAGATCAAAATCTGTGACAACAGTAAAATGACAATAAACTTATAATTATCAACAACTGAACCTAAAAAAATAAAAACTAAGCAAACAACTAGAACAGGAATAGAATTACATAAATGGATATCACAAGGAGGGTTATCAGTGGGGAGGGAAAGGGGGAGAATGGGGTGCAAAAGGTACAGGGAATAAAGAGCATAATTGGTAGACATAAAATAGATGGGGGGGGGTCAAGAATAGTATAGAAAATAGAGAATCCAAAGATCTTACATGTATAACCCATGAATATGAACTAAGAGGGGGGAATGCTGGAGGGTGGGGGTTGTAGAGAGGAAGGGGGATAAAGGAGTGAAAAATTGGGACAACTCTAATAGCATAATCAATAAAATTTGTTTAAAAAAAAAATAAAGTCACTGTATGACTCAGCAAGCCCTCTTCTGGCTATCTACCCCAGTAACTCAAAAATATTTATTTGCAAATATTTATGTACCTCAATATTCACTGCACCATTATTCATGGTGGCCAAGACATGAGACAAGCAAAGTGTCCTGTGATAGAGGAAGGCAAAAGAAGATGTGGTACATATATGCTATGGGATATTATGCAATCATAAGAAAAAAATTCTGTCATTTCAGGCAATAAGAAAGGAGCTTGAGATATTATGCTAAGTGAAATATGTCAGTCAGAAAAAGCTAAGAACCTACATATGATTTCAGTCATATGTGGGATATAAAACTGAAACTCATAGACTCAGTCAACAGTGTGATTTACCAGAGGGAAGGAGGTGGGGAAATATTAAAGTATAAAGAGGCCAAATATATGGTAACAAAAGATTATTTAACTTTGGGTAAGGGACACACAATGCAATGTACAGATCATGTATCATAGAAATATACACTTGAAACCTACATGATTTTATTAATCAGTCACTCCAATGAATTTAATAAAAATGAAAAATAAAAACAGCATTATTTTATGATCAATAATGTTTAGAAATTCTCTTCACAATTTAGTTTATTATTTATTTGGTACAGCTTCTATGAATGCTTGCATTTACTTTTGTTAATGTCTCAGTGCAGTTAACTATTAGACTATGATCACATTCAGTAAAGTATCTAAAGTACAAAGCTCTTTTCCTAAAGAATTTTATTTTAGTGTGATTATGGTTCCCTGTTCCACTTTCATTAACTAATTGTTATGACTATTTAATATGCTCCATTTGATAAAGTGCAAGACTCTAATCATATGGTTATTTCATTCATTTGTGATTTTACTGGAAAGACCAGTATTACCTAAATGATGCATTTATTAATGTTTATTTTTTGAAGGACTAAATAAAATAATATAGCTAGTTCATGATAAACATTATTTGAGTATTGCTTTCCCAACAGAAACATATTTGTAACTGAAGTTCAATTAAACCTACTTTTAATTTTGTTATAGGCCATCACATCAATTGGTGTGTTTTGTGTGATAGTTTCCTTAGAGTTAAAAAGTGAAATTTACTTTCATCTCTATTAATAAATAACCTCACTTTTGAAAAAAAATAAAAATTTAGTTCTTACAATGAAAGCTAGTCTAATAGTTTAATTCTCTTACATTTACCACTTTTATCTTCGAAAAGCATTTTCTTCATAATAAAAATTACTTTAATTCATGTTGTATTATATCATTTATATTGTGCATTTATACTGGTTTTGTAATTGGATACTTCAAAAAGCAGTTCATAGGATATCAGGAAGATATTATTTCTGTTATACATACTATGTAGAAAATATAGTCTATCTTTAAAGCAAGTACTGAGCATTAAGAGTAAATGCTTGTACTTATACTAGTGCTTTTTTTCTTAAATCTTTGGGTATGAATAGATATGTAATAAGTACTCTTGACAGAGCAGCTTTAAATAATATTTAGATAATAATAACAATATAAACAAATAGACAATAATTCTAATTATATAATGGCAAAAGTAACAATCCTTATTAAGTATTATATTTCATATATTTCTATTCACATTATATGTTTTTTCTTTATATGTGGGGGGCTCCGCCCGTAGAGCCTCATCCCTCCATCATGGATGAAAATAAAACTACCAAGACATGATCTGCTTGGGGAGGAGAGGTGATGTGGACACCGGCTAGCAGTGTCTGCATCATTATGGATGAAATAAAAATATACACACAGACAACCAAGTCTGATGGAGGAAAAAGGACTATAGCATGACTTTTCTCTCAAGGGAAGCAAAAGCAGTGGGCTCCGCCATGACAGGCCTTTATTCTATATGTCCTCACATTACAAGATGGTCCTCACTCACTATCCACAGGTAACAACAAAGAAGCTAATGCCCCTAATCACATCACAGAAGAAGGATATTAGCAAATGAAAAGGCAAAAGTGGTCGAGCTGGTTACACTGGTCCCTGCAAAGTTTGGCACTTTCAGGGTCAGGGAGTTTTAGCAAGAAGCAAGTCTCAAAAGCAACCTAGGTATATTGCAAATCTGATTACCCATGAGAGAACGTATCTGTGGGCGTGGGTCCTGTGCATCCCTGAGTAGGAGCTGGGCCCACGCCACGCAGAAGGGTCTGCCACAGAGAGGTGGTCGATCTCTCAAAGGAGAAGGACCCAGAGCCCCTTCCTCAATGGGCTTTTATTGGGTTCAAATACATAGGAATACAGGTATGTCAGGCGGCAAGGATCAAACAATGGATAACATTTCAAAGAAATCTGAGGGCTTAATCTGAGTCAGTGTCTGTCAGGAAAGGGGGTTGCAAAACTTTGGGAGACATACTCATTTCCTCCTCGGACCCTTATCATTTAAATGAGAGCACTCTTAGAAAAGCAGGACTTTAGGAATTCTTTCTTATGACCAATCACCTGGGGAACCTCTCTGGCCAGCACAGGGCTGCACCACCCACCATCATAGTTTCAGGCTTAAACCGATTAGAGCCAGGAAGCAAGGGATCAGGAAGACATCTCCCAGATGGAAACGGCGACTTGGGCTATGTCAGAATAGATGGGGGATGAGGGTCCATCACCCCCTCTTTGCTGCAGCCTCCCAAGTCCTCCCATGAGGGCCTTCCAAATGGTCATGTCTGGCTTGGGTTGCCCCTCCCTTGAGGGGGTCTTACCCATCATTGACTAACCAACTAAACATTGGGGCCAGAGATGGATGGAGTGGAAGCGGCGCTCCTGCCAGGGAGATAAGCTTTGTCTCCTTAGTGGCTCAGGTCCTCTGGACAGACCAGACCCAGATGAAGCAGGTCCCTGGGCTCTTACACAGCCTAGCCATAGGGTGGGAGTTACAGCTCCTAAAACCAGGCTGAATGGTCTGTAACGTTTATAGAAACCCAAATACCAAAGATTTGACTTATTAGTGGCAACCAGCAAAACAAACAAGCAAGAGAAATAGAACCAGAGATGTAGAAATAAAGAACAAATTGACATTGACCAGAGGAAGAGCATTGGCGGATAATAGGGGAAAAAAGGGCAAAGTTCAAGGAACATACATAATGGACCCATGGACAAAGACAATGTGGGGTCATTGAAAGTGGAAGTTGGGTGTGGGTAGGGCAGGGGACAGTAATTGGGGGGAAATGGGAACAACTGTAATTGAACAACAATTAAAAAATTTAAAAAAGAAATCTTCCATATAAAATGCAAATATCTTCCTTCATAGGGCAGAAATAGAATTTCTGGCAATTTCCTTGTTGAGATTACAAAACATTGCCTCTAATTACAGTAAACAATACAAATAGTCCAAAATTGAAGAGCATAAAAGAGTTTATATACTCTGACAAGGTAAGGCTCAAGTAGGTTTAAAAAACAATGAAGTCTGAACCCTTAACTTATGAGAAGAGCCCACAATATGGGGGAAAAAACAACTTATTTTTTAAAGATTTCTACCATTTTATTTTCCCATTAAGTTTCTGCCATCCATTTTATTTCCTTTGGATATATACCCAAAAGTGAAATTCCTGTACGGTATATTAGTTCTATTTTTAATTTTTGAGGCCCTACCAGAATGTTTTTGACAATGGCTGAACTTATAAAAAACTATGTACAATTATATGTCAACAAACTGGATAACATAGAAACATAAATTTCTAGAAGCACACCCACCAAGATTGAATCAGGATGTGATAGAAAATATGAATAGACCAATTACTAGTAATGAGATTGAATCAGTAATTAAAAACCTCCCAACACAGAAACCCTAGGACCAGATGGCTTCACCTGTGAATTTTACTAAAATATTTAAAGAGTATTTAACACTGTTTTTTCTCAACTGCTTCCCAAAAATTAAGAGGAGAGAACATCTCCAAACTGTTTATGAGGTCAGTATTACCCTGATACCAAAGCCTGGTAATGATGCTGTAAGAAAGGAAAACTATAGACCAATATCCCTGATGGATATAGAAACAAACATTATCAATAAAATATTAGCAAACCAAATTCAAGCACACATTAAAAAGGGATACAGTCCCAGCTGTTGTCACTCAGTTGGAGCATCACCCTCAAAATAAAAAAAAAAAAAGGTTCTGGTTTGATTCTTGGTCAGACCATGCACTGAGGTTGGAGGTTTTATATCCCAGGTTGGGACACCTGTGAGAGGCAACTGAGGTTTCTCTTTCACATTAATGTTTCTCTCCCATCTCTTTCTCCCTTTCACTTTCTCTAAAATCAATGAGCCTGTCCTCCAGTGAGAACATAAATAAATAAATAATAAATAAATAGTAATACACAATGGCCAAGTGAGATTTATCTCTGTGATCCATACACAAGTAAATAAATGTGATATAACACTTTAATAAAAATGAAGGATAAAATCATATGATCATTTCAATAGCTGCAGAAACACATTTGACAAAGTATGACATCCTTTAATCATAAAACCCTCAACAAATTGGTTATAGAAGGAATGTATTTCAACATAATGAAGGCCATATACAATAAACTTGCAGGCACAATACTCAGTGGAGGAAAATTGAAAGCTTTTCCTCTAAGATCAGAAGAAAGAAAAGTGAGCACATTCACTGCTCTTATTCAACATACTGCCAGAAGTCCTAGCTAGACCAATTAGGAGAGTCACTGCAATAAAGGTATGCAAATTAGAAAGTAAAACTGTTGTTCTTTGAAGATGATAGGATCTTATATATAGTAAAGACTCAACCAAAAATTTTGGAACTAATATATTATACACATAGGATGTGTGTATATATATATATAAAATGTGTGTGTGTGTGCATCCTAATTGAGCCAGCAGGATATAAGATCAAAGAATAGAAATCAGTTGTCTTTATATACATTAAAAATGAAATATTTTGCCTTCACCAGCTGGTCCAATTAGTTGGAGTGTTGTTCCATACACCAAAAAGTTTGTGGATTCAATTCTTGGTCAGGGCACATACTTAGGTTGCAGGTTTGATCCTTGGTCAGAACCAATATGGGAGGCAATCAATCCATGTTTCTTTTTTATGTTAGTGCTTTTCTCTTTCTCTCTGTTTCTTCCTTCCTCTCTCTCTAAAACCAATAAATATATCCTGGGGTGAGGATTTAAAAAAAAAGAAACCTGGACATCCAGCCATGACAGAGGCATAGGTAGACATACTTCTCTTCATACAACCATGAGAAAGATCACAACTAATCTCAAAACGAAATACAACCAGAACTGCCAGGAAATTGAACTGTATGGAAGTGTGACAACCAAGGATTAAAATTCATCCAGATGGGTAGGAGGGTCAGAGACAGGGAACTGGAATGGAGAGGATGACATGTGGTGGTGGTGTCCAACAAAACAGGTGGTCCCATATTCACCTGTAATTGATAAAACTCAGGAGGAACACTTGGGGATCAAGCCATCCCAGCCCCAGGCCTGACCAGGCAGCCTGGTTCAGTGTCCAGGAAAATAAAACCTCATAACTTCTGGCTATAAAAGCAAATGGGTGTTGGGGCAGTGGAAGAAACTGCCAGTCCCTCAGGAGAGTCTATTTAAAGGACTCACATGGCCCTAGAAAGTAAGCATACCCACCCATTCTGGGATTCAGCACCAGGGAAGCTACTAGAAGGGCACCAGTTCCATACAAGAAGTGGAGAAAGTGATTGGAAATGGTGCAGGAGCCCAGAAAGTGGCATTGTTCCGTCTCTGACCACTCCCCCACATATAGTGCCACAAGCTGCAAAGCGGGTTGCCCCATCCTAATGAGTACCTAAAGCTTTGTCCTTTGCAACCTAATAGGTACACCAAGATGGAGTCAAAGCAGTTCTATTCAATATACAGAAGCAAACACAAGGAGGCTGACAAATTGAGGAAACAAGAAAATATAGCCCAAATGAAAGAACAGATGAAAACTCCAGAAAAAGAACTAAGCAAAATGGAGATAGTCAACCTATCAGATACAGAGTTCAAACACTGGTGAAAAAGATGCTTGAAGACCTCACTGAGCACAGCAAATGCACGGGGAAGAAATGAAAGCTACTCTAAGTGAAATAAAGAAAAATCCACAGGGAACTAACAGTGAAAGGAATGAAGCTGGGGTTCAAATAAATGATTTGGAACATAAGAAAGAAATGTGCAGTCAACCAGTACAGGATGAAGAAACAAGAACTCAAAAATAAATAAATAAATAAGTAAGTAAATAAGTAAATAAATAAGACTCTGGGACTTCTCCAAAAGTGCCAACATCCTAATCATATGGATGCCAGGAAAAGAGGCAGAGCAAGTAATTGGAAACTTACTTGAAAGAATAATGAAAGGAAATTTCATTTCCCTAATTTGGTGAAGGAAATAGGTATACATGTCCAGGAAGCATAGTACAAAACAAGTTGGACCCAAAGAGTGTAACACCAAGAAACCTCATTAAAATGCCAAAGGTTAAAGATAAACAGAGAATCTTAAAATCAGCAAGAGGAGAGTTACCTACAAAGGAGTTCCCTTAAGATTATCAGCTGACTTCTGAAAAGAAACTTTGCAGGCAAGAAGGGACTGGCAAGAAGTATTAAAAGTGATGAAAAACAATGACCTACAACCAAGATTACTATATCCAGGAAGACTATCATTTAGAATTGAAGGGTAAATAAAGTGCTTCCCAGACAAGGTAAAGCTAAAGGAATTCATCATCACCAAGCCCATATTATATGAAATGTTAAAGGGAATTATTTAACAAAAAGAAGATCAAAATTATGATCAATAAAATTACAACAAAATCACAATTATCAACAACTGAATCTAAATAAAAACAAAAACAAAACAAACAATAGAACAGGGACAGAAACAGAAATGGAGATCACATGGAAGGTTATTAGCAGGGAGGGGAAAGGGTGATAATGGAGGAAAAAGTACAGGGATTAAGAAGTATAATTGGTAGGTACAAAATAGATAGGTAGATGTTATGAATAATATCAAAAAATGGAGAAGCCAAAGAACTTATGTGCATGACCCATGGACATGAACTGGGGTGGGGGCATTGCTGTAAGGAAGAGGGGTACCAGGCAGAGATGGGCAAAGGGGAAAAATTGGTACAACTGTAATACCATAATAAACAAAATATGCTAAAAATGAAACCTTAAATTGAAATTATCATATTCACAATAGCATCAAAACTTATAAAATACTTAGATATGGAGATTATAATAAAGACAGTTTTTCTTGTTAAAATTTAAGACAGCTTTAGATGAGTTGTATTTTGTGATCTCAATATCTGGCATGATGAAATATCAAACTAGAGAAAATATAATTGGGCATAGAACTAGCTCAGCTATATCTCAGTTTCCAAATTAATAATAATAATAATAATAATAATAATGCACCATTTCTAATCTACAGTGTACAAAGTTTATTAAAGTATATTATTTTAATCCAGAATAACAAAAATGGTAAAGGGATTCATAATTCCAGAAATTAAAAATACCACAGGAATTTGTGAATAATGAAAAATAATTCATGTCCTGGTTTTCATGGTGTCTAGATTCCAGAAAGTTGCTCCAACTTATATCTGGGGATATTCAGAGGGGAATGTATCTCTCCCTGTAATTAATTATTCAATGAAAAATAATGGTTCGGTGTCTGAGGCTAACGCAATTATAGGAAAAGCTGAACTGTTTGGAAATCTAGGATAAGAATATAAATATAATAAAAGTCCTGTTTACCAGTGAGGCATCTAGGCAAATAGAATCACTATGGACAACTGCCATGAAACTTGAACTGTGGACTAAATGTTTTAATGTATATAGAAGTGTATATGAATGATTGCCAAGTATAGCCTCCCTAATTTGAGCACTGGGGTCCATTACCTACGAAGAACATGTAACTGATCTGGCAAAAGTGTGCTCTGGTGAGTGTGAAAGGTGTGCTAATCAGATGGACAGCAGGGAATTAACACAAACTAGGATTATTGCCAGCAAACTTGAAGGTAGGGTCATCCAAGTGATAAACACAATATTTCTTTCAGTGGTATGTTTTTTAACCAAAAAAGATTACTGGTCCACTGAAATGAGACTTCAAAATATTTTGGTAAAGCCCAAAATAGTTACGGCCTCAGAGAAATATGAGTTCAATAAATATTTGCTAAATGAATTAATAAATGAATAAAGGAAAAAATATCCTTAGCATTTCTGTAAACCTTCCTTTTTCAGTATTACTATACACAAATGTTTAAAGGAAATGAAATCTATAAGGAAAGTAGAACACTATAATTATAACTCAAAAGAAATTAGAGGAAAAATAGAAAATGCTTTGTAATTTATACCTACATTAACTTTGAATGTTAACAGATTAAGTATTCCATTTTTATTCACATAAATAAAAAATGATTTAAATTATTAATATACTAAGAAGAACTATAAAAGGAAAGAATACTGATTTTTAGCTAACTATAACGTTTTGACATAAAATGTAGTAAATGAAGTAACATTTCTAATATGTCCAATTTATATTATGTAAAAATAGAACTTTAAAATAGTGTCATAATAGTAATAATTACTTTGGAATTATGAAATTAACCATAGCAATATGGCCTTCATTGCTATCACATGTGATATAATTTCTATATACTACCTTATTTGTTAAATTACCTTTAATATTTAATTAATTGATGTGATTGTGTAACTTTTTCCCTTTATAATAGGGTGGAGTGAAAAATATATTAGTTATAGGTCTTTAGGTGCAATCAAATGCCAATTTTAAGGTAAAACATGGAATATGAAAAAAACAATATAAATAAGAGACATAAATCAACTGATACAAAAATGAAAATTTATTTTTAAAGTGTTTCTGAAAGAAATAATTTGTTATTTATATAGAACATTAATAAGATGGTGATGGTGATGATGATGATTTTAGTTCTTACCAGCTTTATAGAATAGTAATGTTTTTTACAGTTAGGTGCCAAAAATGAAATCTGTTAGCATACCGTTTAATAGAATATATGTAGAGAAAATAGGGAAAGACTGACTTAATTATTTCTATTTCTTCATTTAAGTAATCAGTGTATACATTCTGTGTAGTTAAAATAAGTACAGGGAAGAACTAAAGAATGAAAGAGAACTGAGAAGGAGGGTAACAGTAGCAGGTAAATTTTAAAAGAGAAATAAGATAAAGAATGTCCTGGCTGGGGTGGCTCAGTGGATAGAGTGCTGGACTGTGAACCAAAGTGTTGCCTATTTGATTCCCATTCAGGGCACACGCATGGGTTGCAGGCCAGGTCCCCAGGTGGGGCAGCACAAGAGGCACTGACACATTGATGTTCTCTCCCTCTCTTTATCCTTCCCCCACCCTCACTCTAAAAGTAAATAAATAAACAAATCTTTAAAATGAAAAAAAATAATTAAGATGAAGAAAATAAAAATGAAAAAAATTGTAATAAATTAATAGTAAGAAATAATCAGTGGAGTGATGAGACAAATATGAGGTACCTAAAACAAAGGTTAAAATGTAAAATTTCATTTCTGACTTCTAAATTGTTATGTATAAATCTTAATTATAATTATTTATCTTCATCATTGGGAAAAGACCATTTTATAAGTCATTTCCAGTTAGGAACAAGTTACTTCTGATTTGCAGTTTATTTTTATTGAAAAGGAAAAGTAAGTGATAAAACATGAGAGTGTTTCCATCCTAAAATATTGATGTTATAAGAGAAAATGCAACTTAAGAAAATGTTTATATTTTCAACTGGCTTTGAATGTTTAGAAAAGATAGTGATAAGTGGCACTAATTCAAGAGAAAGCTAACTTTATATTGTTGTTATATGGTGACTTTATGTTCATCATATTGGTTTACAAAGTTTAACCAAGCGTACTTATTCAATACAGTCAAATGAGTTTCCTATACCCATTTGGAAAAGACATGATTTAGGCTGAATAATCTATAATGAAAATATTCATTAAACTAGAATGGTCAAAAATTAATTGATTTTAATTTAAAGTCTATCGCTGGAGATGAGCCATATTCCTTAACCTGTTCTAAAGATTTATCAGCTTCTTGGACAAAGACATCAATATCTTATTTTTGTAATATGATAGGAGGGGGGGAAGGGTGAGAATATGAGAAAGAACAGTGTATGAAGAGCTGTGAGCTAAAAATACAATTTAAACTATGGAGAATGGTAGGAAGAAACTTTTTTTTCAGTTATTTTATGATACCACGACATTTAGTTGACTGTAAGTTTAATAAATATTATCAGTGGGCCAGAACTACCACTCCAAAAGATGCTTTTTGAGAAGAATTACTGATTTAGGGAAAAACAAAAGATCATCAGATAATCTGCATAATAACTGCATTATAAAATTTGATGTCACAGTTTACTAAAAACATGATAAAGTTCAGGATATGTGGAACTGGCTTAGAGAGATAGTGATCTAGAGACTACATTGTAGGAATGATGAAAGGCAATGAATAGTTCTAACTATGTAAAGGAAACTTGAAATGTAAAATAATAGTTATCTTCAAATAGTTAAAATATAAAAGAGGTCTTATGTTTATTTTATATATTTGTGCTTGGACTAAGAAATAGTCATTGGAAATTAAGGAGACATATTTCAATGACAGTATTAGAAACAACTACAGTTGTTTCTGAATAGGATGCATTTTCCTAAGACGTAAAGGAATGAAATTCCCCCTACATGGAAGTTTTAACACAAATACTGGATATTCATTTGACAAAAGTGTCATAGAAAATATTCTGCCTTGGATGGCTTATCTCTAGGCAATTTTGTCTTTGCATAATTATACACCAGTAGATGAAAATTATGTAATGTATATTACTTCATTCAAAACAATTTTGTTAGGTTGTATTATGAGAACTCTCACACCAGCGTACATTTAAAAAAATATCAAAAGTGGTGAATTTTTGTGTAGCCATTTTAATATTAAGGTGAAAGAAAATGAGTAACATTTTGGCATATTATGCTTTATTATTTCAAGAAAGGTAAAAATGCAACTGAAACACCAAAAAATATTTGCGCAGTGTATGGAAAAGTTGCTGACGCTGATCAAACATGTCAAAAGTTATTTGCAAAGTTTTGTGCTGGAGATTTCTCACTGGACAATCCTCCACAGTTGGGTGGACCAGTTGAGGTTGATAACGATCAAATCAAATCATTAATTGAGAACAATCAATGTATACAAGATGAGAAATAGATGACATATTCAAAATATGCAAATCAATAAAGTTAATGGTGAAAATGAAAACTATGTCTTTTATTTTATGAAAAAACTACAGAATTTTTGGCTAACTCAATAAATTAGCTTACGTTCATCTTGTTGGCTGTTGTTTCTATTCCCTCTTATGCAGAAGTTCAAAACTTCTCAGATCCTGTTGAGTCATATTTTCATTATCTCAGTGGAGAACACATGTATAAGCTATGACCTCTTCTCAGACCTATGCCATGACTTCTTCCTTCCTGCCTCAACATTTCTTTGCCAACACAGTGATCTGGGACACTATAGGAAAACTTCTACCTACTGACTCAAAATTCAAACCTGAGGGAAAGGAAACAACCGGGATGCATTTAAAATTTTGTCTCAAATTATTGAAAATAAATCACCTAGAGCAGGAGTGTCAAACACATTTTCACTAGGAAAATGAGTTTGACACCCTTGGTCTAGAACATTGGCCAGCTTATTGTTGCATTGTTTCTCCCTTCTTCCTTGCTTCGTTCTTTCTGTCTTGTGCTGCTGTTTGCTTCTGCACAACACTTTCTGCCAAAAAAATTTTCACAACCAAATATTTTCTCTGGTTTCTTTCTCTAGGAAACCTGGGCTAAGCATTTCAGGTTTAACAAATTAATTGTGTATAAGTTAATACATTTTAGGATAATAACCCAATAGACTAAAAACTGGGACTACTTTATAAGAATTTTTGCATTACTTTCACAAAGATGCAATTTTTAAAAATTTTCTCTTTTTTTGCTCAATCTCTCAAATCTTTAAAAAAATTCCTGAACTGCCAGTCTACTCTCTATCTATGAGTCTGTCTCTGTTTTGCTTGTTAGTTCAGATTGTTCATTAGATTCCGCATATGAGTGAAATCATATAGTATTTGTCTTTCTCTGACTGGCTAATTTCACTTAGCATAATGTTCTCCAGGTCCAAATAATGCATTTGTGGGTTTGTTTTATTTTCAGATGGTAACATTAAGAATAATCATTATTCTATGTTTCCACATCAAAAACTGAACAGTACTTGAAACTGTTCCTGGAAAATAGAGTTCACATAACAAACAGTTGATGATTAAATAATCACATAAATAAATAAGTAAATAAGCTATAGTTGACCTTTGCTTAACTAATAATTTCATAAAAACTTACTAAAAACATTAACAAGTGTGATTGCTGGGGAGAGGGGGTGGATAGAGATGGAAGAGGGTATAAGGGGGATAAATGGTAATGGAAAAATCTACTAAAAATAAATTATCAAAATTTTATATATACACATATTGCATATACTATATATTTGATATAGTATATCAAAATACACTATATTATATAATATATAATATATTATATATATATATAATCTTCCTTCCTCTTTCTAGACTATCCATTGACCTAAATATCCACACTGATATTTGATGGATGAATCCATGAATATGTGAATGGAGTTTGCTCAAATTAATCCCAGATTTACAAAACCCTTTGAAGGAAATTAACTCTGTGAACAAGATTATTTCAAAATATCTGTAAGAATTAGTTTTTATGAGATTTATGTTGCCACCTTTGAGCACTTTGATACAGGTGTCTAATCATTTGAGTGATTTTTATTGAAGAACTACAATGATATTGACACTTTTAAATGGTTGGGTTACTGTTAAATGTAAAGTTTTCTAACTGAGTGATTTAAGTAATGTCTGCTATAAGTTTTATTTTTAATAAAATTAGGTCACATTAATACCTTAAAATATTAAGGCTCACTTTTGACAAACTTTACAATATGAATTTTGAAAATATTTTGCTTAATGAAATATGCCAAGCATGAAATGATAAATGTATGATTCTAATATGAGGTACCTAGGTTAGCCAAATTCATAGACAGAAAATAGAATGATAGTATGCAGAAGCTTATAGAAAGCTCTGTTATATAATTGAAGGTCAGTGTTAGCACCTTGCAGGCTTTGTGTGCATTTACTATGTAAGGGAGTCGGGACTTCCTGCCACATCACACATGGTTTGTGGCTGTGTGGATCACTCCACCCCAGAATAAAAGTATGTCAGACATCTAGAGGGCTCCACAAATTTTCTTCCCTCTGCCTGAATCCTGTGTGAATCTATCTGCCTGGCCTTGAATGGCTGCAAGACAATTGGTGTCCTCGGCTGGATTCATCACAGTACCGTATGGAGTTGGAGTCCTCTGGAGCCCCGGAGCGGACCTTGATGGGTTGGTTGGCCACTGGCATGTGGTATCTGATGGCAAATCTCTTGGTGGCTTGGCATCCCCTGACACAGTAGATAAGGCCCTGCAGGTGGTGGAGGAGACCCTGGAGAAGCCGAGGTCCTGAGCGGCAGTGGGGGTCATGGTCTGGATGTTTTTACCTGCTTTTTGAGCTGAGATGGACACTGTGCTTAGCCACGCAGCTAAGTTACTTGAATTCCAAGGGAGAGAGGAAGCTTTGAAGGCCAGGATCTGCACCCTAAAGGAAGAATGCCGAATGGCAGAATCGCAACGATCCCCTTCCCTTGTCGTAGGACACGATGTGGAGGAGGAGGAAGGGAATTCCCAAGATCTGCAGATTGACTGGAAGTTCTATGTGTCTATCACCCTCAAGCTGCCAGAATGATTGAACAGTACAAAGGTCTCTTAAAGCAGGGCCTTCATGCCACAGTTGCCACCCCTGTACTGGGGGATTGGACAGAATGCTTATCGCCTGTCCTCTGGACTCTAAATGAGAGGAGTCAGAGAAGGGACCCAGCTCTGGTGGAAGCCTTACTCCAATAGACTGCTGCTCCAATTCAGCTGCAGGTACAGACTAAAGATTTGTTGCTGAAACCAGGCATGGGAAAAAAAAAAAAAGGAAATATTCTCTTGTCTGCCCCTGAGGGCCTGGAATGAGGGCAAATGCCTCTTGGACATGGCTTTGGGAAATAAAAGCCTCCACATGCATTGGGTGGCTCTTGTTGCCCCTTGGGGACAAGGAGTGGAGAGAAATTTGCAAATAGTGCCCTGGGTGATTGGGACATGGCCCCCAATCTTAAAGGTGACATACCCAAGGCCAGCAGACCACAAAATGCTTCAATGCTTCTCTGTGGCACTTCAGGATGTCCTTATGGCCCATTATGAGTTCTCCACTCTTTTTTTTAAGGCATTTTTTAAATGTTTTTTTTTTTAAACTAGCTTTTTTTTTTTTTAATTTATTATTTATTTATCTTTTAGAGGGGAAGGGTAGGAGAGAAAGAGAGGGAGAGAAATATCAATGTACGGTTGCCTCTCGTGTGTCCCCCACTGGGAACTGGCCTGCAACCCAGGCATGTGCCCTGACTGGGAATCGAACCTCGATCCTCTGGTTCGCAGGCCCGCGCTCAATCCACTGAGCTACACCAGCCAGGGCTGAGTTCTCCACTCTTGTAGCAAGTAAATACTGAACCCTCAGTGGAAGCACAAAAGGTATGGTATTCACGTCCAAGAAGTTCCTTTCTGCTAGCCTTCTGTTTTATCAGCTGACCAGAATTTGCTTGTATATTGCCTAAGGGTCATAATTTGCCATTGTTAGTTCCAATAATACTCTGTCTTTTCACCCTTAGGGTACAGAAAAACACTTTAGTGGACTAGGTTCCTACCTATGCCTCAGTGGCTAACCAATCTGTATGCTGAGTCTGCACTGAAATACCCCTGAGCACATCTGCAGGCCTCCCATGGTTCATCTCTGGAGTTTCTGTCTCAAACTGGATTTGGTTACAGAACCAGTGAAACAGTGCGCATCCCTTATAGAACGAGACCTGGGCTAATATCTATGCTGGGGCAGAGGAGCAGTATAGCCGGCCTCAGCAGTTAAGCGGCTGCTCCATATGCAATGACTCAGGGTTGGGCTCACAGTTGAGGCCATGGAGTTGGCTGGACCAGCCCCCACCCTCTGTATTGAGAAGCTCAAAGGATAAGCCCACGTGGGCTGGACTCCAATACATCTGTGTCAGAAGCATACTCTTAAGTATTACTGGGAGGCCCAGAATGATGTCTGGGCTGCAGTTCCCACGGGGGACCTCTGGGTGTGTGACACACATAGGTGTCCTTACTTGCTCAGGAACTGTACTTGGGCACTGTACCTAGGATTGGTCTTATTGCTTGTGCTTTGGTAGCTTGTTGCTGTAGTTTATACTGCTGCTATGGGGCATGGGTGCAGGGATCTGCCCTCCTCACCAGGGGACCCTCATGGAAGACACCCTCACACAGACTGTATAGTGAGGAACCCTGAAATTGTGTATCATAGGGAAAAGGAGTCAGCCAGGCTCCCTCACCTGGATGCCCGGGCGGCTGTGGCTTGGTAGTGTTCACATGGCCTTAAGCAGGGGCCTGCAAGCTCTGTTACATAACTGAAGGTCAGTCTTGGCACTTGCCGGCTTCGTGTGCATTTAGTATATGAGGGAGTAGGGACTTCCCACAGGGCAACATGCAGCTTGCAGAGCAGGTGGATCATGCCACCCGAGAATAAAGGTATGTCAGACATTTCCATGGCTCCACAAATTTTCTTTCATCTGCCTTAATCCCATGTGAACCTGCCTGGCCTTGAACAGCTGAAAGACATAGATACTGGTGCTGGTTGCATAAACTAAACTTAGGGTCCAACATTTCTATTAAAATAATAGCAGACAGAAAATAATCCAATATTTCATGTGGAATTGAAAATAATTTTTCAATGGGATTTTTAAAATGAAAGTTCTCTTTTCATGAAAGAAAAAAATTTTATAAATGGATTTTTTTCTCTTGGAAGTTTTCTTAATAGAAAGAAATAGAACACAGAGATGCATATATTCTTTCAAATTAGTGTTTCTCTTTTTTTCAGATAAATTCTTAATTTGAAAGAATATAAGCACCCTTATGTTCATGTAGCATTATTTATAATCACCAAGATTTTGAAGCAACCCAAATGTTCATCAGTAGATGAGTGGGTAAAAGAAATATAGTACATTTACACAATGGAATACTACTTGGCTGTAAAAAGGAACAAAATTTGACCATTTGTGACAGTATGGATGGGCCTCGAGAAAGTTAGGCTAAATGAAATAAACCAGTCAGAGAAAGACAAATACCATATGATTTCACTCATATGTGGAATCTAACGAGCAAACTGAACTAACAAGCAAAATAAAGACAGACTCACAGAGAGCAGGTTGATAGCTCTCAGGGTTTAGGAGATGGAGGGATTGAGAAAAAAAGAAAAAGGACTCATGGACATTGACAACAGTGTGTCCTTTGGGGGACAGAGTGGGGGCATGAGTGAAGGTGGAAGAGCATATAAGGGGATGAACAGTAATGGAAAAAATAAAATAAAATAAATAAACTTTAAAAACAAAAAAGGAGTAAAATATTCTATTCACCTCCGAATTATCTAAGAGGGATAAAATTATAAAGGACAGTTAAAATACTAATTAAAATATTTTAATTATCATGACTTGGATTCTATACTGTAATGCTTACACATTCTTATTTTTATTCATTATCACAGGACACTGTGAAATGATGAAAATAATATTTTATCTAGAATACTAACTGTAAAATGGTATAATATGGAGAATCACATTAATATATCATGGAATCAATTTCCCTTTTACTGGCTTTCATGGAAGTCCATTTGTATTGTAAGATTCATTTGTATTGCATGTTTCATTAAATAAGACTAATATGTAAGCAAAGCATTTTTGCATAAAGTAATTACACAACATATTTTGTTATCCTTTTGTTTTAAGCCGCTCCTTACTTGTACTCAACAAAAGTGCACATGCATTTAAATTATTCCCATTCTTATCATAGTTTTAGAGAATCTGATTCCAGAGAGATTTTTGCATGAGGAGGATGGTACATACAGGAGTTGCGGAGAGGGAAATACTAGCTCTGGTTGTCTGCAGGGCTGAACTGTAAACTCATCAATCTAAACATTAGTACCTTAGAAACTCATGTAAAAGTCAGAAAGACTATAACTGATTAACTGGTATGATATTATTTTGTTATCTAATCTCATGTTTAAATTTAAAACATGAGTTTGTACAGTGGTGTATGATTTTATATGCCTAATAAAAAATGACAATATACACATTAAAAACATTTTTGCCCTAAAGTTATGGTGCATTTTGGATTTACTATTTGGAAATATAAATATTAGAAATATTATATTTATTATCTTGCACGATATTGCTTATTGTCATGGCAGTTGGCAAAGTCATTGTACTGGAGAACAAAGTTGTAATTGTGACTTATTATCCTGTCTTCATTATGAGAGAACAATTGTTATTGTGTTTATTCATAAAAAGGAATGATGCAGACTTAGACCACTCATTTCTATTCAATAGAATCATTTCCTGAAATAAATGCTTCTTTGTTCACTGAAGTCTTTATTGTGACCATCAGGATTTACTTCTTCTGAAGTGCCACTGGTGTATCTGTACAGTTGATTTTGTTATACATAGTTATTCTGCAAATGCATGCAGAAGGAAAATCAACACATAACCAGAAACCTTTTCTTTGTAGAGTTTTATTTCCTGACCACACCTGTTTGTCCAAAAGGGTGGTTATTTCTGGGTGACTCTATAGATACTAGAATGGTAGGATTGTGGATTTTGGAAAACAGTCTACAAGTAGGGTTTACAATCAGATATTTCTTATAGTATTCTGGAGAGTTAGACAACAATTGTGCATTTTTAATGAGTTTATATATGAAAAGGAATATGCATGCTATTTGGACTATAGCAAACCAGGTGCAGACATATATGCTAATGCTTAGGAGGAAATGATTGCAGCATTCTAATAAAATCTCTAGGGCTGTTAGGAAGGCTGAATAGTGTGCACTAATGTGAAAAAGCATTATTAAAAGCCCTGGCCAAAGAAAAAATTCTACAGATACTCATTTTTCTCGTATTTCCCTTAGAGACACTACTATCCTCCTACAAACCCACATGAGAAACCTGTTATTTCTTATTTATTCCTCTTCTTCTCCCTTCCTCCACCATATTTAATAAATTTCCCAGCATTATATGCCTTGTTTTTATGTAAATTATCCTTCAAACACCCTACTTTTTCATTTCATTCTGAGTATCACTGTTCTAATACATACTTTTAGCATTTAACAATTGGACGATTTTATCTTTCAAAGAGTTTTCCTTGTTTCCAAAATCTTGTCATTATTTCATTATTTATGTTGATACAATTGTTATCATTTCATTTCAATTGAAATTTCATTTCAACTATTATCATTTCATTTTATTTCAGAATAAAAATATCATGACACTGACCATTGGGGAAAAAAAGTTTGTCTTCCTTTAGTCATTCCAAAATAAAATACAGAATTCTTAGTATAAGCTGTAGCATTATAATTGATATGACCAAATACTATTCCTGGTCCACCTCTCATCCTTTTCCCTTGGGTAACATATACAGTCACATCTTCCTCCCATCTTAATATTCGTTCAGTTTCGCATGGCCTTCATCTTCAGGTAGCTCTGTAAATTCTATTTACTATGTGGTGCTCAGACCAAATGTTCCACCTTTGTAATCTTCAGAGCAGCAGTCATATTTTTCCTTCTTCTAGAAAATTGGTACTATTTTTTTATTCTCTCATAATATGTATAGATATTTGGTTATGATTTGCTCGGTACTTCCACATAAAAATACATTTAAATCTTCTAACTTATTATTATAAAAATAATTTTAATAATAGCTGATATTCACTTTAATATTTAATATATCATGAAAGATTCTAAATATTTTATATGTTGGTTCAGTCAGTCATTGCAACAACACAAAAACATACTCTTGCCCATTTTTTTTTAGATGTGAAAAACTAGGAAAAAAGTTGAAGCACTTTTTCGAAATGTCAGAGTAAATGCCAGAGGGGTATTTGAACATTGGCAGTTATAGTCTTGTAACAATAATTTTAATTACTGTGATTACTGCTAGATAAGTAATTTAAAAATATATCATTTTGCCAGAAACATTTATTATTTTTTGATAACTGTATGCTAATATTTTATTTTTGTATTTATGAAAAATAGCAAAAATCAAAAACTGAGATACCAGCTTGTTTATAACAGACATAGTGAAGACACATTTCTCTTGTTATTGTAAATGCTACTCAGAATACAAACTCTTAACTTTATCGATAATTATAAACTCTTTTATAATGCTGCACTATATTTCATATTTTTGAGAACCTTAGTGTCCAAATATTTTAATCTACTCTAGTCAGGTATGATCTAAAGAAATGAATTGACATTTGCTTTGGAATGGACCTTGTAGCATCCAAATACAGCATTGCCAACATTTAAATAAAGTGAATCATATGTCAGCAGCTCAACTGAACTGGAAGAGAGAATTGAGCTATGTCAGAATAGCCAATTAAAGCAACAAGCCAAAATTGAAAGAGATACGCTTTTAATCATTTACTGTGATGGTATAAGCAACAGACTAAAACCTAAGAAAGCACTGACTCCCACCCACCTCGTGTTTCATCTTCCCCCACAGAATGGTTAAAAGTAAAGGGGCAGGAGGATCATCGCAAATGTGAAGATCATCTTGTGGTTTAGGGGACTTTGAATAAAAAACCTTATGCAGTTCTATGGACTCACGTAGTGAGAAGTGCAGAGGAGGGCTAGGAGTGAAAGTGATGTAGAAAAGTATCTCCAAGTGTTCCCCTTTCTCCTCCAACATGAAGGCCTTGAGGAGAGGTACTTTGAAAAGACCTCTGCAAAGGCCTCAGATCAATAGAGTAAGAATGAAGAATCAGGACTAGGAATGGGGAAAGAGCATGACCAGTCTTGGGGCCCTGAATATAAACTGCAATCCCTTCAGAAGGTGCAATGCAGTGTCTGTGTACCAAGTCAGGTGTGGGGTGGGCAGCTTTCTCCATGAGTCCTGTCAGGCAGTGCCTTTCCAATTACCTATAGTCAGGCCTGAAAAATCACACATTGATTTTTAACCAGGACATAGACTCTTCACTATACTAATGCTGGTAATAATTGCATAAACTTATGCATTGTTCATTATATGCCAGCTATTCCAGAGCACTTTATATTAATTCCTTTAGTCCATTTTACAATTTTACAAATGTATTATTATTAATCTATTATTGCTAATGATAAACTATAACAAAAAATAACTTGCTCAAGGACACACAGCTAGTGAATGGAGACTTCAAAATAATACTTCAAACTTCTGTGTAAAGTTTTGTCTAATAGTAACCACTCAACAGAATTTCTCAAATAAAGAGAACTTGAACAATGGGAGAAGGAAGGTGGTGGCCATGTAGGAGGGAGCAGATTCCACTTCCCCCTACACATGGGAGAAAAACCTAGCCAATCCACGGAGGAACAGAGCACACAGCCAACAGTACCTGAACATATATGAAAATAGGAGACCAAAAATTGTAGTGGACACTGAAAAAACCAGATGGTAAGGACAGTGCTTCAGGACAATAAGGTCCCAGGGATCAGCATGGGGACCAGGGCAGCTGCAGCCCCAGGCGCGGTGCCCACTGGGTCTGCCAGAGTCCTTGGGAGAGAGCTGGGTCAACTGCTCCCTCCCTGGTCAAACAAGATTTGAGCAGCACCAGGAGAGACCTGGCTGCTTGAAGTCACAGAGAGGGGACTAAGGACTAAGTGCAAACATATAGGGGCTGTGAGCACCCAAGGAGTCTGTGGATGCCAGCTCTGGAGAGTTGAGAGTAGTGCAGTGATGGGCCCTGACCCTGATAGTCAATGGTCCTGCTGGATAATTGGGCTGTACAGAGCAACAGGCTTGAGTAGGAGGAATTTCTCAAAAAGAAAAAATGAAAAGAGAGATACTGTTTGGGGACTTCTCCTGCAGCAGCCACTCCGGCTTCCTCCCCACCCAGCCAGGCAGTGATCCCGAAGTTGAGAGGAAGGTTGTGTGGAAGGCCCTGAGCACCCCCATAGCACTGGGAAGGGTGCACACCTGAACCTGCGGGACCAAGGCAGCCTGGCCAAGCATGTGAGCCTGCCCACACCCCAGCTCATAGCAGTAACCTCAGGGAAAGAGCGCTCTGAGGAAGACCTGGATTCCACACCCAAGAAGCAGGGGAGAGATCCCAGGCTAGCTCTGGGGAGAGTGTACGTGCAAGGTTGATGGAGTGCAGATCAGGAGGGGAGAAAAGCCATACCAATCACCCCTCAGCCTGCTGCAGCCAGCAAGGCCAGAAAAATCAGTTTGGCCAATTTGAAATCAATAAGAGGGTTTTTTTTTTTTAATTGGTTTATTGTTCAATTCCTTTTCCTCTCTTTCCTTCTTTCCAATTTTATTCCTTCTTCCTTTATTTCCAATTTTATCTCTTCTTCCTTCTTCTGTCTTTTCTTTTTTTAAATACCCACAAGTGAGACAAAAAAACCTGGAACTGTGAAAAGACCAGAGTTGGGCCCAAAGAGGGGGCATCCCAACAGCTGAGATAGTGAGACAAATTTCACTTTGCTATTACAGAGAACCTGCAAGTTATTGCATATTTGTATTATTATTTTTTCAGTAATCTTACATCTTTTATTTTAATAGAATTTTTGTATTTGTCTTCTTTCTGTATAGTCTTCTTTGCTTGGCTAATTATATTGTATCATTTGACAGGATTCCCCTGTTCTCTCTTTCATAGTGTATTGCTAATTTACTGTCCTTCATGTCACTTGTGTTCCATTAGCACACTACTCAAGGTCCTATACTTCCTATTCTTGTTATCCAGATCACATAGATTCTGTTATATGATTGTTGCTCTAATATTATTATAAATAATAGCTATTCCATACATTTTAAATACTTCATAACACCCCTCCCAGATCTTAGCCAACTTTACAGTTTCCTGAACTTTATTACTGTAGTGGTTAGCTCTATTCTCTCATACACTACAACTATTTACCCTCACCTTACCTCAGAATCTGACCTACCACAACCTCACTGCTTTCTAGATCCAACTCACAATACTTCCCTCCTAAACAAGAGTCTTATCTTCTTTCCACTCTTTCTAAAAAGTGGCTAGCTGGGTGGGAGATCACAGTTAACACTATACATGTCCAAAGGATCTGCTATCTCTTCTCTACCAGTTGCTACTGTAAATATACAACACTCTCTTGCTGTCTTAAACCATTTTGCCTTCCTCCTCCAACGGATCACAGTAAAGAGTAGGTGGAAGCGGTGAACACCAGGATACCCACTGGAAGAGGAAACCCAACAACAAAGGAACCATCAACAGATAAGAACAGAAGAAGGTGAAGGAGGGAGTGGAAACCACACAAATCTCAATCCAGGACCAATCTGGAAATACAACTAAATGATGGAGAAACTACCTAGTACAAACAACTGAATAAGAGCAAGAGAGAATCCTCAAAACCTCGTATACATGGAAGAACCAGTTTCAACACAGCCTGCCCTCACCAACACAAAAAAATACAAGAGGTGGTGGACAGAATGACTCTCAGTTAACCAGCTGGTGGGAAGGACCTGCCAAAGAAAGACCCAACAACAATCAAAACAGAAAGACAAACACAGAGCCAACTTAAATGATGGCCCAAAATTACTGAGCTCAAGAGATCAAGGAGACTACACCACTGAATCTCACAGGTATTCTACCACAGAAGTTCATACCATAAACCCAGGGAGCCAGAACAGATCAATTTAAGAAGCTGTGGCTAATTAAAAGAGTCTCACAAACAACGGAAGACAAAGAAACAATCCCCAAATAAAAGGAAAGGAGGAAGTCTCAAAAAGAATGCTAAATGAAATAGAGGCAACCCAACTATCAGATATTGATTTCAAAGCAGTGGTTATCGGGAAGCTCAATGAGCTCACAATGAACTACCAGAAATTACAGGAAACTACATTGAATTCACTAAAAACTATATCAACATGAATAAGGAAATAGAAACTATCAACAAGATCCAAGACTAAATGAAGAAGACAATTTCTGAACTGAAGAACACAGTAGAAGAAATCAAAAGTAGATTCAATGAAGCAGAAGATCAGATCAGCAAGCTGGAGGACAAAGTGGAAAAAACACCCAGAAAGAGCAAGCAAAGGAAAAGAGGCTCAGAAAAAATGAAGAGGGATTAAGAGAAATGTAAGACAATATGAAATGTAATAATATCCATATAATAGGTATACCAGAAGGAGAAGAAGAAAAGCAAGGGATGGAAAACCTATTTGAAAAAGTAATGATGGAAAACTTCCCTAAGTTGATGAGAGAAAAAGTCACACAAATCCCGGAAACACAGAGAGCCCCAATCAAGAGGAACCCAAACAGGCCCACTTCAAGACACATCATAATCAAAATGGCAAAATTTCAAGACAAAGAGAGAATCTTAAAGACAGCAAGGGAGAAAAAGGAAGTAACACACAAGGGGGTTCAAATAAGGTTAAGAGCTGACTTCTCAATGGAAACGGTCCAAGCCAGAAGAGAATGGCAAGAAATATTACAAGTAATGAGAACCAGAGGCCTGCAAACAAGACTACTTTATCCAGCAAGGCTTTCACTCAAGATACAAGGCCAAATAAGGAGCTTCCCAGACAAAAGAAATTTAAAAGCATACACCTCTACCAAACCAGCTTTGCAAGAGGTGCTAAAGGAACTGCTTTAAGGAAAGGAAGGAAAAGAGAAAGAGAGAGAAAGGAACACAGGTACGAAAATGGTAATTAATAAGTATCTATCAATAATAACCTTGAATGTAAATGGATTAAATGATCCAATCAAAAGACATAGAATAGCTGAATGGATAAGAAAGCATAACCCACACATATGCTGCCTACAAGAGAACCACCTCAGGACAAACACCTACACAGACTGAAAGCAAAGGGCTGGAAACAAATTTTCCAAGCAAATGACAGGAAAAAAAAAAGACGGGTAACAGTACTCATATCAGACAAAATTGACTGTTAAAAAAGGGCCATAAAGAGAGACCCAGAAGGTTACTTCGAAATACTCAAGGAAAAAATCCACCAAGAAGACATAAACATTGTAAATATATATGCATCCAACATAGGAGCACCCAAATATATAAAGAAAATCCTGGAGGATTTCAAGAAAGTTATTGACAGCAACACAATTATAGTAGTGGATTTTAACACCCTACTGTCAAAAATTGACAGATCTTCCAAACAAAATATCAACAAAGATATTGTGAGATTGAACAATGCCCTAGATGAAATTGACTTAACTGATTATAGATAGATAGATAGATAGATAGATAGATAGATAGATCGAGAGAGAGAGAGAGAGAGAGAGAGAGAGAGAGAGAGAGACCTTCATCCCAAAGAAACTAAATACAAATTCTTTTCAAATGCACATGGAACATTTTCAAAGATAGAGCACATGATAGGACACCAAATAAGCCTCAACAAATTCAAGAAAATTGAAATCATACCAAGCATTTTCTCTGACACAAGGGAATGAAACTAGAAACCAAACCTAAGGGGGAAAAAACCCAAAACTCTCAAAATCATGGAGATTGAATAGCATGCTATTAAACAATGAATGGATCAAGAATGAAATTAGGGAGGAAATCAAAAAGTTTCTGTAAACAAATGATAATGAACTCACATCGACCCAAAACTTATGGGACACAGCAAAGGCAATCCTCAGAGGGGTAAGTTCATAGCAATAGAGGCCTACCTAAAGAAGATGGAAACATTTCAAACAAACAATTTAACCTTACGCCTACAAGAACTTGAGGAACAACAACAAAGACGGCCCAGAGCAAGTAGAAGGAAAGAAATAACCAAGAGTAGAGAAGAATTAAATGATGTAGAGAATAAAGCACAATTCTAAGGATCAATGAATCCAGGAGCTGTTTTTTTTTTTTTTTTTTTTTTTTTTTGAAAAGATAAACAAAATTGACAAGCCTTTAAGCAGGCTCATCAAGAAAAAAAGAGGACCCAAATAAACACAATCAGAAATGAAAGAGGAGAGATTACAACTGACACCACAGAAATACAAAGGATTGTAAGAAATTACAAAGAAGAACTGCATGCCAAGAAATTTGAAAACCTAGGTGAAATGGATAAATTTATAGAAAAATGTAATCTTCCAAAACTTCCTGAAGAAGAAGCAGAAAGCCTGAACAGACCAATAACAGCCAATAAAATTGAAGCAGTAATCAAAAAACCACTCAGAAGCCCTGGACCAGATGGTTTCACAGGAGAATTCTACAAAGCATTTAAGGAAGAGCTAACCATTATCCTTCACAGACTTTTCCAAAAAATCCAAAATGATGGAAGACTCCCAAACTCTTTTTATGAAGCCAGCATAATCCTAATCCCAAAATCAGATAAACACACAACAAAGAAAGAAAACTTCAGAACAATATCATTGATGAACATAGACGCTAAAATCCTGAACAAAATATTGGCAAACTACATCCAAAAATACATTAAAGAGATCATACACCATGACCAAGTGGGATTCATCCCAGGGATGCAAGGTGGGTTCAACATTCGCAAATCAGTAAATGTAATATACCACATAAACAAAAGCAAACACAAAAAACACGTGACCATATCAATAGACACGGAAAAAGCATTTGATAAATACACCACCCACATAAGATAAAAACACCCAGCAAAGTGGGAATAGAGGGAACATTCCTCAACATAATAAAGGCCATATACAAAAGACCTACAGCCAACATCATACTCAACTGGCAAAAACTAAAATCTTCTCCACTAAGATTAGGAACAAGACAAGGTTGTCCACTTTCACCACTCCTATTCAATATAGTATTGGAAGTTATAGCCACAGTGATCAGACAAGAAAAGGAAATAAAAGGCATCCAAATCAGAAAGGAGGAGACAAAACTGTCATTGTTTGCAGATGACATGATAGTATACATTGAAAGTCCTATAAACTCCACCAAAAAACTGCTCGACAAAATAAATGAATTTGGCAAAATAGCAGGATACAAAGTCAATATCCAGAAATCAAAGGCATTTTTGTATATCAACAATGAAACAGCAGAAGCAGAAATCAAGAAAAAATCCCATTCGATATAGCAAAAAGAAAAATAAAATACCTAGGAATAAACCTAACCAAGGAGGTAAAAGACCTGTATGCAGAAAACTACACAACACTGAAGAAAGAAATCAAGGAAGACACAAACTAATGGAAGTATACACTGTGCTCATGGATCAGAAAAATTAATATCATCAAAATGTCCATACTGCCCAAAGCAATTTACAAATACAGTGCGATACCTATTAAAGTACCAATGGCATATTTCACAGACATAGAACAAACACTTCAAAAATTTATATGGAACCATAAATGACCCCAAATAGCTGCTGCGATTTTGAGAAAGAAGAGCAAAGTAGGAGGGATCACAATACCTGATACCAAAGTGAATTGCAAGGCCACTGTAATCAAAATAGCCTGGTACTGGCATAAAAAGAAGCACATGGACCAGTGGAATGGAACGAAGAGCCCAGAAATAAACCCAAATCTCTACAGTCAATTAATATTCAACAAAGTGGGGCAGCAACATAAAATGGAGTAAAAATAACCTCTTCAACAAGTGGTGCTGAGAGAACTGGACAGCTACATGCAAAAAAAATGAAACTAGAGCACCAACTTACACCATACACAAAAAATAAATTCAAGGTGCATAAAAGATTTAACTATAAGCCGTGACACCATTAAAGTCCTAGAGGAGAACATAGGCAGGAAAATCTCAGATATTTCACGTAGCAACATTTTTACTGATATGTTCCCTAAAGCAAGGGCCATAAAGGAAAGGATAAACAAATGGGATCTCATCAAAATAAAAAGCTCTGCACAGCTAAAGAAAAGAGTATTAAAATAAAAAGAGAACCAACTGTATGGGGAAACATATTTGTCAATGATACCTCAGACAAGGATTTAATCTCCAAAATATATAAAGAACTCACATGACTCCACTCTAAGACAAGCAATCCAATTAAAAAATGGGCAAAGGACTTGAACAGACAATTCTCCAAGGAGGACATACAGAGCATCCAGAGACACATGAAAAGATGCTCAGTATCGCTAGCACTCAGAGAGATGCAAATTAAAACCACAATGAGATACCACTTCACACATGTCAGAATGGACATCATAAACAAAGCAACAAACAACAAATGTTGGAGAGGTTGTGGAGAAAAGTGGACCCTAGTTCACTGTTGGTGGGATTGCAGACTGGTACAACCACTATAGAAAACACTATGAAATTTTTGTAAGAAAACAAAAAATGCATCTGCCTTTTGACCCAGCAATTCCACTGCTTGGATTATATCCTAAGAACCCTGAAACACCAATCCAAAAGAACCTATGCACTCCAATGTTCATAGCAGCACAATTTACAGTAGCCAAGTGTTGGAAGCAAGCTAGATGCCCATCAGAAATAAATGAATCAACAAACTCTGGTACATTTACACAATGGAATTCTATGCAGCAGAAAGAAAGAAGGAGCTCCTACCCTTTGCAACAGCATGGATGGAACTGGAAAGCATTATGCTAAGCGAAACAAGCCAGGCGGTGAAACAAAAGTATCATATGATCTCACGTTTAACAGGAACCTAAACAACAAAACAAACAAACAAGCAAAATATAACCAAAGATGCTGAAATTGAGATCAGGCTGACAGTGACCAGAGGCAATTGAGGAGGGAATTTCAGGGGAAAAGGGGAAGGGTTTACAGGAACAAGTGTAAAGGATACATGGACAAAAACTAGTGGGGGGTGGAAATGGGAGGGAAGTGGAGAGGGTGGGGTGGTGGGCTGGGATTGGAGTAAAAGGCAGAAAACTCTACTTGAACAACAATTAAATTTAAAAAATTAAAAAATGAGAACTTGAACAATGAATGAAAATTTTTAAAAAATCACAGGATTTTCAATGCATTATGTATTGTAGTTTATTATATTTATATAATATAGTTATACAAAGTACTTGTTTAATGTTATATTTATATAGTGTAACATACAATATATCTTGTAATTTATTATATTTCTTTTTGTGTCCATTGATACATAGCAGAAAGACAAATAAAGAACAATGTATATGGTAAGTCTGAAAAAATAAATCCATATTTTATATTTTTGTAAGGTTCTTCTAATGAAGTGATTGCTGAATTTCAAAATCATAGCCAAACAGTATCTTTGGTAAAACATATCTCCAAACATGTTTTGCCACATTGAGTATTCTAATTGTTTTTTTTTTTTTTTTTTTTTTTTTTTTTTTTTTTAAGTAGGGTTAGGAGTCTGAATGTGACAGTATTGAGCAAGCTCTTTATAACAAGACCAGAAGTATGGTTAAGCTGAATAGCAGATATCAAGGAAAAAGAGCTTTACTTGGGATAAAAGATACTGTAAGAAAATATTATATTTATATGTCAATTATTACGTAGAGCAAAATATAAACCAAGAAATAACATTAAAAGGAAATACTAATATTACAAATTAGTAGGCCAGGCTGACTAGGAAAGCAACACAGCAAAAATAAATGATATAGGAAAAAAGTTTTCTATATCTCTTCTCCCCTAAAATGTTGGTCATAATTAAAAAAAAAAAAAATGCTACTAAGGCCCAGAACTTGCAGAGTATAAGTGAGAGAAACCAATGTTAGGGGCACAACATTTAGCCAGCACATATTCGGATGGCCAGAAAAAAATGTCTTTAATACTATATCAGCCTCTTCAATGATAAGAGCTCCTAATACAATATACTCTTTAGGCGGGAGCAGGGCTAATGGACAACTGAGAGAGTTTTCTCAGAACAAATGGCATCATGTAAGGTGACACTTTTCTCACAAGTAATAACGCAGGGTTTTCTTTATCAGTGTAAAAATGTGTTTGTGTGTTAACCAGATTTTACTGCCTTAAGCTACTTAGAGAACAGTAATCTGCATTGCTCAGATAAGGAAGTAAAATCAGAAAAAAAAAACTTTAAATGTATGCGCATGTGTTCGTGTATGTATGCATAAATCTGTTATTCTTATATCACATAGATGATTGGTAGTAAAATCCAAGATTTTAAGCATTTTAGGTGAGTATTTTTCTGAACATTGTGGGATATTAGGGAGAAGATAGTATTACTTATTAAGCAGCTATTGTGAACTAACTAGTCATTATATAAGCTGCTGTGTAAATGTGACCTTATTTAATTCTTCAAAAAAAAAAAAAAAAACAATAAACTCTGAAACCAATTTTCCTTAATTACAGACCAGGTATTCACTCTCTCTTTCTATGTTACATAACCTTGAGACCAAGAAAAATGGACTTAGTTGCCCATTTCCAGTAATATATTCTTGTAGAAAATGAGAATGCAAAGTAATAAACAACATATTTTTCAAGGAGGTTAACCTCATTCTCATCACAACCCACTTACAAAACTCCATGCTGTTGGAAGCAATCCAAAATTATTTTGTCACAAATTCTGACCAAACTTAATTGATTTCCTTCCATGTAAAATCTTACTTAAAAGTACCAAGACCTGGCCCTGCATGTCTATAAAGATTAGCATCTAATTTCCCCAATTGAGACTTTTCTAAATTTCTGCCAATATTGTGCTCACCCTGAATGCAGTAGGTCTAGTAAGTTTAATTCGTCCTGATAAACTGATGTTAGTGATGGTATTTGGAGAGACAGGTATTAGAACAACTACATAATTTTATTGATTTAAATTTATTCTAATTAGGGAAATTATAGTTCTACAAAAATTAACTTACTTGCCAAGAGTCAAAGATATAGTAAGCAGAGAAGCCTACCTAGAAAACATGATCTTTCATTTTTTTGCATAACTTGAAATTGGCTTTGTGTAGAAATACTTCAATATTTGCTTAGTCCTAGTATGTGCTACTTCATATCATTTTTTTAATTTAAGCTTGAGTAATATCGATTTTTTAATGGACTTTGGTTAGGTAAGTCTACAAAGCTACAAATTCAGATGTGATATTTGAGCAAGAAGTTATCTGAAACAAAAAATGATTTTTCAAAATATGGATAAGTATAGTAAAATGGAATAATTATTTTAATACTTGGCATCTATAACATAAGATGTGGCTTTTTTCTAAGTTTGACAACACACTGTTTTAAAAACACTTTATATTCTTAATACTAATGTCATTTTTTCAACATCTGATGATATTGATTGGCCTCAGTTTTAAGCTGAGAAAGCAGAAAATCCTTTTAACTAAAGCTTAGAGCATTCATTTAGAGATTCTGAACAACTTAAATTTGTCTTTGAACACAACCTTAGCAGAATGAACACAGAAATGCTCCCAGGCTGTCGTTCTCTCTCTTTATCATGGATGAATGACTTAAAGACCACATCATCACAAGCCTCAATTTTTAACCAAGTGGTGGAAAAACCACTCAAATCTCCTCCTCAATTTTTACATAAAATATGTCTAATTTCCATTGATTTCAGAGAACTAAGTTTTTTCAAAATTCTGTCCCTTTACAAGTATATTGCAGTCTATAAACAAAAATGTTGTAGCTTTCTTAATCATTTTTTATATTTACAAATTTATTTATTGGTGAAAGGATATATGTTTATTTATATCATCTATACTCTGTTGTCAAAGGTATATGTTCACCCTTCGATAATCATACTTAATGAATAAAAAGTACCTGTGCTAATTTCATCTGCATACTCATTTAAAAAAAAACATGAATTGTCTTACTCATAAATTGTTTTACTTTTATTATTAAGATACCATCTTTGGAAAAAATGTGTGGCTTGTGTGCCATACATATGTATGTGTGGCTTGTGTGCCAAACAAATATGCACATATGTGTTTGCATGTTTATTATTATACATGTATGTACATGTGTGTATGTGCATATATTTACACGTAGGGATGTGTGTATACATATTAATCTGAATAAGTATATGACTATATATATATACTGAGTGATTCACCACCAGCAAGGCTAACACTTGTATTTCAATTTATTTCTCCAATATCACATAAATATCAGTTTACAAGATTATAATTCTGGAGTTAGTGCAACTTAATATTCTGTTTTTCTATACAATCTTATAAATATCAAATTATTCTCTTCTTTTGCTTTATTCTATTGTTCAGCAATAGTAATTATTTGATAATTATAACTTTGTCTTTTGATATTTTCCTCTATTATTTTATTTATTATTATTATTTTTAAATTTTATTTCTACTGATCCCATGTTGTCAGGAGAACTTCTTATTGTTTGTTGACATATTGCAGATTTGAACTTACACTGAAACAAACTTGTTCTTTAATGAAAGTTAAAGATAATATTACTAATATTTTGTAGATTTTATTATGAAACTTCCCTTTATCATACACCTATATGTAATTTTCTTATACTTTTAAAATTTAAAATTAGAATTGTACCAAAGTAGAGGAAAACCTTCTAGTCTCTTTGGAGGATGAGAGGCATGCGTGTGTCCTTTATTTCAGGTATGCGTGTGTCCCTTATTTCAGAGATAAGACCATGCTCTCCCTAAACTGACTAGACACCTTCCTTTCTGTACATATAATTTCCAAAAAACACTAAATCACAATTTGATAACACCACTGGCAGGTTTTAGAGCTCTTTGTGTGTCAGTGAAGATTTTTAATGTTGTGTGTGTACCTCAAGGCACTTACTGTTGATGATGCTATTAAATAAATAAATAAATAAATAAATAAGAAAAAAATAAAATTTTAAAATAGTTTTTGCTATAGTAAGCTCACAGATATTTTTCCAAATGTATACCTCATTAATGTATTCATGAAAAGAGCTTTTGCCTGAGCTTACTTTTCCTTGGTTAGCCAAGGTAATAGCCAAACGACTACATTTAATGAACTAAAAGCCAATATTTCTCATAGAATAGAATGTGGCAGCTACTCAGTAGTTTAAACAAGCTAAAGAGATCTTTGTCTCCTCACCTTCAGTTTGTTGATGGTGAGTAAAATCTGATCTCCCAGTCGCATCCACCTTCTCTTACAAAGAAATCCAGATTGCACAGCCAGCACCAGACATATTTCCTTCAGGCCTCTCTCTGTACGGCTTACTGAATATTCAATTTTATCATCTATTTAGACTGATGACTAATTAATGTTGAACAAATGTGAGTGGCAGCTTTATACTTCTGTAAAAAAAAATTAAGTATATGAAAAATGTATTTACCCCCAAATGCATCATTTTATGGTATCTTTCTTTTTGTCTTTTTTTTCTGTAATCTGGAAGATGGTTATTTGAAACATGAGAATAGGTCATCTATAATCTTCTCACAACCTATATGATTTACTTACCAATATTAAATTCTTATTTTAGCTTTTTACACTTTGCATAAAATAAAATAAATCTTTGCATTTAATTGTGACAGGTAACTGGTATTTTTTTCAGTTTTGGAAAATTTATAAAGAGAAAAAAGTAAATCATGAAAAAGAAAAGTCAAGAAAAAAGGATATATGTCATATGTCTAGCCTAGGACTAAATCTATTAGTGAGGATTTAATAGACAAGGTCAGTACTTCTGAAATATTAAACTCATAAGGTGTCAGAGTGATCAGTTGCATCCTGATAAAATAAGAAAATATTAATATAATTTTTTGTAGTATATGCTTTCTGATTTTTATTACTCGTGTGTATTCTTATATCATCCTAGCATACACTATACTAGATTATAATGCTTATAGAATACCATCCATAGGTACACTTTTGAAAGACAGATTCAAACACTTAGCATGTTGTCTACCTTTAGGTGATTAATAACATGCATCCAATACTTGTATAATGAATTGCAGGTGTACTTTCTACCCTGGAATATATCTCTGCCATGCAAGAACAGAATATGGATAAAACTACAACCCCACAAAGTATTCCTTCTACAATATTCATCTTTGATTTTTTTTTTCCTTTCCAGAGTATTGTTTGGGACTACAATTTCCAGGTTATAACAATTATATTCCAGTTTTTTGTTACGTACATACACTACAAATGCACCATTTTATGATCTTCTGTTAATTATCTTTAGAAGAATGTAAAATGAGAGGCATCTAAGAGTATGGGGATATTTTAATAGTTATTTTAATGGCTATCAGAGAGATTATATGAAGAAATTTACAAACTTAATAGGCAACAATCCATCACACTTTCCTTGTTAAATTCATAATATTGTATATTTAGCACATAAAACTTCAGAAAGATTTATAATCTACATAATTCTGATGATTTTGGAAAACATAAATTTAAAATAATATTTTCAATAATAGAGATTTTTCTTTAAAATTGTCTATTTTAACAGGAAATAAATTTTATTAAAAAGAAGATAAAAAATATGACAGCAAAAAGACAGCAAACTCACAGCAATTAAGAACCACACCTAAAACAAAAGCAAACTAAGCAGACAGCTAGAGCAGGAACAGAACCACAGAAATGGAGATCATATGGAGTGTTAGCAACAGGGGTGTGGGAGGAGGAGAGAGGGGGAAAAGGTACAGAGACTAAGTAGCATAGATGGTGGGTAGAAAATAGACAGGGGGAGGGCAAGAATAGTGAGGGAAATGTGGAAGCTAAAGAACTTATGGCACATGGACATGAACTAAAGGGGGGGAATGTGGGTGGGAGGGGGTGTGCAGGGTGGAGGGGAATGATGGGAGAGAAAAGGGACAACTGTAATAGCATAATCAATAAAATATATTTAAAAATTTTTATTTTCAGACAATGTGAAAACATATATTTCTACAAAATATTTTACTATTTAAAATTTTTTGAGTACTAATATGAAGAGGAAGTTCTAAGGAATGAATACCTGAGAATGTTAGGATAAGAATAAGGAATGATTAATGATAAAATTTGAAGAATTAGAAATAACCAAGAAAATCTTACAAAATGATGAAGAAAGAAAAGGCAAATTTCATTTTTATACAATCTTGGAACATTTAGCCATGTATATATATAAAAGGTAATTTTAATTTAACTTCTATCAGTGGTAAGGAATTTCCTGTCCAAAACATTTCAGTACTTTATTTTTTTAGAAGGATATCCAACCATATAGTCAACATTAAAAGTTTTTTCTATTTTATTTTGAGTTCTTTTAAAAATATAGCTATTTAGTTACCTATTAATTCTACTTAGTTGTAATTTTTTACCTTTAAGTTGCAACTAATTGACTTTTTCTATTTTGTTTGAGTATAGAAAATACTGAAAATTAATATAAAATTTATATTAATTGAGATAATAATGTGCTATAATAAATTTTGTACTTTACAAAATATTTTAATTCATAATCATTCAATTATGTTAAATTTCAAAATTCTAAATATGCTGAATCGCATGTATATTTACACATATGATAATATATGCATATGTAATTACAGGAGTGGTTTAAGTAAACCAACAATTAATCTGTATAAAATAGTCTCATACCACATAGAAATATCAATTATATTATGTATAATTTTATTGATATGTTGAAACAACAGGAAAGAGAAGTAATAAAGATTTTTATCAGGATTTTTGTTTTTCACACAAAGCTTATTATTTTTGAATTATAAACCAGAAATGTAAAATATCGAAATATACATTTTCATGTTTTCAATAGCCTTTTAATGAAATTGACAAGAGAAAGATTCAAAACATGTTAACATTTTTTTCAAAACTTAATTGACACAGTTTAACTTGTATTTATATAATTTTATTTTTAATATTTGTGAAGAACATGGGAAATGATATTTTCATATGAATTCTTTACCTTAATGCTACATTATCACACAGGAATGATGCAGTAAGTCAAGAATATTTTGAAAAATTACAAAGTTATTGTTTTGTATTTTGTTTTCCTTGGGAAGATCAAAGATATGTTCTCCAACATTACTAGGGAAACACAGAGAAGAGAGATAAGAGATTCAAAATGTCTGTGGGTATTATTGCTCTGTTTTCTGCAATAAAAGCTAGCTGTGATCTTTTGATGAAATAAAACTTCTATTCAGTCAAAGGAAAAAGAATTTTGGAGTCAGGGTGAGAAGAAGATTAAACTGGAAGTTTCAAGGCAGCTTTCTTCAATGCACTTGTAGAAATAAAGCGTTGTCCAGCATATTTTGTGTGCTTATTGATTATTATTTCATCCGGAGTTTATTTCCACTTGATTTGTTTAAACTTGGTTTCTACTTTTCCATTGAATTGCTGGTTTTAGCAGTTGTTTTCAGATTGAACTGCTGAGTTTTCAGATAGATTATTTTATATCTTATTGAGATATTCCTTATGCCCTGAATTTTCCTGTTTTTCAGGTTTTATCTAGCTTCCTGAAATAGTGACCCCTGGAAAGACTTGTGCTTGTGTGTACTTTTTTTATATGTGTCTAGGGAGCAATTGCAGTACTTCAGCATTTGCTGAGATCAAAAGTAAGGGCATTAGTCTTTTACTCTTTACACCATTTAAGATGACAACTTGGATAAAATGCAACATGAAATGTTTTTTTTTTCTTGAATTAGGTTGATTAACCCTCTTGGAAGTCAATGAGTACTCAAAGATTACCATTTGTATTGTATTTCCCAAACCATTTTTACAGCCACTATTTTATTTCCTCCTCTTAATAACCATGTTAAATCTCTGTGGTTAGAAATGAAAACATTATCCACAGTTAAAAGGCAAGGCAACCAACACAGAAAACAGGTAAAATATTTTATGAGAATATTTGAGCAACTAAATGACAAGTTTTGAATTACATACACATCTCTACTTTATAAAAACTCTGTTATAGTTGAAGATGCCTTTACCAATTCAGTAGTAGTAACCAATAAAATGATAATAATAATTTTGAAAAAGATTTTCGAAATATAGATGATTTTCATTTTATCTAGTGGTAATTGAGAGCTACTTTTCTGGAAGAAAATTACTGTTTTAAAAATATTGAAATAGAAATAATAGAAAATAATATTAAACTACATAATTTGGTGTCACAGTTTTCCATTTACTTTTAAAAATTGACTAATCATCAGATAGAAAACTAAATAGAGTTAATGATGAATTGAGTAAATATCCAGGTTTTCAGTGAAAATTATTAAGAAAATATTTAATATGCATTTACTCAAAATGACAAATATATACAATATATTTGTAATAGTATTGATATTTTTAGAGTTCACTTAAATGTATTAAATTTATATTAATTAATTAAATGCATAGTAATTTTAAGAGACAACCAGCAATTTTGAAATTTCCTTTTTGGGATTTTACATATTTTTTTATCTGTTATACAGATGTTTTCCCTTACCTTCCTACCTTCTTACGCATAGTTAATAAGGTGCTTTATACTTTTCTCATTATTTCAATATCTGCATCATCTTGGAATGACCTTTACCATTTCCTTTGAGCACATAGTGTTATTTGCTTTGTGTGTGAGTATTGCATACTTTGGAAATGCAGCCTATATGTTATTAATGTTTTATATTAGACTATAGATTTTGTTACAGTCTCCTAAAATATTTTTTTACTATCAAGTAGCATTTTTGTTTTTAATTGAGGTATAATTGACATACAACATATTAGTTTCACATGTGCATATTATGAAATAATAACCACAATAAGTCTAGTTAATACTCATACTCATAAATATAAAAGTTCTTTTTTCTTGTAAAGAGAACTTTTAATATATACGAGGACTGCTCTGAAAAGGTCCAGCCATTGTTAACATAATGAGAATGGTTTGCCTGACATTAATGTAACCTGGCAGCCAAGGAGAGTGGACTGGAAGGTGCAAGAGTGAACAATGACAATTTCACTGTACTAGTTAGTGGGTGTAGTGGACGCTATTGAGTAAGCACATGTACTCTGTGGCTAGTATTTTCTTCCAATTCTGTACTTCCTAACAAATTAATTTCCTAATTTTTTCACTTTCCAAGCCCTTCAAGAAGTTCCCTGCCCTCATGAATTATCTTTGTCACGAGTGGAGAGTTCAGCCTGCTAGAAACTTACTCAGGCACAGTGGGGACAAAATTATTCACATTTTAATTTTAAATTCCACTAGCTGGTATGTAATACTTTTTCCTTCATTTAGACTAAAGATCTATGCTTATAACTATAGGAGACTATTCTGCATGGCATGGACCCAGCACCCACTTGGAAAGGCCGGTGGAAAGCAAGGTCCGATGCACAGGACCCACACCCACAGATAGGTTCTTCTGTGGGGAATCAGGCCTGCATTGTACCTAGGCTGCTTTGAGACTTGCTTTTTGCTAAAACTCTCTCACCCTGATTGAGGCAGCAAACATTTACTGTATATCTTTAAAGTAACTTCCTGAAATCTATGCTAAGACTTCCAAGGATGAGTGTAATCAGTTCAACCACTTCTCCCTTTGCATTTGCAAATATCCTTCTTCTGTGATGTGATTAAAAGCATCCTCTCCTTTGTTTCCTGTGAAAGGTAACCACCTAAATGGATAGTAAATGAGGACTGTCCTCAATGTAATATGCCCAGAAAAGCAATGAAAGCTTGTCAAGGCAAGGGTGGGTGCGTTCTCCTCTTGAGAGAATGGCAGTGTTGTCCCTTTCCCTCCACAAGACTCAGTAGTCCATGTGAATCTGTCCTGTGTCTCATCCACAACGCTGTGGACCCCACAAGCCGGGGTCTGCATCAGATAACTATGATTAGTATATATGTTACTATAGAATATAATTGTTAGCCCATTTTCCAAACCAAGTCCAGTAATTATTTGAAAGAATAAAATGCGTTGTGGTTTTTATTCATATTAGAGCCTTTTAAATACAAATCAAATATATGTTTAGATATGGGAAATGCTTTTAGAACCCATTAAAGAGGTCATATTTGGTAAAAATCAGGCAAAAGCCCTAATAGCATGTTAGTCATAGTGATTAATGTCCTTCTCTTTGTAATTCAGTTTTCATTTTCCATACAGCCTGTATAGTTTGGGAACAGAATTCTTTCCATGCTCCAGGTCTAAGCTATTCGGTATAATTCCATCAGTAATGTTTATAAGATCTGGAAGGGGCATGTGATTCAACTGAATTTGATAAAATTCTAAGAAGGCTATGCTGGGAAATTATTTAAGTGTTCATTCTTTTCCTGGCTAAATATTTTAGCATTCAGATGTACGGTGGGCATTGCTACCACCATTTGTTCACTATCAGAGATCATAACTTTAGGATGATGCAGGCAACCCAGAAGGCAGAATGAGAGAGAGAAACATGCTGAATTCTTAGAGAGTTCATTGAGCTCATGACTCAAATTTACATGACATATTTGCATCCCTGTCATGGACTATTCCTTGTAAATAAGGTATTATATCTCATTTATTGTTTCAAACAAGTTGAGGATTTTTGTTGTTGTAAACATAACATAATGCATTTTAACTGACATAGTTATTTTAGGACAGAAGACAGCAATACTATATTGTTATACAGTATTTTTATGCACCCAAGTGTTTTGATGTGAAATATGTAACAATTTTCTTTATAATAAGGTAATTTATACTGCATTTGCCTATTTAATTGTTTTTCTTCCCTACAACTTACTAACATACTTTGTTTTTTAAATTTTTATATGTCCACACCTAATTATAATCTCTACTGTATAGAAAGTGCTGATAAATTTCCATTGAATGAACAGATAAATTGAGGAAGAGCAAGAATCAGAAAACAACCCTGAGAATACATGTTTTCTATGAAGTAAATCTCATCCTTGTTCACTGATATCGTATTTCCCTTTCTTGGGAGGATTATATGCCAATGTTCTTTGAACTTACTCTTAGTTATGTGATTAGTTTTGGCACAGAAATATGTTGTGTCATCTCTCAATTCCAGGCAAAGGTTTTGAGAGCCCAACTATACTTTGCTGTGATCCTGGAAGCATACACATATTGATTCACTCTCTGCCTGGGTCACTTCGTGACAAAAATGAGCAGAAACTCCATTTGCAGACTGTGATAGACATTTAACAGTATCAAAAAATAAACTTGGTTGTGTTAACCAGTGATGTTATGGGGTGTTTGCTACCACAGCATTAACTAAGCTATCAAGACAGAAGCATGACAAAAAATAAGAAACTTTCTGCTGAAACTCTGGTAAAAGGTTATCTGACAAAACTAATATATGGTGATTGGAAATTTACACACAGTACCTATTTTAATTAAGTAAATGTTTAAATATTAATAATATGTGTTTTGTACCTTATAAACTATTTAATTTTAATAGCATAGATACTATAATGTTTTTATTTATTCATAATGTTTGTGGCCACACAAATCTATTTTCTTCTAAAATTGTTTAATTCATTCAGTAATGATTATTCTGTAGCAGGGGTTTTCAGACATATATTCTACAAAGTAGTGAGAATATCTTGTGCCATAAATGAAATTGCATGTTTCAAAGTGTCAAACTTTCTTACAAATCTATAATTGTGGCTTCATTTGCATGTCACTTTATTATCATTCATTACAAATGTAGTATTTCTAGTCTTTTTTTTCCTCAGATCCTTGCTTTGCATAATAAAGTTTAAAGTATATAAAGGTTAGCAGGTGCAGAACTGGCATAATAATATCCTCAATTAAGTTGATTAATAATTTTGTTTTGCTTTGATGGCATCAGTTTACTTAATAACATTTTATTTATTTATCATATATAAATGTCTTTTATCAGTTTCTGTAATTTATAGCCATGCAATACACACACACCATGTGCACATACAGACAGTCTTCAAAAAATGAGAAGCCATATGCAGTATTTTGAATGTGTCTTCTCAGAAGTCATATTGCCTCTATTTAGATCCGGTAAGTTTTAATGTGAGAAAAATCAAGGTAACAGGCGAAAATGCACCTCTGCCTACTACACAGGCTATATTAGAGTATAGGCAAGTGTATTCAATTTCACATAAAAATCAGTATTTTAGAAATACAAGTTTAACAAGCAAACTTGTATTAGCATCTGAGCAATTACCTGGGATCCTGCAGAAACACGAACTGACTAGCTGGACATTACTTGCTGTTGTCAAGGTAATGAGTGCTCTAAAAATGCCTACTAACAAACTCCGAGATAATATTGATACCATATATAGAATATCTGCTACCACCCACAGCTCTGTAAATGTCTGGATGTTATATACAGAGGGCTAGTCAATAACATAGGTCTCTTGAAATAAAACCAATTATTAGAGAACTAAGTAATGTTGTACAATTTCAATAAGTGTTCTGTGACCTTAGGTAAAGTTGCAGGACCACAATAAAAAATGAATAAAAGCTATCCTTGAGTCATAGGATAAAAACAAAAGAGATTAAACAAAATAAATATTTCTTTATAATGATTTTTAAGTTAAAATTCAGAATGAAGTTTGTTTCTTTTTCTTTAATGATATTGCATATTTTATAACATTATTTTCAGGTATATGACATAATGTGAAGTGTTAAGATTGAAAAATATTTATAATTTATGGAAGCATTCTATTTTGAACTGGGACTTTGAATCCTTTAGAAAGATGTCTTGTATTTATAGTAACATCATTTAAACAGTCATTTTAGTTGAGCACCAGTACCATTTAACACTGTTGTATTTTTATTTCACATCAAAAGACAATATAGGATTTGACAGGTAAGTTTTAGGAAGCATCTAAAAAGCAGTTTCTATATAAATAAAAGTTGAGTAACAGATAACATGGTCTACAATTTATGAATCTCTTTCTAGGAGAAAAATACCAAGAGAAACAGCAAAAGTGAAATAGGCATAGAACATTCAAAATGCATCAGATGTATGCCTACAGGAGAGCAAGAAAGTAGTTTTCAAGAATGGTTACTAGGTCCAGATTCAGCGAAATCAAACAAATAATAATCGATAGTCAATAAAAATGTTAAGAGATGATTGAATTATTTATTTTATTTTAATATTTTAGGATTTAGAAGAGGGTAAGAAGAATCTTTAGGTATATGTGTATGACATTTATATTCTTTTACACCTGTACCTTCTCATTGAGCAGTCAGGACCTGAGATGTGGTTCATCACTGGTGTTGAACATTAAGAGTTTTGTCCATCAAAGACCACAGATCTTAATAATGATAGTGAATAATTTTGCTAAGAAGTCTTTTAAATTCTACTAAGAGACATGCATTTTTATCCTATGGATGCTAAATTAATTTTCTGTAATTAAAAATAAGCATTTTGTTTTTATCTATTTCCTTTGCTGTTTATTAGTTTTTAGCTCATTTTACTTAATTTTTTTCTAAACATTTTCAACAACTAAATGTGAGGATTATAAAGTAACAGGTTAATTTGGGAAATAAGGAGATTTTGTTACTCAATAGAATAAGTTGGATGTATTTTATTTCCTACCTATCTCTGTAGAGACGCTTCTATAATTTCTGCATCGTTCAATCAATATCCCATTTAGTCTAAGAATAACTCTTTATAATAACCTCCTAAAGGAAAGAATGTTTGAATTATCATAAATAAGTCAGTGAATTTACTGATGCAGGGAAAACAAACAGAATCTCTATTTCTCTTCCAACTTAGTAACAGCCTATCCATGACAACATATTGGCACAACATTGTTGCTTATTCTTTGAGAAATCCATTCTTTATTTAAGAAGCTGAGGACGTTAGAACTTCAGCATGTATGTATAGAATGCTAATGGTATAAGAAAATGCTCATCATACAATGCTTAGGAAGGAGAATAAGGGAAAAGAGTTCCTGAGAAAGATTACCCATCATATCCCAAGAGGTTTTAATTTGAATGACTTTTTAACCCTTCCTAAACACTGAGATCCCAGACTGAGATGAGTTTGTTCTCATTTCATGATGAAAGTTTATTATTGGCAACACAGCATAGTTATAATTATTGACACTACAGCAAAGATTTCTTGATCTCTAATTTGGCTATATGTAGTATTGCGCGGGGGGAGGGGGGGAGGCAAGGTAATGTAGTCTTTACAGTAGTTTACTGTATCCTCAAGTGATACATTCCAAGAAGACTCCCATTGGATGTCTGAAACCATAGACAATACCAAATCCTGTATATACTATGTTTTTTCCTATACATACACATGTATGATAAAGTGTAATTTACAAGTTATGCACAATAAGAGATTAACAACAATAATAAAAATTATAACTACACTGTATATATATTAGAATATACATAAATGAAAAATAAAGTAAAAACAACAATATACTATTTAAAAAGTTTGTGAAGGTGGTCTTTCTTTTATATTTTGAAAGAAATATAATGTATTTGCCCTATAGTCACCCCTCTTCTTTGATGGTATGAGAAGCTGCAAAGCCTAAGTGGTAAGATGGAATGAGGTGAATGACAAAGGCTTGTGACATAGGGTTAGGCTAGTATTGACTTACTGAGCATATGTTAGAAGATCATTTGCATACTTTAGCATATAATTTTTTCTTATTTTTTGAGAACTTTCATCTTTTGACTTAAAAGAAGCATTTTACACCTTCTCTTTGCAGCATATCTAACTTGCCAGCATCACTATTCTTGTGTTTTGGAGCCGTTATTAATAAAATAAGGGTTGCTTGAAAACAAGCACTGTAATGCTGCAAGCAGTTATTTGATAACCAGGACAGCCAGTAGGTGACTAATGGGTTGGGACCATACACTGCATGGATCAGTGGACAAAGGGAGGATTCACATCCCAAGCAGGATGGAGCGAAACAGTGCTACTCAGAATGATGCACACTTTAAAATTTATGAATCGTTTATTTCTGGAGTTTTCCATCTAATATTTTTGGACCATGGTTGACCATAGGTAACTGAAATTGTTTAATGCAAAAGCACTATAAGCGGGAAGTCAGAAGAAGATAGGTGCTGAAATATGTCAGCAGGTGCTACATGTAATACAGGCAGAAACTTAGATTCTCTAAGCAGTGTTGACAATTTAAATTCAAATACTGAAAGCACTACTCCTGGGGTGGTTTTAAAGATAAGGGTATATGTTCCTTGATACCTCAAGATAGGGAGCTTAATTTCCTTCCCCTTTAACTGGTATCTAGGTTTAGTTAGTTGCTTTTAGTGAACAGAATATAGTAGAAGTGATGGGATTGTATTTCCAGAATTAGGTTTTCAAAGATTTCAACTTTCATTTTCAGTAACCCCCACTTCTCTCTCTCTGTGTCTCTGTCTCTGTCTCTCTCTACCTCTAGCTCTATATCTCTTTTATATCTCATTCTGAAAGAAGCCAGCTGTCATGTTGCAAGGACACTCTGGCATCCAAATTAAGGTCCACGTGTCATGGAACTGAGTCCTGTAGTCAAGAGCTAACAAACACAGTTATGTGAGTGGGTTTGGATACAGATGTCCTGTGGCTTACCAACAACTATGTGAATGAAATTGGAAAAGTATCCTCCCCCAGTTAAGGCTTAAAATAACTGTAGCAGTGGCCAACAACTTGATTATATACCAATGAGAAACCTTGCTCCACAATCACCCAGCCAGCTACTTCTAGATCTCTCATCAGAGAATCAGTGAATTAGTGAAAGTTTATTATTTTAAGAGAAAAGTTTGTGTGATTTGTCATGCATCATGACATGACTAATACAACTTCCAAAATGTTCAGGCCAAATAGGGATCTCCTTGCCTAAATATCAGGATTTGTCCATTTTAAACTTACTATTTTTAAATGAAATGTTTTGTCCAGATTTAAAGTTTTCTTAAAACTAGACTAATACTGATAAGATTTTAACAATAAGAAAGAAGCTATTACTTATCGTTCTTTTAATTTGTGGCATACACCTAGTACTGCATCTAATTTAATATTTATATGAAAGTAAAGGGATTATACTTGGATAATTTACATAATATTTATACATGATATATATAATTAAAGTATAATTTATTAAATTTAAGGAATCTACTTTTCTCTGGTTTTATGATTGCAACAGAAAATCAAGGTTTTATCTTATCAAAAACATTATTGCCTGTACCTTTACTCCAATACCAAACTTTCCTTTATAGTTTTGGTGTCTTTAAAATAGTTATATAAAATATAAATAATTATTTCTTGCCTATTTTTCACTAAGTGAATCTAGATATTAGAGACAATATTGAGTAATAATATATCATGGATTATTTCATCTCATAGTGAAATGATTAGTTTCTTTGAGGTAAAGAATGGAAAACGAAGATGATAATACAATGAAACTAGTAACATAGAGTCATGAGGGATAATTTAAAATGTATCTATTGATGCTGAAGGATTATTCAAGAGAAAATGCAAATGCTGCCCTCAGATTTCAAAGAACATTTAAAAGAATAAACAACAAATCAAAACAAAAATTTGACCGTTAAACCATATGCCTACAGTTGTATGTAAGAATTCTTATGCAGAGCACACAAAACAGACATACAATTTATTTGTCTCAGGGTGGTTTGTGAATGGAGAGTTCCAGTAAAAGAAAACAAGTTTTGGCAACAAGGGCCCTTGAAACACTGATGGTGTTGATTTTCCATTCATGAATATTTTTTTCAACCTTTCTTGTGTGTCTGTGTTTTTTTTCCCTCTTTTATGCTTTGTCAGTGCTGTTGAATGTTGATGAGACAGTACTTCGTGTAAACATCCTCAGGCAATTATTTTCAGATGATAAATTCAGGATCTAAAAACTCAAGCTTTACTTTAAGAGTGCAGTTTGGGTCAGGTTGCCTAATTACATATGGTATCCATGTGATGCTGAGGATACTTAGGGGAGAAACAGATGTGTTTTGTCAACTGTAATGGGTTTAGTAGAAAACTAATGATAAGGACTTCCAGAAAAAAATTCAAAGAGAAGTTCCAAGTAATTTCTAAGAATTTTAGTGGAAATAAAAACTCTACATTGTTGTAATGTTTTATTTAATAGAAAAATAAAAGTTTAAACAAGAAAGTCAATTGTTCTACATTGAGTAGAGTGGGCTACTCTGGAAAATACACAATATTAAATAAGAGATGTCCAGAATGTATTTTTACATTGCCATTGATTAAGTTTATACTTTTGAAATGTCACCTATTTACCAAATAACTTCAGTATTAAGATAATATTAATGATATCTACTCTTGTTCAGTTTGTTTAAAAAATCAAAATATGTAGCTTATAAAATACAAAATATTCTAAATTTCAAGTGACAGTGTTAATCCAGATGCCAGATAAGGCCACTGAGTGCAACAACATTGTTTTTAAAAATTACAATTAAGGCCCTGGCTGGTGTGGCTCAGTGGATTAAGTGCGGGCTGTGAACCAAAGGGTCACGGTTCGATTCCCAGTCAGGGCACATGCCTGGGTTGCAGGCCAGGTCCCCAGTGGGGGCCATGTGAGAGGCAACCACACATTGATGTTTCTCTCCCTCTCTTTCTCCCTCCCTTCCCCTCTCTCTAAAAATAAATAAATATTTAAAAAAATTACAATTAAGGTTTTATGTGCATATAGTTTACAAAGCTCACTGGACATAAACAAATGATGAAAAAGAAAAGAACCTCAGGCTGCTACTTTCATCCCACGATCCCTCCTTGTCTTCATACTTCTAATCAACATATGATACTGCTGTTTTGGCCTTTACCAATTTTAACCTTATCTACAGGCATGTTATATCACCAAATAGGATTCATATCTCTCATCCCTGCAGTTCTCTGAAAACATTTGCCCTTTTATCATTCTGTACTTTTATCATATTTTTGTTAAAACAGTGATCATTTTGTATTTTTATTTAATTATAGTTTCCTCAGCTAAAACATGACATGTATTATTTTCTTCATTATATATTCATCTTTTTTCTGGAGTTGGTATTTCCCTTGCATGTACTCATTTAGCTTTATTTATAAAATGTGTATTGTTATTTCAGCTATTTCACCACATCTGCCAAATGCCAACCAATATTTTCAAAATGCTCAATTGTATAACTTTCACATTTTTTCCTGGCATTCTCCCTCTCAAAACCTTATTATAGCTGGATCAGTACGAAACCTGTATGGCCTGATGCACTATGAATGCCATGACACTATTCTGTCATTTTGGGAATTTCTATTCATATTTTCTTCTGTTGGAACTCCTGTTTGCTAGGTATCTTGTGGTACTTTTTCTGGTTAATTCATTATTAGATGCAACACAGTCTCTGTAAGAATCCAAGAAACAATGCAAAGGAGATCAATCTTCTGGACTTGCTTGTATGTCTTTATTTTACATAGGCATCTGGTTTATAGTTTTATAGATGTAGTGAGTTGAATGATGATTTCAAAAACATATCTGTGTCCTAACTCCTATAGTCTGTGAGGTTACCTTTTTTTAGAAAAGGGTCTTTGAAGATGCATAATTCAGTTAAATACCTCAAGATCAGATTATTCTGGATTTAATGTGATCCAGTGACAAATGCCCTTATAGGAGAAAGGCATTGGGAGCTTTGAGACTTAGACCAAGAAGGAAGAAGGCCATATGAAGATGGAAGCATAAACTAGAGACATGCAGCCCCACGCCAGGAATGCCTGGAGACACCACAACCTGGAAGAGCCAAGAAAGGATTCTCCCTTCGAAGTGCAAGAGGAGGCATTTCCTAAACACCCTGCTTTTAGAATTCAGGTCTCCACAAATGTAAAAGAGTGTATTTCTGTTGTTTTGAGCTACCACAATTGTGAAAAAATTCTTATGCAAATTAATGAAACTAATAAGTTTAAGAGTTTTATGTAGAAAATGTTTTCAACAAGTATTGTATTTTAAATTATTTCTTTTTGTTGTACTTTCATTCAACATTGTGTTTGGAAAACTCAAGCAAGTCTGATATTCAACAATTTGTAACAAATTTTTATTTTTTTCTTTAAAGTTTTTGCTAAATCAGTCATATTTAAAAATTTTATACTGATACCTTGGTATTATTATTATTATCATATTAAGATTGACACTCATTGGATCTTTTCAACTAGTTTTTGATTTTTAAATAAAATAATATTCTTTGTTTTTTTCTGGTTTTTTTGTATAATTATGCTTATGTGATCCATCAAATTTGATACTTAATTTTTTTATAATACTAATTATATATATATATATATATCATTTTTATTGTTATTTTATTGTAGTTGTCTCAGTTTTTCCCCATTTGCCCTCCTCCACCCATCCTACCCCCCCCACGCCCACCCTTCTCTCCCACAGTCAATTCCCACACAGTTGTCCATGTCCATGGGTCATACATACATGTTTTTTATCTAGTCCCTTCCCCTACTTTCCACCATAATTCCCCTCCTCCTGCATCTGGTCATTTTCAGTCTGATCCATATTTCCTTGCCTGTGGTTTTATTTTGTTTGTTAGTTTATCTTATTTATTAGATTCCTGTTATCAGTGAGATCATATGGTATACGTCTTTCCCTGACTGACTTATTTCACTTAGTATAATGCTCTCCAGTTCCATCCATGCTGTTGCAAAAGGTAGGGGCTCCTTCTTTCTTTCTGTTGTGTAGCATTCTATTGTGTAAATATATTATTTTTTTTTTTTTAAGATTTTTTTATTTATTTATCTTTAGAGGGGAAGGGTAGGAGAGGGGGAGAGGGAGAGAAATATCAATGTATGGTTGCCTCTTGTGTGTCCCATGCTGGGAACTGGCCTGCAACTCAGGCATGTGCCCTGACTGGGAATCGAACCGCGATCCTTTGCTTCGCAGGCCCGTGCTCAATCCACTGAGCTACACCAGCCAGGGCAATAAATATATTAGTTTTTTGATCCACTCATTTACTGATGAGCACTTCGGCTGTTTCCAGCACTGGGTTATTGTAAATAATGCTGCTATGAACATTGAGGTGCATGGGTTCTTTTGAAATTGGTTATTCAGAATTCTTAGGGTATAGGCCCAGCAGTGGGATTGCTGGATTGAAAGGCATTTCCATCTGTAGGTTATTTTGTTAAATTTAAATTTATTTTTTTTACCATAACTGGAATATATTTTCTGTTTTTTTATTGTTGCTCAAATATAGTTGTCTCTATTTTCTCACCACCGCTTTTCCCCACACCACCACCCCCATCTCCCACCCTAGATCTCACCCGCTTTGTCTTTGTCTGTGGGTCCTTTATACATGTTCCTTGTCGACCCTTCCCTTTTCCCCGTTATCCCCCTTCCCTCTCCCTTCTGGCTACTGAAAGTTTGTTCTTTATTTCAATGTCTCTAGTTATATTTTGTTTGCTTGATTGTTTGTTGATTAGGTTCCACTTATAGGTGAGATCATATGGTATTTGTCTTTCACCACCTGGCTTATTTCACTTAACATAATGCTTTCAATTAGCACAACACAGCATGTTGTTGCAAAGGGTAGGAGCTCCTTCTTTCTTTCTGCTGTGTAGTATTCCATTGTGTAACTGTACCGCAGTCTTTGATCCACTCATTTACTGATGGCCACTTTGATTGCTTCCAGGACTTGATTATTGGAAATTGTGCTGCTATGAACAATGGTGTGCATGGGTCCTTTTGAATTGTTGTTTCAGGATTCTTTGGGTATAACCCCAGCAATGGAATTGCCAGGTCCAAAGGCAAAATAATTTTTAGTTTCTTGAGGAAATTCCATATTGTTTTCCACAGTGGTTACACCAGTCTGCATTCCTACCAACAGTGTACTAGGGTACCCAGTTCTTTGCATCCTCTCCAGCACTTGTTTGTTGATTTATTAATGATAGTAATTGAGACTCATGTGTGGAGATACCTCAGTCTGGTTTTAATTTGCTTTACTCTGATAGCTAGTGATGTTGAGCATCTTTTCATAAGTCTATGGTCCATCCATGGAGAAGTGTCTATTTAGGTCCTTTGATAATTTTTTAATTGAATTGTCTGTCTTCCTGGTATTGAGCCATATGAGGTCTTTATATATTTTGGAGATAAATTCTTATCTGATGTGTCATTGGAAAATATGTTCCCCCATACAGTCAGTTCCCTTTTTTATTATGGTGACTTGTTTATCCATGCCAAAACTTTTTACTTTGATGTAGTCCCGTTTGTTTATTTTTTCTTTATTTCCCTTGTCCTAGGAGATATATTGACAAAAATATTATTGTGTGGGATATATGAAATTTTCCTACCTACATTTTTCTCAAGGACTTTTATATTGCCACAACTTAGTTAAGTCTTTTATCCATCTTGAGTTTATTTTGGTGTATGGTGTAAATTGGTAGTATATTTTCATTTTTTTAATGTAACAGTCCAGTTCTCCCAACACCATTTTTGAAGAGGCTATCATTAATTCATTTATGCTCATGCCAACTTTGTCAAATATTAATTGACCATAGAGATTTGGGTTTATTTCTGGGCTCTGAATTCTGTTCCATTGATCTATGTGTTTGTTCTTATACCAGTACCAAACTGTTTTGATTAAAGTGACATTGTACTATAGTTTGATATCAGGCATTGTGATCTTTCCTACTTTGTTCTTCTTTCTAAAGATTGCTAAGCCTATCAGTGTCTTTTTTGGATCCATAAACATGTTCCAAATATGTGCTCTAGATCTGTGTAATGTACCATTGGTATTTTAATAGGTATTGCATCAAATCTATAGATTGGTTTGAGTACTGTAGACATTTTAATGATGTTATTTCTTCCAAGCTATGAACACAGTATATGCTTCCATTTATTTGTATCTTCCTTGATTTCTTTCTTCAGTGATCTATAGTTTTCAGAGTACAAGTATTTTACGTCTTTGGTTAAATTTATTCATAGGTACTTTATTTTTCTTGTTGTTAAAGTAAATGGGATTTTTTTTCCTAGTTTCTCTTTCTGATTATTTCATTGTTAGTAAAGAAAAATGCCATTGACTTCTGAATATTGACTTCATATCCTGGTATTTGCCAAATTCACGTACTAGGTTGAATAGTTTTTTGGTGGAAACTCTTAGGTTTTCTATGTATAATATCATGTCATTGGCCAAGATATACAGTTTTGCTTCCTCCATTCCAATTTGGAGGATATTTATTTATTTATTTATTTTTCTTGTCTGCTTGTTGTGAGTAGAATTTCCAGTACTATGTTGAATAAGAGTGGTGAGTATGGACACCCTTGTCTTGTTCCTGAACTTAAGGGGAAATTTTTTAGTTTTTGCCCATTAAGTACAATGTTAGCTATAGGTTTCTGGCATATGGCTTTTATTATGCTGAGGTATATTCTCTCTGTTCCCATTTTGCTGAGTGTTTTTATCATAAATGGGTGTTGGATTTTATTAAATGCTTTTTAAGCATCTATTTATATGATTATGTAGTTTTTGTCCCTTATTTTGTTTATATGGAGTATTATGTTTATTGATTTGCAAATATTATACCATGCTAGTATCCCTGAGATGAATCCCACTTGATCTTGATATATGATCATTTTAATATATTTCTGAATCCAGATTGCTAGAATTTTGTTGAGGATTTTAGCATCTATGTTCATCAGAGATACTGGACTGTAGTTTTCTTTCTTTCTTGTATCTTTAACTGGTTTTGGAATTAAGAGGAAACTGACCTCATAAAAAGAGTTTGAAGGTCTTGTTTCTTCTTGGAGTTTTTGGAATAGTTTGAGAGGGATAGAAGTTAGTTGTTCTTTAACTGTCTGGTAAAATTCACCTGTGGAGCCAGTCAGTACAGGGCTTTTGTGTGCTGGGGATTTTTTAATTACTGCTTCAATTTCACTCATTGTTATCAGTCTCTCAGGCTTTCTGCTTCTTCTTGGTTCAGTTTCAGCAGATTACATGTTTCTAGAAATGTGTCCATTTCACCCAGGTTGTCCAGTTACTTGGCATATAGTTGGTCATAGTAATTTCTTATACTTCCTTGTATTTCTCTGCTATCACTTATCATTTCTTCTCTTTCATTTCTGATTTTATTTGTTTGGGTCCTTTCTCTTTTTTTCTTCATGAATCTGGTTAAAGGTTTGTCAATTTTATTTATATTTTCAAAGAACCAGCTCCTGGGTTTATTGATCCTTTGAATTGTTCTTTTAGTCTGTATATCATTTAATTCTACCCTGATCTTGATTATTTCTTCCTTCTACTTGCTCTGGGTGTGTTTTTGTTGTTGTTGTTGTTGTTGTTGTTGTTGTTCCTCTAGTTCTTTTAGATGGAGGGTTAGGTTATTTATTAAGAATTTTTCTGCCCTGGCTGGTGTAGCTCAGTGGATTGAGCGCGGGCCTGTGAACCAAAGGATCGCGGTTCGATTCCCCGTCAGGGCACATGCCTGGGTTGCAGGCCAGTTCCCAGCATGGGACACACAAGAGGCAACCGTACATTGATATTTCTCTCCCTCTCCCCCTCTCCTACCCTTCCCCTCTAAAGATAAATAAATAAATAAATATTTAAAAAAAAAAAAAAGAATTTTTCTATTTTCTTTTGGTAGGCCTGCATTGCTATCAGCTTCCCTCTGAGGAGTGCCTTTGCTATGTCCCATAGGTTCTTGTGTGTTTACTTTCATTTGTTTCCAGATACTTTTTTTATTTCTTCCTTGATCTCAGTATTGATACATTCATTACTTAATAGCATGCTATGCAGTCTCCATGTATTTTAATGGTTTTGCATTTTTTCCTTGTGGTTGTTTTCTAGTTTTAATGTATTGTGATATGAGCACATGTTTGAATTGGTTCCAATTTTCTTGAATTTGGAGAAGCTTGTTTTGTTTCCTACCTTTTGGTCTGTTTTTGAAAATGTTCCATGTTTATTTGAAAGTAATGTATATTCTGCTTCTTTGTGGTGAAAGGTTCTGTATTTATCAATTAAGTCCATTTGATCTAGTAGCATTCAGTTCCATAATATCCTTGTTGATTCTTTGTTTGGAAGATCTATCCATTATTGATGGTGGGGTGGTGTTAAAATCCCATGAGTCCATTGTTATCAATATCTTTCTTGAAGTTCTCCAAGATTTTCTTTATATACTTAGGTTCTTATATGCTTGGAGTATATGTTTATAAGGGTTATATCATGCTGTTGGACGATCCCTTCCAGTGTTATGTAGTGACATGCTTTGTCCCCTTTTATGGCTGTTTTGAAGTCTACTTTGTCTGGTATAAGTATTGCTACCCCATCTTTCATATCAGCATGCTTGGAATTTTTTCCATCTCTTCACTTTTAATCTGTATAGATCTTTTTTCTGAGGTGGGTCTCTTGTATACAGCATATATGTGTGTTATGTTCTTATCCATTCAGCTACCCTATATCTTTTCATTGGAGCATTTAATTCATTTACATTTAAGGTTATTATTGATAGGTACTTATTCATTGGCATTTTTCTGTACCCCCCCTCTCTCCTTTATTTTATTATTTATTTTTTTTTATAGCAGTCCCTTTAGCATCTCTTTCAGTGTTGGCTTGGTGGAGATGTACTCTTTTAGCATTCTTTTGTCTTGGAAGCTCTTTATTTCACCATCCATTTTAAATGAGAGCCTTGCTGGATAAAGAAGTCTTTGTTGTAGATTCTCACTTTTCATTACCTGGAATATCTCATGCCAATCCCTTCTAGATTATAGTGTTTCTATTGAGAAATCAGCTAATAACTATATTAGAGTTATCTCGTATGTTATTTGTTACTTCTCCATTGATGCCTTTAAGATTATCTCTTTGTCTTTAACATATGGCATTTTAATTATGATATGTCTTGAAGTAGGCCTCTTTGGGTTCATCTTGTTTGGGACCCTCTGTGCTTCCTGAACTTGCATTACTTTTTCCCTCACCAAGTTAGGGAGGTTTTTGGTCATTGATTTTTCAAACAGATTTTCTATCTCTTGCTCTTTTTGTTCTCCTGCTATTCCTATGATATGAATGTTATTATGTCTCATGTTGCCCTCAAGTTCCCGTAAACTATCCTCATTCTTTTGGAGTCTTTTTTTTTTTTTTTTCATTTTGTTGCTTTGTCTGTGTATTTCTTTCTACTGTGTCTTAGAGTTCACTCATTCATTTCTCTGCTTCATCTAGGCTGGTTTTATTTCCTTTAGTGTATTTTTCATTTCAGATATTATGTTCTTAATTTTCCCTGGTTCTCATTCATAGTTTCTATTTCCTTTTGCATGCTGCTGTAATTTCCACTAAGTTACTTGTAGTTGTCACTGAGTTCCTTGAATACTCTTGTAACTATTATTTTGAATTGTTTGTCTGATACATTGCTTGCCTCAAATTTATTTAGCTCTTTTTGTGTGAATCCCTCCATTTCTTTCTATTGGGGGTTCTTTCTTTATCTCCCCATTTTAGGTGACTCTTTCTGTTTGTTTCTGCATCTCAGGTTGCTCTGCTTTGACTGCCTGAGTTTGTGGCATGAACTTCTGTCTCAGGAGTTTTGTGGGATTCAGTCTCTTTGATCTCCTGATTTAGGGCTGCCCTTTATTCAGTTTATGTGGGCGCTCTGGCTGTACTTCGGTTTTGCTTATCAGTTGCTCATTTGTTGGTGGGTTCTCCCATCCAGCTGGTTGACTGGGACCACAACTCCCACCAGGTTTTCTATGTGCCCATTGTAAATCATCTTTTTTTTACTTCTTGGCTTCTAAACTTTGTATTAGCCAAGATTCTGTTGAATGTTCATTTTTTGTTTGTTTGTTTTTCCCCCCAGAAGATCAGCCAAATTTCTGAGTTGGGAATAATAGCAAGTGGACTCAGCTTCCACCTACTAGATCACCATTTTTCTACCCCTTAATTTTATATATTAAGAGCCCTTCTAGTTCTATATTGTAATAGCTCCCAGTACTTTGCCCTACATTAACATGTTCTATTACATTTCTAAAATTTAAAACACAGATTCTAGAAATATTTTCTCTTATTTTCTTCTATTTTTCTTTTATTAGAATTCTGTTTGTCTGACATTTGTTTTCTTCTTTCCTTACTAATGGACATTCCCCTCACCTGTCTTCCATTGGCTTTTCAATTCTATTTAGTTAAAATTCTATATATAGGGCTTACGAGAAGTTGGGTTGCTCTACCAATCTATAAATGGTGATTGATTTATATCATCAGTTCAATTCACATAAAACAGTATCTAGAGGTTTGTTTTTTTTTTTCCCTAGAGAAGCTCAGTGTTTCCTTGGAATAAGCCTCCCAAATTCTGCTACTTTTGGTGCAAGTATAGGTATTTTGAAAGCCAAGCAAAAATTGACAGTTAATTATCTGTTTCCTAGGGTGAATTTCCCCCCACTTTTTCAATTCATGTATCACACTCATTTTTTTCTTCTTCTAGAGTAATCAGGCTGAAAAGCATTCTAGAGAATATATGCCTATTCCTGAGAGGCAATAAGGGAAAGTGCAGTTTGAAAGTTGGAGGGGAAGCCTTAATAATACTGGTTTTCCTATTTTCCTGTCTTTTTTATGCCTTGAACTTCTGAGCCTCTGCAAGTTTCTATTGGTCAAATTGGTTTGATTTTCCTTGGGGTCAGCCTTATAAAAATCTGGGTTTAACTCATAGTCTTCTCTGGTTCATACTTTTCTGAATAGTGATTGACACTATTGTGTCCTGTCAAAGGTCAACTTGTGTCTCACTCATTGTAGGATTCTCCCTACCCAGAACAATTTTTGAGGTACAGTAGATTACATATTACTGTATGAGGAACTGTGAAAATATGACATTTTCTGGTCTATGAGTTTTTAAGCTAGAAAAAAAGGTATAATCATGACCAACTTCTATAAAATTTATTTTTAATTAATTCATATGTTCTTTTTTAATATAATAGATGATTCTATGAACAATCTGATATCAAATTGAAAAATATATTTTTCATAATGATATTGAAAAAATAACTTTAAACTTTTAAAATGAAGAAACAAATTTGTTATTAATATTGAACTGTAAGAAGACTTTAAATTTTGAGAAATGGTAAAATAATGTATATTATGCAATCTCCAAATGAACAGTCTCTGTGCATAGGTTAAAATCAGAGAAAAATTTAACCAAATCTTAACTAAAATAATAAATCTACATAAAAATTTATTTTAAATGAATGTTAAATTATTAGTATTAATAATGAAAGATAAGTTTGCTGGTAAATTAGCAAATATTTGATTTAGAAATAAAGACTAAATAAATTGTGGAGAATAGCAATAAATTACATACAAAAGTATGAAATGATGACACTTGATACAATAAGTCTAGAGATCACAAATATTTCAGTATAAGGGAAATTACCACTGAAATGTTATGTTTGTTATTTTTTAAAGGGATATATTACTGAAAACTGTACTTTAAAAGGATATGGGGGATCTCAGAAAAGACATAGTTCAGTGAAACATTTTTCTTATTCATAATCAAAGACAAAGATTATACAGAAAATATATCTGAGGATTTTGCTACTGAAACAACCATGATTTAAAAATAGACCATTAAAAAACAAATACAAGCTACCTTTAGCACAGAATCATTTGAGAGAAGGCAATAGTGTTAAGCATATGGAATATATCTACTTAAAAACAGCAAATAAAATATTTCATAGAATGTCATGGACAGTGGTAAAAAGTTTAAATTAACTTGGATTACAGCAGAGCCTTGTGGATATAAAACTGAATGAAGTATAACAAACAAAATGTCATTGTATATATTGGAGTGTCACAGGTATCAGTGTGAGAGCTGATCTTATTTAACAACTTAATGATGTGGAATATGGAGAAAACAGTATGTTAATGGAATTTGTAGTTGATGTCAATTTGGAAGTTTTACCAGCACCGATCAACATAGTAAAATTACTTTAAAAGGGAAATTGGAGAGATTAGAATTATTAAGAAGAAAAAATAAATTATATGTTTAATTTGTCAGAAATAGAATAACCAAGAAAACATTATAGAGAAAGAAATAAACACCCAATCAGAAAAGAATGAAGAAACAAGAATTCAAAAAAATGAGGCGGAGGAGAGGTTTAGGAACCTCCAGGACATCTTTAAACATCCCAACATCCAGATTATAGGGGTACCAGAAGAAGAAAAGGAAGAGCAACAAGTGAAAAAGTAATTTGAACAAATCCTGAAGGAGAAATTCCCCAGTCTGGCAAAGAAAATAGAAGTCCAGAAGGCTCAGAGAATCCCAAAGAAGTTGAACTCAAGGAGGAACACACCAAGGTACATCATAATTACATTAACCAAGATTAAAGATAAGGAAAGAATCCTAGAATCAACAAGAGAAAAAGAGGCAGTTATGTACAGAGGTGTTCCCATAAGACTGTCAGTTGATTTCTCAAAAGAGACCTTCCAGGCAAGAAGGGGCTGGAATGAAGTATTCCAAGTTGTGAGAGGCAAGGACCTACATCCAAAATTGTTGTATCCAGCAAAGCTTTCATTTATAATGGAAGGGCAGATAAAGCGCTTCTCAGATAAGGTCAAGTTAAAGGGGTTCATCATCACCAAGCCCTTATTATATGAAATGTTAAAGGGACTTACCTATGAAAAAGAAGATAAAAAATAAGTACAGTAAAATGACAGGACATTCACAATTATTAACAATCACACCTAAAACAAAAGCAAACTAAGCAAACAGCTAGAACAGGAACAGAATCACAGAAATGGAGATCATATGGAGGGTTAGCAACAGGGGAGTTGGAGGAGGATAGAGGAGGAAAAGGTACAGAGAATAAGTAGCATAGATGGTAGTTAGAAAATAGAAAGGGGGAGAGTAAGAATAGTATGAGAAATGTAGAAGCCAAAGAACTTCTATGTATGACACATGGACATGAGCTAAACGGCGGGGGGGGGGGGGGGTGGGTGGTGCAGAATGTGGGTGGGAGGAGGTGTACATCATGGAGGGGAATGAAGGGGGGGAATGGGACAACCGTAGTAGCATAATCAATAAAATATATTTAAAAAAAACATTGAAGGGCAAACAACCTGAATAATACCTACATACAAAATGGTGAAAGAAAAAAATGAGAATATAAGGGGAATTTAGAAGTGACCCAAAGTAATAAATAGAACTTGGATATTTTTAGAGAGTGCAAATACTCTAAAATGTATAATACCTTGTTTTCAAATTCAAGTTTGACCTGCCACTTTGTGTGTTAAAGTACAGAAAACGATATAACTAAAGTGAATTTAACAGTAGAAATAGTGCTGATGTTTTATAGGATTTATGTTTATATGATAGAAAACAGTTAAATGGAGGAAGAACACGTTAACCATTAAATCACTTTAGTATAACTATTGCAATGTGATTTGAACTTGCAAAATAAATATATTTGCATAAATAAATGGTTTGACATCCAAATCAGTAGAGTTGTTAGGGATCTCAATAGTTAAATTTGTGCCCTAGTTGGTGTGGTGCAGTGGATTGAGCACTGACCTGTGAACCATAAGTGTCACCAGTTCAACCCAGACATGTCTGGGTTGCAGGCCAGGTTCCCAGTAGGGGGTGCTCTAGAGGCAACCACACATTGATGTTTCTCTCCTTTTCTTTCTTTTCACCTTCCCTTCTCTAAAAATAAAATAAATATAATCTTTTAAAAAATAGTTAAATTTGCCAGGATAGAGATTTTAACACATAAAGTTGCATAATTCAAAGAGAAATTATACAAAGATTAAAGACTTCGAATTGAGTTAAACTTCCCTAAGGAAGGTTCCATACCTTTACAAAACATTATCTGCCTCTGTAAATTGGATGTAACTACCCACCTTTGCAGGATTATTGATGGAATTATGAGATGGACATTTTTAGTCTAAACATCATTCCTGTCATATTATAGGTGCTCAATAAATGTTAGTGTATTAAGTTTGGAATTTAATCTCAGCAGCAGTGTCAGTGACCTTTATGGGCTGCAAACTGATCACAAATTACCTAAGTAAGTTTGGTATTAAATTAGCTTAGCTTAAAGTCTTGAGGTATTAGTGATGAATGTGATGTAAAGAAGCTTTCAACTCTCTGACCAAAAGTTAACTTTGTCTATACATTAATAAAGGTGTTTTTAGCCCTGAGTGATGTTGCTCAGTGGATTGAGTGATGGCCTGTGAACCAAAGCGTTGATGGTTTGATTCCCATTCAGGGCACATGCCTGGGTTTCAGACCAAGTCCCTGGTAGGGGATGCACCACAGGCAACCACACATCATTGTTTCTCTCTCTCTTTTTCCTTCCCCTCTCTCTAAAAATAAATAAGTAAAATCTTTAAAAAAAGGTATTTGTTTGTTATTTTGTGAGAGGCAGACTATAGTGATATAAGGCATACAACAAAAAGTTGAATGATAGTTTCAGTTAGAAACATCAATGGAGTAAATTCTACAACTCTATCAACTACCATTATATTTCAAGATGTCATAACTGTAAGAAATTTATCTAAATAATATTCTACTCAAGTGGAATACAAATGGGTGCATATCTTTTTATTCAATGATAATCACTGAGTGTATACTATGGGTTAGGCACTGTTTCAGGCACTGGGACCTGAAAGGGAATAAAACAACTAATCATAAAACAACTTTTGTCTTTTGTAGTTTATATTTCAGAAAAGGAAACAGACAATTAAATCAATTTTATGTATGTCAGGCTGTATGTGCTGTAGAGAAAAATACAGCAGTGAAAGGGAGATTAGAATCATCAGAGTTGAAAGGAGGGATATTTGGAGAATGCTCAGAAGGATATTTCAGGAGAGGCCTGGAGTATAAAAACAAATAACCTTGAGGACATTTGGAGAGAGACATTCCAGGCAGAGACATTAGCCAGGACTAGGGCCAAGACATTTGTTTTCTAGTGCTGGTAAGAAGGCCCATGCCCTGGAACTCAGTGAAATACATGGAGAGTGGCAAGACATGATGCAGAAGAGCTCTTGCAAACACTGGTGATAATTCGATATTAGCGATAGTTATATATTACTATTGATAGTTAGATATCATTCTTAGTATAATGGAAAGTCATTGGGATATACTTAATAAAAGAGTAAATTGTTTCCTTAATTTTCTTTAATGGCCCCAGATGCTGTGTGGTGAATAATTATAGAAGTGAAATTTCTACCACAGGCATTTATGAGTCAGTTCCAATAATGTAGGTATTAGACAACAATGGAGATGATAAGTAGCCAAACCTTGCCAATATCTTGAAAATAAAACTGAAATAATTTACTTGTTTAATGAATGCAAGATATGAGGACTTAAGGATTATTCCAGAAATCTGGCCTGAGAAAATGAGAAGCAACGTTTCTGCTTAAAATTGAATAAGACAGCAAAAAGTTCAGCTCTGTTGCTTATAGGAGAGTAAAAATCAGGACTTCAGTTTTGCGTCCTCTCCAGGGTGGTTGCCCACCTTGCACTCAGCTGCTGGGAGAAGCTCTGATCAGCAAACGCCTGAACTGAAATCAGCAAGCTGGAAAATAATTATTGTGTTTTTTATTAATCTTTCTTAAATATGTATATAGCTCACTTTTTCAATGTTTAATAGTAGAAGTGTTTGGGGTCTTTATTTAGAAGTCTGGTGATTTTTTGTGAGTGAAATAATCTGTTGGAACTTAACTCTTGTTTATACCAATTAGCCTAAGGTAAAATTTATTAAATTATATGTCCTTTTTGCTTAAAGCATTGGTTTTCAAGAACCTATGGATGATGTTAAGTGACTAGTTACTGTCAGTGAGCCTGATAGCATAGATAGATGAGAGGAGGTGACTGAGTTCTGGGATACTCCAGAGTATGTAGATTAGAAGATGAGAAGAAACAAGGAAATGTCATTCAGATAGGTGAGGAAGTTTGGCTCTTTAAAAATGTATTTTCATTATAATTATGGCAGAATGTGTGGTGCCCTGGAGACCTGGTAAAATATGAAGGAAGAAATGATCAAAATTTTGGTTCCAGTATAAGATATGAGGAAGTAGAGAGAAAAATTATAATAATGTGATTTTTTTTCTCTAAAAGGGAGTAGAGAAGCGGGAAAGGAGGTAGCTAGAGGGGCACATGGAAACAAGGGAACTTAAGAACTTGTTGTGGCATTACAGAGTGTTGTATGAGAAATGGAATGATTTCCTACACAGAAAGCATTTGATAATTGAGATGAGAGATTACACAATTTTGGAGCACAGACTTTGCATATGAGGTAGGATTCAGTGGATATAGGGAGAGTAGGGAGAATATATGGCTTAAAAAATCAGGTTTGTTTGTATGTATGGGAGTACGAAAATGTGGGTATTATTACCACAAGTTAAAATGCAGGAGAGTGTTGGAAGTTTGAAGAGGGATGAGGTATAAAATCTGATATAGAATACTAATAATCTAAGGAAATGAAATACAATTGTCTGCCATTCAACACTATATTTGGTGACACAAATTTAAATTCCAATCAGCGTTGTTTTGTCATTTTTTACAATACTGTTTAGTTGCCTGGATGCAGCTTCAGAAAGAGTGGGATTTAACCCGGAATATATGAGGGGTGACGGAGGGGTCTGGAAATTAAGAACATATTCAGAAATGTTTCTGTTATGCTGTGCCCAGAATTTTAAGCAACATAAAAGGAATCATAACAAGATATAGGCAGGTCTTCTGTGTGGGAGACCCTTCTGCGTAGCATGGGCCCAGCTCCCACTGGGAGATGCACAGGACCCATGTCCACAGATAGGTTCTCTCGTGGGAAATCGAGTTTGCAGTATACCTAAGCCTCTTTGAATCTTGCTTTTTGCTAAAACTCCCTCACCTTGGATTGGGATAGCAAGTACTTATTGTAACTTCCTAAAATCCATGCTAAATCTCGCAAGGACCAGTGTAACTGCCTCAACCACTTTTTCACTTTTCATTTGCTAATGTCCTTCTTCTGTGATGCGATTAGAGGCATTGGCTCCTTTGTTGTCTGTAAAGGGTAAACACCTAAAGCAAACCTGTGCATAGTAAATGAGGACCATCATGTAATGTGACCAGAAATAAAATAAAGGCCTGTCATGGCAGAGTCCTCGGCTTTTGCTCCCCTTGAGAGAAAGGCCAGGCTGTCCTTTTTCCTCCACCGGACTCAGTAATCCGTGTGAATGTCTCATTTCATCCTTAATGACGTGGACACTGCTGGCCAGTCTCTGCATCACTTCTGTATTCCCAATATATTATATTTTTGTTATAGATATGCATACCCATAAGTATGCCATACAAATGTATAATAAATATTTTGAATGCTATTCAGAGCCAAATCTTCCTTTGGTAAGACTTCATAATAACAGCATGATCTATAATTCTGTGCACGTGCTTGTTATTAAGTAAAACATCCAGGTCCCCCAGATATCTGCTTCTTACCACCATGACCTAATAACTCAAGGAGTTAGTTTAATGCTGAGAGAAATCTAACAGCTCTAACATGCAGATACCCAGCATCAATGCAATTCTGAATTACTTAAATTTCTCCATATCCCTTTCAGTCAAATAAACCATATCTCACATATGTATTTATTTTAGATTATGTTAATCTCCTGTAACATAAGAGTTTGGATTGAGTGATGGAGAAAAAAATAAAAACTGGCTGGTTCAATACATTGAAGTTCCCTATGTAGTCACATAATTGTTGGAATTGAGGTAACACAGGACATGGTTAGAAAGGCATGTGATTTCAGAAGATGGAAAGTGTTTGAAAATTAATTAAAGGGCGCAGTTATTGGTAATGGCAATCTCTGTAGTTTAACAATGGGGTCAGATGTCAGAGAAGTGCTGTGGACAAGACCATTGGAACATTCAAGAACAAAGAGGTGTTAAAATTAAATATGAAACAGATATTAGACTTGAAAGTTCTCTGAGAAAATGAAGCTATTTAAATCATATAATGAAAACTAAATCTAGCTAATTTCATGAATTTAAGGGAAACTTAGATTATGGCTTGTAAATATCACTAGTAATCATAAAAAAAACTTGTCTTCCTAAATAATTGTATAACATGATCACTTTTACACAACCCTCTGCTGTCTGAAAACCTCCATTGTAATAACCAATCATTGTAAAGGTTTAGTAACTTCCGCATCTTCACTTTATAAACTATCCTGTAATGCCCTTGAGCTTTATATCAGTTTTAGACTTGAAAGCTCCCAGTTCATGGACTCTTCTTACATGCACAAGGAACCCTTACTAAGTACTATTTATTGATTTGGTGGTTTAAATTTTCTTATTTTTTGGATTTTTGGAAGAGGTTAGATTATATAGGAAGGATCAATTATAAGGATATTTAAATCACCAAAATTTTGACATCAGCTTTCTAAAATTAAATTAATTGGGTGACATGGCTTAATAAAATTATATAGGTTTTAATGGTTCAATTCTATAATACATTATGTGTATTTTGCATTGTGTGTTTGCCACCCTAAATTTGATCTCCTGTCACCATGTTTGACCTCCTTTAGCTTTTTTGAGAGTAATAATAAATCAGGTGTTTATATTTTAGGATGACTAAAAGGAAGAAAGGAAGGAGCCAATATTTCTTTTTATGACTGCAACAAAGAAGGATGATAAAAAATAGAATCTAATAGCATAGGTTTCTAATCTGGGGAATAAAATAGGGAATATGGAAAGTCACTTATAAATGGTGAAGACCAGCAAGGAAATCATCTATGGTATAAGGAATGCTTCAGAGAAAACAAATACCATTGGGAAAAAAGTCTAAAACAAAGAATGCTCTAAAGGAGAAGCAGATTGTTAGTCAGAGAGATGAATTGAAGTAACTATTCAGAAAGGAATCTGAGAATATAGTGAATTTTGCTGCTAGTGGCCCATGAGTTACAATGGACTCAGGAGGAGAGTTTGAGGAGTTGAAATTGGGAGAATGATATGAAAATTTTAGGGAATGCACAAACTTTATGATGAAGGGAACTTTCTTTGGAATCTTGGGCTTCTCGTGATTACTGGAATAAAAAGGGATTAAAGGCATGATGGGATTAGAATTCATGGATCTATATACACACACATATATACATACATACATATATACATATATATGTGTACACACACACTTACATATATTTATTTATATGATAACATGTATTTTTAAGAAATGTCATATATCATGGGATTTATTCCCTAGGAAGCCAATTCTGAGAGTGAGATCAGAGTGTACAACATTTGACCCATAGGCCTCAGAACCTGTGGAAGTGAGAGGAACGAGAGAGGTATGGGTAAAAGGAGCAGTTTGGGTGCCATGCAGGTTCATCAAACTCCTCAGCTGATTCTCTCTAACAATTGGAGTTGGACGATCCATCAGTCTTATCCAGAGTTGGGGCGGGTGTGAGAACTTACATCTCTCTCTTGATCAGTTAATAGATGTGGGGATGGCCTAGGAAGGGAATGTGGATTTATCAAGGTAGTTGTCTTGTGCCTGAGCAAAAACAGAAGAGGGCCGTTAGCTGGCAGAACTTGAAATAGCCTAGGCAATAAATCCGTGGTTCAGAAGGGAGATCTGGGTAGTGCCGCAGGCAGCGGACACACCTGAAATCAATGGGTGTGATAAGAAAAAGGCAAGAGGAGGAAGGAGTACTTACCATTTGTGATAACAGGTAAGTAAATGTCAAAACTGTTTACTTTCTCTTTCTAAATTTCCATAAGTTTGAGGTTTGAGTAATAGACAAGTATCTTCAGTGAGAAATGTGTTGTTGAACTACTGTTATTACTATGTTGGAGAAAATATTAGCTGATAACAATTAAAAACATAGTTGTAAAAATAATCGTTGTATGTGTATATTTTCACCAAAACTAGATAAACTATCTAGTTTATTGACTATTGACTTTGTTTAGTATAAACACAACTCAGTGCCTTAAGTTAGCCATTTACATATATTTCTTTATTACAATTTTATTTCATTTTTATTTGATTCATAAAAAAGCCATTCATCCATTGGAGCTTCTATCTGCTGTTTACCAATAACTATTTTTTGCAATGCTAAAAAATGTAATTTAAAATCTCTCTTTAATGTTGATAATTATGTTAGTGAATTTCGGATTCTAATTTATGGTAAAATTATGGTCTAAATCCCACTTTATATCTGCACATCAGAATTCACATGTTTAACAAAAAGCATAGAATGCTGGATATCCTGGGCATTTTATCATTCTGGGGCTTGTGACAGACATTATTAGATTGCTCTGTATTTGTATAGGATTCTGTTTGTATTATATATGTTTCCTAAAGAACTAAGATATAAAATTTAGAAAGATGGATCAAAATTATTGAATTGTTCTAAAATAAAAAGGAGAAGTATACTTATTAATTCCTACCTCAAGGAAAATAGTATTTAAAATTGTACTTACTTCTAGATTGCTGGAAATAGTCCAGAATTTAGTTTCAATTATCTATAGAACTTGTTAATATAAAGCAAAATAAAATTTTAATTTGCAGTGAAGTAATCATTTACCAAAGTGAACTAACTTTTCAGGTAAACAAGTACACTTTAATTAGTAGTATTTCTAAACGGCTGTCCAAATTGGCTTGTTGCACATTAGAGTTTTGTCTCCACCTACAATTGAGATTACAAGCTCATAAAAAAAGGATCCTATGGCTATTTTCCAAATGCTCCTTTCTCTGGACTCAGCCTCTCATACCCACTTTGCTTTCATTGGATTTACCTGAGGTTGGTTCTGTTTCTGGTTGGTGTACACAAAGTGAATTTTTCTGTTTGTGTCATGCCCTTTGAGTCAGCATGATTGTTAAGATTTTGCCTTCTTTACCTGTATTTACTTCAGATGCAAATCCTTCTAATGTTCCCAGAGTTTGCCATGTCATTTCAGACAGTAATTTTTCATTCGTTGCAGAGATACTTACTACTAGCAGTGACAATTATTTCCCTCTGGTTATGGGAATGATGGTGCAACAATAAACCTTCCGATAGGAAAATTTTCCCAGGTGAATTTCAAGTCAATGGATCCTGACTATGGACAGCAAAATGAAGTAGAAAGGCTTTTCATTTGTTTTTCTTACCTGGTCAATTTTTAGAGATGATACTGTTTTCTTTGATCTATAATTGAAATAACAATATTGGCAAAATACTTTGGTGTTCTCACTGATGCTTTTGCTTGAGGAACATTTTTATTAATAGGAATTGGGACTTATAGTTCCAAATCATGATCAAAGCTTATAAAGGTTCCCTTTTAATATCTATGTTGTCTCCATGTAAGAATAGTGCTGTAATATTCTTTAAAATGTTAGAAGAAACACTTGTGGGGCTAGAAAAAAGAGCTAATCTACACTGTGGGAAAAATATCCGATCCACTGAAAGAAGGTCTAGACTAAAGACATCATAAAATAAACCGAGACTCTACCTTTTATCAGTTGAAACTCTCAAGCTTTGTTGTTACTGATTCCAACCCACGAGCTACCTTCCTGAGCTTAGGTTCTCTCAAGAATAAAATGAGAACAATAACATCTGGTTATTGTTATGAAAAATTATCATAAAGTAATATATGTTAAACTAGATAATACATTTATCTTGTCACTCAATTCATAACAGATAAGGGATACATTTTATTTTTTTTATTTCTTTATATGATGATAGCTGAGTAGCTCATATTGAATATGATTTAACATGCCAAGATATTAAAAGTTAGAGAGACGAAAGATAAAAGCACTGATAGTGCAGAGAAAGTCATTGAGGACTGAGAATAAATCTAATTAAATGATGCAGTAAAAGTACTTAGGAACATGAGGAGACATTATGAGGCACATGTAATGGTTGGAAAAAGGGAGGGCAGTATAAAAACAAGGGAAAGTCAAAGAAAATGGGAGAATTCTGAACACCAATTTAAACATTTTTAACTCTTAATGAGATTTTAAATAAAATAAGGCACAGCTTTTTCTTAGTGTTACGGCCTCTAAATTTCTCAATAAAATATTTTCATAGAAAAATACAAAATCAGAAAATATATTTCACATTATCTAAAAAGTAAGTTTACTCAGTGCTTTTGGAATTAAAAAAAAATCTTCTGGAAATCCTGTTACAAATAACACAAATAGACAAACATAGCTTCGCCTTTTTTAAATTCACATTCATTTTGTATCCCTGTCAGAGTGTTCCTTAACCATAGGCCCTATCTACAGGACCAAGTGACGTTTCATGTGGAGGTATGTCTGCAGATGATCTGGCTGTCAGGGCTGCTTTCAGAAAGTGTTTTTGGAGTGTCATTTCCTGGCACTAACTTATGTTGTGATATTTTCTGCACATTGACCTCACAACCTGCTTGATATGCAGAACACTTTGGTCTGTCTTCAAAATTTGTTGCTTAAGAATGCCCTTGTCTCATGTCCTCTCACTTCATACAGTGTGGCAATGGTAGGTGCATTACTCTCGTTGATAGGTTTCTGAATTTCTTGATAGGCTCTATGAATTCATATGTTTATTTTGAAATACAGTTCAGTCCTTCAACAGTCAATGACTAAGCTCACTCATACACATTCCTGAGAGCAAATTCTGTATTTATATGTGTATATGTATTTGAAATTGTGGAATTGCTCCATTTTTATTGCTTTAACTGTACATATTGCTGCTTCCCCCCAAAAATTGCTTGCTCAGATGCAGAAAACAATAGATACTGGGAAGTAAATACCTAGATCTATAAAATGTTTTATACAACATTTGGTTACCACATTAATGTATACTGAACCAAAATCATTATTGTTGAAATTGCCTTTGATTTTTTAAAAATAGTTACTTAATAATGTTTCAGACTACATCATGTTTTTTATATACATCATATTCTAGTATAATTTCTTCTTTTAAAATTCTACCTTAGGTTTTAGCACACCTTGGGTTTTCTTTAATGCTATGGTATTTTTCTAGTTATCCTAACACTTATATTCTACTTGCCTGTTTTTGAAATATGAATAATACTTGCAGGTGATATAATAAGCTAAATGGATGACAGAATGAATAAATGAATGAACAATTAGTCAAATTATTGAAAGAATACATCTGAGCCTATGATGCTCATCATAATATTGTTAAGTCAGTAGTTACACCCTTGGATAGATAAACTCTATTAGTTATTATAAGTATTTCAGCCAATATCTGATTTCATGTTATCCTTATACTATCATTTTAATAAACAATAATTTTGAAATGGCAGGTACAAATAGCTTTAGCAGAAGCTTTGAACTACAGGCAACATTTGTTCTCTGTTTAGGAAGTTCAGGAGACATTCTTTTGGCCCTGAAGTCAGTTGGGAATGTCTGCCCTCTTAAGGAGAAATGCAGCTGGAATTCATGTAACTGTTAATGTAGGATACCACCAATTTGATTAGTTTACCCACTTGAATCCTGCTGAATGAGCCTGATACATGGGGTTAATCACTTATCAGTGGGAAAAGGTAAGATTCCTGTGCAGGTATAACACTGTCAGCCGGTAGGTGATAATCTGAGTTATGTGCTCTGCCCTGCCCACTGGGTGGCAGAGCCAGTGAAGCATTCAGCCACTAAATTTCCTGGCTGCTTAAATGACTCATATACTACTCAGGACAAATTAGCCTTGAGGATTTCTGCTGCTACTGTTTCTTAAATGATTGCATCTTTTTCCTTTCCTTTTCTTTTAAGTGGATTTTCTCCCATATTTCTACAAGAATTTATTTCACTTTCTTCATTGTCCTTGTGAGGAAATAACAGATGATTCTTGATGACCCCTAAAGGAATGTTAAATAGGACCTTTTCACTGGTATTTAATTCCTAGCTGTCACCTAATGCTAAATAGCATAATAAATTTTAAGTACTGGAAGACTACTACATTTCCAAAACCTTTGTTTAATTCATTTTTTAATGACATACCAATTTTGGAAATATGTGACAGCTTTTTATGTTTCCTAAAGCATTTCATTGAGAGTCGTATGGTCAATCAAAGCAGTTTCTGGATAATGACGAAAGGCTGCTTGTCACACAAGAATAAGAAATACAAAACTGACCAACTTCAGAATAGGTATCATGTATAAATACTAGCACAGTCAAACACTGTGATTAATTAAGAAAGATTGATTTATATCTGATCATAGGAATCACTTATTTGATAATTGTTGAACATGTAATAACTAAATATGTGTCATGTTTTAAGGAGTATGCAAGAGTAGCATACTTGAGAGGTTGAGAACAATCATAAATCCTTAATTTTCACTAATGTGTGTACATTTTATCAATCCTGGCTGTGAAAAAATTTGTCTATGTGATAATGTTATCAAGGATAGAAAACTAATTGGAAATAAAGCTTGCGATGATAAGTGTTATACTTCACTAACCTTTCTTTTAGTTTCTCACAAATAAAGAATATTGTCTATAATTGGAAAGGTTTTATATGTCTTGAATATGATACACAGTCTTTCCAGTTTTTCTTAACTTCGTCATAAAAGGAAAGTAAAGAATTCATACTTAAGTATTGGAATTTCTCACTTGAAATGAAAATTAATTCAGATTGATTTTCCGATATCCATTTATCTACCTTTCAACTGTAGACGTTAAACCTGACCAAAAAAATAGAAAAATAGAAACAGTGGTTTTCTATTTTTTTTCTTTTCTAGTCACTTCCCTGGCCCCTTAAAGTTATGTGTCATCATATGACTGACTATGAACAAGGAAAAGTGAATAGAAATAACTTGTGTCACTTCTGAGAGAAAGATTTAATTGCTGATGCTTGATTTCTCCACCTCCCTTTCCCTGCTACTTCAGCTGGGAAGGTCATATATTATAGTCAGTTTAGTTCCAGTATGGTGGAGCCTCCATCAGCCTGGATCACTGACTCACTGCTGAGAAAGCTGTTACCCTGGACATTTTTCAAGTTAACAACAGACATTAAGTTCCAAGAAATAAATCTTTTTTTAGAAAATATGACTAAGCTGTTACAATTTTGTATGAGTGTTACTACAGCACACCTGATCCCATTCTGACTGATAAACTATTAACTATGTATTTAAATGAAAGTTTTGGTTCTATTTGAGAAAAATAATATGATGTTGTTTACACAACTATGGAGAATTTTATTAGGAAATTTTATCTTGATCCATTTTAAACTGAAAGAAATATGGCTCCTATTTTTATTATTATTTAGAACTATATATGTTACCAATATTTAAGCATGTCATTTTCTGAATAATATTGCTTATAATATTAATATCCTTGGAATGTCGTGGAAAATAATAGTACTTTGCTAACCATCCTTTGCATTTTAACTTGCATATACAAGCTTATTTTTAACTCTAAGTTTCATGTATTTTGTTGAAAATATATTTGATTAAATTAAGCAAATTCGTAGTGATTATCCACTAGAAGACTCTATCTAATCTTCTCATTCACTATTCACCAATGTTTTATTGAGATCCTCTTTGTGTATCAGGATGTGTCTGTGAGCTCAGATAAAACCATGAAAAAGATTGACAAAGTCTCAGCTTCATGTGTGTGTATGGCAAATTTATCTCTGCATGCCAGATCTGTGCCAATGATAATGCAAGTGCCCAGAGAAAGAAGGCACACAGTGCAATCTCACGTGTTTAGGAAGCATGTCGTCCATGCTTCCTAACTTGTCTATTAAAACAAGACTTTTTCTATCCAGTACATCACTATGCATGAAGCAAAAGCATTCTAGATGCCTCACCCATCCTTTGTAGAAAAAGTTTTATATTCAGAAGGGATTGATAGGGTTTGGGAAGACTTTCAATATTTATTCATTTTCTACCCATCACCTAGGTAAAACTAAAATTAGGTATTAAAAACGTATACTTTCAAGATCCTGCATTAGTGTATCTATTTTGAGTCATTTCCTAAAATTCCTTTCCTTGAATCTGATTCAATTGTAGTATCTAATTTTCCTTACTCTCTTTTGCCATTTAGTAATTCTGTTCCATAATTCTTCTAAGCCATGTATCATGTTAACTCCCCAAACTCATCTTGATGTCCTTACCCAGGGGAAGCTTTGCTTAGACAACTAGGTTGAGCTAGTATCCTTTGCTATGTTGCCATTGGCCCCTGAGTATACCTTTATCACAACACTAATATTTATATGAATTTATTTATTTATCTACTTAAATCATTTTAAATTATAAAAGCTTTAGAAAAACATTTTTTCTAAGCTATCTTAATGTTTTCTCTAAGAAGAAGTATATCTAGCACAACTGTCAGTCAAACAGTATTTCAAATCATTGCTTGACAAAAGTCCTTATTATGTTAGAGGTAAACTATCATCTGGATGAAATAAATTAAGAAGCCACAATTAATCGCACATGTATAGAAACTCTAACATAACCAAACCAACTTATACTTTTACCAAGTCCTATTAATCTTAAAAGATTCTATAATTGGGTGTGAAGGTGATGCATACTGCAATAATGAAATATGGAGTTTGCATTCTATCTTTCTTATAATTTTATGTCTTTGAGAAAATCTCTTCTCAATTTTGTATTCTGCCAAATTGGAATAATGATAATAATAGCATCTAACTTGCACACCATAGCTCAAAATCAGATGTACAAATATATGTTAATCAAACTTTACATATTAATATGTTGATGTATGCAAACATTTGTAAAGTTTAGAAGAATGTATGTTTATATAGTATATTAAAGAATAAAAGGACATAAAGGAAAGAATGAACAAATGAGGCCTCATCAATTCAAAAGCTTCTGCATGGCTAAAGAAAACAGCATTAAAATGAAAAGAGAACCAACTATATGGGAAAACATATTTACCAATGACACCTTGGATAAGTGTTTGATCTCCAAAATATGTAATGAAATCACATGACTCCACTCCAGGAAGACAAACAACACAGTTAAAAAATGGGCAAAAGAATTAAACAGACACTTCTCTGAGGAGGACATACGGGGGGACCAGAGGTATATGAAAAGATACTCAGCATCACTGGCCATCAGAGAGATGCAAATTAAAACCAAAATGAGATGCCACCTCACACCATTGAGAATGGCCATCATAAACAAATCAATAAACAAGTGACCAAGAGGATGCAGAGAAAAGGGAACCCTACTGCACTGTTGATGGGAATGCAGACTGGTGCAGCCACTGTGGAAAAAAGTATGGAATTTCCTCAGATAACTAAAAATGGAACTACCTTTGACCAGGCAATTCCACTGCTGAGATTATATCCTAAGAACCCTGAAACACCAATCCAAAAGATCCTAGGCACCCCAATGTTCATAGCAGCGCAATTTACAATAGCCAAGTGTTGGAAGCAACCTAAATTCCCATCAGTAAATAAGTGGATCAAAAAACTGTAGTACATTGACACAATGGAATACTACACAGCAGAGAGAAAGAAGGAGCTCCTACCCTTTGTGACAGCATGGATGGAACTGGAGAGCATTATGCTAAGTGAAATAAGGCAGGCGGTGAGGGACAAATACCATATGATCTCACCTTTAACAGGAACCTAATCAACAAAAGAAAAAAGCAAGCAAAATATAACCAGAGACATTGAAATTAAGAATAATCTGATGTTAACCAGAGGGGAAGTGGGAGGGGATAATAGGGGGAAAGGTTTCAAGGAAGAAGTATAAAGGACACATGGACAAAACCAAGTGGGGGGTGGGGTGGAAGTAAGGGAGGGTAGTGGGTTTGGCTGGGGTTGGGGGGATTGTTGGGGAGTATATTCAGACAACTGTAATTGAACAAAAATAAAATAATTTAAATAAATAAATAAATGCCACAGAATTATCGAGGTAACTCAAGCTACAAAAAAAGGGAGAATAAAATACAGTGGATGACAAAAGTAGCTATACAGGTGTATGTGAAACATAGTTTATTCTTGAACTATTATTTATTTATTTATCATTGTATTATTTCTTTGTATTATCAGTCTTCCTATTATTGTCATTATTTTATATACTTATTATTTTTTTTAGGTAATGACAGTGGGTAATTTAACCTACTTTTACCTGCCCCTGTATTATGTAAATTTCAAGTTACACTCACTCATGTTACTGCTAATTCTGATATATTTACCTCTACTAAAATTCTTTCTAGTAATACTTTGTATCAGTTATTAAGTGTGTGTGTATACATATATATAATCTCCATGACAAACTCATCAGGTTCTCAAAATAAATAACATTTACATAGCCATTAACAATACGTTTGTTTACAGAAGAAAATTACCTTTGTTAAGGATGAAAATTTCATGTGACATGAATTATAATATTCAACTAGAATATTCCCTCCACCCCACTTATATAACTTTTGGGGGAGAAAAATCTTGAGGAATTTGTATATAGATCAGTTGAATTAATATCCTCCAAGTGATAAATTAGTCAGGTAATATTTTATCCACATTTTTGTCTTTATGAGGGTTTCAAATAGGAGTTAGACTGTCTGACATTTGATTCAAGCTATTCTCTGACTTTTTAAAATCCATTCTTCCTCAACTGACTCAAAATCTGTCAGATGCATCTTATATCTTTATAGATCCTATTACAACCTATTTCACTGGTGAGACTGCCCATCCTTAGCCTCCCTTTACCCTAAAAAAAACTCATTCATTCATTCATTCATTCATTCCTGTGTTCAAGAAATATTTATTGAACAACTACTGTATGTCAGATACCAATTGAGGTATTTAAGAGAGATTTGCAAGTGAAACAGGTCATTTAGCTATTTGCATTCCGGGACATCTTTATTTAATGACATGTTTTATAATTTTGTGCTCTCTTTCCTTCCAAAGTAATTCTGATGCTGTAATTCTATTTCCATTAAATTCACTGGACTATTCACAAGGTGTAATACCATGTCCTTATTGGTGTGAAGCATCTCTTGAAGCCTTAAGGAGATTCCAAAAAGTTTACAGCCTTATTAGGTTCCATTACCACTGTTTTTTGTTGATCAGGGCTATAGATAGGAGATGCTATCCAAAGAAGAAGTCCTTTTCTTACATCACATTTTGCACTTTCATAAGGATATCCCATCATAATAGGAAAAGAGGAATATATTTATGTCTTCTATTAATTATTCTTCTGCTTTCTTCCTAGAACTCATTGGTCCTTAATAAATTTGGATTTTGGATAGACTTTAGCTTAGTGGTCAAAGTAACTCCTCCTGGCAGCTAGTACCATTACTCCTTCATGAAACTTAGAGTTGGGTTTTAATAATAGTCTGTGGGGTTAGACTACTTAATCATTCATGGTATCTTTTCTTTCACTCTTTGAGTACCCATGCCATTTACTTTCCACTGAGATTGTCAGGAATGTCAGAATAGGTCAGGGCAGAATTTAAGCCTCAGTCCACATGGTGCCCCAACCCTAGGTCAGTTAGAAAAGTCAGGACACCAGTTTTCAGTGTCTCAAACATCCTAAGAGAGTTGGACTTGTGAAGTTGGCACCTGACAAGTTCCACCATTTTATTTATCATCCGTATATATGATAGATATATACAGATATATATATCTATCATATATATGTATATGTGTATGCATATAAACATATATATGTATATATGATCCATATATATTTATCATCTGCATATATCATATATGTACATATTTATACATATATATGATAAATATGAGTGCAGTTTTTAAAAAGACGGGATATTTATAATTTAATGGTTGTATTAATTATTTATTGCTATGTAACAAATACTCCAAAAATTAAATTACTTAGCTCTAGCTGGTGTGGCTCAGTGGATTGAGTGCCAGCATGCAAAACAAAGAGTCACTGGTTGATTCACAGTCAGAACACATGCCTGGGTTGCAGGCCAGGTTCACAGTAGGAGGTGCGTGAGAGGCAGCCACACATTGATGTTTCTTCCCTCTCTTTCTCCCTCTAAAATAAATAAATAAAATATTTTAAAAGATTACTTAAAAAAACATATTTATTACCTCATATAGTTTCTGTGGTTTCAAATCTTTGGAGCTGCCTAGCTGAGTGGTTGTGGCTCAGTGTCTCTAAAGAGATTGGCTAAAACCATATGGAGACTTGACTACAGAAGAGAATACACTTTTTGATTGACATAGTCACATGTCTGTGGGGAGGAGACCTCTTTTTTGCGATGTGGACTTTCTATTGCTGCTTGAGTGTTATCATTGGCACCGTAGTTGGATTCTCTCAAAGGAAATGATCCAAGGTGCAATGCCTTTTATTATATAGCCTTAGAAGTCACACACCACATTTTTTTCAATTTCAATAGGTTCTCCATATCAACAATGAGTGTGAGATGATACTGAACAAGGGCATGAGTAACAAGAGGTTAATATCATTGATGTCTAGCAGGCTGGTTACCTCAAGGGTAGAATTATTTTAGTACTACTACTACCATTGGCAGTTCAAAAGGTCATGAACATACTGATATTCTCAACATTGTATGGAACAAATGAAATAAACTATTAGTCACGCCTTGTTTAATTTAACTCTTGCATCAGGTAAAACTTTCAGGCAACCTTGGATGATCTGAACTCTATGACTCACCCCAGCTACTACTATAGAGATCAGTTCTGTAAAGATTTTTCTCAAGTTTTACAATTGTCCAATTTTATAGTGCCTCACTTTTGACCTGTACCACAACTTCCTTATGTTAAAGAAGAATACACTGTTTATCTGGGCTTTCTTTAATAACATGATCACTTGCCTAATAAAAACCAAAGAGCACTATAAATGTACAACTTAGACTTGCAGGAGTCAGAGCAGTATACCTGATAAGCCAATCCCTAATCACCATGCTAGATCTGGGCTTTCCGAAACCAAACAAGATTGACTACGTAGCTCTAGCCAATCTGATATTCCTTGTTCTCTTCCTTGTTCTTTATTATTTATCCTGTTAAACAAACAAATAAACAAAAAATATCCTGCCTTCTTCTTCTTCTGTTGGAGGAGGTCATTGAGAGGATGTAACTGCTGGTTGACTTGAGAGTTGGCCCTGGGAAATTAAGGATTCTAAGCATTAAACATTTGAATTAATAAATGTGATTAAAGCTACTAGAAATAAGAGAAACATCTCTTTAAGGAAAGTAGAATATGTTTTTGGTATGGAAAGGTATGAGGTATACATGTATGCTTTTATTAAAGGAAAAACAGAGTAATTTTGTCCTGAAGTAAAATAACTGACTATTCCAAAATGAGAAAAAAAAGAACAGAAAAAATATATGAAAAAAATTCTATACATTACTTTATAGAAAATATATTTTATGTTCTGTAATAGGAATTTAATACCATGGTAAATACTCTGATAAACAGTGAAAGTACATTAGTATGTTGGCAATTGTGATCTTGAAAAAAGGAATAACCCATACTAAGTGAAGAGAGTGATAAAAAGTACCAGAGAGGTGAACATGCTAATGTGGACATGCTACACAAGACCAGAACATTTATTAGTTGACTATATTCTCTTGCATGGCTCAAAGAACATTCTGTGTATACCAAAAAAGCAAAGAATTCTTTGGTGAAGAAGCTCACTAGCATCATTAAGCTCTATTGCCACTGTTTTCTGTTGGTAAGGGTTATAGATAGGAGATGCTATACAAAATTAGCATTGATGGTTAAGAATATGGTGTGGTTCTGAAATATTAGAAATCAGATACATATTTAACTGTCATAATCACAGTGGGTATAATTACTATAAAGATTGGTACACAGGAATCCTGATCTATGGAGTGCTGTAGAAGATAGAACATGGTCTCCCAGGGGCAAGATACACAGGCTTTCAATAATAAATAGTTTAATTTTATAGCCAGAAAAATTCTAGGATGGAAGTAGTTAATTACCTTTCCAGTTTCCAGTTCATATCTGGATTTTTTCAGTCCTGGAATCTGTTACTAAAGAGGAAGATGGGTCCGCATGAGAATAAATAACCAGGGCACATTGGAAATTATATGAGGTAATGATTTCCAAGTCATTTCCCAGGAGACATATGGCTATTTACTCAGTTAACTGTTGTCAAAGTAAAGAGAAATACTTGAACATTTTTTAGGATAGTGGGCACAGAATTCAAGTTGACATTGATGACCTATAATGCAAACTATCGTGTATTAGGATGAGGATAAATAAGGGCCAAGTATTCAATGGATTTCTTGCCATAATTAGGTCATGAGTTTTTCTCAATTTTTACTGGTTCATGGATTTATGTATACAAATTTTATATAATAAAATAATTCGAAATACTGTGCTAGTTTAACAAATTTCAATTTCAATTAAGGCAAATAGGGCAAACAACACCAGGTATTTATGTCCATATTCCTGTTCTACCTATGCAAATAAAATTATCTTCTGTAAAACGTTGGCATTGGAAAAGGTAACACCTCATCTATAACTCAAATTTAAGGGATCTTGGTGATTTTTGAATGGTATGGATTTGATATTTATAGAAAAATATGTAAAAGTACTTGAAATTAAAAAAACTAGAAATACCATATGTTTTTTTTATTTATTTATTTTTAAATTTTTATTTTAATTGTTGATCTTGTACAGTTTTCTGTCTTTTATTCTCACCCGAACCCACCACCCTAGCCCTCCCCTCCTCCCTCCCATTTCCACCCCCCCATAGTTTTTGTCCATGTGTCCTTTATACTTGTTCCTTCCCCTTTACACCTGAAAATTCCTCCCCTCTCCCCTCTGGTGACTTTCAGCCTTTTCTCAATTTCTGTGTCTTTGGTTATATTATGCTTGTTTGTTTGTTTTGTTGATTAGCTTCCTGTTAAAGGTGAGATCATATGGTATTTGTCTTTCACTGCCTGGCTTACTTCGCTTATCATGATGCTCTCAAGTTCCATCCATGCAGTTGCAAAGGGTATGAGCTCCTTCTTTCTTTCTGCTGCATAGAATTCCATTGTATAAATGTACCACAGTTTTTTGATCCATTCATTTACTGATGGGCATCTAGGTTGCTTCCAACACTTGGATATTGTAAATTGTGCTGCTATAAATATAGGGGTGCATAGGTTCTTTTGGATTGGTGTTTCAGGGTTCTTAGGATATAGTCCTAGCAGTGGAATTGCTGGGTCAAAAGGTATATCCATTTTTAGTTTTTTTAGAAAATTCTATACTGTTTTCCATAGTGGTTGTACCAACCTGCACTCCCACCAGCAGTGCACTAGTGTCCCCTTTTCTCCACAACCTCTCCAACACTTGTTGTTTGTTGCTTTGTTTATGAGGGCCATTCTGACTGGTGTCAAGTGGTATCTCATTGTGGTTTTAATTTGCATCTCTCTGATAGCTAGCGATATCGAGCATCTTTTCATGTGTCTCTGGATCCTCTGTATGTCCTCCTTAGAGAAGTGTCTGCCCAAGTCCTCTGCCCATTTTTTAATTGGGTTGCTTGTCTTCTTAGAGTGGAGTTGTGTAAGTTCTTTGTATATTTTGGAGATTAAACCCTTATCTGAGGTATCATTGGCAAATATGTTTTCCCACACAGTCGGTTCTCTTTTTATTTTAATATTGTTTTCCTTGGCCATGCGGAAGCTTTTTATTTTGATGAGATCCCATTTGTTTATTCTTTCCTTTATGTCCCTTGCTTTAGGGGACATATCAGTAAAAATGTTGCTGCGTGTAATATCTGAGATTTTCCTGCCTATGTTCTCCTCTAGGACTTTAATGGTGTTACGGCTTATGTTTAAATCTTTTATCCACCTTGAGTTTATTTTTGTGTATTTTTGTTTTATTTTTTTTTATTTTAATTGTTGTTCTTGTATACTTTTCTGTCTTTTACTCCCATCCCGACCCACCACCCCAGCCCTCCCCACCTCCCTCCCATTTCGACCCCCCCCAGTTTTTGTCCACATGTCTTTTATACTTGTTCCTCTAAACCCTTCCCCTTTTCCCCTGAAATTCCCTCCACTCTCCCCTCTGATGACTGTCAGCCTGTTCTCAATTTCAATGTCTTTGGTTATATTTTGCTTGTTTGTTTTGTTGATTAGGTTCTTGTTAAAGGTGAGATCATATGGTATTTGTCCTTCATTGCCTGGCTTATTTCGCTTAGCATAAGGCTCTCCAGTTCCATCCATGCTGTCACAAACTGTAGGAGCTCCTTCTTTCTTTCTGCTGCATAGAATTCCACTGTATAAATGTACCATAGTTATTTGATCCATAGTTTGTTGGAAGCACCTAGGTTGCTTCCAACACTTGGCTATTGTAAATTGTGCTGCTATGAACATTGGGGTGCATAGATTCTTTTAGATTGGTGTTTCAGGATTCTTAGGATATAATCCTAGTAGTGGAATTGCTGGGTCAAAAGGTAGATCCATATGTTTATGGTTCACCTTTCTGATCATATATTTCAAGAAAGTTAGGATCAATTGATCTTCATCAATTGATGGGGATCAATCTTGATGGGGAAATTCAATTCATTAGGTTTTGAAATGGTAGTAGTAACAGGGATGATAAAATATAGTACAAGTTATTACTTTAGATGGATATCAGTGGGAAGTATTTAAAAACTTTATAAAATTTAAAAAACTCAGATAATCCACATGGACTGTAAGAACAAATAGCCATCAAACAAATTTCTGGGACTTATAAAGTATGACATGATTTAGTAGATAGTAAAAACAGAAATATGCGTTTCTTGATAAGATTTATAGGGCTTAAATAATAAAACTTAATAAATTAATAGGTGATTGTGAAAGGATATTATATCATCACACAAACACACACATATGCATGCACATTCTCTTCTGTTGTATTTTAAAGGTGCACATAAACCAATCAACCAGATTTCTCTTGTTGTGAGGATGAACACTGGGCAGTATGGACTGTGAAAATGATCAGATATGTAACTTGTTATGACATTGCACTACTTATTCATTGTAGGGTGTGAAGTAAAAGTTAATGCAGTGTTATGACATGCAATTATGAGATAATGTAAACTAATTTTTTCATTTAAATTTATTGTTAACTAGGAATACCATACAATTCAAAGAATATAATAGTATCAAAACCTTAAATGTAAAGACTAAAAGAGAACTGAATGAGATAAACAATGGCTATACAATTTCAGTAATGCAAGATGAATAGGTTCTAGAGATCTGCTACACAACACTGTAGTTTTAGTTAATAATACTGTATTATGCATTTATGAGGTCTACCCTCTTAAGAAAATTTTAACAGCTCTCTCATTTCCTCTGGGATGATCTAACAAAAATGGATAGACATTATGATTTAAAAACATTTATTTCTTATTTTTCTCGGAAACCCAAGACAAGACGGACAAATTTGGTTTCTGATGAGAGTCTGCCTCCTAGTTCATAGATGGCTATCTTCTTACTATAGCCTCACATGTTTAGGTGGAAGGGGTTAGAGAGCTCTCTGGGATCTCTTTTATAAGGGCACTAATCCCATTCATGAGGGCTCCACCTTCATTACCCAGTCATCTCTGAAAGGCTCCACCTCCCAATACCTTTAGCTTGGGGATTATTATCTCAACATATAAAAACTTAATCCAGTGCTTAAGGTACAAATTCATCCATGTATATAAATATTTCGTTAATTATGTTAATAAAATATAATGTCATATATTAATGGAGTACAACTCTTTTAATACATAGGAACTCATGTCAATGTGTTTAAAAGTAGGTATATTATTTTACCACCTGCCAATGACAAGATCACTGCTGATATTTAACTTGTATCTGACAAATCAGAAAATTATAAACATGATGATAACTAATATCATATTTGACCAGGTAATTGGTACTTTAAGTATGTAGTATATTTATAAAGTGACAAATGTGAGAAGTGGTGACAAACCCTCCCATTTGTGGGGAATCAAATAAAACAAATTTAGACTGCAGTAAGGAAAGATTTCAGCCAAAAATATCATTGCCAAGGGGAGCAGGAGAGCTACTACAATAGGGTAAATATTCCAGCCATAAATCTTAATTTCAAGCAGAAAAGACCTTCCTTCTCTCCCCTCTTTTCCCTCCGCTCCCCTCCTCTTTCCTTTCTTTTTAGAGAAGAACAAATGTGACTAGGAGAAGCAGGTATGGTGAAGTAGCTGATGCTATTGGACAGTTAAGCAGTAAATGTCTTTCCTTGAGGTCAGCTGAGTATCAGGAGAACCTTTCAGTAGCAGCCCTTATGCTTTCCAGTGCTCAAGGATGGTGCAAATTTCTGGAGCCTGTTGGAACAGAGAAGCTCAACTAAAGTTTGGTAAAGTTAGATATTTTGGCCAGATTGATATATGGTTTTAACAAATACAGCTCATCGTTTATTAAGGTAAATAATGCTTTGTTTTTCTGAGTGCTATAGCAGCAGTCTCCTAATTTCTCTAGTCCTTTAATTACAAACAGTAATTTATTTGCTTTGCCTCAAATTTGAAATTAAAACTCCACACACAGAGAGATTCATGCAATGCTTAATATGGGAAAAGCCTGAGAAATGCATCCTTAGACTGTTTTGTCATTGTACATGCATTATAAAGTGCACTCAAACCTAGATGTCTTTGCCTACCACACTCCTAGGCCACATGGTGCAGCCTATTACTCCTAGGCTACAAGCCTGTATAGTATGTTATTGTACAGAAAACACAATATTAAATTAATGACAAGAGAAAATTATGCAATAAAAGGAAATGGTAAACATGAGATGTGTGTGATTGCTGTCGGTGTAACACAGCATACCCTATTACAACAAACTATTTTTATACAGTGTGCTATAAAATAAGAGTAAAATATAGTATAGTGAATACGCAAACCAATAGTACATTAATTATTATCAAATAATATGCACTATTACTGGCAGCACAGTAAGTTTGTTTACACTAGCATTACCACAAACCATGTGAGTAATGTGTTTCATTACAACATTGTGATGGCTACAATATCACTAGGCAAAAGGAATTTTTCAATTCCATTGTAATCTTATGGGACCAACCACTGTATATGCAGTCCACCACTGACCAAAACAGTATGTGGCACAGGACTGTATGTATATGTTTATTTATATGTATATGTATGTACATGTATTCCGTATTGGCCCAAACATGCATACAGATGAGAAATCATGTTATTTTGCTTTTCTTCTCTTTCTCAACTAGCACAATCTTTTCCTTTCGTATACCAAAGTGTCCATCTCTACAGAAAACACTTCTACACTGCTTTTTCATTATTAAATTTATTGGGGGTGACAGTGGTTAATAATATTATATATGTTTCAAGTTCACGTTTCTGATACATGATCTGTATATTACATGAGGTACCTGCCACCCAAAGTCAAATCATCTTCTGTCAGATTGTTTTCACAAACCACTCCTGATTCATATTTCAATTTTAAGTTCATGTCAACTGCCTTAGTCTTAATCAACTGTAATAAACTATTAATTTTCTTATTTCTGCTTAATCAGCTCTATTTCAGCAATAACACTTAGCACATATTAAGTATTTTTATATGTGTGAAATGCTATATATAATTACCTCACCAAATTTTCACAAGAACTCTACAAATAAGTTAATTCTCACTTATATTTTACAGGTGAAGAAACTGAGGCACACAACTCACTGAAGGTCACACAGCTAGTAATTGGTGGGACTCTAAGTTTAAATATATGGATTGTACCAAAGTCTTTACTTATAATGACTACACTAATGTGCACAATAACTTTTATTTATTAAAACAGTGGTCAACACAACATATGACAATTTAGCTCTCTGAAACACCTCAGGAAAATACAAGTGTTCTTTAAACATACCTTACTTCATTCATAAATTTGTTTTCCAATGCCTTCATTCCTAACCTGGAATACATATCATATTGTATATAAAATTAGTTAATTTTTTTATCTATAATGAATATATAGAATAACATGGCTCTAGCTAGGTATATCCTACATACCCTTATAAAATACTTTTATGGAATTTATTGATTCTGTGGATATTTTCCTTTAATTTTATCTTAAAATGCCTTAGGATTAAAGAAGATACTTAAATGCTTATGAATTAATTTCATGGACATGTTTTTCCAAGAAAATGATTTGGTGTGAAGAGCAACAACCTGGACAATGAAGCATTTAGGGCCTGTATCTCTCCTGGTGTGCAGACAGAGACTTATTTCTGCTAGACCAGACAAACAGCATTTCAAAAACACAATCTTAAATACAGAAAATGGCAAGGCTTATGTCAAAATGGCAGGAAATATAGAAAACACAATTGAAAGTCAATGAAATGGAACATATGTTCAAAAACAAATTTATCCTCTGAGATTATTTCTGATTATTTGAGAGTATGCCACATGAATTTTGTACCTTAGCTGGGAGCTAATGAAATACATATTTGAAAGACACTGATAAAATAGAACTTACATAAAGGCAAAAAAATTATGGGTATTCTAACTTTAATTAATGTCTTTAATCATAAGTTAGAAACTCGAAAACCCAGGAGTGTTCAGTTTTTATGTGACTTGCTTTGAAAGGCATTGATAACTGCATTCTGAAAATAATTGAACTGTGTTCTAACCCAATAGTTCTGTTGCGGTAAGAAAATATATACTTTGAATTATTTAAATTCTCTTAAATTTATTGAGACTTTTTTTGCCTACCAGCTGGTCTACCATGGTAAATTAAGGATGTGCACTAGAAAAGAATGTGTATATTGTGTTCTTGTTGGATAGAATATTTCTATATATATCAACTCTATAAAAAAAATTCTTCCTGATGTGGAATGTTTGTGAACCACCCCTTCAATATACACATTGAAACCCTAACCCTAAATAATGTTATTTGGAGATAAGGCCTTTGGTAAGTAATTGGAATTGAATTAAGTCTTGAAGCTGGAGGTCTCGTGATTTGTTTAGTTCTTTTATAAGAAGTGGAAGAGAGGGAGATCACTCTTTCTTTACCATGTGAAGACAGTGTGAGAAGATGGCTATCTGCAAGCCAGGAAAAGAGAGCTTACCAGAACCTGACCATGCTGTCACCCCCAGCTTGGACTTCTATTCTCTAGAACTGTGATAAAATTAATTTCTGGTATTTAAGACATTCAGTCTATTACTATAGCAGCTGGTATTGCTATATTTCCCAAAAAGTCAATATATATGCAATTTATTATACAGATTAATATAATAAAGAAAATTGAAATAGATTATAACTCTGAATTATTATATGTGAGTATATACTTTCCTTTGTCTATATATGTATATCTATACTACTTTAATTCAATCAATAGATTATTTATGATATTATAACTGGATTGTATTATATTGAATTATAATTTTATACATTTTAATATAATTATGTAATACATAGTATTCTTAATATCTTTAGTAATTACCTCTAATATTTTCAATATTGATTAGTAGAAATTATTTTTGTATATATGCAAAATGAATAAACAGTGCATTTCTTTTATTTTTGGGTGCTATGTCAATTTAAATGAAATTATCTTGAAATCAGTAAGATTTTCCATATGATTTCTTATCATAACAAAATAAGGAATTTACAAGACAAAAATCCTAAAATCACAAATGCTCTTCTGCTATTTGCTAACCTCTTTGACCAAGTTACACAAAACCCAAATATCAATTTTCTAAACTTCAAAATGGAAGTTAATTATAATTATACATATTTCACAGTGTAATAAGAAAGAATTAAACATAGATAGGGAATATATGTGATAATTATTTAAATTACCCCTAACATTTCCCTAACTCTTTTTTCCCCCTATTTAGCTTGATATTCAGTGTTGCAGACAGGTAAATTTTCATATGGCAAAAATTCAATACAGGGAAAACTTTACTCAATTGACTATTGAAACTCAAACTATAATCATAAATGAAGAGTAATCTTTAGCTTTTGCAGCCTGAGGCACTATACTAAGAAACACGAGAGAATATCAGTTACAATATCAGTTAGTGTTCTTATGAGCATTTCAGCTAGTATTCGTAAATTTGAGAATAAGAAGATTCATGCTGGCTTCTCAACAGGAGACAATGTAAAGCAGATGTCCCCATTATTCAAATGATGCATTAAGAATAATACTGGAGCTGCAAGTAATTCGGGTTTCAAGAGGAGTCTAGGTTGGTAAAATGGAAGGAACTTAATAGGAAGGAAAGAACATAGGAAATTTTCTATACCCAGAAATGATCATATAATTAGGAAGAAAGAGATCATGAGTATCACAAAGAGGCCTTATAATTATGGTAAGGACTTCCTCATATAGATTTTTGATATAAGTTGTTTTCACTATTGTATCTTTCCCTTTTAATGAGAGAATATCATATTTTAGATAAGGGTTATTTTTAAAAATTTTTATTGTTCAAGTACAGTTGTCTCCATTTTTACACCCCCATGACCCCCCACACCACCCATCCTTGCTTCCCACCCTGGAACCTACCACCTTTGGTTTTGTCCATGTGTCCTTTATACATGTTCCTTGATGGACCTTCCCTTACTTCCCCCATTATACCTCTTCCCCCTCCCCTCTGGTTACTGTCAATTTGTTCTTTATTTCAATGTCTCTAGTTACATTTTGCTTGCTTGTTTGTTTTGTTTATTAAGTTCCACTTATAGGTAAGATCATATTATTTGTCTTTCACTGCCTGGCTTATTTCACTTAGCATAATGCTCTCCAGTTCCATGCATGCTGCCGCAAAGGGTAGTACCTCATTCTTTCTTTCTACTGCACTGTATTCCATTGTATAAATGTACCATAGTTTGTTTATCCACTCACTTACTGGTGGGCACTTAGGTTGCTTCCAGCACTTGGCTATTGTAATTTGTGCTGCTATGAACATTGGGTAGCATAGGTTCTTTTCAATTACTGTTTCAGGATTCTTAGGGTATAATCTCAGGAATAGTATTGCAGATGAGGGTTAATTTTTAATGACTATATAGAATAAAATTTTCAGGAAACAAAGAATAAAAAAGACAAATTAATAAATCTTAGAAAGGATATGTTTGAAAACCCAAAGTTAACATCAAATATTATGGCAGTTATTTTTTTTTCAGTTTTATTTTATTTTTTATCAGTATTTTTTTAAATTACTGATTTTTGCAGTTTTCTCTTTTACTCCTCCCCCAGCCCACCACCCTAGCCCTCCCCACATCCCTCCCATTTCCACACCCCTAGTTTTTGTCCATGTGTCCTTTATACTTGTTGCTCTAAACCGTTCCCCCTTTCCCCTGAAATTCCCTCCCCTCTCCCCTCTGGTCACTGTCATACTGTTCTCGATTTCAGTGTCTTTGGTTATATTATGCTTGTTTGTTTGTTTTGTTGATTAGGTTCCTGTTAAAGGTGAGATCATATGGTATTTGTCTTTTACTGCCTGGCTTATTTCACTTAGCATGATGCTCTCCAGCTCTATCCATGCTGTTGCAAAGGGTAGGAGCTCCTTCTCTAAGAAGACAAGCAACCCAATTAAAAAATGGGCAAAGGACTTGAACAGACACTTCTCCAAGGAGGATATACAGAGGATCCAGAGACACATGAAAAGATGCTCGATATCGCTAGCTATCAGAGAGATGCAAATTAAGACCACAATGAGATACCACTTGACACCAGTCAGAATGGCCATCATAAACAAAGCAACAAACAGCAAGTATTGGAGATGTTGTGGAGAAAAGAGGAATATAGTGCACTGTTGGTGGGATTGCAGGCTGGTACAACCACTATGGAAAACACTATGGAATTTTCTAAGAAAACTAAAAATGGACCTACCTTTTGACCCAGCAATTCCACTGCTTGGATTATATCCTAAGAACCCTGAAACACCAATCCAAAAGAACCTAGGCACCCCTATGTTCATAGCAGCACAATTTACAATAGTCAAGTGTTGGAAACAACCTAGGTGCCCATCAGTTAATGAATGGATCAAAAAACTGTGGTACATTATGGTAGTTATTTTTTAAGAAAAGGAATGTCCATTCTTGCCATTTCTATTTTTTTATGGTCTTGGCCAGTGTATTTTGTAAAGAATTTATAGCATTAAAGTTGGAAATAAATAAATTTAACTATTTTATTCACATATAATAAAATTATACTCATAGAACATCCATTGGGGGTAGGATTGAGGGTGGGAGTCGGGGCAAGTTGGGCAGGGGAAAGTGGTGGCCGGAAAGTGGAGACAACAGTACTTGAACAATAATAAAAAATTAAAAAAATAAAAATTAGCAAAGAACATCCAGTGGAATCTAGAAAAGTACAGCAAAATCTAAAGTAAATTTAGCAAGGCCTAGAGCTATAAGCTCAATATAAGAAAATCAATTTTATTTCTATATACTAGGAAGAAAGGATCGTAAAATGGCTCTGAGGGATATATTGACTGGATGAGAGTAAAACATACTTCCTAGGATGGTGGAAATATTTTACTGTACCAGTTGCATAATAGACCACAGGTGGAAGCACTTGAAAAAAGCCACTGATACTCTTCTACGTATAAGATAAACTCATTTTGCTGTGTAAGATTGCAAAATTGTTTTAAAAAGGAAAAAATACTAGAATGAAATATATTTACATCAAATATTTATTATATTAAACATGTAGAAAACAGATTAGTTAATGATCTAATTTAAAGTACCTGGGAAGAAAATAAAATGTTCTCATTTAAATTCAAAAGTAATATCAAGAATTAGATTATAATAACTTAAATATTTTTCTAACCAAGGTGAATTATTTGGGTAAATCAAAGTATATACAAGCTCTCGTTTGTTATACACATACACACTATGCAAAGAATATGTTCTTTGTGCAATAGCATTTATTTTAGAACTTGACAAAAAACTACCAACGCTCTTCTTCCTGAAAAAGTAAATATGTAAATGTAGGCCACAAGAAAATTCAGAAATAAGGATAATACTGGGAGACATCTGGATATTAAAAGGCAATATTAAATTATTATACATGGTTAGAAACATTCTCAGCTTCTACAATAGTCTACAGTTAATGTGATTAGGAATTGGTGACTGTTGGGAGATCTGGACAGGTACGTGCAAAAGTTGGAATTTGACCACCAACTAACACTATGCACAAAAATAAACTCAAGGTGGATAAAAGACTTAAATATAAGTTGTGACACAATACAAATCCTAGGGGAGAACACAGGCAGGAAAATTACAGATATTCCATGCAGCAATATTTTCATGGGTATGTCCCCTAGAGCAAGGGATATAAAGGAAAGAATAAACAAATGGGACTCTACCAAATTAAAAAGATTCTGCATGGCTAAAGAAAACATGAGCAAAATGAAAAGGGAACCAAATGTATGGGAAAACATATTTGACAATGATACCTTGGACAAAGGTTTGATCTCCAAAATATATAAAGAACTCATAGGACTCAATGCCAGGAAGACAAATATCCCATCAAAAAATGGGCAACAGTGCTAAATAGACACTTCCTCAGAGAGAACATATAGAGGGCCTATAGGCATATGAAAGGATGCTCAGCATTACTAGCCATCAGAGAGATGCAAATTAAAACCACAATGAGATACTACCTCCCACAGCTCAAAGTGGCCATCATTAACAAATCAACAAACAATGAGTGTTGGCTATGATATGGAGAAAAGGGAACTCTAGTGCACTGTTGGTGAGAATTCAGACTGGTACATCCACTATACAAAGCATTATGGAATTTCCTCAAAAAACTAAAAATTGGACTGACTTTTGAGCCAGTGAATCCACTGCTGGGATGCTACCCAAAGAATCCTGAAACACCAATTTAAAAGAACCCATGCACCCCTATGTTCATAGCAGCATTATTTTCAATAGTCAAGGGGTGGAAACAGCCTAAGTGCTCATCGGTAAATGAATGGATCAAAAAACCGTGGTACATTTACACAATAGAATACTACACAACAGAAAGAAACAAGGAACTCTTCCCTTCCACAGCAGCATAGATAGAACTGGAAAGTATTTTGCTAAATGAAATAAGCCAGTCAGAGAAAGACAGATACTATATGATCTCACTTATAACAGGAACCTAATGAACAAAACACATAAACTAACAAAATAGAACCAGAGGCATGGAAACAAGGAGCAAACTCATAGGGACCAGAGGGGAGGGTATCAGGGAATAAGGGAGGAAACAAGGGGGGAGGGTCTTGTTAAAGAACAAGTATATATGGGCCATGGACATGGACAATAGGATGAAGACTGACTGTGGTAGTGGGAAGGGACAGGGCAAGGGAAAGCAACAGTGGAAAATTGGGACAACTGTAATAGAACAATAATAATAACAAAAAAGTTTGGGAAGAATATAAAAATAAATAAAATCAATTATATAACACAGTGTTATGTATTGATAACACATTTTACCTTACACCCTGCTTTACTTTAGATCTTCACAGCTTACGTGTGTTATACCCAAATATTTGTACCCTTTAACCAACTTTTCCCTGTTTTCCTCACCACCTCATCCACTGACAGCTTATTTTCTGCTCTTTATTTCTGTAAGTTTGACTTAAAAAAAATTCTATGTGTAAGTGCTACCTTGCAACATTTGGCTCTCCTGTCTGGCTTATTTTGCTCAGCATAATTTTCTCAAGTTATATCCATGTTGTCATAAACAACAGGATTTTCTTCTTTCCATAGCTGAATAGTAATCATATATCTATTTGTATACAGTGTGTGGCACAAAATAATGTCCCCTTTTATAACAAATCTTTTATTAAAATATCATAAGCATGTAATTCTGTGACATAACAATATCACACTCAAGCACACCATATGACATTTTAAGTGAAATGTTCAAATTAAAACTATAAATCATTACACCCATGTTATTACCCTACCACCCACACTCCAGGAGGTGTTACTTCTGCCAGACCTGTATATGTGTGTGTGTGTGCGCACATATGCATACATACAAACAAAATCATCTCCATCCATTTACCTACTGATGTGCACTTAGGATATTTCCATATTTTAACTGTTATTGGTAAAGAGATTGTTGAAATGCTTAGAAAATGTGGTAGAATGAATAATATCTCTCCAAAGATGAACATGTTCTAAATGCTGAAACTTGTAAATATTATCTTATATGTCAAAAGAAACTTTGTAGGTGTAATTAATTTAAATATATTGAGATTTTTATAGATTTTTCAAATGAGTCTGAGATAATCATGGGTGTCTTCATAAAAGGGAGAACGATTAAAGTGCATAGTAAGAAAAGTGATCATGCAAGCTAGAGGTAGGAGGGATATAAGGAAAGGTGCAAATGCAGATGAACCCTAAAAGCTGAGAAAGGTAGCAAATGGATTCTCCCCTGAAGCCTTCAGAAAATGAAATTTTAACACTGCCTTGATTTTAGATGCCTGACCTCCAGAACTATAAAAGAATAACTCTTTATTTTCTTAGTCACTAAGTGTATGGTAATGTGCACAGTGGTAGGGCAACTTCAGCAATAAAAATGATATGGTTAAATTGCAATTACTTTTTTATGTATAGATTTCAATAAAACATTTTTAAAAAGAATATAGCTCTGGAAATTATGGCAAAATTTGCAACTCTGACAAAACTTATGGAAGCAAGCATAGTGTTTATTACAGTCTATTTTCTATGAAAATAATAGAAAGTTTCTGACAGAGAATAAAAGAAAAATCTTATGTACTATTGTCAAGGTTAAGAATATCTCTTTAAAAATAACAGTTAAGTTGGAGGAATAATGGAAACAAGCTTGTTAAATTAAAAAGAATGAAAGAAATCTAATATTTGAAGGGAGTGATGTGAAAAGGAAAGCATGTCCAATATAAAAATGGACAGATTATCAAGGGCCAGATAATATTGGGGTTTGCAGACTATAGTAAGATATTTGAATTTATTTGAAATGGGTTGTGATGTCATTGGAGAGTTTTTAAACAGGGAGAAAAGAGTGCCTGACTTATATTCCATAAATTTTTATACCTGATAAGTGTTCTGCCGTGTATGAAATGAGATGAACCATGGATGGAATTTAGAAGTCTCTTATAGCATTCTAATTAAGAAAAGATGGTGGTTGGTTGATACAGGACTGTGACAATGATGAAAAAGAAATTTGTGCCCATGTGAAAAATTTGACAGGCCTTGCTGATGTGGGACAAGGGAATAGATGAGGAATAATGTCTCTCCTAATGATTCTGGGTTCTTCGTTCTTTAATGAAAATTTAAGTGAAGCATTTCATTAAATTATGATTATATTTTTGCTTTCAATGAAAGATTGGGAGTTTTATTTTTATTTATTTTGTTTTTTCTTATTTCTGTGACTTACTATTTTAAATTTTATCATTTGCTGCATATTTTGGGAATATTTTTTATGTATTTTCCCCTGCCACTGGTTCATTTCTAGAAGTCTGTAACTAGCAAATATTATTGATTGTCTACACCTCTTCAAGAGATATTAAAGATAAATACAAGTCTTGATCTCTGCCTATTGAAACCATTTATCTTAGGTGAATGAGTCTGGGGTCATTTGAGGCTTCAATTTGGCTGTAAAATCAAGACCTTTCAATATATATAATAGATAAAATATATGAAAGCTATATCTAAATTTAATCACAAAATTTCCTGTTTCTAATAATTATTTATAGAGTTTTCATATCCCCTTTATTTTTTTAATTTTTTGCATATATTATTTTTTATTATTGTTCAAATACAGCTTTCTGTCTTTTCCCCCCAACAACTCTCCACTAGCCCAGCTCTCCCCACCTCCCTCCCTCATTTCCACTCCCCCTTGTTGTTGTCCATGTGTCCTTTATAATCCTTCCTGTAAACCCTTCACCCTTTCCCCCCTTTATCCCCTCTCCTTTCCCTTCTGATCACTTTCAGCCTGTTTTAAATTTCAATGTCTTTGGCTATACTTCGCTTGCTCATTTGCTTTGTTGATTAGGTTCCTGTTAAACGTGAGATCATATGATACTTTTGTTTCACTGCCTGGCTTGTTTCGCTTAGCATGATGCTCTCCAGTTCCATCCATGCTGTCACAAAGGGTAGGAGCTCCTTCTTTCTCTCTGCTGCATAGAATTCCTTTGTGTAAATGTACCAGAGTTTGTTGATCCACTCATTTACTGATGATGGGCACCTTGGCTATTGTAAATTGTGCTGCTATGAACAGTGGGGTGAATAGGTTCTTTTGGATTGGTGTTTTAGGGTTCTTAGGATATAATCTCAGCAGTGAAATTGCTAGATCAAAAGGCAGATCCATTTTTTTAGTTTTCTGAGGAAATTCCATACTGTTTTTCATAGGGGTTGCACCAGTCTGCAATCCCTCCAATAGTGCAGTAGGGTCCCCTTTTCTCTACAACCTCTCCAACACTTGTTTTTTGTTTTGTTTAGGATGGTCATTCCGACCAGTGTTAAGTGGTATCTCATTGTGGTTTTAATTTGTGTCTCTAGATAGCTAGCAATACTGAGCACCTTTTCATGTGTCTCTGGATCCCCTGTATGTCCTCCTTGGAGAAGTGTCTGTTCAAGTCCTTTGCCCATTTTTTAATTGGGTTGCTTGATTTCTTAGAGTGGAATCATGTAATTTTCTTATATATTTTGGAAATTAAACCCTTATCTGAGGTACCATTGGCAAATATGTTTTCCTAAACAGTTGGTTCTCTTTTTATTTTAATAATATTTTCTTTAGCTGTGCAGAAGCTTTTTATTTTGATGAGATCCCATTTGTTTATTCTTTCCTTTATGTCCCTTGCTCTAGGAGACAGACATATCAGTGAAACTACTACTGTATGAAATATCTGAGATTTTCCTACCTGTGTTCTCCTCTAGGACTTTAATGGTGTTGTGATCTGTATTGGAATACTTTATCCACCTTGAATTTATTTTTGTGTATGATGTAAGTTGGTGCTCGAGTTTCATTGTTTTGCATGTAGCTGTCCAGCTCTCCCAACACCATTTGTTGAAGAGGCTGTTTTTACTCCATTTTATGCTTCTTCCCCCTGTGTTGAAAATTAAGTGACCGTAGAGACTTGGGTTTATTTCTAGGCTCTTTGTTCTATTCCATTGGTCTACTTTTCTATCATTATGCCAGTACCAGGCTGTTTTGATTACCGTGGCCTTGTAATACAGTTTGGTATCAGGTATTGTGATCCCTCCTACTTTGCTCTTCTTTCTCAAAATTGCTGTAGCTATTCAGGGTCATTCATGGTTCCATATAAGTTTTTGAAGTGTTTGTTCTATGTCTGTGAAATATGTCACTGGTACTTTAATAGGTATTGCATTGAATCTATAAATTGCTTTGGGTAGTATGGACATTTTGATGATGTTAATTCTTCCAATCCATGAACATGGTATATGTTTATGTTTGTTTGTCTTTTCCTTGATTTCTTTCTTCAGTGTTGTGTAGTTTTCTGCACACAGGTCTTTTACCTCTTTGGTTAGGTTTATTCCTAGGTATTTTAATTTATGTTTGCTATATCGAATGGGTTTTTTTTTTTTCTTGATTTCTGCTTCTGTTGATTCATTGTTCCTATATAAAAATGCCTTTGATTTCTGGATATTGACTTTGCATCTGGCGGTTTAGCCAAATTCATTTATTAGGTTGAGCAGCTTTTTGGCCAAGTCTATAGGATTTTCTATGTACACTATCATGTCATTTGAAAACAATGATAGTTTTATTTCCTCCTTTCTGAGTTGGATGCCTTTTATTTCTCTTTCTTGTCTAATCGCTGTGGCTAAAACTTCCAATACTATATTGAATAGAAGTGGTGAAAGTGGACAACATTGTCTTGTTCCTAATCTTAGTGGAAAAGATTTTAGTTTTTGTCCATTGAGTATGATGTTGGCTGTAGGTCTCTCATATATGGCCTTTATTATGTTGAGGAATTCTCCCTCTATTCCCACTTTGCTGAGTGTTTTCATCATAAATGGGTGTTGTACCTTATCAGAAGTCTTTTCCGCATCTATTGATATGATCACGTGATATTTGTCTTTTGTTTTGTTTATGTGATGTATTACATTTATTGATTTGCGAATGTTGAACCATTCTTGTATCCCTGGGATGAATCCCATCTGGTCATGGTATATGATCATTTTAATGTATTTATGGATGCAGTTTGCCAATATTTTGTTGAGGATTTTAGCATCTATGTTCATCAGTGATATTGGCCTGAAGTATTCTTTCTTTGTCATTTCTTTATCTGGTTTTGGGATTAGGATTATGCTGGCTTCATAGAAAGAATTTGGGAGTCTTCCATCATTTTGGATTTTTTTGAATAGTCTGTGAAGGATAGGGGTTAGCTCTTTCTTAAATGCTTTGTAGAATTCTCCCATGAAACCATCTGGTCCAGGGCTTTTGTGTGTCAGGAAATTTTTGATTACTGCTTCAATTTTATCTGCAGTGATTAGTCTGTTCAGGCTTTCTGCTGCTTCTTCATTGAGTTTTGGAAGATTATATTTTTCTAGAAATGTATCCATTTCACCTAGGTTTTCAAATTTCTTGGCATACAGTTCTTCATAGTAATTTCTTACAATCCTTTGTATTTCTGTGGTGTCAGTTGTGTCTCTCCTCTTTCATTTCTGATTGTGTTTATTTGATTCCTCTCTCTTTTTTGCTTGATGAGCATGCTTAAAGGCTTGTCAATTTTGTTGATCCTTTCAAAGAACCAGCTCCTGTATTCATTGATCCTTAGAACTGTGCTTTTAGTCTCTATGTCATTTAATTCTGCTCTGGTATTGGTTATTTCCTTCCTTCTACTTGCTCTGGGCTGTCTTTGTTCTTGTTCCTCAAGTTCTTGTAGGCGTAGGGTTAAGTCATTTGTTTGAAATATTTCTATATTTTTTAGGTAGACCTGTATCTCTATCAACTTCCTTCTCAGGACTCCTTTCACTGTGTTCCAAAAGTTCTGGGTTGTTGTGTATTCATTTTAATTTATTTCCAGACACTTTTTGATTTCTTCCTTAATCTCATTGTTGACACATTCATTGTTTAATAACATGCTATTCAATCTCCATGATTTTGAGTGTTTTGTGTTTTTCCCTTGGGGTTGGTTTCTAGTTTCAGTCCCTTGTGGTTGGAGAAAATGCTTGATATTATTTCAGTTTTCTTGAATTTGTTGAGGTTTGTTTTGTGTCCTATCATGTGGTCTTTTTTAAAATGTTCCATGTGCATTTGAAAAGAATGTGTATTTAGCTTCTTTGGGATAAAAGGCTCTATGTATATCAGTTAAGTCCATTTCATCTAGGACATTGTTCAATTCCAGAATATCTTTGTTGATATTTTGTTTGGAAGATCTGTTCATTTTTGACAGTGGGGTGTTAAAATCCCCTACTATATTTGTGTTGCTGTCAATATCTTTCTTGAAGTCCTCCAAGATTTTCTTTAGTATTTGAGTGCTGCTATGTTGGATGAATATATATTTACAATGTTTATGTCTTCTTGGTGAATTTTTCCCTTTAGTATTATGAAGTGACCTTCTGGGTCTCTTTTTATTGCCATTTTTTAAAAGTCTATTTTGTCTGATATGAGTATTGCTACCTCTGATTTTTTTTTCCTGTCCGTTTGCTTGGAAAATTTGTTTCCAGCACTTTACTTTCAGAGTGTGTAGGTCTTTCATCTTGAGGTGGGTCTCTGTAGGCAGCACATGTGTGAGTCATGCATTCTTTTCAATACAGCTATTCTATGTCTTTTGATTGGAGCATTTAATCCATTTACATTTAAGGTTATTATTGATAGGCACTTGTTCATTGCCATTTTTTCATACCTGTATTCCTCTCTCTCTTTCTCTTTTTCTTCCTTTCCTTAAATCAGTCCCTTTAGCATCTCTCACAGAGCTGGTTTTGTGGAGGTGTATTCTTTAGACTTCTTTTGTCTGGAAAGCTCCTTATTTGTCCTTCTATCTTGATTGAGAGCCTTGCTGCCTAAAATTGCCTTGGTTGCAGACCTCTGGTTGTGTTTACTTGGAATATTTCTTGCCACTCTTTTCTTGCTTAGAGCATTTCCATTGAGAAGTCCACCGCTAACCATATTGGGGCTCCTTTGTATGTTACTTCCTTTTTCTCCATTGCTGTCTTTAAGATTCTCTCTTTTTCTTGGAATTTTGCCATTTTAATGATGATGTGTTTTGAAGTGGGCCTCTTTGTGTTCCTCTTGATTGGGACTCTCTGTGTTTCCTAGATTTGTGTGACTTTTTCTTTCATCAAATTAGGGAAGTTTTCCATCATTACTTTTTCAAATAGGTTTTCTATCCCTTGCTCTTCTTTTTCTCCTTCTGGTATCCCTATCATACAGATATTATTATCTTTCATGTTGTCCCACATTTCCCTTAATCCCTCTTCATTCTTTCTGAGCCTCTTTTCCTTTTCTTGCTCTTTCTGGGTGTTTTTTTCTACCTTGTCCTCCAGCTCACTGATCTGATCCTCTGCTTCATTGATTCTGCTTTTGATTCCTTCTACTGTGTTCTTCAGTTCAGAAATTGTATTCTTCATTTCCTCCTGGCCCTTGTTGATAGTTTCTATTTTTTTTTCATGTTTATATTGTTTTCAGTGAGTTCATTAGAGTTACCCTGTAGCCTCTGGCAATTCTCTGTGAGCTCATTGACCTTCTTGATAACCATTGATTTGAAATCAGTATCTGATAGTTGAGTTGCCTCTATTTTATTTAGCATTTCTGAAGTTTCCTCTTTCCTTTCATTTGGAGATTATTTCTTTGTCTTCCCATTGTTTGTGAAATTTTTTTTGTTATCCTCTGCTTCTTAAATTAATATGTTCTCAGTCCATGGGTTTATGGTGTGAACTACTATGGTAGAATACTTGTGAGATTCAGTGGTACTGTCTCCTTAGTCTCCTGAGCTCACTGGTCTTGGGATCTTGTTTATGTTGACTCTCTGTATGTCTTCAGGTTTTGATTGTTGTTGGGTCTTTCTTTGGTGGGTCCTTCCCTCCAGCTGGTTAACTGAGGGTCACTCTGTCCACCACATATTATATTATGTTGTGCAGGTTTGGACAAGTTGTGTTGAAGCTGATTCTTTTGTGTGTACAAGTTTTTGAGGCTTCTTTCTCACTCTTGTTTAGTTGTTTTTTGTGGATTTCTCCACCATTTAGTTGTATTTCCATATTGGTCCTGGATTGAGGTTATTGTGGCTTCCACATCCTCCTTCACCTTCTTCTGTTGTTATCTGTTGGTGGTTTCTTTGGTGGTGGGTTCCTCTTCCAGCAGGTGTACTGGTGTTTACCAGTCCCACCTTGCAAGTTCTCTGAAGTATCAAAGTGAAATTTGTCTTTCTGTTTCTGTAGTTGGCATGACCCCTGTTTGGGTATAATCTTGGTCTTTCACATCTCCAGATTCTATTGTCTCATCTGTTGGAAAAGAAGAAAAATAAAAGGAAGGAAGGAAGAAGGAATAAAAAAGAAAGAAGGAAAGAAGGAAGAAGGAATTTTTTAAAAAATTAAAATTAAAAAAGTAAATAAAAGGAGGAAGGAAGAAGGAATAAAAAGGAAAGGAAGGAAAAAGTAATTTTTAAAAAAAGAAAAAAGAACTGAAAGGAAGAAGAAATTAAAAAAAAAAAAAAAAAAAAAAAAGCCTTCTGCTGGCTTTAAACTGGTCAAGCCAGTTCTGGTCTTCCTGGGTGCATCGGTCTGGGGAGGGATTGAATTCTCTTTACTCCCTTCCTGAGCTGCACTCTTCACTATTGTCCAGCCTCCAGCCTAGTTCCTCAGTGCCCCTCTATGCCCAGCCTAGGCCTTCAGTTCACCAGTTGTGCTGTCCTTCAGGTGAACCAATTAGGGGCAGCTCACACACCACCTTCTTGCTCTTTGCTGTCTTCTTGCTAGATGCTAGGGACTCTCAGTGCCCCTTCAGGGTAGTTCAGCCCCCTTCTAAGTCAAGTCTTTCTGGGGACTGCAATTCCTGTGTGTGGTACGCTTCTGCCTTCCTCCTAGAGAGCCAGTCGGCCTTGTAGGGCTCTGGGTGCAGGGGCAGGGTAGGATGTGCTCTGTCCCTGGTGCTTCAGTTGTGAGCCCAGACTGGCAGCTGCCAATCATGGACCTGGTGCGCACAAACCCTGGTACCTCCAGCATGGGAGTGGGTGCTCACAGTCACCAATGCTTCTGGTGTGGGTGTGGGTGGGCAGAGGCAGGGAGGCGGATAGGTCGTACACCCACCCAGGCCTGCAGGGGTAAGGGCATGGGAGGTGGAAGTCTGCTGCTGAGAATTCCCGAAACAGCCATGGAGTGCCTCTTTTTTCTCTCTTTTTGAAAAATTCCTCCTATTCAAGCCTGGTGGTCCAAACAAGCACCTGGACTCTCACACAGCCCAGCCTGGTTCTTTCCCAAGAATATTACTGGAGACCTGCCCAGCACCAGGCCTGGGGCTGCAGCTGCCCTGGTGCCTGCACTGGTCCCAGTGACCTTATTGACCTTAAACACTCCCCTCACTGTCTGATTTTTCAATGTCCTCTATAATTTTTGGTCTCCAATCTTGATATATGCTGGAATAGTGTTGGCTGTTCACTCTGTTCCTCAGAAGATAGGCTAGGTGTTTCACACATGCACAAGGGGAAGTGGACTCTGCTGCCACCTATCTCACCGCCATCTTCTCTCTCCTCATTTTAAATTAATATTGCATTATTTAAAATATTAGCACTGAAAATTTGAAAATAGTCAATGTAAACAAAATATTTTATAAAATTTAAATGACACATATGTGTCCTGTTTGCATAATTTTTGTCTTTATGACTTTACATTCACAAAACTCTCTAAGTACTAACATGTATGTTAATTTCTGTGACACTGTGATTAAGGGCTTTGTCACTATTTTCCATATGTCTAAAGAAAAGCTAATCTTTCTGTAAGTTTCAATACCAATAAAATTAAAAGAAGAAACAGTTAATAAATTAAATATATATCAACATAGGCTATTTATGGAAGTTTAAATTCCCCATAAATTTTCTGTGGGAAAAAATGAAACTAAAGTTAAATGTCTAGTTAAAATGATTACCACAGTTATCCCTGGCTGGTGTGGCTCAGTGGATTATGTGCTGGCCTGAGAGCAAAAGGGTACAATTGAATTCATAATCAAGACATATGCCTGGGCCTGGTCCCCAGTAGGGGCAGCATGAGAGGCAACCACACATTGGTGTTTCTCTCTCTCTCTTTCTCTCTCTCTCTCTCTCTCTCTCTTTCTCCATCTCTTCCTCTCTCTCTAAAAATAAATAAATAAAAATAAAACTAGGAATCAAACCAGTGACCCTTTGGTTCACAGGCCAGTGCTCAATCCACTGAGCCACACTAGCCAGGGCTAAAGATAAATTTAAAAGCATGACGATTCAGTCATAGAGTATGACTATGTGCCATTTTAGTAGGTGAACCCAGAAACATTTTACCAAATGACTATAACAATTGGCTTTCCCACCAGCAATGTAAGAAATTTTGGGTTATTGTATGTAATTGAAACATTTAAATCTTTCATTTTAGCCAAGCTGATGGATATATATAGTGGTACTTATTGTGTTGGCTTTGGATAATATGGACAATTTAATCATAATATTTTTTTCTATTTTTTCATGAATGTGATATATGTTTCCACTTATTTGTATCTTCTTTAATTTACTTCTTTCATGTTTTATAATTTTCAGAGTACAGCTCTTTTACATTTTTGATTAGATTTATTCCTAGGTATTTTATTGTTTTGAAGCAATTGTGAATGGGATTATTTTCTTAATTTCCCTTTTTGATAGTTCATTACTGGCATATAAAATCGCAACTTTTTTCTCAATATTAATTTTTTACCCTGCTATGTTACTGAATGCTTTCATCAGTTATAGAATGTTCTTGGTGGAGTCTTTAGAGTTCTCTATGTATAATATGATATCATTTGTAAATAATGACAATTTTACTTTTTCCTTTCCAATTTGGATGCCTTTTATGTCTTTTTTTTGTCTGATACTATGGCAAGGGCTTCCAGTACTAAGTTGAATAAGAGAGGTGAAAGGACATCCCTATCTTGGTCCTGATCCTGAGGAGAACACTTCTAGTTTTTGCCTGTTGAGTGAAAGGCTGACAGTGGGTGTGTGATATTGGCATCTTAATGTTTTTAGGTATGTTCCCTCTATTTCCACTTTGCTGAGAGATTTTATCATAAATAAAATTAGAATTTTATCAAATGCTTTTTTTGTATTTAAGTATAAGATCACATGGTTTTTATCTTTCATTTTGTTTATGAGGTATATCACATTTATTGATTTGTGAATGCCGTACCAACCTTGCATCTCCAGAATAAATCCTACTTGATCATGGTGTATGATCTTTTTGAGGCATTGCTGTATTCAGTTTGCTAATATTTTTTGAGGATTTTAGCATCTATGTTCATCAGAGATATTGGCCTATAAATTTTTTGTAGTGTTTTTCTCTTATTTTGGAATTAGGATAATGTTGCCCTTATAAAATGGAATTGGGAATCTTCCTTCCTCTTGAATTTTTTGGAATAATTTGTGATGTCTTATTTCTTCTTGGAATGTTTGGTAAAATTCACTTATGAAGACATCTGGTCCAGGGTTTTTGTTTGTGAGGACTTGTTCAACTACTGCTTCAATTTCACTAGGTGTAATCTGTCTGTCCTGATTCTTTGATTCTTCCTGATTTGATTTCAGAAGATTGTATGTTTCTAGAAACATATGCATTTCATCCAGGCTATCCAATTTGTTGGTACACAGTTGTTTGTAATATTTTCCTAAAATATTTTATATTTTTAAGGAGTAAAACTCCCTCCTTTGATTTGTGAACTATTGTTTTAACTGGGAATATATCAATACAATGTAATATATTATGTTTTCTGAGAACGTATTCATTTATACAACAAGTCTTGTTTGGAAAACAGAATAACGATTTACTTTTCCAATTTCCCCACAACAACCTACTCAGTCTCTTCTCTTTTCTCCTGCCTCCTCCTCCCCACCTTCTTCTTCTTCTTCTTCTCCTTCTCCTCCTCCCCCTCATCCTCCTCCTTCTTTCCTTCTTTCTTTCCTTCTTTCTTTCCTTCTTTCTTTCTTTCTTTCTTTCTTTCTTTCTTTCTTTCTTTCTTTCTTTCTTCTTTCTCCCTCCCTCTCCCCCTCCTCCTCCTCCTCCTCCTCCTCTTTCCTCCTCCTCTTCTTCTTCTTCTTCTTCTTCTTCTTCTTCTTCTTCTTCTTCTTCTTCTTCTTCTTCTTCTTCTTCTTCTCTCTCTCTCTCTCTCTCTCTCTCTCTCTCTCTCTCTCTCTCTCTCTCAGATGAACTTATGCATACAATTATACACCTCTAGCTCTACCCAGGGAAAGGAAGGACTTTTTCTAGTCTTAAAGAAAAATTTCCATATCTATAATGTTTCTTTAATATTCTCTTATATCCATTTGAACCATGCTACCTTGTGACCACAGCAGAAAATTTATTCTCATCATAACATATCTAGAATACAAACACTCAATATGAATTCTCACTGGTGAGGTAGGCCTCAGTCTCTTGGCTGAGGTACTGCTTTGTATTGGAATTTTGTGTTCTATTTTTTTCTTTTCATGTTGTACTCCTTGGAGAGAAATGATTGTGTTCAGCCAATTTTCAAGGAGTATGGGGTTTGCTCCACCTCTCTAAGGATAGAATATCTTCATGAAATATTTGGAATTGCTTTCATAAGATATTTATCTCTTCTTCCACAATTTCTTATTTATTGAGGGTTATATGTGTATGTGTATGCATTCCTGGATATTTCATTTATGATTTGGGTAATAATGCACTACTACTTTATTTATTTCTCAAATGGTTGTATATTTGGCCATTGAAACTCTTTCATTTGGCTAATGTATCCTTTTGGCATACTTCCCTCAATGCAGTTTTTGTTGGTTTGTTTTACATTTAGTACTTTAAAACAACTCTCTAGTATTACAATTCACTCCAGATTCATCTTGTATGTACCCTGCCTCAGCGTTAGAATTAGTGATTTTTCATAGGAATCCTGGTCTCTTTCATTGAAGAAAGGTATTAGAAACCAACATCTGGACTCTAGGTGTGCACACTGATACAGATGGCCATTTTAGGCCATCTTTTCTAACAGACAAAAAATATATATGTATACAAACCTGTATATAAATAGATATGCATAAAGATTTCTCTATATGACCATCAATAACCATATTAAAATTGGTATTTAATTAATGTTTTCACTTATAATCCATTAAAATGGAGCATCCTAGCCTCTTCCCCTTGAGGTTATGTTAAGTTTTTACTCCATAAGTGAGAAAAGCTCTACCTACCATCTGGCATTCATTTAATTGTTCAATTCCCATATACATGTATAGCAGTATCAATATTGTTAACTCCTACCCAACAAAGGAAGTGACTCTATTAACTAGTTTACAATGCTTATGCGCATTTCCTTTTGCCTTCAGTATATATTATCCACTCATTTTTAAATTACTTAGATGCATAACATTTCCCTGTACTGCCCTTAGTCTTGTTGCTTCATGCTTTTGAAATACAGTTAAATTCTCTTATCACAGATAGAATTTCTTCCTTAAATTCCTCTCCTAAATGATTTTCTTTTAAACTTGCATACACTTCTTTTTACTGTAAAGTTATATTGATTTGTAAAATATATAATACCATGTATATACTATTACAGATTCATAAGGAATATTTTACCACCTTAAATATATCCAGTACTTCACTTATTCCTCTACCCTACTTCCACATCTTTGGAAACTTTTGTTCTCTATATCGTTTCTTTAATTTTGTTTTTTTTTCCTGGAATAAAATATAATAGAAATCGTACTGTACATAGACTTTTCAGGCTGCTTCTTTTACTTAGAAATATGATTCTAATTTTTTTCCATATGCTTCCATGAATTGAAAGTTTATTTGTTTTTTCACTAAATAATATTATATCAAATGTATGTATTAAATACATTTGTTTATTTATTCAGTTATTGTGAATATTTGATTGATTTCAGTTTTGAAATCATGACAACATTGTTATAAACATCCCTGTGCAAGTTCTGCGTGAACATAAGTTTTCAAATCAGTGTGTAAATGCCTAAAAAAATAATGCTGAAGCCCTGGCTGGCGTAGCTCAGTGGATTGAGCTCGGGCTGTGAACCAAAGTGTCGCAGGTTCGATTCCCAGTCAGGGCACATGCCTGGGTTGCAGGCCAGGCTCCTAGTGGGGGGTCATGTGAGAGGCAACCACACATTGATGTTTCTCTCCCTCCCTTTCTCCCTCCCTTACCTTCTCTAAAAATAAATAAATAAATAAAATCTTAAAAAAAAAAATAATGCTGAATTGTATGGTAAGGCAAGTTTAACTTTGCAAGAAATTTCAAAACTTTCTTCAAAATAGGATTGCTTTATTAATATTCCCACCAGCAATGCATGAGAATTCTTATTTCTCCACATCCAGACCAAAAATCAATACTGTCAATTAAAAAAAATGAGCCATTGTAATAGGTATGTAGTCATATTTTACTGCTATTTTAATTTGCAGTTACCCAGTTACAAATAATGTTGAGCATTTTTTCATCAAAAAAATCTTTGCTTTTCATATGCACATATTTTTGATAGGTGTCTGCTCAGATAGTCAGCCAATTTTTAATGGGTTGTTTTCTAATAGTTGAGTTAAAAGACATTTTTGGTGTGTTTTTGGATATTCATCCTTTATTAGACCTTGTATATAATTTGTTATATTTATACATAATTATTTATTTTTGGTAATGGTGCAAATATTTTTTTTAAATTCTAATTTTCTATCACTGATGCATAGAAAAATAATTGACTTTTAAAACATAACCTATATCTTTATTCCTTTGTTAGCATTAGGTCTCTTTATGGCAATTCTTTGGGATATGCTAAATGAGCAATTATGCAATTTATAAACCAAGAGATTATTATTTTTCCTTTTGCTATCTTCATATCTATTATATACTTTTCTTGTCATATTATGCTACCAATGATTTCCAATACAAATTTGAAAGGGAATGGTAAGAGAGAACACCCATACCTTGTTTATGCTATGAGGGGGGAATGTTTAATTTTTCAGCTTTAACTTTATTAGCTGTTGAATTTCTGAAGATATTATTTATAAGCTGAGGAGGTTATTCTGTATACCTAGTTTGCTGAGCATTTTTATAATAAATGAATGATACAATTTGTCAAGTGCTTTTTCTAAACCAGTGTGACCATATGATTTAATTTCCTTATCCTGTTGATCATTTTTTTAAATGTGTAACCAGATTTGCATACTTGAAATAAATTCCACTTTGCCATGGTATATAATTCAGTTTATACATTGTTAAAGTTAGTTCCTAATATTTTGTTGAGGTAGGTTTTTATTTGTTTTGCATCTGTGGTAATGAAAGATATTGGTTTACAGATTTTTTTATTTTGATGATTTTATCTGGTTTTGATCTTAGGGTAGGCAATCTGGGCTTATAAAATCTTTAGAGATTATTCTATTTTGTAGAAGAGATTGTACAGAACTGATATCATTTTCATGCCTTTCTAACAAAACAAAAAATTATCTTTCTATCCTGAAAATATTTATTGCTATGGTAAGTTTTATCACCTAGAATCACTGCCCAATGAACTAGATTATATTAAGGATATATTTTAGAATTATTTTGTTCATCATTTACCTTTTTAAATACATTTATTGACTCTTTAATAAATGCAAACACTGACATATTTTTAAATTCCACTAACAGAGGCTTTTCTTTTTCGTTACTATATATCCTTAGTAAATAGGTTAGTACACAGCAGACTCTCAGTAACTAGTCATTGCCTCATCATTAAACACAAACACACAAGTAGGCATTTGGTAAAATGTTTTAAGAAGCAGAAATTGAATAGGTCACTTAGCACTTCATATAGAAGGAATAATTGTATGACTTTTTAGTGCTATATGAAAGCAGTAGGAGATCAGACATGCAGCATGGCGAAACATGAACAGGCTGAAACAATTATGGAACTGAATCTTCACCATGTGCTGTGGCAACTAAACAGCTATAAACTTCTTTTAAAAATGTCCCATCATTTGAACTAGGTCATTGAAAATGATAGGTGAACATTGACATGTTTACACTATAAGAAGAACACAGTTCTCAAATTGTTAAAATCCTCACTGTCACACAAAGAGATAATGAGCGTATGTCAGTCACATTTAACTTAATGAGAGAACCAGCAGAATGACAGGGCTTATTAAAATTGGATATGAAGAACTAGAACTCATATAATCAATGTGGAAAAATGCTAAAATATGATTGCTTGTTTCAACAACTATGAAGAGTTTAAGAATTGAAACCTACTTGCAAGCCAACATGCTTGTAGAACAAATGACAGCCCTTAGTCAAAAACATAAAACAGTTAATTACACACAGAACTATCAATGATCAGAGCAGAGTGTTTTTTGTACCGGTTGCATGAGCTCCAATACCAACTGATAAAAGTTGCCTATGTCAAGGAATAATTGGCACTAGACAAGTTTAACAGCAGAGGACAACTTAGTTCAAAACTATCGCAAAAGGGGTGGGGAAAATCATTTTGAAGCATAATTCCCATCTGGGAGCCAGTGGTTTTTTTCTCTGAAATTCTTCTTGAAAAGCCAAAAGAAACTCTCTGCTCAATTCCTACACAAGACGTCAGAAAAACAGCAAGCTATTGACACAGGTGAAAGATTGAATGAAACTGCACTACACGAAGAGGAGGTGGTGGTTTAAGAGCATAGTGAGTTAGTGAAAAAGTATTGTAGGGTGATCTAGCCACCTGTGTTTGTTTGTTAATTGGTGCTTATCTAAATTATGTCCCTACTCTCTCACAGAGCTCTACCTTAATGATTTCATTTCAAAGGGATGGCTCTGAAGTCCTTGGGGAAGAAATTTCTAAGTTGTAAAACGTGCAAGTGGTTAGGGTAAGACTCACATATCAAAAAAGCAGAGAAATAATTTATAATGACAATTTTCTAAAGAAAATGCTCTTAGAAAAGGAGCTATAGCTGGAAAGAAGCCTAGGTTTAGGTAGGCTGTGGAGCACCTTAATGCAGTCTTATTTAGATGACACCTTCACACAGTAGTTTCCATGACAGAAAAATTCTGAGTTTAGAGATTCCCAAACTTTGGATGATGAGCACAAAGTCATGTGTGCTCTTTGCTCTAGAAAGATACACTATCACTCTCTTCAAAGCTGTGAGTATACTTTCCATTCCTCTTTACTCCAGAGGGAGACTCTTTTTTTCCATGTCTGTTTACAACTCCCTGGAAAAGATATAATCTGATACAAAGGATGTCTTCCTCTCAAATTGTGTAGAAATCAAAAAGACCAGATAGATAATTAATTGTCCCTAAAAGCTTATTTGAGTGAAAAGCTTAATAATGTGTTATGAGCAACCAAATCTTAATAATTTAGTTATTTCTTTTTTATTTTTGAAAAATAAATTTTAAAAAGAATACAATAAATAGGAAAATTAAACAACGCATTTAGCTACTACTCTTTCTTTTATTTGGAACAATTAAAATACTTAGCATTTATCAAGTTACTATTGTTTGTCAGACTATGTGATGAAACCATTCCCTCCCTCATTTAATCATCTCAACCTATTAAAGTACTATTTAAGCTTATTGAAGTTCTATTAATATGCTTATCTTTTAGATGTGGAAACTAGGGCTTACACTAGTCAAAGAACTTGCCCAAAGTGATAAAGCCAGAAGCTAAGGGTTTTTCAGTTGCAAATAGACCTCTGACTGTGTGAGGGAAAACCATAAGCAGGAAATAGTGACTAGGAGCTTTGGTGGAGAGCAGGGTGGAGGCAAGTACAGTTATGCAGTCTTAACCTGTTCATTCCCAAAGATCAGTGAAGAGACTGCTTCTGTGAAACATCACTCTGCACATCAAGGTCTCTCACAAATCTTTTTAGCATCTGAAAACTCATATAAAATGAAGAACCCGTACTATGAATATTCAAGAGTGTTCCAACATAGTGAAGGCAAAATACATAGTTATGTATCTCATTATTTACATCAAGATATAGATATCCATTATATAAAATCGCATAAGACACAAACTCATGTATTTGCTGTTACATTTGTAATTTCAAATAATTTTAAACAGGGCTTGTACATGATTATTTTTATGATGGTACCAAATTCCAGAAACACTCTTTTACCTTGACATCTATATATTGAATTATGGCTTCCTATCATAAACTTTTATCTAGGTATTACTTACGTACCTTGACTAAATTACAGTAAGTAATCTTTATGTTAATACTTCAGTTCTAATGAAAGAGCTAAGCCTTAAATTGAGCCAAATATCTGATAAACAGAATTCCTTTTTCTTTTAATTTTTTATATTAATTGTTGTTCTTGTACAGTTTTCTGTCTTTTACTCCCATCCCAGCCCACCACCCCAACCCTCCCTACCTCCCTCCCATTTCAAACCCCCTAGTTTTTGTCCATGAGTCCTTTATACTTGTTGCTCTAAACCCTTCCCCTTTTCCCCTGAAATTCCCTCCCCTCTCTCCTCTGGTCACTGTCAGCTTGATCTCAATTTCAGTGTCTTTGATTACATTATACTTGTTTGTTTTGTTGATTAGGTCCCTGTTAAAGGTGAGATCATATGGTATTTGTCTTCAACCGCCTAGCTTGTTTCCCTTAGTATGATGCTCTCCAGTTCGATCTATGCTGTAGCAAAGGGTAGGAACGCCTTCTTTCTCTCTGCTGCATAGAATTCCATTGTGTAAATGTACCACAGTTTTTTGATCCATTTGTTTACTGATGGGCACCTAGGTTGCTTCCAACACTTGGCTATTGTAAATTGTGCTTCTATAAACATAGGGGTGCATAGGTTCTTTTGAATTGGTGTTTCAGGGTTCTTGCATAGAATCCAAGCAGTGGAATTGCTGGGTCAAAAGGTAGATCCATTTTTAGTTTTCTTAGAAAATTCCATACTGCTTTCCATAGTGGTTGTACCAATCTGCAATCCCACCAACAGTGCCCTAGGGTCCCCTTTTCTCCACAACCTCTCCAACACTTGTTGTTTGTTGCTTTGTTTATGATGGCCATTCACACCAGTGTGAAGTGGTATCTCATTGTGGTTTTAATTTGCATCTCTCTGATAGCTAGCAATATTGAGCATCTTTTCATGTGTCTCTGGATTCTCTGTATGTCCTCCTTGGAGAAGTGTCTGTTCAAGTCCTTTGCCCATTTTTTAATTGGGTTGCTTGTCTTGTTAGAGTGGAGTGTGTAAGTTCTTCATATATTTTGGAGATTAAAACTTTGTCTGAGGTATCATTGGCAACTATGTTTTCCCATATAGTCAGTTCTCTTTTTATTTTAATACTGTTTTCTTTAGCCATGCAGAAGCTTTTTATTTTGATAAGATCTCATTTGTTTATTCTTTCCTTTATGTCCCTTGCTTTAGGGGACTTATCAGTAAAAATGTTCCTGTGTGAAATATCTGAGATTTTCCTGCCTATGTTCTCCTCTAGGACTTTAATGGTGTCACAGCTTATATTTAAATATTTTATCCACCTTGAATTATTTTTGTGTATGGTGTAAGTTGGTGCTTGAGTTTCATTTTTTTGCACATAGCTGTCCAGTTCTCTCAACACCACTTGTTGAAGAGGTTATTTTTACTCCATTTTATGTTGCTGCCCCCTTTGTTGAATATTAATTGACTGTAGAGATTTGGGTTTATTTCTGGGCTCTTCGTTCCATTCCACTGGTCCATGTGCTTCTTTTTATGCAGTAACAGGCTGTTTTGATTACAGTGGCCTTGTAATTCAGTTTGGTATCAGGTATTGTGATCCTCCTACTTTGCTCTTCTTTCTCAAAATTGCAGCAGCTATTTGGGGTCATTTATGATTCCATATAAGTTTTTGAAGTGTTTGTTCTATGTCTGTGAAATATGCCATTGGTACTTTAATAGGTATCTCACTGTATTTGTAAATTGCTTTGGGCAGTATGGACATTTTGATGATATTAATTTTTCTGATCCATGAACACAGTATATGCTTCCATTAGTTTGTGTCTTCCTTGATTTCTTTCTTCAGTGTTGTATAGTTTTCTGCATACAGGTCTTTTACCTCCTTGGTTAGGTTTATTCCTAGGTATTTTATTTTTCTTTTTGCTATATCGAATGGGATTTTTTTCTTGATTTCTGCTTCTGTTGTTTCATTGTTGGTATACAAAAATGCCTTTGATTTCTGGATATTGACTTTGTATCTGGCTGTTTGGCCAAATTCATTTATTAGGTCCAGCAACGTTTGGTCCAAGTCTATAGGATTTTCTATGTACACTATCATGCCATCTACAAACAATGATAGTTTTGTTTCCTACTTTCTGATTTGGATGCCTTCAATTTCCTTTTCTTGTCTAATTGCTGTGGATAAGACTTCCAATACTATATTGAATAGAAGTGGTGAAAGTGGGCATCCTTGTCTTGTTCCTGATATTAGTGGAAAAGATTTTATTTTTTGCCCAATGAGTATGATATTGTCTGTAAGTCTCTCATATATGGCCTTTATTATGTTGAGGAATTCTCCCTCTATTCCCACTTTTCTGAGTATTTTCATAATAAATGGGTGTTATACCTTATCAAATGCTTTTTCCGCATCTATTGATACGATCATGTGATTTTTGTTTTTGCTTTTGTTTATGTGATGTATTACATTTACCGATTTGTGAATATTGAACCATCCTTGTATCCCTGGGATGATTCCCATTTGGTCATGGTGTATGATCTTTTTAATGTATTTTTGGATGTGGTTTGCCAATATTTTGTTGAGGATTTTAGCATCTAAATTCATCAGCGATATGGGCCTGAAGTTTTCTTACTTTGTTCTGTCTTTATTTCATTTTGGGATTAGGATTATGCTGGCTTAATAAAATGAGTTTGGGAGTCTTCCATCATTTTGGAATTTTTTGGAATAGTCTGTGAAGAATAGGGATTAGCCCATCCTTAAATGCTTTATAGAATTCTCCTGTGAAGCCATCTGGTCCAGGGCTTTTGTGCGATGGGATTTTTTTGATTACTGCTTTAATTTCTCCTGCTGTTATTTGTCTGTTCAGGCTGTCTGCTTCTTCTTCATTGAGTTTTGGAAGATTATATTTTTCTAGAAACTTGTCCATTTCACCTAGGTTTTCAAATTTCTTGACATATGGTTCTTCATAGTAATTTCTTACAATCCTTTGTATTTCTGTGGTGTCAGTATTAATCTCTCCTCTTTCATTTCTGATTGTGTTTATTTGGATCCTCTCTTATTTTTTTCTTGATGAGCCTGCTTAAAGGATTGTCAATTTTGTTGATCTTTTTCAAAGAACCAGCTCCTGAATTCATTAATCTTTAGAATTGTGCTTTTAGTCTCTATGTCATTTAATTCTGCTCTGATCTTGGTTATTTCTTTCCTTCTACTTGTTCTGGGCTGCCTTTGTTGTTGTTCCTCGAGTTTTTGTAGGCATAGGGTTAAGTTGTTTGTTTGAAATGTTTCTATCTTTTTTTGGTAGGCCTTAATAGCTATGAACTTCTGTCTGAGGACTGCCTTCGCTGTGTCCCATAAGTTTTGGGTTGTCGTGAGTTCATTTTCATTTGTTTCCAGAATCTTTTTGATTTCCTCCCTAATTTCATCCTTGGCCCATTCATTGTTTAATAGCATGCTATTCAATCTCCATGATTCTGAGGGTTTTGTGTTTTTTTCCTTGTGATTGGTTTCTAGTTTCAGTCCCTTGTGATTGGGGAAAAAATGCTTCATATTATTTCAGTTTTCTTGAATTTATTGAGGCTTGTTTTGTGTCCTATCATGTGGTCTATGCTTGAAAATGTTCCATGTGCATTTGAAAAGAATGTGTATTTAGTTTCTTTCGGATGGAGGGCTCTATATATACATTAGTTAAGTCCATTTCATCTAGAATATTGTTCAATGCCACAATAACTTTGTTGATATTTTGTTTGGAAGATCTGTCCATTTTTGACAGTGGGGTGTTAAAATACCCTACTAAAATTGTGTTGCTGTCAATATCTTTCTTGAAGTCCTCTAAAATTTTCTTGATGTATTTTTGGTGTTCCTATGTTGGATGCATATATATTTACAATGTTTATGTCTTGGTGGATTCTTCCCTTGAATATTATGAAGTTACCTTCTGAGTCTCTCTTTATGGCTCTTCTTTTGAAGTCATTTTTTTCTGATATGAGTATTGCTACCCTGCTTTTTCCCCCCTTGTCCATTTGCTTGGATAATTTGTTTCTAGCCCTTCACTTTAAGTCTGTGTAGGTCTTTTGTCCTGAGGTTGGTCTCTTGTAGGCAGCATATGTGTGGGTCATGCTTTCTTTTCCATTCAGCTATTCTATGTCTTTAGATTGGAGTATTTAATCCATTTACATTTAAGGTTATTATTGATAGGTATTTATTCATTGCCATTTTTGTATCTGAGTTCCTCTCTCTCTCTCTCTCTCTCTCTCTCTCTCTCTCTCTCTCTCTCTTCGCTCTGTCCTCTTTTTTCTTTCCTTTCCTTAAAGCAGTACCTTTAGTATCTCTTGCAGAACTGGTTTTGTAGAGGTGTATTCTTTTAAACTTCTTTTGTCTGGAAAGCTCCTTATTTAGCCTTCTATCTTGAGTGAAAGCCTTACTGGGTAAAGTAGTCTTGGTTGCAGTCCTCTGGTTCTCATTACTTGGAATATTTCTTGCCATTCTCTTCTGTTTTGGAGCATTTCCATTGAGAAGTGAGCTGCTAACCTTATTGGGGCTCCCTTGTGTGTTACTTCCTTTTTCCCCCTTGCTGCCTTTAAGATTCTCTCTTTGTCTTGGAATTTTGCCATTTCGATTATGGTGTGTCTTGAAGTGGGTCTCTTTGGGTTTCTTTTGATTGGGACTCTCTGTGTTTCCTGGATTTGTGTGACTTTTTCTGTCATCAAATTAGGAAAGTTTTCGATCATCACTTTTTCAAATAGGTTTTCTATCCCTTGCTCTTCTTCTTTTCCTTCTGGTATCCCTATTATACGGATATTATTACATTTCATATTGTCTTGGATTTCTCTTAATCCCTCCTCATTCTTTCTGAGCCTTTTTTCCTTTCCTTGCTCTTTCTGGGTGTTTCTTTCTACTTTGTCCTCCAGCTCGCTGATCTGATCTTCTGCTTCAGAATCCTTCTACTGTGTTCTTCAGTTCAGAAATTGTATTCTTCATTTCCTCTTGGCCCTTGTTGATAGTTTCTATTTCCCTTTTCATGTTGATATAATTTGCAGTGAGTTCATTGTAGCTTCCCTGTAGTTTCTGGTAGCTCACTGAGAGCTCCTGGAGCTTCCTGACAACCATTGTTTTGAACTCAATATCTAAAAGTTGAGTTGCCTCCATTTCATTTAGCATTCTTTCTGGGGCTTCCTCCTTTCATTTGGGGATTGTTTCTTTGTCTTCTCATTGTTTGTGAGACTTCTTGTTAGCATCAGCTTCTTAAATTGATCTGTCTGGCTCCCTTGGTTTATGGTGTGAACTTCCATGGTAGAATACCTGTGAGATTCAGTGGTGCAGTCTCCTTCGGGTATCCTGGTGTTCTCAGCTTCCACTGTCTCACCTGTTGGGATCAACTCTGTGTTTTTCAGTTGCAGGGTTTTTTTTTGTTTTTGTTTTTGTTTTTTTTTGTGGGGGAGGTTTGGTCACTTGTGTGTATTTAAAAAGAGAAAAGGGGAAACATGAAAAAAGAAAAAAGACGAAGGAAAAAGGGATTAAATTGGATACAAAGGAAGAAGGAATAAAACAAAAAAGAAGAGAAGCAAAAGCAGTCATAGGGTAAAAAAGATTAAAATAATAAAGAAATAATAAAAAATGATTAAAACAAAATCCAAAGAACAAAAAAAAATTCTTGGTTTTTTCAAACTTGCCAAGCCAGTTTTTCTGGTCTTGCTGGCTGCAACAGCGGAGAGGTGATGGCATTGCTTTTGTCTTGTTCAGCACTCAGTCAGCTTTGGGCTACTCTCTCCAAGGTTAGCTTGGCACCTCTCTGCACAGGGCCTGGGGCGTGGGCTCTGGACCTGCTGCGGAGCGTGCACTTTCCCTGAGTTTATGGGTGTGAGCTTGGGTCTCCCATGGATTGAGCACTCCCCGGGGTTTATGGGTGTGAGCTCTGGGTCTCCTTTGGGGCAAGTGTGCCAGCCTTGGTTTACGGTGAGGGTTCCAAGTTTTCTATGGCGTATGCACACTTCTGGAATTTACAAGTGTGGTTCTGGGTTTCTGCAGTGTGTGCGCTCACCTTAAGTTCATGGGCATGAGCTCTGGGTTTCCCACAGATTGTGTGCACTCCCTGGTTTCACATGAGTGGGCTCTGGTTCTTCCACAGATTACTCGCACTCCCTGGGTTTCCAACGTGGGCTTCCACAAAGCCCCCTCCTCTGGTTGCGGACACCTCTGTACAGGCTCCATTGTGCACTCCACCCAGGGCTATGTGTGGGTGCTCACAGCCCCATCGTGTTTGCCACTCAGACTTTAAGGTCTCTCTCTTCGCAATTTCGAGCAACCAGGTCTCTCCCATTGCTGCTCAACCTTTGCTTGGCTGAGGAGCGACTGGTTGACCCTTACTCCCTCCCTAGATCCCTGTGGCAGACTCGGCAAGCGCCGGGCCCAAGGCTTCAGCAGCCCTGGTCTCTGCGCCGATCCCTGGGCTCTTATTGTCCTGAAGAATTCTCCTTACTGTCTGGTTTTTCAATGTCCACTACAGTTTTTGATCTCCTATTTTCATATATGCTGTGGTACTGTTGGCTGTCTGCTCTGTTCCTCTGTAGATCGGCTAGGTTTTTCTCCCATGTGTAGGGAGACGTAGAATCTGCTCCCTCCTACCGAGCCTCCATCTTTCTTCTCTCCAATAATTTAATTATTTCTATATTAGATGGAAAAATAAGCAAACTTTTAAAGCCTTTTTAAATTAACCTATGTTTCTCAATAGTTTCAAATATATTCTCTGTAAAAAATAAATACTGAAAAAAACATTTAAATTTCCTGAGAATAGATGACAATTTTATGGGTTTAGTAGAAAATACTGCAGTGTAACAAAGGATCATATATTCACATGTTTCCCCTTTTTTCTAATATTTGGTTTATCCTCAACAATGAAATCTGTGATCTTAAGTAATAACAAAACATCATTTCTGATCACAAATAGAGTGAGTTTGTTGTTTTTTGTGCTAAGATTGTTTAAAATATTTTTGGATTATTTACCTTGTTTTCACCTCATTTAAAAAAAAAGTATATATTTTTAATTTTTCAATTATAGTTCACATTCAATATTATTCTGTATTAGTTTAAAGCACAGTGGTTAGAAAATCCTGTACTTTACAGAGTTGTCTGCTCAGTGTCAAGTGCCCACCAGACCCCATACATAATCATCATAATATCATTAACTATATTCCTTAGGATATAATCCAAAGGATCCTATATGGAATGGGAAAAGATATACACCAATGACACACCTGATAAAGGATCAATATCTAAAATCTATAAATAACTCAAGCAACTTAACACCATGAGAAAATAAACTATTAAGATCAATATCTCATTTTTTCTTGCATCTTTGCTTCCAAAATGAGAAGGAAGGCAGTAGCAAAAGTCATGCTAAAAAAGGCCACAGCCATCAGGAACACTCCAAATTGAGTGTTGTTGATACTTATGTGCTTCCCCAGTTGTATGTGAAGCTACACTAAGACATGAGTCTTGCAATTCACGGAGAGCTCGTCAGGAACCATCCCTTTCCACCCTGATTTAGATCTCCTGGTGCTACCCCACAACCTCTACTAAAGCCCTTATAAGGAGCTAAGTCCTTAAAGACTGAAGAAAAACTAGTTTCTAAAAAAAATAAAATTAAAATATAGTTTAGAGTAAAAAAATCAAATTTCACACTACATGGTCACAACTAATTTCCCCTAATCCATTTCATTCATTCCTATGTGATTATCTAAAACCACTGGATTTTGTGTGTTATTATGCTTTCCCAAAGTCATCTGTTATTGGAAAGGAACTCTGGAGATTTTGACCTACTCCCTGCTTCAGTAGTATGGTAATTGTTTTTAGTGACATTAGCTCATACCAAGTGTCTATTCTTTACAGTATTAATAATCAAGAATACTTGCTGCGTTCCTTTTCTCTGAGCTGGTCTTTTCATATGCAACCCTCACCCAAAACTCTAAGATTGAAGATAAGGTGACTCAAGGTGAGAAGAGAGAAGAAACAACCCATTTTTTAAAATTTTTACTCATTTTTTTATTCTTATTCTATTACAGTATCCTCATTTTTCTGCCTTCGCCCTCCTTTTTCCATTTCACCCACCATACCCACAGTCAATTCCCACACTTTTGCCCATGTCCATGGGTCATTCTTTGTCTAGTCCTTTCCCTTCTTTCCACCATTATAACCCTCCTCCCTCCCCTCTTGCCACTTTCAGTCTGGTCCATGTTTCCATGCCTGTGGTTCTGTTTTGTTCATGAGTTTATTTTGTTCACTAGGTTCCTATTATAGGTGAGATCTTATGATTTTGGTACTTCAATGACTGGCTTATTTAACTTAGCATAATATTCTCCAGCTCCATCTATGCTATTGCAAAAGGTAGGAGTTCTTTCTTTCTGCTGCATAATATTCAATTGTGTGAATGTAGCACAGTTTTCTGATACACTAATCTACTGATTGATACTTAGGCTGTCTCCAGCACTTGGCTATTGTAAATAGTGCTGCTATGAACATAGGGGTGCATAAATTCTTTTGAATTGGTGGTTCGGATTCTTAGGGTATATTCTTAGCAGCAAAATTGGTGGGTAAAAGGCAGTTCCATTTTTAGATTTTTTAAAGGAAATTCCATACTGTTTTCCACAGTGGCTGCACCAGTCTGCATTCCCATCAACAAGTGTGCTAGGTTCCCTTTTTTCTTCATCCTCCCCAGCATGTGCTACTTGTCGATTTATTGATTTGTTGATGATGGCCATTCTGACTGGTGTGAGGTAACATCTCATTGTGGTTTTAATTTGCATCTCTCTCATGGCTAGTGATGTTGAGCATCTTTTCATACATCTATGGGCTGTCGGTATGTCCTCCTTGAAGAAGTGGCTATTTAGCTCCTTTGCCCATTTTTAAATTGGATTGTTTGTCTTCCTGGTGCTGAGCCATATGAGCTCTTTATATATTTTGGAGATCAAAACCTTCTTCAATGTACCGTTGGCAAATATGTTCTCCCAAATGGTTGGTTCCATTTTCATTTTGGTGATGGTTTCTTTAGTTGTGCAGAAGGTTTTTAGATTGATATGGTCCCATTTTTAAATTGTTTTCCTTTATTTCCCTTGCTCTAGGAGATACATCAGCCAAAAATATAGCAGTGTAGGATATCTAAAATTTTTCTGCCTAGGTTTACCTCTAGGATTTTTATGTGTCACAACTTATATTAAAGTCTCTTATCCATCTTGAGTTTATTTTGGCAGATGGTGTAAGTTGATGGTTTAATTTTTGCATGTGCTAGTCCATTTCTCCCAATATCATTTATTAAAGAGCTATCTGTAGGGTAAACAGAGGCAGTCTGGCTTCCTCACCCAGGTGTCTGGGCAACTAAGGGAAGCAGTTCCCCATAACCTTAAGAATGGGCCTGATAAGCAGTGTTCTCATAGCCTTGAGACTGGGTCTGATAAATGGTTCCCGTAACATTGAGTGGGAATGTAATTTCAACTTCTTAACAGTTAAGGAGTAGTTACATTTATGCAGTCCTAAAATTATTTCGGCCCTTTGAAGGCAACATTGAAGCTGATGTGGCCCCAGGTGAAAATGAGTTTAAAACCCCTGTTGTAGGGGCTGGAGTAGATTGCACTAAGATTGACAGGAAGCTGAATGCACACCTGTTAGAGCTCTGGAAGCAGCTGTGAGCTGACCAACACTTCCTGTGGCCCCAGAAGAAGAAACTGACAGATAAATCTAGGGGTGCACATGGAGAAGCCCGTCTGGTTGGGCTGGAAGATCATCTGGCTGTGTCAACCTCCTGAGATGAGAGAGGAGATATCCTTTGGACTTTTGGCTATGGGAGAGGGCAAGGAACCTGTCTTCAGGGAGCATGGGGGCACCAGAGGCAGCATGTTGCATTGGCTATTCATTGGTCCCCTGCAAATATCCAGCAAGTTTTAGCTGTTGTGGATACAGGAACTGAATGTATTCTCTTACATGGAAACCCTGAGAAGTTTCTGGGGCCTGAGGACTTTATTGATGGTTATGGGCACATAGTGTGAGGGGAAAGGCTGTACGGCTCTCGCTGGGCATCGGATGTTTGCTTCCCTGTGAGTATACTGTTTATGTCTCCCCCATCCCTGAGTATTTCCCGAGTTTAGATATACTCCGGGGTCTGTGGCTACACACAAGTGCAGGAGAGTTTTACCTGTGGATGCGAGTTGTAAAAGCCATTTTTCAGGGGCATTCTAACCATCCTTCTATATAATTTCAACCCCCACAATGGGTAACAGTGGTGAAACAATACTGACTGCCTGGAGGACACAAGGAAATTACAGCAACTATAGGAAAGTTGGAAAAAGTGGCAATAATTAGGGCCACTTTTCAACTCTCCTGTGTGGTCAGTGAAAAAGCCAGGTGGTACATGGAGAATGACAGTTGATTTCCAGGAGCTAAATAAGGTCATTCCTCCAGTATATGCAGCAGTTCCCTTCTGTGATGGACTTGATGTACCGGTTAACTAATGATCTGGGAACTTACCTCTCTGTAGCTGAGCTAGCAAATGCCATTTTCTCTATTGACCTTGTTTCAGACAGTCAAGATCAGTCTGCCTTCACATGGGAAGGCCGACAGTTGACCTTTACAGTTTTCCCTCAAGGGTACTAGCACAACCTGACTATCTGCCACAGGTTTGTGGCAGAGGACCTGGCTAAGTGGCCATGGCCCCCAGAGGTACCCCTGTTCCATTACATTGATTACCTTTTGCTAACCAGTGATCCTCTTGCAGAGTTAGAGAAAGCAGTGCCATAAGTGTTGCCATACCTGCAGTCATGTGGCTAGGCAGTCAATAAGGCCAAGCTGCAAGGGTCTGCATTGTCTAACACATTCTCAGGGGTTGTCCGGTTGGGTAAGACAGAGTCATCCCTGGTGTGGTAATAGATAAAATTCAGACATATCTGACCCCTCCCACTGTGAAACAACTCCAGACATTTTAGGGCCTGCTGGGGGTACTGGAGAGCATTTGTGCCTCCTCATCTTGCACAAGTCATTCATCTCTTGTATGCTTTGGTGAAAAAGGGAGTGGACTGGGACTGGACCCTGACCTGGGAAAAAGCATTTCAAGGAGCAAAGTGCATCATTAAGTGTGCTCAGGCCTTGCATGCTCTGGATCCTGCTAGATCCTGTGATCTAGATGTGCATGTAACACAAGAAGGGTGGTGTGGGGTCTGAGGCAGCGATTGGAACAGCTACATCAACACCTGGGTTTCTGGTCCCAACTATAGAAAGGAGCAGAGGTGCCGTACACCTTGAATGAAAAACAACTGGATGCAGTGTATGCTGCCCTGTTAACTATGGGGGCATAACAGGAACTGCCCCCGTGACAGTTAGGACCACTTACCCCATTGCTGGGTGGGTCTGAGACTGGATGACCAAGCTCCAAAGTAGGATGGCTCAGATGCCTATGTTGGCTAAGTTGGGGGCTTACCTGCAACAAAGAAGTACTATGTCAACTAGCTTGTTGCAGTCTGAGCTACAGGAAGTGCTTGGTCCTGTTACTTATGTAGATGAGAAATCTACTGCTCCTCTTCCTATAGGAGGTGGAAGCTAGCCCCTTCTACAAAGGGCAGGAACCTATTCCCTCGGTTGCCTGGTATACTGATGGGTCCAGTAGAGGTCAGCCTGCCATGTGGACTACTGTGGCAATTCAACCAGAAACAGACGCAATATGGTTTGACACTGGCATGGGATAGAGCAGCCAGTGGGCTAAACTGCGAGCTGTGTGGCTCATGGTTGCCAATGGGGCATCGCCCCTGACTATTTACACAGATAGCTGGGCTGTGTATGGGGGGCTAACATTGTGGATCTCTACATGGCATGTAAATAAATGGGTGGTTATGCATAGGCCATTATGGGGGCAGGCCATGTGGCAAGACCTATGGGAATTAGGCCACCAGAAACAAATCACTGTATATCATGTGACTGGGCATGCACCCCTCGTCTTCCCTGGGAATGACTAGGCTGCCACTCTAGCCACAGTGTGATGGCTAGAAATGGCACCTACCAGTCCCTCAGGAAGGGAAGTAGCTCAGTGGCTATACCATCACCTCTTTGCATGCTGGACAAAAGATCATGTGGTCCACCATCAAAACTTGGGGGTTACTCCAAGTTACCTTAGCAGAGGTACAAGAAGCTTGTGAGACTTGCGTTGTCTGCTTTTGAGAGGATTCCTGAAGGCCTATGAGAACTACTGTACAGATGGTGAGGGGACAGATACCACTGACCCGGTGGCAGGTGGATAAAATTGGTCCCTTACCTAGTTTAGAGGGATATAAGTATGCTATTAAAGGTGTGAGCATGTCCACAGGACTTTTAGCTGCTTATCCCGCATGGCACCCAGATCAGAAAACTGTAATTGCTGTGCTGGAGAGGTTATGGGTTACTCTTAATCATTGAAAGTGATGTATCAGGGGATGCATTTTACTGGGGCCTTAGTACAACAATGGTCTTGAGACCTGCAGATTGACTAGAAATTTCATGTGGCCTATCACTCCAAAGCTGCTGGAATGATTGAACGGTACAATGGTCTCTTAAAACAGGGCCTGTGAACTGCAGCTGCCACCCCTACACTGAGGGGTTGGACAAAATACTTATGGACTATCCTCCAAACTCTAAATGAAAGGAGTTGGGGGGAGGGTCCCATTTCCAGTGGAAGCACTGCTCCACCAGACTGCAGCTCCAATTTAGCTGCAGGTACAGACTAAGGGTATTTTGCTGAAACCAGGTATGGGAAAAACAGGAAAATATTCTCTTGCCCACCCCTGAGGCCCTGGAGCAAGGGCAAACAGTCACTTGGAAATGGCCTTGCAAAAATAAAAGCCCCTCACATGCGTTGGATGGCTCTTGTTGCCCCTTGGGGCCAATGGGGTGGAGAGAAACTTGCAAATGGTGCCCTAGGTAATTGGGACATGGCTCCCAATTTTAAAGGTGATATATCCAGGTATAACATTCCACAAAATGAATTTTTGTGGCAAGTTTGTGATATCCCTATGGCCCATTATGATTTCTCCACTGTTGTTGCAAGTAGATACTGAGCTCCCAGTTGAGGTACAAAAGGTATGCTATTCATGCCCAGGAAGAACGCATCCACCAGCTACTGTCTTATCAGCTGACCAGAAGAAGCTTGCTTGTATATTGCCTGAGGGTCGTAACTTACCCTTACTGGTGCCTACATCTGCTTTCCGCCCTTAGGATACAGAATAACACTTTAGTGGACTGAGTTCATATCTATGCCTCAGTGGCTAACCAATCTGTGTGCTGGGTCTGCACTGAAATGCCCCTGAGTATGTTGGCTGGCCTCCCATGGCTCCTCTCTCCTGCTTCTGTCTTAAATTGGACTTGGTTACAGAACCAGTGGAATAGTGAACATCCCTTGCGGAGTGTGACCTGGACCAACAGCTATGCTGGGGCAAAGCAGTGGTATGCCCAGCCCCTGCCATTAAGTGGCTATTCCAAATGACATGGCTAAGGGTGGCATACAGCTGAAGCCATGGAGCTGGATGGACCAGCTCACCTTTGCTTTGAGAACCCTGAAGGACAAGCCCAGGTGGGCTGGACTCCGACAGGTCTGTGTCAGACTCAGACTGTAGAGCATTTCTGGAATGTGCAGAATGATGCATGGATTGTAGTTCTCACTGAGGCCCTCTGGGTGTGTGGTTCACATGGTGGCCTTACCTGCCTAGAAACTGGACTGGCTATTGTATTTGGGCATAGCCCTATTTGACTGCTCAAATTCAGAAAACTCTTGTAAGCCAGCCAACAAATTGGGAAATGTTTAAAGCACAACACCAGGTAAAGTGTAGTCCCTGGTGGTATTACACATTAGCTGTTTTTCTCCTCAAGCTGCTTCTATATTAACTGAGATGTAGATACCTGCTTTGGCTTTGCACAGTGCTGATATGTTGAATGCAACACATGTTTTCTTAAGTCTGTTAAATGAGGAAATGTATCAATTAAGTAAAGTAGCCTTGCAAAATCGTATGGCTTTAGATATGTTTATTGCATCCCAAGGTGGGGTCTATGCCCTAGTATGAGCTGAATATTGGGTATATGTTCCTGATGCCTATCACAATGTTAGCCAATTTTATGGGCATTAGCTTCTGAGACCCATGCCACTGAATGCCTGACAAGCGATCCCTTGTAGGAATGGTGGGCAACCCTAATGACTGAATGGCGGTGGGTTCTTGCTGTCTTGGGTGGCAGGGCATGCATTTTGATTGCTTGTTGCTAGTTTAATCTATACTGCTGTTGTGGTTTATGGGTGCAGGACTCTGCCCTCCTCACCAAGGGAACTTCGTAGAAGATATCCTTGTGTAGATTGTGTGGTAAGAAACCCAGAAGGGGTGGATTGTAGGGTAAAGGGAAGCAGTCTGGCTTCCTCACTCATGTGTCTGGGCAACTAAGGGAAGCAGTTTCCCATAACTTTGAGAATGGATCTGATAAACAGTGTTCTCATAGCCTTGAGACTGGGTCCAATAAATGTTTCCCATAATAATGAATGGGCTTGCATGCACAGAATCATATTATGTTATACAATATCCTGGATTTCCTCCTGCTTTGTTTGTTTCTAGTATTTAAGGGGGTATGGACTACCCACTGGACACACGCAGCTTTCAGCATGCGAGGATTGCCCACCCTTGAATAAAGACATGTCAAGCATCCCCACAGCTCCATGCATTTTCTTCCATTTGCCTGAATCTAGAGTGGAGATGCCAGGCCTTGACAGACTTCAGGACACTATCTTTACTCCATTGTATGCTCATGCCCCCTTTCAAATATTAATTGACCGTAGAGACTTGAATTTATTTCTGGGCTCTCTATTCCATTGTATTGATCTGTGTGTCTGTTCTTATGCCAATACCAGACTGTTTTGATTATAGTGTCCTTGTAATACAGTTTGATATTGGGTATTCTGATCCCTCCCACTTTGTTCTTTTTACTAAAGATTGCTGAGGCTATCAGGGTCTTTTTTGGATCCATATAAATGTTTGAAATATTTGTTTTAGATCTGTGAAATATGCCATTGGACCTGTGTTGAATCTATAGATTGGTTTGGTTAGTATGGACATTTTAAGGACGTTAAATCTTCCAATCCAAGAACACAGTATATGCTTCTATTTATTTGTATCTTCCTTAATATTTTTCTTCAGTGTTCTCTAGATTTCTGAGAACAGCTTTTTTACTTCCTTGGTTAAATTTTTCCTAGTTACTTAATTTTTCTTGTTGGTATAGTAAATGGGATTTTTTCCTAGTTTCTCTATCTGACAGTTCATTGTTGGTATACAAAAAGGCTATTGATTTCTGAATATTAGCTTTGTGTCCCATTATTTTGCCAAATTCACTTATTAGAAAGAGCACTGTTTTTTTTTTTTTTTTTTTTTTTTTTTTTTGTTTTGGAGAATATAGGGTTTCTTATGTACACTATCCTATCTGCAAAAAAGGACAGTTTTACTTCCACCTGTCCAATTTGGATATCATTTATTTCTTTCTCTTGCCTGATTGCTGTGGGTAAATTTACAGTACAATGTTGAATAAGACTGGGGAAAGTGGACACCCTTGTCTCATTCCTGATCTTAAGGGGGAAGCTTTTAGTTTTTCCTGTTGAGTATAATGTTGACTGTAAGATTCTCATATATGGCCTTTATTATTTTGAGGAATACTCCCTCTATTCCCACTTTGATGAGTGTTTTTATAATAAATGGGTGCTAGATTTTATCAAATGCTTTTTCATCATCTATTGATATGACCATGTGATTTTTGTCCTGCATTTTGTTCAAGTGGAATATTATGTTTATTGATTTACAAATATTGTACTGCATTGCACCCGTGGGATGAATCCAACTTGTTCATCACATATGATCATTTTAATATATTTCTGAATCCAGATTGCCACTATTTTGCTGAGGATTTTACACCTATATTCATTAGAAATATTGGCCAGTAGTTTTGTCTTTGTTGTGTCTTTATCTGGTTTTGCAATTAGGATGATAATGGTTTCCTAAAAAGACCGTGGGAGTCTTGCCTCTTCTTGAAATTTTTGGAATAGTTTGAGGATAGGAGTTTGTTCTTCCTTAAATGTGTGGTAAAATTCACCTCTGAAATCATCTGGTTCAGGGCTTTTGTATGCTGAGAGTTTTCTGATTAACTTCTTCAATGTCATCAGTTGTTATCAGTTTATTCAGGCTTTGTGTTTCTTCTTTATTCAGATTTAGAAGATTGTATTTTTCTAGAAATTTGTCCATTTCACCAAGGTTATCCAATTTCTTGGCATATAATTGTTTGTAATAAATTTTTAAAATCCTTTGTATCTCTTTGGTATCAGTTGTAACTTCTCTTTCATTTCAGATTTTACTTATTTGGGTCCTCTTTCTTTTTTTCTTGATGAATCTGTTTAAAGGTTTGTCACTTGTGTTTATCATTTCAAAGGACAAGTTCCTGTATTTATTGATCCTTTGACTTATTCTTTTAGTCTCTATGTCATTTAATTCTGTCATGTTATTGATTATTTACTTCCTTCTAGTTGCTCTTGTTGTTCCTCTACTTCTTTTACATGTAGGGTTATGTCATTTATTGGGGATTTTTCTATCTTCTTTAGGTAGTCTTGTATTGCTATGAATTTCCTGTTCAGGATTGCCTTCACTGTGTGCCATAGGTTTTGTGTTGTTGTGTGTTCATTTGTCCAGATATTTTTTTATTTCTTCCTTGATCTCATTGTTAAGCTATTCATTATTTAATATCATAGTATTCAATCTCCATGTATTTGAAGGTTTTTTAATGCTTTTCCTTGAGGTTTGTTTCTAATTTTAATCCATTTTGATCTGAGCACATGCTTCATATGATTTCAATTTTCTTCAATTTGTGGAGGCCTGTTTTGTGTCCTATCATGTTGTCTATCTTTGGAAATGCTCCATGTGCATTTGAAAAAAATCCATGCTTTGCTTCTTTGGCAAAATGTTTGTAAAATGTTCTATATATTAACTAAGTACATTTGATCTAGTACAGTTCAGTTCCACAATATCCTTATTGATTCTTTGTTTGGAGAATGTATTCCTTGTTGACAGTGAGGAGGTATTAAAATCCCCTATGATGATTCTGTTGTTATCAATATCTTTCTTGAAGTCTTCTAAGATTTTCTTCCTTCATATATTTACATGCTTCTATGTTGAGTACATGTGTGTTTAAAAGGGTTATATCCTCCTGCTATACTATCACCATAAGTATTATGTAGTGTCCTTATTTGTCCTTTTTTATGGCTTTTGTTCTGAAATCTATTTCGTCTGATATAACTATTGCTACACTAGCTTTCTTTCTTTCTTTCTTTCTTTCTTTCTTTCTTTCTTTGGTCCATTTGCTTGGAATATTTTTTCCCATCCTTTCACTTTCAACCTGTGTAGATCTCTCCCTGCACCCCCCACCCCCCCCACAAGTTGGGTCTCTTGTAGACAGTAGATATGCAGGTCCTGATTTTCTAACCATTGAGCTATCTTATATCTTTTGATTGGAGCATTTAATCCATTTGCAATTAAGGTTTTTATTGATAGGTACTTATTCTTTGTCATATTTCTATGCCTCTTTCTCTCTCTCTCTCCCCCCCACCTCTCATTTCCTTTTTATAGCAGTTCCTTTGGCATCTCTTGCAGTGCTGGCTTGGTGGAGGATTATTCCTTTACCTTTACCTTATTGTGTTTGGGAAGCTCTTCATTTGCCTTCTATTTTAAATGAAAGACTTGCTGGATAGAGTAGTCTTGATTGTAGGTCCTTGATTTTCATAAGTTGGAATATTTCATGCCGATCCTTCTGGCTTGTAGCGTTTCTGCTGAGGAAGTAGCTGATAGCCTTTTCATAACTCCCTTTTATGTTACTACCTGTTTCACCCTTACTGCCTTAAGATTCTTTCTATGTGTTTAAAATTTGTCACGTCAATAAAGATGTGTCTTGGAGTAAGGCTCTTTGCATTCATCTTAATTGGGACTCTCTATGCTCCTGAACTTGCGTCACTTTTCCCTTCACCAAGTTAGGGAAGTTTTCTGTTATTATTTTTTCAAACAAGTTTTTTATCTCTTGCTCTTTTTCTTCTCTTTTTCTGATAATCGTATGATGCAAATGTTGTTACATTTCCTGTTGTTCTAAAGTTCCATTAAACTATCTTCATTCTTTTTTAGTCTTTCTTCATGTTTTGCTCTGCTTGTGTATTTCTTTCCACCTTGTCTTCTGCTTTCTGATTTGGTCCTCTGCCTCATCTACCTGCTTTTAATCCCTTCTTGTGTATTTTTCATGTCAGAGATAATACTAATAATGGAGAAAAATTAAAATTCCAAACTCAACTAAGCAAGAGCAGGATGAAGGCAAAATGGAGTAAGATAGGAGAGAGTAACCTATGAGATTTGGAATTTAAAAAAAAATAGTGAACACATAGAAATACAGTTGAAGAACAGCAATAACTGTAATATTCCCAAACAAGCCATGGTTTATAAAGATAGAATGAAAATAAGAATATTATAAGAAGGAGGAAAAGAATGTGAGCTGACTAAGGGAAGGAAGAATGCGTTTGAGAAGATAGGGAGAGGAGAAATAGTAAGAGTGAGGAATATGAACAAGGCATAGAATGGGACAAAACAAAAATAAGAAAGGGCTATATAAAATAGATTTATCTTATACAATGAGTTTCTGGTTTTTGTTGATAAGTCGTATCCCATTATGGATTAAATAGATAATATGGTTAATTCAGAGTGAGGAATTATATATAAATCTTTCTAATTATTTTCTTGCTTCTGACTGCCAAGCCAAAGTTTACAAGTAAAACAAAAGCCTTTCATATTGCAGTAATTTGGGAGAACAAAAGATTACATTTGGTGTTAAAACCACCTTTGAAGTTTTGTTTTTTGGAATGTAGGGTAAAGCCAAAGAAACAATAGAAAAAGTTTGAGGTGGAGCACAGGTGAATGATTTGGCTTAGTAATCTCATTAAAAATAATATCAGCTCCTAGAAATGTGAGAACTATCTATTCATATTTTTTAAAAAGTAATTTAAAAACATGATAAATATAAACTTAAAGTCAATCGGGCTTTGAAATAAAATACAATGAGAAAGGAACTTCTGTTATCTGAGCAAATTATACAAAAGATAAAAATAACTTTTTAAAAGTTTAGTAAAATATACATAACATAAAATTTACCTGCCACTGTTTTTTAGTCTATAGTTCAGTAATGTAAGTGTATTCATATAATAAAGAAAAACAGACCTCCAAAACTTTTTTTTTTATTTTGCAAATCTGAAACTCTATAGCAAAAAACAGCTCCCCATTTCCAGCTGCCCATAGTTCATGGCAACCAACATTCTTCCTGTCCCTATGGATTTGATTATTCTAGGTATTTCATCTAAGTGAAATCATACAGTATTTGTCTTCCAGTGAGTGGCTTATTTCACTTTGCTCAATGTCTGCAAGGTCACGTAAATTGTAGAATGTGCCATTGTTTCCTTATCTTTAAGACTAACAATATTCCATTACATAAATTTTACTGTGTTTATTCATTCACCTGTTAGACATTTGGGTCGCCTTCAACTTTTGGCTATTGTAAATAACATTGCTATGATCATGAGTATAAAAGTATTTCTTGAAGACTCTGCTTTCAATTATTTTTTCTATACACTTAGAAGTGAAATTACTGGAGAATATAGTAATTTTATTTATTTATTTATTTATTTTATTTTACTTTATTTTTGAAGCCAACATTACTTTCCATAGAAGCCACACCATTACATTTCCAACAAAAGTGCATAAGGGTCCCATTTTCTCCACATTTTCTCTCACTGACACTTATTTCTACTTTTCTTTTCCTTTTTATTGTTTTGTTTTATTTCAAAGGTTTAATTTATTTATTTTCAGAGAAAGGGGAAGGGAAAGAGAGAGGGAGAGAAATGTCAATGTGCGATTGCCTCTCACACCCCCAACCAGGCACCTAGCCTGCAACACAGGTGTATGCCTGGACTGGGACTTGAAACGGTGACCCTTTAGTTCACAGGCCGGCACTCAATCTACTGAGCCACACCAACCAGGGCTTTACTTTTCTTTTAATAGTAACTATCCTAATGTGTGTAAGGTGGTATCTCAGTGAGGTGATGATAACCTTTTACTATGATCTATTAACAGCAGATTAAGTATTCCAAAGTTTGAACTACCCATCTTCCTTTTTCTATTACACATATAATTTTTGAAATTATTAACTTTAATAAGCTTTTACAATAATATTCTAAACATATATTAGTACATACTTCTATAGGTACATATATATGCATACTTATATATACATGCATACATACATATATAAATACACATGCATAAATGCATATTTACATGTATGTATATGTATGGGAAAACATAAAAAACAGAATTTATTTATAAAAAAGTTTATTCTTATGTGTTTAAACTTCAGTCACTTTCAAAGTACTCTCCATTTGATGCAATTAACCTATCCAGGGTTTTTTCCATTACCCAAAACAGCTTTTGAACTCATCAATTTTGATGCCTTTTAGTGTTTCTGTCAGTTTTGGTTACATCTCTTCCACATTAGCAAAACATTTCCCTTTGAGGATTTTTTTTATAATTAATAGAAACAAACAAGCAAACAAAAGTTTCTTAGGGTTAGATTAGATGAATAGGGAGGATAGGACATGGGTGTCATGCAGTTTTTGGTCAAAAACCACTGAACACTGAGCATGATGTAGGCGGGTGAGCTCGTAAATCATCCAGCATGAAATGGGTAAATGCATTAAAAGGGTGTTCAAAAAAATTCATTGAAGCCAAATGCAGCCTCTCACAACAATGCCAGCTGGTGCACTGATACAGGTAGGTTTCTAGAATACTCACCCAGCAAGGGAAGCCTGTACCACAAGGGGCCTTCCCAACAGAAAATAATTCTGGTTTGGGGGGAATATCAATATTATATAATTCTTCCAAACTGAGTTTCAAAATATAATTAATCTCATATTTATAATTCAAGGACAGGCATTTTTAAAAGTGTATGTATAATCTGTAAAAGCAAATAAGGGTGTAAAATTTGCTTTAAATCTGTAAAATTAATAAGAGTGACCTATTACTCTTTTCTCTATTTCTATAATTTATGTTTCTTTAAATGTTTTTTCACCAAACCAATAATCATTTGTTAATTAATTTATTTCAAGTAATAACCCAAGGTCTTTAAAGTGATTAAAAGATCTAAGAAATACTATTTAACCTTAAAATTCAGAGCACCACAATCTTGTACATATTTTGTCATAGAATTTTACAAAGACAGCTCTTGAAGTAGCTAAGAAATAATCAGTTTTATATGGATATTTATTTTCATAGGTCAATTTAAATGAATGCATTTGTTTACATTGTTATGCATTTAAGTGTTTTATGGAAGCATTGATAACTTCACAGATCCACAAAGCCAATATAGGAAGTTCAAGGCAATTATGTCTTTTAACCAGAAAATAATTTCAGAGTCTGGAAGAGGGCGGCAAGGTGGGTGGGAGCTGAACCCACTTGCTCATGCATCCAACTGAGATACCTAGCCGATCCTCTGAAGAACAGAGTGAACAGCCACCAGAATCCCAGCTGATATGCCAAAGGTTGCAGAGGACTTTTAAACACAGACACTAAAGGAGATTTTATAGAGTAGCAGGAAGGTCCTCTAGCCCTGCACTGGAGACTGTGGCTACCAAAGGAGCTTTGAAGGAGAGCAGGGTCAGGGATTGTAACTTAGTGGCTCCTTCCCCTTCCATAGTGGGGATGTCACAGAGCCCCTCCAGGAGAGAACTGGAAGCTTAAAATTTCTGGTAATCAAAATAGTCTAATACTGGTATAACAAAAGACATAGATCAATGGAACAGAATAGAGAGCCCGGAAAAAAATTACAATGTCAATTAATATTTGACAAAGGAGGCAGAAGAATAAAATGGAATAAAAATAGCCTCTTCAAAAAATGGTGTTGGGAGAGCTGGATAGCTACATGCAAAATATGAAAATTGACCACCAATTTACACTATACACAAAAATAAACTGAAGATGGGTAAAAGATTTAAATATAAGTTGTGATACCATAAAAGGTATAGAGGAAAACATAGGCAGGAAAATCTCAGATATTCTACTCAGCAATATTTTCACCAACATGTCCCCTAGAACAAGGGACATAAAGGAAAGAATAAGCAAATGAGACTTCATCAAAATAAAAAGCTTCTTCACGGCTAAAGAAAACATCAGCAAAATGAAAAGGAAACCAACTGTGCATTAAAATATATTTGCAAATGATACTTTGGACAAGGGTCTGATCTCCAAAATATATAAAGGACTCACATGTGTCCACTCCAGGAAGGCAATTCAATTGAAAAAATGGGCAAAGGACCTGAACAGACACTTCTCCAAGGAGGACATACAGAAGGTCCAGAAACATATGAAAAGATGCTCAGAATCTCTAGCCATCAAGAAAGAAGCAAAGTAAAACCACAGCAAGATACACTTCACACTGGTCAGAATGGCCATCATAAACAAATCAACAAGCAATAAGTTCTGCCGAGGCTGTAGAGAAAAGGAAACCCTAGTGCACTGTTGGTGGGAATACAGACTGGTGCAGCCACTATGGAAAACAGTATGGAATTTCCTCAAAAACTAAAAATAGAACTTCCTTTGACCGAGCAATTCCATTGCTGGAATTCCACCCTAAGAATCCTGAAACAGCAATTCAAAAGAATCTAAGCACCCCAATGTTCATAGCATCACAATTTACAATAGCCAAGTGTTGGAAACAGCCTAAGGGCCTGTCAATAAATGAATGGATCGGAAAATTTTGTTACATTTACACAATAGAATACTATGCAGCAGAAAGAAAGCAGGACCTCCTACCTTTTACAGCAGCACGAATGGATCTGGAGATCATTTTGCTAAGTGAAATAAGCCAGGCAGTGAAAGACAAAAAACATATGAACTCACCTATAAATAGAACCTAATCAACAAAACAAACAAGTAAGCAAAATATAACCAGAGACATCGAAATAAAGAACTGACAGTGATGAGTGGGGATAGGGATAATGGGGGAAAATAGGGAAAGAGTCATCAAGGAAAATATATAAAGACACATGGACAAAGCAAAAGGGGGTAGGATCAAGTGTGTGGCAGAGTAGTGGGGGGTATGGAGACAACTGCACTTGAACAACAATAAAAAAAGAAAGAAAAATAAGTTAATATTTCTTTTTTGCTTTTTATTTTATTAGTTTTATTTATTTTTATTGTTTTTCAAATACAGTTGTCTACATTTTCACCCCAACATGGCCCTCTACCTCCCCACCCCCACCTCTCACCCTCAAACCTACCACCTTTGGCTTTGTCCGTGTGTACTTTATACATATTCCTTGATTAAAAAAAAAAAAAACTTTAAAAAAGAAGTAAAATAATTTCAAAGCCTTATATAAAATTAAATTCATATAGTATTACAATCTATACACTCATATATTCAGTAAAAAGATTTAGCTCCATTTTAAGCAATTTTTCCATCTGTCTTATTTTTTTAATAATACACCTTGCTTAATAATGTTATTGCATAAATTGCACCCAAATGTAAATCTCTATTTAATAATTAAGTTAAAGTACTTTACAGAAAATTTCACAGCTATATTTTATTACTTCTACTTACTAATTTGATATATTTTGTGATCCAGAATCTCTCTATTTAAAATGTTTGGTTCCGTAGTATACAGGAATGACAGATTTGAATGGTTAAGTAATTTCTAGGCGTGATCCTCCAATCTGTCCACAGTTACATATGGTTGTAACTATAAATACATGATTGTAATTGGCTGATTCCTGTTTCTTAGAGAAACAGGTAAAAGCTTTTCTTCTTTACAGACAAGCAAAGAACTGACAGAAACTTTAACCCACATAGAAATAAATAAATAATTTTACAACATTTTAAGAAAAAATAAACATCTGTAAGAAAGAAGTTGCCAAATATTTTTATATGAATTTTCTCCATTTTTTTATATTTTTAGATATAAGTTGTAGGTTTATAGATTTTATTCTCTTATTCACTCTGGAATTTTGCAGTGTTCAGCCTCCAGAACTACTCAAATAACCTAATAGTAAGCACAGTGATAAAACTATAAGCCTGTTTTTGTACTTCAGTGTTTCTCAACTCTGGGTTGTTTTGTCCTAAATCCTCTTTTCCGGGGTATCTGGAAATATCTGAAGAGGTATTATATTTTCACAATGAGCACAACAAGATGTGGGACAGGGAGACAAGAGTTACTACTGGCATCTAGCAGGTAGGGGCTAGGGATTCTACCCAATCACCCTTCGCCATCCTCTGAATAAGGAATTATCCCGGGCAAAATGTCAATGCTGAGATTAAGAAATCCTGCTATTTTTTTATGTATGCAAAACTTTGACAGGCACTTAGACAAAGTATTTTTTCATACCCAAGGACCTCACCTTGGGTGACTAGTACCTAGTTGAAACACTGATGTCAGTGCCTCAGATTCTCACTCTCAAAATCAGCATTCATGTTATCAGTTTCAAACTAGAATGTGTGTAAGAAACAGATTTTTCAGTTCTTGATTTTGGAAAGACAAGGAGGCCTTAACTATATTAGATAAACAAATGAAGGGTCATCAGATTTTGATATAGGAGATTATAAAAATGAACCCATGTTTCTGTGCCTCAACAAAAACTTATCATTGGGTTGTAGCATTTCCAGAATAAGAAGGTCAGGATAACCAAAGCACCTGAGTTTTACTGTCGGTTTCAATAGTTTCCAGCTGGGCAAACCTATCTATCACATTACTACTTAAATCAAGATTGCTGGCTAATGACTGTGTTGCCATTTAGTTTCTTTCTTTCTTTTTAATTGTTGTTCAAATACAGTTGTCTCCATTTTCTCCCTACCACTTCCCCCACCCCACCCACCCCCACCTCCCACCTTTGATTCTACCTCTCTTTGATTTTGTCCATGTGTCCTTTGTACATGTTCCTGCAAACCCTTCCCCGTTTTCTGCCCATTTAATTTCTACAAAAGTTTAGGATCCCAGATGAGATTTTTTCATAGTAAAACATTGTATTTTCTAACCACATTTATTATTATATAGGGTAATGATAGAGCAAAATAGAGGATATGAAAAGAAGGATTAATATATAAATATTATTAATTATTCAAGGACAAAAACACTATAATGTGTTGCAGAAACATAGTTTAAATTTACAGGTTTAATGGGAGATAATCATAAGCTTAAGTTTAGGTAAGTTTGTTTTGGAAATGGGTGATGGTAAAAAGATTGGCACATTATTTGTGATAGCTATTTTGAACTTTTTCTCCTGAAATATTGCTCATGTTGATAAAAGTTATGTGCTACCCATATATTATTTAGGTATAATTTATATATATTGTTAAACAAAATTCATAATCATTTATGATTAGTCTTACTGTCACTTATAAGCCTTGCATTCCATTATTATGGTACATATGACCTATGAGTATAAAATAAATAATACTTATGTTAAAATATTCTTTGTTATATTTCTCATGTAGAAAAAGCTCAAGAGTTAATTAGTTCCTGTCTTTGAGAATTATAATTAGTATGCCAAATCTATGGTAAATTTAGTGGGCATATAAATATATAAATTTATTCTAGAAATATTGATTCATTAAATACTTTGGTAAAAATTTACAATTTATGATAAAACATCTCTATGCTAAAGTGATACGAACAAGAGTGAACTAAAATGTTTTGCTGTGATCTGCAAAGATTTCCTCACGATATAATTTGTAGAATATAGTTCAAATAAGTATATTTTTATAGACAAAGATACACATTTAGTTGTCATTAGAAAATCTTTTAGTTAGACTGAACCTCTCCTACTCAGAATATAAGGAAAATAGTGACAGGTTCATAGATGGAGAGCAGGATGACAGCTCCTGGAGGGGGGAGGTTAGATGGTGGAGGAGCTGAGCAGAAAGGAAAAAGAGCTCAGGGACGTGGACAAAAGTGAGGTGATTGGAGAGGAGGTGGGAGGGGGTATAAGAAGGGGTTAAATAGTAATGGAAAGAATACAATAAAATTTTTAAAAAGAGATAATACCTCATTTTCTATTCAGCTGAGCAGATCTTGAATATAGAAATTAAATTTTAAAGTGTGAATAATGCACTAGAGTTCCAATTCTGCCTGTCTCTCAGACACACTTACCATCAATACACTTGAAATTATTTGTATCTAGATATAGCTTTGAATGCATTATTATTATTTGCAGAAATATTTTTTCATTTACTAGAAAATATTTTAAAATGAGAATAATTAATGATCCTTTTCTGATTATGGCTCTTAGAAATCATTTCCTCGTGTGCACTGTTGCAAGGAATTCTTACATGATATGCAATGAATATGCATTCTTTCAGCAGAGAAAAAAATTCACATCATTCTTCTGTTCATTTTTTTCATACAAAAGACAAAGACAAACTTAGGGGAAATTTTGTTGTTGTTGCTGGCCACATGCTTTTCTCATTCTTAGAAATGTCACTTAATTTTTAGTGTTCAGTGTCACCACTTTGGGATTCACTGAGCCTGGCAGCTTTGGCAGGACTCCTTGACAGCTTGTCAAGCCCAAGGCAAATGCATGTAATCATTCCTCCACTTGATTAATAATTAATTATTGCTCATTAATCTTAAATGAGTGGTAATTGGGAATAATCTAGCCTTTAAAATAAGAGAAAAAACACAAAGACATTATTATTTCAAAAGGAACTTCTTCAGTTCAAGACTTTTACAAGTCAAACTAATCCTGGGGCTAATTGTGAAAATCAGTGCAATAAAGAAACATACAAGCACGCATGAAACCTGTCACATATCATCCCAGCACCTCTAAACTGTTCCTGTTGAGATGAACTTTAAAGTCCCGCTGATATTTAAATCACAAGGCTACATATCTTCCATGGTACAACACGTACACACACACACACACACACACACACACACACACACACACCCACAACAGAAGTTTTGTTTCCCAGAGAGACAAGTTTTCTTTTAAGAGGCTGAAAGAAGTGGTTTTCTGGAACACTGACATCTGAATGCTATTATCTACCTACCCTGTCAGTGATAGGTTTTTTTCTAAACAGTAGAAAGAGTTTCTAGTAAAACAAAAAAGAAAAGCCTGATGGAATCATGTTAATAAATGTGAATCATTAGATGTTATTTGTATTCGGTATTGTTCTTTAGGTATTCACAGTGTCAACAATTGCCGTGACAATGTGTTGAGTACTTATTTGATGGGGAAAAGTTAAAACAACCTTTTCTTGATATTTGTATAAATAGTGAGAAGAAGAAAAAATCCTTTAAAATTGTTGAAACTAATCACAGTCCCAAATTCTAGGGGAGATACTTTTCACTTAGAAATCATTTCAGCGTTCTCAATGAGGGAGAACATAATCCCTTTACAATCACTTTGTGCAAATAACAGAAGAGGTAACTAAGACTATTGTACATATATGAATATGGGTCAAGGCTTGGAAATACATATTTCCTCTGTTACTATATCATACCTGGCTAACATAATATATTATTTTAAAGGCATGAATCACTTCAGCGATGTTGCACTGAATGAAAGTGTTATATCTTACAAATTGCCCTTCATCTGCCCCCTGCATTGCCTACCTCTCCAATTTTAGCCCATTAGTTTTGTATTTCAGTGTTGATTCTTCCATCTCTGCCAAACTTCTTTTTGTTAATTCCCATCTAAAAACCCCCACTTTCTGCAATTCTCTCCAAAGTCTTATATCGTTTTAATATATGGATCAAAATGATTGTTTTTGCTCCTACTCAGGTGGATTTAAACAAGAAAATACCTTCTTTTATACCTTTAATATAAAGTGAAATATATATATATATATTACATTATTTTACCCTTTATGAAATATTAACTTTAAATTTCCCTTGAGAAGTAATTTATTTTAATGCATGTGTTTGTTTCTTCTTTGGACCAACATTGTGTGGTACAGAGGTAAATAGTAGATTTAGAGGCCAGTTAGTTTGTTGCTGGTGGTTTCTAGTATGTACTGTATCCCAGAACATACTTCCTATATTAGTGAATGAAAACCATGTAATCTGCATATCATGTCAATAGTAGGATAATAATACCTCTTAGTAAGCAGAATTAATAAAATTGTATAATGTATATTAAGACACTTTGAAGACTATGAAGTACCACAGAGATTGTCATTGTGCATTTCATTATACATCATTGCCTGTTTCATTGTTTTGAGACACACCTTCTAAATTTTTATCAAGTTAGATAAAATAAACAGTATCTCTAAAGTCCAACCAAAAAATAAAGAACTTAAACAAGGGAAATACTCGACTCACTTAAAAAAATTACCTATTTTTCAAAGGTAGCATTTACAGTCCTAATTGTACATTTTTATTACTATTGATCCTAAACAATTTTTGCAAATATTTATTAGCAGTAAATATTTTACTTGGTTAATTTGGTGTTGAACTAAATATGGCACATCTATACTATAGAGTCGTATGTGATTATTCTAGTGTGTATGTATGTACACATACTATGTATATAATAGAAATATATATATATATATATAGCTCAAGAAAGATACTGACAATGTGATTAAAAGTAGGTTATGAAACAATATTTTAATATAAATATAAGTTTTATCTATGCATGTTTACATAAAAATTCAGTAAAGATGGTAAGAAGGACAGTAATTTCACATTCTATTTTTGCATTTGTATTTATATATTTTGTACAGTGCATGGTTATTTCCAGTCACAAAAAAGAAATAAGATTTTGATCATTAGTAAAATATTTTAAATATACATATATATATATATATACACACACACACATATATGCACATGGGAGTATTTAAAGCAAACTATCAATAAAAAATTTATCCCTGTTAATTGGTAATTCTTTTTTTTATTTTTGTTATTCTACTTTATTTTTATCCATCAGCATTTATTCTCCTCATACCCTCTTCCACCTCCACTGCCCCCACCCCTTGATCACCACACTATTATCTGTGTCCATGAGTTCTTTATCTTCTTTTTTTTTTTCTGAATACCACCACCTGCTGCATCCTCACCCCACTGTCACACTGCTCTTTATCTATGACTGTGTCTCTATTTTCCTTTTTAGTTCAGTTTGTTCATTAAATTCCACATGTAAGTGAAATCATATGGTATTTATCTTCCACTGATTGGTTTATTTCATTCAGTATAATATCCCCCAGGTCCATCCATGCTGAAACAAAGGGTAAAATTTCCTTTTCTATGGCTAAGTAATATTCTGTTATGTAAATATACTGTAGCTGTTTTATCCACTCATTTACTGGTGGACACTTGGACTGCTTCCAAATCTCGGCTATTTTAAATAAAGCTGCAATAAGCATAAGACTGCATATATTCTTTCAAATTAGTGTTTCACTTTCTTCAGATAAATTCCCTGAAGTGGAATTACTAGGGCATAAGGCATTTCTATTTTTAAGTTTTTGAGATAACTTCATACTGCTTTCCACAGTGGCCACACCAATCTGCATTTCCACCAATAACAAACTAGGGTTTCCTTTTCTCCACATCCTTATCAGCACTTGTTTCTTATTGATTCATTGATGGTAGCCATTCTGACAGGTATGAGATGACATCTCATTGTGGTTTTAATTTGTATCTTTCTGATGACTAGTGATGGTGAGTATTTTTTCATATGTCTATAGGCCACCTGTATGTCCTTTTTGGAGAAATGTCTATTCAGGTATTTTGCCCATTTTTAATTGGATTAGTGTTTTTGTTTTGGTGTTCCGATTTTTAAGTTGTTTATAAATTTTGGATATGAACCCCTTATCAGATGTATCAGTGGATATTTTCTCCCATTCAATGGGTTGTCTTTTCACTTTGATAATAATTTCCTTTGCTGTGCAAAAACTTTTTAGTTTGACATAGACTCATTTGCTTATTTTTTCTTTTGTTTCCCTTGTCTGAGGAGATACAGCAGAAAAAAAATAATTTTATGAGAAATGTCTAAGATTTTACTGCCCATGTTTTCTCCTATTCTTTTTATAGTTTTGAGTCCAGCATTTAAGTCTTTAATCTATTTTGAATTCATTCTTGTGTGTGTGGTGTAAGAAGGTAGTCTATTTTAATCTTTTTTGCCCCTATCTGTGCAATTTTCACACCACCATTTATTGAGTAGACTATCTATAGCCCATATGTTTTTGCCTCTTCTGTCAAATATTAATTGAGTATAAATGTGTTGGTTTATTTCCAGGCTCTCTATGCTGTTCTATGGATCTGTATGTCTATTTTTATAATAGCACTATGCTGTTTCGATTACCATAACCTTGCAGTATAATTTGGAGGAATTATACTACCTAAATGGCAATTTTATTGATCCAATGTATTCTTTATTGATAAGTAATATGTAATATTTTTATTTTTTATTATTTATAAAGACCACATTTTCACAGATGTATTAGGTTTAATTTCTAATATTTTAAAATTAGAAACATTAGTAAGGATGTTTCAAATAGATTTTATGGGCTAAGAGGTATAAAGAGGTATTTACACTGTCATGTAAATTTTGTGTTAAAATTGAAACCTTCGTAATTTAACAGAATTGACAACACAGGCAGAGTTGTTTTATTTATGTATACTTGCATATACAATGTACATATGAAGTTATTATACATTTATCACAAGCTATGAAAATAGCAATCAAGTCACTAAAGAAAGAGTAAAGATAACTTTATGTATGAAAGTGTTTAAGGAAATAGGTCTAATTATACAGTAAGTTTTATTAATTATTTTTAGATGCACATTATTCCTCATTCTAAAGTGAAAACTTTCAGAACCATATTGGTTTATTATGAATCTTTCATCATGCTTATCTCAGTGTCACATTTAGAAGATGCTCAATTACACAATAACCACTTGTCTTTTTCTGATTTCATTTTTTAGATTTATTGGGGTAACACTGGTTAATAAAATTATATAGGTTTCAGGTGTACAATCCTATAATAGTTTAACTGCATATTGTGTTGTGCGTTCATCACCTCAAGTTAAGGCTCCTTCCATCATCTTTTAACCTTCATTTACCCTCTTCTAGTTCCCCTAGCCCCCCTGTTATTTTTCTTCTTTTCCCTTGCTGGAGAAAATATATTAGAAGAAAATTTGCTATTAAAATGTCCAAGATTTTAAAACCATAAGACTATTTGGGGTCAGAATTTAAAATAGTATTATTTTTTGGTATGTCTGAGTAACATATTTGTCTTTGAGTTATTTCATCTGAAGTAAAAAAAAAAAAAAAAAAAAGTCCAAGATTTTACCACCTATGTTTCCTTCTAAGATTTTTGTGAATTGAGTCTAACATTTAGGTGTTTAATCCATTTTGAGTTCATTCTTGTGTATGGTGGAGGAAGGTAGTCTAGTTTCTTTTTCTTCTTTCTTTTTTTGCACGTATCTATCCAAGTTTCCCAACATCATTTATTGAATAGATTATCTTTAGATCATTGTATGTTTTTTCCTCCTTCATCAAATTTTACCTAACCATAAGGGTGTGGTTTTATTTCTGGGCCCTTTATTCCATTCCACTGATCTATATTTGTTTTTATGTCCATAACTTCCTGTGTTCATTACTATGGCTTTGTAGTATAGGTTGATATCAGGTAGCATGATTCCTCCTATTTTGTTTTTCTTTCTCAAACTTGTTGTGGGTGAATATTTCTTCTAGTTCTATGAAATAATGTCATTGATATCTTGATAGGAATTCCATTGAATCTATAGATGGCTTTGGGTAATAAAGAAATTTTAATGATGTTAATTTTCCTATTGATCAGTTAATTTGATTTGTGCTTCCACTCATTTGTATTTTCTTTTGTTTCTTTCTTAAGCATCTTATAATTTTTTAGTACAGGTCTTTTACATCCTTGGTTAAATTTATTCTGAGGTACTGTGTTTTACCATGTACAATGCACACTTTTTAGCCCAAAATTTTAAGGGAAAAATATGGATGCACATTATACATAGGCAAATAATTACCATATTTTTCAGACCATAAGATGCACAAAGGTTTTAGAGGAGGAAAATAGGAAAAAAATTTTGAAGGAAAAATGTGGTAAAATATTTAATAACATAAATAACATTATATTTCACCAAAGTAAATGTAAACAGAACTCAACAGCAGCATTAACAACAGTTATTCCTCCCGAATTTTTGGGGGGTGCATCTTATAGTTGGAAAAATATGATATACACTGAGGTATAATAATGGGTATAATAACTCCATGTATAATGTGCAGACAAGTGTGGGTGTGCATTATACATGGAAAAATGATTTTTTTATGATTGTAAATTGGATTAAAAAACTTCCTTTCTAATAGTTCATTATTGGTTATAAAAATGCAACTGATTTCAGCATGTTTATTTTGTATCCTGCTATTTTACTGAATTCATTTCTTAGTTTGAGTATATTTTGGTAAAATCTTTAGGGTTCTCTACATTCAATATCATGTCATTCTTACTTCTTTCTGTCTGACTTGGATGCCTTTTACTTCTTCATCTTGTCTGATCATTGTGGCTAGGACTTCCACTACTATGTTGAATAAGACTGGGAAAAGCAGGCATCCCTGTCTTGTTCCTGATCTGAAGGGGAAATGCTTTTGGATTTGCCCACTGAGTATGATATTGGCTATGGATTTGCTATATATGGCCTTTGTTATGTTGAGGTAAGTTTCCTTTATTTGCTCACATACTCACACTTCATCATATGAATATAATTAAAATATTTTTCAAGTTTGTCTCTGAGGTAATCTTTATATAATTGTGATTTACTCTAAACAAATGTTACTATCTCAATTTTTTTTGTGAGTAAACATACAGAGATTATATGATTGAGTTATAAAAGCTTAGTGCATATAATTCATAGGAATTTAGAAGTTATTATAAGTTTATACTCTCATCTCTTAACATCAAGTTGCATGTATATTACTTGTGCCACTGTTCAGAAATATTTGCATTCTATCACTTACTCAATTAATATTAAACTTAAGTATAAAATTCATACTATAAGATAAATTGAATACTATTACATTAAACTTTAAATTACTATTAGAATTGGGAGATATATTATTAATATTAGAAGCAAGTCACACTGATTTCTTCTTAAAATATATACTAACAACATATTAAATCTCTTCATGGAAATTTAAATGAAGTATTGCATTGTCATTGCAAATACCAGAATCAAAATAATATTTTACTTTCTTATTCATATATGTCATTACACATTTTTTTCAAATCATAATTATAAATCTACTTTTTAAGGAATTGATATTGAAAGAATTAATGAATAACGGTATTCAGAGAATCAAAAATTATTACATCTTCAGAGATTAGAATATAATAAAATTGATTTCTCTCTCAACAGACATTTCACTTTTTAGAAGATGGTAAATAAGTTTAAGGAAATAATATAAAATATTTCAGAATTTTATATCTTTTATTTACAACTTTGTTAAACAAAATAAGGTCTTTGTCGTATTGGAAGATAAAATCAAGAGACTAGAAAGATTTAAAACAAATATTGTAAAATACATAAAGGCAGAAAAGTTAAAAAATGTCATGTATTACAAAGTAATTTAATTTCTACATGCATTGGGAAAATTTAAACATAATTTTACTCATTTTATTATATACACTATATATCTTTCTTCAATTTATATTGGCAAAGCTGGTCTTAAAAATTATTTCTAAGACACATCATTCTATTAAATTTTAATGTTTTTGTGATGTTATTTTTATGTACATTTATTAAAATATGAGATAAATTGTGTATTTATATTTTGGCAGGAGGAATTATTATTAAAAAATGAATGGGAGGCCATGCAGTGTTTAGTGCCGTCGGTCCTGTGTGGGAAATCAGGGCTTCAAGCTGCTGTGAATGCGTATGCTCCAGGCCTGTGTGATGGCAGCCCACCACGGGGGCAGAGCTTGGCTGAAGAGCCCTCCAAAGCTTGCAAAGTGAAAACCTTCCCACCTCCCCAGTGTGCAACCATGTTCAAGGTACTGTCTTAACCTCAGGTCCTACTTAATCCTAACAACCCATAGGAGTGACAGTTCCCTGCTGAAGCTGCTGCACCTATGGATACCTTTGCATAGGACCTTACACTGGATGGAATGGTACCCAGAAGCATTTATCTCCAGTCAGTACAACAGGCACTTCACTGAAGAAAGTTGTTTCCCTGATATTAACTGACATTTCAGAATCACTCAAGCTAGACAAGACTTCTCATTCCTTGCTACTTAAAATTAAGAAAAACACAAGGGGCAGGAGAGGAAAGAGATTATGACTTCTTGGAGATGGCTTCCTTTGCTTCTCCTCCAACCTTCTCCTGCTGCTCATGGAGGTGAGTCCGCAGATTCTCCAAGGTCAAAGAAAGCTCCCACACCAGGGTCAGGTGTTCTGCTGCTGAAAATCTTCAAATTACTGGTCTGGTTTTTCAAAGTCAACTTTAACTAAAAATATTAATGAATTCAATATACCTGCTCTTGAATAAAAATACTACCCCATTCCAAGAATTTATACATTATATTTCCTTGTTAAGAAAGGTTTAAACAAAATTGATGGACACTTTAAAAACAAGTGAATCAGTATATCCATCAAGGGAAGCGTTGATTTTTTTTAAACATTTTTCACTGTAACTCATATAGCAAAAATAATTAGTGTAATTTTACTTTACTTTTTACTTTTGAAATAATTATTGTTTCACAAAGTAGCAAAAAATAGTAGAGAGAGGTGCCATATACCCTCCACTCACCTTCCACAAAAGGTAACATTATACCTAATTAGAGTACAGTATCAAAACCAGAAAATTTGTATGCATACAATACAATTAACTGGAGCATAAATATTCCTCAGACTTCTCTTGTTTTATATGCATTTACTCTGAGTGAGTGTAGTGTGTGTGTGTGTGTGTGTGTGTGTGTGTGTGTGTATGGTCTATGAAATTTAAGTATGCAGGTAATTGCATTTCAGAGAAAAGTAGCTAAATAATAATCTTTTAAAATCATTATTGTAAGCTACAATTTGAAATTAAATTTAAAACCTCAGAGAAAGATTGTGATGAGGAATGCTGATTATGATAAAATATATTTTTGTTTATTTGGTGTGATAGAGGAGTATTATTTATTGTTTAAATACTGTGAGATTATCTTTAATAAGATAACTATTATATCAAAAAGTTAAGTTTTGTTAACATAAAAAATAGAGTTGATGACTAAAGTTGAAACAACTCATAAACAATATAAAAGAGAATTTTCTAAAAGAAATATATGTTAAACTCTGCATATTTTGTCAACCTTCCCCAAATGTTATGGCCAGAAAGAGGATATAAATTCATAGATATCATTTGATAACATTTTGTTAGAGAGAAATATATTAAGGCTTATAAATTTCGTAGAATAAAATTTGCTGGACGTGGAAAATTTAAAGTGGATAGTTGAATGGAGAATGAGCATGAAATATCATGGATTTTAGATTATTAAAAAGTGTACACTTGAAGCCTGTATAATCTTTTTTTTTTTTTTTTGAATTTATTTATTTATCTTTAGAGGGGAAGGGTATGAGAGAGGGAGAGAGAAACATCAATGTATGGTTGCCTCTCGTGTGTCCCCTGCTGGGAACTGGCCTGCAACCCAGGCATGTGCCCTGACTGGGAATCGAACCGCGATCCTCTGGTTCGCAGGCCCGCGCTCAATCCACTGAGCTACACCAGCCAGGGCTAAGCCTGTATAATCTTATCAAACAATGTCACTCCAATAAAAATAAATAAATATATACATATATAGTTCAATAAATAAATAAATAGAATAATGGTTAAACTATAAAGATTGTATCTTTTTGAGTGAAATATTTGTACTTTTCTAACTATGGTATTTAATTGTTTTGTTTTTTGGAGCTGGTAACAGAAAGATTAACTGTTTTAGTGTCTATAATTCATTTATACACTTGATGCTATCTCTAGAGTCAATTTTTATTTGAAAAAAACAATATTTTAAATATTTCTGTAAATGAAGATATATTTATTTTTTGCCTCCAGGTTTATATTTATATATTTATTTTTAGTATTTTAAGTTTACTATTAAAAGTAAATTCCACTGTAAGCTTCTTAAAAGAGCTCATTATTCCCTAACATCTTGAATCTTCATATGATTTAATTTTCTTCATAAGAGTTTATCTGCAGCTTTTATGTTGTGGATAAATATAAATTCATTGGCTTACATTCCTCTTTTATCAATATCTTAAAAGTTCCCTCACTGTCTTCTGACATAACTGTTGTGAAGAAATGATTGTTGTAAACAATTATGACATAGATTTGAGTTTTTTCTTTTATATTTAAATTAATATTTGGCTGGAGGCCAAAGAAAACTTTTTTTGGTAAACTTCAATAATTTTGTCATAATAATTCTCATTGCCATGTTCCTGTATCACTTTTCTACAATAATGAGATACTTTTCAAATATGCAGTATTCAGTAATCTTTTTGTTTTATTTTGTTTTTATTTTAAAATTTTATTTTTTGAATTAAATTTATTGGGGTGACATTAGTTAATAAAATTACATAGGTTTCAAGTGTACAATTCTATGATGCAACATTGGTATTCTGCATTGTATGCCCCCCACTCAAAGTCAAATCATCTGTACCGTATATGTGACACCTTTTACCCTTTAATAACCCCACCCACCTTTCCTCTGATAACCACCATAATATTTTCTGTGTCTCTGATTCTTTGTTTATTTTTCTTGTGTATTTATTTGTTGCTTTCAGTTTTATATCCTGCATATGAGTGAAATCATATGGTTCTTAACTTTTTGGTCTTACTTATTTCACTTAGGATGATATTCTCCAGATCCATCTACATTTTCACAAATGGGAGTGTTTAATCTTTTCTTATGGCCGATTAGGATTTTATTGTATATATGTATCACATATTCTTTATTCAATCATCTATTAAAGGACACTTTGGTTGTTTCCATTTCTTGGCCACTATGCATAACGTTGCAATAAACATAGTGGTGCATATATTTTTGTAAATAAATGTTTTCAAGTTTTTCAGGGAGGTATCCAGAAGAGGGTTTGCTGGGTCATATGGTAACTCTAATCTTAATTTTTTGAGGGGCCTCCATACTGTTTTCTAAAAGTAGCTGTATTAGTTCACATTCCCACCAGCAGTGAATTAGGGTTCCTTTTTCTCCACGACCTGTCCAAAACTAATGAGTTAATCATCATACCATTAATCACCATATCATTAATAGCCATTCTAACAGTAGTTAAGTAGTATCACCTGGTAGTTTTTATTTGTTTTTCCTTAACAACTAGTGTGGTTAAGCATCTTTTCATTCATTTGTTGATCATTCATATGTCTTCGTGGGGAAAGTGTTCAGGTCCTCTGCCAGGTTTTTAATTGGATTGTTTGTTGGTTAATTTGGTGCTTAGGTGTATGGCTATTTTTAATATATTTTATTTATTATGCTATTACAGTTGTCTCATTTTATTCTCCCCTTTATTCCTCTCTGCCTTGTACCCCCCCTCCCACCATCATTCTACTACCTTAATTCATGTCCATGGGTCATACATATAAGTTCTTTGGCTTCTCCATTTCCCATACTATCCTTAACCTCCCCCTGTCTATTTTGTACCTACCATTTATGCTTCTTATTCTCTTTCATCTTTCCTCCACTACCCCACCCTGCTGATAACCCTCCATGTGGTCTCCATTTCTGTGAATCTGTTCCTGTCCTAGTTGTTTGCTTAATTTGATTTGGTTTTTGTTTAGGTTCAGTTGTTGATAATTGTGAGTTTTTGTCATTTCACTCTTCATATTTTTTATCTTTTTCTTCTTAGGTAAGTCCCTTTAACATTTCATATAATAAGGGCTTGGTGATGATGAACTCCTTGAACTTGACCTTATTTGGGAAGCACTTGATTTGCCCTTCCATTCTAAATGATAGCTTTGAGGAGTAGAGTAATCTTGAGTGTAGGTCCTTGCCTTTCATGACTTCTAATACTTCTTTCCAGCCCCTTCTTGCCTGTAAGGTTTCTTTTGAGAAATCAGCTGCTAGTCTTATGTGAACTCCTTTGAAGGTAACTCTCTCCATTTCTCTTGCTGCTTTTAAGAGAATTCTTTTCTTATCTTTAATTTTGGCTAATGTAATTATGATGTACCTTAGTGTGTGCTTCCTTTGGTCCAACATTTCTGGGACTCTGAGCTTCCTGGGCTTCCTAGAAGTCTATTTCTTTTGCCATATTGGGGAAGTTCTCCTGCATTCTGTTTTCAAATACATTTTCAGTTTCTTGCTCTTCCTATTCTCCTTCTGGAAACCCTATGATTTGGATGTTGGAACATTTGAAGTTGTCCCAGAGGTTCCTAATTTGCTCCTCATTTTTTAGAATTCTTGTTTCTTCATTCTTTTCTGGTTGAATGTTTATTTCTTCCTTCTTCTCATAACTGTTGACTTGAGTCTCAGTTTCCTTCCCTTCACTGTTGCTTCCCTGTATATTTTCCTTCATTTCACTTTGCATAGCCTTCACTTTTTCCTCCATTTTGTGACCATACTCAATCATTTCTGTGAATACCCTTATTACCAGTGTTTTGAACTCTGCAGCTGATAGGTTGGCTATCTCTTTTGTCACTTAATTGTATTTTTTCCTGGAGTTTTGATCTGTTCTTTCATTTAGGCTGTATTTTTTAATCTGGGTGCACCTGTTACATAGTAAGGGGTGGAGCCTTAGGTATTTGCCAGGTTGGGTCAACCCAAGTCACTAAGTGGTGGCATGGTATGTGGAGGAGAGTTATAAGAAGACCCAGTGGTGCTTGCTTGGCCCTTGGTTGGCTTTCATTCACCTGCTCTGCCAGCTGCCTCCTTTCCTTGTCCACCAGCTAATGCCTTGCCCTCCCTGAGCCTCTAACTTCTATCTTGCTGTGAGTCCTCTCCACCCCTGCTGCCTATCTTTGTCCCTCCTACTGGTCTGGAGGAATGTTTCTTCTTTAAGGCCTTGGTTGTTCGATTTCCATACAGTTCAATTTTCTGGAAGTTTTGATTATTTATTTATTTAAATTTATTGTTGTCCTTTTGGTTGTGCAAGGAGGCAAAGTATATTTACCTACACCTCCATCTTGGCAGGAAGCACAGTTGTATGACTTCTTTCAATACCATATTTTGGATATTGGCTGCTAATAAGAGGTATAATTTGCAAATAGCTACTCTTATTTGATTGGTAGCCTTTTTGTTTTGGTGATGGTTTCTTTTGCTGTGCAAATGCTTTTTCATTTCTCTTTTACATGTCATTTTGTAATAGATAAACATAGTGGGAGCAACAATGAGAGAGGGTGGGATAAATGAGGATGACACTATAGGGGAAATATGTAAATTGAAAAACATTTTGTTGTATATTTTAACATAATAAATAAAAGTTTCCAAGAAAATAAAAACTAAAGACTCATAAGACAGACAGATATAATAATCATCCATATGAACATAAATTTGTAGAAAATGTCAATTGTTGGAAATAGTTTACACCTAATGGCTGAGATATATTGTTTTCTAATGAAATGTTGATGAAGGATGGGTAGATAACTTAATGAGAATGATGAAGATTATTAATACCTAATTAGTCAATTGAGAGAATAATCAGATGAAAGAAAAGTAGAATAATTTTCAGGTGGCAATAAGAATTCTATTTTAGTTTTACAATTTGACCTGGAAGTAACCTGCATGTTCAAATATCACTCAATGGCTTAAGTATAATACCAGACAAAATAGAGTACAAGTCGATACATGTATGTGATGAAATGTATGGTCATAATAGGAGTACAATAAGTAACTTCATTTTAAATTTATTTTAAGTATTTTTGCTGCATTGGTGTCATTATTCATAATTTTAGATAAAGTATACTCATTACCTATCTATTTAATTTAGATTTATTTTGTCAGCATATTTCTGTATTGGAAAATGACTTAAATAGATGCATACATATTAATACTATATTTTATTTCCTGAAGAAGAAAGGAAATTGTCTAAGTCATTTTTCATATGCTTCTATATAGCCTTGGCTAATTATCAAATGAATCTATCACTATGACTTCATCACATCTCTAATTTTGAACAGTAAAAGTATTATTTTACAGGTTAGACATGAATACAGGTTATATTATATAGATATAATTCAACTATATTTATCTATAGACATATAAATACATTATTTTATGGAATTAACATAATGAGAACCCTTAATGATAAGTGTAGAATGATTTATGGTGGTAATTTCTCATTTAATCTATAATTAACCAATAAATATGACAAGATAGCATTTTATTTGAGTACCAATAACTAGAGATTTTATATGTATGATTTAGTAAATGAGACAGATTCTTTACTGCTAGTGATAATTTCATTCTACAATTTTGCCAAATTCAGAATTTTATAGCTCCTTTAGAGTCACTAAATCCTACAGTTTATCACTTTAAGCATTAATCTGGACAATAGAATGGGATAATCTGTTGGGGGAGGTGAGTTCACTTTCAAGAGTTATCAATAACATTGGTTAATAAATCTAGGAAAAAGGTGAATTTTTTTAGCTTTTTTTCCCTCCTATGTCTTTATTTCCTGTTGGGGAAAAAATTGTGCTCATCTTAGAATAGATGATGTTCTACATATAAGAACATATTATTCATTTAGCCTATTTTCTGAGCACAGAGTTTGAGATATACAGGAGTAGTCTTCACTTCTGATATAAATGCCCTCTGGGTAGAACAGTTATTTTCTACATTGAAAAAATTTGCAAACCTAGATATGTTATATTAAGACAGGGTATAATTCTGCTCAGTTGCTCAGCTAAAAATAGGATGATTAAGAGTATCATGTCTCTTCTTCTAGATTACCTGTGGATTTTCCTTGTAAAGTAGTGGGCAATATATGTCTATAATGTACCTTAGTTTACAGAATAATTTTATTTGGATTTGTATTTTGCACCATATTCTGGACTTTAAAGTCTCTAATCCTCAATCTCTTCACTTGTATAAAGATACAATGACTGTATCCACTATACAGTCTCACAGTGACTTTTTTTTAAAAATTTTTTGGTTTGCTTTATTGTTTTTTAAAAGTATATTTTATTTTTTATGCTATTACAGTTTTCCCAATTTCTTCCCCCTTATCCCCCCTTCACCTTGCCCCACAACCTCCAACATTCCCTGCCTCCTTAGTTCATGTCAATGGGTAGTACCTATAAGTTCTTTGAGTTCTCTGTTTCCTATACCATTTTTGACCTCTCCCCATCTATTTTATGCCTACCAATTATGCTTCTTCTTCCCTGTACCTTTTCCCACCTCACAGCGAGTTTTAAATCTCAGCCATAATTACCACTCAGAAGATGTTAACAGTATTATTATGTACGCCAGTCGATGAATGGTATTGTCTGTTTTTAAAAGTTTCTTCTTCATTTCTATTCAATTTTGTTTATTTTTTAAATATATTTTATTGATTATGCTATTACAGTTGTCCCATTTCCCCCCCTTCACTCCTCTCTACCCCTCACACCCCCTCCCACCCACATTCCTCCCCTTTAGTTTATGTCCCTGGGTCATACACATAATTTCTTTGGCTTCTACATTTCTTATCCTATTCTTACGCTCCCCCTTTCTATTTTGTACCTTCCATCTATGCTACTTATTCTCTGTACTTTTTTCCCCTCTTTCCCCCTCCCAATTCCTTGTTTATAACCCTCCATATGATCTCCATTTCTGTGTTTCTATTCCTGTTCTAGTTGTTTGCTTAGTTTGCTTTTGTTTTTGTTTTAGGTGTGGTTGTTAATGATTGTGAGTTTGCTGTCATTGTACTGTTCATATTTTTTAGCTTCTTTTTCTTAGATAAATCCATTTAACATTGCATATTATAAGGGCTTGATAATGATGAACTCCTTTAACTTGACCTTATCTGAGAAGCTCTTTATCTGCCCTTCCATTCTAAATGACAGCTTTGCTGGATAGAGCAATCTTGGATGTAGGTCATTGACTTTCATGACTTGTAATTATATAAAGACTTTGAATCAAATATGAATAAGTGATGTCTTGAAGAACAATGATAAATGACCATTTTTTTCATTTTTATGAATTTGAATCAGCATATATACACTTTCTACCTGTGCTTCTATAGTTTACATAATACAGACTGTAAAATGATTGAAAATGTTTTTTTTTTTTTTTTTCACACCAGCTGTTTCGGTCAAAAAGGTTATATAATCTTGTGTAGTGGTCAATAGAACTCTTATCAACATGAAGAATTTAGTGTGGAAATGAGAGCTTAAAGAAATGCAGGAGGAGCTGAGGAATGAAATTCTGGAAAGGGGAAGTCAGCAGTTTAGAGTAAGTCATTGTATCTGCCTGAAACATCAGCAGCAGTGGGTAAGTGGGAAATTGTAGAACAATCAGAAAACCTCTGGATGTCTGGAAGCTGAAAGGGGACCATGAAAGGGGAACTTGTGAAGATCTAGAACCTTTAAGAAGGCTTTAAGAAAACCGTTTCCTCTGTGAAAACCATGGCTTCTAAGGGAATTGACACTTTTATAGCTCTAGAAAGCAGGGAAACATATGTTACATCAATAGTTGCCCTTATTTATCATGTCTGTGTACCACAACCTGCCAAAAATAATGATTTCTGCTTTTTTCCTGCCTTACAAATCTTGTCGGTTTCATTTCTTGGTGAAGTCTAATCTGGAACAATATAGGGAGGACATTATGTGAAATGATTTACCAGCCTCTGATGGAAATAGTAGTACTGAGCTGACAACTTGCTATCCAACACATTTTATTAAGTGGAGGAATCATCTTCCTGATGATGATGATCTGAATATAATTTAAAAAGTTATGTTCTCCTAAAGTAATGTTAAGTGATCATCTTTTCTCAAAAGTATAAAGAAAATACCCAAAAGGAGTGTTTTTTTCTTTCTGTAAAGCAATAGGTATGCATTAAAAAATAATTAAAATACATTTGGTCTACTTAGGGTGTTGGTACAGGCAAACCTATCATATGAGTAAAATAGCTGAATTATATGGATCTTGGGTAAAGCTAAAAACACACATATTTTCCTTCATCTTAAAATTTTAATTAAAATGATATTTTATATGAATTACTACAACCTACTTGTATGGGATAAGAATGGCCTAGAAATAGAACAAAACTGGTTGTAATTTAAATATATAACCATGACCAAATAAAAAGAGACACTACTCTTTTTTTTTTAACTTTTTTTTTTATTTATTTATCTTTAGAGGGGAAGGGAAGGAGAGAGGGAGAGAAACATCAATGTGCGGTTGCCTCTTGTATGTCCCCTGACGGGAACTGGCCTGGCAACCTAGGCATGTGCCCTGACTGGGAATCGAACCGCGACCCTTTGGTTCACAGGCCCGCGCTCAATCCACTAGAGACACTACTCTTATGGCAGAAAATTTATTCACTCAAACAGTAAAAATTGCAACTACTTATAATTCTACATGTTATTTTAGTTTCTAGCATGTATACATATATTAGTATAAAATATATTATATATATTTTCTTCCAGGATATTGCTTAACTCATTCTCAAAAATAATAATTATTATTTTTTACCCATTGATTCTACCCATATAACATTGGGTTGAACCCTCATCACCTCTTTTTAAGATTATTAAAATAGCCTCCTAACCTTTTTTTTCTTACTTTTGCTTTTGCCTTTCAACATACTATATTTCAGTGCAACAGCAAGGCAATCTGAGTTACTTAGACCTCATTATTCCTCTACTCAAAATCCTTCCCTGGGCCCCATTTCACTCAGTAGAGGATATTGTTTACAATGACCCTCTTATCTTCCATCCAGCCAGTTCTCTCAGATGTAGTTCCCTAATAATCTCTGACTCAGCAAAGAAAAAAAAGTAGCATTTAAAAAAACATTTTTTTTCTCAAACATTGCAGGCTTGCTCATGTTTCAGGCCCTCTGACATGAAACCTAAGTTTCTTCCCACAAGAAACTTTTACCCATTCACAAACTGTTCAGATCTTTACTCAAATATAACCTGCTTCTCTTATGATATAATCTGGGTCCCCAAACAAAAGTGACTTCCAAATACAACATTTGATCTTAGCCAAAAGGCTGAGAAGCAATAACCACCAAATACGTAAGTTGCTCTTAACCATCTATTACTACCCTGAATAATCGATGTCCTCCACACATTTCATCATCTAACATTCTAGCATTTTTTTTTTTTTTGCTAATTGTTCAGACATCACTCTAGAAAATAAACTCTCTGAATTCTTGTTTTTTTAGTCCTTGTTGTATTCCCAATAATTAGAATAGTACAAGAAACACAACAGTTGCTCGTTAGATATTTGTTAAATAAAGTAATGAATGTCAACAAAAATACTAATATTTAGAAACTGGGTAAAATATAATATCATTATCTTAATAATTTTTTTTAGATATTTCCATGATAAAATCTTTAAGTCTGACTTTCATGACAGAATTGTTATCAAATTGTGAACATAAAAGTAAACCAATAAAATTATATAATGGAGACTTCTATACTCTCATATTTATATTGAAACTCAGTGATTTCTAGAAAAAAAATAACTGCCCACATGGACTATCTCAACACAAATATGAGGTCAGTCAAGTTGTGGTAATCATATGTCACTTTGAACACTAACAGAGATTGGGATTTCTTTCATATGAACATTTACATAAAATATTGCATTTCTTTAAATAAAATGTTCACATGTGTTTCTGTTAACAATATTATCCCAATGCAAATGTGAATAACCCTTCAAGTCAAAGTGAAATGAAAGAATTGAGAAGGAATGGCTTTCTGACAGAAACAAGTGCTAGTGCTAAAATCACTGGAATTTTTTTTTTGAAGCATAGAATTTTTTTATAAATTGTATGAAAATTATAATAATCTTGTCTGCTAAATTAAAGAATAGAAAGTAGATAAAAGCCTTTGGGTTACCTTAATATTGAACTATGAAATTACAAGAACATAAAATGTGCTTTAATTTTTTAATGCTATTGTGAAAGATGTTGCCACCTAGAGTCAAAACGTACTGGATATTTAGTCTGTTTTATAGACAAAAATCATGTGACAAAAATATTAATTTTGATTAAGTTGTAAAATATATTTTGTTACAATATAAAGTATGTGACGTATTTGATTAAGGTATCTGGGCACATTCAAAGATGAATTGACATTTATTTATGCAGAAAATATCATGGTTTTAAATATTGATATTGAATAGAATAATTGAAGATTGCTTTTATTACTTCTCCAGGTTTTCAAAAATATTTTATTGAGAAGACAATTGAATCTAAAAAAACAAACTAAGCAAACAAGAACAGATACAGAATCATGGATATGAATAGTATGTTGATGATTGCTAGATGGGAGAGTGGAAGGGGTGAAGAGGTGAGGCGATTAAGAAGTACAAATCAGTTACAGAATAGCCATGGGGATGTAAAGTACAGTATGGGAAATGGAGTAGTCACAGAACTTACATGCATGACCCATGGACATGAACAAGAGTGTGGTGATTGCCTGAGGGAGTTGGGGGTCCTGTGTGCAGGGGGGCAAAGTGGGAAAAATTGAGACAACTATAATAGCATAATCAATAAAATATAATTTAAAAAGAGAGAGAAGAAAAATAAAATGTAACAAATAAAATTTGGGTTGAAATACCATACATTTTTTAACAAAATGTGCATGAAGTCTAAACATTGTTAATTTTATACTTCAACATAAAGAAAATAAAACTGCCAATGAAACCAAAATTACATTTAAAGTTTCCATTAATTGATGCATTCTGCATCCATGTAAGAACTGGTGTGGATAAGAAATTACCTCATTGTGCATAAATATAACTGTATCAAAATCAGGTTTACATACACTGCTGTCCCCACACACTCACAGCCTCCCCCCATTATCAACATCCTGACTGTGAGTGGTACAAAGTTGAGAGTGGGGTAGATTGTACTACTGTTTGTGAGTGTGTGTGTGTGTGTGGGGGGGAGGGTGTGTATGGGAACTCTCTTTGTACTTCTGCTCAATTTTTTTCTGTGAAACTAAACTACTATAAAAATAAAGTCTTTAAATGGAGGAAGAAATCAATCACAATAATGACAGAATAATAAAGGATATAAGGTCATGACAAAAGCTGAAATCTTGTGTTTGCATAAGAAGATTCTATTTTGTTTCTCATGTTTAATAGTAGTTGTAATTTAAAATAACTGATTTCTGTTGATGTGGATAGACCAACAAAATGTTAATATTAGTTATCGCCTTTATACACATGGTATTCATTAACGCTACATTTATTCTGTGAGTTATTCTGTGACTTTACAAAATTGTATCTAGATGAATGATTTTATTTCCTTCTAATGCTTGGATGATTTGTATGGTCATTTGGCACTTGACAAGCTGCATTATGACATGCTATCAGCCTTGTATTAGACAGAAAACTAATTATTTCAAAGAATATCTACATGGAAAAATGAAGTATATAAAGAGCGCAGTTTTTAAGGGTGATGTCAGAGGAACAATGAAAGATTTGTCAAATAGAGGAAGTTTAAGTTGTAAATTTTTAAAATAAGTTTAAATTGTCCTCGCTATTCATTTGATCAATTTCATTACATAGAAAGTAAATGTAATTCAAGAATGCAGCCACTTAGAACCTGCATGAATATAATATTTATTGTCAAAGTCTGTATATTGGGGTTAATGAATTTTAAAAATGGTAGGAATAAACATGCTCAGTAGATCTAAATGGGAGCCAAGAATTTGGATTTTTTTGTATTTTATTTTTTAATATATTTTATTGATTATGCTATTACAGTTGTCCCATTTCTCCCCCATCATTCCCCTCCACCCTGCACACCCGCTCCCTCCTGCATCCTCCCGCTTTAGTTCATGTCCATGTGTCATAAGTTCTTTAGCTTCTACATTTACCACACTATTCTTGCCCTCCCCCTATTTTCTACCCACCGTCTATGCTACTTATTCTCTGTACCTTTTCCCCCTCTCTCCTCCTCCCACTCCTCTGTCGCTAACCCTCCATATGATCTCCATTTCTGTGGTTCTGTTCCTGTTCTAATTGTTTGCTTTTGTTTTAGGTGTGGTTGTTAATAGCTGTGAGTTTGCTGTCTTTTCACTGTCCTATTTTTGATCTTCTTTTTCTTAGATAAGTCCCTTTCACATTTCATATAATAAGGGCTTGTTGATGATGAACTCCTTGAACTTGACCTTATCTGAGAAGCGCTTTACCTGTCCTTCCATTCTAAATGACAGCTTTGCTGGATAGAGCAATTTTGGATGTAGGACCCTGACTGTCAAGACTTCAAATACTTCTTTCCAGCCCCTTCTTACCTTCCAGCCCCTTCTTACCTTCTCTCTTTTGAGAAATCAGCTGACAGTCTGATGGGAACTCCTTTGTAGGTGACTGTCCCCTTATCCCTTGCTGCTTCTAGAACTCTCTCCTTCATTTTAATCTTGGCTAATGTAATTATGATGTGCCTTGGTGTGTTCCTCCTTGAGTCCAGCATCTTTGGGACTCTCTGAGCTTCTTGGACTTCCTGCAAGTCTATTTCCTTTGCCATATTGGGGAAGTTCTCCTTTATTATTTGTTCAAATAACTTTTCCAAGTGTTGCTCTTCTTTTTCTCCTTCTGGTACCCCTATAATTTGGATGTTGGAATATTTAAAGATGTCCTGGAGGTTGCTAAGCCTCCTCATTTTTTTGAATTCTCGTTTCTTCATTCTTTTCTGTTTGGTTGATTCTTTTTTCCTTCTGGTCCACTCCATTGATTTGAGTTTTTCCTCCCCGTTTTCCTCCCATCTCTATCGGTTCCCCATGCATTTTCCGTCATTTCACTTAGTGTAGCCTTCATTTGTTCATCTAATTTGTGACCAAAAACAACCAATTCTGTGAGCATCCTGATCACCAGTGCTTTGAACTGTGCATTTGATAGGTTGGCTATGTCTTGGTTGCTTAGATGTATTTGCTCTGCAGCTTTCATCTGTTCTTCCACTTGAGCCTTTTTTTTTTTGGTGGGGGGGTTTCTGGTCGTGCCTGTTAAGTAGCGAGGGGCAGAGCCTTAGGTATTCACTAATGCCGGGCAACCCAGTCACTGGGTTGTGACATTGTATGTGGGAGCAGGGTCAGAGAGGGAACAGAGAGGGAACAATGGTGCTTGCTCCACTCTCTCTCATATCCCCATCCCCTCCTCCACTTCCCACAAGCAAATTGGGCCCTTCTGGTGCTGTCTCCCAGGTGACAGGCCATGCGTGTTCCAGGACCCTGTGGGTCTCTCCAAGGTACTCTCCTGTGAGGCTGGGAGTTTCTCCAGGTATCTCAATGCCCACAAGTGTTTTCAATCGGTGCTTTTAGGCTTTATTTCCTGGGGCTGGGGCCCTGGATTGCATGGTCTGTCTGCCCATTTTTGCCTGGTTTATCTGTGTGCAAATGTGTGTCTGCAGTCAGCTGCCTTGCATACCTGGGTTCTGCTAGCCGTTGCCTGCATGCCCAGGACCACCAACCACCACTTTTCCCTGTCACAACCCCTCTCCAAGGGCCACCGGCTCTGCCCTCTTACTGGTCTGGATGAATGGTTGTCAAATTTCCGTACAGTTCAGTTTTCTGTCAGATCCTGGATGTTTTTTTGTTTCTAAATTTTTGTTGTCCTTAATTTTGGTTGTATGAGGATACACAGTGTGTCTACCTATGCCTCAATCTTGGCCGGAGGTCCAGGACTTGGAATTTTTATCTATAGTCTTGGTTCACTCCAGTTCCTGATCTTCTTCTATTATAAATGAATCTCTCTAAAATGAAATTTGTCATTTCCTAATTTTATACTTAGAACAAGATAATACATTATACTTACTCTAAGGTTATGATAATTGTCCTTTTCTTTTAAAATTTGAATTATAATGGAATTTATTTGATTGGACAGTTCATTGTTAATGCTGCTTAGTAAATCTAGTTGTTTGCCATATATTTTATTATAAAAAAACTTAAAATATCTATTATGTTGGAGTTAATTCTGCTTTGCTGTTAAAATAAAAAATTTAATATGTTAATTTTGAAGAATCCAAAGAGATAGTAATGTTTATGGAGTAGAAAGTCATATTAAATGGACTCAGTTTTCTTCTGCATTATGTTATACTAAGAAAATAGGAATATAATCATTTTAATGTGGCTACAAAATATCTATTCAGAAGTTCCAGGGTTTTTCTCCCTAGGATTACTAAAGGCTCAAATCAATTTACTTCACCATCCTCTGCTAAATTGTGCACTTCTTCAAGGACATGCTTTATTCATCATTGTATTCCCAGTGCCTAATTCAGTATCTGTTAGAGTAAGTGTTCAATTAAATATTTCTAAATGAAGTTCAGTGACTCTTAGTTTCGAAGGAATATAATTTTCACTGCAGCAATAAATATCTATAACTAAGGTGAATCAGATTCGAATTTCTAAATACAAATGTCTAAAATTCTAAATAGCATAGTGGAGAAAAGATTGAGGGTGAGATATCATATTAAATAAATAAATTTAATTGATATTACATAAAAATTATAGCAATGCATTTTTAAATGCTTAAAACCACAGCAAATGAAAATACCATAGTAGCTTTTATATGTAAAAGTTTTGTATATTTGTAGTTTTAAGTATGCGATGAATTTTTATATGTATGGTTTGAAAATAATAAGAAAATAGGTAATATTATGTTTCATGATATTTTTATTCATTCTTGACATTTAGTTGATTTACAAGTAATCTGTGAGACTAATCTTCATTTATTATTGAGGTAAATTGACATATATTATATTTGTACCTGGTGTACAATATAATGATCCAGTATTTATATTTATGGTGAAGTGATTACAGTAAATCTAATTAACATGTTTCCATACATAATTTTTCTTTTTGATTGTGATGAGAACTGTAAGATTCATTCTGTGACTGGAGGTTTGTATGTTTTGTCTACCCTCACCCATTTTGCCCACCCTCTATCCCCCACATCAGGCAACCATCAATCTCTTTATATGTAGTATGTATTTGATTATTTATTTTTCCACATATTAGTAAAACTAATGAACATGACTTAACATTATGCCCTCAATGTCCATCCTTGCTATCAGAAATGACAAGATTTTATTCTTCTTTTTTATGGCTGAATAACATGTATGCCACAATATCTTGATTTATTCATCAGTCAGTAGATACATGCCATTTTCATGTCTGGGTTACCGTAAAGATACTGCAATAAACATAGAATACACATATCATTCCAAATTAATTTTTTAAGTTATTTTGTTGATTTTACAGAAAGGGAAGGGGTGGAGAATGAGAGAGATGTTGATTTGTTGTTTTATTTATTCATTAATTCATCATTTGCTTCTTATATGTGCCTTGACTGGGAATGGGACCCACAACCTTGGCATATCAAATTGAGCTACCAAGCCAGAATTAATCCAAGTTAATGGTTTTTGTTTTCTTTGGATAAATACAAAGAAGTAGAATTTCTGGATCATATGGTACTGGTATTTTTTAAGTTTTTGAAGAGGATTTATACTGTTTTCCTGGGGCTGTGTCAATTTATGTTCCCACCAACAGTGACAAGGGTTCCATTTCTCCACTCTTCAGCAAAACTTGTTATTTGTCTTTTATAATAACCATCCCATCAGGTGTGAGGTGGTAGTGCATTGTGGTTTCGATTTGCATTTTCCTCATGGCTAGTGAAGTCAACCAGTTTTTCATGGATTTGTGGGCTATCTATATGCCTACTTTGGAAAAAAAATGTTTATTCAGATTCTCTGCCTATTTTTATTTGTTCTTTTTTCTATTTTGTATATTCACCCCTTATCAAATAGATGATTTGCACATATTGTCTTCCATTTTATATGTTGCCTGTTCATTTTGTTGGTTTCTTTTGTTGTACAGATGCTTTAATGTGATGTAGTTCTACCTGTTTATTTTTACTCTTGTTGCCTTTGATTGTGGTATCAAATAAAAAAATGATCACTAAGACTGATGTCAAGATGCTTAGTACCTATGTTTATTCTAGGGAATTTAAGTTTTCAGGTATTACATTCAAGTCTTTAATCCCTTTTGAGCTTAATTTTGTTTAGAGAATAACATAGTGATCTAGTTTCACATTTTTTTAATGTGTCTGTCCAGTTTTTCCAATAGCATATATTCAAAAGACTACTGTTTCCCCATTTTCTACTCTTGACTTTTATGTCATAAATTAATTGACCATATATATGTGAGTTTATTTATGGGCTCTCTCTTCTGTTCTATTGATATCTCTGTCTGTATTTATGTCAGTATCATAAGTTTTGATTATTATAATTTTGTAACGTAGTTTGAAATCAGGGAATATGATGCCTCCAACTTTGTTTTCTTTATTTTTTCACAAGTATGCTTTGGATAGTTATAGTATTTTTGTTGTTCCATGAAAATTTTAGAATTCTTTGTTCTAATTCTTTGAAAACTGCCATTGTTATTTTTATAAGGATTGCATTAAATCTGTTGTTTAGGGTAATATGAACTTTTTAACAATATTAATTCTACTTCATGAGCATGGAATATTTTTCCATTTATTTGCATCTTCAATTTCTTTTATCAGTTTCTTATGCTTTTCAGTGTACAGATCTTTTACCTCTGATTAAATTATTCCAAGGTATTTTGTTATTGTTGATGTGTAGTAATTTATTATTAGTGTGTAAAAGTACAACAAAGTTTGTATATTTATTTTGTATCCTGCAACTTGGTTGAATTAATTTGTTAGGTCTTAATTTTTTTGGTAGAGTCTTTAGGGTAGAAACTAATTTCAAAATTAAAATTTGAATTTTAAACTTTAAAATAGTTAATGTTATTATCTATAAATTTTATCTAAAATTTTAAAGTGAATTTGTTGTGTTCATATTGTCAGGCAATATTTAAATGGGCTTGAAAATTTATAAAAGATTGTGGATTTTATTTCTTGCTCTCCATTGACAGGTTTTGTAACCTAATATTGACCAAAGTTTTTCATCATTTCCTCAACAAAACAGTTGCTATATTATTTAACAAACTACTTTAACAACAGGATCCCTGGTACTCAGCTGCTATCGCAAATCCACAGAACACACACAATAGAACAGGAGTTGGTTCATCCTAATTCTTTGGGACTTGGTTTATCAGTGTTTCTTTAGACAGCCTCTCTGGGATTTATTATATTAAAGTTAACTCTAGGTAAGTATTATTTCACTTATATGTGGACTCTAAAATAAAAGCAAAACTGGAAAAAAAAAAACAATACAAAACAAAAACAGATTCACAACAATATAGATCAACCTGACGGTTGCTAGACGGGAGTGGGGGGAGAATGGATAAAACAGGTGAAGGAGAATTTGCACAGTAATAGATGATTCCTAGACTTAGTATAGCAATTACATGATAAGATATATGAATGTTCAATCACTAATTTATACAACTGAAACTAATAAAATATTGTATACTGACTATACTTAAATTTTAAAAAAGTTTACCCTGATGTGCATCCTTACTACACACAGTGACTGATACTATTACTCATGCTAATTAGCAGCTTTCTATGGGTTCAAGATACCCAGTGATTACATCAAAGCTAATCTAAATCAATAATTTATTAAAAGACATAATTTAGGCTGACATCTGGTGAAAAAGTTCAGGATTCTATTTGTGAAATTTCTCATTTCTAATTTCTCAATAGATTCGAATACTGATTACTTAAATTTGACAAAAATGCTAAAATAGTAAATAGTATTCAGTATAACAGTTTCAAGCATAAGAGACATCTCAGTATTTTCAAATTTGGAGCCAAATCTAGCAATAAAAAAAAGCATAGTTTATGTAATATTTTGAGTAGGACTGTAAAAACTAACAGCAGGGTTTCAGGTGAAAAACAAACAAAAATTTAGAAATTTAAAGTTATCTATGTGTAAGTGGAGATATTGACAATAAATATTGGAGAAGAGTATGCTCTGATTTCTGAATGATTTTTAGCCACATAAAATAATTTCTCTGTTTAAATTAAGGGAAGTGACTATTCTAAGTAGACTGGTCATTAACTGAACATTGGCTACATAGCTAATATGGCTAAAAATAGATTAATTGTGTAAGGTGTCACTATCATCATTGCAATCAGTCGATTATCATGTAGAGTCATGAAATTTGTTCCAGGCTTCTTATCTAAAACTGATGTATCCAAATCTATAGCTGATCTTTTTTAAATAATGACAGGGGTTGGAATGTAAACCTACAGACCTAGGCTTGAGTAGACATAATGGTGTTCCTGGGATCAAACATCTGGTTGATTAAATTATCTAGAAGTTTTGCTTTTTGGAATATTTTAACTTAGTATACTGTTAAGTGGGTTTTTAAATCACAGTAAATTGATATTTAAGAAACATTTATGTAATAGAGTATACAACTCTCATATTTCAAAAGTTTCTCCAACCTGATGTTACATTATATATTTGATTACTTGTCTATCACCTGTCTCTTACTCAAGAAAACAGGGAATTTTCATGTTTTATTCAGTGCTTAGATAGCTGCATGATGCAGAAAAGGTACTCATTAAATATTAGTAAAATAAATAAATATATGAGTGTACAAGGCCAGATGCCAAAGCATTTAGAGAAGGTAATTATGAAAGGAAGACCCTTTGTTTGTGCTTCCTCCTTCATAAAACAATTGAGTGTACCCTGAGACCTCACTTGTTTTAGCCCCAAACATTAACTCAAGTGCTAAGGCTATAACCCATCATAGCTTAATTCCACACTATTAGATATTGGCCAGCTTCCAGCAACAGTTGATGATTAAGCTGAGTCTTAATCAGAATTGCCTCCTGGTGATAAGTAGTGAAGTCAAAATCAGAAAAATTAGATATATGTCCTTAACTGAAAGGATTAGTTTGAGATTTGAAATGAAGGTATATAGCTAAAATAAGGGGGAGAATAGTTAGAGTTTGGAATCTTACCCAAATCACAGAAGACTAATATATTTGGTTAGGACTACTGCTGTCTCTGTATAGTCACAATGCTGGAAGATAGAGACCAAATACTGGATAGTTCTCCTGAGACTTTATTCCCTGTCTGTAACAATATTAAATATTAATAAAATATTAACAATAATTATTTTAGCTGGTGGATTTTATTTATTTTTCAAATATTCATAGTTCTTCCTCTAACCTACTCTGGGAGACATTAGCATGTTTTTAGATACAATGGGAGCAATTATATTTAATAAAATAAATGTTAAAAGTCACTTTATTATGTTCCTTGAGAGATAAGTATTAAGCCTTGTTATCAGCCAGTCATAATACTTCTATCCAATTTGAGGCAGGTTCAAAGGACAGGATTCTTTCTACTGTCTTAACTTTCAAAAAGCAAGCAAGCAAACAAGCAATACATATCTGTTGATTACAGCATCTGTTATGTTTTTGATAAAATGTATGTATACTTTTACAATAATGACTTATTGACCACAGTACAGTATTTCAATTTTTATCTTTTTTCCTTAAAAATTGAAATAGTTTTAGTAGGAGATTCATATTGCCAAATTTTAGCATAGTATGCCCAAGAAGAGGAGGGTTAGAATGAGTACAGGTAATGGAAAGACAAAACACAGAGGGATGTAAAAAGGCTTAAAATAAAGAAGGTGGAATAATGCTGTCTTTTATGTGCCCAGTGAATACAACAGAAAAAAAGTAGTTGAAAAGTAGGATGCCAGATCTATAATTGACTCATTTGCTTCTTGCTAATATAGTTTTATTTTTCTCCTTATTAATCATACTAGATTTCCATCTATTTCATTAAGTCCTCTATCAAATTAACTTCAACTTCTGTAGGTGAACTAGACTTTCATTTACAAAGTAGAAACCATTAAGTGAGAATTCCCAGATTTTTCTTTGTCTCCACACCCTAATTTACAAATAAAATAACGTTCTGATGTCCTCTACTTCCTGTCACAGAAGTGGTAGGCTCTACAATTTCAGAACTGGTCAGTGAAATGTAAAGAAAAAGTGTCATTCCTTATGTACATCTTCTAGACAATCAACTACAGATAATAAATATTTCTTATTACCTTTACTACTTTCACCTTTCCTGGCTTGAGTTACTCAGATAACAAAACCATTTCAAAAACTCAATCATAAAATATATTTGTGATAGGTTGATTGGGTTTAATTCTGTCATTCTTTTTCACTACTTTCTTATTATTCTTTATTTTTCATTTTACCCTAACTTTTAAATCCTCTATATTTGTTGATGCAGATACCGGCCTGCAGTGTCCACATCATTATGGATGAAATGAAACATTCACACGGACCACTGAGTCCAGTGGAGGAAAAAGGACAGCATGACTTTTCTCTCGAGGGGAGCAAAAGCCTTGGCCCTTGCCATGACTGGCCTTTATTGGGTTTCTTTGCACATTACATGATGATCCTCATTTACTATGCACAGGTTCACTTTAGGTGGTTACATTTTACAGACAACAAAGGAGATGATGCCACTAATCACATCACAGAAGAAGGATATTTGCAAATGAAAAGGGAAAAGTGTTTGAACCAGTTATGTTCCATACTAGGGAGTTTTAGCGTAGATATTAGGAAGTTACAGTAAGCTGTCCCAATTCAGGGTGAAGGAGTTTTAGCAAAAGCAAGTCCTAAAGCAGCCTAGGTACATTACAGGCCTGATTCCCCACAGGAGAACCTATCCATGGATGTTGGTCCTGTGAATCTCCAAGTGGGAGCTGGGCCCATGCCATGTAGAATGGTCTCCTACAATTTGTATTAATTCAAAGGTAGAAAATTATATATATATATATATATATATATATATATATATATATATATATATATATATACACACACACACATATATATATATATAATATTTTTTTAAAAGTGAGAGTTTTTAAAAAATTATTGTTCAAGTACAGTTGTCTCCATTTTCACCCCACTCCATTCATCCCCACCTCAGACCCCTTTTGGTTTTGTCCATGTGTCCTTTATACAGGTTTCTTGATAGACCTTCCCCTATTTTCCCCCATTATACCTTTCCTCTCCCTACTCTGGTTACTGTCAGTTTGTTCTTTATTTCAGTGTCTCTGGTTATATCTTGTTTGCTTGTTTGTTTTGTTGATTAGGTTTCCCTTATAGGTGAAATCATATGGTATTTGTCTTTCACCACCTGGCTTACTTCACTTAGTATAATGCTTTCCAGTTCCATCCATGCTGTCTCAAAGGGTAGGAGCTCCTACTTTCTGCTACATAGCATTCCATTGTGTAAATGTACCACAGTCTTTATCCACTAATTTACTGGTGGGCACTCAGGTTGCTTCTAGCACTTGGCTATTGTAATTTGTGCTGCTATGAACATTGGGGTGCATAGATTCTTTGACTAGCCATCAGAGAGATGCATACTGCATCCCACATTGGTGGGAATGCAGACTGGTATAGCCACTGTGGAAAACAGTATAGAATTTCCTGAGAAAAGAATTTATTTTATTAATTTACTTATATTAAATTATTACTATTATTATTAATTGCAATAAATAGTTTGGTATGCATTTCTTTTTGTGTGCACATTCAAACAAGGAATATAAATTTGTTGCAATGTGTTTTAGTACTTAATATATATTGGGCATTTTTTTTCTATATCAGTAAAGTAGATATAAGTCTTTTTTTTGTTATCGGTCTTTTAAGTAATTCAATATTTTAAATAATTTTAATGCACCACACTATTAATAAATAAATAAGCTATTACTAATACAAAGCCCATTGTTCTTTTCTCTAACCGTATTTACCTAGCAGAGGCAGTCACTTTCTTATATGTATGTCATTAATATAAGACTTCATTGTAGGCAGAAATGATAGTACAAACTTTAGAGGTAAATGAGTGAGATGACATTTTCAAGGACATGAAGGTGGTTGGAAATGTCTAGTGTACAGAGGTGCAAAGGTAGGTATGAGAAGACTAAACTGGTAATATTATCTAGGTGGCAAGATGAATAATTATAGATTGTGATTTAAAAAAAAAAAAAACTTTATCCTGAGCATTGATAATCCACTATGAACCCTTAGATATAGTATTAGAAGATAAGAGAGGTCATCAAGGAACCTGTATAAAGCACACATGGACAAAACCAAAGGGGGTAGGTTCTAGGGTAGGAAGTGGGGATGGGTGGGGCAAGGGGTGTGGTGGGGTAAAAACAGAGACAACTGTACTTGAACAACAATAATAGATAGATGATAGATAGATGATAGATAGATAGATAGATAAGTAGATAAGTAGATAGATAGATAAGAAGATCAGAGATGTTGGTTAGAAAATTACTCTGGCTGCAATGCAGAGAAGAGATTGAAAAGAAGACTAGAAATGGCAGAATCATAATGGAGACTTATAATAGGAGTGGAAAGAAGCAAATTGATTGCAATATACTAATGAAATGGAATATAAAGGACATAAGCATTTGTTTTTACTTTCCACATACATTTATGGAAGTTTTGAAATGTGTAGATTTCATGCCAGGTGCTCAGAAGAATTTAATGAGACAGACATGTTCTCTTGTCTTACAGATCCCCTAATCCGGTGAGAAGCACAGACAAACACACAGCAGTAAGGAATAAGCTGCATGGGCAGTTTTTCATTGTACATCAGAGGAAGACTGATAAATCTTCATTTGTGGTTTATTTCATTATATATGTTGGGTAAGATGATTCAAGTGTGCCAATCAACACACTGATTGAGTCTAAGGAATGATGATGTTCCATTAACGCAGGTAGAAATCTGCAAGAATCAGAGTTTGTAGCAATTTTCTCTTGAACAATCTGAGAGTAATCCCCAGGGGCATTAAAATAGAAACATATTGTGGCCCCTATTATTAGCTATAAATTCCTGAAAATGTGTTATCACTTTAGGATGAACTGATAATGTTACCTTCCTATATGGAAAATAGTTATAAGTCCATGACATTTTTTTTTTCATCACAAATTATCTTTCTGGACTACTCTTATTTAACTTCATCTACTAGCAGGTCTATGCTATTCTAAAATCATTGTCATAAATTTTTGGCAGCTGTCTATCAGCCCATAAAAAGGTTATGGTTAAGAATGCCATGTAGAAAACTTTCTTTTGCTTACCTACATGAATATTTTTCAAGTACTCTTTCATTTTAAAAATACAAGAGAACATTACATTGATCACAGTCTCATGTTTTATGGACACTTGAATGGGAATTATTAACATCTGAATTTGTTGCTTTAGTATACCAGTTTTATTACATTTCTAGAATAAATTAGTTTCCCCATGTTTTATAACATAGAAATCAAGTGTGTTAGCATTCCATGTGTCTTAACTTCAAAGTAAACTCACAATGTATTTTTAGTACCTGAATATTCTATGTAATAAAAACATCAACTAGTTGTATTCTTGGTGCTTGTCAGGTATATAGTCTAATTACTCTCTCCCAGTGCTTTTCAAAAGCAGTTCTGAGAGAACTAGTATTTATAGAGGCTTATCTGTAACATTAAATCTAATTATTATTTTTGATACTCTAAAATCTATGCTAGATTCATCCAAGTCATTTGAAACAGTTATCTAGACTGGTTTTTTATTGACTTCTGGTTTAATTACTTTGGCTGAACTGTACTTTGAAGCTATAGCTGAAACTGTCATACACCTACGTATCAAAGCATGATAATTTTTTTTAAAGTTGACATTATTATTTACAAGAATGCTTATAGAGATATATTGAATACAGTACACAGATCTCACCTTTTCAATACTCACGAGAATGTTTCCAACAATTTATTTTCCTTATGAATAATATATCCTTGAGCAAGTGCTGTCTTCTATACTTGACTGAAATTTTAGGGTACCATAGACACAGGCAATAGTGTGGTGATTACCAGAGAGAAAAGGGCATGGGGAAGGTAGAAGCGGGTAGAAGGGTGATAAATGTTAATGGGAGGAGGCTTGACTTGCAGTGGTAAACATACAATACAATATATATGATGATATATTATAGAATTCTACACTTGAAACCTATATAATTTTATTAACCCATGTCACCCAAATAATTCAATACTTATTTTTTTTTAAAGACAGACTTTTAAAAATATTTATTTATTTTTAGAGAGATGGGAAGGGAGGGAGATAGAGAGGGAGTGAAACATCAATGTGTGGTTGCCTCTTGCACACCTCCTACTGGGAACCTGGCACGTAACCCAAGCATGTGTCCTAGACTGAGAATCAACCAGTGATCCTTTGGTTCACAGGCTGGCACTTAATCCACTGAGCTACACCAGCCAGAGCACAATATTTTTTAAAAAATAAGTAAAAATGCTATATTTGTGATTAAACAATCTACTAAAAATCTTGAATATATATATTTTCAGGTAGCTTTTGGGAGATATAAAGTCAGTTACCTATCATATGCTAGTTTGATGCATACACCTATCTTATTTTTTTCTTTTATCAGATTCATCGGGGCAACATTGGTTAATAAAATTATATAGGTTTCAAGTCTACAATTCTTTGATACATCATCACTATACTTCATTGTAGTGTTTGCCCTCTGCTCAAAGTCAAGTCTTTTTCTGTCACAATATATTTGACCCTGTTTACCTTTTACTACCCCTTCCAACTCCCTTCCCCCAATAACATCATACTGTTGTCTTTTCTATAAGTTTTTGTTCACTTGTTGCTTTCAGTTTTATATATCACATATGAATGAAATTAAATGATTCTTGACTTTTTCTGTCTGAGTTATTTCAGTTAGCATTATATTCTCAAGATTCATCCATGTTGTTGCAAATGACAGTATTTCATCTTTATTTATGGCTGAGTAGTCATATTACACTGTATATAGACACCACATATTCTTCATCCAATGATCTATCAAAAGAGATTTAAGTTGTTTCCATGTCTTGGTCACTGTGAATACTGATGCAATGGACACAGGGATTCATATATCTTTGCTAATAAATGTTTTCAATTTTTTCAGGTAGATACCCTGAAGAAGGTTGACTGGGTCATATGACAGTTCTCATCTTAATTTATACAAATTTACATTGGCTATACAAGTTTATATTCCTACCAGCAGAGAATGAGGGTTCTTTTTTCTCCACAACCCATACACTTGTTACAATTATACTTATTGTGTTGATAATAGCCATTCTAACAAGTTAAGTTGATATCTCATTGTAGGTTTGATTTACACTTCTTTAAATACTACTTTTTTGAATCTATATTGTTTTCTTGCTTTCAATTTTGTAACGATTTAAAAAAATATGTAGGAAATCATCTTATATTAAGAGAATATATAAGAAAATAAATTATATTTTGATATTTGCAATAAACTATTTTATAGTCATATCTTATGTTTTAATATTAATGTATTAGTTTACACTTATATAACATATTCTTATTCAACCATTCATTCATTATTTCAATAAATATCACTGAGTAACCAACTGTGCATTATGTAGGATGATGAAATACAAGGTTGGAAAATATATTCTTCTCAGATCTTGAAATTCATATATTAGTTGAAATAATACACATGTATGTAACACAAAGCAAATATAGATGTTGCAGTGATAGAAACCTGAAAAAGATTATTAGTGGAATAAGCAATCAAATAAATATTTAGTTATGCTATATTTTTATTTCAGAGGTTAAATACATATCACTTTTTGCTCACTTGTTTTTTCACTGTAAAATGGATCTGTACCTAAACTACTTTATTCAATAGAAATTTATTTTATTATATTAATTAAAATTTAAATATCTAAATTGTTTCTATGTCTATATGTTGGTCACCTTAACAATTGTATCAATATGCATTTTAACTTTTTTTTTTGACATAATAGCTTTAGACTTAAAATTATTGCAACGATAATACATAATTTCTGTGTATTCACATTGTTTTACTTATTTTTAACAACTTACTTTGATATGATACATTTGTCAAAGCTAGTAAAAACAATTGATTAATCTCATTAAGTAAAGCTGATGCATTATTTAGATCCTTAGTTTTTCCTTAGTGTCTTTTCTGTTCCAACATCCCACTGAGGATACTACATACATTTATTATTCATACCTTCTTAGGATTCTCTTGTCTGTGAGAGTTTGCTGACATTGCTTGTTTTCGATGCTACTTTATTTCTCAAGTCAGTCAGCTTTGGCATTGGGACTCCTTCAGGTAGCTTCTGTATCTTTTTTATATACCTCAATTAATATAAAGAGTTTTATTTTCTGTTGTTTTGTGTACATGCTGGCACTATAAGATATTCCACACTGATTCTGTATATTTCTAGCTACAGTCCTAGAATCATTTATTCCTTTTTATAGGAAATGGTGTAAAAAAAAACATGTTCTGGTGATAGATATGCTCAAGGCTATTAGAATGTTGTTATTTCAATGCCCCTCACTGACAAAGCAAGGACAAGTGTGTTTACTAATCTGTGTTTCATGTCTTATATAAACATATCTACTAATATATCTTAATGTAACCATCTATATCAATATTAAGCTAAATATGGATTCACACTGAATCTTCTACTCAAGTTTTATACAAGAATTAATCTACTCTCTTCCCCTTACCTTTGTGCAACGTTACACCCTAACAGTGAAAATCCTGGTTCCCAGCATGTTTCATTAATTTACTTTATTATTATATCTGTTACACATGCATAGTAGTTTTAGGATTATAAACCTCTGCTCCCATGGTGATGTTGGAGTGGGAGACTTTATCAATGGAAGTACAGTGCCTGCATCCAGTCCTTTTGCCTTTGACCACACAGGCTCCACGCGTGTTGAAATTTATTTGTTACAGTTTTATTTGGTTATTCCCTTCAGTGAAGCAGTTTCATACATTTTTTAAATACTTAGATTATTTTGTCACATCTACATTTCATCCAAAAATCCTCTGGCTTCCTAAATGATATTTTTATTTGTTTGCATACTTAGAATTTACTGTTTGAACTATTAAAACCTGAATTTTGACGAATGTTTAATGCCTTGTATTTATCATTTAATAATATACAGAATATTTTACTATGCTAAAAGAAACAAAAACTACATTTCATCTATCCATTCTGCCTGACCCTGCACCAAACCCTTGGCAGCCACTGATCTAACATCTCTATTTGTTATCATTTTCCAAAATGTCATGTAAGTGTCATCATTACAGTATGTAGATTTTTTAGACTTACTTCTTTGACATAAAGATATACATTTATGATTCATACATGCATTTTTGTTACTTGTGACATAACTTTTTATCATTGAATAATAGTCCATTGTATGCATGCACAAATTTTGTTTATTCATTCACCTATTGATATCTTAATTGCTTTCAGTTTGGTTAATTCTGAGTAAAATTTTATAAATATTCACTAATAGGTTTTTGGGTAGATATAAGTTTTAAAATTAGCTAGGATTCAATTGCTGAATTGTATGGGAAAATGAAGTTTAATTTTGAAAAAAAGATAAATTATTTTACAAAGTGACTGTACCATTTGTGTTACCATCTACAAAGAATAATAATTCATCTTGCTCAATTCTCATAACCAGTTGGTCCTGTCAGGTTTTGGTTTTGGTCATAGTACTTCGTTGTTTTTATTTGCAGTCTACTAATGATAGTGAGCATTTTTTTATATGTTTGTTTTCTTTTAATATACTTTTTCAGTGAGGTATGAGTTTAGATTTTTGCTCATTTTTAAAGTGAGTTCTTTGTTTACTTAAGGTTTAGTTTTAAGTGTGTTTTGTATATGTTGGATTACTGCCCTATCAGATATACATTTTTACATATTTTCCCAGTTTAAAGTTTTTTCTTTTTATTCTCTTACTAGTGTATTTCCCAGAAGGTTTTAATTTTAATACAGTAAAATTACATATTTTTTCTTTCATGAATAATGTTATTGTCATTATGTGAAGGGTTTTCAGGAACTACCACAAAGGACACATGGACAAAACCAAGAGGGGAACGGAATCAGGACAGGGAGGTGGGGGAGGCTGGGATGGGGGGGAGAGGAGGAGAGAAAAGGCAGACAACTCTACTTGAACAACAATAACATTTAAAAAAAATTAAAAAATAATAAATTACCACCAAACTTAAGATCTTACAGATTTTGTTCTGTTTTCTTCTTATAGATTTTTAATTTTGCATTTTATTAGATCTAAATATATTTTGAGTTAATCACTTTGTAAGATATAAGGGCTATATCTAGATTCGTATATAAGATGTCCATTTTCACAACATGATTTTTTGAAAAGATTATCCTTTCTCCAATCAACTATCTTTGTTCCTTTGCCAAAAATCAGTTTTTTATATTTGTCTTTCTTATTTTTAACCTCTACATTCTATTTCTTTGATCAACATGTCTGTTCTTTCACCAATACTAGCCTCTCTTCGTTACTATAGCTCTCAAGTAAGGCTTTAAATAGGCAGCATTGGTCTTTCAGTGTTGCATCTCTCGATATCGTTTTGGATGTCCTGGTGCACTGTTAAGTGGAAGTGGTGAGAGACAACAGCCTTACCTTTTCTAGATCTTAATGAAAAAGTGGTAATTCTCTCACCATTAATCAGAAAGTTAGCTATATTTTTGTAGACGTTTTTGAGCAAGTTGAAGATATTCCCCTATATGACTAGTTTGCTGAAAGTGATTAGAAATGGAGTTCTATTTTATCAAATGCTTCTTCTGAATCAATTTATAACATTATATGATTTTTTTCTCCTTTGATTTCCTGATGTGGTGGATGACAATGATTTATTTTTAAGAGTTGAACTCAACTTGCAAAATGAAACAAAGCCTACCAGTTCAGGATGTGTAAGTATTTCTATATATTCTTGGATTTGAGCTGCTATTATTTGTGGGTTTTTATACTTACATCCAAGAGAGATATTCATTTATCATTTTCCTATAACTTCTATAATAACTTTTTTTTGGTTTTGGTATCTTTGACTGTAAACAAACTGTCAATAATTCTTTGGCAGCCTACTTGTAAAAGTTTAGGGGTTGTCAAATAGAATGAAGAAAAGAGAACTTTGTAGTACAAATGAGTTTCTTTCCAGGGTAGGTTTTGCTAATCACTATCTGATTTTGTATATTTGCCTAATATCTCCATCATTTTTAATGACAGTGATAAAATACAACTTAATATTTTTCTATTAAGAGTAAAAAAATAAATATAGTTTGGTATGTAAAACATCTAGCATAATGTCTGAAACAGAGTAAACACTTACTGAGGAATCTTTTTTTTTTTTTTTTTGGCCTTTCATAAGACACAGAGGAAATTGGAGGTAACTACTATAAGGTAACTTGAATATATTTAAATCTTTTTATTAAGCTAGACTGAACACTGCTTAATAGTAGTGGAAGATTCTGATCTCAGTTAAAATTGCACTTGTTTATAGAGCACTAAGACTATTAATACTACATGAAATATTAGAATGCCTATAGTTTGTACATTATCAAAAGACCTATTACTTCTAAGTCCCTGACACAAGTTTCTTAGTGGTAATAAAACTAAAACTAAATTATTCCACAGAATTATTAAGATATTTGATATGAATGTATTGTTGTCAAAATTTTCCAGTTATATGAGATGCCAAAAAAGCTTAATGGAAGATGTACCATTATTCATTATTTCACCACAGGTAATTTTGTATTAGGTAATATGTAGAAGAGTTAAAATAAACCAATAACTATTTCTAAATTATATTTAAATCTCACTTAGTTAAAGAAATCTAGATATGTCATTTAATTTTTTAAAAATATTCATTAAGTTAGAGAAATGCTCTATGATACAGAGCATCATAATTAGTTTTCTATATTTAGTAGCTCTCCTGAGGAACATAGAAGTATTCCTATTTAGAGTCATCATATAAAATTTGGCTCTAAGATCATTTGTTATATGTAAACAGCTTCTAGTATATTATTTAAAAAACCTTAAAGCTAAACTGAAAATACACTAAAATATATTTTCTGGGATAAATGTTTGTAGACAACATTGCGATAACAGTAGTCTCAAGCACTGAATTTGATTTAGTGTCTATAGAGAATTACAAAGTGCATTCTTTTTTCTTTTCTTTCTTTATTTTAAGTACATTTTATTGATTATGCTAATACAGTTTTCCAAATTCCCCCCCCCTTATCCCCCCTCCATCCTGTCCCCCAACCCTCCACCCTTCCCCGCCTTAGTTCATGTCTATGGGTTGTACATATAAGTTCTTTGAGTTCTCTGTTTCCTATACCATTTTTTATCTTTCCCCATCTATTTTATGCCTACTAATTATGCTTCTTCCCTGTACCTTTTCCTCCCTATTTCTCCCTTCCCCTACCCCTCTGAACTCCCTGTGTGATATCCATTTCTCTGATTCTGTTCCCATTCTGGCTGCTTAATTTTTGTTTTCATTATTTTTCTTTTCTTTTAGGTTCATTTGTTGATGGTTACGAATTTGTTGTCATTTTATTGTTCATATTTTTTATCTTCTTTTTTCTTAGATAAGTCCCTTTAACATTTCATATAGTAAGGGCTTGGTGATGATAAACTACTTGAACTTGAACTTATCTGGGAAGCACTTTATCTGCCCTTCCATTCTAAATGATATCTTTGCTGGATAGAATAATTTTGGATAAGGGTCTTTGTATTTCATGATTTTCAATATTTTCCAGCTCCTGCTTCCCTGTAAGACTTCTTTTGAGAAATAAGCAGATAGTCTTATGGGAACTCCTTTGTAGGTAACTGTTTCCTTTTCTCTTGCTGCTCTTAGGATTTTCTCTTTGTCTTTAATCTTGGGTAACTTAATGATGATGTGCCTTGGTGTGTTCCTCTTTGAGTCCAACTTCTTTAGGACTCTCTGGGCTTCCTGGGCTTCCTGGAAGTCTATTTCCTTTGCCAGATTGGGGACGTTTTCCTTCATTAGTTCTTCAAATAAGTTTTAAATTTCTTGCTGTTGTTCTTCTCCTTCTGGCACCCCTATAATTCAGATATTGGAACATTTCAGGTTGTCCCAGAGAGTCCTCAGCCTCTCTCTCTCTTTTTTTTTTTTTGATTCTTGTTTCTTTGTTCTGATCCAGTTAGATGTTTATTTCTTCCCTTTGTTCCAAATCATCACTTTGAATCCTGGTTTCCTTCTTGTCACTGTTGGTTCCCTGAATATTTTGCTTTATTTAATTTTGGGTATCTTTTATTTGTTCTTTCATTTTTCAACCAAGCTCAATCAGTTCTGTGAGCATTTTGATTACCAGGGCTTTAAATTCTCCATCAAGTAGGTTGGCAATTCCTCATTGGAATTGCTTAGTTCCAAGGTTTTGCTGTGTTCTTTCATCTGGGCCCCATTTCTTTGTCTTGGGTAGCTGATAAATTGTAAATGGGCAGGGTCTAAAGGATTTAACCCAGGCTGGGCAACCCTCCTTGCTCCACTGCTTGTGGGGGAGGGGCCAGAGAGGGAACAGTGCAGCTCGCCTGCTCATCTCTAGCGCACTTTCCAACAGACTCTCATGTCAGACTGGAAGTATCTCCCACAGCGGCAACCCCACCCGTAGCCCACAGTCAGCTCTGAGTCTCAGTTTCCCCCTTAAGTCAGTCCCTCCCATGCAGCTCTGCTGAGCTAGGCAGTCAGCCCCGTCCCTCAGCCACCTTGCTGGGTTTTCCTGAGTTGCCTGCCCTGCTGGGTCTGACTTATCAGTCTAATTGTTCTGGTTGCTGGAGTTCCGTGCAGTTCGATTTTCTGGTGCTTCTGGTTGTTTATTGATTTTGATTGGTTGTTATCCTCCTTTTGGTTATGAGAGGAAAAGAAGGGTTTCTACCTATGCCTCCATCTTGGCCAGAACTCTATTTAATTCTTCAGTGCATTCTTATAACTGAGAAATTGGTGATGACAACAGAACTAATTGTTTATTTACAAAGATACTGAGTTGTTAAGAAAACATGAAAGTTTATTCAGTTAGAAAATTTAGTATTTAAAACACTTGTAATGATAAAGTTGAAAAACAAATTTGACAAAATAGATTACAATTAAATGATTATAATTATAATATTAATACAGGGTGGGGCAAAAGTAGGTTTGTAGTTGTTTGTATGGAGATAGTACAATACTTAATAAATAATAACACAAGAATAAACTCTGTGTTTTGCTTACTCATACTGTAAACCTACTTTTGCCTCACCCTATACATTTATTTAGAAAGATGGAATAAAATTGTAACATTTTAAATTATTATTTGTTACCATTACAATGGTAATACAAATCAGTATATGTTGTGTATGTGTATACATACATTTATAACACAAACCTTACTAACTGTAACTACCTTTCTCAACTCTCAGCACAGTTACACATCTAGGTAGTTTCTTATACATAGTCAGTTTGTTCCTCCTGGGTGTCTAGAGAGTTCACTCTCAACATATATTTGGTTTTTGGTTTTTCAGCTGAATCTCCCTGAAGGGATATCAAATAGTTAGAAACATCATGGTCATTTTTTAATGTGACCATCTGTCCACTTAGAACTTGAAACTGATAAAAAACCTATTTCAAACAGGCTGGTGCACAGCTGCCAGATGGCACCAACTTGTGATCACCATGACCCAATCTATATTTAAAAAATAGAACCAGTCATAAAAATTGGCTCACTGACATATATAAATTTATCTTCAGGGTGAATTGTGACAATTATAGGCTTCTGACCAAAGGTCAATAGTTGGAGTTAAATTCTAAGTTGTGCAGTTTGATTTGTGCTGAGGAAGCACAATCATGTGTTCCCACATATAGGGGATCATTTCAAGTGGCATGGGAAATGTATCCCTGCCCCCAATCAAAAAGGCCAGTGGGGAGCGAGGTCCAGCATGCAGGACTCACGGCCATAGATAGGTTCTCCTGTGGGGAATCAAACCTGCATTGTACCTAGGCTACTGTGAGATTTGCTTTTGCTAAAACTCCCTTACCCTGAATTGAGGCAGCAAATGTTCACTGCATACATTTAAAGTAAATTCCTAAAATCTATGCTAAACCTCCCAAGGATGAGTGTAACCAGTTCGACCACTTTTCCCTTTGCATTTGCAAATATCCTTCTTCTGTGATGTGATTAGTGGCATCCTCTCCTTTGTTTTCTGTAAAAGGTAACCACCTGAAGTGAAGCTGTGCATAGTAAATGAGGACCATTCTTGATATAATGTGCCCAGAAAAGCAACAAAAGTTTGTCCAGGCAGGGGTCGGGGCCCTCTCTCACTCAGAGAGTGGCCATGCTGTCCTTTTTTCTTCACAGGCCTTCTGTAGTCCATGTGAATTTGTTTATTGCAGCCTTAACAACACAGACTCTCCAGGCTGGGGAGGCGTATCAACCACACGCTGATTTTAATAACCATAAGAACTTCAGCAGTTTTACAATCTTGATTTTTAATGTTTATAATATTGATATTCACATAATAATTTTGCTGTTGCATTTTTTAATTTTTATTTTAATTGTTGTTCTTGTACAGTTTTTTGTCTTTTATTCCCATCCCAGCACACAACCCCACACCTCCCCACCTCCGTCCCATTTCCACCCCCCATAGTTTTTGTCCATGTGTCTTTTATACTTGTTGCTCTAAACCCTTCCCCTTTTACCCAGAAATTCCCTCCCCTCTCCCTTCTGGTGACTGTCAGCCTGTTCTCAGTTTCAGTGTCTTTGGTTATATTTTGCTTGTTTGTTTGTTTTGTTGATTAGGTTCCTGTTAAAGGTGAGATCATATGGTATTTGGCTTTCACTGCCTGGCTTATTTCGCTTAGCATGATGCTCTCCAGTTCCATCCATGCTGTTGCAAAGGGTAGGAGCTCCTTCTTCCTTTCTGCTGCATAGAATTCCATTGTATAAATGTACCATAGTTTTTGATCCATTCATTTACTGATGGGCACCTAGGTTGCTTCCAGCACTTGGCTATTGTAAATTGTGCTGCTATGAACATAGAGGTGCATAGGTTCTTTTGGATTGGTGTTTCAAGGTTCTTAGGATATAATCCTAGTAGTGGAATTGCTGGGTCAAAAGGTAGATCCATTTTTAGTTTTATTAGAAAATTCCGCCCTGGCTGGTGTAGCTCAGTGGATTGAGTGCGGGCCTGTGAACCGAAGGATCGCGGTTCGATTCCCAGTCAGGGCAGATGCCTGGGATGCCAGGCCAGTTCCCGGCAGGGGACATACAAGAGGCAACCGCACATTGATGTTTCTCTCCCTCTCTCCTTCCCTTCCCTTCTGAAGATAAATAAATAAAATCTAAAAGAAAAAAAATTTATAATAAAAAAAAAAAAAAAAGAAAATTCCATAGTGTTTTCCATAGTGGTTGTACCAGTCTGCAATCCTACCAACAGTGCACTAGGGTCCACTTTTCTCCACAACGTCTCCAATACTTGCTGTTTGTTGCTTTGTTTATGATGGCCATTCTGACTGGTGTGAAGTGATATCTCACTGTGGTTTTAATTTGCATCTTTCTGATAACTAGAGATACTGAACATGTTTTCATGTGTCTCTGGATCCTCTGTATGTCCTCCTTGGGGAAGTGTCTGTTCAAGTCCTTTGCCCATTTTTTAATTGAGTTGCTTGTCCTTTTAGAGTAGAGTCGTGTAAGTTCTTTATATATTTTGGAGATCAAACCTTGTCTGAGGTATCATTGGCAACTATGTTTTTCCATACAGTCAGTTCTCTTTTTATTTTAATACTGTTTTCCTTGGCCGTGCAGAAGCTTTTTATTTTGATGAGATCCCATTTGTTTATTCTTTCTTTTATGTCCCTTGCTCTAGAGGACATATCAGTAAAAATGTTGCTGCATGAAATATCTGAGATTTTCCTGCCTGTTTTCCTCTAGGACTTTAATGGTGTCACAGCTTATATTTAAATCTTTTATCCACCTTGAATTTATTTTTGTGTATGGTGTAAGTTGGTGCTCGAGTTTAATTTTTTTGCATATATCTGTCCAGTTCTCCTAACACCACTTGATGAAGACGGTATTTTTACTCCATTTTATGTTGCTGCCCCCTTTGTACAATATTAATTGACTGTAGAGGCTTGGGTTCATTTCTGGGCTCTCTGTTCTATTCCACTGGTCCATGTGTCTGTTTCTATGCCAGTACCAGGCTGTTTTGATTACAGTGGCCTTGTAATACAGTTTGGTATCAGGTATTGTGATCCCTCCTACTTTGCTCTTCTTTCTCAAAATTGCAGCAGCTATTTGGGGTCATTTACAGTTCCATATAAATTTTTGAAATGTTTGTTCTATGTCTGTGAAATATGCCATGGGTATTTTAATAGGTATTGTATTGAATCTGTTAATTGCTTTGGGTAGTGTGGACATTTTGATGATATTAATTCTTCAGATCCATGAAAACAGTATGTGTTTTCATTTGTTTGTGTCTTCCTTGATTTCTTTCTTCACTGTTGTGTAGTTTTCTGCATACAGGTCTTTTACCTCCTTGGTTAGGTTTATTCCTAGGTATTTTATTTTTCTTTTTACTATATTGAATGGGATTTTTTTTGTTGATTTCTGCTTATGCTGTTTCATTGTTGCTATACAAAAATGCCTTTGATTTCTGGATGTTGACTTTGTATCTGGCTGTTTGGCCAAATTCATATATTAGGTTGAGCAGCCTTTTGGCCGAGTCTATAGGATTTTCTATGTACATGTCATCTGCAAACAATGACAGTTTTGTTTCCTCCTTTCCGAGTTGGATATTTTTTGTTTCCTTTTCTTGTCTAATCTTTGTGGCTATAACTTTCAATGCTATATTGAATAGAATTGGTGAAAGTGGACAACTTTGTCTTATTCCTGATCTTAGTGCAAAAGATTTTAGTTTTTTCCCGTTGAGTATGATGTTGACTGTAGGGCTCTCATATATGGCCTTTATTATGTTGAGGAATGCTCCCTCTATTCCCACTTTGCTGAGTGTTTTCATCATAAATGGCTGTTGTACCTTAATAAATGCTTTTTCCAAATCTATTGATATGATCATGTGATTTTTGTATTTACTTTTGTTTATGTGATGTATTACATTTACTGATTTGTGAATATTGAACCATCCTTGCATCCCTGTGATGAATCCCACTTGGTCATGGTGTATGATCATTTTAATGTATTGTTGGATGCAGTTTGCCAATATTTTGTGGAGGATTTTAGCATCTATGTTCATCAGTGATATTGGCCTGAAGTTTTCTTTCTTCATTGTGTCTTTATCTGGTTTTGGGATTAGGATGATGCTGGCTTCATAGAAAGAGTTTGGGAGTCTTCCATCATTTTGGATTTTATCGAATAGTCTGTGAAGGATAGTGGATAGCTCTTCCTTAAATGTTTTGTAGAATTCTCCTGTGAAACCATCTGATCCAGGGCTTTTGTATGTCAGGAGTTTTTTGATTACTGCTTCAATTTCATCAGCTGTTATTGGTCTGTTCAGGCTTTCTGCTTCTTCATCGAGTTTTGGAAGATTATATTTTTCTAGAAATTTGTCCATTTCACCTAGTTTTTCAAATTTCTTGTCAGACAGTTCTTCATAGTAATTTCTTACAATCCTTTGCATTTCTGTGGTGTCAGTTGTAATCTCTCCTCTTTCATTTCTGATTGTTTTTATTTTAGTCCTCTCTCTTTTTTTCTTAATTAGCCTGCTTAAAGGCTTGTCGATTTTGTTGATCTTTTCAAAAAACCAGCTCCTGGATTCATTGATACTTAGAATTGTGCTTTTATTCTCTATGTGATTTAATTCTGCTCTGATTTTTGTTACTTTTCTTCTTCTACTTGCTCTGGGCTTTATTTGTTATTGTTTCCCCAGTTCTTATAGATGTAAGGTTAGGTTGGTTACTTGAAATGTTTCTATCTGTTTTAGGTAGGCCTGTATCACTATGAATTTCCCCCTCAGGACAGCCTTCGCTGTGTCCCATAAGTTTTGGGTTGTTGTGAGTTTATTTTCATTTGTTTCCAGAAACTGTTTCATTTCCTCCCTAATTTTATTCTTGACTCATTCATTATTTAATAGCATGCTATTCGATATCCTTGATTTTGGGGGTTTTGGGTTTTTCTCCTTGGGGTTGGTTTCTATTTTCAGTCTCTTGTGATTGGAGTAAATGCTTGGTATGATTTCAATTTTCTTGAATTTATTGAGACTTGTTTTGTGTCCTATCATGTGGTCTATGTTTGAAAATATTCAACTTCCGGACAAGACGGAGGCATAGGTAGACACACTGTGCTTCCTCTCACAACCAAAATTAAGGACAAGAAATATTTAGAAACAAGAAAACAACCAGAGAGAATAGAAAATTGTACTGTACAGAAGTCCAACAACCACTCATCTAGACCATTAAGAGGGGCAGAGTTGCAGCAGGAAAAAGTAGAGGTGCAGACCCAGGAACGCAGGCAGCACTGGCTGGCTGTTCCCAAGTGTGCATGTGGCTGGCAGACCACAGACCCAGAGGCAGCAGCTGGCAAACCCTGGGCACAGGGTGGCAATTGTGCAGACACAGTGAGGCCATGCAAGGCAGCTGGCTGACCAGGTGGTCCCACATATGCAAGCGAAGATCATCCAGGAAAAGGGGAAGCTGCGGAGGGACTGGAATCCAGGAGAGAGTGGAGCAGCTGCCATTGTTCCCTCTTGGACCCCGCCCCCACATACAGGGTCACAACCCAGCTACTAGGCTGCCCCGAACTGGGGAACACCTAAAGCTCCACCCCTCACCACGTAACCGCAGTGACCAGACCAAAAACAAAACAAAACAAAACAAACAAACAAACAAAAATGGCTCAAATTGGAGAACAAATCAAAGCCCCAAAGCTAATTCCTCTGAGCAACGAAGAGATAGCCAACCTATCAAATGCACAGTTCAAAGCCCTGGTGATCAGGATGCTCACAGAATTGGTTGATTTTGCTCACAAATTAGATGAATAAATGAAGGCTACAATACATGAAATGAAGGAAGACACATGAGGAACCAATAGAGATGGGAGGAAAACTAGGACTCAAATCAATGGAGTGGACCAGAAGGAAGAAACAGCCAAACAGAAAACAAGGAAGAAATAAGAATTCAAAAAAAATGAGGAGAGGCTTAGGAACTTCTGGGACATCTGTAAACATTCCAACATCCGAATTATAGGGGTATCAGAAGGGGAAGAAGAACAACAAGTGGAAAACTTATTTGAACAAATAATAAAGGAGAACTTCCCCAATCTGGCAAAGGAAATAGACTTCCAGGAAGTCCAGGAAGCTCAGAGAGTCCTAAAGATGCTGGACCCAAGGAGGAACATGCCAAGGCACATCGTAATTACATTAGCCAAGATTCAAATGAAAGAGAGAATTCTAGAAGCAGGGATAAGGGGATAGTCACCTACAAAGGAGTTCCCATCAGACTGTCAGCTGATTTCTCAAAAGAGAGAAGGTAAGAAGGGGCTGGAAGGTAAGAAGGGGCTGGAAAGAAGTATTTGAAGTCTTGACAGGAAGGGTCCTACATCCAAAATTGCTCTATCCAGCAAAGCTGTCATTTAGAATGGAAGGACAGATAAAGCGCTTCTCAGATAAGGTCAAGTTCAAGGAGTTCATCATCAACAAGCCCTTATTATATGAAATGTGAAAGGGACTTATCTAAGAAAAAGAAGATCAAAAATAGGACAGTGAAAAGACAGCAAACTCACAGCTATTAACAACCACACTTAAAACAAAAGCAAACAATTAGAACAGGAACAGAACCACAGAAATGGAGATCATATGGAGGGTTAGCGACAGAGGAGTGGGAGGAGGAGAGAGGGGGAAAAGGTACAGAGAATAAGTAGCATAGATGGTGGGTAGAAAATAGACAGGGGGAGGGCAAGAATAGTGTGGTAAATGTAGAAGCTAAAGAGCTTATGACACATGGACATGAACTAAAGTGGGAGGATGCAGGAGGGAGCGGGTGTGCAGGGTGGAGGGGAATGATGGGGGAGAAATGGGACAACTGTAATAGCACAATCAATAATATATATTAAAAAAATATTCCATATGCATTTGGAAAAAATGTGTATTTAGTTTCTTTGGGATGAAGGGCTCTCTCTCTCTCTCTCTCTCTCTCTCTCTCTCTCTCTCTCTCTCTCTCTATTATATATATATATATAAAATCAGTTAAGTCCAGTTCACCAAGAGTATTGTTCAATGCCACAATGTATTTGTTGATATTTTGTTTGGAACATCTGTCCATTTTTGATAGTGGAGTGTTAAAATCCCCTACTGTAGTTGTGTTGCTGTCAATATCTTTCTTGAAGTCCTCTAAGTTTTTCTTGATGTATTTAGGTGTTCCTATGTTGGGTGCATATATATTTACAATGTTTATGTCTTCTTGGTGGATTCTTCTCTTGACTGTTATGAAGTGACCTTCTGAGTCTCTCTGTATGGCCCTTTTTTTGAAGTCTATTTTGTCTGATATGAGTATTGCTACCCCAGCTTTTTTTTTCCTGTCCATTTACTTGGAAAATTTGTTTCCAGCCCTTCACTTTGAGTCTGTGTAGGTCTTTTGTCCTGAGGTTGGTCTCGTATGCAGAATATGTGCGGGTCATGCTTTCTTATCCATTCAGCTATTCTATGTCTTTTGATTGGAGCATTTAATCCATTTACACTTAAGGTTATTATTGATAGGTACTTATTCATTGCCATTTTCATACCTGTGTTTCTCTCTCTCTCTCTCTCCCTTCCTTCCTTTCCTTAAAGCAGTCTCTTTAGTATTTCTTTCGGAACTGGTTTGGTAGAGGTGTATTGTCTGGGAAGCTCCTTATTTGGCCTTCTATCTTGATTGAAAGCCTTGCTGGATAAAGTAGTCTTGGTTGCAGACCTCTGGTTCTCAATACTTGGAATATTTCTTGCCATTCTCTTCTGTCTTGGAGTGTTTCTATTGAGAAGTCAGCTGCTGACCTTATCAGGGGCACCCTTGTATATTAATTCCTTTTTCTCCCTTGCTGCCTTTAAGATTCTCTCTTTGTCTTTGAATTTGTCCATTTTAATGATGATGGGTCTTGAAGTGGGCCTCTTTGTGTTCCTCTTGATTGGGACCCTCTGTGTTTCCTGGATTTGTGTGACTTTTTCTCTCATGAAATTGGGGAAGTTTCCCATCATTACTTTTGGAAATAGGTTTTCTATCCCTTCTTCTTCTTCTCCTTCTGGTATCCCTATTATACAGATATTACGTTTCATATTGTCTTGCATTTCTCTTAATCCCTCTTCATTCTTTCTGAGCCTCTTTTCCTTTTCTTCCTCTTTCTGGGTGTTTTTCCTACTTTGTCCTCCAGCTCGCTGATCTGATCTTCTCCTTCACTGAACCTGCTTTGGATTCCTTCTACTATTTTCTTCAGTTCAGAAATTGTATTCTTCATTTCCTCTTGGCCCTTGTTGATAGTTTCTATTTCCTTTTTCATGTTGATATAGTTCGCAGTGAGTTCATCGTAGCTTCCCTGTAGTTTCTGGTAGCTCATTGGGAACTCATGGAACTTCCTGACAACTATTGCTTTGAACTCAATATCTGATAGTTGAGTTGCCTCTGTTTCATTTAGCATTCTTTCTGGGGCTTCCTTCTTTCCTTTCATTTGGGGATTGTTTCTTTTTCTTCCCATTGTTTGTAAGACTCTTCTTGTTTGCCTCAGCTTCTTAAATTGATGTGTTGTGGATCCCTGGGTTTATGGTGTGAACTTCTGTGGTAGAATACGTGTGAGATTCAGTGGCACAGTTTCTGTCGGCTTTCCTGGTGTTCACACCTTCCACTGTCTCAGCTGTGTGTTGCCCCCTCTTTAAGTCCAAGTCTGGTTTTTTCACAGTTCCAGGTGTTTTTCTGTCTCACCTGTGGGTATTTAACAAGAGAAAAGAAAAAAAAGAAAAAAAAAAAAGAAAAGAAGAGGAAGGTAGAAGAGAGAAAATTGGAAAGGAAGAGGAAATAAAACAAGAAAGAAATAAAGAGAAGGAAAATGAATTGAAGAATAAAAAGATAAAAATAAAAAAATATACATAATTAAAAGAAAACAAAACAAAACAAAAAACCCACAAAAGCAAAAATAAGCCAAAAACAAATGAAAGAAAAGCAAGCAAGCAGGCAAACAAACAAACAAAATCTTGCTGTTTTTAAGCTGGCCAAACTAGTTTTTGTGGTCTTGCTTGGCCTCAACAGCCTGAGGGGCGACTGGTATCACTTTTCTCCCTGTTCCACATTCAGTCAGCTTTGGGCTACTCTCCTCAGTGCCATCCACATACTCTCCCTGGGCTAGCTGTACACTCTCCCCAGGGCTAGCATTGCACTCTCCATGCAGGGCCTTGAGTGTGATTTCTGAGCCTCCTGCAGAGTGTGTGCTTTCCCAAGTTTATGGGTGTGAGATGGGATCTCTTATGGATCGAGCACTCCCCGCATTCATTATTGTGAGCTCCAGGTCTCCTACATTGCGCAGGTGCCTACCCGAGTTTATGGGTGTGGGCTCCTCGAGTTTCCTGAATTGCACGCACTCACTGTAAGATCATGGGTGTGAGCTTTTGGTCTTCCACAAAGCCCCCTCCTCCGGTTGCAGGGCCACCTCAGGTCCCATGGCTGCCTCCAGGTGCTCGGATACTGCATCTGGTTTTCCAATGTCCACTACAGCTTTTGATCTCCTATTTTCATATATGCTGTGGTACTGTTGGCTGTCTGCTCTGTTCCTCTGTAGTTCGGCTAGGTTTTTCTTCCATGTGTAGTAGGGAGAAGTGAAATCTGCCTCCTCCTATTGTGCCGCCATCTTCCATTCATGCTGTTGCATATTTTAAGATATTTGCCTTCCTTATAGAACAAAGGCTAGAAAGCACAAAAACTATGTAAGTAGTACAGAAATAATAAAACACTTTATATTCTCTCTCTCTCTTTCTCTCTTTCTCTCTCTATGTATGTGTAAAACATTGTACATGATAAAGTTTTTAAAAAGTATGGTAGACATTTTTATTCACATTCCATAATAAAAAATGCAGTTTTGGAAAAGTTAATGAACTTGTCCTAAAATATTCATTTACTAAAGTAAGTGCCAGACTATGAACATTAAACCAGTTATCTCTCAAATCTCACTATAATTTTAAGTAAACCATCCTGTCTCTTAACAGAAAAATAAACCAGTAACTATAATAATAAGCTGGTTTGTTATATTTTGTTGGATATAGATTATTGCCTAACTTTATGATAATGATGATGATGATGATGATTTGTGCTCACTTAGCTGATAAATTGGAGACTAGATTTATCATTTTTTAATTTAATGTTTGAAACATCCCCTCAATATAAAAACTGTTATTAACATCTATAATTTTCCATCAATTATAAGCAAATAAATTGAATGCTATCTTTTGCTATTAAACAACTGACATGTCTTTGCATTGAGGGCTTTGTTTTATTTAACTCGAGTATAGGTTTCACTGGTTCATGGTTGATGTCAACTCTAGAGTAAGCTTGGTACCCTAGACACTTCTTTTTTAAAGCTACTCATCAAGGAAAACAATCACTGAACAAGCCCCTGACCTAAACCAAAGTACAAAACGAAGGGTATGGCGGTTTCAACATTTCCTAGGTCATGAGTGTGCTTCCATTCAGCTATGAGCACCAAGTGTAACAGAAGAAAAATGTGCCATTGCAAGCACACTGTTTATTTACTGGGGATTAATTTTGACTTATATAGAAACATATCCTATATAAATATCTCCTATATTTTTCTAAAAATTATAGCTTGATTATAGCTCCTTTTACTAATAATAAGTAAACCCAAGCCTCACCTTATCTTACCATTTGGAAAACAATTAAACACTTGTTTTAGTTTATTAATTAGAAAACACAGAAAAAATTGCTCTTATGATATTAACCAAATTAGTGATACTCCAGTATTATCACTGGCCATTTGATGGTGCCACCACTAGTACAAAAGGTAATGATGAGATTGCAGTTGTCTCTCAGTGTTTCAGTAGGTGGGAGGACAACTCTAACCTCTGCTTAGCTCTCTTTTGCAGACACAAACATATGAATATCCAGTCGCCATCACTAAATTCTCTAATCCCGTATTTCTCCCAATATGTTTCCTAAATCACACTTAATCCACATTTATTGCATTATGCGGTATGAAAAAACTGTGCTTTTCTAGTAGAGTATATTTGTCTTCTAACTAATACAGTCTGATATTTATTTCTCTATGTCCAATGTTAACAAAATTTTTTGCCAATATGAAAAGCATGTTATTGACTGTTCACCATACTCCAGATGCAGAGGAAAAAAATGTATATACATTTTCCAAGCTCAGAAATGTGGTGTCTATTAAGACAAATAACAACAAATAATTTATATTGGGACATACATGGATATGCAGTGATACAAGAAGCAGTATTTAGTCAAGATTTATAAGAAAGTGAAACCTGAAATTAGTCATGAAGGAAGTAAGGGAAGAAGAATATTTGAGGAGATTTAAAGCAGGAAAAATGTATAATTAAAGGCAAAGAAGTATAGTATGACATTTATGCCAGGATATGCAAATATTTGTTACAGGAATGGGCAAATGTGGACTAAGGAGGCCTTAAAAAAGATAGTTTAGTAAATATCCTGAATTGTATTTTATAATTTAAGGATTCTATAAATGATGGGGAAACCAATAAAGTATTTTTAGCAAATGAAATAAAGTTTTTGGTTGCAAGTACAGAATATGTATAAAAAGAGAGAAAAACTGAAGTTAGGAAAAAAGTTTGATTGTCTTTCTGACTTAAATCTTCAATAAGATAAATGGTTGAAAAGCTTGGAGAGGAGGGATGCATTTTTGTAAATATTTAGAAAATCATAAAACACCAAAATATTTATTAAATTATTCGAAATATAAATGCTTGTTCCTGCTATTGGTTGAAAAAATATTTTACAGCCTGAATTTAGTGACTTTTAATCCAATATTCCTTCAGTATTCTCCTCCTTTTGTGCAGCCCTGAACCTAACTGACAATGCCTTAAATTCCTCTATTTTTAGCCTATTGTCCTTAATGTTAAGGTCTTTTTTGAGATCTCCTGTTTCAAAATGTCTGGAGAATAAAATATTTTCCTATTCATCTCTTTGAAATAACCCAAACAATAGAAATAGTAAAAACTTCTAACTCTTACTCAATGAAATTGACAGAAAGATATGTAATCCTGAAGGACAATTTATGAGAATGGGCTTCCTCTACGTGTGTTGGTAAGCAGAGTGTGAGACAGTAATGGTGGATCTCAAACAAAGCAGAAAGATCAAGATGATCCAGAATAAGACAGCAACAACAAAATACACACACACACACACACACACACACACCCCTCTATTATCTACCTATCTGATCTACTATTCTACCACGTGGCTATCTATCTATTATTCTAACCATCAAGAATATTTTTAACTTGACTGTGATAGAACACGAATGAAGTTGAACATCTTTTCTTGTGCTTAGTTGACATCCATTTAAATACTTTGCAAAGTGTCTGTGAAATTCTTTGCCCATTTTTAAAGAAAAAAATATTTCTTTTGGATTTTAAATTTAGAATGACCTTTATAGATTGTGGATACAAGTCCCTTATCAGATTTATAGAATGTAAATATGTTCTATGTGTATATGCCCTATATTTTCATTCTCTTAAGTGTCTTTCAAGCACAGAACCTTTAAGTTTGACAATGTCCAATTTATGAATATTTTGCCTTCATAATCTATCCTTTTGTTATCATATATAAGATTTTTAGTATAACTTAAGTTTACCCATATTTTATCCTATGTATTCTCTAGGTGTTAGATGGTGTTAAGTGTTGCATTTATGTCCATGATTCCTTGGAGTTAACATTTTAAATTCATTATATCTTGCTTTTACAAGGAAGTTTTCTTGTAATAAGACTGCCAAATAATTATTATCTATGGTTAGATTTGAAGAATACCACATAGGATTTGCTGTGGAGTCAGAGTCTTCATTGGTAATAAAAGCAGCGTGTATATGTCTGAATATGCCTGAAAAAGTCCTTATTTTATAGCTATATTTACCTATATCTATATCTACAATCATCTAATCTATATCTATATTTCATTGGATATAAAATTTTAGTTTCACTATCTTTTCAGCACTAAGTTATTGCTCCACTCTTTTCTCATGCGCATAATTTCCCCTGGAAAGGATGCTGTCATTTTTATCTTTGTTTCTCTTTATATAATGTTTTTGTTTTTCTGAGTACTTTTAAAATTTTTCTTCATCACTGTTTTGTTTTTTTTTTTTTTTTAACAATTTAATTATTTTGTACCTGGAGTTTCTGTGATTAGATTTTATTGACCTCCTTGGATCTCAGAGTTTATTGTTTTCTAATAATTTGAAAAAATATTCAGCTATTATTTCTTCATATATTTAATGTATGTGAATATATATTTCATCTTTCTCTTTGGTAATACCGATTTAATGTAAATGAAACCACTTGAAAATATGCTACAACTCATTCAGGCTCTACTAATCTTTCATTTCTTATTCTGTTTTATTTTACATACTTCCTATTGCAATTATATTTATTGACTAATCTTCTGTAATGGCCAACCTACTATTTTTCTCATTAAATAAATTCTTAATCTCATATATTATAGTTTTAATTTCTAGAATTATTATGGTAATTTTTTTAAGTTCCATATCTCTACTTATTTTTTTTGAATGTATGGAATACTATTTTAGTAATTACTTGAATTTTTGCTGCTAATTCTAATATGTGTGTCAGTCCTGGTTTGATTCAAATTGATTACTTTTTCTACTTCATTATGAGTTATATCTTTAGTTTCTTCATATGCTGATAAATTTTAGAACAGTTTTTATTTTTGTTCAATTACAGTCATCCCATGTTTTTTCCCATTGCTCTCCCCTGCATCCCACAGTCAATCTCCACCCTGTTGTCCATTCCCATGGATCTTCTTCACATGTTCCTTTACTTGTCCCTTTCCCTACTTCCCCCCATTATCCCCTCTCCCCTCCTCTCCAGTAACTGTCTGTTTTTTATTTCCATGTCTCTGATTATATTCTGCTCATTTGTTTGTTTTGTTGCTTAGGTTCTTCTTATAGGTGAGATCATATGGTATATGCTGATGATTTTTATTGTATACAAAATATTATAGATTTCACCTTGTTGAATACTGGCTATTTTTGTATTTTTACAAATATTCATGATGTTCATGGGCATGGCTAATTTATTTGGGGATAGTGTTAGTTCTTCAGTTTACTTTAACATATGAATGTCAAAATCTGAGTAGTGTTTCACCTAGGACAGGGTTTCTTGATCTCAACACTAATGATGTTTTGAGCCAGACAATACTTTCTGGTAGAAGGGTGTTGGTGGGGAGGGCAGGCCGTTCTGTGCTATCAGATGATTTTGGACATCTAGTCTGTGCCTACTAGATGTCCATAAAATAAACCTTCTCAATTGTGACAACCAAAATTCTCCAGAAATTACAAAAAGTCCTATGGAATAAAGTAGTCCCTGCTTGAGAATAACTGCTCTACAGTTCATTAGTCCCACTGCTATGGCAACACTCTTCAAAATCATCTAACTAGTATCTCATCAATGATGATGTTTCCTAGTTTGCGTGGTAGGAATAGGCACTTTTCTCAGCTTTGTGTGAGCATAAGTTACTGTTTTGTTTTGTTTTTTCCTAATCTTTTTAAAGTTGGTTATTTCCCTGATGTTGGGTAGTTTTTCCCCCACACGTATTTGCTCATCAGTACTCTGTTAAATACTTGAGAGACATGTGCTGCAGAGTTCTTTCTCAGTGCAACTTCCTCTTGTGCTCTACCTTACGCGTTCAAATACCTTGGGGCTCCTCAGACTCTCCGTTCCATCTATTTAACAGAAGGAGCCCTCTGAGTTCCACCTGCCTTTCCCTTCCTTGTAATGCAGCCTGGAAATGCTCTTTCCGCAGTAAGCTTAGATATAGGTAGTGCTCAACACTTTTTTCCTGTGTCTCAGGGATCATTGTCTTTTGTCTGATGCCCATGTTTCATGCATTGAATGTTAGAGGCTCCTCTTACCCTCAATTTTCTTTCTGTATTTCCAGTTACCCACAGTCTATTGTGGTCAGAAAATGTTAAATGGAATATTCCAAAAATAAACAATTCCTAAGTTTTAAATTACACACCATTTTGAGTAGCATGATGAAATCTCCCACAATTCTGCTCAGTCCCACCCAGACATGAACCATGCCTTTGTCCTGCATTTCCGTGTTGTAGATGCTGCCCACTTTTAGTTGCTGTTTCAGTTATCGGATTGGTTCTCTGGTCTCACAGTGCTTATGTTCAAGTAACCCTTATTTTATTTAATTATGGCCCCAAAGTTCAAGAATAGTGATATTGACGATTGAGATATGCCAAACAGAAGCTGTACAGTGGTCCCTTAAAATGTTAGTACAATACAATAAGATATTTTGAGAGAGGAGATCACATTTATGTGACTTTTATCATAATGTATTGTTATAGTTGTTCTCTTTTAATATCATTTAACATTATTAGTCTCTTACTGTGCCAAACATATGTTTAACTTTATTATGGGCATGTAGATACAGGTACAAATGTAGCATACATACAGTTTGGTACTATGAGCAGTTTCAGGCATCCACTGGGAGTCTTGGAACATGTCCCTATGGATAAGCAGGGCCTGCTGTAAGTTTTCCTTTAGTTTTTTGTTTGTTTGTTTCAGGAGGGTGGTAAATCTGATACATTGTATGAAAATGAAAGTACTGCTTAATTTTGTTTTGAAAATAGAAATGAAAAGGTCTCCAGAGAATAATATGCAATATAGAAAATAATATTTCCCAGCATTTATGCACTACGTGTCACTGGGGTGTGGAACAAAAGTTCTGAACTAATAATTATGTTCATTACTTCAGATGAAGTACGAGAAAATTCAACAAATCCTGACATTTACTATGCAATTCTAGAGCACACTCACTGGGGGCACGTGTCCTACAGCCATGTTTTACTTCTTTCATTAAAGAAATTAAAAAATCTACAAGTGTTATTGAACCCAACCAGTGGGGACTGGGGTACCTACCTACAGCTCACCACCTACCAGGCAAAACTCCAACCCCCAAGAGCCCAGAAGGAAGGGAGATCCAAAAAGAGAGAAGCAGCATTTCCATGCACTCCTTTTAAATGATCTCTCCCCAAATCTCTTGCATGGTCCAGCATGTGTCTCCCAGATGCCTTAGGTGCAGCTCTACTGCTCCCCTATTTCTTGGGGCAGGGTCCCCAATTACATAAGGAGAAGTTATGGCCTTACTCTTAGTTTCTGTTGAAATGCATTTTAGAATATAACCTATATAATTGATATGGTTGCTTTTATAAAAATAACAAATTAAAGAGATTACTTACAATATCAGCAATATAGTAGGTAGTGTGCCTAAAAGCTTTTCTGTCACTGAGAAGTTCACTGAAAATCTTTTATTGAACTTAAACTGAAGTTGTTATTCTTTTACAGAAAACACGTTTATAAATTTGCTGACATTTTAAATCATAATAACTCTCAGCAGATACAGCCTAGCAGATTTTTTTAATGATGAACAATGTGTACCTTTAAGCTAATGAGACTTAATAAAAAGAGTTCAGCTGCTTTCAAAACAAAGACATCACTGTATACATGCAGCATGTTGAAATGTGTGCTTTAAAGTACTCTCTTCGGAAATGTCCCTTCTTCCTTTGCATCTGTGTATCTGTGTATCTTTGTTCTGATCACCATTAAAGCCAACTATAAAAATAATAGAAGTTAAAATTTGACTTTGATTTGTTCTACCTACAGAGAGTTAAATTCAGAATTTCAAAAATAATGTACCTATAATATGTTGCTCGAATAAAATTACAATAATTAGTCCTGGATGGTGTAGCTCAATGGATTGAATACTGGCCTGTGAACCAAAAGGTCATTGGTTCTGTTACAGAGCACACACACACAGGGCCAAGGGGGTATGATATACTATTACTGGAAGAACCCCTCACTAGGTTCAATTGTCCGTTGCCATAGGAAAGACCTCTCTCAATGCCAGAGATTTGTGCAAAGGAAAGGAAATGTTTATTTAATGCTACGCAGACTTAAAGTAGTGACCTAATGTCTTCATTAAAATATCAAAGTCTTTTTGGATACCCACAAGTGCCCACAGTGCTTCCTTCTCCCCCTGCCCTAATTCTGAGGACTGTATCTCAGGAAAAGAAGCAAACATCCATGATTCAGGCTGCCAGCACCATCAGCTGTGTCTCAGTCCAGGCAGGATCTCTAATTGATCCAAAGCCATGTGATGCCTTCTCAGGGCCTACTGGCAAGAGTTCTTTGTACCCATTTTCTTCCAGGCAGTCTCTCCTGCTTCCTAATCCATGTGGCCAAGGAGTGCACTCAAAAGCCATGGGGTCCTCACGTTCACCAAAGCCATGTGGTTCTCTTTTCACCAACGCTGCAGGGGTCTGCATTCTGGCAAAACCGAGTGGTTTTCTGTCTCATGGCAGCTGAGTCTGGGTTTAAATCCCCATGACAATCTTCCTCTGTACCCCCATTTCTGACTCCTCCTACAATCAGTTACACCTGCCAGCATTCCTGTATTATTCCAAGTTTACTGGGCTGCCATTGTGAGTCTGGGCAGGTGTGGCCCCATGTTATGGAGCCAATCTTCTCCAAGCTCTCACACAGGCACTGTAACCCAGGGTGCCTGCCCCCTAGTTACATCTTGCAGGGAAGTCACTCCCTTCTCCCTGGCTCAAATCCGAGTGGAGATTCTCTGCTAAAGCCACATGGTGATTCTCCCTCATGTGAATGCGGGAGTCCTACTCTGGCCAAAGCTGCGTGGTTCTCCCCTTAATGGCTGCCCTGTCTTGGTTTAAATCCCCATGCCAGCCTTCCTCTGCAGCCCCATTTCTGACTCCTCCTACAATCAGCTACAATTGCCAGCACTCCCATATCCTTACAGCTTTACTGGGCTGCCATAGTGGGTCTCGGCAGGTGTGGCCCCATGTTATGGAGCCAATCATCTCCAAGCTCTCGCCTAGGTGCTGTAACCAAGGGGAGTTGCCTCCCAGTAACATCTTGGATTGAAGTCACCCCCTTCTCCTGGTGAAGTCCCTTCCATTCCTCTGGCTCAGAGCACAGTCATAGCTATTTAACATATCTATGAAACCAGTTAAAGGTTATAGATATGTTAAATGACCACACCAAGGATTAGCTGCAAAGCTGCTGCTATGCAGAACAGCTCTCCATGTTCTTGCTCCATGTGTCCCTTCTCCCAACTCACACCAGTTGGGGAGAGAGGGGAGGGCATCTTATATATCTTTCTAATATTTTCTGGACACCTTGAGTTCTGGACCCCATCCCAAATTCCTATCTGGGGCCCCCCTTTTGGCTACACACTGTTTGAGTTCGATTCCCAGTCAGGGCACAGACCTGGGTTGCAGGCTGGGTTCTGAGTCCCCAGTGGGGGATACTCAAGAGGCAACTACACATTGATGTTTCTTTCACTCCCTTTCCCTCTCTCTAAAAATAAATAAATACAATGTAAAAATATTAAATTACAATAATTAATAGAAGTAAAATAATAAGTATAAAATAATAATTATAATGTATTTTCTTCATTCTCATCTTTACCTTTTTTTATGAGTGTTCTTTAGAATACACATGCAGTGTAAATACAGAAAATCAATAATTTATAAATACGTGCATGCATTAAAATTATATCAAAGTACCAACTCACTCTTTAAGTATATGAGATAAGAATAATGTAGATCTCTGCTCTATGAGAGTTACTTATTTTTGTTTCATAAAAGGAATAAATCTTTTTTAGAACAAAGTGTTTCTATTTGTCAGAGTTGCCACAATTATAACTGCAACTTTTTAATCAACTCCAAAATTCAGAAGTACTACTACTTTTACAAAGAGTATTTTAAATTTCCATACAAAAAGAACTATAAGCCATAGACACAGACAATAGTGTGATAATAGCCAGAGGGAGGGTAGAGTAATGAGGGAGGGAGGTGGTCAAAGAGAGGGGGAAATAGGGATATCTATAATAATGTAAAAAATAAATAATGAAGATAAAAGAATTAAGGCATATTTATTTTATATGTCTGATCTTTCTGTATATCTGCTATCTGTTTCACATTAGTTAATATAGTTTTGATAGAGATATTTTATCTGTAGAGAGCTAGACTTAATGATATGTCTTCATAACATTTGATACCTATATAACCTAAAAAATAAAATCTTTGCCCTGGCTATAGTCACTCAGTGAACTGAGCACAGGCTGCAAACCAAAGAGGCACTGGATCAATCCCCAGTGGAGGGAACAACCTGGGTTGTGGGCCAGGTCCCCACCAGGGGGCACATGAGAGGCAACCACACACTGATGTTTATCTCCTTCTCTTTCTCCTTCCCTTCCACTGTCTAAAAATAAATAAATAAAATCTTGAAAAAAAGAAAATTAAATAAAAATATTATAAAAATAAAATAAAATCTTCAATGTTTGAATGATCCCTTAACACTCAATATTTTTATCAGTTCCAAATTATACATTTAAGCATTGGTAGTTTTCAGTATATCCTTTTGTACCCACTGTTTAGTTTTACCATGTGAAATAATTGGGTAACATTTTGAGGAGATTTTGCTAGTATTATAAAATAAAACCAAAACAACTCATTTTATACTTATCCAGTTTTTCAAGGGAACATGAGCATATACTTGAGTCACTTAAATGTATGCAGTTTCTGTTTCTTTTATTGTTCTTAATGGATTATTTTTATTATCATAAAGTTAGTGCAGACCTTTAACTGCTTTCCTCAGAGCTCTCATATGAAGAAGAGAAACCTATTATGCTCTTAATAACAAAAAACACCAGAATGAACTCACCTGTACTTTACATGCTTTATAAATTAATAGCATAAAAGCAAAAGTGGCTGTTTCAAGAAAGGCTGTAAGCCATCATTATAGGATCTGCAAACACTGCTGTAAGCAATGACCTACTGACAAGAAATGCATACCTAACTGGAAAAAAGTCAGGCTTTTTCTGGTCAAATTTGAAGAGAACCTGACTGGGATTTCGCTTGTTATTGTATGAAATCACATATGTATGGTTTGAAACTGAATACAAATTCATTTAGCAAATGCTATCAAACAATATGTTGCTGTATTTTAGTGTCTAGAGGCCATTATTACCTACTCACATTAAATTTTAAAGGCAGATACAATCCTATTTAATTTTTCATTTTCATCATTAAGAGACTGAGTCTTAAAGCCATTAAGCCAAATTCCTTAAGTAAACAAGCTCAAATGAGGAAAAACAATGCCTTTTTTTCTGGTCTCATATCCATGTTATTTCTCTCTTCACCACTTCGTTACACAGTTTCAAAAGCAAAACAACATATAGCCAATCCAAGGCATCACTATCATACAAATCACATGAAGATAACTAAGTGTGGCTAACAATGCTGGGCATCCAAACTGAGTAATTCAGAATTACTTCTCAGAATTCTGTTCTTAATTCTTTCTTTTAATTTCAACATCATCATACATTAATATTTAGTCACATAGGTTGAAATGAGTTTGGAATTAACATAGGCATGGAGAAAAAAGACCAGTTTTTTCTGCTCTGTTTTTGAAGCATGTTTATTAACTGATGAAGACTTATAGATATAGCACCATTAGTTTGTATAAAGAGAGAAGGGGTGGGAGGAAGCCCAAATAAAGGTAAATTCTCCTATCAGAGGGAACTATGACTAAAACAAGAGGACAAACCATGTGAATTAAAATAATTCAATTAGTAGATTGATTAAGAGTATAGCGTAACAGGACATCTTCCTACCTTGTGCCACTCTACACTATGTATTACAAATATATACTCATATAAATTCTGCATTGGACTGCATTTAAATAAATGTAAAGCCACACAGTGTATATAATTTTCCTACAGTTTAAGATCCCTATTTTTTAATTGCAAGGAAACCCTCTCTATATTGAAGTATATAAATATCTAATATTTTTCAAAGTTTACAGAAAAATATGAAATGTTACATGTCTTTGTCTTTGAACCAATTAGCCTCTCTTTGCCTTTCTCCTTCCTCTCTGGTTTCTCCTCAGGCAGTTTTTGCTAGGTAACCCTCATATTTCTTTTTTCTATTTTGTTGAGCCATAAACTCAGTCAACTTCTCTATCAAGACTCACTTCTTAGACCCACTGAACTAAGCCAATAAGTTCAAATACTACTTGTACAAAGATGATCTCCCTATGCTTATCGCTCAATTTCAAACTTTATGATCTCAAAACTCATATAATCTTAATATAACAAAATCTAATTCTCAGTCCAAATCTCAAATCTGCTCTATAATCAATGTTTCCAAATTTAGTGTTACCTTCATTAATTCAGATCCCTAAACTTGGAGTCATCTTTAACTCTTCATTTTCTGTCACTTTTCACATTCCTTTCAACAATAATTCTGTCCACTCCACCTATAACATGAACCCTTCATTCCCTCAGTTTTTACCCCTTCTGTTGATATTCTGGTCAAAACCAATCATCATTTTCCACCTACACCACTAAAATAATTGAACAACTTGACCACAGTCATTATTGTAAAATATATATGTAATTACCTCATATCTCCACTTCAGAGTTTTCAAAGGCTTTTTATTACAGTTTGAGTAATAATCCCAATTACTTACAGAGAAATTTCTAAAAGCTCTTTGTGACCCCTTGACATCACTCAATTACCACATAAGAAAGGCCTTATATGAACCCTCAATGTAATATACAAGCTTGAGCCATATGAGGATGCCAATATTCATCCATTTCAGATGTAATGCCTGTTTAACCTATACTAATCTCCACTCTTTATCTTTTTCTGTTACTTCCCATGTGTTTTTATTGACTTTGCAGCACCTAATAATTACCTAACCTCATAGTGATTTTTTACTTGTTTATCGGTCCATCATCTGTCTTTTCCCACTGGATATGTTTATAAGCTGTATAAAAACAAGACTTTGTTTTATTCCCTTTGACAGTATCTAGCACAGGAAAGAATCAATGAATGGTCAATATATGGATAAATTTCTACTTTATACATTAAAATAATGATTTGATTATATCATTTCATGGAGGAAAAAATGATATGATCTGTGATGAAATCACTCATTTCTATAATCCTAGACTTTATGCTGTACTCTAATTTTAATATGTTTCATATTTGGTTTTATTTCAGTTTTTATAGTGGTAAAAATTAGTGTTTGACCATAAAGTTAATTTTTATTATGTGATGTTCATGGAAAGCATAGCAACTCTAGCTATGAACAGTTATGTGTTTCCAGAGTGTCTTAATAAATTATTCTGTGTGTGAAGAACACTGTACTTGAACTTGTGTGAAAAAAATCACCCTTTTTATTTTTTTCATCCAGGGAAAGCATCTTCTTAGCATTTCAAAAGCTGTACGAGGGTAATAATCTGAAATTCTCAATCCAGGAATAAAGCAGAGGGTGCCAAGTGTCATTTATCTAATATTTCAGAAACCTTCAAGTAGAGCAGTAACACACATTCTCCTATTTTTACTTCCTACTCTGCTTCGCTATTTCCAACTTGTTTTCCACATTTATTTTTCTCCCTCTGTTTCCATGGCTATAGTATTGCTATTTAAAATTAAAAATTAAAGTTGATACGTAAATTATAAATGAAGTTATGTTAGTTAAAAATCTAATGATTTACTCTAATATGTATATACATGATATTCCTGAATTAATTTCTTTAAATTATAACAGAGGATTTATTATTTGTTATTAAACTGAAGAAGCAAAAAACAGAGATAATGGGGTATTTCTAAAAGAATAACATGCCTTGACTTAGTTAAGAAATACTTTACATGTATTTATATTCCCAACTAATGGTCATTGTCAGTTTTCTCTTCCTCACTTAATGTTAAGTTCCTATTAGTGGCATTGTTTTCCAGGGTAGTGCTATCACTGTTCCCTTTGCTTGTACTTGCCTCAAACTTATGTCCTCCAAATCCTCTGTTGTATTGTTATTTTTATTTTATTTATTTTGAACTCTTTGAATAGTATTTAAATAATGTGAATATATTATTCATCCAAACAATTTGTTTTAAAAATTACATTTTATTAACTATACTACTCCAATTGTCCTGATTTCCCCCTTGCTCTTCTCCACCCCACATCCCCAAATCCTTTGGGCAATCCCCCCATTATCATTCACTCATGCCCATGGGTCATTCATAGTTCTTTGGCTACTCCATTTTCTTTACTGTACTTTATACCCCCATAGATATTTGGTAACTACCTATTTATACATGTTTTTTTTTTTTTTAAGATTTTTTTTTCCTTTTAGATTTTATTTATTTATCTTTAGAGGGGAAGGGAAGGAGAGAGGGAGAGAAACATCAATGTGCGGTTGCCTCTTATATGTCCCGTGACGGGAACTGGCCTGGCAACCTAGGCATGTGCCCTGACTGGGAATCGAACCGCGATCTTTCAGTTCGCAGGCCCGCGCTCAATCCACTGAGCTACACCAGCCAGGGCTACATGTTTGTTTTTAATTAAACTTCAAAAATTTTTATTGTTTTTTCTATTACAGTTGTCCCAATTTTACTCTGTTGCTCTCTCCTGCCCCACCCACCCCTTGTTCCCACAGCCAATCCCCACTAGCTGTCCATATCTATCAGTCATCCATCCATACATGTTCCCTCACGAGATCTTTCCATTTCTTTCTTCCCTCTCCCATTCTCTCCTCCCATCTGATCACTATCAGTCAATTACTTGTTTCCATGCCTCTGATTCTATTTTTCTAATTTGTTCGTTTTGTTCATTAGGTTTCTCTTATAGGTAAAATCATGTGGTATCCATATTTCAATATTTTCACCAATAGGTCCCCTAGAGCAAGAAACATAAAGGAAAGAGTAAATAAATGTTATTTCATCAAATTTAAAAGCTCCTGCACAGCTAAAGAAAACATCAGCAAAACGAAAAGAACCAACCATATGGGAGAATGTATTTGCCAATGACACCTCAGACAAGGGTTTGATCTCCAAAATATATAAAGAACTCACATGACTCCACATCAGGAAGATAATAATCCAATTAAAAAACGGGCAAAGGACCTAAACAGACACTTCTCCAGGAAAGACATACGGAGGGCCCAGAGACATATGAAAGGATGCTCAGTGTCACTAGGCATCAGAGAGATGCAAATTAAAACCACAATAAGATACCACTTCATACCAGTCAGAATTACCATCATAAACAAATCAACAAACAACAAGTACTAGAGAGGTTGTGGAGAAAAGGGAACCCTAGTGCACTGTTGGTGGTAATGCTGACTGGTACAACCACTGTGGAAAACAGTATGGAATTTCCTCAGAAAACAAGAAATGGAACTGCCTTTTGATCCAGCAATTCCACTGCTGGGATTATACCCCAAGAATCCTGAATCACCAATTCAAAAAAACCTATGCACCCCAATGTCCATAGCAGCACAATTTATGATACCCAAGTGCTGCAAACAGCCTAAGTGCCCATCAGTAAATGATTGGATCAAAAAACTGTGGTTCGTTTATCCAACGGAATACCATGCAGCAGAAAGAAAGAAGGAACTCCTATCGTTCATGACAGCATGGATCGAACTAGAGAGGATTATGCAAAGTGAAGTAAGCCAGGCAGTGAAAGACAAATATCATATGATCTCACCTATAATTGGAACCTAATCAACCAAACAAACAAGTGAGCAAAATAGAACCAGAGATGTGGAAATAAAGAACAAACTGACAGTGACCAGAAGGGAGGGTGGAGGAGGATAAGGGGGCAAAGAAGGGGAAGGGTCATCAGGAACAAGTATAAAGAACATATGGGCAATGCTAACAGTGGGGGAGAGGACTGAATGTGGGAGGTGGGTGTGGGTAGGGCAGGGTAGAGTCATGGGGGGAAAATGGGGTAACTGTAATTGAACAACAATTATACACACATGTATATAGTGGTTTAGTTAAAAAAGATGATTATGAAATATTAGCACAAGTTGCCATTTCATATCACAATTGATGTGAAATATGATCTGTTAAAACTGGCATTTGTTTTGCAAACAAAGAACAAAAGAACAAAATTATAGAAACACAAAAAACCTTTAGAAGTAATGAGAGAAAGGTATGAGAAAAACATCTCAACAAACAGGGTATAGAAAGAATGAAACAAAATGTATTAAAAGCTATATATGTGAAGCCTATAGGTAATATCATATTCAAGGGTAAAATACTTAAAGCTTTTACTCTAAGATCAAGTACAAAACAAGGATACCCACACTCACCACACTCAGTCAGCGTGGTATTGGGATACTTAGTCAGACAATTAAGAAACATAAATCAGTAAATAATTAAGTAAATAAAGTAAAATAAAATAAATATATAAAAGAGATCCAAATAAGAAAGTTGGAAGTAAAACTTTTTGTATGTAAAGATGGGATGAAATTATGTATAGAAAACCCTAAAGACTCTACCCAAAAACTGTTAGAGTTAATAAACTGATTCAGTAAAGCTCCAGGATACAAAATCAATTTACATAAATTGTTTGTGTTTTTATATACTAATAAGAAACTATCAGAAAGATAAAATATCCACATTTAATTACATCAAAAAATACCTAAGAATAACTTTAACCAAAGAAGTTAAAGATCTGTACACTGAACAGTATAAGACATTTATGAAAGAAATCAAAAAGATTCAAAATTGAAAAAATATCCCATGCTTATAGATTGGAACAATTGATATTGTTAAAACATTCATACTACTTAAAACAATCTACAGATTCTTATAAAAATAGATAACTTTTTTGTATTTTTAAATATATTTTATTGATTATGCTATTACAGTTGTCCCATTCCCCCCCTTTCATTCCCCTCCACCCTGCACACTACCTCCTACCCCCAATCCCCACCTTTAGTTCATGTCCATGTGTCATAAGTTCTTTAGCTTCTACATATCCCATACTATTCTTGCCCTCCCCCTGTCTATTTTCTACCCAATGTCTATGCTACTTATTCTCTGTACCTTTCCCCCTCTCTTCCTCCCATTCCCCTGTTGCTAACCCTCCTTATGATCTCCATTTCTGTGGTTCTGTCCCTGTTCTAGATGTTTGCTTAGTTTACTTTTGTTTTAGGTGTGGTTGTTAATAACTGTGAGTTTGCTGTCTTTTTACTGTCATATGTTTGATCTTCTTCTTCTTAGATAAGCCCCTTTAACATTTCATATAATAAAGGCTTGGTGATGATGAACTCCTTTAACTTGACCTTATCTGAGAAGCACTTTATCTGCCCTTCCATTCTAAATGAAAGTTTTGCTGGATAGAGCAATCCTAGATGTAGGTCCTTGACTTTCATGACTTGGAATACTTCTTTCCAGCCCCTTCTTGCCTGTAAGGTCTCTTTTGAGAAATCAGCTGACAGTCTGATGGGAACTCCCTTGTAGGTGACTGTCCCCTTATCCCTTGCTGCTTCTAGAACTCTCTCCTTCATTTTAATCTTGGCTAATGTAATTATGATGTGCCTTGGTGTGTTCCTCCTTGGGTCCAACTTCTTTGGGACTCTCTGAGCTTCCTGGACTTCCTGGAAGTCTATCACCTTTTCCAGATTGGGGAAATTCTCCTTTATTATTTGTTCAAATAACTTTTCCACTTGTTGCTCTTCCTCTTCCCCTTCTGGTACCCCTATAATTCAGATGTTGGAACGTTTAAAGATGTCCTAGAGATTCCTAAGCCTCTCCTCATTTTTTTGAATTCTGGTTTCTTCCTTTTCTGTTTGGTTGTTAGTTTCTTCCTTCCAGTCCCACTCCATTGATTTCCCTCTGTGCTTCCCACAAGCAAACTGGGCCCCTCTGGTGCTGATTCCTGGGTGGGTGAGCTTGTTTATGTTCTAGATCCTGTGGGTCTCTCTAATGAACTCTCCTGTGAGGCAGGGAGTTTTCTCCTGCTGGCACCTCAAGCGCCACAGATGTTTTCAATCATTGTTTTGAGGCTTTATTTCCCTGCACTGGGTCCCTGGGTTGTGAGGTTTGTCTCGCTCCCCAGTTTTGCCTGGTTTATCTACATGCAAATATGTGACCACGGTCAACCAGCCACCTTGTGCACCTCACTGGGTCTGCCCACTGCCACCCCGGGCCCAGGATCTACCAGCCACTGCTTTTTCCTGCCGCGACCCCTGTCCGCCCCTCTTATTGGTCTGGATGAATGGTTTTCGGACTTCCATAGAGTTCAATTTTCTGTCAGTTCTGGTTGTATTTTTGTTGTCCTTAATTTTGGTTGTGCGAGGAGGCACAGTGTGTCTACTTACACTTCCATCTTGGCCCGAAGTCTGAAATTAGATAACTTTTTTACAGAAATAGAACAAGCAATTCTAAAATTTCTAAAGATTGACAAAACACCCTGAATAGCCAAGTCAAATCTTGAGGAAGAACAAACGAAGAGGCATCACACTTACTGATTGTAAGCTATATTACGACACTATAGTAATCAAAGCAGTAACACATTTTCATAAAAACAAACACATGGATAGTTGGAACAAAATACAGAGCCAGACTTCCGGCCAACATGGAGGTGTAGGCAGACACACTGTGCCTCCTCTTACAACCAAAATTAAGGACAATAAATATTTAGAAACAAGAAAACAACCAGAACTTATAGAAAATTGAACTGTACGGAAGTCCAACAACCATTTATCTAAACCGGTAAGAGGGGCTGAGTCGCGGCAGGAGAAAGTGGAGGTGCAGACCTGGGTGCACAGTCAGCAGCAGCTGGCAGTTTCCAGGTGCACAGGCAGTGGCTGGTGGACCCCGGGGCACAGGGGAGTAACTGTGCAGACCCAGTGAGGCCCCACAAGGTGGCTGGCTGACCAGGTGGTCCCACATTCGCACGTGCAGATGGCCCAGGCAGAGGGGAAGTGGTGGAAGGGACTGAATCCAGGAGAGAGCGGAGCAGGCGCCATTGTTCCCTCTCAGACCCCGCCCCCACATACAGCGTCACAACCCAGCGACTGGGCTGCCCTGCACTGGGGAGCGCCTGAGGCTCCACTCCTCACTAAGTAACAGCACGCGCGAGTGCGCAGATAATCCAGGCGAAGGGGAAGCAGCGGAAGGGACCGGAGTCCAGGAGAGAGTGGAACAGGTGCCATTCTTCCCTCTCGGACCCTGCCCCCAGCTACTTGGCTGCCCCACCCTGAGGAACACCTAAGGCTCCACCCCTCACTACGTAATAGCCTCAACCAGACTAAAACCAAACCAAACCAAACCAAAACAAAACAAAAACAAAAAAATCACCAAAAATGGCTCAAACTGGAGAAGAAATCAAATCTCCAGAGCCAATTCCTCTAAGCCGTGAAGAGATAGCCAACCTATCAGATGCACAGTTCAAAGCACTGGTCATCAAGATGCTCAAAGAATTGGTTGGTTTTACTCACAAATTAGATGAAAAAAATGCAGGCTACAATAAGTGAAATGAAGGAAGATGCATGGGGAACTGATAGAGATGGAAGGAAAACTGGGATTCAAATCAATGGAGTGGACCGGAAGGAAGAAACTAACAACCAAACAGAAAACGAGGAAGAAACAGGAATTCAAAAAAATGAGGAGAGGCTTAGGAACCTCCAGGACATCGTTAAACATCCCAACGTCCAAATTATAGGGGTACCAGAAGGGGAAGAAGAAGAGCAACAAGTGGAAAACTTATTTGAACAAATAATGAAGGAGAACTTCCCCAATCTGGCAAAGAAAAAAGACTATCAGGACATCCAGGAAGCTCAGAGAGTCCCAAAGAAGTTGGACCCAAGGAGGAACACACCAAGGCACATTGTAATTACATTAGCCAAGATTAAAATGAAGCAGAGAATTCTACCTTACAGGCAAGAAGGGGCTGGAAAGAAATATTTGAAATCTTGAAAAGCAGGGACCTACATCCAAATTGCCCTCTAGTAAAGCTGTCATTTAGAATGGATGGACAGATAAAGCGCTTCTCAGATAAGGTCAAGTTCAAGGAGTTCATCATCACCAAGCCTTTATTATATGAAATGTTAAAGGGACTTATCTAAGAAAAAGAAGAGAAAAAAAAATAGGACAGTGAAAAGACAGCAAACTCACAGCTATTAAGAACCACACCTAAAACAAAAGCAAACTAAGAAAACAGCTAGAACAGGAACAGAACCACAGAAATGGAGATCAGATGGAGGGTTAGCAACAGGGGAGTGGGAGGAGGAGAGAGGGGGGAAAAGGAACAGAGAATGAGCAGCATAGATAGTGGGTAGAAAATAGACAGGGGGAGGGCAAGAATAGTATGGGAAATGTAGAAGCTAAAGATCTTATGACACATGGACATGAACTAAAGGTGGGAATGTGGGTGGGAGGGAGTGTGCAGGGTGGGGGGGAATGATGGGGGAGAAATGGGACAACTGTAATAGCATAATCAATAAAATATATTTTCAAAAATGTAAAAAAAATACAGAGCTGGGAAATAAATATGCACTTATACGGCCAATTAATTTGCCACAGTGGAGCCAAGAATATAGAATGGGGAAGGATAGTCTTGTCAAGAAATGGTGTTGAGAAAACTGGATAGCCACATGCAAAAGAATGAAACTTGCCTCCTATCTTATACCATAGATAAAATTCCATTCAAAATGAATCAAAGACTTGAATGTAAAACCTGAAGCTGTAAAATGTCTAAGAGATAACAAGGTCAATAAGGCCCTTGACATCAGTTTCCTCAGTGATATTGTGGATTAGATGTCAAAAGCGAAGGTGATAAAATAAAAAATAAACATGTGGGGCTTACTCAAATGAAAAAGCTTCTTGCACAGCAATAGAAACCATCAACACATTAAAAAGGCAAACTACTGAATGGGAGGAAATATTTACAAATTATGTACCTGATAAGGGGTTAATATCCAAAGTACATTAAAAAAACTCATATACCAATAGAAAAAAAATAAAGCAATTCTTGTATTTTTGTGCAAATTAATAGTCTTTTTTTCCCAAAGAAGATATACACATAGCTATCAGATACATGAAAAGGTATGTAGCATAACAGATCATGAGGAAAATGCAAAACAAATCCACAGTGAGCTGTCACCTTATACCTGTTCAATGGCTGTTATCAAAAAGACAAGAGATAGTTAAGTGTCGGCAAGAATGTGGAGAAAAGGGAACCCGTGTGCACTGCTAATGTGAATGTAAATTGATGTAACCATTATAAAACAGAGAATGAGTATTCCCCAACAAATTAAAATTACAACTATCGAAAGATCCAGCAGTCTCATGTCTGTACATATATCCAAAGAAAATGAAAGCAGGATATTGAAGAGGTATTGGTACTTCCGTGCTCATTGGCATTATTCACAATAGCGAAGATAAAGACATAACCTGACTGTTCATCATTGAATGAATAGATAAAGATGATTTAGGGGATATATATAATAAAATATTATTCAGCTCTGAGAAAGAAAGACATATTACCATTTGCAACAACATGAATGGACATTGGGGACACTATGATAAGTGAAATAAGTCACAGAGAAAAAAAATTCCACATGACTTAACTTACATGTGCACTCTAAAAAAATGTGAACCTCAGAAACACAGTAGAAAAGTGGTTATCAGGGGCTGTAAGGTGAGGGAAATATGGAGAGGTAGGAAAAAAGTACACACACATGCATGCATACTCACACATCAGAAGCTAGCAAGCAGCATCATACTTAATTGTAAAACACAAAAATTGTTTTCATTAAATTAGGAATAAGACAAACACATTCTTCACAAAACTTTCACATTGGGTATAGATTACAATACACAAAGAACAAGAATATATGCCATGTGTATTAAAAAAAGCAATTATTATAATTTTCATAGGGTACAATATAAAGTAATGAACAATTACGATAGTGGATTTACTGGGAGAGGGCTACAATCAATGTATTAATGTTATTAAGTAGCTAACCCTTCTTCCCTAATGTGGGAAAATTTATGAACAAATAAATTTTCTCTCTCTTTCTCTCTCTCTCTTGCTCTCTCTAGAAGAAAAAGCAATGTTGTAATATGCAGCCTGATCTTCACAGCAGGAAGATGTGTAGGTGCCTTTACACTTTACATGCCATGCTATGAGAGCCTGTGCAGGCTATAAATGAAACTGTGGAATGATAGCATTTGATAGAGACACACCTTCATGGTCTTGGTGGCTCTCTCTCAACATACTGTGATTTGTACTCTGATTATAAATCATTATTATAGGGAAAATAAAGGTACAGTGAAGACAAAAGAGAAATAACTGGCAATTAAAATTATACATTTTAAGGAGAAAATGGGCATAATACTGAAGAACTGTTTTTGAACAGAAATGCACCTGTGAATTTTTAAAAGAAGAAATAAAAGGGATAGTGTTGCCAATTTAAACACTATTTCACATTCAGTTGTGATTGCAATATCTCAATACACATTAAGATGAATGTCAGTTTTATAGTGGATGTCTTTTTCTGAAATCATCAAAACTGTTATGATGTCTTTGCAGGCTCAGTAACAATAAAAGAAAAATTTAAAAAGGGGTAACAGCAAAACTTACCAGTGCTTCAAAGCTAAATAAGTAATTAAAAAATAAGTAAAATGAAACAAAACAAAGCAAAAACAAACAAAATCTCTGCAAAACCTATTTAAGAAGTTCATAGTAGTTGAAAAAATGGTATTCAGCTACAAAACTATTTGCACAATGTAATAAATGTTGGGAAAAGGAAATTCGGTAGTCCTTAAATGTAACTATCCTACCTTGAAAATGTCACAAATATAATGAGGTGTACTTAAATTAAAATATAATTATGTTTTTCTCAGTATCATTCATTTTTTGTTTATTCATATTTGAATACATACATTTTAAATTCACAATAGTAATTTTCTTACTGTCTCAAGAAAGTAAGTGTTCAACTTAGTTTTTTCATATCAAAAGACCCAGTAATTTTGTGTCTGGATAACATATTTATGTCAGCAATATTCTTTTTAGTGTTTTGCTCAATCACCTTATTTACTGTTCTTTTGCACCAGGAAGACTGAAATAGTGTAGAAGATAGTTTTATGACTTACATTTGATCAAATCACTTCATTAACTATTTCTTTAAAATCTCCATTAACTAGCACCCTGCACATAATTTGATTTCACTGTTGTAGAAATATTACCACACATACAAAAAGTTATAATTTCAGTAACTGGATCCAACTTCTTAAAGAGGGATATCTTTTTTAGGAAGACAGCTTTCATAAAATGTACTGAAGTTGTAAGTAAACAGTTCGAACCTAATGACAATAACAAAGTCAATGCCAAAACCTTTCTCTTTCAAGAGCTCTAATTTGTCCCTTCTTGGACTAGAGAGAAAAACAGGAAGGGGAAAAAAGAAGAGAGGAGAGACATTGGGATGAAGGGGTAATAAAAAAAACTTTTCTATACATTCTCATGCATAGTAGTCTTCATTTTAACTGCATTGGTTAAAGCTCTGTTAACATGTCTCTAGTGTTTCCCTAATAGTTAACATAATGACCCTTAGCACTAAGATGTATATGTAAAAGCACTTTTATATTTATATATGAAATCACATTGCAATAGTAGTCTGTATTTCTATTTCTTGAGTTTTTACCAGGAATGATTATTGACTATATTAAAGGACTTATCAAGTCATATTAATTGTTTTCTTAGGTTTATTACATGGCATATGGTATTAGTGGATTTCTTAATATTGAAGTGATATTGCATTCCCAGAATAAATTCTACTTTTTTTTTTTTTTCCTTTTCTTCTGAGGCAATGGTGTTACTTAGTTATTTATGGTAAATTGACTTCCCTGACTTTCTACAAAAATTCTCTGGATTTTACTTTCTTCTTCCTATTTTTGATATTGAGATATTTTATAAGATTTCTATTTTTACTCTTTTTTTTGTGCAGTTTTAACATTCTCATTCATCAGATGTTGTTGAGGCTATAATTTTACATAGAGATTTAACAGCCATGAAGCAATTTTCTACCATTGTTTGAGGCTAGCTAGAATCTTCATAATATCATTATTTTACAGACCAAATTTACTTGTCTATTGTATTTATTATTGTCCATACTCCCAATACACACACACACACATAGACACACATTATAATGCAAAATTCAGCTGGCACTGATTTTAATTTGTTTTGTTCACTAATGTATCTCTGATGCCTAGAAGAGCCTGCATGAATCATGTATATAGGCAACATGGTGAGAATCGAGTGTTTTGGTCTATTTAATGGACCTTTTCTTTTGGAGACCCATCTCTCTCACTGGAAAGGCCCAACCGTAACCCATCATCTACAATTAGGAAGACACACACACACGAGAAACAGAACAATAAACAAACCTTCCATAAAATATCATCTAGAGATAATAATAAAGATGGTTTCTCTTTCTTTTGGATTACTAGTTGGGTGTGGGATGCAGAACAGTCCTAGAATTTGTCAACAGCTATCCCGTGTACCTCATGTACAAGTCTGTCTGCAGTAGAATGGAAAACAGGCAAGCCAAGATGAATACGTAAGTTGCAAGTGAGGGAGACAAAAAAGATGGGGCTATGGAAAGGAAAAATTGGTTATCATTGAACACACGGCAACAAGCAGATATAAAGTCAGGTGATTCTAGAGCCTTTGATTTACCTTCTTTTTTTAATTCTATTCTTTCAGTTACAATTTACATTCAATATTATTTTGTATTAGGTTCAGTTATATAGCATTACAGTTAGACAATCATATACTTTATAAAATGATCCCCTGATATTTCTGAGGAGAGGCTAGATATTGAATCAATCCCCGATGACCACTGATTTAATTATACCTATGTAATGAATCCTCTGGAAAAACCCTAAGGGAAGGGACGAGGAGAATTTCTGAGTTGAACACATGGGGATTTGGGGAGAGAACATGCAAACTTCTCTTCCTTTTTTCGTATCTTGGCCTATACATCTCTTCAATTGACTGTTTCTGAGTTACATTATTTCATAATAAACTGGTAATGTAGTAAGTGAGTGTTTCTCTGAGTTCTGTGAGTCACATAACAAGTAATCAAACCCAAGGAGGGGGTCATTGGAACCGCCAATCTATAAGCCAGCTGGTCGAAGCACAGATGACAGGCTAGGCTTGCAACTGGCATCTGTAGTATGGGGGTGGACAGTCTTGTGGAACTGAGTCCTTCCTTTGTGGGATCTGATGCTATCTCTGGGCAGATAGTGTCACAACTGAGTTGAATTATAGGATGCCCAGCTGATATCTAAGAATTACTTTGCAGTAATGGGAAATCCCTCCATACCCACATTGGAATTTGGTGCACACTCCAAAATATGTAGCAATACTTTGTTAACAGAAAAAATAGTTAAATAAACATGGACAAAATAAGTTTTACCTTAATGAAACAAAATTATTTTAAAATATAATTCATACCATCATAATTAGGTGGGATATTTCCTTGTACCAGTAATCATTAGCATAGAAGATACACTATTTCTTTTTTTTAATATATTTTATTGATTATGCTATTACAGTTGTCCCATTTCTCCCCCATCATTCCCCTCCACCCTACACACCCTCTCCCACCCACATTCCCCCCCAGTTCATGTCCATGGGTCATAAGTTTTTTAGCTTCTTCATTTCCCATACTATTCTTGCCCTCCCCCTGTCTATTTTCTCCCCATTATCTATGCTACTCATTCTCTGTACCTTTTCCCCCTCTCTCCTCCTCCCACTCCCCTGTTGCTAACCCTCCATCTGATCTCCATTTCTGTGGTTCTGTTCCTGTTCTAGCTGTTTGCTTAGTTTGCTTTTGTTTTAGGTGTGGTTCTTAATAGCTGTGAGTTTGCTGTCTTTTCACTGTCATATTTTTATCTTCTTTTTCTTAGATAAGTCCCTTTAACATTTCATATAATAAAGGCTTGGTGATGATGAACTCCTTCAACTTGACCTTATCTGAGAAGCACTTTATCTTCCCTTCTATTCTAAATGACAGCTTTGCTGGATAGAGCAATTTTGGATGTAGGTCCCTGCTTTTCAAGATTTCAAATATTTCTTTCCAGCCCCTTCTTGCCTGGAAGGTCTCTTTTGAGAAATCAGCTGACAGTCTGATGGGAACTCCTTTGTAGGTGACTGTCCCCTTATCCCTTGCTGCTTCTAGAATTCTCTGCTTCATTTTAATCTTGGCTAATGTAATTATGATGTGCCTTGGTGTGTTCCTCCTTGGGTCCAACTTCTTTGGGACTCTCTGAGCTTCCTGGACGTCTTGGTAGTCTATTTCCTTTGCCAGATTGGGGAAGTTCTCCTTTATTATTTGTTCAAATAAGTTTTCCACTTGTTGCTCTTCTTCCCCTTCTGGGACCCCTATAATTCGGATGTTGGGACGTTTAACGATGTCCCGGAGGTTCCTAAGCCTCTCCTCATTTTTTTGAATTCTTGTTTCTTCCTCATTTTCTGTTTGGTTGTTTCTTTCTTCCTTCTGGTCCACTCCATTGATCTGAGTCCCAGTTTTCCTTCCATCTCTATCGGTTCCCCATGCATCTTCCTTCATTTCACGTATTGTAGCCTGCATTTTTTCATCTAGTTTGTGAGCAAAATCAACCAATTCTGTGAACATCTTGATGACCAGTGTTTTGAACTGTGCATCCGATAGGTTGGCTATCTCTTCACTGCTTAGAGGAATTGTCTCTGGGGCTTTTATTTGCTTTCTGGTTTGAGCCATTTTTGGTGGGATTTTTTTGTTGTTGTTGTTGTTTTGGTTTTAGTCTGGTCTCGGCTATTACGTATGAGGGGTGGAGCCTTAGGTGTTCCTCAGGGTGGGGCAGCCCAGTCGCAGGGTTGTGACGCTATAGGTGGGGGTGGGGTCTGAGAGGGAAGAATGGCGCCTGTTCCACTCTCTCCTGGACTCCGGTCCCTTCCACCGCTTCCCCTTCACCTGGATTATTTGTGCATGCTCGAGTGCTGTTACGTAGTGAGGAGTGGAGCCTCCGGCGCTCCCCAGTGCAGGGCAGCCCAGTCGCTGGGTTGTGACGCTGTATGTGGGGGCGGGGTCTGAGAGGGAATAATGGCGCCTGCTCCGCTCTCTCCTGGATTCAGTCCCTTCTGCCACTTCCCCTCTGCCTGGACCGTCTGCGCGCGTGAATGTGGGGCCACCTGGTCAGCCAGCCGCCTCGTGCGGCCTCACTGGGTCTGCACAGGTGCCCCCCTGTGCCCGGGGTCCACCAGCTGCTGCCTGTGGGCCCGGGGACCGCCAGCCGCTGCCTGTACACCTGGGAACTGCCTGCAGATGCTGCTTGCATTCCCGGGCCCGTACCTCCACTTTCTCCTGCCGCGACTTCGCCCCTCTTACCGGTCTAGATGAATGGTTGTTGGACTTCCGTACAGTTCAATTTTCTATAAGTTCTGGTTGTTTTCTTGTTTCTAAATATTTGTTGTCCTTAATTTTGGTTGTGAGAGGAGGCACAGTGTGTCCGCCTACGCCTCCATCTTGGCCAGAAGTCCAAGATACACTATTTCTGTTGTATTTGTCAAAAAATATTGATGTTACATACAATTTGAATTAATACTAATTTAAGTTTAAAAAATAAATCTCTTTAGGGGAAAATAGAGCAGTATCAACCCCCTGACTACTGCTAAACACATTAGCAATTTAGAGGATGCTAGAAAATCCAAAGTAAATGGGTCTTAGTTCTGGCTGAGTAGTTCAGTTGAGATTGAGCATTATCTCAATATGCGAAGGTTGCTTGTTCAATCCCTGCTCAGGGCACACATAAGAATCAACCAGTGAATGCATAAATAAATGGAACAATAAATCTCTCTCTCTCAAAAATCAATAAAAAAGAAAAAAGTTAATGAGTCCTTCTTAAATAGAGTATTACAAAGATTCATTCAATTTTAAGTAAGATTTTATTTTTTTCAATGCTTTTAAAGTGGAAAATTCTCCAAAAATAATTTTAGGATGTTTTACATACCCAGAAATTATTTTAGTTCTCCACTTTTTATCAAAGAATTGAATGTAGTAATATGCAGAGAATGTTAAGTATATTTTGTCAGACTATTGATATGAGACTCAACTGTACAGTGTCATGATTGAATCAAAAATCTGCCCCCTAAAAAAGTAGGGTAATGGTATAATGGAAATTAAGTTAAGGCCTGGACAAGAGAAAGACCTAGGCTACTTGCCCATGTCGTGAGGTGATTTTCTGTGCATCTTCTACATTTCTTTATGTCTTTTAATAAAATATTTTATTTATGTATTTTAGAGAGTGGAAGGGAGGAAGAAAGAGGGTGGGGAGAAACATCAGTGTGCTGTTACCTCTCATGTTCCCCTTGTTGGGGACGTGGCCTGCAACCCAGGCATTTGCCCTGACTGGGAATCGAACCAGTAACCCTTTGGTTTGCCGGCCAGTGCTCAATCCATTGAGTCACACCAGCCAGGTCCATTTCTGTATGTCTTATAAGGAGAGTCTCTGACTATCTTTGTTGTAAATTGTCAAATATGTTTGTATTGTTAATAGTTTTGGAAAAGAGAAACAGATTTTCCTTTTAGTGAAAAGAACAGATCCATTTACAGCTCAGAATAATAGAGACAGTGACAGCCTCCAGGTCAAAAGTTAGGCATACTTTCTACTTATTGCCTATTATAAAAGATTCAGCTCATGCTCAGGGTTCCTCTCCTATAATGCACTTAGGTATTATAGGAGACATGTGCAGACATAACCTTTTCTTCTTCATGTTGTCTTGTGGGAACTGGAGCTCCAGAAACTGGTAAAAATACTAATACTATCTGCTGTCATTGCCATAAGTTAGTTGTAAAGTCCTTTGGTTTTACCCAGATGTCTGGTGTACTTTGTCAGTATCCATGAAACTATAGAAGGCTATTTTCACCAGGCTTGAGAGCCAAAGCTGCTCTTAATTACAAAATTAGGTAGCACCAAGGAAGAATAGCAGAAGAAAGAGGTAGAAATTTCTGTAGCGCATTTCTGAAGTCAGGCTACTTGATAACAGGGTAATTCACTACTTAAGAGAACATTTTGGTGAATTGTAGATGAAACCCACCCTCATAATTAGAAAATGAAATCAAGATAACTTTCAGCTAATCTTCATCATAAGGTGATTGGCAAGAGTTCTAAAGTGTGTAACTTTCAAGATCATATCTAGGAAAAAAACAAAAGTCTGTTAGTTTGCATTCTTTACAAAAATTTTGACTCAATAACTTTCATGTTGCATACTCTTAATTAGATTGGGCTCATATAACACAGTTCTTTAGACTGGATGGCTTATAAACAACAGAAATTCATTGATCTTAGTTCTGGAGGCCTGAGGTTAGGTTGCCAGTGTGGTTGAGTTCTGGTGAGAATCCTCCTTCATGTTGCAGACTGCCAAATTCTTGTAAACTCAACATGGCTAGCTTCTTGGTCTCTTCTCATTTAGGGCTCTACCTTAATTACCTAATTATATCCCAAAGGTCCCTCCTCCTAACACTATCACATTGGAGCTTAGATTTTAACATATGAATTTTAGGGGGGAGATACAAATATTCAGTTCATAATATATGCCCACTTTTGCAATAATTGTCCTGCTAAAAACAAACAAACAAACAAAAAAAGCCCACTATTTGTCTAAACTTAGCTAAATGCATGAACCTACAAGTGAAAACTTCACAACAAATCAGTGAGATGCCCCAAAGTAAATTTGAGATTAGTAGAAGGGATAAATTAAAAACAAATGGCTGTTGAAGAAGCAAATAACCTAATGACTACTATAATGCTATTAGAAATTCAAGATGAGCCAATTATGCTTTCTGATTTTACAGGTTATCTCTGAAGATTACAAGATATTATTGAATATATGCATATACAAGGCCACTTATCTAAATTGAATTAATCAAATTGTGCAATTGAGAGAGATTGTCAAAAGCTTTACCTAAACAGTCTTAGAAAAATAATGTATAAACTACATACATAGCTTTTAATGCTAGGACCCCTAGCTCTTATGAAATATGACCCAATAAATATGAGATTCTGTCCAAACACATTAGACACAGGATAGGAGGAGAATATAAGGATGATGAAAAAAGAGTTTGGGCAAAGCATCCAGAATTAAAATATCATTGGAGGTGTTACCTGAGGATATAGGATCCTTCCATGGTATCACAGGAAATGCATGTCAGGAATACATACACAGGAGGATTTCAAGCATATTGGCAAGGTTTATTGAAGTGAAAACAAAGGAAGAGGTTAAGCAATGTCTCATCCATTACCAGGTGATTCAGCTTTGTCTTGCTGTGGAAGAAGTCTAGCTTCTGGGGCTACAGGCCTGTACTTGGGCCAACCAAGCCCAGGAAGAGTGCCAGGACCCAGAGCAGACCTGCCATTTTTTCCATCATCCAACGCTCCAATAATCTAGCTGAGTATTTGACCTGGCCAGTGATCTGCCCTGTACTTCGGTCCATGCAGCTGCAGAAGAGAGAGAGTGCCTCCAGCCTTTATTAAGATTTGATTATATTTCCTTCAGCTTGAGTAGGTGTAGGCTTTCTTTCAAACCATCTAATCCCTTTTCTGGATCTTCTGGGTTTTAAACCTTATCCTATCTGGTCTTTTCTTCAGTTTTACTCAGCCTAGTCTCCTCCCCTTTATGGCTGACATTTTGTCTTCTACTGCACATGCCTCATAAGTTTGTTTATGTACATGAACTTATTAGAAAGACTTGCCCCTGCACCATCTTAGCTTCTACAATGCATGTGCCCAGCAAAGAAATTTCCTCCTCATTGTTTATCCCCCCCCCACACACTCCATTAATCTGGGGGAAAGGGCCAGTTGTTTCCTGGGGAGATTGGAAAACTGCTCTTTCCAGCCTATTCAGATTAATGTCCATTTGGTGGAGAATGTGGCTGTTCACTAGAGTGTATTTGAAGATGCATTTCTTTTTGGTTAATATCTAACCAGCTGCCTACTGTAACAGAGAGAAGCAGTGGCAAAATGTATGATTCAAAATGTACATATCAAAACAAAATGTATGATTCTTCCATAGGTGAGGACAATAGGGATGATTGTCTATAGAGAACTGAAAAAAAATGTACTTTTTTATTAGCATTATGTGCTGGGAAGTTTTGATAACATTTCCCTTTGTTAAGCCACTGAAAGAAAGAAATCTGAATTATTTCCAGATTTTCAATATTTTTATTTTAAACTATAACATTTAGCTAACTAATCTATTGCCAGTCTGAGAGTATATTGTGTTTGGCTCTTGAAGATGAAAAATCGTGTATCCTTCTTGAACTGTAAAGCCTGAGATGTTTTCATCAGGCATGGACAAAGATAACTCAGCATATCCAGAATCATTTCAAATTCTAAAAATAATGTATTCCAGTTCTCCAAAAATTCAGAGAATAATTGGAGAATTTAAGATATAGTAGTGGATATATTTCACTATATAGATCTCATTTCCACAAACCATTGAATAAAATACTATTCTACTAGTTGTTGTAGTTATCCTGGTTTCTTACCTTAATATAATGTTATTTAATGGAAAGATGATAAACTGGTAAGGAAACTGAGATGGAAATATTATTTTAATTCATCACCAGTTTAATCAGTATGAGAGTCCTTAAACATTTACCAACTTTAATTATTTGGGAGGACTCACTTAACAAGAATTTGCAGAACTGGACTATCCCATTTCCAGCGGCAAATTTCACTTAATTATATCATTCTCTCTCTTAGAGAGTAAAACAGTCTTCCTATGTTTTCAAAATTTATTGTGCAGTAGTACTTTTCTCCGGATCTTCCCAGAGGGTCCCTTATTTCATACAAGCAAATGTGTGTTTAAAGATCTTTATTTATTTTTTTTATTTGTCTATTTGCTCCTCTTGGTTCCTGCTCTTCTCTCTGTATTGCACTATCCACAAAAGTCTTCCCAAATTGTTTTAACCCTACTGTTACAGAACAGAGCCAAAGGGGAGGGGCACAATATACTATTACTGAAAGAAACCCCCGCTAGGTTCATTATATCTGCCAATAGAGGAAAGACATCTCTCAATGCTAGAGATTTGTGAAAAGGAAAGGAAACATTTATTTAAAGCTATACAGACTTAAAGTAGTGACCTAATGTCTTCTTTAAAATATCAAAGTCCTTTAGGATACCCACAGACACACACAGTCCTTCCTTCTCCCTCTGCCCTTATCTGGGGCACCGTATCTCAGGAAAAGAAGTAAATTTAGGCTCCCAACACCATCAGCTGTGTCATCAGCCAGGATCAAGCCACATGGTTCTCCCTGGCAAGGCTGCAAGGGGGTCTCCACTCTGCCAAAACCACGTGGTTCTCCTATGCAAAGCTGTGAGGGCGGGGGGCGGGGTACCACTCTGCTAAAGCCACATGGCGATTCTCCCTCACTTGGCTGTGGGGGTCCGTACTCTGGCCAAACTGTATGGTTCTTCCCTCAATGGCTGCCACCTCTCGGTTTAAATCCCTGAGCCAATTCTCCTCTGCAGCCCCATTTCTGACTCTTCCCACAATCGGCTACACTTGCCAGCACTCCCATATCCTTCCAGCTTTACTGGGCTACCATAGTGAGTCTGAGCAGGTGCAGCCCCATAGCATGGAGCCAATCATCTCCAAGCTCTCCCACGGACACTGTAACCAGGGGGAGTTGCCTCCCAGTTACATCTTGGGTGGAAGTCACTCCCTTCTCCCTGGCTCAAAGCCTAGCCACAGCTATTCAACATATCTATGCAACAAGTTAAAGGTTATAGATAATGTTAAATGACCATGCCAGAGGTTAGCTGCAAAGCTGTTTCTGTACAAAACAGCTCTCAATGGTCCTGCTCCACGTGTTCCTTTCCCCAACTCACACCTGTGGGGGGGAAGGGGTGAGGGCATCTTACATATCTTCCTAATATTTCCTGGACACCTTGAGTTCTGAACCCCATTCCAAATCCCTATTTGGGCCTCCCCTCTTGGCTGTACCCTGTTACACTATGTCACAGCACAACTTCCTGACCTGACACCTCTTTGGTTTATGAAATCCGCCTACTGGATGATATTTTTCATTTTCCCTTATACACTTCTCCTGGAAAATGACCCAATAGACTCCTGAACTAAAATTGTTATTGATATGTTTTTCTTTTCAATTCTGTACACTTAAGGGCACAGTAAGAACCAGTATGCCCTTTAACATGTGAAACTACACAGAAGTATGCCTTTGATGCTTATACATTTTTCATGCTTTCAGTATTGATAGCAGAAACAATCCCCTTTTGTAATATACCCTCCTGTTGCATTGGGATATGGTTTTCCTTGCTCTCTCTCACTCTCTGTCTCTTTCCTTCTTTTAGAATGTAACTGATTCTTTAACGATTGTAAATTTGGTCCTATTGTTTGTCTTCTCAATCATATTTTTTTTATTTTTCTCTTTTTAGACAGGTTTTTTCCCTTACATTTCATCTATTTTAAGGGGGCCCAAGCATTTCTTTTCCTAGACTATTACCAATGTGCTAAATCACCAAGTACAATCTAAAGACCTTCCACTAATGATTTGAGAAATGTTATCCCTTTTCTGCCTCTTAATGGCATGCATTCTCAGTGTCCAAGCTATTTTGGATCTGCCTTCTTAAAAATCTCTATTTTTATTTACTTTGCTTTAACTTACAAATGTATACATTTCTAGCCTGTTTCCTCAGATATGTGCCAGGCTTACTTCTCCTATAATAATTTAGTTGCAATAAAATTTGCCAACAGAAGAGTTGTATATTTGGAATCCATGCCCGAGTAGATTTCTCTCACATACTGTCTATGACAGCTTGGGTCAGACGCATATATTGTAAATGTGGGGGTTTTATTTCTGATTATTAGATGGCTAATCCTTGGTTGCTACTGCCCTTACTCCTCTTACTTCTAGGGGATGGATTTTATTTCACAGTCAATGAAGGAAGGAAGCACTTTCCTTTCTTTCGTATTAATTTTCCTTACTCCAGCCTTCATCCACTCCAAAAGGGACATTGATACTACACTGCTAGTAACTTTTCAGTGCGGGTTTGGCACTACTAACAAACATTTTTATGCATTTTCCAGTGTCCGAGAGTAAATTATTATTTATTTCTTAGATTTCTCTAGAGTTACCTAATCTCAGCAAATGACCCAGGTCATTAATCCAATAACCTCTTTGCCATCTTCCCACTATCATTAAACCCTTGATTGAAGGTTTTATTTGTTAGTGGTCACATTTAAGTGAAAGCACCATTAAAAGAAACTTTGTTAAAAATCTCTAACTGGGCTTTATGGTTACACGTGAATTTCTTTTTCTATCTCTTATGCAAGCCTTGGAACTTTTTGCTTAAAATCCTCTCTGCTTATTCCCTTTCCCCAAAACAATTTCAGTTATGTGAAGACATTCATTAGCAATCAAAAAAATATATACACACATGTATAAAAATGTATACTCCCTGTCCTGTATTATCCCGTTTCTCAATTCCCTGGAAAGTAGCCTGGGTCATCAACATTCCACTGATAACATATATCCCTATTAATCCATTGTTTTCTTTCTCAATTATTAGCAGCATTTGGTACCTTAATAAATCAATCTGTTTCAAGGCTAGAAATGTTGAATCAACTCAATTTTTGTTGGCATGTGTTTATCATATGATGCTTTGGGAAGTTTGCCCTTTTTATTTTTAACCACTTGGTGGGAACTAATCTGAAATTTGCATAATCAATAGAAAAATGCTGAAGAGTTATGCAGATACATTCTATCTTATTAGTATACCGTAAGTATACAAACTATTGGCTAACATTTTAAATGTCTCAAAAGACTACTTTGATTAAAGTTTTCAGAATATTCTTTCTAACTGACCTATCCTCTGATGCTTTTTTCATATACTACAGTTATTATTGGAACTTAGCTATTACTTATTAAAGTAACCTTAATAAATTAAAATGGAATATATATATAATCTGAAAATGAAGACTTTGCAAGCATTAAAGAATACCACCTGTTTTAACCACACACCATTGCCTTCGTTTATTTCTATACTTTAGTTCTTTCATCTCTTATTACTTCCTTTCTTCAAACTTTCTTCTAAGTACTATTTTTTTCAAGCTCTGAGGTTACCCCTTAATGGGAAAAATAAAATAACCAAAAACAAAACATTGACTAGTAAACCACCCGAAAACTAGATGAAATATCCCTACTCTTTGTTCTCATATGGCATTGTACATACATGGATTTCAGCACTCATTGCAATTAATAACTTGGGTTTTTAAACTTCATTTGTTTTTTATCCCACAAACATTAAAAATCTCTTGAGTAGTCTCTTTTCTGTTTCTGTATTCCTAAAACCTAACCAGGTACCTTTCTGGTGGTAAAAGCTCAAAGAATGTTACTTGAATGAATATGTCCAAATAAATTTAATCTTATGAATATCAGATGCAATTCAAGTATCTTGTAAGCATTCTAGAAATAGGAACTGTCTTGTGTGTGCAGTGGATAATAAACTAGGTAAAACCATCGAGGTTCCTATCGCTACATAAACTTAACATTGAATCTGACTATGGTGTGCCTTTTATTATAATATGCAAGAAATGAAAACATTAGTTTATGTTATAATGTGATATACACATTCATTGGTATATACTGAAATACTACAAGAAAAATATTTAAAAAACTCAAAGTTGTTTTCATTTGTGTTTTAAAAATAAAACAAAACACTGAAATAATTATAACCATATTAGTTTTGGAATTTCTACTATATTTTAGAAACATGAAAAGTAATAATTTTCCTTTTACTGGTGTCAAATCAATTTTATTTTTTAAATATTACTTTAACATTTACTCTATTTTGTTTTATATAACTGTTACAGAACAGGGCAAAGAGGGGTGCAATACACTATTACTGAAAGGATCCCCCACTAGGTTTGCTTGTCTGCCACCAGAGGAAAGATGTCTCTCAGTGCCAGAGATTTGTGAAAAGGAAAGGAAATGTTTATTTAAAGGTATACAGACTTAAAGTAGTGACCTAATGTCTTAATTAAAATATCAAAGTCCTTTAGGATACCCACAGACACACACACAGTCCTTCCTTCTCCCTCTGCCCTTATCTGGGGTACCATATCTCAGGAAAAGAAGTAGAAGTCTGTGATTCAGGCTCCTGGCAGCCACATGATCCTCTCTTCACCAAGGCTGCGGGGAGGTCTGCACTCTGCCAAGATTGCGAGATTCTCTCCTCAATGGCTGCCGCATCCCAGTTTAAATCCTCACACCAATCCTCCTCCATAGTCTCATTTGTGACTCCTCCCACAATCAGCTACACTTGCCAGCACTCCCATATCCTTCTAGCTTTACTGGGCTACCATAGTGAGTCTGAGCAGGTGCAGCCCCATAGCATAGAGCCAATCATCTCCAAGCTCTCCCACGGACACTGTAACCAGGGGGAGTTGCTTCCCAGTTACATCTTGGGTGGAAGTCACTCCCTTCTCCCTGGCTCAAAGCCTAGCCACAGCTATTCAACATATCTATGCAACATGTTAAAGGTTATAGATATATTAAATGACCATGCCAGAGGTTAGCTGCAAAGCTGTTTCTGTACAAAACAGCTCTCAATGGTCCTGCTCCACGTGTCCCTTTCCCCAACTCACACCTGTGGGGGGGAAGGGGTGAGGGCATCTTATATATCTTCCTAATATTTCCTGGACACCTTGAGTTCTGAACCCCATTCCAAATCCTTATTTGGGCCCCCAGCCTCTTGGCTGCACCCTGTTACATAACTATGTTTGGAGAAATTAAGGCATGAAGCATAGTAATAAGAATATTGAGGAGCAGCGGTGGGGTTGGGAGGAAGTAAATATGCAAGACCTGAAGGATGGACAGTGTTGGCTTTCACTGCTAGTTCTGCTTCTCAGAGAAAAAATAACCCGTAAGATAGGGTAGGCCGAGTGGAAGAAATATACCTCTATGAAGTTTTTAACATTCATCTAATACATACATTGGACTCTGTGATTGTTATGGACTTGCATAGCTAACCTTTTTGGGATGATTTATATTTCCTCACAATTAACTATACTCATTGGCAATCTACTTGGGCATTCTGCTTCTTGCTCCTCTAATTAAACCTATTTTTACCCAGGTTTAAATTAAAGCATTTAAAAGATAATGCTCTCTCTATTTCCAATTAAATTAAAATTTGAATGATTAAATTAAAGCAATTATAAGCAATAAGAAATATATATATAAGAAGCAAAATGATGACAGAAGGTTGAGTTAATTATATTTCTTAATTCACAGCATATTATCACCTAAAACATTAAGACAAGATGATTATTCATGTTTTGAATATAATATGAGTGCATATAACTTTTAAAATATTTGTATTTAATATTGTTAATACTAAATAAATAATAAATATTTAGTAAATTGTATTTACTAAATTAGTACTCAAGTTGCCACAGAAAATATACTTGTGATCTGCCAAAAAAATATCTGAAAATTTTATTTTGTACTTTCACAAGTTTAAGAATTATATGAAGGAGAAAATACATATTAATCCACCATCTAATTACCCATCATTTTCCTTTTCAGCTCTCTATATATACTCCATCTTTGTTCAGCTTTCCATTAGAGTCCTAATTCCATATATTTCTTGCCCATGTTTTTTCAGAGTACAAAATTATTTCAGTAATTCCTGTGACTTCACCTCAAACAAATGTAACTATAAAGTTTATCAAGCAAAATTTGGGTTAAAGTATGATGATATTCCCATTTTCCCCCTGCAGTTTATCTGGTTTGATCATTTTAATCTTTTAGATATAATCCTATTGCTTTTCCTCTGGATTTTCCAGTTCTTGCCTGAAGAGATCACTTCTCAGTAATTCCCTGCCTCATGGTTCTCTATGAGTGAGTCATTGCACTAAGCTCTCTGAGACTATACATTTCTCTCTCACTCTGATTTTCTTAAATCCTATCAGTTTCATTCTAGCAATAACATCTGAGTCAGATTTCTTTTTTCTTTGCATTCTTAACAGTAGTGACATTTGGGAATATTTTGTTTTTTCCATTTATGTATATCTTTCATGACATTTCAGATCTCATTTTCCCCTTTGTGTTTGAGAAACATCTCCTACAAGATAAAATTCATTATCTCAAGGAAAGAGTAATATATTTTCTTCTAGTTTAATTAGTTTCCCTTTTTAAATTTTTTATTTATTTGTTCTACAACTGCATTCAGTGGTGTCAAACTCATTTTCACTGGGGGCACATCAGCCTTGCTATTGCCTCAACAGGGTCAAATGTAATTTTAGGACTGTATAAATGTAACTACTCCTTAACTAGGAGCAAGGAGCTCGGTGCTGCCACAAGGTAGAAACAAAATGCCAGGACAGATAAAACAAGATGAAGGGCCAGATTTGGGCCTTGTGGCATAGGTTATCAACCTATTCCATGTCCTCCTTAGATCCCTACAGGCAGGTTATTCAAAACAGAGATTTTAAACTACCAAAAAACAGAAGAAAACATGGGAAACCCCATCTTCTCTTCTCTCTAGGTCTAGCATAAGACTTAAAGTCAAAGTTCATAGGCTTATATTGTTTACCTCACATGGGACATACTTGTATTTTAAAATTTAGATATGGGAGACCTAAACACTAGACCTGAAACCATAAAACTCCTAGAAGAAAACATGAGCAGTAAAACCTAGGACACTGCTTATAGCAATATTTTATCTGGTATATCTCCCTAGGCAAGGGAAACAAAAGAAAAATAATTAACAAATGGGACAACCTCAAACTAAAATGATTTTGCACAGCAAAAAAAAAAAAAAAAAACATCAACAAAATGAAAAAACAACACACTGAATGAGAGAACATATTTGCTGATACATCTTATAAGGGGTTAAAATCCAAAATTTCTAAAGAACTTATAAAACTCTACACCAAACAAATAAACAAAAAACAAACAATTAAATTAAAAATTGGGTAAAGGACCTGAACAGATATTTCTCCAAAAAGGACATACAGATGGCTAATAGATATATGAAAAGATGCTCAGCATCACTAAATATCAGAAAAATGCAAATTAAAATCACAATGAGAGATCACCTCACATCAACAAACAACAAGGACTGGCAAGGATATGGAGAAAGGAGAACCCGGTTGCAGTGTTGGCGGGAAGGGAGATTAGTGAAGCCACGATAGAAAGCAGGATGGAGCTACCTCAAAAATTACAAGTGGAATTGCCTAATGATCCAGTGATTCCACTTCTGAGAATTTATCCAAATAAACCTGAAACACTAATTTAAAAGAACATAAGCACCCTTATGTTCATTGCAATGTTATTTACAATCACCAAGATATGGAAGCAGCTCAAATGTCCATCAGTAGATGAGTGGTTATAATAAATATAGAATCCTTACACAATGGAATACTACTCATATATAAAAAAAGGAAAATGTTTCCCTTTTGATAGCATAGATGGACCTGGAGAACATTATGTTAAGTGAAATAAGCCAGTCAGACTTTTCTTGTAAGGAACCACATTTGTGTGGAAGCAAGAATACTTTTTTACACTAAGACTAGTAGCTTTTTTACATGCCCATTCCAAGTCTGTTGGATACATTAGTCCCTTCAGAAGAACCTGCCTTAAGCACTGACACTTTCATAGCTCAAGCAATTAGAAGATGGTGGCTAAGTAAGTAAAAATTAAGTCTACTTGCTCTAGCCCCAAATCAGATTCTCAGATGACTTTCTGACAAAAATCCAAAACAATCAATGGAATTTGAGCTGATATGAACTTTTCATCCAAGGGGTACATAAGATACCTCATAACAGGCACATACAAGATATGGCAAGGGTTGTGACTCCCACTCACCCAGCTGGAGGGGAAAACCCACCAATGAGTGAGCCAACAATAATCAAAGACACATACAAAAAGAGAGCCAACATAAACTGAATAAAGGGCATCCCCAGAGCATCCAGATAAAGAAATCAAAGAGACTGCACCACTGAATCTCACAGAACTCCTACCACAGAAGGCCACCACATGAAGCCAGGCAGTCAAATCAGAGCAATCTGACATGCAGAAACAAACAAAAATAGTCATCTAAAATGGCAAGAAAAAAGAAATAACCCCCAATAGAAAGGAAAGGAGAGATCCCCAGAAAAATAGTTAAACTAAATACAGGCAACAAATCAATCAGACATATAATTCAAAATAATGCTTATAAGAATGATCAAGGAACTCAGTGAGAACTACAAAGAACTTTGTGGGAGCTACAAAGAACTTAGTGGAAACTGCAGCTACATGAAAAGGGAAATAGAAACTATAAATAACAACCAAGAAATAAAGAATACAATATCTGAAATGAAGACTACACGAGAAGAAATAAAACACAGGCTAATGAAGCAAAGGACCAAATCAGTGAGCTGGAAGAAAAGGTAGATAAAAATATCCAGTCAGAGCTACAAAATTTTAAAAAAAGACTAAAAAAGAATGAAATATCTTAAAGGAGACTAAGGACAACATGAAACACAATAATAATCACATCATAAGAACATCAGGAGTAGAAGAAAAAAAGCAAGAGATAGAAAAACTGTTTGAAAAACTAATGACAGAAAAAACATCATGCAAGTACAGGAAGCACAGAGGGTCCCAATAAAAATGAAGCTAAAGAGGCCCACTCCAAGACACATCATGATTAAATGGCAAAATTTAAAGACAAAGAGAGAATCTTAAAGGCAAGGAGGGAGAAACAGCTTAGTAACGTATAAGGAGTCTCTAATAAGGCTATCATCTGATTTCTCAACAGGAACACCACAAGCCAGAAGTGACTAGCGTGAAATAATCCAAGAACTGGACAGCAATGACCAACAACAAAAACTACTCTATCCAGAAAAGCTCTCATTTAAAATGGAGTGAAATAAAGAGATTCTCGGACAAAGCAAAACTAAAGGAGTACATCTCCTCCAAGCCAACACTGCAAGACATGCTAAAGGGACTGCAATAAGAAGGGGGAGAAATGAGAGAGAGAGAGAGAGAGAGAGAGAGAGAGAGAGAGAGAGAGAGAGAGAGAGAGAGAGGAGAGATGGAGGGAGGAAGAGGAACACAGGTAGGAAATAATGGTAATAAATAAGTACCTATAAATAACAACTACAAATGTGTAAATTGATTACATGCTCCAATCAGAATATGTATGGTAGCTGAATAGATAAGAAAGATGACTCTCATATATGCTGTCTACCAAAGATCCACCTCAGAACAAAAGAGCTACACAGGCAGACAGTGACGGGGTAGGAAAAAATATTCCAAGTAAAAGGACACAAAAAGAAAGCAAGTGTAGCAATATTTACATCAGATAAAATAGACTTCAAAACAAAAGCCATAAAAAGAGAAAAAGGTCATTACCTAATATTTAAAGTACAATCCAAAAGCAGGATATAACCCTTGTAAACATTTTACATCCAACACAGGAGCACCTAAATATATAAGGAAAATCTTGGAGGACTTTAAGAAAGATATTGACAGCAACACAGTCATTGTATGGGATTTTAACACAACCCCATTTTCAACAATGTAAAGATCCTCCAAACAAAGAATCAACGAGGATATTTTTGCACTGAATGACACTCTAGATCAAGTGGACTTAATTGATATATACAGAAAATTTCACCCCAAAGGAGCAATATATACATTCTTTTCAAACCCAGATGAAACTTTTTCAAAGACAGGCTTCATGGTAGGACACAACACAAACCTCAGTCAAATCAAGGAAATTGAAATATCATACATGTGCTCAGATCACAGTAGATTGAAACTAGAAACCAATCTCAAGAAAAAAACTCAAAAACATTCAAATACATGTAAACAGAATAACATGTTATTAAATAATAAATGGGTCAACAATGAGATCAAGGGAGAAGTCAAAGGGTTTCTGGAAACAAATGAAAAAGAACACACAACAACCAAAAACCTATGTGGCACAGTGAAGAATATACTGAGAGAGAGGTTCACAGCAATACAGACCTACCTAAAGAAGATATAACAATCTCAAATAAACAACCTAATCCTACATCTACAAGAACTAAAGAAACTATAACAAGCAACACTGAGAATGAGAAGAAAGGAGGAAATAGTCAAGATCAGGACATAATTAAATGACACAGAGACTAAAAGAACAATCCAAAGGATCAATAAATCCAGGAGCTGATTCTTCGAAAAACTAAACAAAATTCAAAAACTTTAACCAGACTTGTCAAGAAAAGGAGATGACCCAAATAAATAAAATCAGAAATGAAAGAGTAGTTCCAATCAAGACACAGAAATACAAAGAGGGTCATAAGAAATTACTATGAAAAATTAAATATTTTCCAAGAAACTGGACAACCTGGAGGAAATGGACAAATTTCTAGACAAATACAATCTACCAAAACTGAATCAAGAAGAAACAGAAAGCCTGAACAGGCTGATAACAATGAGTGAAACTGAAATAGTAATCAGAAAACTCCCAACACACAAAGGTCTGGACCTGATGGCTTCACAGGTGAATTTTACCAAACACTTAATGAAGAATTAACTCCTATCCTTCTCAAACTGTTCCACAAAAATTCAAGAAGAGGGAGGACTCCCAAACTCCTTCTAAAAAGCCAGTATCATCCAAATTTTAAAATTAGATAAAGACAGAACAAGGAGAGAAAACTACAGTTCAATATATCTGATGAACATAGATGCTAAAATCCTCAACAAAACATTGGCAGTTCCAATTCAAAAATACATTAAATAAATCATCCACCATGATAAAGTGGGATTCATTTTAGGGATGCAAGATTGGTACAATATTTGCTAATCAAAAAAATCAATACACCACATAAACAAAATGAAAGACAAAAAACACATAATCATATCAATAGATAATGAAAATGTATTTTGTAAAATCCAGCACCCATTCATGATAAAAACAATCAGCAAAGTGGGAATAGAGGTAGCATATGTCAACATAATAACAGCCATACACAAGAAACCTACAGTCCACATTATACTCAACAGGAGAAAACTGAAAGCATTCCCCTTAAGATCAGGAGCAAGACAAGGGGTGCCTGCTTTCACCACCCTTATTTAACGTAGTCCTAGAAGTTCTGGCCTAGCAATCAGATAAGAAAAAGAAATAAAAGACATGCAAATAGGAAAGAAGAAACAAAAATTGTCATTATTTGCAGACAACACGATAGCGTACATAGAAAGTCCTATGATCTCCACAAAAAACTACTTGACTTAATAAGTGAATTTGGCAAAACAGTAGGATACAAAGTCAATATTCAGAAATCAATGGCATTTTGTACACCAACAATGAAATATCAGAAAGAGAAACTGGAAAAAATTCCCATTTACTATAACAACAAGAAAATAAGGTACTGTGACTAAATTTAACCAAGGAAGACCTATACTCAGAAAACTATAGAACACTGAAGAGAGACATTGAGGAAGATACAAACAAATGGAAGCATATACTGTGTTCCTGGATTGGAAGAATTAACACCATTAATATATCCATACTACACAAAGCAATCTGTAGATTCATATCAATTCCTATTAAAATACCAATTGTATATTTCACAGATGTATAACAAATATATATACAAATTGATATGGAACCATATCAAATGCAAATAGCCTCAGCAATCTTAAGAAAGAAGAACAAAGTAGAAGGGATCATAATACCTGATTTCAAACTATACTATAAGGCCACTATAATCAAAACAGTCTGGTACTGTCATAGGAACAGAAATATAGATCAATGGAATCAAATAAACAGTGCAGAAATTAACCCATGACTCTAAGGTCAATTAATATTTGACAATGGAGGCATGGACATAAAGTGGAATAAAGATTCAGATTCTTCCAGCTTACACTATACATCCAAATAAACTCAAATGGATAAAAGACTTAAATATAATTTGTGACACCATTAAAGTCCTAGAAGAAAACATAGGCAGGACAATTTCAGATAACCCTCATAGCAATGTTTTTCAGATATATCTCTTAGGGCAAAGTTAAAAAAAATAAACCGATGGGACGACATTAAACTAAAAAGCTTCTACACTTCAAAGAAAACATCACCATAATAAAAAGAGAACTAACTGTGTGGAGAACATATTAGCCAATTATATATCAGACAAGGTTCTGATCTCCAAAATTTCAAAGAACTTATACAACTCAATGCCAGGAAGACAAACAATCCAATTAAAAATTGGGCATAGGATCTGAATAGACACTTTTTCAAAGAGGACATACAGAAAGTCCATAGACATATGAAAAGATGCTCCACATCACTATTTATCAGAGAGATGCAAATTAAAAGTACATTGAAATATCACCTCACACCTGTCAGAATTTCATCACTAATAGATTAACAAACGAGTGCTGGCAAGGATGTGAAGAAAAGGGAACTCAAATGCACTCTTGGTAGCAATGTAGAATTGTGCATCCACTGTGGAAAACAATATGGAATTTTCTTTAAAAAGCTAAAATATGGACCTGACTTTCGACCCAGGTATTCCCCTGCTGAGAATATACCCTAAGAATCCTGTTTCACTAATTCAAAAGAACTTATGCACTGCTATGTTCATAGCAGTGCTATTTATAATAGCCAAGTGCTGGAAACAGCCTAAGTACCCATCAGTAAATGAGTGGATCAGAAAACTGTGGCACATTTACATAATAGCATACTAAGCAGCAGAAAGAAAGAAAGAACTCCTACCTTTTGCAACAACATGTATGGAACCGGAGAATATTACCCTATGTGAGATAAGTCAGTTGGTGAAAGACAAATACCATATGATCTCATCTATAACTAGAATCTAACGAACAAAATAAACTATGAACAAAATAAAACTACAGGCATGGAAACATGGAGCCTACTTAAAGTGACCAGAAGGGAGCTAAGAGGAGGACAATGATGAAACAAAGGGAAAGAGAATAGACACAGAAAATGTGTGAATGGCGCACAGACATGAACAACGGTGTGGGGATTGACTATGGTACATGGAGTGGGAAGGGCAGAAGAGGAAAAAGGGGGTGAAATTGAGACAACTGTAATAGAATAATTGTAAAAAATAATTAAAAATAATATAAATATAGTATAAAATATGAAGTATATAAAATAAAAACAAATAAGATGTTAATAGATCATATTTTGTTTAAATTATTTTGAATGGTAAATTTAATGCCATTAGTTAATAAGCAACTACTTCATTTTCACTATTTTATAATCGATATATAAATATGGAATTAAAAGGGAGAATTGAGAGTATACAGAAGTTGATATGGTGATAAAATAGATAGAATGGAGCATATATAATGGTTAAAAGAAAGAAAATTGGTTGGAATATGAAAGACAAAGAAGAAGCCACTGAAAATATGAATCTTTGGAAAAAGACAATAATAAATTATCCTCATTATTAATGTTCCATTAAAAAATAATAATTTGACTTATTTTCCATGACTTTAGGTGCCATGACTAATTGGAAAAATTTCACTGCAAGGAAAGATGTTCATCCTTTTAAAACTTTATTTTAATTCAATGAAATTTATGATGAAATTTAAAAAATTTCATCATGTATATGCAAATTAGAACTATGAATAATAGTGGTATTGATACGTTGGCATTGGACATGTATATTACATTAATTTTTAAACAACATTAAAAATAAGTTTCTTGCAAAACTTCATTTGCATTAAAATTTAATATTATATTTGATGAACATTTTATTTAAATTAAACCTCTGTCCTCTTCTCAGACACTTGTTATGATCTTTTTGCTTTTCAGTCTCTACACAACAGCCAAACCAAGCTTATTCTACTCTCTAGACATTTTCATTCTTTCTGTGGCTTCCAGACCCTTGATCAAAGTGAGGATATTTCCCTCTTAGAGCAGCAACTTTTACTCCCACTCCCTTTTTGCAAGCCTAAATTTGTTCTCCTCTGCTAGTTCACAAACACTATGAGAATAATCAACATCACTGTTGTTTTCCTTTTATAATCCCTGCAACTAAGGATAAGCTATTAATGAATGATATTTTCTGAAAGAATCACATCTAAATTAATACGCTCTTATTTGAATGTTCATAATTAATAGCATACCATAACATTCTGTCTTCCAGTATATATGAGCAATATGTGCCTGTTTTATAGAATTATGTAGTTTTCATTTTAGTTGGCTATATTATTATAGTAAAATGATATTCAGTGGTTTTAAGTGCTCTTTCTTTTTATAACATGTTGGAATATGATATATATCCATTGATATCAATTGGTTATTAAATATTTACTGAGCACATTTTGTTTTAGACTTAATAGGGCACTTTCATGTCAGTTTCCAATGGTATAAAATGATTCTGTAGAATGACCTATTAAAATTATAATTAGCTATGATAATATATAAAAGGCAAATGTTTTTTTTAAATCTTAATTATTGGTTCACCTTGAATATTAGATTTATATTTTCATATCTTCTCATTACTAAAATTCTATATTTTTAAATTGTATTCATATAAATTTAGATAAACTAAATATTCATTCAAACCAATTTTTATTTACATTTCTGTTCTATATCGACAGTAAAATTATTTATATATAACATTATAAATTAAAAAATTGTAATAATGGGATGTAAAAATCAATGAGTGATTACTCTCTGAAACCAATAATATTACATGTAGTTCATTATTGAATTTAAATGAAATTTTATGTGCTAATTTAATGAACACAAATTAATAAGAAACAAACTTTTATTTGGGAGGAAATAATAACAGCATGTCAATGTTACAATAAAGGGAATTTAATATGTTCAATGCCAGGCAAATACTCCAAAAGCATTGTTTAGGAGCAGGTATACTGCAGTTAATGTTTAGAAAAAATTCCCATATATTTATGTACAGAAGCTTTCTAACTTATTTTCTTTAAGTTTCAAAATTATCTTTCACATATGACTATTACTATTACTGTTTTTTATTGTTCAACATCAGTCTAAATTTTAGTTTTTAATATTATTATCATGAATAACCTTATTTTAAGTTCTTAGGTATTTTACAAGGAATTTTTTCAAGAAAAGCTTACTTATGCTTTTGGCAGTTTTAAAACTGATGTCATAAAATTAATTCCTAAATATTAACTATCAAATAAAATCATTATTAAAATATTGAAAATTAAAATGTTAATTGGAAAACTTAACTTTTAACTATAGCAATTTTTGGATATTTACTACATTTTTTTCTAGCTCTACATTCTAAATTTTATTTAAAGTCACCTTAAGCAGTCAATCACTTCTCAGAAAACTTTTAAAGAAACATGGGGAACAAATATCCTCTAGAAAATGTAATTAATGTTTTACTACATTGAAGTAGGTATAAATAAATTATTAGCTTTATTTAAACTGGGATGGAGAAATGTGAAGAGTCTGTTAATTTATATCAGTGTGTACATGCAGAAATAAAAAAAGAGATTTGGAAAAGAATAGCTAAAGAGATGTAACTGCTGTACATAGAATTATAATTATAAAGCTATGTTACTTCACATTATATTGAAAAGTGTAAGTAAAAACAAAAAATCATACATGTATAGTTACATTTAAAACTAAGACAATTAATATTTGACAAAGGGGGCAGCAACATAAAATAGAGTAAAATAGCCTCTTCAACAAATGGTGTTGGGAGAACTGGACAGCTACGTGCAAAAAGAAAAAAAAAAAAGAAAGAAAAAAGAAAAAAAAAAGAAAATTGAGCACCAACTACACCATACACAAAAATAAATTCAAGGTGGATAAAAGATTTGAACATAAGCTGTGACACCATTAAAGTTCTACAGGAGAACGTAGGCAGGAAAATCTCAGATATTTCATGCAGCAACATTTTTACTGATATGTCCCCTAAAGCAAGGGACATAAAGGAAAGAATAAACAAATGGGATCTCATCAAAATAAAAAGCTTCTGCACAGCCAAAGAAAACAGTATTAAAATAAAAAGAGAACCAACTGTATGGGAAAACATATTTGCCAATGATACCTCAGATAAGGGTTTAATCTCCAAAATATATAAAAATCTTACATGACTCCACTCTAAGAAGACAAGCGACCCAATTAAAAAATGGGCAAAGAACTTGGGCAGACACTTCTCCAAGGAGGACACACAGAGGATCCAGAGACACATGAAAAGATGTTCAGTATTGTTAGCCATCAGAGAGATGCAAATTAAAACCACAGTGAGATACCACAAAACACCCTTGAGAATGACCATCATAAACAAAGCAACAAACAGCAAGTGTTGGAGAGGTTGTGGAGAAAAGGGGACCCTAGTGCACTGTTGGTGGGAGTGCAGACTGGTACAACCACTATGGAAAACAGTATAGAATTTTCTAAGAAAACTAAAAATGGATCTGCCTTTTGATCCAGCAATTCCACTGCTAGGATTCTATCCTAAGAACCCTGAAACACCAACCCAAAAGAACCTATGCACCCCAATGTTTATAGCAGCACAATTTACAGTAGCCAAGTGTTGGAAGCAACCTAGATGCCCATCAGTAAATGAATGGATCAAAAAACTGTGGTACATTTACACAATGGAATTCTATGCAGCAGAAAGAAAGAAGGAGCTCCCACCCTTTGCAACAGCATGGATAGAACTGGAAAACATTATGCTAAGCAAAATAAGCCAGGCAGTGAAAGACAAAAACCATATGATCTCACTTTTAACAGGAACCTAATCAACATACAAACATACAAACAAGTAAACTATAACCAAAGACACTGAAATTGAGAGCAGGCTGACAGTCACCAGAGGGGAGAGGGGAGAGAATTTCAGGGGAAAAGGGGAAAGGTTTACAGAAATAAGTATAAAGGACACATGGACAAAAACTAGGGGGGGGGGTGGAAATGGGAAGGAGGTGGGAAGGACTGGGGGGGCATGGGCTGGGGTGAGAGTAAAAGACAGAAAACTGTTCTTGAATAACAATTAAAATTTTAAAAATGTGGGAAAAAAGAATTGCATTTTATTGAAAGAAGTAATCAAATATTTGTTAATATAAACTGACTACAGAGTTTTATGTTTCATATGTACTTTCTTTTTTAAAAATATATTTTATTGATTATGCTATTACAGTTGTCCCATTTCTCCCCCATCATTCCCCTCCACCCTACACACCCTCTCCCACCCACATTCCCCCCTTTAGTTCATGTCCATATGTCATAAGTTCTTTAGCTTCTACATTTCCCATACTATTCTTGCCCTCCCCCTGTCTGTTTTCTACTCACCATTTATGCCATTTATTCTCTGTACCTTTTCCCCCTCTCTCCTCCTCCCATACCCCTGTTGCTAACCCTCCATATGATCTCCATTTCTGTGGTTCTGTTCCTGTTCTCGTTGTTTGCTTAGTTTGCTTTTGTTTTAGGTATGGTTCTTAATAGCTGTGAGTTTGCTGTCTTTTCACTGTCGTATTTTTATCATATGTACTTTCTAAAGATTATGCGGACAACTAAACATTCATTTTCACATACAGGGTCAGGTAGAATATTGTCTGTTTATTGTTATAGGAATATTTCAAAATATAAGTAAATGAGTTAAACTCTTCTAGGAAAAAATTAAAACAAAACAAAATTTAACTTTTTTTTTTTAAGTACTTTTTTTTTTTCCTTTTAGATTTTTTATTTATTTATCTTTAGAGAGGAAGGGAAGGAGAGAGGGAGAGAAACATCAATGTGCGGTTGCCTCTTGTATGTCCCCTGCCGGGAACTGGCCTGGCAACCCAGGCATGTGCCCTGACTGGGAATCGAACCGCGATCCTTCGGTTCGCAGGCCCGCGCTCAATCCACTGAGCTACACCAGCCAGGGCCAAAACAAAATTTATTAACCCTTATCTTTACCTCTATTCCCAACTTACTTGAATCTCATACTTGTGGATTTCTTTCTACTAAAAAGCTTTTTGCTTTTGTCCTATTTTGAGATCATATATCTCTACCTATACCTGCCAGTACACCATTTTATATGAAGATCACAGGTTATGTAGAGTCTTGCTGATTCAATTATAAACAGTTCATATATTCAGTTTTGCTCTCTCTTATGTAGTTGTCTTAAGATGTTTTTTAGGCTATTTGAAGCCAAGGCCCAGCATTTCCAATGCCCACTCATTTTCTAGGTACAGCCCTTGAAATTAAAATAAACATATTTTCCCTGGCCATGTGGTTGGAGCATTGTCCTATGCACCAGAAGTTTGTGGGTTCTGAGTCCCAGTTAGAACATACACGTAGGTTGTGAATTCCATCCCCAATTGAGGCACAGAAAGGAGGCAACTGACTGATGTTTCTGTCTCACATCAGTATCTCTGTCTCTCAAATCAATAAACAAATTCTGGGGTGATGATTAGAAAAATAGATAAATAGATAGGTAAATAAATATATAAATAAATAAATGAATAATAAAATGAGCAGATTTTACTTCATCTCAATGAGTTCCTCATACTATACTTTTAAAGGAAAATAAAATAAGTGTTTAAAACAATATATATAAAAATATATCTGAAGACCCTGATAACATAATTTAATTTTTTTAAAGATTTATTTATTTTCCTTTTAGATTTTATTTATTTATCTTTAGAGGGGAAGGGAAGGAGAGAGGGAGAGAAACATCAATGTGCGGTTGCCTCTTGTATGTCCCCTGACGGGAACTGGCCTGGCAACCCAGGCATGTGCCCTGACTGGGAATCAAACCGCGATCTTTCGGTTCGCAGGCCCGCGCTCAATCCACTGAGCTACACCAGCCAGGGCTAATTTAATTTTTTAAGAAATAAAAATTAAAATAGAGTATTTGGCAAGTGCCTGAGAATGATTATTACTAATTTTTATTCTTCACTGGTTAGGTGATTGGTTAAATCACATAATATCTCAAACTTCATTTATAATCTGTATAATGATCTTAATTGAGATAATCCCTCTAAAGTGCTCAGCTCACTGCCTATCACATACTTTTCTACAAATAACTTTAAAAAATATGAACTAACTGATCCAATAAGATACATATGCTAAAGTTATTTTTGTTTCTCTTTAAATAATTTTTTAAGTTTTTATTGACATACAATATTATGTTAGGTCCAGGTGTACAATACAGTGATTAGATATTTATGACTTAACTAAATTATCACCCTGATAAATCTAGGACCCAATTAACAGCATACATAGTTAAGACAATATTTTTTACTATATTCTCTATGCTGTCTTTTTCATCTACATGACTATTCTGTAACTACCAATTTGTACATTTTATTTCTTTCACTTTTTTCCCCATTCTGCCAACTCGCCTCTCATCCTAGAGGAGACCCTTTAATAAATACTCTTGTAATACTAGTTTGTTGGTGATGAATTCCTTTAACTTTTTCTTGTCTGGGAAAATCTTCATTTGCACTTAATTGTGAATGATAGCTTTTCTGGGTAGAGTAATCTTGGTTGTATCCTTACTTTTTATTATTTTGAATATTCCTTGCCAATCCCTTCTAGAATGCAAAATTTCTGTTGAGACATCACCTGTCAGTGTTATTGAAACTTCCTTGTAGGTAATTGCTTTTCTTTTGTTGCTTTTAAGATTCTCTGTGCCTAACATTTGGTATTTGAATTATGATGTGCTTTGGTGTGGCCCTCTTTGCATTCATCTTGTTTCGAACTCTGTGCTTCCTAAATTTGTATGTCTAGTTTCTTTACTAGGTTAGGAAGTTATTCATCATTATCTTTTTACACAGGTTTTCAATTCCTTGATCTTTCTCTTTTCCTTTTGGCACCCCCAAGATGCTACGTTGGTATGCTTGATGTTGTCCCAGAGGCTCCCTATACAGCCTTCATTTTTTAATTATTTTTTTTTCTTTTTGCTGTTCTGATTAGGTGTTTTCTGCTTCCTTGTCTTCCAAATCTCTGACTTGACACTCTGTTTCAACTACTGTACTGTTTATTCCCTATAATGTATTATTTATTTTAACGTATTTTTATCTCCATTTTGTTTAGTTTTTCTTCTGGAGTTTTTTTCTATTCTTTCCTTTGGGACATGTTTCTTCTCATTTTGTCAGCCTCCCTGTGTTTGTTTCTATGTATTAGGTAGAACTGCTAGACCTCCTAGCTTGATAAAATGGACTTTTATGATAGGTGTCTTATAGGGTCCAGTGGTACAACTTCCTGCATCAATTGAGCTGAGCACTACAAGCATGCCCCACATGGGCTGTGTACACTCTTCTGTTGCAGTGGACCCTTGAATGCTATTGTCCCCTCAATGGAAGAGATTTACCCCAAAGCCAATTAGCTTCGAGAACCAGCTCTGGGCACAATGGGAAATCACTGGTGCAGGGCTGACCCCAAGGAACAGGATTTACTTCAGCAGAGCTTTGGTGCCTGCTATAACCCTTTGAGTGTGTCCTTTGTGGAGGAATTTAGGTGGTGCTTTGATGTGATTTGAAATTTTCTAATAGGTATACTGGTTTCGGGGCCTCCCAGAAGGGATAGGCTAAGGTTGTTCAACACCTATGCCCTGCCTGGGGCCTCATGGCATGAGCTACAAAGCAATCTGCAGATAACTACTACTTCTGCTGGGCTTAGGTTTACCCAGGCAGGACCAATCAGCAAACCAAGACCAACTGCCTCTAGTGTTGAGCCTGGGTCCACTTAACAAGATTATGCTTGTTTGAGGGATTTTTAGGAAAATCAGAAGCATGATCCAAGACAGGCTGTTTGTATGGAAAAGCCACTGAAAATGGCTCAAGTTGTGCTCTAAGTTAGGTAGGGCTCTGTTTGGGTGGGCCCAGAAAAGCACTTCTTTCTGGGAGAAAGCTGCCCCTCCAGCTCTTGCCCCAGTGCCAGATAACTCAGTTCTTCCCTGTATATCCCTGGTGCCCCTGCACTGGAACTCAGAGTATGTGAATCCAAGTAAGTCTGTGTGGGCCTCCACCCATGCTTCATCTCACTGAGACATAATCTGAGCTGGCTGGTTTGTTGGCACTGGCATTCTGAGCTGGGGAGCCTGGTGTGGGGCTGGGGCTTTTTACTCTTCAAGGGGTGACATCCACAGCCAAGATGTTTTCCCTCCATTTTTATCTGCCACATGTAGGTGGGATCACGGCTTCTTCATTTCCTTATTTGCAGGACTTCTGTTCTGCTAGATTTCAGGTGGTTGTGAATGATGGTTGTTCTGTAGTTGTAATTTTTATATGGTTGTGGGAGGATTCAAGTATGCATTAACTTATGCTGCCATCTTGACTAGAAGCTCTAAGGTTATTTATATATAATTCATAAAAATATCACATAACCTTTAACAAAAAACAGTATTTTGTTGCAAAAACTATAAATATACATGGTAAGTCAAATAAACTTAAAAGTGAAAGAAATGCTGCAAATAACTGCATGCTATGTTTAGCTTACATTATTTTGAATTAAAACAGAAGCCAAAGGGTCCTGTAATTTTGTTGAAGAAGTAAAAGAATTAATAAAAACAGAAGCAAAAAAATGAAAGATGGAAAGGAGAAAAGAAAGGTGGGAAGGAGGAAGGAAGACAAGAAATAAGCCTCTGATATATTTTATCAAGGAGACATTTTGCCTATCTTTATATAATAAACATGGTACAGTTTTATATAATAAACATGAAAATAACACTTACAAGATCACAATTGCCTGAATCTATGGCTCAGAGGAAATGAAACTGTTTGAATTGGAAGATTTAATTTATCAGTAACTAAATACTTGCTTACTTAATTTGGTTCATTATCAACTCAGTGGGCAGGATTCATTACATTGAAAGCCAAAGAAAAGGAAACTATTAGAGCTAAAAAATAATAGGTAAAAAATAAAAAAAAATAATAAAGCATAAGCATTATATCACATCATTGTCTTTAGGCCAGAGAATCAAAAATCCTTCACATTACCTCTTTCCATCACTAAGGTAGGGAGTTTGGAGCAGGGCATAGGGAGATAGACTTCTCCAAGGATATAATTATGATAGTGCATGAGTGATTGACTTGAACAGAACATTGCAGTCTTGTAGTTTAAGATCTCCAATCATATAATTTTAGCATTATATAATAGTTTTAATTTATCTATTATTAATTGAAGTAAAAATAATATAATAGAGCCACTCATTATTTATATACCACAATAAAATAGGATTCATGATAAAATTGTATTGTTTCTTATTAAATTTTACTTCTAGCAAGAAAATGTCATAATTTTATTATTATACTTTTAGTCTCTTGACCACAAATGGCAAGATAGTGAATATTTTAAAATCTATAAATTATATATGCAGTTCTAACTTATGTATATAAAATTATATATATATATGTATATATATATAAATCTGGGCTTTACTTGAATTCATAGATGATTCAGTGATTCAAAACAAAAATCTATGCATCTTTAACATATATACTATTTTTAAAATAAAGTTATCATGTGGATAACAATTTTCATATTTAAGCTACAATTGTCTTTGATGGTCAAGAAGTTAATCTCAATTTGTTTCAAAGCACAAACACTACTTCAATGAATTAAGAGTAAAATATATAAGCTGTGGGGAGAAATCCACCCTGCAGAATCCTCCCGTCCACCATGGATGGTAAATAAATCGTCCTGGACACAATCTTGCTGTTCCAGTGGGAAAGGGGGTGGCAATTCCCTAGTGGAGAATGCCCCGAGCCCTTCTCCCAAAAGGTTTTTGTTGGGAATAGTACGTGTAGGTGGATATATGCATAGCCCATCAATCAATGTCAAAAGGCTATAGTCACACAAAAACAGATATTATCTACAGATAACAGTTGCAGGAACACAGAGATTTGTCATAGGTCAGGGTCTGTTAGTCATGCTGACACCAGAAGATGTATTTCATGAGATAAGGAGTTTACTCCTTATGCCTGGAACTTAAACATCCAGTTTATATCACCAGGCTGTGCAAAACAAAGCAGAGCAATCTTCAAAGGATCCATGTATTTATCTATCAGGCCTGATTCCCATGGGAAGCCCTCGGTGTTAGAATTGAGTCATGCTTGCCACCTGAGTTTTCACCTGGTTTTCCAGGGAGACTTTAGCCCCTTTCAGGGCTTGCTCTTGTGGAGCTACATTCTTGGAAACCACACAGAGCGGTCCCCAACAATAAGTTCAATAGGTTTTTCAGGAGAAAATATGTCTATAAACAATGAAGAAAATATCTATAGCATCGAGGCATCTGGCATACAACAGATGTGTGCCCTACAAATAACTTGTGCTGTCTTTAGGTTTGAAATATAGTTTACCAAATGCAAAAGCAGACACAGCTATCGTAGGAGATCATTGCTAAATATCATGAAGCATTGGGGTAAAGTTTGTGGAACATGATAAATCCTTTCATTCTTCATGTATTAAAATCTTAAGCCAATCACAGGTGATTACTTCAGAGACCTTTTCAGCCTTTTTGCAAAGAAGCTTTAAGTCTTTAGAAGAGAGTTCTTGTATTTCTCTACCTTATCTGTCTTTTAATTGACCCTTTAATTTCTTGAACCAAGTAAATATTCAGATAGAGTAAAAAATTCTCCAATTTCAAATTTGGCTTTGATTAATGTTTTTTATATATTTTATTTTTAATAGTCCAGTGGAGAAAAGAAATTAGTATTCCTCAGAGAAAACTGCCTAATAAATTGTGATGAGCAAACTTCAGTCAAACTTGTTTTATAAACAAGAAGTGTATATCAACATTCCTTTCTGGGAAGTCAAGAAAGAAAATAATTCAGTTTTAATAAAATTTATCTTCTACCTAATGATTTAAATTTTGAGACAAACAGTAAAGTTAATTCTCATTGGAAATAGCACTATACCTTCCATTAAAAATTATATGTCATACATATGTGTGCACATACATACACACACATACAGTTGATGCTGTTGTTATAGATGCAAGGTAATGTTTCATCAAAGGAATATACTTTGATAAAAAGTGCATCTGATAATTTATAAATAACTTTTGAAAAATGCAGTACACCTTATATGACCCCTTCTTGCAGTATCAGGGTATAAATGCAGTATGTTTTATACAGAGTCTGTCAGAAGTAACGCCTGCTTGAGTGTGATTGGTAGGGTAACAATACGGGTGTAATAATTTACAGTTTCAATTTGAACATTTCACCTAAAATGTCATATAATGTGCTTGAGTATGTTATTGTTGTGTTAAAGCATTCCATGGTTATGATTTTTTAATAAAATATTTTGTAGTGAAAAGTGGCATTATTTATACTGGATCCTATATTTTGATAAACCCGTATTTATTGAAGAGCTACAATATTGAAAATTATCAGGAATCTTAAGTTTTCGTCTTATAGCTTGCATCTCATGCTCAAATTATTATTATTTTTATCATTATTATTATTATTACAAAATGCTGAGCAGGTGCTCAGCTTGGATGCTGTACCACTTCAACTCCCATAACCAACCAAGCCCAGGGAGCCCAGAGTCTCATTCATATGTTCTTGGCTGTGATATTGCTAGCATAGACTTTTCCTGGTGTCTACTCATCCTTTGTCCAAGGTGCTGACCAAGATGGCTTTAATGTTCCATTAAACTTGACTAAAATGTAGACAGGTTTCTTTCTAACTGTAGGCCCATGACCTTCCTTTGTTACAGTGTGTATTTAGAAAATTTGCAACTGGAAAATCTTTTTCTGGCCATTGAGATCTAAATCTCCCAGCCTCTTGCCAGTTTTACAACCCAGAAATATATTTCTCAAGGACCTGAGGAGCATTCCTTTGAAATGAAATAATCAGGAAAGAGAGAGCCCCTATTGCCCAGTTTCCATGGGAGATAGAAGACTAATTTTGATAAGTATCATTTAGCAAACACAGATGGTCTAATTAAATTAACCAACTTCCCCTCTAATGTCCTCTGGTGCTTTTCCACTATTTTATTCAGACTCTTGAAAAACCTCCCATCCTTTGTTTTAGGTTTGAACTCTGATCTGTATGGAAGCTTTGCTTCCCCACTACAGTAGTCTGAATAAAATAGATCTTATCTTTTCTTATAAGCGCCCTTTAAAATTTTTCTTTGGCATACCTATTTTTGTGCTATGCCCACCTATAAGATTATCTTTTAAAAACTGTAAGAGCTTTGGCAGTTAGGATAGAGTTTGCATACATATGGAAAGCATGGATACAATTTTGTAAAGGAAAGCTTGACAGATTGCTTTATGTCTTTATTTGGGTTTATGGCTTTTTTGCTAATTTTTTCCAAAGTATATTGTATGTTCACTGGGTTAATTATCTGGGGAAAAAGAGGAAAATTCTGACACCGAAGTGTGTTTTAGCAGTAAGTGATGCAGGGAGGTGCTATTATTAGTGAAAGGAGCTCAGTGAAATATATTAGAAAATCATGTACTTGCATTTCTCTCATATGTCAAGTAATATCAATGAGAAATGTGTAGTTTAAAGTCAGATAGCCAGGAAAAGGAAATTAGACGCTATCTTGCAGATTGAGGAAAGAGTATCTCCTAAGAATATATATTCTGCCTAAGAATATCTCCTAAGAATATCTCCTAAGAATATATATTCTTTACACTCATGTACTTGAAAGGGTAAATCGGCTATAGAAAACTTCTTAATTGGAGAGTAATTTTATTAATTGATAATATTAAAGGAAATTATGAAACAGAATATATAGCATTTGATAGTATATATATATATGATACTACATATGATAATGGTAACAACAATAATAATGTGCTAATGATTATGATAACAAGGATATCTATCACTTACTAACTGCAGAATACTCACCTAGCAGGAGAAGCCTGTATTATAAGGGACCCAACCCTCTAGAAGATAATTCTGATTTTTAGAGGGTTCCCCTGGTTTGTAGGCATATATTTTCCCATTAATCCTTCATATCTGAAGCCTATCATCAATCTGGCTTTAGATCTAAAGAAATGCAATGTTCAGACTTCTCTGAGTGAAAATCTCTCCTGATCTCCAGAATGACATACTGTCATATAATGTCTGGAGTGTTTCTTAATACAATGAAATTATTGACATGTGTTTCTGTTTTGCATATTAACCTGTTATTGACTTTATGCAAGTATGTTTTAATTTTTTGTTAGGAGAATACAATTTTAGCTACATAAACTTTTTCTTATTGCTTTGAGAAAGTTAAGGGTTTTATTAAACTTCACTATAAATAAGATACATTAATAAAGAGTAAACAAAAAATTAAAAACAACTGCATATTAAAGAATATTTATACCTATAATGTTTTTGCTATATTTAAATATGTTTTGCATGTGTTAACATTGTTTATTATTTTAAAATAATTTATTATTTTTGTTATATAGTATTTTTACTGTTATTTCAATATGGATATCTTAGATACCCATATTTTAGTAATGCTAAAAATACTAAAATAAAGTAAATGTATTTTATTTGCATTTCTCCGATGATTAGTGATTTTCAGCACCTTTTTCTGTACCTTTTCACCTATTGTATATTTTCTTTGGAAAAATGTCTATTCAAGTGTTTGGCTCATTTTTCAATTGGTTGTTTGTTTCTTTGCTATTGGATTATATGAGTTCTTTATGTATCTGCATATTAATTGTGTATATTGGATGTGTGATTTGAGAGTATGTTCCACCATTTCAGAGGTTTTCTTTCTGCTTTGTTGATGATTAACTTTAGTGTACAGAAGCTTTTAAGACTGAGGTAATTCCGTTTGTTTATTTTTGCTTTGATTTTAGTGTCAAGTACAAAAAAATTACTGCCAAGACCAGTGGCGAGGAACTTATCTCTTATGTTTCCTTCTAGGAATTTTACGGTTTCCTATGTTTTGTTCAAGTCTTGAATCCATTTTGACTTAATCTTTGTGTGTGGCATATGACGGGGTTCAGCTTCAGTTGTTGGTGTGGCTGTTAGTCTTCCCAATACCTTATTTTGATGAGACTATCCTATTCTGACTGAATATTATTGGGTTTTCTGAAATAAAATAATTGTTAATATGTGCACAGCCTTATTCCTGGGCTCTCTATTCTGTTCCAATGATATATTTGTTTCTTTTTATGTCAATACCAACACTTTCAATTACATAACTTTGAGATATAACGTTGTACCCATTAGGATGTTTATTATCAAAAAGATAAGAGTTAACAATTGCTGTTGAAAATGTGAAGAAAAGAGAACCTTTTTCGCACATTGTTAGTGGGAATGTAAACTAGTATTGCCACATGGAAAACAGTATGGAGGTTCCTCAAGAAACTAAAAGTAAAACTACCAAGTGATCCAGCATTCTCTTGTGGATATATACCCAAAGACCAGGAAACCATTACTTCAAAGAAGTATCTGTGCTCCCATGTTTACTGCAGCTTTATTCATAGTAGCCAAGATGTAGAAATAGTGTGTGTAGAGGAATGAATGAAGAAAATGTGATGTATATATAATGGAATATTATCTAGTCTTAAAAAAGATAGAAATCCTATCATTTGTGACAACATGAATGAAACTGGAGACAATATTCTAAGTGAGATATGCCAGACAGAGAACAGCAAATGCATATCACTTGTACATAGAATTAGAAATATCAAACTTGTAAAAACAGTAGAGAAGTAATTAAAAGGGGCTGTGAGATGAGCAAAATAGAGAGAGATTAGTTCACCATACAAACCTTCAGTTATAAGATAAATAAGGTCTGAGGATATAATATATAGCATGGTGACTATAGTTGATAATACTGTATTGTGTAACTTAAATTTTCCAAGACTAGAACTTAATTGTAGTCACAAGTAAAAAGGTAAATATATGAGGTGATGCATGTGTTCATTAACTCAGGAGGGGTTCTTTCATTATGCAAACATATATTAAATCATCATGTTGCACACTTCAAATGTCTTACAATTTTATTTGTAAATTATACCTCAATTTTACCATAATAAGCTAAAACCTAATTACATATTACTTCCTAATGAAATGGTGCAATATGACATTTATCTTTCTACCAAAAATAAAAAACCTGTAGGGGAAATTATTCTGTAAAGAGTAGAAACACTAAAAATTTCTAGTTGCAGTATCTACAGTAAAATAAAATTACTCATTTTAACATTTTCTTATTATTTTAAAACTATGTATTTAAAATTATGATTTGTTTTAAAAAATTATTATACAATAAAATTCCTTTTTATTTTGGTGTAAAGTAGCTTTATAACATTTGACACACATTAATTGTTTTAAGTGCAACCATAATCAGATATAGAAGAGTTCCATTACCCCAACAAACTTTCTTGTGCTATTTCCTTTGACTGATACCCTATCCTCAGACCTAACACTTGACAATCACTGATGTCCAACATGATGTACTCTTACACACTATAGCTTTTTTTTTTCTTTTCAGTAACAGCATGAAAGCAACATCATAAAATCTGAAGCCACTTGACTGGTCCTTTCATTCAATACAATTCTTTGAGATTCATCCCAATTTTTGCATATATAAATAGTTTATTTCTTGTTATCAATGAATAATACACTATTGCTTGGATGTATCACAATTTGTTTATATTTTCAGCCATTGAAAACATGTGAGTTGGACCCAGTTTGGCAATTATGAATAGTGCTGATATAAATGATTATATCTATATTTTTGTATATACCGAAGTTTTTTTTTTCCTAGGGTAAATACCCTGAAATAGAATTGTTGGATTATTTTGTAAGTGTGTATTTAACTTCATAAGAAACTACCAAACTGTTTTCATAGAGGCTATTCACCATTTTACTTTCTCACCAGCAATGCATTGAGGGTTCCAGTTACTTTACATCCTAAATTATGGTTTAAATTGTTTTTATCCCAAGTAAAGTTGCCGCTTATAAATAAAAAAAAAAACTTATTGATTACTTGTAAATATACTTGCTATAATTGGCAATTTTATTAGTATTTAAAAACATGGGCCATATGTTGAAGACACTGTTCTTATTGCTTTACCTATTAAAATGCTAGAAAAAATTTTAAAATATTTTATTTATTTATTTATTTTTAGAAAGAAGGGAAGGGAGGGAGCAAGAGAAATATCCACGCATGAGTCATCTCTTGGACGACCCCAAATGGAACCTGGCCCAAAACCCAGTCATATGCCTTGGCTGGGAATTGAATCTATGATCTTTAAGTTTGCAGGCCAGCACACAACACATTGAGCCACACCAGCCAAGGCTGCTATAAATTTTTCTGTGATTTAAACATTGGTTAAATTTCAAATTCCCATTTGAATAGTATATTAATTTTCTAAAATATAAAATATAGGGTTTTTGTAGTCTATCACCACTGATTTTGTAGAAATCGGTATTATACTAAAAAATTTGACAATTCAGGTGAATGGACATACTCTTCAAAATACAAAATTTACCAAATATAATACACATAGAAAGTTATAATACAAAGAGATAGTTTCAGTAGTATATCTAGAGCAAAAATTGAATCATATATTAAAAATCATTTGACAAAGACATGTCAGTCTCACCTTGTTGTTGGTGTCATCAGGGAATTCTTCTAAATATTTAATTTTATCCTTAGTTCAATTCTATTTAAAGTCATCCAAAGAATAATAAATAAAAAATGTTACTTCCAAATGTGTTGAGACCTAACATAAATTTGACTCTGTTTCATATCCTGTTAGTGTGCTAGAAGAAAGAATTGAGAGGTTTGCTTCAGAGTAAGATCTAGTTTCAGACTCTGTTCTGTCACTTACTGGCCATGACTGAAAGCAAGATCTTTATCTTTGGAAGATTATGTCTTCAAATATTTATTTTATGATGGATAAAAATATATGTTAGATTATATATACATATACACAGGGTCCAGTGGAAGTAATGCCAGCTTGAGTGTGGTTGGTAGGGTAATGACATGGGTGTACAAATTTACAGCTTTAATTTAAATATTTCACCTAAGATGTCACATGATGTGCTTGAGTATGATATTACTATGTTACAGAACTTCATTCATATGATTTTTTAATAAAATATTTTGTAATACAAAAGGGGCATTATTCGTGCTGAACCCTGTATTTAGAGATGCAGAGACAGGGATATAGATACACAGAGAAATAGATATGGAGAAACAGTGATCTTAACACAATACTTGGCACATTCTAAGCACTTTTACAAGGTAGCAGTATTAATAATAATGTATTTGGTAAATAAACATATTTAACACTTATTTATTATTGTTTTTTAAATTTAAATTATATCTAAACAGAAGAAAAATTTTACTTTTTAATTATTTTTTAAAAAGCATCTTTATTTTGTTTATATGTTTAATACAAGGTATAGCCTTTTTGGATAAATAATTTGAACATTTTTTGATAAAAAAATTGTTATTTTGTCATCTTATTTAAATCTCAAGAATCTATATTTCCAAATTAGAAATATCATATTACATTCTTTAAATAATAAATTACCCCATTTTCTAACAAAGTTACAAAATTCTGATTATTATGTATTTTGCTTGTCATTGTTCTCCAATCTGAAGTGATCATCTGCTCTTTGTGCTGTTTCACATTTATTTTGTTAACAATATTGTGTTTCAGGCTGTCTTAGTCCCTCCCATTTGGTTGGTATAACAGAATACCATAAACTAGGGGGCCTATAGACAGTAAACATTTATTTCTCACAGTTCTGAGGTCCGGAAAGTCTCAGGTTATGACACTGACACTGGCAAATTCAGAGTGAAGGCTCTTACTGGCCCACTTCCTGGTTCATAGATGGCGCTTTGTCATCCCATAGTGAATGGGGGCACTAATCCCATTTAATAGGGATCTGCCACCATGACCTAATCATCATCCAAAGTCCCAACCTCCTAACACCATCACCTGTGGGGGTGTGGTTTCAACATGATTTTTAGGGGGAAACATTCAGACCATAGCTCAGACACATCAACCATAATGGCTTAATTACTTTCTGGTAAAAAATGAAGAAACATAATGAGGACTTGACCGCAGAATGACTGCTTATTCATTCCCTATACAAAATATCAATGACTTAATGCAGATTATGGATAATAAGTCTTTGAAAAGGAAGTTGTAAGAAATAAAACACAAGGTAAATAGTAAAGAAAACATTCTATTCCCTAACATTTGTTAAGAGTCCTGGTAAAAATATAGACTTCTAAAAGAAAAGGCTATCGTAATTCCAGAAAAATGTTCTCTTTGTACTTCTTCAGTATTCACTTTCACTATTTGTGCAGATCTTACATTACTCACAAGTAACTCAATTGAAGCTATTTAAAATAAACTGAAACTCATAAAAAATATATAGATGGAAGCTATGGCCACATGGCTACAGAATGCAGAGAGTATCTTCCTATATTTAAGACCTTTTTTGGAAAAATGGTAGCAGAATCTGCTGAGTTGTTATTGACATGATTTTAGCAACAACAATTAGGAGAGCGTATTGCTAATTCTAGATACTGTTGAATGAAAAGGATTATCTAAACTGATGATGGGTCCCCAGGTGGCTATACAATTTAATAAACAGACATTTAATACAGAACAAGAACTATCCTGCTGCAAAAGGTGAAGGAGGGACTTTGGGAAGATCTACCCTGACAGTGGAAACTTCTCCATTCCCTCATTGACTCAAAAATTGAATTTTTTTGAAAATCAATGGGAAGGTGGAGCACAAACAGATATAGATTGCCCTAGACTAGCTGACTAATGTATCACAGCTATTTCAATGCTCATTATGAAGATGGTACTAGGTAATTGCACAGCTTGCAAACATGATGACCACAGTAGACGTATCCACTACCATAATTACACTTTACGATGCCATTTTAGTAAGACAACCTTACTTATGTTAACTCAGTGTGAATGTTTTCACCTTTCTGTTGAGTTCAGATTTCACATAATTTCTCAGTAATTCTTCTGAGATTGTGACCCCCCCGCCTTTTTCCCTGCTACTTTTGCCAGTGGAAGTAGGGTTCTTGTTGTGTTGCAAGAAAAGCACTCCAGGGGATATCCACAAGAGAGGATGAAGTCTGGTGATGAAGTTTATTTGTAATGTCAGATGAAAAATTTAAAAAGTGTCCCTCTTGGGTTCCCAATGTCCCTTCTCTGTCTCTATCACCATGAAAACATCAAGGTTAGAAATAGGGCCATTGTCCAGAGATTCTGTGTGATACTGAAGCATAGTCCTTTGGAGCCTGCAAGTGGCCACTAAGTGATCTCAATCTCTGTCCAGGTAGTTCCATGCCATTCCTCCCTACAATCCCTTGCTGTACTGCAGTACTCAAGCTCCCTCCTGAAGCCTGTGGTTGGAGTCATGGGGCTGCTAGGCTCACATGGCTGCTGAGCCGAAAACGCAAGAACTCATGGAAACACAAGAACTTACGTGGGTTCCTATGTGAGAGAGTGTCTTGCAGCCATTCAAGGCCAGGCAGATTTACATAGGATTCAGGCAAATGAAAGAAAACTCATGGAGCTGTTGGGATATCTGACATGACTTTATTCTGAGGTGGGGCAATCCATGCATGCTGTAAGCCTCATGCTGCACTGCGTGTCCCCCCATGAGGAAGTCCTGACTCCCTTGTATACTAAGTGAACACAAAGTGGTCAGGGTGCCAATACTGACCTTCAGGTTATATAACAGAGCTTCATTCTGCACATTTGGTCCCCAACTAAAGGTCACATGAACACTGTCAAGCCATAGTCACCTGAACATCTGGGTGAAGGAGACTGACTTACTCTATTTTTTCCTACAATCCATCTTGTCAGGATTCCTCACCATACAATCTATGCAAGGGTGTCTTCCTTGAATGTCCCTTGGTGAGGAGGGTAGAGTCCTGCACTCAGCTGCCACAGCAGCAGTACAAGTTGCAGCAACAAGTAACAAATAAGGCCACTCCTAGGTATAGCAGCCAGTCCAATTCCCAGCAAGAAAGGCCACCCTTGTGAGCCACACACCCAGAGGACCCCTGAGGGAACTGCAGCCCATGCACCATTCCACGCCTCCAAGCAATGCTTAAGAGCATGTGTCTGACACAGACCCACAGGAGTTAAGCCCACCTGGGCCTGTTCCTTGAGGCTTTCAACAGAGGGGTTCTGGTCCAGCCAACTCCATAGTCTCAACCATGTGCCACCCCTAGTCATCCTACATGGCGTAGCCAACTACTGGCCTAGGCTGGTCATACTGCTGCTTCACCCCAGTGTAGATGTCAGCCCAGGTCATGTTCCATAAGGAATGCACACTGTTTCACTGGTTATGTAACCAAGTCCAAATTGAGACAGAAGCTGGAGAGATGTGCCATGAGAGGTCAGCCTACATGCTCAGGGGGATTTCAGTGTAGACCCAGCACGCTGCTTGGTTAACCACTGAGGCAAAGGTATGTACCCAGTACAATACAGTGTTACTTTGTACCCTAGGGGCAAAAGACAAAGCAGTTATAGGCACCAGCAATGGCAAATTATGACACTCAGGCAATATACAAGTTTCTGGTCTGTCAATAAGACAGCAAGATGGTGACTGGTAGAAGGGGCCTTCCTGGGTATGAATATCCAATTACCCATGGCATAATTTTTGCAAGTTTCTCTCCACTCCTTCCCCCAAGGGGCAACAAGGGCCACCCAATGCATGTGGGGGCTTTTATATCCCAAAGCCACATCCAAGTAGCCATCTACCCTCACTCCAGACTCTCAGGTGTGAGCAAGAGACGATTTCCTTGTTTTCCCATGCCTGCTTTCAGCAAAGTGTGTCCTTTGATCACTTTCTATGATTAAGGGTTGCCCATAGACAGCGTACAGGTGCTCCAGCGCAGTGACCCCTAACCTTTGATCTGGGTGGCATGTGCCCACACACATGACCACGTACTTATACCCCTTTGAATTAGACAAAGGCCTGATCACTCTAACCCACCATTGGGACAGCGGTACTTGTCCTCACACCACTCACCCCATGTACCCCACAGGCCTCTGGGGATGCTCTGGCGAGCAAACAACATAGTTCTTACAAGATTTCTGTACCTTTCTTAAGGTGACAGGTAATCCCAAGCTTTTATGGTAGACCATGGTCTTCTGCCCAGTGTGTAAGAGGCAACGGTGTAGCCACTGGGCTACTTTGCTTCCTACCGTGATGGCAGGTACCATTGCTAGCCATTGAACCTTTGCTAGTGTGTCAGCCTCATCATTCCCAGGGGAATCAGGGGGTGCATCCCAGTCACATGATATATAGTGATTTGCTTCTGGTGGCCTAATTCCCGTAGGACTTGCCATAATTCCTGCCCCCATAATAGCCTATGCATAACCATCCATTTATTTTCATGCCATGTACAGATCCATAATGTTAGCCCCACAGTACACTGCCCAACTATCTGTACTAGTAGGAGCAGAGTTTCATTTGTAGCCATGAGCTCACAGGTCTGACCACTGGCTATTCTGACCTACTTCAGAATTAAGCCAGATTGTGTCTATTTAACTGCCATCAGCCTTCATGGGGAAGGCAACTGAATGGGGAGATTCTCAGCATACTCTGGCAAAGAGCCTCAATAGGCCTCCACAAGGGGCCCAGGATACATTCAGGAATGGGGGACACCTAAATGGTATATACGTGGGGGCGCAAATGCCCAATACTTAGAGCAAAACATATGGCCCTCATCTTTATATGGCAGCCCCTATGATTATCAGAACAAGCCTCAGGCCTGGGAAACTTGTCTGAGTTCCCATGCAGGATAGTACATTTTGCCCTTGTGTCTACTAAAGCCAGGACCTGTTGGACGTGTGGGACCAATGGATAGCCAATTCCACATGTGGTCTCTGGTCCCTGTCCATCCCCTGTACATGGGTTCCTTGGTCCTTCCCCTATTCGAGTAGCCAAAAGATAGCTCCTCCCTCTTCTCTGGAGGTTGGCACAGCCCTATGTTCCTCCAGATGCACAGGACGTGCCTCTCAGGGTTCACCCCTAGGTTTCCCCATCACATTTTTATTCTTTTGGGTCATAGTCACCCACATGGGTTCACTTTTTGTCTAAGGGATGGAGGGGGTTTAAGACACTATCCCTTTCTCCTGCTACTTCATCCCCTTGGGTCACCCTGCCGCCACCGCTGCCCCTGCCTCCGTGGCTCCAGCCGCAGCCGTGGGCTCTGCCATTGTTGCCTGCCCCTCCGTGGACACCTCACCCCATAAGTGAGCCTGGAGTGGAGCTTTCCAGGCACTGGAGCCATCGCCACCAGAACACTTGACCTGTGACACAATTCTCCTGCTGTCACTCTCAGCAACTTTCTTTCATGTCTGTGCGGGGCAGGGGAGGGGGAGGGGGCCGCAGGCTGCCCAGGTACAGAGTTCCCTCAGGCTCCATAGGCTGCTGCGATTTCATCCTTTGTATCCCTACTAGGCGAGCCATCAGGGAACTCAGTTCCTTCACTCTTCCCTTCCCCTAGTTGTTCACTACCATAGGTGAGGGGGTCACCACTGTTCTGTGGTTCAGAGGTCTTCCTCCAGGGCACAGATTCTGGCCTCCAAGGCTTCCTCTCTTTCTCAGAGTTCACATACCTTCGCCCTGTCACAAAGCGCAGTCTCCTCTCTCTCAGCCTCCAAGTCTTCTGCTTCCCCATGGAGCTCTCCTAGCTGCTCCGCCTTTGGAAGTACAGTTCCCCTCTCACCCCTCACACCACTGTCAGAGCTCACAAAGCTATAAGAAACTCAGCCCATGACCCCTGTGGCTGCCCAAGGAACTCTGCTTCTCCAGGGTCTACCCAACCACCTGCAGGGCCTTATCTACCATGTCGGGTGCCCCACTAACACTGGGCCAGTCCTGGCAGGGGATCCCAAACCTCCAGGAGCCCAGCCACCAAGTACTACATGCCAGTGGCCAGCGACCTCACCTAACCCCCCTCCAGGAATGCCAACTCCATGCCATTCTGCAAGAATCCTGCTGACTACGCCAATTGTCTTTCCACTTCAAGGTAAGGAAGATTCACTCGGAATTTGGACAGATGGAAGAAAATTCACGGAGCCGTGGGGAAATCTGGCATGCCTTTATTCCGAGGTGGGGTGACCCATGCACACTGCAAACTGCGTGTGGTACCATGGGTACCCCGTGGGGAGGCCCTGATTCCCTTATATACCAAGTACATACAAAACCAGTAGGTTGCCTATACCACCCTTCAGGTTATATAACAGAACTTAGGAGTCCCTGTTCAAGGCCACAGGAACACTGCCAAGCCACAGTCGCCTGGACATCTGGGTGAGGGAGCCTGACTGGCTTCACTTTCCCTACAGAGAGAAAATCTTTGTATTTTGGGATTATATTATCTCAGGCTTGGGAGGACCAGGAGGTTTTTCAAAATAACCAATCAATATTGGAAGCTTTTGCTAGTTTGTGCTGGGCTTGCCTTCTAGCCAATCCATTCTTTCCCCAGGCTAGACTAAGAGTCCTCTATGGTTGCTGAATTTTTTTCTACTGAATGCCTCATAGAAGCACGTCCCCCATGCCATCTTGACTTCTCTTGTCCAAAAGCTCCTTTGGCTTCTACTGTGCATGTTCCCATCAGAGGAATTTTTCCCTCCTCATCCCTCCAATAATTGGATACCAGGCTGACAGCAATATGGGAAAGGCTTTCCTGCCTCCTTAGAGTATTAAATCTCCTCCACTATATCCCCTGGAGGGTATGCAGGAGTCTGTAAATGCTATAGCTGTCTAGTAAGCTTAATGGAATACTGTCCTAATATCTGATTCAGCTTCCCAGTTTATTAGGCTTAGTATTTGATTCAGCTCCCTAGGTTAATGTCTGTTCCCCTTGCTCCCTTATTTTATTTGTATCTAGCTGCCTACACTAACACTATTCACTTTTTTGCTTTTCTCCCACTCTCTGCCAATTTTTATGAATCTTTGTTCTATGTGATAGCATTTAAGTAAGGAAATGTACTTTTTAGTGCTTCTAATATGCTTTATTTCACCAAATCAAATGGAGGTCCAAAAAGACATTTTAATTTTATTAGTAATATTCTAATTTATTAATGTCTAGGCTTCCAGAAATGCCTTTAGCAAGCACTTTATATTCCCTTTGGATGTACTCATTCATTCCACGTATTTTCTACTACATTCAACTGTATCAGTTTGAGATAAGAGACTTTCATACTGATTTATACTTGATATGCCTTTTGAGTAGCTGATGAAAGCAATGAGAAGAGGGAGATGAGGACACCATAGCTTTTTTAAAAATTGCCTTCTAATTGTATATTGAACATCTGGGGCAGTCTCTTTTCTGACTTCTTTTCCTACTTCTTCACAATTAAAAAATGTACTGGGGGTGATATTGGTTAATAAAATTGTATAGATTTCAAGTGTATGAGTCTACGATGCATTATCTATATATTGCATTATATGTTTACCACCCCAAGTCAATTCTTCTTCTGTCACCATATATTTGACTTTTGGTAACTACCATACTGTTGTCTGTGCTATGAGTTTTTGTCTGTTTTTCTTATCTGTTCATTTATTGCCTTCAGTTTTATATCCCACATATTAGTGAAATTATATGATTTCTGACTCTGTCTGATTATATTCTGTTTAGCATGATATTCTCATGATCCATCCATGTTGTTACAAATGGCAGTATTTCATCTTTCCTTATAGCTAAGTATTATTCCACTGAATATATGTCCCACATCTTCTCATCCAATCACCTATTCAGGGACACTTCAGTGGTTTCCATGCCTTGGCCATCATGAATAATGCTGCAATGAACACAAGGGTGCATGTATCTTTGTAAATAAATATTTCCACATTTTCAGGAGGTACCCAAAAGAAGAGATGCTGGGTCATACAGTGATTTTATTTTTAATTTTTGTTGAGGGGCTTCTATACTGTGTTCCAAAGTGACTGTACCGGTTTCCATTCCCACTGTTAATGAATGGAAGTTCCCTTTCTCTCCACAAACTCTCCAACATTTGGTACAACTTGTTTTGTTGATAATAGCCATTCTACCAGGTGTGAGATGGTATCTTGTTGTAGTTTTGATTTGCATTTCTACGATAGCTAGAGAAATTAGACATATTTTCATATATCTGTTGGACATTTGTATGTCTTTCTGGGAGAAGTATCTGCTCAGGTCCTTTATATTGTAATAGCTAACATGCTTTTTGGAATTTATTTAAATGTGAACTATGTGATTTCTAATATGTGAGTTAGTGCTATTCTCATTTTGTGTCATTAAGTGGAAGATGATAGGAGTGATTATGTTTATATTGCTAATAGTTAAAAAACATACTAATGGAGTTTTCAATTCTATTTCCAATAGAAGCTACAAGTTTTGGGCTACAAGTTTTTTTAAAAAAATGTTTAGAGGGGAATGATTAGTTGGAAAAAATGATTAGAAAAAATGAAATGAATTTTATATTATTGTACATCATAAAGGGACTCCAGAATTTTTTTTATTTTTAAAAAGGCTTTGGGATTTTATTTCTATGTAACTTTATCACAATTAAGAACTAAAGTTAAGAAAGTGTTTGTTATATCATCAATGTCACTCACAAGCTATGCATGGTTATTACTGCAGAAAATAATTTCTTCTATTAATATACCAGTCACCAGATTTTTCTTTAATAATTCACAAGGGACTTATGAATATCAATTTTAATATTAAATTAGTTGGAATATTACATTAAAATACACTAATTAATCATGGGATTAAAAATACTTCTTATATCAAGATAAATTATTAGTATCTTGCTTCATTTTATTTTTTTTAGATATCTTTTATAGTGTAAACTACTGGTCATTATACTTAGACATCTACATCCATGCACACAACTCCATGTTCATAAAATTTAACATTTTTGTGTTCATTAATTTGTCTTTCACTGACTGCTTTTAATATAATATTATATCTCCTTTCTTTTTCAAAAATTTAAATTATTTTATTGTAGTTCAATTACAGTTGTCTGTATTTTTGCCCCACCCCTCACCCCCACACCCCCAAACCCACCTCCCTTCCTTGCTTCCACCCTGCCCCTTGGTTTTGTCCATATGTCCTTTATAGTAGTTCCTGAAAACCCTTCTCCCCACTGTCCCCTCCCCTCTCCCCTCTGACTATTGTAGATTAGAGAAAAAGGAACCCTAATGCATATATCTCCTTTCTTTTCATGCAACAGCAATGTAAAACCAATGTATATCAATTTGGTCTGTGAACATAGAATCAGAAAAAATAAAGATGTATTAATGAATATTTAGTGGTTAGAAACCACGATAATATGTTTATAAATCTACAATAATGAATTCTACATTGAGCTGTTTTCTTCACAATGCTTGGTTGAATATTTATGTTTTTTGTTTTTATAACTCTTATTTTTAAATTATTTATTGGCTAATAAATACTTAACCATACTCCTTTTCTCATTAACTGAGAGACTTAATTTAGATAGGTGAATATGCCCTTATATGATTGGATTCAAATCTTACTGCAAAAGAATTAAAAGTTTTGCTTTGAGTTTTCTCTGGTTTATTTTTATCATCTGATAATTATATAACTTAATTTTCAGAGAACCATTGTTTATCTTTTATTGTATAGTTTTGTGCAGCAAGTAGTTTCATAACTAGTTTTATATTTCAAATATCATTTTATGTTTAATTTTGCCTTTTTAGGTAATTCATGTAAACCATATCCCCCGAAGCTTAGTGTAGTATTTAAGAATAGCATTAGCTTTAATTCACATTATATGTCTTCTCCTGAATTTAAAATAAATCCTGGAATTAATGATTTTTTAAATTATTTTATTTATTTATTTTTAGAGAGAGGGGGAGCAGGGGATAAAGAAAGGGAGAGAAACATCAGTGTGCAGTTGCCTCTTATGTGTCCCCTACTGGGGACCTACCTGGCCTATAACCCTTTGGTTCACAGGTGAGCACTCAAGTCTACTGAGACACACCAGCCTGGGCTGAAATTCATGATTAAAAGCAGTTCCATTAGGAAAGTACTTATCAGGAATAAAAGTGATGATATTTGAAAAATTGCACCCCCTAAAAAAGGCATAACTTGTATATAAAAGTAGCAAGAAATACATTGTCCAAGAAGCAAGTAATTTTATTCTATTTGTAGCTATGAGGCATCTATAGACTGACCTTTGCTATAGTTGCCATATTTTAGTGTAAATTAAAGGTATAAAAAGTGGAAAGGCCCCTAATAAAATTACAAAAATACAAAATGGTGCATTTATTTTTTAAAAAATTATATATATTTATTTATTGCATGATATAGGAATAAAAAGACAAATTCATAAGATATCTAATTGTTGAAGTAATGTTGAAGTTAGACTATGCATTCTGAATTTACATGTGATAAAAAATCTTTGCATTATTCATTGGAGAGAGATTTCATAAGTCATTTTAATACATAAATATTAATTTTCTATAATCCACCTCAAAATATATAAAATAGAAGAAATACATAGATAGTATGATTTAATTGGAAAGGCACCTACTATGGAGACTGAAAATCTGGATGAAAGTAGTCTATGATTTTAATTCTTTATGATGCTTAAAAATTTATAATTATATTTACCCCAAAGCTTTTCCATGATTAAATAGTACTTATATCCATGCCTGGATCTTAGTTTTAATGGACAAAACTTCATAATGTAAACTGAGAATAATGTAAACTGAGTGATAGTTATTTTACTAATTTAAGAAATTAGTTACCTAAATTACCGAAACTCACTTATTTGAAGGTAAAAGCCATAATATTATACGTATAAGCAGAAAACAAATTTGATCCCACCTTAAAAGAATATAGTCTCACTACTACAAACACAATTACTCAATAACTTTTATGATTGCTATTCATTATAATTATAAAGAATGTAGCATATTTTAAGTATCAAAAAATACTGGGCATTTAACTTTTGAAAAAAATCCAAATGACATTTTTAGACATGAAACATAAATCAAACTATAGAACAGATATCTCAGAAAATTATATAGGTGAACTTTAGAAATATCAAAAATGTTTAACAAGTCATCTTAAATTATTTTTATAATTATTTATTATTAAATTACCATACTATCAATAATTATGGAATATTAGTTATATGTACAGAAATATTAATGTACAACAGTAAATTGTATGTTTTTAACATATTTTATTGATTGTGCTATTACAGTTGTTCCATATTTTTTCCTTTTTATTCCCCTCCATCCTGTAACCCCCTCACCAGCATTCCCCCACCTTAGTTCATATCCATGGGTCATACAAATACATTCCTTGGCTTCTCCATTTCCCATACTATTCTTAACTTCCCCCTGTCTATTTTTTACCTACCATTTATGTTTCTACAAAATGAAGTTTTAATACAGTAAGGACTAGTCACTAATATGCTATTGGTGACATAGCAGGGAACAAAAGAGTAAAAATATTTAATTCTATGAGACTTTTACTTCAATGTTGGGAAAAAGAAAGAAACTAAACATATAAATAAGAACATACTTCAGAGAATATAAATTTTATGCTAAGATTTAAATGACAAAAAATAATGGCCTTGGAAAGGTTGTGTAGAGTATTCCAGGAAGAGAAAAAAAATTGGCATGCTTGAGGAATGGAGTCTGAGGAGAAAGGTTAGTTTGGCAGTAGCACTTTGGAAATGAGATTGTACAGGACTGTCATCAAAATAAAGGATATTAATTTATCCTAAAATTAAAGAGAAAAATTTGGAAGATTTCAACTAGTTGATTGATATGATTTCTTTCTTTACATTGGAACCTGGAATTTCTAAGATAAAAGTAGAGATGTCAAAGAGGAGGTTTTTGTTGTTGTTTTTTGTTTCTTTTCATTTCTGTGTAATAACCCATTTGAGAAATAATAGTGGCATAATGAAAGAAAATGCTGATATTAATTACTTGCTATACCTATAAAAAGCAATTGTAAATATGGTTCACCATAATATTAGAAATTGCACAATATGCAGTGGATGGATGGATGGGTGGATGGGTGGATGAATGGGTGGGTGGATGGGTGGTGGAGATATTGAGAGGGGGAGACAGAGAAATATGTAATACATATTCATACTCTAGGGCAGGAGTCTTTCTGTGAAAGACTGTATAATAAATATTTGAGGTCTAGGAGTCATATGATCTCTTTGTACCTAATTAACACAAACATAGACTACATGTAAATGAGTGGGTGTGACTATGTTCCAATGAGAATTCATTTACAAAACAAGCTGACAGAGCAGATTTTTCTAAAACTTAACAATGTCTACTACATAATATAGAATATGATTTCATGAATAAGAATATATTAAATTTAGTTTACAAAATATATAAAATATATAATAAAGACATAATGATATATAATGTTTGTGTTATACACTATACAACATATGAATTATATGATTGTATAATGTATAAATATATGTGATATATAATGTATATCATGTGATAAATATGATCTACAGTGATAGAATAGTATGCATACATACATATACACATATACATATATGTATATGTGTATGTGCACATGTATGCTTGTATAAAGTACATCATAGTGCTCATAACAGATAAAGATACTTTCTTAGGAAGTTCAGATTCTTTTTCTGATACACAGACAAGACCTAATGAAACAAACAAAAGTAATCGAAGGAATCAAATTCACCAAAGGCATTATTTTTGTTATTTTCTTTAATTAAACCTATTTTGTGTTATCAGTACAATTATTTGAAAAAAACTTTATATTTTTATTCATAAATAAAGAAGTTAATAAAATGAACAAGTAATCTAGAAGGTGAAGAAATAAATAACTATGCTTAGTTGGGAAGTATTCAACTGGCCTCTATGAAGAAATGTCATTCTTTATCAGAATGGAAGGATAGGAAAAGCATAGCCCTGTGGAATCATGCTAGCAGTTTGCTCTAGGTCCTAACATGGTTAGGACTTTAATGGACCAGAGAGGACACATGGCAAGGTAGCAAAATAACAAAGGTAGAGTGTGAGACATGAGGTTGGGGATGTAGGCAGAGGCTAGATCATGGAGTTCTTTAAATGGCATAGAAATAATTTGAACTTTAATTGTATAGAAAATGATTGGAAGATTCTTCTAAAGTATTTAATTTTTTAAAATTTTATTTTATTTTATTTTATTGTATTTTATTCCATATCATCAATCCCCTTTATACCCCACTCCCTCTGGCTATCACCACCCTGTTGTCCATGTCCATGAGTCCTTTCTCCTTTTTCCTCTATCCCTCCACCCCGTAGTCATGCCTCCTGTAGCTGTCATCCTTCTCTCTTTCTGAGTCTGTCTCTATTTTGCTTGCTAGTTCAGTTTGTTCATTACAAAATTACTTCATCTTTTTATTTTAATTTAATCTTTTTTTATCTTTTCCATTACTATTTAGTCCCCTTATACTCCCCTCCCCCGCCCAGCAATCACTACACTATTGTCCATGTCCATGAGTCCTTTTTCCTCAATCCCTCCCCCTCCCAAACTCCCCCCTCCAAACTCCCCCCCACACACACACACTCACACACTTAGCTGTCAACAAGCAAAACAAAGACAGACTCACAGATGGAGAAAGTTACTCTGTCTTGCTCTGGAATGGCTGTCACAATTATGATGTAAAACACTCCCATCACCCCCCACAAATTTACCTCATGCCAAGTTCCTGGACACTTCTCATCTCTTTTTGGTTACTACAGTGTTCCCTTTCTCAAAATTGCACATACATGCAATTATACAATATGAATCTTTTGTACCTGGCTTCTTTATTGATGCATTTCTATTTACAGATCTTTCCAGAAAATAAGCATTTTATAATAATTATTTTCTATGTCTGAAGAAAAATTATTGATTTAAAAATATATTTTCAGCCCTGGCTGGTGTAGCTCAGTGGATTGAGCTCGGGCCTGCGAACCAGAGGATCTCGGTTTGATTCCCAGTCAGGGCACATGCCTGGGTTGCAGGCCAGTTCCCGTCAGGGGACATACAAGAGGCAACCGCACATTGATGTTTCTCTCCCTCTCTCCTACCCTTCCCCTCTAAAGATAAATAAATAAAAAATCTTTAAAAAAATATATTTTCAATGTCATTAAAAATTTGCTATTAATGTATCTGTGCCAAATAATAAGACTATCTTGATCTAGCTTTAAGTAATAGATAAGTAGATAGATAAGAGATCTTTAAGCATCCTTGCTTAAACCCCACTTGGTCACTGGGGTTTTTGACTCAGATTTAAAACTAAAGCCAATTGGTATACACAGACTTCAGTTTCCAATAATTAATGCATATATTGTATTTGACCAGACTACATACAGGACTTATTTGGGAATTCATCTACCCTCATCACAAATGTCTATGATCAGGATTTAAGGTCAGGTATGATCAAAATCATCTACCCTTACTATGTAGGTAACCTAGGACACTTACTTGACATTTATGTATTTCTTTTTCACTATGTTTTTGTGAGGGTGGAATATAAAGTCTTTATAGTGGCAGGTGTAAATTTTTTATCTCTTGGTATTTTCCTTCTTATTATTAATAACCTCATTTGTTATAATATAATGATATTATTTTATAGTAGAAGTTCCAAACTGTGCCCCAAAGCCTGATATAGGAAGCCTAATATCTGAAGCAAACCCTTCCTTTCTCTTTTATTTTTTATCCTTTTTCTCTCTACTATTTACAGTTGTACATGTAGAGAACTGTTTTGTTTAAATATTTTTACCACAGTGGGCGCTAATAAGGAATGAGTTCACAATTCTTTCTCTGAATCAAAACTATATTTTTTTCTATTATTTTAGGAGCAAATCCACCTGTTGCTTTTCTTTACCATGCATTTCTTGGTAGCAAATTATCTTTGTTTTTCTTTTTACTGTTGCAGCCTCTGCACCATGGAATTATGCATAGATAATTGTGCAATCAATTTTGTCAATCTTCTCTTGGTACTGTCTGCCTATTTTGGTTAACATCTGGCATGCAAGGAGTAATCAAGACTGTATTCTAAATTCAATCTCTTCTATCATTCATTTAGTGGAAAATTTCTCCAGGCAATAGCAAACATTCATGGCCGTTGCCAGGCTTTGATTTATTTGTATTCTCTAGAATATTTTAAAGGAAAATGGAAAAAGTTTTGTATTAAGAATGAAAAAAATGCCATGATGTTATCAACAGGAATTATCTGTTTATCTACCTGTCTATGCTACTCTTCCTTGAACTCTTTGAGGTCTGGGCTTTGAATCCCTATAGCCCAGAACAACGGCTGACGTACAATAGCCATTCAGTAAATATTTACAGAATTATCCTTTCCTTGGAGGATCTGAATTGACTTTATGTCTATCTTCTCAATGCTGGTGGTAGTCTATAAAAGGAGTAAACATTTTAGATCTTCCAGATCAATTTCCCTAGGGTAATGCTGGATTTTACTTTATAAACATAAGTAAAACTTAAAGGGTATGCAATAAAATAGGAAAGGGAATGCATAATCAATGATTCCTTTCATACAGAGGAGCTTCTGTTTCCCTTGTCAAAGTGTTACACCAGCGAGTCACTTACCAAGTTTCTTTACTATAGAATATTTTACTGGTGTACCGGCAATATTTCAGTAAAGAAAATTGGTCCCTGAACTGGTGGTGAATTATTAACATTTAACAAATCTTGGAATACTAGAAATGAAATTTTTAAGTATTTTTATTGTTGTTCAAGTACAGTTGTCTCCATTTTCCCCTCACCATTCCCCCCCAGCCCAGCCATCCCCACTCCCCACCCTTGATCCTACCCCTCTTTGGTTTTGTCCATGTGTCCTTTATATATGTTCCTGAAAGCCTTCCCTTTTCCCCCACATTTTCCCCTCCCGTCTCCCCTCTGGTTACTGTCAGTTGGTTCTTAATTTCAATGTCTGTGGTTGTATTTTGCTTGCTTGTTTGTTTTGTTAATTAGATTCCACTTAAAGATGAGATCATATGGTATTTGCCTTTCACCGCCTGGCCTATATTTCTGAAAGACATGGAATTAATCTAGCTCCTTGTTACTCTTCAAGACTAAAGAGATGCATTTGAAATTTATGATAAATAAATGTGTTTAATTCTTCCTGAAAAATTGAGGATAACTATGATATTTAACCAGAAGGTAAAACTGGAAAGTTCAAAATACCGAAAAGATAATTATCTACACTTGATATATTGCATTTATAATATACAATTTAACCAGCTTCTTTAAAAGACATAAATAGTAATTCCACACTTTTTAAAAAAGATTTTATTTATTTTTAAAGAGAAGGGGCAGGAAGTAGGAAGAGAAAGAGAAGTATCATGTGTGGTTGCCTCTCATGCAACCCCTAATGGGGACCTGGCCTGCAACCCAGGCACGTGCCCTGACTGGGAATCAGAACAGTGACCCTTAGCCTGCCAGGCCAGCCCTCAATCCACTGAGCCACACCAACCAGGACTAATTACACAGTTTTAAGGAAATGTTTGTGCAAACTTTCAGGTAACAATTATTATTTTGGGAATTCCATTATGAAAATCTCTTACTAGATAAACTTGATATTTGGGAAGGAATTTTCTGGGAAAATATGTCAAATTAAATCAAATAACTATTTGATTATTTGCCATTGTATAGCTTAGTTAAACAGAATAATTTTCTTTTTTGTTAATATTATAAAATATCTATATGTTTGTGAGAAATCAGCATATATTGCAACATTAGGACATTTTATTTCTTGATAGTGATAAATAACAGCCTTGAAATAATTAAAAATTACAACATGCATTTTTAATTTTTAAGTGTATTTTATTGGTTATGTTATTAGAGTTGTCCTAATTTTCCCCATTTTTCTCTACTCCACCTGGTAAACCCCTATCCTCCAGCAATCAACATCCTTTAGTTCATATCCACAGGTTGTGCATAAAAAAGTTCCTTGGCTTCTCCATTTCCCGTACTATTCTTAACATCCCCCTGTCTATTTTGTACCTACCAATTATGCCTTTTAATCCCTGCCCCATTTCCCTCATTCTCCCTCTTCCCCCTCCCAGCTGATAACCCTCCAAATGATCTCCATACCTATGGAATTATTCCTGTTCTAGTTGTTTGCCAATTTTGTTTACTTTATTTTATTTTTTAGATTCAGTTATTGATAGTTGTGAATTTGTTGCTACTTTAATGTTCATAGTTTTGATCTTCTTCTTTTTCTTTAATAAGTCCCTTTAACGTTTCATGTAATAATAGCTTGCTGATGATGAATTTCTTTAGCTTTACCTTGTCTGGGAAGTATTTTATCTGTCCTTCCATTATAAAAGATAGCTTTGCTGGATAGAGTAATCTTGGATGTAAGTAGTTGCCTTTCATGACTTCAAATATTTTTTTCCAACCCCTTCTTGTCTGCAAATTTCTTTGGAGAAATCATCTGAAGCCTTATGAGAACTCCTTTGTAGGTAATCTCTGCTTTTCTCTTGTTGCTTTTAAGACTTTATCTTTAACCTTTGACATTTTAATTATGATGTGTCTTGGTGTGGTCCTCTTTAGGTCCAACTTGTTTGGGACTCACTGTGCTTCCTGGATTTGTATGTCTATTTCCTTCACCAAATTAGGGAAGTTTTCTTTCATTATTTTTCAAATAAGTTTTCAATTTCTTGTTCTTTCCCTTCTCTTTCTGGCATCCCTATCATTCGGATGTTGGCAAGTTTATAGGTGCCCCAGATTCTTCTTATACTAACTTCATTTTTTGGTTCTTGTTTCTTCCTTCTGTTTTTGTTGAATGTGTATTTTTTTTCTCATTTTCCAAATCATTAATGTGAATCCTAGCTTCCTTTCCCTCCCTGTTGGTTGCCTATAGATATTTTATTTCACTTACTGCAATCTTTATGTCTTTCTTTATGTAGTTGCTGTACTCAATAAGTTATTTGAGCATCCTGATCACCAATGTTTTGATATTATTTCTATTTCCATTTTGTTTAGTTATTTTTCTGGTGTTTTCCTCTGTTCTTTGATTTGGGGCATATTTCTTTGTTCTCTCAATTTGGCAGTCTCTCTGCATTTGTTTCTATGTATTAGGTAGAGCTGCTTTGACTCCCTGTAGCAGCCACCTATAAATTATTTGGGACACAGCTTTAGGTAATCACCACGGTGGGGCAACCTGCTTTACCACTTTATGGCTGTGTGAAGGGAGGATTCTGAAAGGGGACTTTACCACTGCCTGGGTTCTGGGAGTTTGCTGAGCATTCACCCCATTTCCAGTCATTTCACCCACTCTTTGTATGAGACTAGTGTCCTTCTAGCTAATGCTCTGGTGTTGAATCCAAGAGTGCATAGATCTGTGTATGTTTTAAGACTGTATGGGCCTTTTAAATTGAGTTTCTTGAAAATCCAGCGGTTTCTAGAAGCCAAACTAAAAAACAAAAACAAAAAAGCAACTAAAAAAAACTCCAATTCACAGATGTTGAATAACATGCTATTAAACAATGAATGGGTTAATAATGAGGTCAAGGAAGAAATAAAAATGTTAATGGAAACAAATGAAAATGAGCATACAACAGTCCAAAACTTATGGGACACAGCAAAGGCAGTCCTGAGGGGAAAGTTCATAGTGATAAAGGTTTACCTAAAGCAGATAGAAACATTTCAGATAAACAACCTAACCTTACATCTACAAGAACTGAAGAAACAAAAGGACTTGAACAGACACTTCTCCAAGGTGGACAGAGGATCCAGAGACAAATGAAAAGATGCTCAGTATCGCTAGCTATCAGAGAGATGCAAATTAAAACCGCAATGAAATACCACTTGACACCAGTCAGCAACAAACAACAAGTGCTGGAGATGCTGTGGAGAAAAGGGGACCCTAGTGCACCGTTGGTGGGATTGCAGACTGGTACAACCACTATGGAAAACACTATGGAATTTTCTAAGAAAACTAAAAATGGATCTGCCTTTTGACCCAGCAATTCCACTACTAGGATTATATCCTAAGAACCCTGAAACAACAATCCAAAAGAACCTCTACACCCCAATGTTCATAGCAGCACAATTTACAATAGCCAAGTGTTGGAAGCAACCTAGGTGCCTGTCAGTAAAGGAGTGGATCAAAAAACTATGGTACATTTACACAATGGAATTCTATGCAGCAGAAAGAAAGTAGGAACTCCTACTCTTCACAACAGCATAGATGGAACTGGAGAGCATCATGCTAAGTGAAATAAGCCAGGCAGTGAAAGACAAATACCATATGATCTCTTTAACAGGAACCTAATCAACAAAACAAACAAACAAGTAGAATATAACCAAAGACGCTGAAATTGAGAACAGGCTGACAGTCATCAGAGGGGAGAGGGGAGGGAATTTCAGGGGGAAGGGGAAGAGTTTAGAGCAACAAGTATAAAAGACATGTAGACAAAAACTGGGGGGGGGAGTGGAAATGGGAGGAAGGTGGGGAGGGCTGGGGCAGTGGACCAGGATGGGAGTAAAAGACAGAACACTGTACAAGAATAACAATTAAAATAAAAATAAATTAAAAAAATGAACTGGAGAAGCAACAACAAAGCCCAGAGCAATTAGAAGGAAGAAAGGAACAAAGATCAGAGCAGAATTAAACAAGACACACACTAAAAGAACAATTCAAAGGACCCTGCAGCTGGTTCTTTGAAAAGATAAATAAAATCAACAAACCTTTAACCAAACTCATCAAAAGAGAGAGAGAGAGAGAGAGAACCCAATTCAACAAAATCAGAAATGGAAGAGGAGAGATTACAACTGATACCACAGAAATACAAAGGATTGTAAGAAGTTATTATGAAGAACTGTATGCCAAGAAATTTGAAAACCTGGGAAAAACACACAAATTTCTAGAAAAATATAATCTTCCAAAACTCAATGAAGAAGAAGCAGAAAGCCTGAACAGACTGATAACAGCTGGTGAAATCAAAGCAGTAATCAAAAACTCCCAGAACACAAAAGCCCTGGACCAGATGGTTTCACAGGAGAATTTTACAAAACATTTATGGAAGAGCTAACCCCCTATACTTCTCAGAATATTCTAAAAAATCCAAGAAGAGGGAAGTCTCCTAAACTCTGTTTTTATGAAGCCAACATCATCCTAATCCTAAAGCAGGTAATGACAACAGCAAAGAAGGAAAACTACAGGCAAATATTACTAATGAACACAGATGCTAAAATCCTCAAAAAATATTGATGAACCATATCTAGCAATACATTAAAAAGATCCTACACCATGATCAGGTGGGATTAATACCAGGGATGTAAGGATGTTACAAAGTTCGCAAATCAATAAATGTAATGCACCACATAAACAAAATGAAACACAAAGTCACAGGATCAAATCAATAAATGTGGGAAAAGCATTTGATAAGGCACGACATCCATTTATGATAAAAACACTGAGCAAAGTGGGATTAAAGGAAGCATACCTCAACATAATAAAGTCTATATATGAGAAACCTACAGTCAACATCATGCTCAAAATGCAAAATCTAAAAGCTTTCCCAATGAAATCAGGAACAAGACAAGAATGTTCTTTCACTACTTCTATTCAACATTGTATTGGAAGTCCTAGCATCAACAATCAGACAGGAAGAAGAAATAAAAGCCACACAAGTTGGAAAGGAGGAAGTAAAATTGTCATTGTTTATAGATGACATGATAGTGTACATAAAAAACCCTATAGATGCCACCAAAAAAACTACTCGACCTAATAAGTGAATTTGGCAAAACAGTGGGATGCAAAGTGAATATTCAGAAATCAAAGGCATTTTTGTACACCAACAATGAAGTATCAGAAACAGAAATCAGGAAAAAAACCCATTTGCCATAGCATCAAGAAAATTAAAGTACCTAGGAATAAACCTAACCAAGGAGGTAAAAGACCTGTACTCAGAAAACTACACAACACCAAAGAAATAAATTATGGAAGACATAAACAAATGGAAGTGTAAACTAAGTTAAGTGACTGGAAGTATTAACATTGTCAAAATGCCCACACTACCCATAACAATTTAAACATTCAACACAATCCTTATTAAAATACCAACAACGTATTTCACAGATATAGAACAAACATTTCAAAAATGTATGTGGAACCAAAAAAGACCCCAAATAGCTTCAGCAATTTTGACAAAGAAGAACAAAGTAGGAGGGTTCACAATACCCGACACCAAAGTATATTACAAGTCCATGGTAATCAAAACAGGCTGGTATGGGCATAAGAACCAACACACAGATCAATGTGTGTTAGTTTACATCAATGTGTTCCAGTTCATCAATGGAACAGAATAGAGAGCCCCAAAATAAACTCGAGTCTCTATGGTCAATTAATAATTGACAAAGGGGAAAGAAGAATAAAATGGAGTAAAAAGAGCCTCTACAACAAGTGGTAAAGGGACATCTGGACAGCTACCTGCAAAAAAAAAAAAAAAAAAATTACCACCAAATTACAACATACCCAAAAATAAACTCAAGATCAATAAAAGCCTTAAATATAAGTTGTAATACCATAAAAGTCCTTCAGGAGAACACAGGCAGGAAAATCTCAGATATTCCACACAGCAATATTTACACTGATATGTTCCCTAGAGCAAAGGACATAAATGAAAAAAAATAAACAAATGGTACTTCATCAAAATAAAATGCTTCTGCATGGCTGAAGAAATGAAAAGGGAAACCAATGGTATGGGAAAATCTTTTCATCAGCAAAATGAAAAGGGAACCAATGGTATGGGAAAACATATTTGCCAACGATACCTTGAACAAGAGTTTGATTTCCAAAACACACAAAGAACTCTCACAACTCCACATCAGGAAGACAAACAATGCAATTAAAAGTGGGCGAAGGACCTGAACAAGCATTTATCCAAGGAGGACATACCAAGGGCACAGAGACATATGATAGAATGCTCAGCATCACTAGCCATCAGAGAGATGCAAATTAAAACCACAATGGAATATCACTTCACACCAGTCAGAATGGCCATCGTAAACAAATCAACAAACAACAAATGCTGGAGAGGCTATGGAGAAAAGGCAACCCTAGTACAATATTGATGAGAATGCATACTGGTGCAGCCACTATGGAAGATAGTATGCAATTTACTCAAAAACTAAAAATGAAACTGCCTTTTCACCCAGCAATACCACTGCTGGGATTACACCTTAAGAATCCTGAAACACCAATCAAAAAACCTATGCACCCCAATGTTCACAACAGCACAATTTACAATAGTCAAGTGCTGCAAACAGCTAGGTGCCCATCAGTAAATGCATGGATCAAAAACCTGTGGTACATTTACACAATAGAATACTACTCAGCAGAAAGGAAGAAGGAACTTCTACCCTTTATTAGAGCATGATGGCACTGGAGAGCATTATGCTTAGTGAAATAAGCCAGACAGTGAAAGACAATTACTATATGATCTCACCTGTAAGTGGAACTTAATCAATAAAGCAAACATGTGAGCAAAATAGAACTAGAGACATGGAAATAAAGAACAAACTGACACTAATAAGAGGGGAGAAGGGAGGATAATAATGGGGGAAATAAGGGTAAGGGTGTTCAAAGAATATGTATAAAGAACCCATGGACAAAGACAATGTGAGGGGCAATTGAATGTGGGAGGTGAGGGTAGGTAGGGCAGAAGAGAGTAATGGAGAAAAATGCGGACAACTATAATTAAACAAGACAAAAAAGGAAGAAAAGCTTTATAATTTAGAAAACTAAGCAAGGAAAACCAAACTATTTGATAATCACTGTAGTCTAACAAACTTCATTTTAATGGAATCTGAAATATAATTATATTTAAATTTCTATCCACATACCTAATTATAGACATAAAAGTATATGTCATACAGATACATTATTTATCCCACATAATATAAACTTTAATATTAATAGAGCTTACTCTTCAAGTGTTGTTATTATTAGTTACTAAGTTACTAGTTATTAGTTAGTTCATTATTAAGACAAAAATAAATAATAAATATTATGCAAATTCAAAAGTGGCTTCATTCTAAAAAATGTACATGATCCAGTTAATATTATATACATTGTCAGATGAATGGGGGTGAATGGGGGACACCTGTAATAGTGTCAACAAAAAAATTCCATTTCTTTAGAGAATGCATATGTGCTAAAATAGAATGCTGATCATATTTTATTATTTTGCTTACACAAAATAACTGAGAAAAAGATTTACCAACACAAAATAACTAAGAAAATTATTTAAAAATCTTTATTACTGGTTCTCAAACTGAAAAAGGAAAACGATTTTTTCCCTCTTTCTGAGGCATATGTTCTTTTGAATTGGAAATCAGACAATCAGTAACTTGTGAAGATGAAAAAGAAACTAACCTTAAGAACACGATTTTTAATATATGGACTATACAAGTTGAGTTTAAAATTTTAGCAATAAAAGTCATAATAATAAATACATATTTTATGATAGAAATCATTCAATGATGATACAATTCCCTAATAAACATTAGACTTAAAGAGGATGACAATAAAGGAAATGAATTCTTCATCTATAACATATATCCCTATGAGCAATAAGTGAGTATATTTGTATTGTGATCTAATAATATTTCTCTTTTTCCAGTAAAGCAAATAACTAAACAACAGAATTAGAAATGTTTTATGAAAGTAAGTGATTGTGTGTGGATTAGAACTACAATCTTTGTTAGCCTGCCTATTATTGTTTTTCTTTCAGCAAAATCCTTGTTTTAAAAATAAATTGTCATCTTAATTATACTTTTTACTTACTGTTTTAATATACTATGCCACACTCTATTTTTTTGGTCCTTGAACAGTAATCAATTTATTTATTTTTATTTTTTAAATTTATTTTTCAAATATAGTTTACATGGAATATTTTATTTCTTTAAGGTATACAACATCATGATTAGACATTTATAAAACTTATGAAGCATGAAGTCCAATAAGTCTAGTACTATCTGACACCATACATAGTTGTTACAATATTACTGCCTATGTTTCCTACATTTTAACAACTTATTAATCATAACTGATTCTTAAATAGAGTGTTAAATCTTAGATATGATTTCCTTTTTATTTTCATGTAATATTATTTTAACAGAAAGGATATTTGGAAAAAATATAGAAGCATTTCCAAAAGAATATAAAATATAAATTAAAATGATTACATATTCAAGGCAATGATAAATTCATCACCATGAATCACTAGTTTATTGGAAAAACTAAAGTGTTTCACTGTAAGTATATACACTAAAACCTTTTATTCTGTAAGCAGGTTCTTATCCAAGAAAATACTCAAGTTCAGGGAAAGGTTTAAATCTATTTTTATTTTCTTATCCTTTTTTTTTGCCTCCCTTTTTTGTTGATGGCATGTTATAAGATATAGTATATTATGTTTAAAAATGCCCTGGAAGTTGAGAAGTTACCCTTTCAATTTCAGTGCAATATTACACGTTTAAATGCATCTTCGAAAATAAAGATGTTGTCTATCATTGTAATAAATACAGTATATTGTAACATTGTGACAATAAAACTTATTTTAACAGAATTATTATATGGAACAGATGCTTTAATTTTATAGAAAATAATTAAAATTTAATAGATTGTTTGGGGAATTGCACATCTGTTTAGATTAGACAGATATTTTCTTTTTTATCTTAATATTATCTTAAAATTGTTCTAGAAGAATACATTCATTATTGTTACTCAGATATATGATGTGCATCTATTATATATTTTTGAACTAATGGCAATAAAATTGAAATGTTATTTGTAAGAAAATTTCAGCATTGAACTTTCACTTGCCCCAGCATCTAGAGAAGAGTCATCTGTAGATGGCACACAGGCATAATAATGTTAAGAAGTAACAAACACTCATGATTGATGTTATTACACTATTGGTAGACATGCTTTTCTTTCATCCACAGCTTTAGGAAATATTAAAGAAAATAAATTTTGTCAGGTACAGAGTCTTCTTTGCCTTAATTTATCAGAATATACTGCTAGTTAGGAAATACCTGAATTAAACCATCCACCAGGGTGATATTCTTCCCTGGCTTCAACTTTATACAATTTTTTAAATATATTTTATTGATTATGCTATTACAGTTGTCCCATTTCTCCCCCATCATTCCCATCCACCCTGCACATACCCCCTCCCACCTACATCCCCCCCTTTAGTTCATGTCCATGTGTCATAAGTTCTTTAGCTTCTACATTTCCCACGCTATTCTTGCCCTCCCCCTGTCTATTTTCTACTCACCATCTATGCTACTTATTCTCTGTACCTTCCCCCTCTCTCCTCCTCCCACTCCAGTTGCTAACCCTCCATGTAATCTTCATTTCTGTGTTTCTGCTCCTGTTCCAGTTGTTTGCTTAGTTGACTTTTGTTTTAGGTGTGGTTGTTCATATCTGTGAGTTTGCTGTCTTTTTACTATCGTATTTTTACCTTCTTTTTCTTAGATAAGTCTCTTTAACATTTCATATAATAAGGGCTTGGTGATGATGAACTTCTTGAACTTGACCTTATCTGGGAAGTACTTCATCTGCCCTTCCATTCTAAATGACAGCTTTGCTGGATAGAGCAATCTGGAATGCAGGTTCTTGACTTTTATAAATTGGAATACTTCTTTCCAGCCCCTTCTTGCCTGGAAGGTCTCTTTTGAGAAATCAGCTGACAGTCTGATGGGAACTCCTTTGTAGGTGACTGTCCCCTTATCCCTTGCTGCTTCTAGAATTCTCTCCTTCATTTAAATCTTGGCTAATGTAATTCTGATGTGCCTTGGTGTGTTCCTCCTTGGGTCCAGCATCTTTGGGACTCTCTGAGCTTCCTGGACTTCCTGCAAGTCTATTTCCTTAGCCAGATTGGGGAAGTTCTCCTTTATTATTTGTTCAAATAACTCTTCCACTTGTTTTTCTTCCTCTTCCCTTCTGGTGCCCCTATAATTTGGATGTTGGAATGTTTAAAGATATCCTGGAGGTTCCTAAGCCTCTCATTTTTTGAATTCTTGTTTCTTCATCCTTTTCTATTTCTTTGTTTGTTTCTTCCTTCTGGTCCACTCCATTGATCTGAGCCCCAGTTTTCCTCCCATCATTATTGGTTCCCTGTGCATTTTCGTTCATTTCACTTATTGTAGCCTTCATTTTTTCATCTAATTTGAGACCAAAATCAACCAATTCTGTGAATATCCTGGTCACCAGTTCTTTGAACTGTGCCTCTGATAGGTTGGCTATCTCTTGATCACTTAGAGGAACTGGCTCTGGAGCTTTGATCTGTTCTACAGTTGGAGCCATTTTTTGGGGGGGTGTCTGGTTGCACCTGTTATGTATGAGGGGTGGAGCCTTAGGTGTTCACCAGGGCAGGGCAGCCCAGTTGTGGGGTTGTGACGCTGTGTGTGGGGACAGGGTCCGAGAGGGAACAATGGCACTTGCTCCGCACTGTCTAGGATTCCATTCCCTTCCGCCACTTTCCCCCAGCAAGTTGGGCCCTTTTGGTGCTGATTTACATGTGGATGGGCTTCTGTATGTTCTAAGCCCCTGTGGGTGTCTCCAACAAACTCTCCTGTGAGGCTGGGAGTCTCTCCCAGCACTTCAACCCCCACAAGTCTTTTCAATTGGTGCTTTTAGGCTTTATTTCCCGGTGGTAATCCCCATACTGTTATTTGTGTCTACGAGCTTTCCTTTTTTTCTTAATCCTTTCACATTTTTTTTTAATTTTATTATTTTTTTATTTTTTTATTTATTTATTTTTAATCAGTATTTTTTAATTGTTGATATTGTACAGTTTTCTGTCTTTTACCCCGCCCCAGCCCACCACCCCAGCCCTCCCCACCTTCCTCCCATTTCCACCCCCCCATAGTTTTTGTCCATGAGTCCTTTATACTTGTTGCTCTAAACCGTTCCCCTTTTCCCCTGAAATTCCCTCCCCTCCCACTCTGGACACTGTCAGACTGTTCTCAAATTCAGTGTCTTTGTTTATATTATGCTTGTTTGTTTGTTTTGTTGATTAGCTTCCTGTTAAAGGTGAGATCATATGGTATTTGTCTTTCATTGCCTGGCTTATTTCGCTTAGCATGATACTCTCCAATTCCTTCCATGCTGTCGCAAAGGGTAGGAGCTCCTTCTTTCTTTCTGCTGCATAGAATTCCATTGTGTAAATGTACCACAGTTTTTTGATCCATTCATTAACTGATGGGCACCTAGGTTGCTTCCAGCACTTGGCTATTGTAAATTGTGCTGCTATGAACATAGGGGTGCATAGATTCTTTTGGATTGGTGTTTCAGGATTCTTAGGATATAATCCAAGCAGTGGAATTACTGGGTCAAAAGGTATGTCCATTTTTAGTTTTCTTAGAAAATTCCATACTGTTTTCCATAGTGGTTGTACCAATCTGCAATCCCACCAACAGTGCACTAGGGTCCCCTTTTCTCCACAACCTCTCCAACACTTGCTGTTTGTTGCTTTGTTTATGAAGGCCATTCTGACTGGTGTCAAGTGGTATCTCATTGTAGTTTTAATTTGCATCTCTCTGATAGCTAGAGATATCGAGCATCTTTTCATGTGTCTCTGGATCCTCTGTATGTCCTCCTTGGAGAAGTGTCTGTTCAAATCCTTTGCCCATTTTTTAATTGGGTTGCTTGTCTTCTTAGAGTAGAGTCTTGTAAGTTCTTTATATATTTTGGAGATTAATCCCTTGTCTGAGGTATCATTGGCAAATATGTTTTCCCATACAGTTGGTTCTCTTTTTATTTTAATACTGTTTTCTTTAGCTGTGCAGAAGCTTTTTATTTTGATGAGATCCCATTTGTTTATTCTTTCCTTTATGTCCCTTGCTCTAGGGGACGTATCAGTGAAAATATTGCTGCGTGAAATATCTGAGATTTTCCTGCCTATATTATCCTCTAGAATTTTAATGGTGTCATGGCTTATATTTAAATCTTTTATCCACCTTGAATTTATTTTTGTGTATGGTGTAAGTTGGTGCTCGAGTTTCATTTTTTTGCATGTAGCTGTCCAGTTCTCCCAGCACCACTTATTGAAGAGGCTATTTTTGCTCCATTTTATGTTGCTGCCCCCTTTGTCGAATATTAATTGACTGTAGAGACTTGGGTTTATTTCTGGGCTCTCTGTTCTATTCCACTGGTCCACGTGTCTGTTCTTGTGCCAGTACCAGGCTGTTTTGATTACAGTGGCTTTGTAATACAGTTTGGTATCAGGTATTGTGATCCCTCCTACTTTGCTCTTCTTTCTCAAAATTGCTGCCGCTATCCGGGGTCGTTTATGATTCCATATAAATTTTTGAAGTGTTTGTTCTATGTCTGTGAAATATGCCATTGGAACTTTAATAGGTATTGCATTGAATCTGTAAATTGCTTTGGGTAGTATGGACATTTTGATAATATTAATTCTTCCGATCCATGAACATGGTATATGCTTCCATTTGTTTGTGTCTTCCTTGATTTCATTCTTCAGTGTTGTGTAGTTTTCTGCATACAGGTCTTTTACCTCCTTGGTTAGGTTTATTCCTAGGTATTTTATTTTTCTTTTTGCTATATCGAATGGGATTTTTTTCTTGATTTCTGCTTCTGCTGTTTCACTGTTGGTATACAAAAATGCCTTTGATTTTTGGATATTGACTTTGTATCCAGCTATTTGGCCAAATTCATTTATTACGTCGAGCAGCTTTTTGGCCGAGTCTATAGGATTTTCTATGTACACTATCATGTCACCTGCAAACAATGATAGTTTTGTTTCCTCCTTTCCAATTTGGATGCCTTTTATTTCCTTTTCTTGTCTAATTGCTGTGGCTAAGACTTCCAATACTATATTGAATAGAAGTGGTGAAAGTGAACAGCCTTGTCTTGTTCCTGATCTTAGTGGGAAAGATTTCAGTTTTTGCCCATTGAGTATGATGTTGGCTGTAGGTCTCTCATATATGGCCTTTATTATGTTGAGGAATGCTCCCTCTATTCCCACTTTGCTGAGTGTTTTTATCATAAATGGGTGTTGTACTTTATCAAAAGCTTTTTCTGCATCTATTGATATGATCATGTGATTTTTGTCCTTGCTTTTGTTTATGTGATGTATTACATTTATGGATTTGCGAATGTTGAACCATCCTTGCATCCCTGGAATGAATCCTACTTGGTCATGGTGTATGATCTTTTTAATGTATTGTTGGATGCGGTTTGCCAATATTTTGTTGAGGATTTTAGCGTCTACATTCATCAGTGATATTGGCCTGAAGTTTTCTTTCTTTGTTATGTCTTTATCTGGTTTTGGGATTAGGATGATGCTGGCTTCATAAAAAGAGTTTGGGAGTCTTCCATCATTTTGGATTTTTTGGAATAGTCTGTGAAGGATAGGGGTTAGCTCTTCCTTAAATGTTTTGTAGAATTCTCCTGTGAAACCATCTGGTCCAGGGCTTTTGTGTGCCGGGAGTGTTTTGATTACTGATTCAATTTCACCAGCTGTTACTAGTCTGTTCAGGCTTTCTGTTTCTTTTTCATTGAGTTTTGGAAGGTTATATTTTTCTAGAAACTTGTCCATTTCACCTAGGTTTTCAAATTTCTTGGCATACAGTTCTTCATAGTAATTTCTTACAATCCTTTGTATTTCTGTGGTGTCAGTCGTAATCTCTCCTCTTTCATTTCTGATTGTGTTTATTTGAGTCCTCTCTCTTTTTTTCTTGATGAGCCTGCTTAAAAGCTTGTCGATTTTGTTTATCTTTTCAAAGAACCAGCTCCTGGATTCATTGATCCTTAGGATTGTGCTTTTAGTCTCTATGTCATTTAATTCTGCTCTGATCTTGGTTATTTCCTTCCTTCTACTTGCCCTGGGCTGTCTTTGTTGTTGTTCCTCGAGTTCTTGTAGGCGTAGGGTTAAGTCGTTTGTTAGAAATGTTTCTGTCTTCTTTAGGTAGGCCTGTATTGCTATGAACTTCCCTCTGAGGACTGCCTTCATTGTGTCCCATAAGTTTTGGGTTGTTGTGAGTTCATTTTCATTTGTTTCCAGAAACTTTTTGATTTCCTCCTTAATTTCATTCTTTACCCATTCATTGTTTAATAGCATGCTATTCAATCTCCATGATTTTGATGGTTTGGGGATTTTCCCCATCAAGTCGGTTTCTAGTTTTAGTCCCTTGTGGTCGGAGAAAATGCTTGGTATGATATCAATTTTCTTGAATTTGTTGAGACTTGTTTTGTGTCCTATCATGTGGTCTATCTTTGAAAATGTTCCATGTGCGTTTGAAAAAAATGTGTATTTAGTTTCTTTGGGATGGAGTGCCCTATATATATCAGCTAAGTCCAATTCGTCTAGAGTATTGTTCAATGCCACAATATCTTTGTTGATAATTTGTTTGGAAGATCTGTCCATTTTTGACAGTGGGGTGTTAAAATCTCCTACTATAATTGTGTTGCTGTCAATATCTTTCTTGAAGTCCTCTAAGATTTTCTTGATGTATTTAGGTGCTCCTATATTGGGTGCATATATATTTACAATGTTTATGTCTTCTTGGTGGATTCTTCCCTTGAGTATTATGAAGTGACCTTCTGGGTCTCTCTTTATAGCTCTTCTTTTGAAGTCTATTTTGTCTGATATGAGTATTGCTACCCCGGCCTTTTTTTCCTGTCCATTTGCTTGGAAAATTTGTTTCCAGCCTTTCACTTTGAGTCTGTGTAGGTCTTTTGTCCTGAGGTGGGTCTCTTGTAGGCAGCATATGTGTGGGTCATGCTTTCTTATCCAGTCAGCTACTCTATGTCTTTTGATTGGAGCATTTAATCCATTTACATTTAAGGTTACTATTGATAGGTACTGATTCATTGCCATTTTCGTATCTGTGTTCCTCACTCTCTCTTTTCCTTTTTTTCCTTAAAGCAGTCCCTTTAGTATCTCTTGTAGTACTGGTGTGGTAGAGGTGTATTCTTTTAGACTTCTTTTGTCTGGGAAGCTCCTTATTTGGCCTTCTATCTTGATTGAAAGCCTTGCTGGATAGAGTAGTCTTGGTTGTAGGCCTTTGGTTCTCATTACTTGGAATATTTCTTGCCATTGTCTTCTGGCTTGGAGCGTTTCCATTGAGAAGTCAGTTGCTAACCTTATCGGGGCTCCCTTGTATGTTACTTCCTTTTTCTCCCTTGCTGCCTTTAAGATTCTCTCTTTGTCTTGGAAGTTTGCCATTTTAATGATGATGTGTCTTGAAGTGGGCCTGTTTGGGTTCCTCTTGATAGGGACTCTCTGTGTTTCCTGAATTTGTGTGACTTTTTCTCTCACCAAATTAGGGAAGTTTTCCATCATTACTTTTTCAAATAGGTTTTCTATCCCTTGCTCTTCTTCTTCTCCTTCTGGTATTCCTATTATACGGATATTATTACGTTTCATGTTGTCTTGCATTTCTCTTAAACCCTCTTCATTCTTTCTGAACCTCTTTTCCTTTTCTTGCTCTATCTGGCTGTTTTTTTCTACTTTGTCCTCCAACTCACTGATCCGATCTTCTGCTTCATCGATTCTGCTTTTCATTCCTTCTATTGTGTTCTTCAGCTCAGAAATTGTATTCTTCATTTCCTCTTGGCCCTTTTTGATAGTTTCTATTTCCTTTTTCATGTTGATATAGTTTGCACTGAGTTCATCGTAGCTTCCCTGTAGTTTCTGGTAGCTCATTGAGAGCTCATGGAGCTTCCTGACAACCATTTCTTTGAACTCCTTATCTGATAGTTGAGTTGCCTCTGTTTCATTTAGCATTCTTTCTGGGGCTTCCACCTTTTCTTTCATTTGGGGATTGTTTCTTTGTCTTCTCATTGTTGGTGAGACTCTTCTTGTAAACCTCTGCTTCTTAAGTTGATCTGTTCTGGCTACCTGCGTTTATGGTGTGAACTTCTGTGGTGGAATACCTGTGAGATTCAGTGTTATAGTCTTCTTCAGGTATCCTGGTGTTCACAGCTGCCACTGTCTCAGCTGTGGGAATACCCCCTCTTTTGGTCCAACTCTGGTTTTTTCACAGTTCTAGGATTTCTTTGCCTCACTCGTGGGTATTCAAAAAGAGAAAAGAATAAAGTGAAAAAAAGAAGAGAGAGAAAAAAGAGAAAAAAAAAAGAAAAAAAAGAGGAGGGAAGGAGAGATAAAATTGGAAAGAAAGGAAGAAGGAATAAAGCCAGAAAGAAGTAAAGAGAAGCAAAAGGAATTGAGGGATAAAAAAGGTAGAAGTAATAAAGAAATAAAAAATATATAATCAAAACAAAACAAAAAGAACCCCACAAAAACGAAAAATGAACCAAAACAAACAAACAAAAAACCCAACTAAGCAGACAAAAAACAACTATCAAAAAAAAACCCCACAAAACAAAACAACCCCCCCCAAAAAAAAAAAAAAAAAAAAAAGAATAAGAAGGGAAAAAAAAAAGAAAAAAAAATCTCTTGCTATTTTCACACAGGCCAAACTGGATTTTCTGGACTTGCTGGCTGTAGCAGGCTGGGAGGCGACTCGTACCACTTTTCTCCCTGTTCCTCACTCAGTCAGCTTTGGGCTACTGTCCTCAGTGCCAGCCCAACACTGTCCCCAGGGCTAATGGCGTACTGTCCATGCAGGGCCTTGGGTGTGATTTCTGAGCCTCCTGCAGGGGGCGAGCTTTCCAGAGTTTATGGGTTTCAGCTGGAATCTCTTACAGATCCATCCCTCCCCGAGCCTATTGCTGTGAGCTCCGGGTCTCCTACAGGGCGCAGGCGCCCGCCTGAGACTACGGGCGTGGGCTCCGAGAGTTTCCCGAGTTGCGCGCAGTCACCCCAGTATCACAGATGTGAGCTCCGGGTCTTCCAGAGTCCCCTTCTCTAGTTGCAGGGTCGCCTCCGGCCGCAGGGCTGCTTCCAACCCGGTCGCAGAGCCGCCTCCGGTCGCGCGACCTCCTCCGGTCGGTTGCAGAACCCCCTCCGATCCCGCGGCCGCCTCCGGTCGTTTGCGGAGCCGCCTCCGGTCGCGCGGCCTCCTCCGGTCGGTTGCAGAGCCGCCTCCGGTCGCCGGGCCGCCTCCGGTCGTTTGCGGAGCCGCCTCCGGTCGCCGGGCCGCCTCCGGTCGTTTGCGGAGCCGCCTCCGGTCCCGCGACCGCCTCCGGTCGTTTGCGGAGCCGCCTCCGGTCGCCGGGCCGCCTCCGGTCGGTTGCGGAGGCCCCTCCGGTCGTTTGTGGAGCCGCCTCCGGTCGCCGGGCTGCCTCTGGTCGGTTGCGGAGCTGCCTCCGGTTGCCGGGTCGCCTCTGTCCCGTCTCAGGGCCACCTCCGGTCGCTCGGCTGCCACGTCTAGTTTTCCAATGTCTGCTATGGATTTTGATCTCCTATTTTCATATATACTGTGGTATTGTTGGCTATCTGCTCTGTTCCTCTGTAGATCAGTTAGGTTTTTCTCCCATGTGCAGGAGGAAGGACAATCTGCGTCCTCCTACCATGCCGCCATCTTGATCCTCCTTTCACATTTTTCACCAAACCCCACAACCCTTTCCACTCTGACAGTGATCAGTCTGCCCTCCATCTATAAATCTGTTTCTATGTTGGTTGTCATTTTATTTTATTCATTACATTCCACATATGAGTAAATTTATATGCTACTTGGCTTTCTCTGACTGGCTTCTTTTAGTTACCACAATTCTCTCCAATCAATCTATGCTGTTGTAAAAGATAAAACCTCCTTCTATTTTATGGCTAAGTAATATTCCATTCTGTAAATGTAAAACAGTCTTTTTATCCACTCATCTAATATTGGACACTTTAGGTACTTCCAAATCTTGGGGGTTAATATCACAGCAGTGAACATAAGGATGCAATATTCTTTTCAATTAGTGTTTCAAGTTTCTTCAGATATACAAGTATTCACAGAAATAGAAATGCTAGGTCCTAAAGCAATTCCTTTGTAATCTTTTAAAGTAACCCCCTTCCTTCCATAGTGGCTTCTCCAATCTGCATTCTCACCAACAGTGCAAGAATGTTCTCTTTTCTCCACATCCTCACCAACTCTTGTTGTCATTTGTGTATTTATTGATGAAAACCATTCTGATAGATATGTGGTGATATGTCATTGTGGTTTTAATTTGCATTTCTCTGATGATTAGTGTACTGAGCATTCATTCCTTCACCATCTTTATGTCCTCTTTGGAGAAGTGCCTATTCAGTCCTTTTCCCATTTTTATTAGCTGTTTTTGGTGTTGAGTCGTATAAATTATTTTTTTAAGATTGTATTTATTTATTCTTAGAGAGGGGGAAGGGAAGGAGAAGGAGAGAGAAAGAAACATCAGTTTATGGTTGCCTTTGATGTGGACCCCACCAGGGACCCAGCCTGCAACTCAGGCAAGTGCCCTGACTGGGAATTGAACTGGCCACCCTTCAGTTCGCAGCCCATGCGAAACACACTGAGCTACACCAACCAGGGCCTATAAATTCTTTATAAATTTTAGATATTAACCCATTATTGGATGTGTCATTGGCAAATGTGTTTTTTCATTTGGTGGGTTGTCTTTTAATTTTACTAATCATTTCCTTTGTTTTTCAGTAACTTTTTAATTTAATGTAGTCCCATTTGTTTACATTTCTTTTGTTTCCCTTGCCTGATGTAATATATCAGAAAAATATTATAAAGATAAGTGTATTAATATTAAATAACTGAGTTCTTTTAAGTATGAAAAAAAAAGTAACCTACTTTCCAAGAGGACACTGGTATTTTGTGTCCAAATCAAAAAAACTTAATTTGGCTTGACTTGGTGTTATTTTTAAAGCTTTCATTTTTATACAAACAATAAAAAACTAAGTAATTAATCATTAATTCACTCATTCACTGTTGCAAGCATTTGTTTACCCAACAAAATAGTTATGGAGGCCAACTCTATTTTAATTAAAATGGTGGACATTATAAATAAATTTGAGGATATCTATTTTTTCAAGTTTACATTCTAATGGGTTAGAAAGAAGACAGAGAATCAAATAATTACCTTAATTGAGGGCATCAGAAAATAGAGCTATAAGAATTGCAACCGGTCTTTGAGAAAAATGCCTTTAAATATTGAGATAGTGATTACAATGTAAATAAATAATTTAAAGAGTTTAAGAAATAAGAATGCACATTTATAATCAATATATCAAGAGCACATGCACTAGTAGATCTTAGTTGAGGCTAGATTTAGAAATGTAGATTTGGATAATGTTATAATAGGACATCAAAAAGAGATGTTTTGTTCTTTATGTTCTCATTTAACACCTGAATTCTTGTGAGATAAGTTTAAGAACACATTGTTAGATACTATTAGAATCAGAGAGAGGCAGGATTAACAGGGTTAAGGTTAAGTGAAGAATGAAAAACTCTGAGATCCTTGAATGACTCCTATTTTATCTACTGTCACCAATTACAATCTGATAAGCTCAGAGACAAAATTTTATAATATCAAGAAGCAGTGATCAGCCCTGGCTGGTGTGGTTCAGTGTATTGAGTGCCAGCTTGAGAACCAAAGGGTTACCATTTTGATTCTGAGTGAGAACACATTTCTGGATTGCAGGCCAGGTCCCCAGTAGGGGGTGCTGGAGAGTCAACCACACATTGATGTTTCTCTCCCTCTCTTTCTCCCTCCCTTCTCCTCTATAACAATAAATGAGTAAAATAAAAAAAGGTAGTCATCTGTTAATATCATCTTTTCTTTACCCTTTAAAATTTATTGAGCAATAACCAAATATCATCATCCCATATACCACAACTTTTTTGATATTCTTTTCTTTGAATGTACAAATGGTTACTTTTGCCCCAAGAGATGAATGAAGACTACAAAAAGGGTAATGGTTTTAATAGTGGGAGATGAGATATTATTTCAGCCTAATCCTCAACCAAGAAATAATGGTCAGTGATGAAATCCAATTGGCATTTTCTTTTTCCTTCTACAAAACACTTTTTTTTTTATTATAAAAATGTATTGGTTCATTGGAAAGCTGTGAAGGAGTTTAACTTCATAGGTGGGATAATTCAATGGCTGATGAATGCCATTGAGCTTTTTGTACCCTTTCATTTTCAAAATAAAACCGTCAGGATAACATATGTTTTCTATATATATCATATTTCCTATTTTCCTTACTATACAATTATCCACTCCTACCCACCTTTGTTTTTCATTTCACCAATAAAATGTTTAAATGTTCATACAGAAGACATTTTCTCCTTTATATCTATACCAGTTCACATGGTGAAATAATAAAACATCTGTATTACTTTTATTATTGTTGTTCATGACAGTTGTCACCATTTTCCCCCATTACTCTCCCCTGCCCTAGCAACCCCTACCTCTCACATTCAATCCTCTCCCTCTCCATGTTGTCTTTGTCCATGGGTCCTTTATACATGTTCCTTGATGAACCTTCCCCTTCTTTCTCTTGTTACCCCTCTTCCCCTTCCCCTCTGGTTACTGTCAGCTTGTATTTTATTTCTATGTCTCTAGTTCTATTTTGCTCACTTGTGTATCTTGTTGATGAGTTCCACTTATGCGTGAGATCATGTGGCATTTGTCTTTCACTGCCTGGCTTATTTCACTTAGCATAATACTCTCCAGTGCCATTCACGCTGTAGAGGAGGGTAGGAGTTCCTTCTTCCTTTCTGCTGAGTAGTATTCTATTGTGTAAATGTACCACAGGTTTTTGATCCATGCATTTACTAATGGGCACTTAAGCTGTTTGCAGCACTTGCCTATTGTAAATTGTGCTGCTGTGAACATTGGGGTGCATAGGTTTTTTGATTGGTGTTTCAGGATTCTTAAGGTGTAATCTCAGCAGTGGAATTGCCAGGTGAAAAGTCAGTTCCATTTGTAGTTTTCTGAGGAAATTCCATACTGTCTTGCACAGTGGCTGCACCAGTCTGCATTCACACCAACAGTGTATTAGGGTTGTATTTTCTCCACAGCCTCTCCAGCACTTGTTGTTTGATGATTTGTTTATGATGGCTATTCTGACTAGTGTAAAATGGTATCTTATTGTGGTTTTAATTGTATCTGATAGCTAGTGATGCTGAGCATCCTTCTGTAAGTTCCTGAGCCCTTGGTGTGTCCTCCTTGAATAAATATTTGTTCAGGTCCTTTGCCCATTTTTAATTGGATTGTTTGTCTTCCTGGTGTGGAGTCATGTGGGTTCTTTATATATTTTAAGGATCAAATCCTTGTCTGAGTTATCATTGGCAAATATAATTTCCTATACATTTAGTTCCCTTTTCATTCTGCTGTTGCTTTCTTTAGCCATGCAGAAACTTTTGAATTTGATGAAGTCCCATTTAATTTTTCCTTTATGTCCCCTGCTCTAGGGTACATATCAGTGAAAATATTACTGCATCGAATATCTGAGATTCTCCTGCCTCTGTTCTCCTGTAAGACTTTATGGTGTCATGACTTACATTGAAGATTTTTATCCATCTTGAGTTTATTTTTGGGCATGCTGTAATTTGGTGGTGAAGTTTCATTTTCTTGCATGTAGCTCTCCAGATCTCCCAACACCATTTGGTGAAGAGGGTATTTTTACTGCATTTTATGCTCCTCCCCCATTTGTTGAATATTAATTGACCATAAAGACTTGGGTTTATTTCTGGGCTTTCTATTCTATTCCATTGATCTATATGACTGTTTTTTATGCATTTAAGGCAGAGCTAATCCCTACCCTTCTCAAACTATTCCAAAAAATCCAAGAAGAGAGATGACTCCCAAATTCTTTTTAAGAATCATACTAATCCCAAAACTAGATAAAGACACTCAAAGAAAGAAAACTATAGGTCAATATAGTGGCATAGACCAATATCGCTGATGAACATAGATGCTAAAATCCTCAACAAAATATTGGCAAACTGCATCCAGCAATACATCAGAAAGATCATACACCATGATCAAGTTAGATTAATACCAGGAATGCAAGGTTGATACAGTATTCATAAATCAATAAATGTAATACATCACATAAACAAAAGGAAAGGCAAAAGTCACTAGATCATATCAATAGATGCTTAATAAGCATTTGATAAGGTACAACAGCCATTTATGATAAAAACAGTCAGCAAACTGGGATTAGAGGAAGCATACCTCAACATAATAAAGGCCATATAGGAGAAACCTACAGCCAACATCATAGTCAATGGGCAAAAACTAAAAGCTTTCCCACTAAGATCAGGAATAAAACTAGGATGTCTGCTTTCACCTTTTCTATTCAATATGGTATTGGAAGTCCTAGCCTCAACAATCAGAGAAAAAAAAGAAATAAAGACATCCAAGTTTTAAAGGAGGAAGTAAAACTGTTATTGTTTGCAGATGATTTGATAGCGTCCATAGAAAACCCCATAGACTCCACCAAAAAGTCATTTGCAGGTTGCTAAATACAAGGAATATAGTTTGGTCTTTAGTTTACTTCTTTTTACAGGACCATTTACTACAGTTGGCCAATCCCTCCTTTCTGAAACATTGTCCTCTTTTGATTACTGTGAAGACACATTAATATAGGTAGTGCTTAATTAGATTTAAAACACTACATTAGAACAAATTCAAATAAAATATATATTTCAAATAGTCATTTTAAAAGAAAAGCATTAATTGTAAGACAAATTTGATTGCACGAAACTGTTTTAAAATCTCAGAGAGTAGTGAAACATATACAGACAAAGCAAAAATAACCTGTAACACTCCCTCAAGAATAAGCACTGTTATCAATTGATTTTATATATTTCTCTGCACATAAATACAGACACATCCATAACAAAATGGCATCATGCTGTTTTGTAATATGCTTATTTTACTTGATAACATATTATATTCAACTTTTCATATTTGTAGATGTAAATAAGTATTGTTTTAATGATTTCATGGTATTTCATACTTACACTATATTAAAATATATTTAAGCAATTTCTAAATTGATGGGTATGAGGATAAATTCCAGTTTTTTTTTTTTTTCAAATATTGTAAGCTTTGACTCAATCTGCTTGCCTCCATGTATGTAGACACAGACAACAGTATGGCGGATACCAGAGTGAAGGGAGGTGGAGGTTGAGGAAAAGGGCAAAGGGGGTCAATATATGGTGACAGAAGAAGATTTGACTTCGGATGGTGAGCACACAATGCAATATACAGTTAGCATGTTATAGATGTGTGCATTTGAAATCTACAGAATCTTACTAACCAAAGCCACCCCAGTACATTTAATTAAAAAGAAAACTTTAGTTTCTCAAATTTATGAATAAATATTATCAATATAAAATAGTTTCCACATTAAAATGAAATATTTCAAATTTTATTTTGATTAGTTTCTCTTATGGGAAATTACTTAAAATAACTGGCTAATTTGAAATAAAATACTTATTAAATACATTGATATAAAATCCAATTAGAGAAATTGAATATCAATAGTATATGGATATAAAGAAATATACAGGTACACATACAAGGGGGGATAAAAAAACAAAACAGGAATCATGTTTTTTTGGAGGGTGGACCCCTTGGAGTACAGGATTCCCCCACTAGGTGAGAGTTCCAGGAACCCATCTGTATCAGTGTACCAGCTGGTGTTGTTGTGAGAGGCTGTGTTTGACTTCAGTGAAATTTTTTTGAAGACTCTTTCAACCCATTTGCCCATTTCATGATGGCTGATTTACAGGCATAACTGTCCATACCACGCTGACTGTTCAGCAGTTTTTGGCCAAAAATAGCATGACCCTGTGCTTCACCTTCCTTATTCACCTGATCTCAACCTGAGCAACTTTTCATTTATTTGTTTCTCTGAAAGAAAAAGTCCTCAGAGGGAAATATTTTGCCAATGTGGAACAGGTGAAACAAGAAAAAAAAATGATGGAAGCACTAAAAGACATCCAAATCAATGAGTTAAAAGAATCTTTTGAGCAGTGGGAAAAAATGTCTTGATAGGTGTATTGAATTAAATCAAGTGTATTTTAAAGGTGACTGAAGTTTAAACATGTAAGAATAAATACACACTTTTTATATATTAATTTGAGTTTTATTGAATAGATTTTCATTTTAGATGTAGAATGTGATTCTCACAGGACATATCTAGAAAGTTTTGTTTTGTGATGCTAGTCCTTTGATAAATCTCATTATCTTAATTTCCATAGCACAGCCTTTTGACCTGGCGATTCCACTTCTGGGATTATATCTTAAGAATCCTGAAAAACAGGCATGTGGACCAGTGGAATAGAACAGACAGCCCAGAAATAAATCCAAGTCTCTACTGTCAATTAACATATGACAAAGGTGGCAGCAACATAAAATGGAGTGAAAATACCCTCTTCAACAAGTGGTGTTGGGAGAACTGGAGAGCTACATGAAAGAAAATGAAACTTGAGCACCAACTTACACCATACACAAAAATAAATTCAAGGTGGATAAAAGATTTAAATATAAGCTGTGACACCATTAAAATCCTAGAGGATAACATAGGCAGGAAAATCTCAGATATTCTACCCAGCAACATTTTCACTGATATGTCCCTTAAAGCAAGGGACATAAAGGAAAGAATAAACAAATGGGATCTCATCAAAATAAAAAGCTTCTGCACGGCCAAAGAAAACAGTATTAAAATAAAAAGAGAACTGACTGTGTGGGAAAGCATATTTACCAATGATACCTCAGACAAGGGTTTAATCTCCAAAATATACAAAGAACTTACACAACTCCACTCTAAGAATACAAGCAACCCAATTAAAAAATGGTCAAAGGACTTGGGCAAACACTTTTCCAAGGAGGACATACAGAGGATCCAGAAACACATGAAAAGATGCTTAATATCGCTAGCTATCAGAGAGATGCAAACTAAAACCACAATGAGATAACACTTGAGACGTCAGAATGGCCCTCATAAATAAAGCAACAAACAGCAAGTGTTGGAGAGGTTGTGGAGAAAAGAGGACCCTAGTGCACTGTTGGTGGGAGTGCAGACTGGTACAACCACTATGGAAAACACTATGGAATTTTCTAAGAAAACTAAAAATATACCTTTTGACCTTGCAATTCCACTGCTAGGACTATATCCTAAGAACACTGAAACACTAATCCAAAAGAACCTATGCAACCCTATGTTTATAGCAGCACAATTTACAATAGCCAAGTGTTGGAAGCAACCTAGATGCCCATCAGTAAATGAATGGATCAAAAAACTGTGGTACATTTACACAATGGAATTCTATGCAGCAGAAAGAAAGAAGGAGCTCCTACCCTTTGCAACAGCATGGATGGAACTTGAGAGCATCATGCTAAGCGAAATAAGCCAGGCAGTGAAAGACAAATACCATATGATCTCACTTTTAACAGGAACCTAATCAACAAAACAAACAAACAAGCATAATATAACCAAAGACATTGCAATTGAGAACAGACTGACAGTCACCAGAAAGGAGAGGGGAGGGAATTTCAGGGGGAAAAGGGAAATGGTTTAGAGCAATAAGTATAAAGGACACATGGACAAAAACTATGGGGGGTGGAAGTGGGAGGGAGGTGGGGAAGACTGGAGTGGTGGGATGGGGTGGGAGTAAAAGACAGAAAACTGTACAAGGTCAACAATTAAAATAAAATTTAAAAAAAGTATCCTGAAACACCAATTCAAAAGAACCTACGCACCCCAATGTTCATAGCAACACAATTTGCAATAGCTAAGTGCTGGAAGCAACCTAAGGGCCCATCAGTAAATGAGTGGATCTCAAATCTGTGGTATATTTACACAATGGAATACTACACAACAGAAAGGAAACAAGAACTCCTACCCTTCACAACAGCATGGATGAAACTAGAGAATTTTATGCTAAGTGAAATAAGCCAGGTGGTGAAAGATAAATACCTTATGATCTCACCTATAAGTGAAACCTAATTAACAAGACAAACAAGCAAGCAAAATATAACCAGAGACATGGAAATAAAGAACAACCTGACAGTAACCAGAGTGGAGGTGGAAGAGAGATTACAGGGGTAAAAAGGTGAAGGGTCATCAAGAAACATGCATAGAGGATACATGGACAAAGCTACACGGGGGAAAGAGTGAAGGTGGGAGGTGGGGTGGGTGGTGCAGGGGAAAGTGGTGGGGTGAAAATGGAGACAACTATACTTGAACGACGATAAAATAAAAAAGAAAATAACATGATTAAAAAACACAAAATCAGAGTGTTGAATAGATTATTAAAACAAATACAAAAAATGAGTCTAGCACGATGATGTAACCTGGAAGTAGAAATACTTTTGTTCTTGAATAATGATAATAACCTAATTCCCAATGTTAAATAAGGTATGATAACTCACATTGACTGATTTATTTTTCCACGTGTTATATTTTTAATTAATTTATATCTTAAAATAACCAATGATATATTTCCTCCTTCTTTTGTTGTTGATTCTTATTTCCAATTTATATTAAAACATTAAGTTAACCAATAGATTTTAAATGAAAAGTGAATTAGATTTAGTAACTCAAGTGTGTGTAATCAGTATGTACTATGGTGGTTAATGTAGGGCTTTAGCTCCAGCACAAATATGTTTAGCCACTATGCTGACTGTTCAGAAATACAGTGGCCAGCAAATATCCCCAGTACATATGTAAATTTAATATAGTAAAACATCTGTTTAATGGAATATTAGATGTATTTAATTTTTAATAAAAAATTATGCCCAATGCTACTATTGTTTACTCTTTTAGGAGGAAATAATTTATGTTAAATATAAATTCATCTATATTCCAGAGAAAATATTTCAGGGTATGTGATAAAATTGTGATAAGAACAGAGGAAGTATTAAAACAGAATTTTCAAATTTTTTTCAGTTATTTGTATTTATTATAAAAGTAAGGTTTATATATTTTTCTTAATTTTGAAGTAAGTTATATGAAAATCACCTGTCATAAATTTGTTCAAACTGCAAGAAGTATTTATGTAAACTCAAATATCCATCTCAGAATTTTTAAGATTTATAGCTCATTTGAAACAAAACAATAAGCATATTATAAATTTTTGTGTATTTTCTCAGTTTTCATCATGTTTCTTCAGTAAGGTCTCTAGCCAGCAAAGAATGAAACTGATGTTCACTAATGTAAATAACATAGCTTATTAGTTGAGTGTTCTCCAAACAGTTTTTTAGTGATGTGCATTTAATGTGCCAACAAGTAAATAAATGGCGCATCTTGACTGCACTAAACATAGCCAAATTGCTAGACCTTACTGAGTCTCAAGAAAATGACAGGTGAATAAAGACACTCTTTGGTTATGTAATATAAGAATAATTGAGTCACTTGTGCTGTGTCTTAGCTCAAATCTAAAATGACTATATTTGATAAGGTCAGTTCCTATATAGATTGATGTGGGTTACTAAGAAATCAATGACACAAGAATTATTGAGCAAGTTAATGAGTAATCAATGATGTTAGCCATAGTATAGGACCTTAGCCAGCTCTATGTGAGATGGGAAATATACCAGACTCAACAACATTAATATCCTACAATTGCAGTTTAATTTGACCAAAATTTTCAATAATTACCCAGTATATCTGCCTTCATTTATTTAATTTCTTCAAAGCATTGATATAAAAATATATGTCAGTAATTGTAAAGTATATTAAGGTAAGCCAGACATGTATCTAAGTGCTTTACTAGTGGAAAAAAATATAATGCAGGCATTATTGTGATTTTCACTTTCAAAAAGAAGACTCATGCATGGAATTTATTAGTGTACATTCCTTTTTTTATTTTATTATTTTATTGTATTTTTCCCACTACTATCTATCTCGCTTGTAGCCCCTCCCCACCCACTGTCACCACACTGTTGGCCATGTCCAAGAGTCCTTTCCCCTCCACACCAAACAACTCCCCCGTCCCTCACCACATAGGTGCTGTGCTGCTCTATATCTAGGAGTCTGTCTTTATTTTCCTTATTAGTTTAGGACCTAGGGAACATTACATTAAGTGAAACAAGCCAGTCAGAGAAAAACAAATATCATATGACTTCACTCATATGTGGGATCTAATGAACATTTCTTCTATTTTAAAGCAATTGCTGCTTTGTCAGAAAAGTCATAACAGGCTGATTTTATTTTGGCACCTAATCTTTATCAATCTGACTTATTAAGAAAAGAGTCTGGTAAGTTTTTAAAATGGATTTTAGGGAAAAATAACTTCTCTGATTTTCATATATCTATTTATGAAGTATACACCTCCTGATTTGGAAGGATATTTGCATATACTTGGTCAAGCTTTGTGGATATGGCATAATTAACAGTTTATGTGGGCATAAGAGTAATAACAATTATATTTCACATAAAAGTGATATTAATGATTATCTTAATCTTACATATTTTATACTAAAGTTATGTTTTAAAAACTAGGATTGTATGGTAGCTTGGCAAAAATTTTCCTTAAGCAACCTACACATTTAACTACATATAGCAATTTAACACAAAAGTGTTAAATACTTTGGAATTTTAAAGTGTGTACCTGAGATTTTACCATAATATAAATCAAGAAGTTTGGCAATTAAATGAAGAAGGGCAGGGAAATGTCAATGTCTGCTCACATGACCCAGAAGAATTAAGAATTCTTCTTTACCCAGAACACAATTATTAGCATTTCTTTTTTTTTAAGTTGATTTTATTCAGTGACATTGGTTCACAAAACCAGAGAGGTTTCAAGTGTACAACTCAATAAAACGTTATCTGCACACTGCATTGTGCAGGCATTACCCAAAGGGTTTTTTTTTTTTTTTTTTTTTTGTTTCATAAAAAATTTTGGAATATTTTTCCTAAACCTGTGAGATATGCTGTTGGCAGTTTAATAGAAATTGTGTTGAAACTGTAAATTACTTTTGGTAGTATGGACATTTTAACAATGTTAATTTTTTCCTATCCATGAACATGGTATATGCTTCCACTTATTTTTATCTTCCTCAATTTATTTGTTCAGTATCTTATGATTTTCTGAGTACAGGTCTTTTACCCCCATGATTAAATGTATTCCTAGGTACTTTATTTTTTGTCGTTGTTACAGTAGTAGTTGAGATTTTTAAAAAATTTCTCTTCCTCATTACTGATTACTAGTTCATTATTGAAACATAAAAATGCCACCAATTCCTAAATATTGATTTTGTATCCTGTTACTTTGCCAAATTCATTTATTGGATCTAGGATATTTTTGGTGAAGTCTTTAGGGTTTTCCATATACAATATCATGTCACCTGTGAATAATGACAATTTTATCTCCTCCCTTCCAATTTGGATGCCTTTTATTTCTTCTTTTTTTTTTTCTGTCCACTGTGGCTAGTACTTCCAGTACTATGTTAAATAAGAGAGGTGAAAGTGAACATCCCTGTTTTTGTCATGATCTTAAGAGGAAGACTTAGTTTTTCCCACTGAATATGATGTTAGCTGTGGGTTTTTCATATATGGCCTTTACTATGTTGAGGTATGATTCCACTATCCCACTTTGCTAAGAGTTTTTATCATAAATTTGTGTTAGCTTTAATCAAATGCTTTTTCTGCATCTATCGATATGATCATATGTATATTTCTAGCTTAAACACTACTCTTTATGTAAGCTTATTAAAATGTAAACTATTTAAATGTAAATGTAATTTATTATTGTAATTTTTCACTTCTTTAAGCTAGTTCAACAACCTGGTGTTGGCCCTGCACTCCGGGGAAGTTTTTGACAAGGACTTAGGCAAGCTCAAGCACAGCCACAAGCGGTCAGGGAGCCAGGCCCTGGAAGTCACCCGGGGGCAGACAATAAACTGGCTAAATTGTTGACCTGGGCACTGACCACAGCAGGAGACCAGCAGACAAGGATGGACCAGAGCAGCTCAGTGGAGGAAGCTGGGATACATAAACCCCATGGTACCTGGTTTAGAACCCTGGGATGGGTCCTGGGGTGGGGGCTGTGTAAGGCAGGACCAGATGTCTCCCACATGTACCTCAAGAGGCTCCTCTCCTCCTCTCTTCCCATCACTTTCTGTTCCCCAGGCTCCAGGGATCACTGTCTTAGTCTGATGTGGACATCCTTAGCAGGCTTGGCTGAGGGTCCTGCTCCCCACCCCCAACATGGGTGCCCACATATTGGCACAGAACTGTTCGAGATCTAGACTGGACAGGTCCATGCATCTTATCCAGATGTCATGTGCAGTGGGCAGTATCTGTGGGGTGGGAGTCCTGAGAGCCAGGGGGAAAGATTCCAGGTCTCCATCCCTCAAGAAGTGGCTTAATGGAACATTGATCTGGGAACCAACTTTCATCTTGATGACAAAGGAAGAGGCATTATGTATTCTAGCTAGATAGATTCCAGGGGAAAAAAGATGTTGAGAGGATGATGGAGAGACCAAGTCATCAGGACACAGAGTACCAGTGCCTGTTTCCTCCATAACAACTTATTTAAGCCTCTCTTACAGGTCTTAATTCTCTCCCTTCCTTCCCTACTGCCACCTCTATTCTACATACTAATCCAGAATCCCAGAAACCCACCTTTGGGTTCCCACAACTATGTCTCACTATCAGGTATTTGATGCATCTGGTAAGGGAAGGGTTTCAACAAAGACTCTGCTCATCACCATACCTCATGTCTTGGGCACAGGGATCCTGGAACAAAACTCTTCCCTCACCTTTTATGGACCATGGTCTTGAGACAAGATGGTGACCTCACACATTGGCTAGGAGGTCCTGGCAGCCCTTCACCAAGAGGGCAGAACTTGAATGCCTGCCCCCACCCCAGAGCTTTCTAGTCTACCACATCACATTACACAGACCCCAAACTGTCTAACGTCTGCCTCAGGGCAGAAACCATAGTGACCTCCACTCTCTCCAGCATGTAAGAGACCTCAAATTATGTGTGTCTATCTGTCTGAGGCTGGCACTGGGGTGTTGGTTCCTGAGAGGTTCCCAAAGACCAACACTGCCCTCTGCATTTACATGCCATCTCAGAGGATGTCTCCTCCTCTGAAGCATTCAGACTTGGGCCAGAGAAGGCTGGGGAATCTAGGGAGATGTTGGGTAGGGAAAAGGAGGAAGGCCAACTTCCCTGGCAAGTGCACTGCCTAAAAGAGACAAGGTGGGGTGGAGTGTCTGGGGGAAGTCCTGCCATCATCCTTGGTACCTTTGGTTCTTCAACCTGACTTCTAGGGGCCCATTCTGGCCCTCCTATTCACTCCCACCTTGCATTCTATCCATCTTACACTGTCCATTCCCATTTTTCCATTCTGTCCATCTTGAGTAGGTGGGTTGATGGCTGTACCTAAACAAAGTGTTCTGTCTTCTAAGAAGGGAGGTGAGGTCAACTCCATTAAAGCTCTTATTTTCAGTACATTTTCTCCCTCTGGAATTGACCTTTCATCCTCCTTTCTACCTGCTAGAACCCTCATCCAAGGGCTCCTTGCCCTTCCATCCTTCTGCCCTCCCTTTTTGTTAATCACCTTCCAACCTACTCCTCTGGCTCAGGACCCTTGCCAGTGGACAGGCTGGTGGGCTGGGCCCAGTCTTCAGCTGTCTATCTGTCTTTTCTCTACATCAGATTCTTGGAGGTGGGGCCGTAGTAACTTCCGGGGAAGAAACAAGGTTGATGAGCGAGCATGTGTGTTGGTTCCACAGGGAGGGATGTGAGCAAAAGCAAGTCTGGCCAGTATATGTGTGAAGAGGCCATCCTGGAGCCCAGGTGAGGGCAACATAAAGTTTCCAGTAAAAGCAGCTGAAGAGAGCTGTTATACCCATCTGTATACCCAAAAGCCTTTGCCACAAGAGGCTGGTATTGGGATGATGGGAAAGTTGTGAGTGGGGTCTCTGAACGTCCTCTCCCCAGCTGTCTGATATCAACCTAATCCACAGGGACAGGGAACAGGGGAGGGCTCCACTTCTATCCGACAGGCCTGTCCAAGTCCTGGCATTCCTATCCACCATGGAAGCCTGGATATGTGCCACAACAGACAAGGAATATGGATGGTGTTGAAGACACATTGGCTCCGCAGAAAAGCAGTTTGGCTTAACTGTTTACAGAGGACACATACATTCTTTTAGGGCTCTGGCTTCACCCCCAGAGATTTTTCTTTTCTATTTATTATTTTCAATACCTGGTCAGTGGCTCTGGCACCAGACACCAACGTGGACAGGTCTCCAAGAGTGTCTTGGACCACAGACCATCATGGCTAACTCGGCAAGAAGGGGCCATTGCCCCATGGAGACAGCTGAGTGGGTTCTTGATACACTACATGTTTACACCTGTTTCTTCCATGGACTTTTCCAAGTGCCTGTACCACTCTTCCTGCCAGTCTTTGAATTGCTCCTACTAATTGTGTCTGATGTGAAATCCAGTTAACCTAATGCAACTTGTCCCCTTCTCAGCTGCAGCACCCACTTGTTCTCCCATGATGGAAGTAAGGTGTGTGTAGGGCAGTAGGTGGAGAAAATTCCCCAAGTGGCTGGGGAAGGGGCTAGTCCAGGATCTCCCCACCCCATCTTATTCCCACCAACGGAGGAGCCGTGACCATCTGCCCACCTATGCCAGGGATGCCTTCATGCCAAGGCTGCTCTCACCAGCTGTCTTAGACAACAAATGAGGCTAATGTAGACAATTGGCAATGTCTTTTTTATCTGCACCTTTAAAGTTTAAGTTTAGTCATGGTTGAAGTTACGAGCTATTTTCTCTCACCAAGAATTTTAAAATGAACAGTTGCTTTAAAATATACATTTTTTTAAGTTATAAAGTAGACTTTGAATTAGTCCAACAACAATAACAATTTAAGGAAAAAAATAACCAACAAAATAATGGGTAAAAAATTTGGAGATCTTAAATAAATAGATCTTAGACATTAAGAATATAGTCTGTGAATGATTTATCAGAAGAGAAAGAGCATAATATCAGATTCAAAATCATAGAAGACTAGGGATTATAAATGTGAAAAAGCCCTAGTGCACTGTTGGTGGGATTGCAGACTAGCACAGTCACAGTGGAAAACAGTATGGAATTTCTTCAGAAAACTAAAACTAGAGCTGCCTTTTGACCCAGCAATTCCACTGCTGGGATTATACCCTAAGAGACCTGAAACACCAATCCAAAAGAACCTATGCACCCCAAAATTCATAGCAGCACAATTAATAGCCAAGTGCTGTAAGCAACCTAAGTGCTCATCAGTAAATGAGTGGATCAAAAAACTGTGGTACATTTACACAACAGAATTCTATGCAGCAGAAAGAAAGAAGGCACTCTTACCCTTTGCGACAGCATGGATGGAACTGGAGATCATTATGTTAAGTGAAATAAGCCAGGTGGTGAAAGACAAAATACCATATGATCTCATCTTTAACTGGAAACTAATCAACAAAACAAACAAGCAATCAAAGTATAACCAGAGACATTGAAATTGAGAACAAATGGACAGTAACTAGAGGGGTGATGGGTGGGGATAATGGGGGTGAAAGGGTGAAGGGTTTTCAGGAACAACTGTAAAGGACACATGGACAAAACCAAGGGCAGGTGGAATCAGGGGAGGGAAGTAGGAATGGCCTGGGTGTCGGGGGAGATGTGGGGGGAAAAGGCAGAAAACTTTACTTGAACAACAATAAAATTCAAAAGTAATACAAAATTAAAAAATATTGTAATACTAAAAAATATTAAATCCAAACCATCACCACCCCCCAAAAATGAATTCACATATTTTCACAATGGTTGCCAAAAAAAAAATTTGCCACATTGAAAGAATTAAGAAAATGCTTGCAAATGATAGAAACTGTGGTTCTTAGATAAGTACAGAAGAGAGCAAAGGTAAAATTTCAGTGGAGGTCTGTTTTAGAGAGAGTCACCAGATTAAATCAATAGCAGTTTACTCAACAACAAGAAGAACCCAAACCAACATTTTTTTTTCACTTCAAATGGTTAATTGTATTTTAGTGGTGTGATTTTACTTGGGGGGGGGGTTATTTACTGAAGTTCATTCTATTTAGCTAAAACAAAAGGAATCTACTTTAAATGTTTATTTTATGAGACTTTCTTGAAAGATACTAACAATTGTTACTGGCAGACTCCAGATCTATAACTATATAGTGAGTGCCTCAGGAATGCATTTACAGGTAGGTAACAACAATCTTTGCAAATACAAGTTCTAGAGGCTATCAGGAGCATTGTACATGTAAGATTTTTTTTTTAATTTCAGTGAGATATTATTAGATTTGCATTTTAGTTATCTTGTAACTAATTTGAAAAAGGCTTATGATAATATAATAATAGCACCATGTGTGATTTCTAAAAAAAAATTAAAAGTACAATTTTTACTTAATACCTATAGAGTTTTTTTTTTTAATTGGTACTTAAAAACACATAACATTGTTAATTTATTTTGGATACATAGTCATCCGTAATAGCAAACATAACTAGAAAAAGATGTCTAAAGCCTAAATTTAATAGTAAATACTTAATATTCTGGGATCATTTTGGTGTTCATTGAACTACATTTTCACATTTTTTCAGTAAAATTACACAGAATAAGGAGGGCAAAAAAATCATTCCATTATCAAAATAATTTCACAATGTTTTTTGGCTTCAGTCAAGAAATGCAGTAATTACAGTGTGATATTTCACATTCTAAATAAGACATATTAAGTTATAATTGCTTATATTATTGATTTTGAACTCAACTTCTACATTCTGCTCATAGATTTCATAATCCATAAATATAATATGTAGAACAACATATTCTATACATAATACATTTTATATTCTATAAAAGCAGCTTATATTCAATTAATATTTTAACTTAAAATCTATCTACCAGCTATTTATATAACCTAATGATTTTCTATGTAGATACTATATGAGATATTAAAATGAAATATAAATGAAATATGAAAATGAGATGTGAGACATAAAATTTAAATACATTTAAATTTTAAATGTATAATACTTATAAAAATTAATTATTGGCATTAAGGTAAGATGGAATCCATATGCTTAAATTGAGAGAATAGCCTTATAAATATAACCTTCTCTAAAATATGCAAAAATATTTCAAAATTCTCTTTGCCTGTTAATGGCCTTCAACGCACTCATCTGTTCAATAATAGCTCTCTTCCACAAGTAAAAGCATACTTTAAATGTTTAAGTACATATAATTTATATATATAATTTTAAATATATATAAAATATTTGCTAGCTATATGTAAGATATGGTAACTAAAAGACTGAACTTGTTGAAAATCAAAAGGATACTTAGTTTAGAACTTTCATAAATTTTTACAATAATTGAAGTTTTTGTTATCTATTCTGTCTTTCACTGTTCATGTAAGGATAATGTTATTTCTCCTAAAATTGTTAAAGAACAATCATGTTTTATTAATAGAGAATCTTAATTTACTGTTGAAAGTAGTAATGAATATTAATCAACTTTAATATATTTATTTGACCCATTTTCCTACTTAGTTGAAATAAATCCAAGGAAATAAAATACTTAGTTTAATATAGTGGATATTTTAACTTCTAGTGACTAAATCATGATGTCGAGTGTGGGCTGTTTTTATTTTGGTCCAAAGCTATTTCCCATTTTAACCATGTATCTTTTGTAAAACCACTGTTTACTTCGTTTCTCAATTGTTTTGTGTTATGTAAATCGAATATCCAGTCAAAATGAGTCAGCTTTCTTCAACTTAAAACCATGTATATTTGTGCGTGAAAATCAGAATTGAAACAGAAGAGCAGAATTCATAATTGTATAGTTTGGAATCTTTTGTTTTTATATCAATCATTTTTTAAATATTTATTTTTTATTGTTGTTCAAGTACAGTTGTCTCCATTTTCACCCCACTGCATCTTCCTGCCCCACCCATCCCCCCTCCCGCTCTGGAACCTACCCCCTTTGTCTTTGTCCTCATGTCTTTTATAAACATTCCTTGAGGACCCTTCCCCTATTTTCCCGTATTATCCCTCTCCTCCCTCCCCTAGGATTACTGTCAGTTTGTTTTGATGAATCCTCAATGCCTTGTGATTCAAGAACAATTGAAACTCCCATTATATTGAAACAAAATTGTCCTTATTAAGAGACATTCCTTCACAATGGCTGCTTATACACTGCTGAAATTAGAATTAATAGGCAATATATTTAGCTGGAAAGAGGCATAACAAAATAACTATTTACTTATGGATGTATGAATTTGAATATAAATAAATAAAAGACAGGTCTTGGTATATTACAGTATGTAATTGTTTCAGTTGTCATTGTTTCCAGAGAGATGCAAATATTAATTTCTGTGTACAAATTCTAACAAAAATCTCATAAAAATTGCATTTTACAACAAGCCATAAAAATAATGCAGATTGTTATTGTTATTAGCTCTATTTAAGCATCTTAAACATTTTATGAACAACACAACTGTTTTAAAATAATGAAAAACAGTAAATATAATTAGTTGCCTAATTAAAAATAAAAGGCTACATACTTTAAGAAAGCAATGATCTCATAAGGGGATAACCTGAAAGTGTCAATCAATCTAATAACTGGGTCTACTCTTAATTATGCAGGTGTTCTTAGATGATTACTTAGAAGGACTTTTTGCAGCAAGTTTTTAGATATATATAATTTCTGAGGTCAATAGCTACCAAGGATTTCCTTTCACCATACTTTATATCAAATATTATTTTAATATTGCCATATTAATAAACTTGTACATTAGCTTTATTTCATATTTTACCAATAGATAGTAAATGTATATAGAATTTGCCTTAATCATCCTAGCATATTTTTAAATATTATACTGATAACTCCCTGTTACCTGGTTGAAATGATGTTTTATTATAAGCACCACTGTTTTATGACATAATGCCATCTGTCTATTGTAAATTTTCATCTTGACTTTGTGAAATTAGGTCATCCCATGAACTTAGTAAACTCTGAGAGTCCCTGCACACTCAGGGTTGAATTGCACATGCTAATAACAACACTGCAGTCTGGGCACCTCATTAACAGAGTTAACTACGCAGGCTACGGTCTCCGTGTCTTTACATTCTAGTAAAATACATTGATTTGAAAAAAATGATATTGAATTTTTGTTTAAGATTGGATGTTTAATTTATATTCTGCTGTACATTAAAAAGATAATTAGATTTTTAAAATTGGGAATGGAATTGTTACTGTAGGTAGCAGCTAGAAATGAGTGACCAGAGGGAAAATAACTCAGGGCCTGCACCATTACAGTCTAACAAAGAACTTAAAACAGAAGGCTAGAAACAAAGGGAAGGAAGTCATGGTCCTCCAATTAACTCCGTAGTCCTGAGCCTCTTCAGATGAGATTATTAGGTGTTCCGAACACATCACACACAGGGATAGTGCATGAGGAGAGGAGTCCTTGAGACTCTGTGCTAGGACATGGAGCCTCTGTTCCAATTTTGCTAAGACAAAGAACCTTTAGTAGTTGAGAAAGAAAGCCTTTGTAGCTGTATTGGTCAGCTGGAGCTGACCAATATTCCCAAAGTCTAGAAGAGGAAGAAAGAGGGGGAACCCAAAAGCTGACGAAGGTATATAACCCCTGAACACTAATAGTTAGTGCGCTCAGCTAATCTCTAGTTTGTAGCCTCAGCTCAAGTGTATAAATGAACTTACTGACAAACTTATTAACAATTTTATTTCCTCCATAGGTGGAGCATTTAGACTAGCTAGGTGCCTACCTGTAGTTTTGTGTTTGTGTGTGTTTCATAAATAAACTTGCTTTCTCATTTCCACTACACGTGTTTGTCTCTCAATTAAATTGGTCTTTTGCAAACAAGACAACAACTGAAAAAGGAGCTCTGTGAGGGGAACCCCCTGACTTGTTCTCTCCCTGATAACAGAATGCAATTAATAAAATATTCTACTTTTATCTGAGGCAACGTATATAAGTTAAGAGCACAGACCCTGGAATCTCTCTTCAAATCCTTTCTCTACCTTTTGTTAGCTGAAGTAGGTATTTGAAAAAAAATTATTTAATCTCTTTAAGTTCACTTTCTTACCTGTATATAGTCAAACTTCAGTTCTCAAATGTCTCCTATCTTGAACAATTTAGTTCTCAGCCCAGTTGTTCACGGAAAAAAAAAAATTCTCTGTCATTGAACAAAACTTCAGTTCTCAGTTCAACAATCATTTCATGCTGGTACCTGTATGATAATAAGATCAATCATGCATCTCTCTCAGGCAACAAATGAGAGTGTGCATGAGTATCAGTATGATTCGGTTTGGGAGCAAATTGCTTCTCTAACAGCATTCTGGAATGAATTAAATTTCCAGAAGCCTGTTTGAGAATGGAATTGTTTGAGAGGCAAGAAGTTGGAGAACTGAGATTTGAATGTATCATCATGAAAGGGTTGTCAGGTTAAGAACTAAAGTTTTGTTTAACAATTGAGACTCATTTTCCATGTACAACTTGGTCAAGAACCTAATTGTTCAAGAGAGAGGATGTTCAAGAACCAGGATTTGATTTGTACTTGACTTAGGAGGCACAATTCTTAAAAATCATATTATGGGGAAAATAAGATGAAACAAGATAATGTACATCATCTTGTTTCACTGTTTAAAGCTTGATTAAACTTGTTAACAGAAATAAACTAATATAATTAAAACTATGAAATAATTTTAGCCATAAAAACATCAGATGCTCAAATCCAAAATAAACTAACAACAATGGAATGCAATAAAGCATTGAAAATAAAGCTATTTTATTATGAAGCAGGTATTTTCTAGAACTGTGATAATTGATTAATATTAGGACATGTATTTATATAGTATACCATAACAGCAATTAAGTAAAAATCATTGATAGTCCTAGGAGATATTAAAAAGATCTTTGATTACATTCATCATGCATTAATCATTAAATTCTAAATAAAGATAGAATAATATTTCTCAAAGTGGTAAAGAATATTTGTCATAAAAGTATCAACATAACATATAGTAAAGTGCTATATTTCTAGTAATTTTTTGTTTGAACATTTCAACTACTTTTTATTAAACCAAAATTAAAAACTTTTAAATCTATAATACAGACTTCAATGTCCTTCAGTTGGGTTTATCTACCTTGTCAAAGTTATCTCAAAGCTCTCCATGTTTTCACTGCATTCTTCCCCAGGCCTTAGGACCATTACTTGTGTTGATCTCTCTTCCTATAGTGCTTTCCTATGAAGGAGTGCCCACAAAGATTGTCAGCTGATTTCTCAAAAGAAATCTTGCAGGCAAGAAGGGGCTGGAAAGAAGTATTCCAAGTCATGAAAGGCAAGGACCTACAACCAAGAATACTCTATTCAGCAAAGCTATCATTTAGAATGGAAGGGCAGATAAAGTGCTTCCCAGATAAGGTCAAGTTAAAGGAGTTCATCATCACCAAGCGCTTATTACATGAAATGTTAAAGGGACTTACCTAAGAAAAAGAAGAAGATAAAAAACTATGAACAGTAGAATGACAATAAACTCACAATTATCAGCAACTGAACCTGAAAACCAAAAACAAAAGCTAAGCAAAGAACTAGAATAGGAATAGAATCACAGAAATGGAGATCACATGGAGGGTTATCAACGAGGAGGGGGAGTGGAGAGAATGGGGGAAAGGTATAGGGAATAAGAAGCATAATTAGTAGGCACAAAAATAGACAGGGGGATGTTAAAAATAGTATGAGAAATGGAGAAGCCAAAAAGACCTTATACATACAACCCATGGGCATGAACTAAAGGAGGGGAATGCAGAAGAATCGGGGGTAGGAGGTGTGCCAACTGTAGGGAAATAAAGGGGAGGGAAAAAATGGGACATCAGTAACAGCATAATCAATAAAATATACTTAAAACTATCTAACAATTTCAGTTTCTAAAGAAATGAGCTGTGGCCACCCAGATAAGTAAGATCCTCTAGTTATTTGCTAGTTTATCAGCAAATACAACTTTTTCTAACATTGTTGCAATTCTACTTACAATTTCTTTATTTCCTGTTATGCTAATATAGCTACAGAGACAGAAGCCATTAGGTTTATCCAATGACATAGGTTTTGAAGCCGAATAGTTGTATTTATTATTCTAATTGGTGATTCTTCATACTATAATTACTCAAGGGAGACAAGACATGCATGATGAGCTTGGACTATTTTTTCACATATAATAAAAAACAATTATTTTGAATTCTTTGTCAGGAAATTCATTGATTTCCATTTCTTTGGGGTAAGTTATTGGAGCTTTGTTAGTTTCCTTCAGTGGTATCATATTCGTCTGATTCTTTATGAGACATGTAGGCTTGCACTGGTGTCTGTGTGTTTGAAAAAGCAAACACCATTTCCAGTCTTTATAGTCTGGTTTCAGATTTGCCTCCTTTCAGTTTTCTGGGCTGATGAGATTAACCCTAGAATCACAGTCATGATGGGTTGGAACTGGGTAACAGAAGTGAGGTCACAGAAGCTAGGTTATAGCAACACTGGAGTCTATTGCTGGGATCACAGTGCTGCTCATGGTTGGTGGCCCTGTTACAAGGGGTGTGAGAGTAAATCCTGTGTGGCCCCTGAGATAATGCTACTGCTTCTATAACTTAATAAATACTAATAATACTTAGTGGACAAGTGTCTTCCCTAGGACCCACTGTTGAGTCTGCAAAGAGAGGTCTGCCATCTTCTGTGCAGATGTGTGTGGCTGCTGAGTGGGTCCCTGAGAGGGCCCAGCTGGCCCTTGACCATGGCCGAGAGAAGCTGGAACTGAATTTCAGAACTGCTTCAGGGTCCACTGTGCAGATTGAGGTCTGCAGATATAGTTGTAGTAGAACCGATAGGCACATCTCCTTCTGGCTTCCTGGGTAGACAGGACTGCTTCCTAACTGTGGCTGAGAAGGGCTGGAGCTAAATTACAGGATGTTTTTCAGGATCTATCATCAGATGAAGATTGGCTGGCCTACTTGTGAGTGTACTAATGGCTACATCTCCTGGTGGGACGTGAACTGGCAGGACTGCTCATACTCTATGGCTGCAACTGGCTGAAACCAAGTATAAGGCCATTTCAGGAATTCTGGGGGTGTAAATGGGAAAGCATCTCACTGGATTCCTGGGCCAGCAAGGCCCTAACACTCCATTAGAAGGCAATTTCAAAATCCAGAGTTAGACCAGGTTATGTATATTTTCCTCCAGAGATTTACTTTTCTTCTAGAAAGCAATTATGATAAGAAGCAATTTCTTAATATAATTAGGGGTTCATGATCTAAAACTGGACTTAGGTATTTATGTTGGTTGATCTGTCTTTATTCTATTTTGGTGTACTTCACTTCCAAGGTAAAGCCTTTGAGGACCTCTCTGAAAGCCTTAGATATTTAAGGAGGCCTGCTTGCCTTTTCAGGCCTAAACTGAATATCTACCCAAAGTTGCAGGTAAGGAAAGTTCTGGTCAGCTCTACATCCTCTTATCTGCCCATTCTCCTGCTTCTTTCTAATCACAAAACTTGTAAGTGAGGAAAGAGATTTTTATGTTACATTCAATTCTTCAAGCTCTTGAGTAATTTAGACTCAAAAATATATGTTGTGGTGATTTCAACATATTTTTCTTGCTGTTTTCTGCTGAGCATTAATTTTAAACAAACTATTTCAGCATTGTTGGAAGAAGAATTTCTCAAAACAATTTTATGTGTCCCTTTAAAATAACGTAACTTTGTCCTGACCAGTGTGGCTCAGTTTGTTGGGCATTGTCCGACAAAGAAAAAGGTTACTGGTTCAATTCCCAGTCAGGGCTGATGTCAAGGTGTGGAGGACCCCTGTCCTGTACACCAGATGTGGAGGGGGGGTGCTCCACCCGCAGAGCCCCATCCCTCTGTCACGGATGAAAATAAAATTACCAAGACATGATTTGCTTGGGGAGGAAAGGTGGTCAAACTCTCAGAGGAGGATGACCCAGAGCCCCTTCCTCACTAGGCTGTTATTGGGCTCAAACACACAGAAATACAGGTTTAACATGTCAAAGAAATCTGAGGGCTTAATCTGAGTCAGTGTCTGTCAGGAAAGGAGATTGCAAAACTTTGGGAGACATACTCATTTCCTCCTCGGACCCTTATCATTTAAATGAGTGCACTCTTAGCAAAGCAGGTTTCACAAGACTTTAGGAATTCTTTCTTATGCCCAATTACCCAGGGAACCTTTCTGGCCAGCACAGGGCTGCACTGCTTGCTGCATTGTTTCAGGCTTTAAGCCGATTAGGCTCAGAAAGCAGAAGACATCTCCCAGAAGGAAATGAGGACTCGGGCTATATCAGAATAGCCAGGGTGAGGGTCCATCACATCCTCTTTGCTACAGCCCCCCCCCGCCCCGGTCCTTCCATGAGGGCCTCCCAAGTGGTTGTGTCTGGCTTAGGTTGCCCCTTCCATGAGGGGTCTTACCCATCATTGACTACCGACCAAGCATTGGGGCCAGAGATGGATGAGTCAGAAGCAGCACTCCTGCCAGGGAGATAAGCTTTGTCTCCTTAGTAGGTCACGTCTTCTTGACAGAACAGACCCAGATGAAGCGGGTCCCTTGGCTCTTCCACAGCCCACCATGGGGTGAGGGTTACAATTCCTGAAACCAGGCTGAATGGTCTGCAACAGCTCCCCCTTTTTTACCTGTTAAATCAATTGTAGCTGTTAGGCCTGTGAAACCTACTATCTACTATTTTCTAATGCAATCACAAGAAAACAATTTCCATATACACTGTAAAGAACAAATAAGGATTAAAACAAGGAGGCACCCAAGGGTTGCCATAATTCAAACTTGTAAAGTTAGTCCAATGAAAAATGTTGCAAATGCAAGGTAACAATAAGAGTAACAGGTCTGGTTACACTTCAGTTCTTGGGAGAATTAGCACAGACTTCAGGAAGGTACTTTAAAGATATGCAGCAAGGGCTTGCTGCCTGAACTTGGGGTGAGAAAAGTTTAGCAAGAGCAATTCACAAAGCATTATTAGAATCAGTAAATAACTGGTGATATTCAAAGTCCCGCAGTATTGATGTAATTCTAGCTGCAATTTATCAATTCGTCCCTTTAAGAAAAAGTCCCTCTTAGGTGTTGTTGAATATCGCTCCAGAAATGCTGGCTGGAATTCCACTGGAGTGTGATGACACATAGCTTGGAGAAGTCTGGATCAGGAGGGTCCAATGGGTGGAGGTGGGTCATGGTCAGGGAAGCCTTTTCTGTAATATGGCTTCTTCTTCTTCGCTGGCAGTTACAGAGATCTTTCTGCAGAGTAAATACAGACATACCCTCTCCTCTTCCCCAAATTAATAGTTCAACTGGACCTTTCCATTTTCCTTCTTCCAAAGGGTCTTTATATAAGACCCAAAGGGTGTGGGGAGGCAGGCCTGTATTGCACAAGGTGCTTGTCTATGGGTGACTACAGACTATCATTAAAATTCAAAAAAATTTTATGTATATATTGCTAGCATGTTTAAATTTCTGGGGGGTGTTTCCTGACTCCACCCTTATTAATAATGTTTTAAAGGTCTGGTGAGCTCTTTCAACAATTGCTTGGCCTGTAGGATTATAGGGGATACCTGTTTTATGTCGAATTCCCCATTTTTCTAAGAAAGCCTGAGTAGCTTGCACAATATGTCCTGGGCCATTATCAGTTTTAATTTGCTGAGGCCATCCTAAATGATTAAAGGCCTCAAGCCAATGAGCTCTAATATTCTTCGCTGACTCCCCAGAGAGTGAAGTGGCATGTAAAACACTAGAGTAAGTAAGTGCCTGCTTGGAAAGACAGGCCTCCTGCTGTTCCTGCAAGCTGCAATGAGTTAATTATCCTAGGTTTAAAATTTGGAGTGTTTCAAAGACTTAGATGCTTATTATTCCTTTCATTTCCTTTCCACTTATACTTCCTCTCTTCAACTATTCACTTTAATGTACTTTCTTCCTAGGCCACATATAAATGTAGTATCTATCTTTTTCCTTTATTCCTTCTCACTTTTCTCCTACACAATTCTATACTTTCATTTCCTTTACTTTCTTAATTCCTTCCTTACTGACTATCTATGGCTTACTTGAATTTTCTGTAAGATACATAATCCATATAATATAAGCATAACAAGCCCAATTATATTGCCAAATGTTTCACTCAAGGAGTATATTTTGAAATGAAGAGGTGGATAGTGAGTAACACCTTTTTACCAAATTATTTGAAGTTGCAATGCAACCCTCTAAGGTTAATCCCAAGAATAGGAGGCGCTTTTGAAAGCACTTGACAATCTGGACATACTCTGATAACTTGCTTTGCTTGGGCCATTGGAATATTAAATTCTTTACATAGGGCCTGACTATTTTGGTGAAAAAACTGGATTTGTCCAACTATTCCATTTGAATCAAAACATTTAAAAGTCCACACACATGGTATTGCTTCTGATCTTCAGAAAGCCCGTTGCCCATGGCTCTTAGAAAAATTGCTTAACAAACAGAGCAGTCCCTTTTAAAAAAAAAAAATCCTTCCCGTGGCAAAATGCGGTGCTTAGAAAGCCAGATTCAGGGTTCTTAGAATATAGTCCTAGCAGTGGAATTGCTGGGTCAAAAGGTATATCCATTTTTAGTTTTTTTAGAAAATTCTATACTGTTTTCCATAGTGGTTGTACCAGTCTGTACTCCCACCAACAGTGCACTAGGGTCCCCTTTTCTCCACAACCTCTCCAACACTTGCTGTTCATTGCTTTGTTTATGAGGGCCATTCTGACTGGTGTCAAGTGGTATCTCATTGTGGTTTTAATTTGCATCTCTCTGATAGCTAGCGATATCGAGCATCTTTTCATGTGTCTCTGGATCCTCTGTATGTCCTTCTTGGAGAAGTGTCTGTTCAAGCCCTCTACTCTTTTTTAATTAGATAGTTTGATTTGTGTTATTGAATTGCATGAGTTCTTTTTATATTTTTGATATCAATAACTTGGCAAAGTATTATTTGCAAATATATTCTCTTATTTGTTTGTTTGGTTTTATTTTTTAATTAATTTGTCTTTATTGTTTATTCTATTACAGTTCCCTTTTATTCTCCATTTCCCCTCTAAAACTCAGCTTGACCCTCTCCCCTCCTTAATTTAATCCCCAGATTATTTTCCCTGTTTACGGGTTGTGCATAAATGTTCTTTGGTTAGCAACCCTTCACCATCTTTCATCCTGTGCCCCTCCTACTTTCTGGCAGTCTGTTTCATGTATCCAAACTTCTGTTACTATCGATATTTTGTTAATGAGTTTATTTTGTTCATTAGATTTCACATGTAAGTGAAATCATGTGGTATTTGTCTTTCACTGACTGGCCTAATTAACCTAGCGTAGTATTTCCCAGTTATATCTGTGCTGTTGCAAAATGTAAGAGTTTTTTTCTTTCTTACTGCTGTGTAGTATGGCTTTAATCGATAAACCAACAAACAACAACTGTTGGCAAGGATGTGAAAGATGTAAACTTTTGTTTAGTTTTACTGTCATGTAGGACCAACCCAGGGACCCCAGCTGTTTTCTCACCCCTGTAGCATTCCATTGTGTAAAAATACCACAGCTTTTTCATCCACTCATCTACTAATGGTCACTTAGGCTTCTAAATCTTGGCTATTGTAAATAGCACTGCAAATGAACACAGGCGTGCTTGCATTCTTTTGTGTTGGTGTTTCAGGCTTTTTTTTTTTTTTTTTTTGATAAATTCCAGAAGTGGAATCACTGGGTAATAAGGCAGTTTCATCTTTAATTTTTTTGTGATTAACTACATACTGCTTTCCTCAGTGGTCACAACTGATATTTGACAAAGTGACAAGATCATACAAGGGACCAAAGACAGTCTCTTCAATAAATAGTGTTGGGAAAACTGGACTGGTACATGCAAAGAAAGGAACTAGACCGACAATTTACACTATATACAAAAATAAACTCAAAATGAATAAAAAGCCTTAAATGTAAGTTGCAAGGTCATAAATATCTTAAAAGAAAACATAAGCAGTAAAATCTCAGATATCTTACATAGCAATATTTTGCTGCTATATCTCCTAAGGCATGGGAAACAAAAGAGAAAATTAACAAATGGGACTACATCAATTTAAAAAGTTTCCTATTATTCCATCATGTAGGTGTGCCACAATTTTTTGATCCACTCATTTACTGATGGACATCTAGGCTGTTCCTAGCATTTTGCTATTGTAAATTCTGCTGCTATGAACATTGGGGTGCATAGGTTCTTTTGGATTGGTGTTATAAACCAGACAGCCAGACAGTGAAAGACAAACATCACATGATCTCACCTATAATTATAACTTAATCAACAAAACAAACAAGCAAAATAGAATCAGAGACATAGAAATACAGATCAAAGTAACCAGAGGGGAGGGTGGAAAGGAATAATGGGGGAAAGTAGGGGGAGGGTCAAGTCAAGGAACATGTTTAAAGGATCCATGGACAAAAAGACACAGAGGGGTGGGGAAGGATTGAGTGTGGGAGGTAGGGGTTGGGTAGGGCAGGGGAGAATAATGGGGGGAAATGAGGACAACTATAACTGAACAACAATAAAAAAGAAATAAATAAAGCCTGAATAATATACCATTGTTTGTGTATAGCACACTTTCTTTAAAAGATTAAAAAGCATTAGCACAGCTAAAGAAACCATCAACAAGACAAATAGGGAACCCACTGTACGGGAGAACAGTCTTGAAAATGATACATCTGATAAGGTTTATCTCCAAAATATACAAAGAACAAATACAATTCAACACCAGGAAGACAAACCCAATTAAAAAATGGTCAAAAGACCCTAATATACACTTCTCCAAGAAGGACACACAGAGGGCCCAGAGACATGAAAAGATGCTCAATGTCACACTAATCACCAGAGAAATGCCAATTAAAACCTCAATGAGATATTACCTTAAACCTGTCACAATGATTTTCATCAATAAAGTAACAAATAACAACTGTTGACAACGATGTGAAGAGAGGACACTTGTTTGGTTCTACTATCGGATAGGACCAACCCAGGGACCCAAGCTGCTCTCTCCTCCCTGCCTGCTGCCTGCTCTGGCACATCCTGTTTCTGCTCTGAAACCTTCCCTAGCACTGAAGGGCCTTTTGACACCTTAAGTCTTTGTTCTCCTGTATCGCATCTCTTTGCAGGACCTTCCGACTTACCCTGCCACCCCAATCTCCAGCTCTGCATGGAACTTCCAAAAGTGGACCGGTGCCTATGTTTTCTTGACTCTAGTCTCCCTTCTGGTGCCCAGAAACAGCAGCTGCAATGTACAAAAATCCATTGCATTTCTGCTTATTAACAAAGACATTTCAGGAAAAAGAAATGAAAAAAAGTCAATTTGTAATTGTGACAATAAAAATAAAATACATAGGAATACATTTAACAAATAACGTGAAAGACCTATACACTGAAAACTGCAAGGTATTATTGAAGGAAATTGAGCAAGACACGAAGAAATGGATAGATATTTAATGTTCATGAATTGGAAGAATCAATACAGTTAATATAATTATATTACCTAAAGCAATATACAGATTTAATACAATCCCCATCAAAATCCCAGTGGCATTTTTAAATGAAAGAGAAAATATTATCAAAGTTCTAGGGAATCATAAAAAACCCAGAATAGGCGAAGCAATCATGAGAACAACAACAACAAAAAGATTGTTTTTAGGCAACATACTCCCTTGACTTCAAGTTATATTGCAAAGCTACAGTAATCAAAACAATGTAGTATTATCAGAAAAACAGATACACAGACCAATAGAACAGAATTTAGAACTCAATAAACCCACATGTATATGGACAACTAATTTTTTACAATGGAGTCTAAAACATACAATGGGGAAAAGAAAGTCTCCTCAATAAATGGTTCTGGGAAAGTACAGTCATTTTATTTTGTGACTTCTAGAAGTTAATTTATATATGTTCTGTCCAGAAAAAAATCTAGTCATTATTAATATAATGAAAATGGTTTGAGTGAAATCAATGTACCCTGGCAGCTAAGGTGAGTGGAGTGGAATGCACATGCATGAACAATGACAACTTCACTGTACTAGTCGATGGGGGCAGTAGATACACTTGAGTGAGCATGTGTACTCTGTGGCCAGCACATTGAAAATGACTGAGCATTAAGTTTGAACATTCCTCCACAGAAACTATTCAGGTGATTCAGAAAACCACAGCTATGGGCAATGGAGATGATATGCAGCTTCATCACGACAACACACCTGCTCACGTAGTACATCTCATGCAGAGATTTTGGTGAAAAATCAAAGCACCCATTTGATTCAGTCCCCTCACAGCCCAGATTTGGCACACTGTGACTTCTGGCTTTTACCAAAACTAAAATCACCTTTGAAAGAGAGGAAATTTCAAACTGTTGATGAGGTTCAGGAAAATACAATGGGGTAGCTGATGGCAATTGGGAGAACTGTGTGAGGTCCCCAAGGTACCTACTTTGTAGGGAACTGAGATATCATTGTCTTATGTACCATGATTTTTTGTATCTTGTATCTTCTTCAATAAGTGTCTCTATTTTTCATATTACATGTCTGGATGCCTTCTAGACAGGCCATATATATATATGCATGTATATGTGTTTATGTACACACACACACATATACATGTGCATACATGGAACAAACAAGGTACACTTACCTCTCAGTTACTACCATGGATACTCTTTATTCTGTTTAAGAAAAGCTAAAAGGGAGGTAGGTAATTAAAGTAAATATTTGAGATTGTGTAAGAGTGTATTTCACAAAGGCATCACTGAATTACCATGATAGAAATACTTGTGAGTCTAAATTACTGAAGTCATATTATTGAATTTTATAGAGATGAAGACTAGAGAATTAATTGATATATGGTATCTCTTTCCTTCAAAAATGTGGTGATTGTAAAGAAATTGGAAAGCATAACTAAGGCCAGGAAATGTGGAGTTTGTCATTTGTCTGAGCCCTATGACATTTTTGAGGGAGAAAATGTAATATAATTTTTACTTCCTTTTATTTCTTCATTTTCAGACAACATTATCAGTGATGGGATATAGGAAGTAAAATTTTGTGATATAGTATTAACTAGGATAAATGAGAGCAGGACCCAGAGAGAAGGTGGAAAGCACTAAAATGCTGAGGGCTAATTGCAGAAACTCTTAGAAGCAGTTATGAAATAGTGACACCAATGTTCTGTAGCTAAAAAAAAAAAAATCTAAGTAATTAGTCAATAATTCATGCCAGAATGTGGACATATTTTCTTCAAGAAGATAATATTACTATATAACAAAATAGCATTGTACTATCACAACAAATCATAATAAAATTGCATCAAGTAGCGTAAAGGTTATATAGGTAACATTGGTCAAATTTATATATTATTTATTTGCTTTCAACCAACTTTTGTTGAAGTTGTTACAGAGGATTTATAGATGTATGCTTACTTCTGTGCTGAGGCCAAATTGTGATAAATGTGCACACCAAATAACTTTAAAACTGAAGATGTTCTTTTAATCACACTGATGTCGGTTTCATCAGTAAAGGTCTCTTTAAGGAGGGAGTGTCATAATTATTATTTATCATATACTAATTTATTTATTCATTACTTTCTGTCTCCCTACTTCAATTATAAGCAATGTGTGGAAAGAAATTTTACATTGTTTTCTATTGTGTCCCCACTGTCTAGAATCCCATGTGCCCTCTAAAATGTTTATTCACTACATTGAAGATATTTTGTATACTCAGTAATTGAAATTTTATTTCTATCAGAATTACTATAAAGAAGGACAATTTATGCAGCTCAGTATGTTCAGTATAATGGGATTTTGGGGGTGCAATTGTGGCATTATGTAAGACTCACACGACTAAACATATCCATTGTGATACAGTAAGTGTTAGATATCTAACACTGCAAGTAAGATAAATTAATGGCAGAGCAATTTACAGTTAATGTTAGCTACCCAAATCATCCAAATGAGTTGATATGTCTTCCTGGTACTTAGTGATTTGTTGTTGATAAGACAGTTTCTTTATTTCCAACTAATCGCCATGATCTGTCTTCATCCGCTGTTTGTAGTCTTATGATTCTCTTGTAGTAGTTTTTCGCTGCGTTGGCAGAATATATAAATCAGTGAAAATATTCAGTTTTCTATGTACAAAAGATGGCAGTTGGAAATGTTTTAAACAGAACATACCACTAAGTTTAAAATATTTAATTAAATTTTAAATGAAAAAAATTACTGGTAGTGCTATTTTTCATGGAAATATTGGGCAAACAAAAATCTGTCACTATCAATTTTCTAGTTGTGTATATAAAAGTGTGCATACACACACATGGGAATCTGTGTCAGTTTGGAAAATGTTAGTTAGTGGGAGATCAGATAATTTGGAATAGAGAAAAGACCAAAATAAATATTTAAATGTTAGTGTTATAAGACCATTTTGAAAGTCTTCATAATTTTATATATATCCCATGGTCCTATTGAGTGTTTGGCCTTACTGGGTTAATAGGATAATTAACTTCACTATTTCTTGTTGTTTCTTACTTATTTTTGAATTCTGAGAAACTATAATTCCAGGAGGAAAAAATCTTCTGGTCAAAACACACACACATACACACTTGTGTGTGTGTGTGTGTGTGTGTGTGTGTAAACAAATACATATGTATTTAAAATATGTATATTTTAAACAACACTTATTTAAATGTATAAACATGTATGATTATATAATATGTACATATGTTTAATATGTATATATGTATAAACATATATTAGTGATTTACTATGTACTATGTATACATGTATAGTTAAATATGTGTATATTTATACATTACATATGTATTTAAGCATATATAAATATTTATGCATATACAATAATATTAAATGTATAAAATATGTATATTTAAACATATTTTATATGTATGCCTTTGTAAAATATACATGTGTATTTTATATGTGTATATATGTATATATGTATATACATCCCATATTCTTCATTCACACATATTCCAAGTTCATTGTTCATCTACTTTTTTTCTTACCCATTTAATCTCCATTTTCTGATACATCAACAGCACTGGGCTTTCATTTGTTATTTGGTTAAATCTAAAATCTGCAGCATCATGTTTAGTGGCATTATTTCAACTTCAGTTAGCAAGTTTCCTTTCATGATGGCTTGTCTCCAACCTGTTACATTTTGTTCATTTATTTAATCTAGTTGTCAGCTCAGGATATTTGTTGATAAATTGCTAGAAATTTTGTCTGTATATGATTGTGATATTTTCTAATTGAATACCTCCTCTAAAATAGCACTTACTTTATCTTATGCTTAAAATTTCCAATTACAAAAATTTTTAGGTATGAAATTCCGATAATTGGATTTCTTGTATCTGTAAAAATAATTTAACCATTCGCATTAAAATCTCAGTTGTTAAAGTTTTTTTTTTCAATTTTTATTTTAATTGTTGATCTTGTACAGTTTTCTGCCTTTTACTCCCACCCCAACCCACCACCCCAGATCTCCCCACCTCCCTCCCATTTCCACCCCCCATAGTTTTGTCCATGTGTCCTTTATACTTGTTCCTGTAAATCCTTCCCCTTTTCCCCTGAAATTCCCTCCCCTCTCCCCTCTGGTGACTGTCAGCCTGTTCTCAATTCCAATGTCTTTGGTTATATTATGCTTGTTTGTTTGCTTTGTTGACTAGGCTCCTGTTTAAAGGTGAGATCATATGGTATTTGTCTTTCACTGCCTGGCTTATTTTGCTTAGCATGATGCTCTCCAGTTCCATCCATGCTATTGCAAAGGGTAGGAGCTCCTTCTTTCCTTCTGCTGCATAGAATTCCATTGTGTAAATGTACCACAGTTTTTTGATCTATTCATTTACTGATGGGCATCTAGGTTGCTTCCAACACTTGGCTATTGTAAATTGTGCTGCTATAAACATAGGGGTGCATAGGTTCTTTTGGATTGGTGTTTCAGGGTTCTTAGGATATAGTCCTAGCAGTGGAATTGCTGGGTCAAAAGGTAGATCCATTTTCAGTTTTCTTAGAAAATCCCATAGTGTTTTCCATAGTGGTTGTACCAGTCTGCACTCCCACCAACAATGCACTAGGGTCCCCTTTTCTCCACAACCTCTCCAAAACTTGCTGTTTGTTGCTCTGTTTATGATGGCCATTCTGCCTGGTGTCAAGTGGTACCTCATTGTGGTTTAAATTTGCATCTCTCTGGTAGCTAGTGATATTGAGCATCTTTTCATGTGTCTCTGGATCCTCTGTATGTCCTCCTTGAAGAAGTGTCTGCCCAAGTCCTTTGCCCATTTTTTAATTGGTTTGTTTGTCTTCTTAGAGTGGAGTCGTGTAAGTTCTTTATATATTTTGGAGATTAAACCCTTACTAAGGTATCATTGGCAAATATGTTTTCAATATATTTGTGAAGCTTCTAGGAATTGGATAAATGATAACTACAGTCTTTAGATTTGATTGACTTTTCTGAAAGTTATGCAAACCAACCCATGGCTATATTTATTATTTTGTTTTTAGAATTACTATTCTAAGAATTCCCTAATCACTTGCCTTCATAAGCACAGGAGGAAATATATGGAAAAGACATTATGTAATAATATATAGTTTGGGAAAATTTATTAACATGTAGCTCATGAGTATACATAGTACTCAAAATATATTAAACAATTTTGTTTAGTCATAAGCTTCTGAGAAATTATTAGTGTCACCTTTAAAAGAAATGTATACTATATAACACTCAGTTCCTCTTCCTATTATATATGTTTCATAAAGTGTATGTGTGTGTGTGTGTGTGTGTGTGTGTGTGTGTATGTAATGGTATCCAACAAACTACTGATTCATGCAACAAAGAGTCTCAAAAGCCATAATGCTACATTAAAGAAGACAGACACAAGAGTACCTTTATGATTCTATTTCTATTAAAATGAAAACTAAATTACACTGCAAAAGTCAATCACTATTTGCCTGATATAGGAAATGATAGGAGAAGGAATGGATTGCCTATGGGCACAAATGATTTTTAGAAGGAAATACAATAAGCTTTAACTTTGTTATGGTACTAAATTTAATTAGTGTATACAACTATTAAAACTCGTTTAGTACATTTTAAGTTACTACTCTTCATATTCATTGTAGATATCTGTCAATATATTTCAAAAGTTATATACCTTATTATACACCTGAACAAAATTTGATGGATGTTATAAAAATGTATATTCTAAATAAACTTTAAATCTCCATTTCACAGTTCTAGGAACTTATTAAAAGTCACATTCATGTCTTCTTTGAGTAACTGCCTCCTTCCTATTCTTACTACATCTACTTCTACTCAATATCAAATGTTTTCAGACAGACCCAGGTCAATATTCCAAATTGATGATGCTTATCCTATTGTTAATACATGAAATACCTTTTATGTGCTTTTAGGGTAAATTGTAAAATTTTTACATTGGCCTAAGAGACCTTGAATCTTCTGGCAAGCACAGGCCTTTGCAGCTTCAACTGTGTCCCTTCTTCTTTGCCCAATTTACCCCAAATCACATGGTTATTATTTAGTGTTATTCAAACAGACCAAGTTTTTCTCTGTGTAGGGACTATGTCTACAAACCTTGCACTGTGATTCCTCCAAATCCTTTTAGAAATTAAATTGATTAAATTGATATCACCTTGGGTCGATTTGAACCACAGTCTCCACTGACAAACTTTCATGCTTGTGGGTATTTCTCTGCTATAGTAATTATCACACCACATACTAATTGAATGTGTATGGTGCCATTTTTTAATTAAATTTTTATTTATATTCAGTTTTATTGTTATGTAATTGGCATATAACATTGTATAAGTTTAAGATATACACTATGAGGATTTGATAAATAAATATGTTGGGAACCAATTAATTACTACAATGCTAGATAATATCTCCATCACTTTACATAATTACCATTTTTTTGCATGGTGAGAATATTTAAGGTCTACTCTCTTAATGACTTTTAAGTACATAATACAGTATTGTTAACTTGACTCAGCATACTTTATGTTAGAGCCCCAGAACATCTTATAACTAGAAGTGTGCCCGTTTAACAGCGTCTGCACATCTCCCCCACCTCCTCGCATCTGGCAGCCGCCACTTTACCTGCTCTCTGTTTTTATCAGTTAAGCTATTTTATATTCTAAATATACCTGAAATTATATAGTATTTTTCTCTCTATCTGACCTATTTCATGTGGAATAATGCCCTCATGATCAATCCATGCTGTCACCAATGGCAGGATTTTATTTTTATAGGTGAATAATATCTCATTGTGTGTGTGTGTGTGTGTGTGTGTGTGTGTGTGTGTGTGTGATGTCTGCCTGGCAAAAATCCAACTATTGTTAATATAGCGAGAATGGTTTGCTCAACATTGATGAACTATCTAACCTGGCAGCCAAGGGGAGTGGACTGGAATACACATGTGTGAACAGTAACAATTTCACTGTACTAGTCAGTGGGCTCAGTAGATGCTGTTGAGTGAGCATGTGTACTGTGTGACTGTTGAATTCAAAATGACTGAGTGAGTAAAGCAATGAATCGGAATCAAATTTTGCCTTAAGCTTGAACATTCCTATGCAGAAACTATTTGGATGAATAAGAAGGTTGCCGCTATGGACAACTGGTGATTGGCAGCTTCATCACAACAATGCACCCGCTGATGCATCATATCTCATGCAATTTTTTGGCAAAACATCAAATCACCCATGTGACTCAGCCCCACTGCAGCCCAGATTTGGTGCCCTGCAACATCTTGTTTTCTTAAAACTAAAATAATCTTTGAAAGGGAATAGATTTCAGACTATTGATGAGGTTCTGTAAAACAACGATGGGGCAGCTAATGATTAACTTGGAGAACTGTGTGAAGTCCTAAGGTGACTACTTTGAAAGGGACTCAGTTGTCATTGTGCTATGTACAATGTTTCTTATATTTTTTACCCTCTTCAATAAATGTCTCTAGCATATCATGTGGTTGGATACTTTCTGGACAGGCCTGTGTGTGTGTGTGTGTGTGTGTGTGTGTGCGTGTGCGCATATGTGCCATTTTCTTTAGCTATTCATTTATTGAAGGACACAGGTTATTCCTATATGTTGACTATTACAAATAATCCTGCAGTAAATATGAGAATGCCAATATCTCTTCAAAATGATCATTTATTTCCTTCAGGCATATTCTCAGAAATGGGATTTTTGGATCATATGGTAGATCTATTTTTAATTTTTGGAAGGACATTTATATTGTTTTCTATAGTGTTTGTACAAATTTACACCCCCACCAAATATGCATAATTGTTTCTTTTTCTTCACATCCTACCCAATACTTTTTATCTCTTGTTGATTATAGCCATCCCATCAGGTATGAGGTGATATTTCACAAGGATTTTGATCAGCATTTACCTAAAAATAGTGATGTAGAGCAAGTTTTCATGTACATGTTGGTAATTTGTATGTCTTCTTTGGAAATGTGTATATCTAGTTCCCCTGCCAATTATTTAATCAAATTGTTATTATAATTATAATAATTATTATTGTTGCTATTAGGGTGTATACATTTTTACATATTTTGGATATTAACCCCATATTTGATATATTGTTTACAAATATTTTCTTCATTCTGTAGATCATCATTTTTATTTTGTTGATTGCTCCTGTTACCATGCAGAAGCTTTTAAAGTTGATATAGTTCTACTTGTTTATATTTGCTTTTCTTGCTTGAACATTCATTGTTATATCTAAAACAATGTTGCCAAGACCAATGTAAAATACCTTTTCCACTACGTTATTTTTTATAGATGCTTTATTGTTTCAGGTCTTACATTTAAATCTTTAATTGATTTAAAGTTAATATTTGTTAGTGGCCTAGAAAAATGGATCAGTTTCATTCTTTTTCAGGTAAATAACTGGTTCGCCCACTGTTATTTATTGAGGACACTATCCTTTCTCTGAGTATTCTTTACAGCATTTTTTTTTAAGATTTTATTTATTTATTTTTAGAGAAGGTAAGGGAGGGAGAAAGAGAGGGAGAGAAACATCAATGTGTGGTTGCCTCTCATGTGGCCCCCCACTAGGAGCCTGGCCTGCAACCCAGGCATGTCCCCTGACTGGGAATCGAACCTGTGACACTATTTTTCTGAGTATTCTTGTCTCCCTTACCAAATATTAGTTACCATATGTACATAGATTTACTTCATTTTTTAATTCTGTTCCATTGTTCCATGTGTCCATTTTTATTACAGCAACTTACTGTTTTATTTACTATAGCTTTTTTAATTTCTAGATTTTATTTTTTTCTTATATTTTTATTGCTTATGCTGTTATAGTTGTTCTTCTTTTCACCTTTCATCCACCTCTACACAGCCCACACCTCCACTTCCATAATTAATCCCCTCACCGTTGTGCCTGCTCAAGGGTCCTTCATGTATGTTCTTTGACTAATTCCTTCACTTTTCCTCAATCATTCCCCGCCTCCATCTCTCCACTTACAAGTTGTCAGTTCATTCCATGATTCTATGCCTCTGGTTCTATTTTGCTCATTAGTTTATTTTGCTCATTAGATTTCTCTTATAAACTTTCTGCCCCTTTTTCCTTCTCTTCTCATGGAACCCCTGAGATATTGACTAGGATATAATAATTTAAATGCCCTCAAAAGCCCTATCTGCTGCCCTCCCAGCTGTTCCTCACCACTTCCTTCCCCTGCCAGTTGCACCATATAACTTAGCATTCTGGATAGGGTGAGGAAAAAAGTGCATCTCTAGAAGCATTCTGTGAAGACAGAAAAGCTGCACACTCCCATACTTTTATTTTCCCCTATGGTGGAAGGTCTCTCTTGACATTGAGCCTTATGGCCTTGGGATAGGGTGGTACAAGTAAAGTGAAGTTCTTCCTTTTACCCTCTTCAGTTCATCCAATTTCAGACTTCGTTCTTTGCTCTAGCAGTGTGCTGGAACTTCTCGGCTGGATTCCTTGATTTCCACAAAGACGTTGTCACATAGACGAACTGTTGTTCTTTTGGGGTGGGGTGGATGAAAAACTCACATTTTGCCATGATGATGACACCACTCTCCACAGTATTTGTTTAGGGCCTTGTGTTATCCACAGATTAAACGGCATCTTTCCCTTTTGATCAATCTAATTCTTTAGCATATGTTATCATGGCTATTGTATGACATGAGTTTACTTTATCTGCATGGATTTATTTCATTCATATATGCAAGTGTTAATTGAATACCTGTTTCTGAGAAATTATTTTAGGAAATCAGACAGTGAGTATAAAAAGTCATAGATCCCTGCTCTTATACTGCTTTAATTTTATTTCAGAAATTAGATATCAGATTAAATGTTTAAATTTATTATTAGTGAGTAGCCAAAATCTGGAAACAACACATGTGCCCATCAGTAGATGAGTCGGTGAAAAAGTGGTAGTACATTTACACACAGAATCCTAGGCAGCCATCAGAAGAAAATAAAATCTTACCTTTTGCGACAGCAAGGACAAATCAGGATAGCATTATGCTAAGTGAAATAAGCTAGTCAGTGAAAGACAAACACCATCTGATTTCACTTATATGTGGAATCTACTGAATAAAATAAACTAACAAGCAAAATAAAATCGGGCTCCTTGACACAATGATTTTACCAATTTATATTTGAAATGATACCAAAAACATAAGAAACAAAATCAAAATTAAATATATAGGACGTTATTGGAATAAAAAAAAGTAGTTTGTGCTTCAAAGATCATCATGAAGGAATGGAAAAGTCAAACAAGAAATGAAGAAATTATTTGTAAATTATATATCTGGTAGGAGACTTGCATCTAGAATATTTAAAAAATCTCTTACATCTCAATAAAAAAAAGACAAATAATCCAATAAAAAATGCAAGAAGCACCTGGACAGACATTTCTCCAAAGAAGTCATGCCAATGGTCAGTAGGCACTTAAAAAGATGCTCCATACCAGGAAAATTCAAATCAAAACCACAATAAGATAGCACTTCATAGTCACTAAGATGACCGTAATTATATAGATAACAACTGTTGGCAAAGATGTGGAGAACTGAAACTTTCATCACTGTTGTACAGTTGCTTTGGAACATAATCAGACATTTTTTTTTCCTTTTAGATTTTATTTATTTATCTTTAGAGGGGAAGGGAAGGAGAGAGGGAGAGAAACATCAATGTGCAGTTGCCTCCCGTATGTCCCCTGACGGGAACTGGCCTGGCAACCCAGGCATGTGCCCTGACTGGGAATCGAACCGCGATCCTTCGGTTCGCAGGCCCGCACTCAATCCACTGAGCTACACCAGCCAGGGCATCAGACAGTTTTTTTTTTTAATGATGAACTTAGAGGGCCAAATAACCCAGCAATTCTACTGTTTCATATACTCAAGAGAAAAGAAAGTATATGCCTATACAGAATATTGGATTTCATATCAGCATTATTCATAATAGCCAGAAGAAAGGAGACTGTGCTACAGGTTTACTATACAGGTTTACTATACAACATAGTAAACCTTAAAGCATCATGAGAAATGAAAGAGGACAGGCACCAAAAACACCTACTATATGATTCTGATGTAGAGGGATCTGAACAGATCGCTGAGAAGGAGTAGGGAGAGGCTGTAGGAGGAGCTTGCCCAAGGCAATGATACATAGTCTAGGACAGAATTGAATGCCTCCACACGCTCCCTGGAATAAAAAGAAGACAGAGACTCACTGTCTCATGGGCTTGTTGGGGCTCTAGGGCTATCTTCATCTTTGGGGATGCCTGGATGATAACCTGCAGCTGTCTGCATTTCCCAATACATGGTATTTTGGTTGGGAAGGAACACCAGGCACAGCTTAGGCTCAGACTGGCCTGGCAGAGGATGGCAGGGTTATTCTTCTTTCAGTGTTCTAGAGAGGATGACCTCTGAGGCAGAAGCCTGCCATTCTTCCAAAATTGTGTATCTTTTGTTTCTTATGTTGTTTTAATTTTTAAACTAACCCTATAGAAATAAGATAATTAAAACTAACAGGGGACACTGAAATTGGGAACAGGCTGACAGTCACCAGAGGGGAGGAAATTTCAGGGGAAATGAGGAAGGGTTTAGAGCAACAAGTATAAAGGACACATGGACAAAAAATAGGGGGTGGGGTGGAAATGTGAGGGAGGTGGGGAGGGCTGGGGTGGTGGGCTGGGATGGGAGTAAAAGACAGAAAACTGTACAAGAACAACAATTAAAATAAAAAATATATTTAAAAAACTAACAGGGAAAAGATGATGGAGAACTCAGGTGTTAAAGAGTTTAGTCTTAATTGATAGATGCAAGAGACTAATGCATGTGGAAAGCTGTTATACCAACATTGTGAAGCTTTTGAATAAAGACTCCTTTGTCACCAAACCTTTGCCCCTGGAATTTTGCCTTGGAGGGTTATGGCAGGCAGTGAGGAACAATTGTTGTTTGGTAATAATCCCATCTATATGGAAGTACAGATTAGGATCAATCTAGGGTGGTAAAAACTAGATTAGTGTTTGCTTAGCACTGGAAGTGGTGCGTGGGGGATAGGGACAGGATAATTAGTATGTAATTTCTTTCCTGTTTTAAAAAATTATTTTATTTATTTATATTTAGAGAGAGGGGAAGGAAAGGAGAAAGAGAGGGAGAGAAATATCTATGTATGGTTGCCTCTCACACGCCCCCTACTGGGGACCTGACCTGCAATGTAGGCATATGCCCTGAATGGAAATTGAACAAGAGAGCTTTTGCTTCGCAGGTCCATGCTCAATCAGCTGAGCTACACCAGCCAGAAAGTAGTATGCAATTTCTTTTTGAAGTGAAGGAAATGTTCTAAAATCTTTTTGTGAATATACTGATACCATTGAAATATATACTTTAGGTGAATTGTAAAATATGTGAATTATATGTCCAAATTCACATATGACCAAATTTAATAAAATTACCAAATCAGAAACTATGTATTCATTTTTATATTCACTATAATATTGATATATTTTCCATACAACATATATTCATATCATTCAATTATTTCTGGAGTTAAATGTCCTCAACAATCTATAATTTAGAATGATGCATAAAAAGAAAGTTATGCACAACATCTATAAATCTTCATATTCATAGTAAGTTAAGAGATATTCATTTATATAATTTATATAGTTAAAATAAATAGTATTATTGGAAAATATGAAAATTGTTTTATTGAATTAGTCTATAGTAGCAAATCTCCTTATATTTAATATAGTGCAACATAACATTAGGTAAGGTGACAGGCTTTTTTTGTGAATAACACAGGTAAAACTATTAAAAATGAATGAAAACATACAAGAGTTTAATTATAAATTAACTTCTGATCATTTAATTCAGTATTTTTGTTGGACAGGAATTTCAAATATCAGAATTCCTTAAATGTGGGCCCTCAAACACAACCCCAAAATTTCCTTTTAAAATTGTATTAACTAACCCTGGCTGGTGTGGGTCAGTGGATTGAGTGCTAGCCTGTAAACCAAAGGGCCCTTGGTTCAATTCCCAGTCAGGGCACGTGCCTGGGTTGTGGGCCAGGTCCCCAGTAGGTGTGGCAGACCCTTGTGCATCGAGTGGGCCCAGCTCCCACTTGGAGGCACACAGGACCCACGCTCACAGGTAGGTTCTCGTGTGGGTAATCAGATTTGCAATATACCTAAGCTGTTTTTTTGCTGAAAACTCCCTCACCCTAAAAATGCTTGTTGTAACTTCCTAAAATCCATGCTAAACCTTGCAGGGACCAGTGTAACTGGCTTAACCACTTTTGCCTTTTCATTTGCTAATATCCTTCTTCTGTGATGTGATTAGGGGCATTGGTTCTTTTTGTTGTAACTGGGGCATAGTGAAGTTAGAACCATCTTGTAATGTGAGGAGATATAGAATAAAGGCCTGTCATGGTGGAGGCCACAGCTTTTGCTCCCCTTGAAAGAAAAGTCATGCTGTCGTCCTTTTGCCTCCACTGGACTCGGTAGCCCGTGCATATGCTTTTATTTCATCCATAATGACGTGGACACTGCTAGCCGGTGTCCGCATCAAGTAGGGGGTGCATGAGAGGTAACCACACATTAATGTTTTCTTCCCTCTTTTTCTCCCTCCCTTTCCCCTCTTTAAAATTACGTAAATAACTTTTTTAATTGTATTAATTGTTTATTGTCTAAAAAGATGTTTTATAAGTCTACCAGAGCCTATTATTGACAGTTTAACTATAGTATATGTGTTTCTTTAGTTAAGTTGTGTTTCCCTCAGATAGCCTGCATTACATGTATAATAGTCACCATGGAAAAATTTTTGTAATGTATTTGATTGATTATGCTATTACAGTTATCCAAATTTTTCTCCCCTTTGTTCCCCTCTGCCCTGTACCCCCCTCCCACCATCATTCCCTCACCTTAGTTCCTGTCCATGGGTTACACATATAAGTTCTTTGGTTTCTCCATTTCCCATACTATACTTAACCTACCCCTATCTATTTTGTACCTACAACTTATGCTTCTTATTCCTTGTACTTCCCCCCATTCTTCCTGCTTCCCCTCTCCTCTTATAACCCTTCATGTGGTTTCCATTTCTGTGATTCTGTCCCTATTCTAGTTGTTTGCTTAATTTGTTTTTGTTTTTGTTTAGATTCAGTTGATGATTGGGAGTTTGTTGCCATTTTACCATTCATATTTTTAATCTTCTTCTTCTTAAATAAGTCCCTTTAACATTTCATATAATAAGGACTTGGTGATGATGAACACCTTTAATTTTACCTTATCTAGGAAGCACATTACCCAGTCTTCCATTCTAAATGATAGTTTTGCTGGATAGAGTCATCTTGGATGTAGATCCTTGTCTTTCATGACTCGGAATACTTCTTTCCAGCCCCTTCTTCCTTGCAAGGTTTCTTTTGAGAAATCAGCTGATAAGTATTATGGGAACTCCTTTGTAGGTAACTGTCTCCTTTTCTCTTGCTCCTTTTCAGATTCTCTCCTTATCTTTAATCTTGGATAATGTAATTATGATGTGCCTTGGTGTGTGCTTCCTTGGGTCCAACTTCTTTGGGACTCTCTGAGCTTCCTAGATTTCCTAGAAGTCTATTTCCTTTGTAAGATTGGGGAAGTTCTCCTTCATTATGTTTTTACATAATTTTCGATTTCTTGCTCTTCCTCTTCTCCTTCTGGCACCCCTATGATTCAGATGTTGAACGTTTAAATTTGTCCCACAGTTCCTAAGCCTCTCCTCATTTTTTTTTTTAAATTCTTGTTTCTTCATTCTGTTCTGGTCAAATGTTTATTTCTTCCTTCTGCTCCAAACTGTTGATTTGAGTTCTGGTTTCCTTCCTTTCACTGTTGGTTCTCCTTATTTCACTTTTCATAGTCTTCATTTTTTTCTCTATTTTGCAACCATACTCAACCATTTCTGTGAGTATCCTTATTACCAGTGATTTGAACTCTGCATCTGATATGTTTATTAGCTATCTCTTCATTGACTAGTTGTATTTTTTCTGGATTTTTGACCTTTGCTTTCATTTGGGTCTTTTTGTTGTTGTTGTTGTTGTTGTTGTTGTTGTTGTTGTTGTTGTTGTCTCAGCATGCCTGTTAGGTAGTAAGGAGCTGATCCTTAGGTATTAGTCAGGGCGGGGCTACCCATGTCACTGCGTCACTATTGTGGCACTGAATGTGGGGAAGAGGTCCCAGAAGGAACAATGCTGCTTGCTGAGCTCTTAGCTGGCTTTCAGTCACTTCCTCCATTACCCACAAGCAAATTTGGGCCCTTCTGGTGCTGATTCCTGAGTGAGTGGTTTTGTGTATGTTCTAGAACACTGTGGGTCTTTCCAGTGAACTCTCCTGTGATGCTGGGAGTTTCTTCTCCCACCTCAACCTCCACAGGTTTTTTCAGTCAGAGGTTTTGAGGTTTTATTTCTCCACACTGGAGCCCTGGGTTGCACGGTATGTCTCACTCCCAAGTTGTTCCTCCCAGTTTATCTGTACCCAAATTGGGGACTGCCCTCCCTCCAGCTTCCACCTAACCTGCGCCAGTCCTCCAGCTATCACCTTGCCACGAGTCCTTTCCACCCCGCTACTCATCTCTGCCCCTCCTACAGGTCTGAATTAATGTTTCTTCCTTAATTCCTTGGTTGTTGGACTTCCATACAGTTCAACTTTCTTGAAGTTCTGATAATTTTTCTGTTTTTAAATTGTTGTTGTTCTTTCTTTGGTTATGTGAAGAGGCAAAGTGGATCTACCTAGACCTCCATCTTGGCCAGAAGTCTGGACAATTTCTACTGTACTAAAAATATTCAAAATATTGAAGTTGGGAACTACATGAAATCTACCAAATACATAAATTAATAATAAAGAACTATCAGGTGTTCAATAATAGAAACTATAATATTATTGAGTATAGTATAAGGCACTGCTAATTAAATTATTTATACTACATCTTGTGTTAAGTAAAAAAAGAAAAATCAGGTAAACATTTAAAAAACAGTGTTTTAAATATATCAAGTATATACAATACTTACTACCTATTGTGTGTGTGTTATAACTTAATACATTTTTAAGTTTAAACTTAATGGAAATATTTTCCTTTATAAACAAGTATTATTAACTAAATTTCATTATAATCTGCAATAAAACAACCTTTCTATATAACTTTCGTAAGCAATGCATATCTGAATTATGTGTTGGAAATATTTTTGTTAAAAATGTTATTATTTGCAAAATTGTTAGAATTCATTATAATTTTAATGTTTATTTTAATGTATAAAATGTAATTAAATAAACTTGTTTTAATTCTTGTACTCTCAGTAGTTAGTTAAGACAACTTTGATGAAGCAGCAAATCACAATTCCTAATGATCCTGTGATCCATTCTCCTTGACATTGCATTTTTAGATTTGTATGTCACACATATCTCATTACAATTTCTTTCAAGATCCCCAGTAAATATTAGTATTTTATTTTGTTTTTCTTTTAACATGTTGCTTAATATTCTCTAGGTATCCTGAGAACAAAGGAAGCTTCACTAAAAAACAGAACTTGGCACTGAGTCAATTTTTAAATACCTTCCAGTATATAATAATATTTCCAGCACAAATAGACAAACTGTATCAGTTTGAAGTACTAAAAATTTTCATCATAATGACTGATTAGAATTTAAGCCATTGTAATGGATTCATCTTTGTATATATCTCAGCAGCACACTTTCTTGCCTGTGTTCTAACTGAAAACAGTCAACTATCAAGTTGGCATGTATAACAGTAAACTACATTACAGATTGCAGACTTCTCAAAAACAAGAATCAAGATACCCAGTCTCACTTCCCCTAAGATATTATGTACTTAACATAAATAGGAGACATGATTGAGAGAGATGTAACATCATGGAAAACTCACTTATTCTGGCATGAATTCCAAGAAGCGTAATTAGAGTATCCTTTTGTTAGTGGCCAACTAACTGTCAAATGCCTATTTTAAACATCTTTTTTTTTCGCATCTATAGTAAAAAATGTAAATAAATAAAAATAAGATTATCAAGAAAGCAATTGAAGCTCAAATAACAAAGGTAACTGGATATTTAGGCCTGTTTTATGTGGTCCAGAGACATAGAACTTTCAACAGTTTCAAATTTTGAGTCTCTTGCAAGCATTGCCAAACATGCAGAAAATAAAAAAAAAAAATGTACTTGTCCTGTTGAAAAAGAATAAAATGGTAAAAGAAAAAAATATATACACACACATACATTTCCAGAAAGATTTATCTACAGGTTAATAAAATCCAATTATTTTCTAATAGTTTTAAAAATACCATAACATTTTGAAAATAAAATCACAAGAAACAAAACTGTCAAACTTATTGAACTGTGATCTTATAATAGCCAAGTCTCAGTTCAAAAGTTAATAAGATCATTCTTTTTTTTTTCCTGAGCCACATAAGATTTTTTACTTTCTTCCTATTTTCTTTCTTATTGTGGGTCTTTAGGAGGTTGGTTTTCTAACAGAATTTTAAGGGGCAAATTCTTACCTAATTTTGGAATGGTTCTTATTACCATCATGTGGAAAGGTAATACAATTTGAGGAATAATAAAACAGAGCAACAAGAAGAGACACCAGTGCAGAATAATATTAATGATGGGCTTTTGATAACATTTCAAACAACATAGGAATTACTCTTAAAAAAATGGAAACAGTCTTTTATTACAGATGTGCAAATCACTAAAAAAATTTTTTGCACTGGATTTTAAGACTGCAAAATATATTCAAGAAAATAGAATAACCAAATAATCCTAAAACACAAGCAATTTTAAGTATATAACAATAAATAAATGGACCACCCTAAAGAAAAGAATTCCCTGTATGTATGATATCAACATGTGGAAGGCAATTTGTCACTTTCTTATAAAGTTAACCATATGACTCAACAATCAAACTCTTAGGATTTTACCCAAGTGAATTGAGGTTATGTTGATACAAAACTTATATGTGAAGTTATACAGAATCTTTGTTTGTAATTGCTAAAATCTAGAAGCAACAATAATGTCCTTCACTAGAAACGTATAAATAGACTATGGCTTATTATACAATAAAATACTATTCAGTGATAAAAAGAGAAATGTATTTATGCGAATCTCACTACAACAGGTATGAATTTTAATGCATTTATCAAGTAAAAGAAGCCAGATTTGGGAAAACATATTTGCCAACGATACCTCAGATAAGGGTTTAATCTCCAAAATATACAAAGAACTTACATGACTCCACTCTAAGAAGACAAGCAACTCAATTAAAAAATGGGCAAAGGACTTGGGCAGACACTTCTCCAAAAAGGACATACAGAGGATCCAGAGACACATGAAAAGATGCTCGATATCGCTAGCTATCAAACAGATGCAAATTAAAACCACAATGAGGTACCACTTGACTCCAGTCTGAATGGTCCTCCTAAACAGAACAACAAACAGCAAGTGTTGGAGAGGTTGTGGAGAAAAGGGGACCCTAGTGCACTGTTGGTGGGAGTGCAGACTGGTACAACCACTATGGAAAACAGTATGGAATTTTCTAAAAAAACTAAAAATGGATATACCTTTTGACCCAGCAATTTCACTGCTAGGACTATATCCTAAGAACCCTAAAACACCAATCCAAAAGAACCTATGCATCCCTGTGTGTATAGCAGCACAATTTACAATAGCCAAGTGTTGGAAGCAACCTAGATGCCCATCAGTAAATGAATGGATCAAAAAACTGTGGTACATTTACACAATGGAATTCTATGCAGCAGAAGGAAAGAAGGAGCTCCTACCCTTTGCAACTGCATGGATGGAACTTGAGGGCATCATGCTAAGCAAAATAAGCCAGGCAGTGAAAGACAAATACCATATGATCTCACCTTTAAACAGGAGCCTAGTCAACAAAGCAAACAAACAAGCATAATATAACCAAGGACATTGCAATTGAGAACAGGGTGAAAGTCACCAGAGGGGAGAGGGGAGGGAATTTCAGGGGAAAAGGGGAAGGATTTACAGGAACAAGTATAAAGGACACATGGACGAAAACTATGGGGGGTGGAAATGGGAGGGAGGTGGGGAGGGCCGGGGTGGTGGGTTCGGGTGAGAATAAAAGACAGAAAACTGTACAAGATCAACAATTAAAATAAAAATTAAAAAAAAAAAAGAAAGAAGCCAGATTCAATAGGCTACTTACTGTATGATTCCATATTTTTAATTATAAGAGAAAGTTTATTTAGAAAGATACAGAGGTAGAAAAATGAGCCATACAAAAATATGGGCTAAGAAAAGAAGCTACAGAGGCAAAAGAAGGGTCCTTGGAGCTTAGGAGAGGGAAAGGCAAAGGTAATGCCTTTGAGGGAAGAGAAGGGGGACAGGGAAGGCACTGTTTTTTTTTTTTTATTATTATTTGTTTTGTTTTATCTTGAGGGTTTTATTATATTTTTAATTCCTTTTTATTTAAATTGAATTTATTGGTGTACAGGTTTCAAGTGTACAACTCAATACAACATCACCTGCATACTGCATGATGTGCCCCTCCCCCCAAGCAGACTCTTTCCGTCCCCATCTCTTTGCCCTTTGCCCAAATCCACCTATCCTGTAGCTCCCTTTTCCTCTGGTAATCACATTGTTGTCTATGTCTATGTGATTACACACACACACACACATACATGTATATGTGTGTGTGTGTGTGTGTGTGTGTATTGTGTGTATATATACACTTTTGCTTAATCACTTCAACTTCTTTTATCCAGTCCCACAACCACCCTCCATCTGATAGCTGTCAGCCTGTTCCACATGTCCATGCCTCTATGTCTCTTTTGTTCACTAGTATTTTGTTTGTTAGATTCAACATATAAGTGAGGTCATATGGTATTTATCTTTCTCTAACTGACTTGTTTTACTGAGGACAATGATCTCCAGGTCCATCCATGCTGTCACAAAAGGTGAGATTTCCTTTTTTTTTTTTTAAGTCCTAGTAGTATTTCATTGTGTAAGCACATTACAGCTTTTTGATCTACTTATCTACTGATGGATACTTGGGCTGTTTCCAGATCTTGGCTATTGTAAATGACACTGCAATGAACATAGGAGTGCAAACATTCCCTCAAATTAGTGTTTTGGGCCCTGGCTGGCGTGACTCAGTGGACTGAATGCTGGCCTGCAAACCAGAGTCACCAGTTTGATTCCTGGTCAGGACACATGCTTGGGTTGCTGGCTGGATCCCCATTTGGAAGTGTACAAGAGACAAACACACATCTCCTTTTCTCTCTCTCTCCCTTCCCTTCTCTCTAAAAATAAATAAATAAAATCTTTAAAAAATTAGTGTTTCAGCTTTCTTTAAGTATATTATCAGATACGGGATTGCTGGATCAAAAGGCAGTTCTATTTTTAATTTTTTGTGTAAACTCCATACTGTTTTCCAGAGTGGATGTACCAGTCTGCATCACTTGCAATAGTGTATTAGAGTTCCCTTTTATTCACGTCCTTGCGAGCATTTGCTGCTTGTTGATTAATTTACAATAACCATTCTGACAGGTGAGAAGCAATATCTCACTGTGGTTTTAGATCACATTTCTCTGATCATTAGTGATATTGAACTTTTTTTTATATGTCTGTTGGTCATTTGTATATCCTCTTTGGAGACATGTCTATTCAAGTCCTTTGCCCATTTTTTAAGTGGATTGTATGACTTCCTAGTGTTGAGTTTTAATAGTCTTAATAGATAAATGTTAGACTCAAAACCATAAAAGTCATAAATGAAACCATAGGCAGTAAATCTCAGACATCTATTTTGCCATGTTTTCGCTGATATATCTCCTTGGGTAAGGGAAACAAAGGAAAGATATAAATAAATGTGACTATGTCTTGAGGGTTTTAAAGACTGGGAGTTCAGAGTAGGTCTTAGGGGAGGATCTTAATAAATTATTCATCAGCTTTATGCTGAATCAACAAAATGAGACTTATTCCCCTGACTTCATCCACCTTTTTCCTTCTGCGTGCTTGGAACAAATGGAACTAATTGGATTTTTGTTATCTATCACCTTGAGTAGCATGATTAGCTATTTACCCTCTGGGTTAGAATAAGTTTAAACCATTTACTCTTAAATGTCCTTGGTTGCAGAAGATAGGATACTGGGATTTACTAGATTTTATGCATATGTCATTCTGGAAAAAGGAAAATGATAGAGATGGAAAACAGATCACACCCTGGCCAGTGTGGCTCATTTGTTTGGAGCATTGTCTCATAGACCAAAAGGTCTCAGGTTCAATTCTGTCAGGGCACAAGTCCAGGTGGAAGGTTCAGTCTTTGGTTGGGGCAAGTATAAGGTGACAACTGATCAATATTTCTGTCTCACATGGATGTTTCTCTCTCCCTCCTCTCTCGTCCTCCACCCAATGAAATAATGTCCTCAGTGAGAAAAACAAACAAACAAACAAACAAACAAAAACAGATCAGTATTTGGCAGTGGTTAGTAGACAGGGGACACCTTGATGGTAAAGGAAATATGGAGGGGGGATAGATTTTACAGTGAAGGGACTCTCCTCTGTGGTTCTGACACAGTGGATGTACGCTTGTACTTTTATTCATTTATTAAAACCTACAGAACTTTACTGTATGTGTAGCCTCCATAAAATTCAACCAGAAAATCATTGAATTTAAGGATGGAATGCAGACTGTGACAAATTAATTACCTTTATTATACATATATGACATTACTCCTCTAAATGAGGTAGAATTAAAAAGGAACTGATTTAACTAACTTTGGAAATAGTATTATGACTAAAAGCTAAACCGATAAAAAATTGTAGATAAACATTGCACTTTTGTTGATGAATTTGTTTCTCATGGGTGCATTGTTTAACCATTCTGAAACTGCTTTGCATACTAGATACAGGCATTGAACAGATAAGTGTATTTGGGATCAAGCTTCTTACATGGACTATCAAATTCTAACAAGCTCATACCACTGTGTTGGGAAAATATTATAATTTTTTGTTTGTCATTATATGGAACTAATTGGATATCAGTACTATGGATGACATACATAAAAATCAACTTTCTCAAACATTTATAAAAATAATCTCAAATGTGTGCTACTCTACAGTCAACAGTACTGGAATAAATAAGCAATGTCAAAAATTACCACACTTAACCAAGAAGTACTTATTATATTTTATTTTGGGGCCAATTTATGTAAAGAAAAAGTAGTTCATTAAGTATATAAAACAGATCTGCCTTATTACATTTTTCTTTTTCTTAGTGGAAATAGTATCATTAAACTGTTTTAAACTACATAAATATATCTTTTGTTTAGAAATGTTACAGGAACAGCTTGTTCTTAGTTAAGAAAATATATTTTTAAATGTGTTTTCTGAAATTTTATTTTTTTAATATTTTTATTTTTTTTAAAAAAATTATTTTAATTGCTGACCTTGTACAGGTTTCTTTTACTCCCACCCCAGCCTACCACCTCAGCCCTCCCCACCTCCCTCCCATTTCCACCCCCCATAGTTTTTATCCATGTGTCCTTTATACTTGTTCCTGTAAATCCTTCCCCTTTTCCCCTGAAATTCCCTCCCCTCTCCCCTCTGGTGACTTTCACCCTGTTCTCAATTGCAATGTCCTTGGTTATATTATGCTTGTTTGTTTGATTTGTTGACTAGGCTCCTGTTAAAGGTGAGATCATATGGTATTTGTCTTTCACTGCCTGGCTTATTTTGCTTAGCATGATGCCCTCAAGTTCCATCCATGCAGTTGCAAAGGGTAGGAGCTCCTTCTTTCCTTCTGCTGCATAGAATTCCATTGTGTAAATGTACCACAGTTTTTTGATCCATTCATTTACTGATGGACATCTAGGTTGCTTCCAACACTTGGCTATTGTAAATTGTGCTGCTATAAACATAGGGGTGCATAGGTTCTTTTGGATTGGTGTTTCAGGGTTCTTAGGATATAGTCCTAGCAGTGAAATTGCTGGGTCAAAAGGTATATCCATTTTTAGTTTTTTTAGAAAATTCCATACTGTTTTCCATAGTGGTTGTACCAGTCTGCACTCCCACCAACAGTGCACTAGGGTCCCCTTTTCTCCACAACCTCTCCAACACTTGCTGTTTGTTGTTCTGTTTAGGAGGGCCATTCAGACTGGAGTCAAGTGGTACCTCACTGTAGTTTTAATTTGCATCTCTCTGTATGCAAATTGATATCCAGAATCTTTTCATGTGTCTCTGGATCCTCTGTATGTCCTCCTTGGAGAAGTGTCTGCCCAAGTCCTTTGCCCATTTTTTAATTAGTTTGCTTGTCTTCTTAGAGTCGTGTAGGTTCTTTGTATATTTTGGAGATTAAACCCTTGTCTGAGGTATCATTGGTAAATATGTTTTCCCACACAGTCAGTTCTCTTTTTATTTTAATACTGTTTTCTTTGGCCATGCAGAAGCTTTTTATTTCGATGAGATGCCATTTGTTTATTCTTTCTTTTATGTCCTTTGCTTTAGGGGACATATCGGTAAAAATGTTGCTGTGTGGAATATCTGATATTTTCCTGCCTATGTTCTCCTCTGGGACTTTAATTGTGTCACAGCTTATATTTAAATCTTTTATCCACCTTGAATTTATTTTTGTGTATGGTGTAAGTTGGTGCTCAAGTTTCATTTTCTTGCATGTAGCTGTCCAGTTCTCCCAACACCATTTGTTAAACAGGCAATTTTTACTCTATTTTATGTTGCTGCCCCCTTTGTTGAATATTAATTGACTGTAGAGACTTGGGTTTATTTCTGGGCTCTCTGTTCTATTCCACAGGTCCACGTGCCTGTTTTTATGCCAGTACCAGGCTGTTTTGATTATAGTGGGCTCATAATACAGTTTGGTATTAGGTATTGTGATCCCTCCTACTTTGCTGTTCTTTCTCAAGATTGCTGCAGCTATTCGGGTCGTTTATGGTTCCATATACATTTTTGAAGTGTTTGTTCTATGTCTATGAAATATGCCATTGATACTTTAATAGGTATTGTATGTTAATTGCTTTGGGTAGTATGGACATTTTGATGATGTTAATTCTTCCGATCCATGAACACGGTATGTGTTTCCATTTGTTTGTGTCTTCCTTGATTTCTTTCTTCAGTGTTGTGTAGTTTTTTGCATACAGGTCTTTTACCTCCTTGGTTAGGTTTATTCCTAGGTATTTTATTGTTATTTTTGCTATATCGAAGGGGATTTTTTTCTTGATTTCTGCTTCTGTTGTTTCATTGTTGGTATACAAAAATGCCTTTGATTTCTGGATATTGACTTTGTATCCTGCTGTTTTGCCAAATTCATTTATTAGGTCGAGCAGCTTTTTGGCCAAGTCTATAGAATTTTCTATGTACACTATCATGTCATCTGCAAACAATGGTAGTTTTGTTTCCTCCTTTCCAAGTTGGATGCCTTTTATTTCCTTTTCTTGTCTAATCGCTGTGGCTAAGACTTCCAATACTATATTGAATAGAAGTAGAGAAAGTGGACAACCTTGTCTTGTTCCTGATTTTAATGGAAAAGATTTTAATTTTTGCCCGTTGAGTATGATGTTGGCTGTAGGTTTCTCATATATGGCCTTTATTATGTTGAGGAATGCTCCCTCTATTCCCACTTTGCTGAGTGTTTTTATCCTAAACGGGTGTTATACCTTATCAAATGTTTTTTCTGCATCTATTGATATGATCATGTGATTTTTGTCTTTGCTTTTGTTTATGTGATGAATTACACTTACTGATTTGCAAATGTTGAACCATCCTTGCATCCCTGGGATGAATCCCACTTGGTCATGGTGTATGATCTTTTGAATATATTGTTGGATGTGGTTTGTCAATATTTTTTGAGGATTTTAGCATCTATGTTCATCAGTGATATTGGCCTGAAGTTTTCTTTCTTTGTTGTGTCTTTATCTGGTTTTGTGATTAGGATGATGCTGGCTTCATATAAAGAGTTTGGAAGTCTTCCATCATTTTGGATTTTTTGGAATAGTCTGTGAAGGATAGGGGTTAGCTCTTCCTTAAATGTTTTGTAGAATTCTCCTGTGAAACCATCTGATCCAGGGCTTTTGTGTGTCAGAAGTTTTTTGATTACTGCTTCCATTTAATCTGCTGTTATTGGTCTGTTCAGGCTGTCTGCTTCTTCTTCATTGAGTTTTGGAAGATTATATTTTTCTAGAAACTTGTCCATTTCATCTAGGTTTTCAAATTTCTTGGCATATAGTTCTTCATAGTAATTTCTTACAATCCTTTGTATTTCTGTGGTGTCAGTATTAATCTCTCCTCTTTCATTTCGGATTGTGTTTATTTGAGTCCTCTCTCTTTTCTTCTTGATGAGCCTGCTTAAAGGCTTGTCCATTTTCTTGATCTTTTCAAAGAACCAGCTCCTCAATACATTGATCTTTAGAATTGTGCTTTTAGTCTCTATGTCATTTAATTCTGCTCTGATCATCGTTATTTCCTTCCTTCTACTTGCTCTGGGCTGTCTTTGTTGTTGATCCTCGAGTTCTTGTAGGCATAGAGTTAGGGTGTTTGTTTGAGATGTTTCTATCTTTTTTAAGTAGTCCTGTATTGTTATAAACTTCCATTTGAGGACTGTCTTTGCTGTGTCCCATAAGTTTTGGGTCGATTTGAGTTCATTATAATTTGTTTTCAGAAACTTTTTGATTTCCTCCCTAATTTCATTCTTGACCCATTATTGTTTAATAACATGCTATTCAATCTCCATGATTTTGAAGGTTTTGGGTTTTTCCTCTTGGGGTTGGTTTCTAGTTTCAGTCCCTTGTGGTTGGAGAAAATGCTTGGTATGATTTCAATTTTCTTGAATTTGTTGAGGCTTGTTTTGTGTCCTATCATGTGCTCTATCTTTGAAAATGTTCCATGTGCATTTGAAAAGAAAGTACATTTAGTTTCTTTGGAATGAAGGGATCTCTATATATATCAGTTAAGTCCATTTCCTCTAGAGTGTTGTTCAATGCCACGATATCTTTATTGATATTTTCTTTGGAAGATCTGTCCATTTTTGACAGTGGAGTGTTAAAATTGCCTACTATAATTGTGTTGCTGTCAATATCTTTCTTGAAGTCCTCTAAGATTTTCTTGATGTATTTAGGTGCTCCTCCATTGGGTGCATATATATTCACAATGTTTATGTCTTCTTGGTGGATTCTTCACTCCAGTCTTATGAGGTGACTGTCTGGGTCTCTCTTTATGGCTCTTCTTTTCAAATTTATTTTGTCTGATATGAGTATTACTATCCCAGCTTTTTTTTTCTGTCCACTTGCTTGGAAAATTTGTTTCCAGCCCTTTACTTCGAGTCTGTATAGGTCTTTTGTCCTGAGGTGGGTTTCTTGTAGGCAGCATATGTGTCTGTCCTGCTTTCTTACCCATTCAGCTATTCTATGTCTTTTTATTGGAACATTTAATCCATTTTCATTTAAAGTTATTATCGATATGTATTTATTCAATGCCATTTTCGTACCTATGTTCCTCTCTCTCTTTCTATCTCTGTCTTTTCCTTTCTTCCCTTAAAGCAGTCCCTTTAGTATCTCTTGCAGAATTGGTTTGATAGAGGTGTATTCTTTTACACTTTTTTTGTCTGGAACATTCCCTATTTGGCCTTCTATCTTGATTGAAAGCCTTGCTGGATAAAGTAGTCTTGGTTGCAGGCCTTTTGTTCTCATTGCTTGGAATATTTCTTGCCATTCTCTTCTGGCTTGGAGCGTTTCCATTGAGAAGTCCACTGCTAACCGTATCGGGGCTCCTTTGTATGTTAGTTCTATTTTTTCCCTTGCTGCCTTTAAGATTCTCTCTTTGTCTTGGAATTTTGCCATTTTAATTATGATGTGTCTTCAACTGGGCCTGTTTGGGTTCCTCTGGATTGAGACTCTCTGTGTTTCCTGAATTTGGGTGGCTTTTTCTCTCACCAAATTAGGGAAGTTTTCCATCGTTACTTTTTTAAATAGGTTTTCTATCCCTTGCTCTTCTTCTCCTTCTGGTATCCCTATTATACGGATATTATTACGTTTCATGTTGTCTTGCATTTCTCTTAATGCCTCCTCATTCTTTCTGAGTCTCTTTTCCTTATCTTGCTTATTCTGGGTGTTTTTTTCTATTTTGTCCTTCAACTCATTGATCCAATCTTCTGCTTCATCGATTCTGCTTTTTATTCCTTCTACTGTATTCTTCATTTCAGAAATTGTATTCTTCATTTCCTCTTAGCCCTTGTTGATAGTTTCTATTTCCTTTTTCATATTGATATAGTTTGCAGTGAGTTCATCATAACTTTCCTGTAGTTTCTGATAGGTCATTGAGAGGTCATGGAGCTTCCTGACAACCATTGCTTTGATCTCAATATCTGATAGTTGAGTTGCCTCCATTTCATTTAGCATTCTTTCTGGAGCTTCCTCCTTTCCTTTCATTTGGGGATTGTTTCTTTGTCTTCCCATTGTTTGTAAGTCTCTTGTTATTAGCCTCAACTTCTTAAATTGATCTATTCTGGCTCCCTGGGTTTGTGGTGTGACCTTCTGTGGTAAAATACCTGTGAGATTCAGTGGTGGATTCTCCTTCGGATATCCTGTTGTTCACAGCTTCCACTGTCTCATCAGCTGGGATATCCTCTTTTTGGGACCAAGTCTGTTTTTTTTCACAGTTCCAGGGTTTTTTTTTGTTTGTTTTTTGTTTGTTTGTTTTTTTGTTTTTTTGTCTCACTCATGGGTATTTAAAATGAGAAGAGTGGGAAAAATGAGAGAAGAAGAAAGAAGAAAAATAGGAAGGTAGAAGAGATAAAATTGGAAAGAAAGGAAGAGGGAATAAAACAAGAAAGAAGTAAAGAGAGGCAAAGGGAATTTGGGAATAAAAAAGAAGACAAAAATAATAAAGAAGTAATAATTAAAAACAATTATATCAATAGACAGGCACAGAAACAAAAAAAATAAAAACAAACAAGCAAAACAAAAAACAAATACAAACAAACAAACAGAAAAACAAATAGTGTTCCAGCCACGTTGGAGGCTTAGGTGGACACACTGTGCCTCCTGTCACAACCAAAATTAAGGACAACAAATAGTTAGAAACAAGAAAACATTCAGAGCTAATAGAAAATTGAACTATATGGAAGTCCAACAACCATTCATCCAGAACGGTAAGAGGGGCGGAGTCGCTGCAGGAAAATGTGGAGGCAAGAACCTGGGAACACGGGTGGCAGTGGTTGGTGGTTCCCAAGTGTGCAGGCAGCTGGCAGGCCCACAGGCAGCGGCTGGCGGCTCCTGGGCACGAGGTGGCAACTCTGCAGACCCAGTAAGGCCGCACAAGGCACCTGGCTGACCAGGTGTTCCCACATTCGCGTGCGCAGATTATCCAGGTGAAGGGGAAGCGGCAGAAGGGACTGTAATCCAAGACAGAGCAGAGCAGACACCATTGTTCCCTCTCAGACCCCGGCCCTGCATACAGCTTCACAACCCAGCAACTGGGCTTCCCCCCACTGGGGAACACCTAAGGCTCTACCCCTCACTACATAACAGCCTCGCCCAGACCAAAACCAAAACAAAACAAAAACCCCACCAAAAATGGCTCAAACTGGAGAACAAATCAGAGCCCCAGAGCCAATTCCTCTAAGCCATGAAGAGATAGCCAACCTATCAGATGCACAGTTGAAAGCCCTGGTGATCAGGATGCTCACAGAATTGGTTGATTTTACTCACAAATTAGATGAAAAAATGCAGGTTACAATATGTGAAATGAAGGAAGACACATGGAGAATAGATAGAGATGGAAGGAAAACTGGGACTCAAATCAATGGAGTGGACCAGAAGGAAGAAACTAACAACCAAACAGAAAACAAGGAAGAAACAGGAATTAAAAAAAGTGAGGAGAGGCTTAGGAACCTCTGGGACATTGTTAGACGTCCCAACATCCGAATTATAGGGGTGCCAGAAGGGGAAGAAGAAGAGCAACAAGTGGAAAACTATTTGAACAAATAATAAAGGAGAACTTCCCCAATATGGCAAAGGAAATAGACTTCCAGGAATTCCAGGAAGCTCAGAGAGTCCCAAAGAAGTTGGACCCAAGTAGGAACACAGCAAGGCACATTATCATTACATTAGCCAAGATTAAATTGAAGGAGAGAATTCTAGAAGCAGCAACGGATAAGGGGACAGTCACCTACAAAGGAGTTTCCATCAGACTGTCAGCTGATTTCTCAAAAAAGACCTTCCAGGCAAGAAGGGGCTGGAAAGAAGTATTTGAAGTCTTGAAAGGCAGGGACCTACATCCAAAATTGCTCTAGCCAGCAAAGCTGTCCTTTAGAATAGAAGGGAAGATAAAGTGTTTCTCAGATAAGGTCAAGTTCAAGGAGTTCATCATCACCAAGCCCCTATTATATGAAATTTTAAAGGGACTTATCTAAGAAAAAGAAGATAAAAAATAGGACAGTGAAAAGATAGCAAACTCGCAGCTATTAACAACCACACATAAAACAAAAGCAAACACCTAGAACAGGAACAGGACCACAGAAATGGAGATCACATGGAGGGTTAGCAACAGGGGAGTGGGAGGAGGAGAGGGGGGAAAAGGTACAGAGAATAAGTAGCATAGACAGTGGGTAGAAAATAGACAGAGGGAAGGCAGGAATAGTGTGGGAAATGTAGAAGCTAAAGAACTTATGACACACGGACATGAACTAAAGGGGGGAAATGTGGGTGGGAGGGGGTCTGCAGGGTGGAGGGGAATGATGGGGGGAGAAATGAGACAACTGTAATAGCATAATCAATAAAATATATTAAATTAAAAATAAATAAAGTTCAATTCTTTGAACTTTGAAAATGTCTTGTAACATTCCAGCAAAGTAGATTTAAGAAAGCCTATATAGCGGGTAGGGGAGTATAAGAGGACTAAATGGTAATGGTAAAAAAAAAAAAAAACAACAACAACAATGCAATACAAACTTTTTAAAAAGGCTATATAATCAATTGCTATTCTTGTGTTTGTGCAAATAATCAGGTTTAATGGAAACTAGATTTAATATAAGTGAATTGGTCTTGATTTGGCTCTGATAAAAATGAGGGTAATTTCAGGTGGAAAATTCTGTTTCAATAAAATCTATAACACACACACACACAAAAATAACCAAAAAAAGAAAAAGGATTTAAAAAAAAAAGAAGAGAGAAAACAAACAAACAAACATAAAACAACAACAACAACTTTTGTTGTTTTCAAACTTGCTGAGCCAGTTTTTCTGGTCTTGCAGGCTGCTATGGCTGAGGGGTGATTGTATTGCTTTTCTCTGTGTTCATTACTCAGTCATCATTGTGCTACGGTCCTCAGAGTTTATACGGTCCCCAGAGTTAGTGTGGCGCCTCTCCCCACAGGGCTTCCAGCATGTGTTCTGAGCCTCCTGGTGTGTGCGCACTTCCCTGAGTTTATGGGTGTGAGCTCGGTTCTCTGGTCTTGCGCAGCTGCCTGGGTTGGCGCCAGTGCAGCTTTCTGTGGTGGCTCTGGGCCTATGATCCCACAGCCATCTCCCATCTGCACCTATGACCCTAAGCTGCTTGCGTTCGCATGCCCTGTGCACTGGTGACTATGGTCCCACCGCTGTCTCCAGTGACCAGCGCCTATGCTTTCCCGAGTTCCTATGATCCCTCGACCATGTGCATTCTCATATGGGTGTCTATTTTCATGCAGCTATCTCACTTCACACGCGCCGCTGTCTGCAGTTGGGGCGATTATGATCGCTGAGCTCACAGTTGCCCCAAAAACTCAGTTCAAAGTCAAGCAGTGACCTGGCGCGGGGCAACCACTATCACTCCATCCGCAGTCGCCTTGGCCCCTAGGATTTCTCAACCGGTTTCAGCGGCTGACCCAGCTCCCTCCCTAGGGCCCTGGGGCAGGCTAGGCAGAGTGCTGGGACCTCAGCCGCCCTGCTCTCTGCCGCTGATCCCTGGGCTCCTATTGTTCTGAAGTACTCTCCTTCCCCACTGGTTTTTCAATGTCCGCTACAATTTTCGATCTCTTATTCTCAAATATGCTGTGTTACTGTTCCTTGTCTGCTCTGTTCTTCCGTAGATCGGCCAGGTTTTTCTCCCGTGTGTAGGGGGAATGGAATCTGCTCCCTCCTACCACACCGCCACCTTCTCTCCTGAAATTTTAAATTATGTATTTTCCTATATGGTCCATACTACAGAACTTTGGAGATTTTTCATTCACACACAAGTTAATTCCAAATTCTCTTTGTTTGTATGGACAGATTGGAAACTGAAACAATAGTTATGTCAAATATGTAAAATATTTGACTAAATATTGTGTTATGCAAGTTCTCAACATAATTTAAAATGAAAGAATATCAGCAAAATATTATTTTCAGTAGTTTATACTACTTATAGGCACAGATACACAACACAAAAAAAGTTCATCTTGCCCTGGCTGGTGTAGCTCAGTGGATTGAGCGCGGGCCTGCGAACCAGAGGATCGAGGTTCGATTCCCAGTCAGGGCACATTCCTGGGTTGCAGGCCAGTTCCCAGGAGGGGACACACGAGAGACAACCCTACATTGATATTTCTCTCCCTCTCCCTTTCTCCTACCCTTCCCCTCTAAAGATAAATAAATAAAAATCTTAAAAAATAATAAAAAAGTTTAAAAAAAGTTCATCTTTTTTTAGCAAATATAAAAAAAAAACAGAAGTAGGCTGACTACATTAGGCATTTAACAATGTTAATTTTTAAGAACCAGTCATATTTGAAAGGAAACTTTTCATGTCAGAAATTCTATTCCAAATATGAATCTCTTGGAATAAAATATTGAGAACTTGCTAATTTTAATATTAAAGATTTTTAAAAATTAAAAATCTTTAATATTAACATTTTTCCAAAATGTTGCTTTTTATTAAAGCTATTATCATTAAACAAAACCCGCTTTCTATGAAAAATTTTGAATATTTTTGGTTATTATTTATAGTCACAGATGTGGCATTGTTTTCTATAGCTTAGTCTGTATTTTAAATTTTAAATGTCTAACATTTTACTAAATTTTCTAAATGCATGACTGCTTTGAAAATAATCAAAAAAATTAGACAGTGGTTTCTGAAACCTAGTCTCATTTATTTTACTTTATGATATCTGACTATTTTGCATGTTCTTCAAATTTAAATGACATTGCATAGGTTAATAATTGTGGGGTCTTCTCCTAACAAAGGGATTATTGTATAGATTGCTTTTGTTCATTCATAATCTGTTTTCATTTTGTGTTCATGTTCAGATGCAGCAGGGAGCAGCTCCCTTTGGTCAATTATCAGACATCTGCTTTTAAATTAGGTACCATATATATTGTTAACTGTGAAATCTAAGAAACTTATTTATGATCTGGCTTAATAATGTGTGCTGAGAAGTACCCAGTGACTTTAAAATTAATATAAAAATCATATTTTAAAAATAGATATTCTAAAATAACATTGTCATAAATATATAAAATAGACACATCACTGATGAATATTCAACAAAATCAAATATAACTTCACACATGCCATATTACATCTTATTGCAATTAAAACTTTCAAGATGTCTTCAGTTAGCTAATAAAATGCCTATATTATTTATATGTCAGTTTACTTAAAAATAATATATTAAGATTTTGCACAGTATTTTCTTTTCTTTTAACAAAAATGACACCACAAATAACTGGTAAAATAAAGTAATAGTCATGGTATTTTCTTTCCAAAAAATTAGAAACAGTTGAAAAACTAAACGGAAATACTTGAAGAAGTAATATTGCCTTCATTCATTTCTAAAGCACTACTTAAAAAAATTCAACACTGTTATCATTATTACTGCTTGTATTTCCCCAATATATTCTCTTAAGTCATCACTCTGTATCTCTTATACCACCTTTTAAATAACAATATTTGCACTTGGGCATTTTGAACACTGAGAATGTAAGTATCTCTTCCCAATCTGTGATCTAGGTTTATTACATAAACTATATCAGATGTTAACCTAATCAAGTATATTTAGAAATTCTTCTAAGTGAGGAAAATGTGCATTCTCATTAAAATCACACAATTAATTTTTTTTAGGTTTCTCCCTTTATAGCTCCAAGTTCAGCATTTTTCTGGGATTATGTTGTGGACCATTCAGCCTGGTTTCAGGAGTTGTAACCCTCATCCCATGGTGGGCTGAGTAAGAGCCTAGGGATCCACTTCCTCTGGGTCTGTTCTGTCAAGAGGACGTGACCTACTAAGGAGACAAAGCTTATCTCCCTGGTAGGAGCACTGCTTCTGCCTCATCCATCTCTGGCCCCAATGCTTGGTTGGCAGTCAATGACAGGTAAGACTCCTCATGGGAGGGGCAACCTAAGCCAGACACAACCACTTGGGAGGCCCTCATGGAAGGACTCAGGAGGCTGCAGCAAAGAGGATGTGATGGACCCTCGCCCCCCCATAACCCAAGTCCCCATTTCCATCTGAGAGATGTCTTCTGCTTCTTGAGCCTAATCGGCTTAAAGCCTGAAACTATGACAGCAAGCAGTGCAGCCCTGTTCTGGCCAGAACAGTTCCCAGGGTGATTGGACATAAGAAAGAATTCCTAAAGTCCTGTGAAACCTGCTTTGCTAAGAGTGCTCTTATTTACATGATAAGGGTCCGAGGAGGAAATGAGTATGTCTCCCAAAGTTTTGCAAACCCCTTTTCTGACAGACACTGACTCAGATTAAGCCCTCAGATTGCTTTGAAATGTTATCCATTGTTTGATCCTTGCCCCTGACATACCTGTATTCCTGTGTATTTGAACCCAATAAAAGCCCAGTGAGGAAGGCACTCTAGGTCATTCTCCTCTGAGAGTTTGACCACCTTTCCTCCCCAAGCAGATCATGTCTTGGTAGTTTTATTTTCATCTGTGACAGAGGGATGGGGCTTTGCAGGCAGAACACCCCCACACACATCTGGCGCCCAGGACAGGCCCCCCCACCCTACAGGATTATACATTCTTAAATTTATTTTACCAACACTTTAAAATTGCTTTGTATTATTTGAAAAAAAATATTTCCTTAGGTGCAGTGCAGAGTGTAAGCCACGGTTTTACCTTGATTAGAACTTTAATTTGCTAATATGTGTGAAATATGAGAAAAAGGTTTGTTAAAACAGTAAAAATTACTTGGAGTAGAATGAAATACTTGATATAGTGAAAACTTACCAATGAACTTTTTTTTAATTGGAGAATATTCACTTTAAGATTCTTTTTTGAGGATTCTCTTAATGATAGTGGACAAAACTTGAAATCTAGAGGATGGCATTAGTTCAAATCGATGAGCCACATTTAACTCTAACTGAAGTGTCTTGGATTTGGTAAAATGAACTGCCCAGAAATGACTTCAGGAGATCCAGGTAATAGGAAGGGCAACTTGTAGATGTTTAACTATCCAGCATCACATCCTAAACTCCAATTAGAAGAAAAAAAATGCATGCTTGAAATATGTAATACAGGAGCCTAGCAACTGAAAATACTGTAAAAAATATAATGAACTCTGTAGCCATATTTGGTCAATTACCAGTAGAATCAAACAAATATGTAAGTACAATTTTTAATAACTGACTCAATAGTGTGGCTTATACAATTATGCTACAGTTTTTATCAGTGAATTTTCTTCCATGAGCAAATTTTATTTTGAAAAAAATAAACCTATTTTTACTTATTAAGTGTAAATTCCAATTTGGTGGAAATTGTTTTCTTGCTCTCTGGAAAGAACAATGAAGAAAAACAATTCTAACGAGCACATTTGTTACTAAGCACCAAAAATAAACATTCTTAGATGAGAGATTAAACTTTCCATAAATTAGACATTGACAATTAAACTTTTACCTTGAATATATGTAAACTGTTTTAAGTTTTAATAGTTTTTATATATCCTTTTAGAAAAGGCCATATATCAAAATACTCTCTCATATTGTCACGTTATGGCGTGATATAACAGCACAGATTAGATATCAACATAGCTGTGTAAGAATAGACTGTAAGCACATCTCGCTCTTTTGTCCCCATTTTGTACCATTCCTATGTCACATCTCCTCCCCTTCCCACTTCCCCTACTCACTAACAAGTTCATGCTCACTTTTTTTTGTGTGTAAACAAACTTTCAAAGAATAAGATTAAAATATTCTAGTTCTCGTTTAATTACAAACTTCACAAAAGCAAAAATGCAAACAATTAAAAGTATAAAAAATAAATAGTATTAAAAACTGAAGCTTAAAGACACTGTATAATTTGATCAAATTCAATAAGGTACAATGCCTATTTTCTCTTTGAAAAAATGAGATATTTTCTATTTTTAGATATAAGTCATTCCTAAATATTGGATATTTTTAATTACATCTCTAGGTTGCAATGAGGTCATTACAATAAAGACTATTTTATTGGATTCAATATAATTATATATTTTCTGAAGAATTTTTATTTACGTAATATTTGGACCTTCAAAGTAGCTATTAAACAAAAAATAATCATCATATACACAGGTTATGTTACATGTAAAGAAATTAGCATATAAAAATTAATATATTGCTCAAAATTAATCTGCTGCCTGTAACCCAAAACTACTGATCTGCAATCAGCATTTTTTCCAGTAGAGAATAATGGCTTCATGGTAACTGCATAACTATTTTAATTTAAAAAAAGTGGTACTATTGCCAGAAGAAAAAAAAATGTGAATATTCTGGGAAGGTTTAAACTTTTTCCTACATATCCCACAATGTACAATGAATTGTTATATAGTTTATTTTGATCCTATAAATAACTTTACATATTGTGATTTTTAGCCAATTCATAAATTAGGAAATGGATTGTTAAGGAAACGTAATAAATCTATGTTCCACATGAAATTATGGATCTGGAGTTTCAATCCAGATTAATCTAACTGCAATACAAAGCTAATTTTAGTACTACACTAATTATTAATTAAGAATGACTAGGTTGCATTGTCTACAATAGCAATAAAACTGAAAACATTGGGGAAAAGCACATATATTGGATATTTAGGAATATATTTTGTATAATGCAATTATGTTTAATAATTTTCATTGGAAACACTCTGTCCAATCCTCATAACAGTTTTCTCTTTCCCAATACTCTTTTATAATACCATTGCTCTAGTTTCAGGTGATTCTTATTCATAAAAAAGACTTTTATTTCAGGTTCATTGAGATATAATTGACATATAACATTGCTTAAGTTTATATTATAACTGAAAGTTTGCGCACTTTGACCAACACCTCGCCATTTCCCTCACTCTCATCCCCTAGAAACCATCAATATACTCTGTTTCTATGAGTTCAGTGTTCATAAAAAAAGTATTTTAGATATGATGCCATTAGTTGAACTCAGATATGGTGGCAAATTATTTACTATGAAAAATTCATTTAATGCCAACCTTTGTTGTGAATGGGGATCTGTGAACTTATATGTTCTATTTTTAGAATATATTTATATCTAACTTCTAGATGTAAACAGTATATATTGTATACCTGGTTCTTTCATTGTTTCACCTATCAGACTTTTTTTTCAAAAGTACTCTCAAAGAGAAGTAGTCAGTACTCTATGCTGTAACTTTAATCCATGGTGATCAATTTTCTTTTTTTTTTTTTCTCAAATTAGATGGACTTTAACCAAGTAGTGGCAGAAGGAAAATGTGTTTCAGATTAGTTTGTTAGTGGCAAGTCAGCCATATGTACAGAGTGCATATGTGGTATGCAGTTAAATCATGTGAGACAACATGCAGATGTTCCATTAGATCGGTTACAGTCACTGTTCAATTTACCTTCTTCTGTTGATTGATTTCCAAATATTTCTTTTCTACAAACAATACTCTAATAACCAACTTCATATGTGTCTCATCATGAACATGTACAAGAATTTCTCTAATGTACACACATACCTAAAAATTATCACTGTGTAATAACATTTGTTTATATAGTAATTTGTTGTATATTCCATCATTTTCTATGTAGTTGAAATAACATACTACAAGGGAAAGTGACACATATCAGATCTGGAGTGATGGCGCCCAGCCAGTTTTCCCTGAGACGCCACTCATGCTTTTAAGTAGCACAGTGTTTGTCATTTTCCTCTTCATTGCATGTGGCCTATTTACAGTTGACAGCATCTACTTCATTGCTGTTCACAGCTCAGTGACAGATATTAGCTGCCAATCATGTAAGAAACTTCTGCTTGATCAGGCTCCAGAGTCAGACAGAAATGGAAATGATAGGAATGGTCAATAATAAGTGGTACAAGATAATGAATGACAATACAGGGCATTGGCTTTACTATTTTTAAAATAATTTATTATAAAATTCCCATGTTGATTACTTACAGCCACAAAATCTTTGATATTACTTTCAGTAAGAAGTGAAGTGTATTTTCCCAATCTCTCTCCCTTGATCTTACAACTTGTTTGGCACTAGCAATGATAATGTAGTGAGGCTTCTGTGATTCATCCTTAGGAGACCTAGTAGCTTTGGTTCTCACATTCCTGGATCCTGAGACTGCGAAGCTATGCAAACAACTGGAATTACAGACCAAAGGGGAAAAGCCCAGCTGTCCCACCAAATCCAGTCATCCCAGCCAAGCTACTAGAAAATTGTACTTGAACAACAATTAAAATAAAATTAAAATTAAAAAAAAGAAAACAGATGTGTGAGTTATCTTAGGCATGACCAGCAGAGAAACCATGCAGGTAACCCATAGAATCAAAATAAATAATAAAACCATTGTTTTAAGTCACTGAATTTTGGAGTAGTTTTCTACATAGCCATAGATAAATAAAATTTTGCCTTTTGGTATTATGGGAATAAAAGGTAATGTTTATCTAGTCATTGTATACATATGTCTCTTCAAAAAATTAACTCATATCTATGTTCATTTTCCTGATACCCATTATTTCCTCCCAATAATTGTTGGATAATTTAAAAATAATTTTATTACTCATATTAATAGTAAGCATTAATGACCATTAGTATATAAGTAATAATTATAAAGAATAGTAATTTTATCCTTTAATTCATAAATTGTAAACATTTTTATTTTGAAAAATAATTTGTATTGTGTAATATATATTCAGATAAAATCATTTAAATGTGATCTTGTGTATTTTTTAATCAAAATTTAGTTCCATCCTGAATCAATTAAACCACATGCAGAGGTCACATTGGAACATTGCTGTCACCAAATACAAATGCTTCCTTTGTCCTGCTAGCCTTAGTTATGATTTACTTTATGGGATACTTTTCTAACAAGCATCAAAATCCTGGTTGGTAATGACACACTTAAGACCCTTTGATGTACACTCCTTAATCTTAGAATATTCAACAAAGGGCAAAAACAGAAGCTAATATTTGAACCTCCTGTAGTATACATAGTGAGAAAGGCCCTCCTGGGCTGATGATAGCAGAAATTCCACTTTGGCTCAGTTCTGAAAATCAAAATTGCAAAGGAATTATAACCCAGTTTAGAAGTTTCCACATTGTCTCTTCAGACAAGAGCTTGATCTATTTTAGAGGCATTATACCAAAGATCTATTGATTCTTTGCTAATGAAATAGGGAGCATGTTTCTTTTTCTTTTTTTCATCCAATGCTCATATAATTCTTCCAAGTAGTTTAAAGTCTTGCATCAGTGGAATAGCTCTGCTGCTTAAAATTAGTAATCCCTGCCTGGAATTCTCTGGCTCAGCCTAAATCCAGAGTTGGCACAGCTATTTGCCATAATGGGATTAGAAATATCATCTGAGCTGTCATCAGACATTGCTTATGTGTGGTCTCAGAAACTGTAGTACATCATGATTATAACATGATAATAATACCTGCATTTGAATTACTCTTTCCCATTTAATAAGAAAATGAACTAAAATTTAAATATAGTATCATGTTACATTTCTTCAAAAAGTCATAACTATAACATTTATTTCAAATCAATTGACACAAAACTATTGTTTCCCACTATATTTTGATACTTTGACCTAACTTTCTTAAGTTAAAAATACTTACATAAGCTATTTTTTAAACATAAGGACCTATTTTTTTATTGATTGATTTTAGAGAGAGAGGGAGAGAAATATCAATTTGTTGATCCACTTATTTATGCATTTATTGGTTGCTACTTGTACATGTTCTGATGGGAATTGAACCCACAACCTTCGTGTATCAGGATGATGCTTTAATTAAGTGAGCTGCCCACCTAGAGCTATCTGAATTATTTTGGGGAAAATGATATATTGTATTATTTGTGGCTTAAATATCCTATAAATGCATATTTATAGACATTCTTACATAATCTTTGAAATGCTGGGATATACAATTTTAAAAATTCTTAAATGACCCATTTTCTTATATCTATGCCTCATACAAAAACACACAGCATATGTCACTTTAATATTCAATAAAGATCCATTTTCATTTCAGAGATGTGTGATAAATTTTTATTGGGCACATTTAGTTAATAACTGTATACGTTAATCACTTTGGCAGAGGCAGAACCCTGGGGCAAGAGGAGTAGGAGTTTTTCCATACTGATAAGCCTCCCCTTGCAGTCCCCAGAGAAGTCCAGAAAATAGGACCCAGATTTCAAGTACTTACAATTCTTGAATTAAAGATACATATTTCTTCTTATTATAATTTAATGCTCATGAGTTCTTAATAAAACATTTAATTGAAAATATCTTTTAAATTTGATGTGAAGTTTATGATCTTGTTAAAATGGTTTAATTTTAATAAATTAAAAAATATTTTTCAATAAAACTTACAATGATTTGTTTCAAAATGCATCACTCATTCTGATAATAATTCAGTTGCACAAAGAAGACTGAAGTACAAATGTCTTTGCTAAATCCTACATCTTAGGTAAAGAGTTGTTTGCAAAGAACACTGTGTTACCACAGAGAGACATTTAAAGCTATTCCATAAATATTAGGTATGAAGTTTAAGTACACTTTGATATTCAGTGTAGCATTTCATTTAATGACACTGATCCTGACATTTAATATAGAAAAAACTATCGTTTGTTTATTTGCTTTTTTTTTTTTTTTTGGTGTGTGTATAACAAATCTGGATTATTTTTATAGCTACCTCTTTCATAAATTACAAATGCATGTAAAAAGGAGTGAATTAATTGGATTTACAGTTCAAATAATTTTCATGGAAAGAAATTCATTTCTGAAAGACTTCTCACAGACAATCCAATTCAGTTACCTGGTCAACTTTCCTCCTCATTTCCTTGGCCAGAATGGTAATAATGTGGTCCCCTGCAGTAGAGTTTCAGGATGTTTAGATCAGAGTTTATTTCCTCATTTCCTCTGCAGATCCTACAGTCATTCCCAGCATTGGAAAGACATTTACTGAGTCACTGTTTCTTGTTTTGATGACTAAAATTTAAGATTGTAGCCTTCTGTTTTAATTCCAAATGCATTAAGTCCACTAGAATAGTGGAGTTTCAGGTTAGTACTCAACTGGAATTTTTTCCTAATCTATTCTTTAGTCCATGACCTGGCAATCTGCCTTGTATTTCATTCATTCTTAGGCTATGTTTTGTCTTCACTTTCTTATTTTCTCCTCGTGTGTGTGTGTGTGTCATAGCAAATGGTAAATTTATTGCATAAGGGCATCTCTTACACATTCTCTTTACTGTTGTTCAAACTCAGTTGTCTCCATTTCCCCCATACCACTGTCCTCTGCTCCTCCAACCCTCAATTCTACCCCCATTTGGCTTGGTTTATGGGTCCTTTATATTGGTTCCTTGACAACCCTTTCCCTTCTTTCCCCCCTAACCCCCCCCACCCGGTAATAGCTACACCAGCCAGGGCTATCATTGGTATTTTAATAGGAATGTGTTGAATCTATAAACTGCTTTGGGTAGTATAAACATTTTGATGATGTTAGTTCTTTAAATCCATAAACATGATACATACTTTTATTTATTTATGTCTTTCTCAATTTCTTTCTTCAGTGTTGTATAGTTTTCTGACTACAGGTTTTTCACCTCTTTGGTTAGGTTTATTCCTAGGTACTTTATTTTTCTTGACACTATATCAAATGGGATTTTTTCCTGATTTCTGTTCTGATATTTCATTGTTGATGTGCAAAAATGCCTTCAATTTCTGAATATTGACCTTGTACTCCACTGTTTCCCCAAATTCACTTATTAGGGTGATTAGTTTTTTGGTGGGTTCTATAGGATTTTCTAAACACTATCATGTCATCTGCAAATAGTGACAGTTTTGTTTCTTCCTTTCCGATTTAGGTGACTTTTATGTCTTTTTTTTTTTTGCCTGATCGCTGTGGCTAGGACTTCCAATACTATGTTGAATAGAAGTGGTGAGAGAAGACATCCTTGCCTTGTTCCTGATCTTAATGGGAAAACTTTTAGTTTTTGCCATTGAGCATGATGTTGGCTGTAGGTTTCTCGTATATGGCTTGCCTTTATTATGTTGAGGTATGCTACATGTTCTACTCCCACTTTGCTGAGTGTTTTTATCATAAATAGGTGCTTTACTCTATCAAATGCTTTTTCCACATCTGTCGATATGATCAAGTTATTTTTGTCTTTCCCTTAATTTATGTGATGTATTGTATTGCAATTATTGATTTGCGAATATTGTACCACACAGCCTTCCTGGGATGAATCCCACTTGATGACAGTGTATGATTTTTTTTAATGTATTGCCAGATGTGGTTTGCCAATATTATGTTGAAGTTATTAGCATCTATGTTCATCAGAGATGTTGGCCTGTAGTTTTCTTTCTTTGTTGTGTCTTTATGCGATTAGGATGATGCTGGCTTCTTTTAAAGAGTTTGGGAGTCTTCCTTCCTGGATTTTTTGGAATAGTCTGAGAAGGATAGGGTTTAGCTCTTCCTTAAATGTTTTGTAAAATTCTCCTGTGAAACCATCCAGTCCAGGGTTTTTGTGTGCTAGTATTTTTTGCTTAGTACTTCACATTCTCCAGGTTTTGTTTTTGTTTTTTTTTTGTTTGTTTGTTTTGTTTTTTTTTTGGGGGGGGTCTATTCAGGCTTTTTGCTCCTTCTTCATTCATTTTTGGAAGATTATATTTTTCTAGAAATTTGTCCATTTCACTCAGGTTTTCAAATTTCTTTGCATATGTATTTTTATAGTGATTTCTTACAATTGTTTGTATTTCTGTGGTATTAGTTGTAATCTCTCCTCTTTCATTTTTTATTTTATTTATTTGGGTCCTTTCTCTTTTGTCCTTGATGAGTCTGGTTAAAGGCTTGTCAATTTTGTTTATCTTTTCAAAAAACCAGCTCCTGGATTTATCGATCCTTTGAATTGTTCTTTTAGTCTCTATGTCATTTACTTCTACTCTGATTTTGAATATTTCCTTCCTTCTACACAGTCCGCGTTATCTTTGTTGTTCCTCCAGTTCTTGTAGATGTAAGGTTAGGTTGTTTATTTGAAATGTTTGTATCTTTTTTAGGTAGGCCTATGTTGCTATGAACTTCCAAGTGGGGGGTTGGGCATGCCTGACTGTGAGAGGACCTGCCTGGCTGCTAGGAATCTCTGGAGTTCTCTCCCTGGATATCCAGTCCTCAGCCTGCTGCTCTTGCTGGAGACTCAGACCCAACTCTCCACTCTGCACAGGCACCTGCTCAGCAGCTGCACTGGGTCAGGTCCCACAATGCCTTAAGCATACCACTTTCTGTTCATCCTGCACAGCTGGACTCAGTGGGAACAAAATGTGCTTTGTTGACAGAGTCACTGAGTATACAAGCACAGGTTCCCTGCCAATCCTCACCTCAGCTCCCCTTAAAAATTTGTGTGGCACCCACACTGCAGTGCCAAGCCAAAGGTTGGCTTTCCATGTGCTCCACCTCCCAACAAAGCAAACAGTCTCTCTTGAGGGGTGTATATAGCCTACTAAGTGCCTCCCACAGTTTTAGGAGATAGAGTTTCTCTCTGGATCTCCCCTGATTGGCTCTGCAGCTCTATGGTCATGCTTCTCACTGAGTACTTGTAGACCAGGTTTTCCAAACTGTGTATATTCTTGCAGGTCTCTCCCAGTTAGGGTTGGAGGTTTCCCTGTGCCTGACCCGGGCCCCCACTCCAGGAGAGGAGGGAGCCACTAAGCTGCATTTCTGTCTGATCTCTCCTCTGCTTCAGGCACCTTACACAGGACATTTCCCCTTCAACTTATAAAATCTGTAATTGAATGGTGCAAAGCATCCTCTGTACTTCTTGGCTTCTAAAATTTAAGAAGGGAAACGGTTATCAATGAAGATGTATGAAGGACCAATGGACAAAGCCAAAGGAGGGTAGGATTGAGGATGGGGGTGGGAATCAGTGGGGTTAGGGAAAGTGGTGGTGGGAAAATGGAGACAAGTATATTCAAACATTAATAAAAAAGAAAAATTCATATCAGCTGAAATTCTGTTGATTGTTCATGACACTTTTGGAAGATCAGCTAAAAACCCACTCTGGGGACACAAGCAAGTGGGATGAGCTCCACCTGCTTGGCTGCCATCTCTCCTCAGCTCCCTATTTTTGATCAGAAATTGGAGTTCTATCCTTGGACTCCAGTCACGTCAAATTGTTCAGCAAACTGATGGATACTCTTGAATCCAATCACAGAAACTATTGTTCATTATTTTCCTGTCCTATATTTTTCTACTGCACTCTGAAAACTTCTATAAACATAGGTTTGCCTAAATATGTTATATTGAACTGTCACAACATTTTTATAAACTATTTATCTCATTTATTACCCATTTATGTTATTTATAGATGATAGATTGATAAAGATACCATGCACATATTCTAATAGTATATATTATAGTATATACAAAAGTGTATGTTACCATATATAACAAGTACACATGCAACAGATGTGTTTATAATAATAACTAAAAATAATTGAATATTTTTATGTTTCATACAATATACTGAGCAATTTTCACATATTGAATCATAATGCAAATATTATTTCACATACTTTACATATGAAGCAACAAAAGTAAAAAAACACATGGCATTTAAATAAACTTCTTAATTTTATGCAGCTAATAAATGGCAGAAAAGGAATCCTATTCACTCAAACTGGACTTTTCAAAGGAAACATTTTATTATACATACATAAATTCTAACAAAATTTCAGAATCATTAAAATGATACATTAGAAGATGGTGTTCTAAGGGCTTGTCCTAGGAAATAACATTTTCCCTTTGTTAGTGAGGTTCTCTGACACTGCCTCAAGGGAAGACAGTTTCCGTCTCTCATCACACCACATATTTCCTGCAGTCAGGCCTTAGCCAGCAAGGTGGAGGAGATTGCTATAGGCAGCACTGAGGATTGCCTGAAGCCTAGCTGTAAGGCTTCTCTGAAATGGGAAGACATTAAAACACTTGACATACACTCTACCTTCCAGGGAAGGTTTGGGATTGAGCGGTAATTCATGAGAGGAATTTTGCTGCTTAATCCCAATGTCCATTGATTGCATTTGATCAGGCTTCACAGTTATATAATGATATGGTATTAAGAAGAGCTAAAGAGTAATTGTGGCTTCAGAAATACATTTCTGTAATATGATGCTACATAGAATATAACCTTAGACTCCACTTAGAACATAAGTAATTGCAAACTTTACTATAATTATACAACATATATTATAATTGTATACACATAATTATAATCATATATGATGATGTAGTTCCATGTTGCAATTTGTTTTAAATATATCCATAGTAATTTGGGGATTATTTTATTTCAAATTCTAAGCAAAAATAGATCTTTCTCAAACTGATGATATGTGTGACATATGGAATTATGCATATAAATACCAATATTAGAAAAATAATATGGCATATATAATAATATATAGAGAGTGAAAAAGAGTGCATATCACATAAATTTGGTTATTAAATATTATAAATATTATATTCTGAATGTTAAATATTATTTTTTTACTGTGACTATAGCTGCAGGTTTGGTACCAACTTAGCATGAGAAGAGTATACCATAACCATGAGACATGAATTTCCTGTCTTAACAACACCTTCAGAATGTGTGTGTATTTGTATTATGCATATTTATTTATACTAATTTGTTTAAATATAAAGATATGGTATACATATTATATATTAATATATTAAACAAATTTTAATTTCACCCTATAAACTTTGGGACTCTTTTAGAAAATGTAAATATAAAATTGTAAACTTTTTATTTAAAAAAATTGGGAGAAAATCTTTGGGATCTCAATCTAGGCAAAAACTTTTTTACTTTTTATTATATTTTATTGTTTAAGCCATTACAATTAATCAAATTATATTTTAAAATTTATAACACTATATAATTATATGATTACTTTATTCTTACATATTATCACTTTTTATATCAGCCCCCAAATCCCAATATCTTATTCTGAAAACTTAATTTCTCATCTGTTTGAAAAATAATTATTTTTCTTCTTTTTCTAATGCAGGACCAAATAATGTTTTTCATCTTGAAATAATATATTACTTCTTCTTTTTATGTTTTCATTTGGCAAAATACTGATTAATTATAAAGCGATACTGAATATTATAACTATTCAGTTCATTACACTAAAAGTAAAATTTCTACCTCTTGCCTTGACTTGCTCATATTCGGTGTCCTCATAAAATTTGGCTTTATGGTTCTCTTATTTTCTTGCAAGTTAATTTTGTAAACATGAGTAAAACTTCTGAAGAAGTTGCAACAAAACTTGTTTATATATATATATATATATATATACATGTAAAATTTAAATATATTTAAATGTTATAATAAAATTATCAGCTTTCTGAATTATTCAAACACTTTTTATTAAATATTTGTTGAAATATTATATTGCATTTAGGGCAGCTAATTATTTCTAAGAACAAATACCCAGTAAGGATTTGAGAGATTTTTTTCCTGCAAATAATTTTAAGATCATTACTTTTTCATAATTTAATACATGGTACTGAAAATTTTATATCATTTATTGTAAATTAAATTTTACTGTCACATAATAAAAAGTTAACATGAGATGAATAAAGAATAATAGTTTAATTAGTCAGATTCTAACCTTTAGAATGAATATATTATATTTATGGGTATTTGCATGTATCTCTCTGTGCATATAATATTTTAAGGGACCAGAGTAGCCCCTAAAAGACTTACAAATACCATGAAACCAAGAAGTGATGATGCAATAAAAGGAGAGTGCACATGAGAGGCAAAAAATGGTTACGAAGTATGTAGAGGTATAACCAAAATAAAATTAAAGAAAGAAGATGTCTTATTAAGAAGTAGGAGAGCATAGAGAGGCAGTTTGTATTTGGAGAAATATGAAGACTTTGTGTTGGTGAAAGAAAGAGGGTGAATTCTCAGGGAAAAAATCTACCCAAGGGAGATAGGTATCAGTGGCCAATGGTTACATTTTATTCTAATGACGACTAGATGCCTGGTCAGACAGCTATATACAAGGGGTCAGCACAGCCCATCCATCAGATTTACATTGGGAAAGAATACAGTGACAATTACATGGAGGGTTGAGTACAGGTAAGTGGGGGAGTGGGTAGAATAAATTGCAGCAGAGGTTCCTATTAAAATAATTGCAGTAATTTTGTAAGTAATGGGGAATGATATAAGAAATATTTAGTATTTAACATCACTAGATACTAACATTTTATTTCATATGTGGATGTGCACACTTATGCATGAAGAAGGAGTGAAGAGCAAAGAAGATATTAGTTCTGACACCTAAAGAGGGCGAGAGATACAAGTGGGGCCCCCCAAATGGATTTATTTTTTTAAATTGCATATTTATTTGTACATGTTTAAACTTTAGTCACCTTCAAATTACTTTCCATTTGATGCAATACACCTATCGAGACTTTTGTCCACTGCTAAAAACAGTTTTTGAACTCATCAAATTTGATGCCTTTTAGTGCTTCCACCATTTCCTGTTTCACCACTTGCACATCAGCAAGTATTTCCCTTTGAGGACTTTCTCACCCAGGGAAACAAACAACAACAACAAAATTGTCCCGGTAGAAATTAGGTGAATAGGGAGGGTGGGACATGGGGATCATGACATTTTTTATCAAAACTGCTGAACACTCAACACGATGTGGGTAGGTACTCTCGTAAATCACCCATCATGAAATGGGCAAATGCGTTAAAAGAATCTTTAAAAAAATAATTGAAGCCAAGCACAGCCTCTCACAACAATGCTAGCTGGTACACTGATACAGATGGATTCCTAGAACACTCACCTGGCAAGGGAAGCATGTACTACAAGGGGCCTATTCTCCAGAAGATATTTTATTTTTTTCTTGGGTTCCCCCACATACATAAGCCTGAGATAAGCAGTTTCTTACAGAAAACTTAAAGTAAACCTAGACCCCATCTTGTTCCTACCCCAATACATTTCTTGAAACACATTTCTTGAAATGAAGGTGTAATCAGTAATTGCACCTTTCTCTAAGTCTGCTTTGCCTTGAATTGTGAATTTTAATTGACATTGTGAAAGAAATATTTACACCAGCTTAGTTTTTACACTTTTGGCACAATATTATCCAAGCATTTTCTAGGCCTTAGTTTTTAGTTTCAAACTGATAAATTAATTTTTCCATAGCTTTTAAAGGATGATAATAAAATAATTTTACTTTATAAATTACATATTGTAATTTACATGAAATAAATTATTATTTAATGAGTCATTTTTTTGTGTGCTTCATCAATAAGTATATGATAACAATTTTTACATCTTTCTGTTAGTTAGAACTACCATTGAAATATATTTAATTTTTGGAAGTTTTGCCTAGAATTTCAGAAATTTATTATGGACTTTATGCGTAATAAAGATTAGTTTCAATCTTTAACTTGATAAAGTAATTTCACATATAAAAAGATATTAGCAAAACTACATGCCTTTATTACTTATTTTTAGTCTCATTATTTAATACTTATTATTCTCCACACATGTTCATTCAATCTCTTTGAATTATCTAATGACTCTCCATCATTATATTCTGGGACAATGTACTGTATCTTCAAAGATCTTTGTTCCTTGTTTAAAATAATCATCTTCCCGGCATTTCCAATGCTGGCTACTGATTCATTCCCTTACATAACTGCTAAGCAAGTCCTCTTCCAAGTGACTTCCTCGGGTACCTGGAAATTATATGATTCCCTGACTTTTTTTCTTAACCAGCCTAACAATCTCCAAATACGACTTTGTTTTCTGACCCTTCTCTACCCTAATTGCTTACTAAAATGTTCCAGGATGTCTAAATGCTTTTTAAGTTGTAATTCCCAGTAATGAATATAATTGATTTCATCAGTCTTTATATTTTTCTAGTCAAATACATCAAAATGATAACATTGCTATTATTAAACTAACACCTCAGTTTCATTTCAAATATTTTGAGCCTGCTAAGTCTCATCCCCATAAGCTTTTATCTCTCTTATGTGATTACTATACAAACTGATACTCAAATATAGTATTCTGGGAAATTTATTTACATTTTCCACACCATTTTCAAAAGAGGGGTGGTTTTAAAATTGTTTTCTAAAGAGTTCTAGTTGTGCTTTAAGATCCCATCATGAAGTGATGATGGTTAAGATACCTGATGGATGCTTTAGATACTACATCTTCAATTCAACCAGAATATAACTTTAAGAAAAAATCTATTCCATATAAGGTTTAATTTGGAGACATAACAATCATCTCACTCCTAACCAGTAAAGAAAATTAATGTGTTGCCAAATTATTTTATTTTGTGTTGCTTTAAAATAAATAACGATAAGTGTGTGTGTATATAGATATTTGAACTATTTAAGGTATCCTGCCTTTAATTTCTTTATTAAAAATGACGATGAACATCATTACATGAAAACATTGCAATGAACTCTTTATTTCTACTGTTGAGTATCTAAGGTAGAATACATAACGGTTATTTCTGTTATTGTGGTGTCTCAGTGTTTTCTCTCTGCCATTTACTGATATTTATCCAAAATTTTGAAATTGAAAGTTCTGGTGTACTCTCTCTGTCAGCTCCCTCTTTTCAGGTGCTCTGTCCCATGAACTCATCTACCTTTTTCTCCCTTGACTGTCAGGTGTATTTTCTCAAATGGATCCCTCCTTCTGTGAAGGGCTGGAGACTCCTTGAAGGCTGTTCATGAATACAATCAAAAGACTCATTTTTATTGTTTTCTGTCTCTTGAAATTATTGCCATTGTTTGCCAAATGATCATTGTTTATGTCTGTTTTTATTATGTCAAGCAGGAGATTAAATTCAACCTGACTAAAAGTATAAATCTAAAATTACTTTTACTTTTTAAAGTCCTTAACTCCAAAAGAATTAATACATGAAATAATATTAATTCATAAAATTATATATTAATATGTGGGGTAATATATTAATATATGATAAATAATAGCATATAATATACTATTTTAATATAACACCATATTCAACTTACCAAATTGCCAATATTTCTCTAGTTAACAGGTTTCATATACTATTTATAAAATACATTGTACTACAAAACCAGAATTACCTTCATGTCATTTTCAATAAATTATTAATTTTACTTCTTACTATTCCATCCTTGATAAAATGATATAATGAATTTTGATAAATAACTTCATTAAATCTGTCAGTTATTTAAAATCTGTTCAATATTTTCCCAGTTTTTCCTGAGTATAGCTTAAAATCTATCTTTTATTTAAACTAAAAAGTATATTGAAATTAAAAATATATTTATTATTATACACAAGCTTTAGTTAGTAAATTTATACACTGTTCAAATTGAGTATTTATTATGAAAGTAAAACAAATGTGGAATGGAAGATGGAAAAAAAGAAGTCAGATATTCCAATTTCTGTCTCTGATAAAAAAAATTGAGAACTGATAATGGCATAGAGAAAAATTATAGTCAGGGTCACTGGTAAGACTTAAAACCATATTTCTTTTGTTAATCAAATGTAATGAGGTGACATTGGTTAATACGATCATATAGATTTCAAGTGTACATTTCTATGATACATGATCTGTGTATTGCATTGTGTGCTCACCACACGAAGTCAAATCATCTTCTGTCTCCATGTACTTTACCTCCTTTACCCTTTACTATCTCTCAACCCCCGTCTCTCTGTTAACTGCAATGCTGTCATGTGCATTTATGAATTTTGTTTGTTTTTCTTGTTGTCACTTTCAGTTTCAGATCTCACAATGAGTAAAATCATATGATTCCTTTTTAACTTTATTTTTATCATTGACACTGTAACATATGTCTGCATTTTTCCCTCCTTCGTCCACCTCCACCTAGCACCCATCTTCCCCTTCCCTCTGGCCATCACCACATAGTTAGTTGTCTGTGTCTATCGGTTATGCATGTATATTCTTTGACTAATCCTCTAACTGTCTTTCAGTTGCCCCTCCCCTCTGACAGCTGTCTATTTTGTTCGACAGTTTATTTTATCTTTGATTCCACATAGAAGTGAGATCATATGGTGTTTTTGTTTCTCTGATTGGCTTATTTTACTTAGCGTAATAATCTCTAGGGCTATCCATACTGTGCTAAAAGATAAGAGTTTTTTCTGTTTTATTGCTCTGTAGTAGTCCATTGTATAAATATACCACAGCTTTTTTATCCACTCATATACTGATGGGAACTTGGGTTGTTTCCAGATTTTGGCTATTGTCAACAATGCTGCTATGAACATAGGAGTGCATATATTCTTTTGAACTGGTGTTTTGAAAGTCTTACAATATATTCTCAGAAGTGGGATCACTGGGTCAAAAGTCAGTTCAAATTTTAATTTTTTCAGGAAACTGTATACTGTTTCCCACAGTGCCTAAACTGTGAATATATATTCACATATGAAAAAATATTCATATATGAAAAATATATTCATGTATGATGAATAACAGCATATAATACATTATTTTAATATACTACCATATTCAATTTATCAAATTACCAGTGTTTCTCTAGTCAACAGGTTTTGTATGCTATTTGTAATATACATTGAGCCACAAAACCAGAATTATATTCATGTCACTTCTACTAAAACATTAGAGTTTTATCTTGCCAGTTCCATCCTTAATATAAAGATACAAAGACTTCTGATAAATAATTTTATTAAACTATTTAATGTTATTTAAAATGTATTAAACTCCTACCAACATTGCACTGGAATCATATGGTTCTTAATTCTTTCTCCAAGTTACATCCTCTTTCTAATGAATATCAACTACCATTTCCTTATAAATCTCAGAGGACTGATAAAGTAATAAGTGTAAATGTTAATGAAAATTATTAATTTACTGAATATTTTAGAAGGTAATTTTAATGGTAGAAGAATCACAATGTTCTATAAAAATGTGTAAATCAAGGAATAATTGCAAACAGCACAAAAAAAGCCTAATGATTAAAACCAATTATCAAATCCACACCTCTATACACATACATACATATGCACAAAATAGTGGCTGATGCAATAATAATGCTAATTACTACTTTGAATACTATCTTCAAAGTGCCATCATATAACTTAAAAATATTTGCTCTATAATTGTGTAAAGAAAATAATTTTAAATCAATAAATTTGGCTACCTGTCTACATAAAAAATTAGAAAACTAAGATCATTGCAATAGCCACTTGTTATTCATTCATTATTAATTTAATAATATATATAGTTTTATGCCAATAAATATTTCTCCAAATAGAGTTAACAGTAATTACAGAAGGTAACAGTATTTCACATGTAGAAAAATTAATACAAATATTAATTGGAGGAGGTTATAATTAAGAGATATAGACATACAAAGAAATAATAGTCTAATATAATGCCATTAATATAAAAATAACCAGAGAACTACATTTAAAAACATTGTAGAATGTATTAAAAAACAAAATAAAAATTTATTTATCATAAAAATAGTATGGCATTAAAATTTAAAAGGCAAAATACCTAATATGTGTAATATTGCTATTTTTAATCCTCATGGATATATAGCAAGTTGTATCACAATAAAAAAATTGAGATTCTAAAGTTCTTATGTGCAAGGGAAAATTGTTCTACTTTTTATTTTGTTTGTTTATTAATTTATTTACTTCATTTTTTTCCATTACCACTTAACCCCTCACACAGTCTTCCACCTCTACCCATCTTTCTCCCCACCTCCACAATCAACACGGTTTTCTGTGTCCATAATTTCTTTCTCTTTTGTTTTTTGCTCAATGCTTCCACACCCTCCCCAGTATAAACAGACTGTGAAATGTAACCTCAACTTTATAATTGTCTATAATTTGAACTCTCTGAGTGTTTTTTTAAATATATAAAATTGACTACAGTGGATATGATATACACATAACAAGTGTCTCAATGCTCAGAACAGAATAGATTCTCAATAAATGATATCTATTTATTTTTTCCACACACATTTATGGAATGCCTACCTTATGTCAAAAACCATGTCAGATGTTTGGATGCACATACACAGAAAATAAAACTTGTCTAAATTTGAATAAAATGCATGAACTATGATTTAATATAATTACATTTTATTGTCTGAGACAGACCAGGGCAAATTTATACCAGCTCATCAGCATTGTTTATAGAAAATATACTGACTGATGTATTCCACCTAGTGTCTATGTTATCTTAGTATCTACTCTTGAGGCTGGTCATGTAGTCTAATTTTGTCCTGGAGACAAGACTGTATGGAAGATCCCTCCTGGGACAAGACTGGCAATCCTCTGGGACTTAGCTATCTTGCATGTTTATTGTGGCTACAGTCCACACACAAATCACATGTGCCACTGAGAAAGAGCCAAGACTGCTGCTGTTAGCCTTGGTCCTCTCTGATGTTTGCCTGGGTACTGTTTCTACTGATGACCATATTATTGACCTTGTTAAAGCCTTATGTAAGTATTCACTTGGAAGTTTCATGAATCTTTTAAATTATCTAACATAGGGCACTTGCTGTACTTTTTTATTCCATTTGTCAATGTGCTACTCTTGTATCAGTACATACTCTCTTAATTATCAGATAGTTTTTTAAAACTTGATATATATTGGAGAATAGTGCTCTGCTCTACTCTTGGCTACTTGCTGATATATACAAATTTTAGCTGTCTCCATGACCACACAATTTACAGACATTGTTATTATGATTACTTTGAGTTTATAGACTAACTTTATTTTGGGGAGGTTAATACAGTTACAATATTTTTTTCTCATTCATAAATATTCTATATATTTGTACTTATTTTCACTCTTCAAAGCCTCATTAAGTTTTATTTATTTTTCTCCATAAAGGTGTGGGGCATGTTTTCTTTTACTTACAATTACTACGTATTTTTTGCTTTGAAATTTTTGTTATTTAAATTATATTTCTAGATTTTCTCTTTTGGGCTATAGAAATATACTAGATTTCTGTTTATTTATTTTTTTAAAATTTAACAAATATGATACATTAGTCAATTACATTTCAATTCCATGCCATTAAATTATAATATAGATGGAATATATTTTTATTGTACATAAACTTTTTTATGTATTTATTTTTTATATTTTATTTCATTTCATTTTATTATTTTACTTTATTTTCTTACTATCCTTTATATTTACAAGTGTTTGGTCGCCTGCAGCATGTATAGGGCCTTCTTTTTTTTCCTTTTTGTTTATTGTTGTTCAAGTACAGTTGTCTCCATTTCACACACCCCCTCCCACCCTCAGACCTACACCCTTTGGCTTTGTCCATGTGTCCTTTATATGGGTTCCTTGACGGCCCTTCTCCTATTATCCCTAGGAGGAGGATAATCCCCCTTCCCACTCCATTCTGGTTACTGTCAGTTTGTTAGTAATTTCAATGTTTCTCTGGTTGTATCTTGTTTGTTTGTTTGTTTTGTTGATTAGGTTCCACTTATAGATGAGATCATGTGGTATTTGTCTTTCACCACCTGGCTTATTTCACCTAACATAATGCTCTCCAGATCCATCCATGCTGTCATGAAGGGTAGGATCTTCTTATATTTACATAAACTTTAATACTGTCTATAAATAACTATATCTACTTTTCCCCATGAATTCCTAGTATTTTTTACTTTAATTTTTTTCCTTCCCTCACTGCTTTGAGCAGAACCTACAATCAAGTGTTGTAAAGATTGTCTTCCATAATAACAATTATACTCAAATATTCTTTCTTTATATCAAAAGGTAGGCTTTCTCATTGCCCCATTAACTATGTTTATAAATTTATTAAATTATATTTTTAATTAACAAAGCTTCTTACTCTTTCTAGTACTGCTAAAATCTTTAGTTTGACTGAATGTCAGATGTTATTGAATAATTTATCTGAACCTATAAAGATGACCATAAGTTTTTTTTTTAAATGTTCCTCTATATCTTTTAATCTGGTGAATTAGATAGATATTATGTAATGCTAAATTAAATGATAATTTTTATGTCAAAAATATTATTTACTTCTGGGAATTTTATAACTGGGTCATGATGCATTATCCTTTTGTACACTCATACATTTATTTTCCATATCTTTAGAGATTGTGCATCTCTACAAAATTGCTTACAATTTTCAATTATTAATATTGCAATGTTATTGCATTTTTTTCTATTTTTTCTTCAACTTCTGGTACACTTTGAATTTTTTTGTGTAATTTAATTGTGTGATGTCTTTAAGGCAATAGTTACATGTCTATAACTGTAGTCTTTCTGACAAGATAGATTAGTTGTTTCTAAAAGCTATATAATTTTTTCAATTTTTCTATTTTAGTTTGTTCTTTCTTGCATTACTTTATTCAATTCAATATAATTTATAATAATTCTACATTTCATATCTTATAATGATATTAGTATTGATATAATTATTTCTATTAGTTTCTCTTTTTAAAATAGTGCCTCACTTCCTTGCACATAGTATTTTCGGTGTTGTTTGTTTTTGCTAACATGAGCTTACACTGACCATCTGCCTGAGTCACTGCCAGTCTAGAGTCACTATATTTTGATGTCTTTATGAAAAGTCTTTGTGTGACCAATGTAGTGTGAGCTTGTGCAAACTGTCATCATTGGTGCCTTAAACTTCTAAAATCTCAAGACTGATTGAAACCTACTAGCTAAAGTCTATACCAAACTACCAACTACTATAAATGCCCTCCTGGGCTAAAGCATTCTTATTATTTGGCCAACCATACACTAAATTTATAACCCTTTATGAACCTAGCTATATGGGACAAAAATCTCAAATTAGATCTCTAACTTGTGTGTCTCTTGGTTTTGTTCTTTTATTTTTATTATTCCTTGTACCTCATGAGAAATAAAAGCTGAATTTCAAGTCTAATCTCAGTATCAGAGCATGAATCTAGATTGAAATCCAGATAAAAAATCTTACACCTAAACCTTCTTATCTCACCTTTACTGAGTCTTTTGTTTTAGGAAACATTTTTTCCGAGTAGTTCCTTGGTGCATAAAATATTTTTCCCTTTTTTAAATTTAGAAAATCATTCATCAAGCTATCTAATCAGATATATGGAGTTTCAGAGAGTGCCTTTAACATTGTAGAAAGTATGAATAGGAATCTCTGTGACTGCAAACCATACAGCCCACACAGCCATATTTTGACTGTCCGACAAGGCTCTCAATATTGTCAAAGAATGCAGAATTGCAGAGATTTTTTACCTTTTTTTGCAAAATTGATGTTTTTAATCACCTGAATTTGTAAACATAAAATATATTAACAGAGTAAATATTAGAAAAATGTCTTCTCCTAAACTTTATATAAACGGATGCTACTGAAAATATGTTAAGTAAGCTTGAGAAAAATAGAATTCATGTTCTCCTTCCAATAAAATACTGACACTTTCAGGGATGACAAGCCTGTATTTTATGAAGCGATTAGGGTAAATATACCAATACATATCATATATAGGCTATATGGAAATAAAATAATAGTAGCTAATCAATTTTAAAATGAGAAATAATATAAAATAAATATGTGAAATATTCAAAATTATTAAAATGAGAAAATAGTAAAATAGATTAGAAAATAATATAATTTTCATCATTTGAAAACATGAAAAAGAAGCAATGTCTATTTTTAATACAAAATTTAAGAGTTCAAAGAGGTTGCTGGAATAGCAAGTAAACAAATAACAAATAGGATAATACAATAATGAGGATGTTCAAATTGAGATTTTAAAATCAGAAACTTGTTCATTTAAGAACTTATTGTGGACATAGTCAGGAAGATAGGGACCAAGTAGGTATAAGCTGAGTCTACTGGCTCTAGCCCCCAACTTGGATTCTTGGCTGATCTTTTGACAAATATCCTGATCAATCAAAGGAACCTTAGCCGATATGAAGTTTTAAACCGAATACAGAAGACACTTTGCAATGGGTGGTAAGGAGATTTTATAAGTTGATGGGGACATACCTTATGTGTGGTGTCTGTAGATGTGTAGAGATTGATCAGAAATCACAGCTGTGTCGTTTCCTCTTTTCCCTGGGCCCCTTCCCAGTCCTGAGTAGGGTGCCCACAGACTCGGGCCAGGAATGACTTGGGAGGTTATGTGAGGTCGCACACACTGAACAGCTTATTATCCATAACTGCATCACCAAACACCAACTGGGAAAGGGCCAGAGAGAGAAAAGGATTTTATCTGTACCTGGTTCAGGAGGACGCAGGCTGCGGCCACCGGCACCCTTGAGAGATTTCTGGCGTTTTGGAAAGGTGGTATGGGCAGAAAGCTGGGCACTGACTTGGTGCTGTAATGGCTGTATCACAGAAAGACTTTTTAAGAGGGGAGCTAAAATGTGCTGCCTTGCCAACAAAATGCTTGGTTTGATTTCACTGAATACAGCTAGGCAGAGAGATCAGAAAATCACATAGCAAAGGGATTTCAGGCCTAGCTCAGTGCAGCTAGCAAGGCGTAGGGTATGGAAAATGGAGAGTTTGGGACTGTGTCTACTATGAGGCCAGGGGACTGGGAATTAGATGGACAAGAGTGGAGCACCTGAATTATTTACAGCTAGGCAGAACCCCTTTCCTGGGAGAAATCAAACCTCTGTGAAAGGGCACATTACCCAGCCCCTACGTCCTTCAGAATTGGCTGAACAGGCAGGACAGGCTCAACCCCCCCTGCAGGATGCATGTCCACAGGAAAAAAAGCAGGGAGGGTATATCCAAAAAGACCCATTTTGAACTTCTCTTAGGGAAACAAAATACACTGGTTTCTAGGGCCATATTCCACTGAGGCCAGCAAGGCAGGCAGGTGAGAAGACAGGAAAACAAGGGGTCATAAGGACCCTGCCCACCCTCAGCTCTCATACAGAGCTACCAACAGCACCAAGTAGAAAAGAGTTGACTATCTTACACACATGAACACCTCTCTTGAAATGGAGAGGTTGTTCACTAGAAACTATACATTTTTGGAAATAAGCTGAGATAGACCAAGACAATTGGCACAAGAGTAGGGGAATACAACCACAATTTTCCCAGAAGACTTAACAGCACCTCCCAGGGAAGCCCCAGAGGTCCCACATTTCCTATTACTATAGAAACATATATTGCTCTAGAGGCAGGTGAAATCAGTACATGCAGTGCTGCTAGAAATTGGATGCTCATTCCTGAACTCAAGCTGATAAAAAGCAAGAGAGAGATCAAAAAGAAGACAGAAAGCAAACACCAAACTCTGCTGAGACAAATTCCACCTCAATGTTCTTCAGAATTTCCATTATTTTTTCACTGGTATAATCCTTTAACATTTCTTTGTTTTCTTCAAGTGTATTTCAACTAATTCACTACTTTTGTCTTCTATTTTTCATTCTTTTTATTTAGATTTATATGTTATTTTATTTTTATTTCAAATCCCACGTTGTATCTTTCCCTTGTCTTACTTCACTTTGCCTTCCTCCTACCCTTATTTTTGTTGTAAATTTTATTTCCCCCTTATGTCTTGTACCTGTTCCTTACTCTTACTATTTTCACTCTCTCTAGCCTCTCAAAATCATTCTTCCTGCCTTTATTCATCTCACAGTTTTTTCCCTTTCTTACAATATTTTTATTTTCTTTCCAACTTCATTAATTGTGGCTTGTGTGGTGTGGATATTGCAGTTGTTGTTTTTCTTCAATTGCATTCCTATTCACTATTTTTTAAAATTTCAAATCTCTTGTTAATCTCCCCCTATCTTACTCCATTTTGCCTTCCTCTGGCCCATGCTTATGTGAGTTTGGAATTTTATATTTTCCATTTCTTAGCCTGTATATCATTCCTTACCCTCCCTCTATCATCTCAGAATCATTTTTATTTACTGTAGACATCTCATAGTTTTCCTCTTATAATATTCTTAATCTCTTTCCACATTCATTAATCTTTGCTCATCTCTCATTGTTATTGACCTGTTTTTTTTTTTTATTATTTCCTATTGGTTCACTATTTAAAAAAATATTTCAAAGCTCATTATACTCTTCCCTTTTCTCAATCCATTTTGCAATTATCTTTTCCTATTTTAACTTACTTCTTAACTTTATTTAATCCCCTTCTTTGCCTTGTTTTAACTCCCTACTCATTATTTATGCTCCCTCTTCCCTCTCAAAATCATTTTTACATCATTTGGTCATTTCAGATTCTTTTTTACTATTTTGTAATGTTCTTATTTTTTTTACAAGTTTATTAATCTTTGCTCATTTGCTGTTGATATTGCTGATGTATTAAGGAGACATTTTTGCTGGTGTGGGTATGGTTTTCTGAGTAGTATTGTTTGGTTAACCAGCACATGTATGACAGCATATGATATGTGGCAAGAGTTGTGACTTCTAGTCAGCCAGTTGGAGGGGAGAACAATGAATGAGCCATCAATTATCAAAGCTGAACTACATGAGAGCCCACAGAAACTGAAAAAGGGCAACTCTAGAGCATCCAGACATGGAGATCAAAGACACTGTAACACTGAGTCCCACAGAACACTTACCACAGAAGGCTACCCCCACAAGGAAAAGCAGTTAAAGCAAAGCAATTTGAGACATAGAAACAAACAAAAAGAGTCACCTGAAATGGGGAGACAAAGAAACAATCCTCATTTGAAGGAAATGAGGAATCCCCAGAGCAAGAGCTAAAAGAAATTGAGGCAGGCAATCTATCACACACAGAATTCAAAACAATGATTAAAAGGATGCTCAAGGAACTCAGTGCAAACTACAAAGAACTTTATGGGAGCTGAAAGGAACTTAGTAGGAACTATAGCAGCATGAAAAGGGGCGTGTCAACTATGAATAAAAACTAGGAAGAAATAAAGAATACAATCCCTGAAATGAAGAACACACTAGAAAGAATCAAAAGCAGGCCAGATGAACCAGAGGACCAAGTCAGTGAGCTGCAAGAAAGGACACATAAAAATACCCAGTTGGAGCAACAAAATAAAAAAAGACACAAAAGGAATGAGAATAGCTTAAGAGATCTCCAGGACAATATGAAAGTCCAAACATTCATATCATAGGAATACCAGAAGGAGAAAAAAGTTGCAAAGGACTGAAAAACTGTTTGAAAAAATAATGACAGAAGACTTTTCTAACTTGGTGAGGGAAAACATCATGAAAGCTCAGGAAGCACAGAGGGTCCCAATTAAGATGAACCCAGAGAGTCCTACCCCAAAACACATCATAATTAAAACGGTAACATTTAAAGACAAAGAGAGAATCTTAAAGGCAGCAAGGGAGAAATTGCTAGTAACATACAAGGCAGCTCTAATAAGGCTATCAACTGAATCCTCAACAGAAATATGACAAGGAACTGGCATGAAATAATCATGGTAAAGAAAACCAAGAACCTACAATCAAGACTACTCTATCCAATAAGGTTCTCATTTAAAATAAAGAAAAAATAAAGAGCCTCCCAGTTCAAAGAAGGTTAAGAGTACATTTCTACCAAGCCAGCACTGCAAAAGATGCTTAAGGGACTGTGATAAACAGAAGAGAGGGGGAGAGAGAGGGGGGGCAGGGAGGGAGGGAGGGGGAGAGAGAGAGGGAGAGATTGAAAAGAAGATGAATAGGTATAGAATACACGGGAATGAATAAGTACTTATCAATAATAACCTTAAATGTAAATGGCATAAACACTCCAATCAAATGACATACAACAGCTGAATGGATGAGGAAACATGACCCACATGTATGCTGTCTATAAGAGACCCACCTAAAACAAAACATCTACACAGGTTGAAAGTGAAAGGATGGGAAAAATATTCCATATAAACAGACATGGGAAAAAAAGCAGGGGTAGTAATACTTATATCAGACAAAATAGACTTCAAAACAAAGGACATAAAAAGAGACAAAGAGGGTCACTACATAATTCTTAAGGGAGTAGTCCATTAAGAGGATATAGCCCTGTAAATGCATAAGCACCCAAAATAGGAGCACCTAAATATATGATAAAAATATTGGAGGAGTTCAAGAAAGATATAGACAGCAACACGCATATAGTAGGGGGTTTTAACAACCCATTGTCAACAATGGATAGATCCTCCAAATAAGAGTCAACAAGCATATTGTGGCATTAAACGATCAAATGGACTTGATTGATATATGTAGAAACTTTCACCTTAAAGAAGCAAAATGTACATTCTTATCAAACATACATGGAACACTTTCAAAAAGAGAGTCCACATAGTAGGACACAAAACAAGCAATTGAAATCATATCAAGCATGTGCTCAGATTGCAATGGCTTAAAACTAGAAACCAATCTCGAGGAAAAAACCTCAAAACATTCAAATACATGGAGACTGAATAATACATTATTGAATAATGAATGGGTTAGCAATGAGATCAAGGAAAAAATCAAAACGTTTCTGAAAGCAAGTGAAAATGAACACACAACACCCCAAAACCTGAGACACAGCGAAGGCAGAACTGAGAGGGAAGTTTATAGCAACACAGGCCTAACTAAATAAGATAGAAAACACTCAAGTAACCAACCTAATCTTACATCTATAAGGAGTAGAGGAATAACAACAAACAAAACCAAGAGCCAGTTGAAGGACTAAAATAATCAAGATCAGAGCAGAATCAAATTACGTAGAGATTAAAGGATCAATAAATACAGAAGCTGGTTCTTTGAAAAAATAACAAAATTGACAAACCTTTTACCAGACTAATCAAGAAAAAAAGGAGGACCCAAATAAATAAAATCAATAATCAAAGAGGAGAAGTTACAACCAATAACACAAAAATGTAAAAGATTCTAAGAAATTTCTATGAATAACTATACCAATCAATTGGACAACCTGAGCAAAATGGACAAATTTCAAGAAACACAAAATCTTCCAAAACTGAATCAAGAAGAAATAGGAAGCCTGAATAGATGGATAACAACTAGTGAAATTGAAGCAGTAATCAAAATATTCCTGACACACAAAAGCCCTGGATGAGATGGCTTCAGTGGTGAATTTTACCAAACATTTAAAGAAGAAATAATTCCTCTCCTTCTCAATCTATTTCAAAACATTCAAGAAGAGGGAAGACTCACAAACTCTTTTTACAATACCAGTATCATCCTAATTCCAAAACCAGGTAAAGACACAACAGAGAATGAAAACTGCAGGCCAATAACTGATGAACATACGGTAGATGCTAAAACCCTCAATACAATAAGGCAATATGTGTTCAGCAATACATTAAAAAAAACATACACTATAATCAAATGGGATTCTTCCCAGTATACAATATTTGCAAATCAAAAAATGGAATACATCACGTAAATAAAATGAAAGACAAAAATCACATAATCATATCAAAAGATGCTGAAAAAGCAATTGATAAAGAAAGTATCTAATTATGATAAAGTCTCTCAGCAAAGTGGGAACAGAGGGCACATAACTCAACATAACAAAGGCCATATACAATAAACCTTCAGCCAACATTACTCATTGGCCAAAAGCTAAAAGCTTTCTCCTTAAGATGAGAAACAAGACAAGGGTGTCTGCTTTCACTACTCTTACTAAACATAGTACTAGAAGTTCTAGCTACAGCAATTAGACAAAAAAATAAATAAATAAAAGCCATCCAAATTGGAAAGGAAGACATAAAACTGTCATTATTTTCAGATGAGATGATAGTGTACATAGAAAACTCTATAGTTGCCACCAGAAGACTACTACCCCTAATAAGTGAATTTAGCAAATAAAAGGGATACAAAATCAATATTCAGAAATTGATGGCATTTTTGTACACCGGCAATGAAATATCAGAAAGAGAAAATAGGAAAAAATTCCATTTACTAGAGCAACAAGAAAAATAAAGTACATAGAAATAAATTTAACCAAGGATATAAAAGATATATAGAACACTGAAGAAAAAAATTAAGGTAGATATGAATAAATGGAAGCATGTACTGTGTTCATGGATTGGATGAATTAATGTTATTAAAATGTCCATACTACCCAAGCAATCTATACATTCAACACAATTCCAATTAAAACACCAAGGATATATATTTCACAGATCTAGAACAAATAATTAAAAAATGTATGTGGAACCTAAAAATACCTCAAACAGCCTCAGCAATCTTGAGAATGAAGAACAGAGTATGAGAGATCACAAGTCCACTGTGATAATAAGAGTCTGGTACTGGCAAAAGAACAGGTACATAGTTCAATGGAACTCAGTAGAGGGACAAGGAAAAAAATCTATCTTTAGAGTCAATTAATATTAGAAAAATGAGGTATGACCACACAATGGAGTTAGAGTAGCCTTGTTAATAAATAGTGTTGGGAGAACTGGACTGTATATAAAAAAGGAAGAAAGAAAGAAAGAAAGAAAGAAAGAAAGAAAGAAAGAAAGAAAGAAGGAAGGAAGGAAGGAAGGAAGGAAGGAAGGAAGGAAGGAAGGAAGGAAGGAAAAGAAAGAAACTAGACCACTAACTTACACCAGAACATACTCAAGGTGGATAAAAGGCTTAAATATAGTTTGTGACACCATGGAAATTCTAGAGAAAATAATAATTTGGAAAATTGCATATACCCCATGTAGCAATATTTTTGCCAATATGTCTCCTAGGGCAAGGGAAATAAAGAAAAAAAAAAAAAAACAATGAGACTATATCAAATTAAAAAGCTTCTGCAGGGTTAAAGAAACTATTATCAAAATGAAAAGGAAACTGGCCATATGGGAGAACATATACATCGGACAAGGTTTTGATCTCCAAATTACATAAAGAACACATATGACTCAACACCCCTCAATCCAATTAAAAAATGTTAAAAAAAACTGAATAAACACTTCTCCAAGGAGCACCTACATATGGCCCATAGACATATGAAAAGATGCTCAAAATCACTAGCTATCAAGAGAGATGCAAATTAAAACCACAATGATATATCACCTATCACCGCACACAGATCAGAATGGCCACCATTAAAAAATCTACAAACAAGTGCTGGTGAAGATGCAGAGAAAAGGGAATTTTTGGTGCATTTTTGCACCTTAGTGCATTTTTGGTGGGAATTCAGACTGGTGCAGCCACTGTAAAAAACAATATGGAATTTTGTCAACAAAATAAAAATGGAACTGCCTTTTGACCCAGTGATTTTCCTGCTGAGAATATACTCTGAAAATTAGAATCATGAATTCAAACGACATTACACTTCTCTCTGTTCATAGTGGCACTACTTACTATATCTAAGTGCTGAAGATACTCTAAGTGCTTTTTATGCAGATAAAAAAGCTTTGGTACATTTACACAATGGAATGCTATGCAGCACAAAGGAAGAAAGAATTTCCACCTTTTGTGACAGCATAGATGGAACAGGAAAATATTATGCTAAATTTAATGTGCCAGTGAATGAAGGACAAGTACCATATGATCTAAACTATAAGAGGAATGTAATGAACAAAATAAACAAACAAAATAGAACCAGAAGCATGGAAACAGGGAACAGTCTGACAGTGACCAGAGGGGAGGATTGAGGGGGATAATGGTGGAAATAAGGGGAAGGGACTAGACAAAGTACATGTATGAATGACTCGAGGATATGGATGACATTTTGTGAATTAACTGTGGGAATGGTGGTGTGGAATGGGCAAATAAGGGTAAAGGGGATTATATTGAGACAAATCTAATAGAATAACAATAAAAATCTTAAAAATAAATAAAATACACATAATTTTTTTGTTAAATTTTTATTTTAATTGTGGATCTTGTACAATTTTCTGTCTTTTACTCCCACCCCAGCCCACCACCCCAGCCATCCCCACCTCCATCCCATTTCCACCCCTCCTACTTTTTGTCCATGTGTCCTTTACACTTGTTGATCTAAACCGTTCCCCTTTTCCCCTGAAATTCCCTCCCCTCTCCCCTCTGGTCACTGTCAGACTGTTCTCAAATTCAGTGTCTTTGTTTATATTATGCTTGTTTGCTTGTTTTGTTGATTAGGTTCCTGTTAAAGGTGAGATCATATGGTATTTGTCTTTCACTGCCTGGCTTATTTAGCTTAGCATAATGCTCTCCAATTCCATCCATGCTGTTGCAAAGGGTAGGAGCTCCTTCTTTCTTTCTGCTGCATAGAATTCCATTGTGTAAATGTACCACAGTTTTTTGATCCATTCATTAACTGATTGGATTGCTTCCAGCACTTGGCTATTGTAAATTGTGCTGCTATGAACATAGGGGTGCATAGGTTCTTTTGGATTGGTGTTTCAGGGTTCTTAGGATATAGTCCTAGCAGTGGAATTGCTGGGTCAAAAGGTATATCCATTTTTAGTTTTTTTTTAGAAAATCCCATAGTGTTTTCCATAGTGGTTGTACCAGTCTGCACTCCCACCAGCAGTGCACTAGGGTCCCCTTTTCTCCACAACCTCTCCAAAACTTGCTGTTTGTTGCTCTGTTTATGAAGGCCATTCTGACTGGTGTCAAGTGGTATCTCATTGTAGTTTTAATTTGCATCTCTCTGATAGCTAGAGATATCGAACATCTTTTCATGTGTCTCTGGATCCTCTGTATGTCCTCCTTGGAGAAGTGTCTGTTCAAATCCTTTGCCCATTTTTTAATTGGGTTGCTTGTCTTCTAAGAGTAGAGTCTTGTAAGTTCTTTATATATTTTGGAGATTAAAATACTTGGTTTTATTGAAAGAAATACCAGAAGATTGATAGGCACCTCCATAATACAAAAACACATTTAGTTTTTACTCAGATCATTTTTCTCTGAATATTTAACAAATGATTTTATAAAGAAAATATTTCTGATTCTAGAATTATATTAGACCCCTATTGTCCTTCTTCAGGCCCATGAGTTTCACCATCTCACACTCTCCTGCAATTACCTGATTACCATAGTGAGTAAGTTATTTGAGAAGGGCTAATACCAGAAACTGATAAATAGTAGCTAATCAATATTTGCTTAATAGTGAATGCATTATTATATAAATTTGTCATTAAAATTTCAACTTTTCTAAGTGATACAGAATAGGTACTTACATATTTTTCTTTTCTTTAAAATTTTGTCACTCATACAATGGGATTTCAAAGAAGAGAAATATATGAAAATGTATTTTTTCTCTATCTTTAGCAACCAAAAATAAATAAAAATTTATAACCCTTGAACATGTTTTCTTAATTGTTAGGCAGTAGAAGAGAAACATCTTAAAATTGACCTATACTTATTAATAGAAGTGTACCATTTAAATCTTACCTTGAAACTAGAAGCCAGTTGTACACAAAAGGGAAAAAAAGAATGGGAAATACAAACATATATTTTATTAAAATCTATCAAAACTGTAGTCTAAGTTTTCATTTTTTATTTTATTTTATTTATTTGTTTTCAACTTCAATTTACATTTAATATTATATATTTTTAGTTTCAGGTGTACAGGATAGTGGTTAGACAATCATATACTTTACAAAGCATTCCCCAATATTTCTACTACACACCTGGTATCATATATAGTCATTGCAATATTAATGACTGTATTTCCTATGCTCTACTTTTCATCCCCTTGACTATTCTATAGCTACCAGTTTGTACTTCTTAATCCCTTCAGCTTTTTTAACCCAGTCCACCAATCTTCTTCCCCTTTAGCAAACATTAGTCTGTTTTCTGTACATATGAGTCTGTTTCTATTTTCTGTTCATTTATATTGTTATTTAGATTCCACATATATATATAAAATCATATGGAATTTATCATTCTCTGGTCTTAAATTTCTTATAATAAATATTTCATTTTTATTAAATCTTTATATCTTTTAGTATTAGTTTATGGATTAGTCAGTCAAAGCCTGTGGCCCCAGCATAAAAATAAGAAAATGGGCAATTGCAACTTTATTTTGCTGAATTGGGAAATTTATCCTCTACTACATTATAGATGAAGGTTTGAAAACTGTATATCTCAGTTGCTATTTTTTAAATTACTTCTTATTCTGGTTAGTAACCCAAATTAATTGACATGAAAGGTTTTAAAAGTACAAATATAATACATATTTTGTTTTACAAAACATATAATTTTATTTCACTTCAGAAAAATAGGTTGTATTATTTGCTACAGATAGTTATTTAAAGTCATATCTTTATTCTTGATTTTGCTTTGGTTTTGTCCTAAAGGAGCATTACTTTCAATACTTCTTTCTTATATATTGACATATTTTTTTTCCAATTAAATAATATCTTCTTTACTCATCTTAATACTGTTTTAGGTTTTTTTTGTTGTTGTTGTTGACTTAAGATTCTTGGAATCATCTCTTCCATATAATCTCTCTCACTTCTCTCAAATTCAAGCATCCCTAATCAATTCCATCAATAAAAACATCTATAATTTTATAAAATTATATGTAGGTGTATATGTAAAATTATATGTAGATGTATATGTAAAATAATTTATGTAGGTCACACTATAAAATGTGACCTACACATTTTATTTATAGTTCTGTCTCTCTTTCTTTCCCTAAGTACTCTTAAGCAGAGTACATGACAGAATGTGAAATTGCCAAAAAATACAGTAAAATTATTCTGAATATTTTCTAAAAACAACTCATCCAAATAGAGTAAAAATTGGGTGATATTCAAATGCAATATAAAATTCGATGTATATTAAAAATATTTTTCTGTTTGTGTAATTGTTTGAACTGTGTATTTTTGTGATAAAATAACAGTATTCAAAGAAAATTATATTTTATACTCTAATGAACAAAAATATTAGTCTCTGTTATAATTTTACAAAACATAGCACACAAATTACCCGACTTTTTCCACTATCTCTATTTTTTATAGAATTTAGCAAAAAGCAAATATAAATTATCAAGCACTATATTGGAAAAAATAAACAACATAATTAACTGCATTAAAAATTGTGTGTGTTTGTGTGTGTGTGAAGCTTGATGGAACTCAACTTCTCAATACTGAGCATTGCATTGGTTCCATTGGAGTTATATATTTCACAACATTGTTTTAAGCATCCTTATTTAAGAGCTTATTCATAGTTTTCCTTTATTTATAATCAAGGAAACTAAAGGGAAAAGTGGTTCTTTATTTCTTTGTTTATTTTGATTGTTGGTTATCAATATGAGGTAATTTGCTTTAGATTGAAATGCTTAAGTAACAATGTAAAATTATTTCTTACTGGTGAGTCAAGAAAAACCATTTAACAGTAACAATAGCAAAAGCTATTTTATGTAACTTAAGTAATAGTTTTATCCATTATTACTACCTAAGGCAATTTCAGATAAACTAGATTTTATTCAGATGGAAAATATATAGTTTTACTAAAACATAGCCAAACTTGTTAAAATTATCAATAGAATAAAAATTGTGGTCACTAGCTGAAAAGAGTTTTACACAATCATTAAAATGCTTGTGTAAAACTTGAATAAAATGATAAAATAATGTTTTACATGTATTTTCAAAGTTTTTCTAGTGCATTATCTTAATTACTCTACAAATTAATCCAGTTACATGGATAGGAGTAGTTTTTTGAGAAAAAAAAATAGTACACTAAATCTGGGAGACTCTAGAGAAAATTACAAACAGAATACGTAGCTATTATTCAACTTTTTTCTTCTCTGTGGGAATTAACATCAAATTATAAAATACAAATATTAGTTTGAGATAATAAAGCAAAGATAAAAGAGAGGAGACAGCTTGCTTCACTTGCTGAGTACCTACAATACTAACACAATTTTAAGAAGTACATTTGGAATACCCGAATAAAATCAGCTGGCTCCAGTCCATGAAGGTGACATAGAAGGCTCCTTCCTACACTCACCTCTGGACACACCAAATCTACAGCTACCAATGAAATAAGTCTCTCTGAAGGAAATCCAGAACTAGCTAAACAACTTCTGTGTTTTAGGTAAATGAGAAAATATCTTTGATGAAAGGGCTAAAAATAGTGGAGACACATTTTCACCGTAACTATTGACCTCAAGATAGCTACATACTCAAACAGAGTATGAGCACAAACACACACGCACATTTCAGTGGACCAGAATAGAGAGCCCTATGCATATATGGTCAGTTAATTTATGACAAGGAAGCCAAGAACATACAATGCAGGATGAATTGTTTCTTCAAGAAATGATGTTGGGAAAAATTGACAACTCACATGCAAAGAATGAAACTGGATCTAAACCGGATACAATAATCAAGTCAAAATGGGTTAAAAACTTAAATTTAAGACCTGAAACCACAAAACTCCTAGAAGAAAGCATAGGGCATAAGCTCCTTCTCATGGGTCTTTGCAATGATTTTTGGGATATAATACCGAAGTGCAAGGCAACAAAAGAAATAATGAACAAGTCAACTGCATCAAATTAAAAAAGATTCTTTATAGCAAAAGAAACCATCAACAATATGAAAATACAACCTATAATATGAGAGAAAATATTTGCAAAACAAATATCTTAAAGGTGTTATTATTCAAAATATATTTTGAAAATAAATTGCTGCTCAGAACTTCTCACTATGCATCAGTCTGAGAGGGGATTGTAGCTAGGGATCACAAGTCTTGGTTTCACTTGTTCTTTTTATTTTTTTATTTATTTTTTATTTTAATCATTGTTCTTGTACAGTTTTCCGTCTTCTACTCCCATCGGCCCACCACCCCAGCCTTCCCCAACTCCTTCCCATTTCCACCCCCCCTAGTTTTTGTTTGTGTGTCTTTTATACTTCTTGCTCTAAACCTTTCCCCTTTTCTCCTGAAATTCCCTCCCCTCTCCCCTCTGATGACTGTCAGCCTGTTCTCAATTTCAATGTCTTTGGTTATATTTTGATTATTTGTTTGTTTTGTTGATTAGGTTCCTGTTAAAGGTGAGATTATATGGTATTTGTCTTTCATTGCCTGGTTTATTTCACTTAACTAAAGCAAGGGACATAAAGGAAAGAATAAACAAACGGGATCTCACTTGTCCTTTTTGAATATTACTTGTGTTAAAGAAAATATAAAAATACTGTAAAATTAATTGTTACATGAAGCTATAGAAAGCAGGTGTTATGAAATTACCATTATAGGCCCTTGCTGGGTAGCTCAGGTGGTTAGAGCACTGTCCTGATACACTGAGGTTGTAGGTTCAATTCCTGATCAGGACACATACAAGAATCAATAAATGAATGCATAAATAAGTAGGACAACAAATCTCTTTCTCTCTTTCCCTCTACCCTCTTTCCTCTCTTTCTCTAAAAAATTGATAAATAAAAATATTAAAAAAATCATTATAATGAGCCAAACATACTTTGGTTTTAATTATAATTTTAAAAAATCAGTGAAGCTATGATTAGCAGCAAGTTGTAAGATGACAACTGGTAATCCAAATCCATTTATGTTATGTTTCCAAGTAATCTGATGGAAACTGAATGGAAAGTCAGTACATTTTTATAAGGCCAGAAAGCATAAGGTTTTGAAAAACATCATAAATTTTCAGTTATAATGGCAAATAAGATGCATAGACTTGCTAGCATATTTTTCAGAAATAGTACTAATATCATGTTAAATTTTTTTAAATGGTGCTAACATTCAAGATAAAATGGAGTGGTAGCCACTACTGGTGAGAAAGCCAAACAATGGAAATTGTTACAAAACAGTTGGAAACTGGGTTAATATTTTAGTAGCACAATTAAAAGTGATAGTGAAAACAATATTTTCGTACAGATTTCCAAAAAGTATAAGAAATTGATATTACCACTAATTAAAATATAGAGAAAGTGGTGATGTTGTAAGTAAATTATTCTGAAAGTTTATACAAGCACCCCATATAATTGTAGATATCTGTCCCTAAGGGTTAAGAAGAATGATCTCAAATTCCTCACACTGACAGTAAATAAGTTATTCTTTTTTATTATTTACTTTATTTTTATTGTTGATATTATTACAGACAATCTAATGCTCCCCCTTCACTCACCTCCACCCAGGATCCACCCCTCTTTTCCTCCAGCCATCACCTGTGTCTGTGTCTATGGGTTATACAGATACATTCCTTGGCTAATCCCTTCACCTTCTTTCATCCAGTCCCCCACCACTCTGACAGCTGTCAGTCTATTCCATGTATTCATGATTCTGTTTCTATTTTGCTTGTGAGTTTATTTTTTTTCTTTAGATTTCACATATAAGTGAGATCATGTGCTATTTGTCTTTCTCTTATTGGCTTATTTCACTTAGCACAATACTCTCCAGGTCCATTCATGTTGTCACAAAAGGTGAGAGTTCCCTCTTTTATACAGCCACATAGTATTGTTTTGTAAACGTACTGTAGTTTTTTGTTTGTTTTTATTGACTTATCTGCTTATGGGAACCTGGGCTGTTTCCAGAACTTTGCTATTTTAAATAACAGCTTTGAACATAAAGTTGCATATATTATTTCAAATTTGCCTTTTGAGATTCTTAGGATATATTCCCAGATATAGGATAACTGGGTCAAAAGTCAATTTCATTTTTAATTTTTTGAGGAAACTCCATACTATTTTCCTTGGTGGCTACACCAGTCTGCATTCCTACCAACAGTGAACTAGGGTTTCATTTTCTCCACATCTTCACTAGTACATTTTTTGTTGATTTATTGATGGTAGCCATTCTGGCAGGAGTGAGGTGATTCCTCACTATGGTTTTCATTTGCATCTCTCTGACAATTAGTGACACTGAATATTTTTTAACATGTCTATTGATCATCTTTATGTCGTCTTTGGAGGAGTGTCTATTTAGGTTTTTGCTCATTTTTAATTAGATTGGTTTGCCTTTCTCATACTGAGTTGTATAAGTACCATATATATTTTGGAAACTCCCCCCTTGACAAATGCATCATTGACAAAATATGTTCTCTTATACAGTGGGTTCCATTTTCATTTTTTGATGTTTTCTTTTGCAGTGAAGAAGTTTTTTAGTATGGTGTAGTCCCGTTTGTTTATTTTTTTCCCTTTTTTCCCTTGCCCTAGGGTATATATTGGCAAAAATATTGCTACCAGTGATGTCTGAGATTTTATTACCTATATTTTCTTACAGGATTTTTATGGCTTCATGCCTTATACTTAAGTCTTTTAACCACTTTGTGTTATTCTGGTGTATGGTGTAAGTTGGTGGTATAGTTTCATTTTTTGCATGCACTTGTTCAATTTTTAACACCATTTATTGAAGAGATTTTCTTTATCCATTGCATGTTTTTACCTTCTTTATCAAATATTAATCGATCATAAAGGAAATAAGTTATTTTTAACAGAATATGAACAAACTAGGATCTCATCTGGAAGAATTTAGGCATAGCAGATGGCTAGCATGAGACCCTTTACTGAAAAGAAAATATTTGAAGATAGAGTGAATGATGTGAACCACTGGCTTTTTGTCTTTAGCTCCCACAAACCTAATATAAAGATGTTTGAAGAAAGCAGAAAAATCCTTAACTTTTCCAAGAGATGTACAATGATGTCAACTCCCTAATCATCACAATAATGTGCACTTATTAACATTTTGGGTGATTATAATGTGTCAATATGGGGAACAGTAATAATGGGGGAGACTGTGCATATATGGGGACAGGAGGTCTGTCGGAATTCTCTGTGCCTTTCCTCTCAAAGTTCTTGCTTTCATGAATCCTAAAGGTGAAGTGGTCAGAAGAGAAGGATTAGTCTTCCACAGTGCTCTCTGAGAATGCATCCAGTCTAGGGTATGCATATGGTCTTCTACATTCCTCTGTATGAGTAAGAGCTTTTCAGAGCACTTATTCTTCCGTGAATTGCCTTCCCTTATTGGTCTCTCTGCTGCTTGTCCATCTATTACCCTTTGCCCCAGACAACTGCATCTCGTATATTTGCTTTTGAATGATTCATAGTCTGTCAAAGGGGGATACTTCAGCCCTGATAATTTTCTGAAGTTGGGGAAACAAAGACAAGCAAACCCCAAAGCTATACAAAGTTGTACCTTAGGAAACCACCAGACAGGTAAAAATACACAACTACTATTCTTTGAGTAAGAGGTCGTTCTTGTCCTCTCTAAGACAAGCAGGCTATACCAGGATTGTGTGCAACAATCATATAGCTGTCACCTAGCTGGGCAATAAAGGATGATAGTTAAGTTAAATGAAACAATGCTCTCTTACTAAAATTTAGTACAGTTTTTTCCTCTTTATTAAGCATTCCCCTAGATGTTGCAAGATTTTGATTATATTAAAGAGTCAAAAACAAATTTATTCTGATAATTGTTTGCCTGATTGTTGCATTAGCAGAAAACTAAAGATTTGGAGTTATCTACTCCCCTGTTTTGGGGTACATCATCAACAAAATGTTTGTATTTTTTTCTCAAAATTTAGCTTAACAGTTACTGTATATTTACTAAAACTAAAGTCATATTATATTTCTTGGAATATACTCATTTCGATGTTGAAAATTAAAGAAGCTTTTGAAGTTATAAAGATAACACATAGAAAATCAATAAAAATGAGCATATTTTAGACATCCTGGATTTACCAATAACCATTCAAAGATCAAATCATGGTATACTCATGACCTGAGCATTTGGAATGACTGTCCAAACAATTCATGTCCTTATGAAGAAGTGGTAAAATACAAATATATATATATATATATATATATATACAGCGCTGTGTTCACAAGTGGGATGTCTAATTGGTTAGACTGAAATAAAGCTAGAATAATATTTCAGAATATGTATGGAAAACATTTTATATTTTATGTCCAATGTCACAAAGTAGCAGGAATTAGCATAGTATCTAACATAGAGCAGCGTGTTAGTACACAGTTTTCTCTTGGTTATGTCCTATCTAATTCTATTAATGAAGATATCAAGCTGTTACTACACAGTTGTAGACTGATTGGAAATTGCATAAGTATTCTAGAATATATTGATTGCATTCATTGCATGGTTATGTTAGGTAGGCTTGTTTATTTTTCTTTAATTGGGATATACACATACACACATGTGTCTATCTGTGTATATCTCTGTGATTTGAAAGAAGTATAATGAGATTACATTTAATATGATCCTTATATTTTTAGAAAATATAGGTTAACTGTTCAGTCAACTCATAAGAGGAAATGTATATGTATATCTACATATATATGTATTATTATGTGTATATTTATACATTTATATTTATACACATAATAATACATATATGTTTACATATGCATGATACATATATACATATTATATACACATGTGTATATATGTTTGTATATATTATGCATGTACATATAAAATGTATCTTTGTTTCAGTACAGTTGTCTCCATTTTCCCCCTTTCACTCTCCCCACCCTACCCATCCCTACCTCCCACCCTCATCCTTCCATGCTGTAGCAAAGCATGGAGTTCTTCCTTTCTTTCTGGTGCTGTAGGAGTTCTTCCTTTCTTTCTGGTGCATAGTATTCCATTGTGTATATGTACCATAGTTTTTTGATCAATTCATTTTCTACATATATATAATTATATAACATTTGTTTTAACTCTAGTTAGAGAACTTGAGTGTGAAACTAGAGCTTAGGTGGGATAGAGACTAAAGTCAGTATTCACACTCATTTTAAATTTTATTTTCTCCCTTATTCTAGCCTAGACATTTCTTTAAATGTTCTTTTCTCTTGCTGCCTTTCTCCTGGAAGAGAAAAAGGGAACAGTTGATGGCAAATCACATATTTGGTTCTTTAATATTATAAACCTTATTGTAGAAAATTGTTTTGGAACACCCACATATATGCAGTATACCTGTGAACATAGCCCATTTCTACTATTTTATTCCAGGAGATAGATATTAATGTTGTCTTAGATCCCTACAATTCCCTACTCTCCTTACACTCCCAGTCTTTCAGAAGTAGAACGGTTCAGTGAGTGTTTGTACACACACAGAAAAAAATCTCTTCAAAAAATGGTGACTAAAAAAGGAATATTGAGATATTTTTGTCAGTGCCTTTTTACACCTTCCCTTCAATAAACTTTTCTCCATTCCTATGTTTGAGAGAGAGGTAATCAATAAGGAGAAATTAAAGTATTTAATTTAATTTAGCTCTTTTGATTTTAGAATATATATTTGAAATGATACTTTGAATATGATAAAATTAACATTTATTTTTATCTACTTAAATATTTATCTAATTTAAAAGTGCTCTTCTCATAATAAATGGTTCTTATTCCTTTAACAGTTTAATAAGGTAGATGATATTTAACTGCAGATTTGAAAATAACATATTTCATTACCATATATAGATATTTCCACTTTAGATGTTGTTACTGTGGAATTTATGGATGAAAATCTATTCCAACCTAATCTTTCCTGCTTATTTATTTTGTGTAACTATTTTTCTATTTGCATCCTTATAACTATTTAGGTATTATTCACAATGGAAACATCTACTGTTGCCAATTTTACAACTATTTGAGTTTCATTCTCTCTGTTTGCCTAATATTTATATATTTAATTTTACTATTCAATCCTAAATGACCATCAAACTTCCCATCCAGAATCTGCATCTCCTGACAACAATTTTGAGTTTCACTCTTTAATTCAATCTGAGCTGTGTGTTTTCCAGACCTGGCGAACAGCGCACATCTACAGGTTGCTGATTGGCCTTCAGCAACCTCTTGGAGACTTCTGTCCCTCTCTCCATTGTGAAAGTCTAGGTCCTGGACCCAATGGCTTTCTCTTTCTTGTTTTAACATAATTTTGTAAGATAACTTTCAATAACTTTCTGAGCATATTGAGAGTACTTGCATATCTAAGAATGCGTTAATTTTACATGTATACTTGTTTAATTATAGGACTAATATAAAATTCTTGTATAGATAACCATTGAATTCAGAATTTTTAATATTTGTTTCTTTATTATAAAGATTCCAGGATTAAGTCTTTTTACTCAGTAATTCTTAACTTTGTGTGTGTGTGTGTGAGAGAGAGAGAGAGAGAGAGAGAGAGAGAGAGAGAGAGAGAGAGAGAGAGAGAGATACTTCTCTCTGGATGCTTTTAGAATATTTTCTCTGATGTTTCAAATTCACCAGGTTACAATCATATGTCTTGGTACAGAATTATTTTTTGTGTGTGTGTGTGTTGTGCACCCTGTAGATCTTGTCCTTCAATATGTGGAAATTTAATTAGGCATTTGATGATTTATTCTCTTTAATTTTGTCTATTTTTAAGTTTTGGGATTCCTTTTATTCAATTAATGGACTTCTTGGATTAACATCCTAATATCTCTGCTAGCTAATAACTTTTTGCTTTGGTGTTTACATTTTAAAAGGAATCATGTTGACTCTATATCTAACCATCTAATGCTTGCTTAATTTTTTAAAAATTTATTTTATCTTCAGATAGATTCTTTTTTTATTTTGTAAGATTGGCACTTACATTCTCATGTTAATAAAGCAATATTCTCTCTGTCAACTTAAGTCATTATTTTTATTTTCCTTATGCAATGTCTTAGATTTTTCTGTTAGTGTATTTTTTGTTTATCTGTTTTACTCTTCCTTTTACTCAAGAATTTTCTCTCAAATATATATTAGACTCACTGGGTATTTTTATACTTAAGATACGTTCCTAAAGAGAGGAATGAAAGCTTTGTCTTTGGTGGCTGGAACTGATTCGTGAGCATCATTTCAATTTCTTAAATTGAGAATAAGTATTTTTACTTCAAGAAAATTAACTGCTATTAACATTTGAAATATTTGTGGAGCCAGTATGTTTTTCAAAAAAGTTGACCAACCTTCTGTATATGGGGCTAATGAGATTTCCCTCACTCTAAAAAATGTGGCATATGCAGGAAATGGCCTATTGTTCACTATGCATATTTTCCCATTTGATCATCTATTTCTGTATATTCCCTTGCCTTCATTTATGCTTTAGTTCCCTCAATTCTCTGGATTAAACTTTTCAGAGAGATAAACTTTCATTTCTTTACCGGAGTGACAGTTGCTGTTTTACCCTCCTATGGCTGCTATAACAAATGTTTCAAAGTTGGTTATTTAAAACAACAAAAATGTACTATCTTGCAGTTCAGGATTCCAAAAGTCTGAAATCAAGGTGTCAGCAGAGTTGTGTTCACTCTAGAGTTTGTAGGAGAGAATCTGTTTCTTGTCACTTTCAGCTTCTGGTGCCTACTGTCATTCCTTAGATGGTGACTGAGTCACTCCTCTGCCTCAATTTTCTTTTCTTTTTTTTTTTTAATTTTTATTTTAATTGTTAATCTTGTAGTTTTCTGTCTTTTACTGCCACCCCAGCCCACTGCTCCAGCCCTTCCCACCTCCCTCCCATTTTCACATCACTTTCTATTTCTTTCATTCGTGTCTTTTTTTCATTAGCGTATTTCCCTCTGCCTTTTTCCTATAAGGACTTGCATCATTGGATTTAAAGCGTATTTTGATGATCCAGAATGCTCACCTTACTTCAAATCCTTAACTTACATTTTCAAAGATTGCTCTTCCAAATAGGGTCACTTTCATGGGTTCCAATGCTTACGAAGTGGCCATAACTTTTGGGGGGCTGACATTCCACTCACTACAGATGGATAATCAATGACTGCAAAGTTTGGCAGATAGGACCTAAAATTCAATTTTCTTCTACAGATATTTTGTACCAATATTTCAATTTTCAGTGTTGCACCAAATCCTTGCTTTTAGGTGCAATTTGTTCCTTTCATTCCTAAGCATATTCTGGGGTCTAGGCCATAAATTGTTAAATATATTTGTCACTATGGTCATGGTTCCCATGTACTTCTGCTCTAATAATGTTATCCCACCTCACTTGCTTTCCAGCTTTCAAAATACATTCAGTCTCTCTCAGCCGTTATCACTTTTTTTGAGCTCTTTGTCATTGTATTAAATGAGTCTTATGAATATCTTTTTATGAGCATTTTAAGATAAGTTTAGCAAAAAGATAGAGGAGTCATGTATATTGTATTTTCTCTGTTTAGTATTACAACTTATAAAACCACAAATGTAGTATAATGCCTTTTTCATAATATTTTTTTAAGTTTCAATAAGACAAAAGAGTATTTCAAATTTCATGTTACATTTGAAACAGAAGCAATGGCATATAATTTTTACCATTTATATTGTATTTTATTAAATTTATTGAGATGACCTTGGTTAATTAGCTCACGTAGGTTTCAAGTATACATTTCTATGATGCATGATCTCTGTATTGCATTGTGTGTCCACGACCCAAAGTCATATCATCTTATGTGTCACCATATCTTTGGTCCCCATTATCCTTTATTACCTCCCACCCCCTCCCTCTAATAACCATCATACTGCTGTCTGTGTCTGTGAGTTTCAATTTTATATTCCACATGTGATCGATAAAAAAAGATGTGGCATATGGAATACTACTCAGCCATAAGATAATATAAAATACTGCCATTTGTGACAACATGGATAGACCTTCAGAATATTATGCTAAGCAAAATAAGTCAGTCAAAAAAAAGCTAAGAACCATAGATTTCACTCCCTTGTGATATATAACTTTTAAATGTCTGTTTATTAGTGAAGTACCACAAGATGTATTTTGTTTTTGCTAACTATTATCAACAGTCTCTAAATTCTGTATAGCATAGAAATGTCTTTTAAAGAGTATTGGTGCCTTTGTACTAAATCTGTCTTTCAGTCTCTGCATACACTTAGCAAATTTGTTGTTTCATGAATCAGCAAGCTTTGACCCTAAAAATAAAATAATTAAGAGAGAAATTGTACACATCACCATTCAAAATTGATGTTTCTTGTAAACCAAATATATCTGAAAATATTTGCCAGTCCAAACCCACATGATGCATTTATATGAGTATATTAATTATATATACTGCTTCCTAATTCATCACAATGATGCTAATTTTTATTAAACACTTAAAGGGCTGAAAATGACCCATCAATTCACCAATTAAGAGTTGCTTCTGCATGGTCAAATTATTGACAAAACGAACAGTCCATAGTTCTATTAAGCTAACTAAATAATATCTAAATAAAAAATATAATAAAACTACCCTGGCTGGTATGGTTCAGGGGATTGAGTGCCAGCCTGCTAACCTAAGGATCAGCAGTTCAATTCCAAGTCAGGGCACATGCCTGAGTTACAGGCCAGGTCCCCAGTAGGTGCGTGCACAAGAAAGAAGCACACATTGATATTTCTCTCCCTATCTTTCTCCCTCCTTTCCCATCTCTGAGATTAAATGAATAAAATATTTTTTAGAAAGTACATTCCCTTTAAAAATAATAATAAAACAAAACTTAATAGGACAGAAATTAAAAGACAGAAATGACTTACAGAATTCATAGTAGACTAATGATCAGCATGAATGTGTATTGATCCCTGCTCAGGTGACATTGACCAAGTCAGTCCACCTGCTGGATTTCAGTCTTTATTTCTAAGAGAAACACAGTTGTTCTCCATTTTATATCAGAGTTTGGCATATGGTACATATTCAAATTTTTTAAATGAGTTTCTTGATGGCTGGAAGGATTGAATTATAAATGGATGAAAGAATAAAATATCATTTTAAAGATTTACTAAAAATCCAAGAGCCATGAGGATTATTTTTGCTTGAGTTTAGACTTTTAAAGTGGCAATAATTTTGTGGCAGCTAGCAGAACACTTGTTGAATATAAATATGGAATACATATTTATCTTTAAAAAAGAAGAACCAGTAAATGCTAGATACCTCTTCTGTATGTTTATTTGCCAATGAACTAAGACAGCAAATCAGAAAAGTACTCAGAGAAGAATTGAGGACTCAGTCTTCTATTTGGCTTCAAAACTGAGTAGTCCCTATATCATGTCTTCTTGGTTACTCCATTTTATGTTCTTAGAACTCATAATACACTAGGTAAATGACAAACTATGTGGCATAGTATACTTAAAGAATCTGACTTGAAAATTAAATCACACTTTTTCGATTTCCATTCTGTTCTATTTCACTTTATTTATTTTTTTATACACAAATGGCATTATATATATATATTATAGAATTTCTCAAATATTTTGAAAGCATAGTATTTTGGTATGATATTACATATTGTAATTATATGTTTTAATACAACATAATTATAACATAATATAACATATAACATATGCATACATTATGTTACAGATCATAAACATATTGTAACATATATGTTTGTAAACATATATTATAAACATAATAATATATAATTTTTTTATTTTCTTTTTATTTTATTTTATTTTATTTTTTTAAATCAGTATTTTTTAATTGTTGATATTGTACAGTTTTCTGTCTTTTACCCCACCCCCAGCCCACCACCCCAGCCCTCCCCACCTTCCTCCCATTTCCACCCCCCATAGTTTTTGTCCACAAGTCCTTTATACTTGTTGCTCTAAACCGTTCCCCTTTTCCCCTGAAATTCCCTCCCCTCCCACTCTGGACACTGTCAGACTGTTCTCAAATTCAGTGTCTTTGGTTATATTATGCTTGTTTGTTTGTTTTGTTGATTAGCTTCCTGTTAAAGATGAGATCATATGGTATTTGTCTTTCACTGCCTGGCTTATTTCGCTTAGCATGATACTCTCCAATTCCTTCCATGCTGTCGCAAAGGGTAGGAGCTCCTTCTTTCTTTCTACTGCATAGAATTCCATTGTGTAAATGTACCACAGTTTTTTGATCCATTCATTAACTGATGGGCACCTAGGTTGCTTCCAGCACTTGGCTATTGTAAATTGTGCTGCTATGAACATAGGGGTGTGTTTTATTTCACTTTAACTTGTGCTATGAGAAAACATTTACTTTACTTGTGACATCTTTTGTACACAAATGCTCACTAACTAAACATATTTAAAATGTAGCAAATACACTATGTGAAACACTTCAGGCCAAGTATAGTTTTATTTAAGGGTTTAATCATTTCTTTAAAAAGGAAGAAAGACTTTCTCTTATTAGTCCATATAATTTTAGGGTGAAGAAGGATGTAAACTGCAAATTCATATAATGGTATACAATTTATACCAGCAGTCCTCTGACTCTTTGGCACCAGGAATGAATTCCATAGAAGACAATTTTTCCATGGGGTAGGAGGGAGATGGTTTCGGGATGGTTCAAGCACATTACATTCAAGCTCACTTACTGCTGTGTGCCCTTGTTCCTAATAGGCACTGATCTGTACCAGTCCCTGGCCCAGGTGTTGGGAACCCTTGATTTATATAATAAAATATAAGACGGTATAATAAATGAGTAAAAAGTGTAAATTTTAGTAATTGAATAAGACAATATATTCAATGAAAGATAGTATAAGAAAATATACCTAATATGTAAAATTCCAAAAAACGTATGCACATTGTTTTTATTTTATTTTTTTGGATGATATTTTGTTGATTATGCTATTGTGATTGTCTTACTTTTTCCCCCTTTGCCCCTCACTCTTTCAGGCAATCCTACCACCATTGTTTATGTCCATCTTCCACACATATATGTTCTTTGGTTACTCCATTCACTATACTGTAGTTAACATCCCTATTCTGTAACTACCTATTTATACTTATTAATCCACTCATTTCTTCACTCATTTTTCCACCCCCTCTTCCATCTGACAGCCATCAAAATGTTTTCTTATCCATGGTTCTCTCTTTGTTCTTCTTGTTTGCTTAGTTTGTTTTTTAGATTCAACTGATAGATTTACTTTTTTTGTGTGCAATTTTATTGTTCAACATTTTGATCTTCTTTTCTTAAATAAGTCCCTTTGACATTTCATATAATAATGGTTTGGTGATGATGAACTCCTTTAGTTTTTTCTTGTCTTGGGAAGCTCTTTATCTGCCCTTCGATTCTCAATGATAGTTTTGCTAAGTAGAGCAATCTTTGCTGTAGGTCTCTGCTTTTCATGACTTTGAATATTTCTTGCCAATCCTTTCTAGACTGCAAAGTTTCTTTTGAGAAATCAACTGACAGTCTTACAGGGACACCAATTTAGGGATTAACTTCTTTTCTCTTGCTGCTTTTAAGATTCTCTCTTAATTTTTAAACTTTGGCATTTTAATTATGATGTGTGTTGAAGTAGGCCTTTTGCATCCATCTTGTTTGGGGCTTTCTATGCTTCCTGGACTTGCATGTCTATTTCCTTTGTCAAATTAGGGAAATTTCCTTTCATCATTTTTTCAAACAGATTTCCAATTTCTTGCTTTTTCTCTTCTCCTTATGGCATCCCTATAATGAGAATGTTAGACTTCTTGAAGTTGTCTGAAAGGCTGCTTATACTTTCCTTCCTTCCTTCCTTCCTTCCTTCCTTCCTTCCTTCCTTCCTTCCTTCCTTCCTTTCTTTCTTTCTTTCTTATTCTTTTTTTCTTGTTGTCCTGATTGGTTGGTTTTACTTCCTTATGTTTCATGACATTGATTTATTTCTAAGCTTCATCCACTCTACTGTTGTTTCCCTGTAAATTGTTCTTTATTTCAACTAGTGTATCCTTCGTCTCCAAGTAGATTGTTTTCAGGCTGTTGAGATCTTCCTTAAGTTCCTTAAGCATCCGTACAACCAGTGCTTTAAACTCTACATCTGGTAGATTGCTTTTCTTCATTTCACCTCTTTTTCAGTAGTTTTGATCTGTTCTTTTATTTGGGCCATGTTTCTTTGTCTCCTTATTTTGGCAGCATCCCTGTTTTTGTTTCTATATATTAGGTAGAGCTGTTTGACTCCGTGTTTTGGTAGTGTGGCCTACTGTAGTAGATGTCTTATAGGGTCCAGTGATATAGCCTCCCTTTTCACCCAAGCTGAGAGGTTGAGGTTCACCCTTCATGTGGACTGAATACACCCCTCTCGTAGTTGAGCCTTGGTTGCTGTTGGCAGATCAGTGGACAGGTTTACCCAGGCCAGACAGCTGCAAGGATTAGCTGTGACCACTTACTACCAACCTCCACCCTCAATGCAGGGCCAACTGTGCAGGGGTAGGATGGTGGTGCTCTCTCATGGTCTGTAGCTGTCCACTGGGTGTACTGGCCTTGAGATTCCCTGGGTGATGCCTGCCATGGTAAACTCCCAACTGTGTTTTGTCTGAGGCTACCATGCCTGAGCTATAAAGCAGTCTGAGATGGCTGCTACTTGTGCAGGGCTTGGAGATTTGCAGGCAAAGACAAACTTTCAATCTAGGCTGGCTGGTGCTAGTCCCTTGCCTGGGGCTCATCAAGGACAGCTGTTGCTTGTTTGATAGGATTTAGGAAGCTGTGAAGCATGAGCCAACACCAGCCATTCATAAGGAAAAGAAGCTTGGGTGGGGCTGTAAATTGGATGGAGTGGAGTCTCTGGGGAATCTCCAAGGTGGTTCAAACAGTTTTAGCCAGGTTGATGGAGACTTAGATTTGGCACCAGCTTGCTGGCTCTATGGGTGGAGGGTTTAGAAAAGGGACAATGAACTCTGCTGGCCTTAATACCAGTCACTTCAGTTTTTCCCTGTATACCACTGGTGCCTTTTAAGTCACTACCTCAGTGCTGGAGTCCATGTGTGTGTTCTTTTAAGAGGAATTGCATTGTACTCCAGAAGTTTCTTCCTCAGACTCAATCCCTGCTGGTTTTTGCAGCTAGAAGTTGTGGGGACTACTCTTCCTGGCACTGGAACCCTAGGCTGGGGGGCCTGGTGTGGAGCTGGGACTCCTTGCTCCCAAGGTATCCCTCCCAAATTTTTATACACCATTCTTGGGTGCAGTACCAGCCTGTTTCACATCTGCACCCCTCTTTCTAGTCTGGATGGATGTGGTTGTTTTAATTCCATAGTTGTCAGACTTCCATTCAACTTGATTTCTGATAGTTCCAAGTGATGGTTGTTCTATATTTTAGTTGTAATTTAGATGTGATTGTGCAAAGAGGCGAGCCATGTCTGCCTACGCTGACATCTTGACCAGATGTTGCACATTGTTTTTATAGAGTGTGTAATACAGTGACCTACTTTAAACATAATTAGTAAGACTAAAATAAATTTACATATTTTGATTATAGTAGTTTGATGTTCAAGTGACAAAAAATGATAGTTTACCTCAAATATTGACATGATATAAATGATTCTTTATTTGTGGATGGTTTCTGAATATTGCTCTCATCTATGTCTATCTGCTACAAAATTCTTATTTTATTTTTTTTAAATATTTATTTATTTATTTATTTTTAGAGGGGAAGGGTAGGAGAGAGGGAGAAGGAGAGAAATATCAATGTATGGTTGCCTCTTATGTGTCCCACGCTGGGAACTGGCCTGCAACCCAGGCATGTGCCCTGACTGGGAATCGAACCGCGATCCTTTGGTTCACAGGCCCGCACTCAATCCACTGAGCTACACCAGCCAGGGCAAATTCTTATTTATTCACATAAACTTTAACTTAACAACTATCTAATTAATACTTATGTTCTATCAGACAATGTTTCAAGAACTTTAATACATCATCTCCATCTCATTTAGCTATAAAATAAGTTACTATAAAGTAGTAACAGCTAATGCCCCCTATTTGTATCCAATATAATTTTGTACCCAAAGGTAATATAACTGTCTTGAGTTAACATATAAAAATAAATAAATATTGATAGTACTTGCCCATTCTTTAATTCTTACCAAAACCTGTCCCATACTCTTTTGTTAACTATCATTAGTACAGATATCCATGCCAAGGAGTTATACAATAAATATTTAAGTTGTTATAACTCTCAAAGTGTATATATTCAAATATATACATTTTAGATGGTGTAATTCAGGCTGTTGTCAAAAGAAAATATTCTAAGTGAAAGGAATTAGTTCTCTTTTCTTTATATTACATGAAAATACAATTTGCTAAATTATCAGGTGTTTGATACTAATTATAGACCTTACCAATAAGATTATGCATTCTGAAATAGACTATGTGTTTTGAACGTTTTGTCATGTAACATTCTGGAATTTCCTAACAACTGTTTGTAAACCACATTTAAAAGAGAATCTTTTGTAAAATTCTGTATAAATGAATAAGACATAAGATATTAGATTTTTTTAAAATAATCTTAAAGAAAGTCTGGAAAATTGTCATTCTAAGGTAGCAGGCAGTTTTTGTCCTCTCAGAAGTAAAGTCTTAAATTTACTTTATTGTTAAGAAAATAAAAGGTACTCTTAAGCCAATAAAATATTGCAAGTGCAATATAAACTGTTTTATCACAGGCAAGTAGTAAAAGAATCATGATAAAACTAACTGCTAAATTATGGAAAAATTCAATCAAAAACATATTCACCTATGTTAACTGAAACATGATGAGCAGTTAATTTTATAAGTTCTATCAGAATTAATATTTTAATGCTCATTTAAATCTAAAAAAGTAAATAAATAAAAGTATCATTATTTCTTAGAGGGCATTTTAGATAAATTGCTCCAGAATAGCATTTTAGTACAACTGGTTGATTTCTCAATTGATTAGACTTTATAACAGAGAAAAGAAGTGGCACACTTTTTAGGGTTATTATGAAGCCATATATCCATGCAGATATGTTAAACTGTATGTTGTAAATAACTGTAGGTATAACAATAAATAATTAGGTATAATAAAAAAGAAGAACTAACATATATCATAAACTATGAACAATTGCTGACATGGAGACATTGTTCACTATTCACCTAAAGTAACATATATATGATGTCTGTGTGAAAAAAGGCCAAACATTGTTAAAATAACAAGAACTGTTTGTGCTTCATAGACATAACCCGGCAGCCAAGGAGAGTGCACTGGAATGTTTATATGTGAACAATGATGACTTTACTGTACTAGTCAATATCATTGAGTGAGCATGTGTATTGTGTGACCATCATACACAAAATGACTGAGAAGTAAAATGATGAATCACCATCAAATTTTGTGTTAAGTTTGAACATTCCTTCATGGAAACTTTTCAAATGATTCAGAAAACCACAGCTATGGACAACTGTGATTAGCGTATCCAGTAGAATAATATGCCCATTCATGCATCACATGTTGTCCAGAATTTTTGGTAAGACATCAAGTTACCCAGGTGACTCAGCACCTCATACAGCCCAGATTTGGTGACCTGGAACTTCTGGCTTTTCCAAAAACTAAAATCACCTTTGAAAGGGAAGAGATTTCAGATCATCGATGATTTTCAGGAAAATATGATCAGGCAGTGATGGCTATTGGGAGAACTGTGTGAGGTCCCAGGGTGCCTACTTCGAAGGGGACTGAGGTGTCATTGTCCTAGATACAATATTTCTTGTATTTTGTATCTTCTTTAATAAATGTTTCTATTTTTCATCTTACATGTCTGGATACCTTTTGGACAAAACACATATATATTTTTCAGGTATATATATAATTATAGTTTTAGTTTCTTATTTCTTTTGATAAATATTCTTTAGGTTCAGTGATTGAGAAAACATGCATTACTTGAAAATAGTATGAGTTTCAAATAATATAGCATTTTAATATTTTATAGAAAAATGAAAAAATAATAAACATAGATAAGTAAATAGCAAGGTTTGTCTTGAACTTCACATATTTCTTGTAGATTCCCAATTATTTACAGTGTTTCCTCTCAAAACCTATGAAATTTACTCTGTCAAATACATCACCATTGGAAGGGTCAATTTTTTTATTCCATAAATTGCTAATGATTAATTTTTCTTCAGTGATTACACTAACATTCAGTTTGGTAGTCACTGGTGTCATCAATCTGCAACAAAGCAGTGTTTTGTTCTGTAGTCTCCTGCCATGTGTCGCTATAATGTGGTTTATTAGATGGTGGACATGTGCAGACACAGCATATAGTCTCCCTCTTCATCTAACCTCAGCCAGGTTTTTTCAAACCTAACACAATTTATTTATAAATAAGAGGAAAAGCTGAGAATATCTGGACTTCCAATAGATTAGTGCATTAGTTTTATAAACATGAATAATCATCTCATTTTAAATTAATGAAACTTGGAAGTAAAATATTCCATTGTGGACAGTGACATTTACTTTACTGATTCATTTAGTATTATTTTTATATACCTATATTTCATGTTTCTGACTTAATGGTTTAGATTTTACAGTTTCTCCCAGTGACAGAAAACAATGTAATGACTGTATCTTTAAAAAATTCCTAATACACTCAAACCATATTTTTTCCACTAGACTTAACTGATTAAAAAATAAAAGAACTTGGCAATTAATTTCTTTAAATACAAAATAGGTATCTTTTAAATAGGTAAGGAGACAGAAATCTCTTCCATCATTATCATAATATAGCATTCCATTGTATAGGTGAGGTTGCTCTCTGCAACTTTCAGAGTATAAATATGCAAAACTGCTACTGTCCTACAATGGCTACTAATATCTTAAAAGCTTTTTACTGTTGGGAAATCTATGTCTACTTGTTACACTTCCTTTTTTATTATAGGAAGATAAATAAAAGTATTTTCTCTCCTAATCTTTTCTCTCCTTTATTGACTCTATCCCAATGATGCAAAGTGTCCAGTACTTAAATGAGGGGATGCAGAACATGCATTACTCAGATTCTTCTTTCATCTTCTTGATAGTACTGGTGGCCATGATGGGTAAGAACTTTCCTTGGCTTTTCCATAATGTGATGATTATCTGTCATGTAATAATGATGTCTATGATCAAATAGCTAAATAATCCATGTTCAGATATTTGAATAGCAGGCCTATGTAATAACCACACCAAGTTATGCCTGACCAACTCCTACCTAAGAGTAATTTCTCTATTTGTACTTCTCATATATTTCTACTGCATTAAGCACATGGCACCCACAATTCTCACTCTTTCCACTTCATTTGGAAAAATCTCTACTAGATTATTATCATCAGCATACAAAATGCTGATATCTCCCTATGATATATATATATATAACTTCCTTTTCTACCTCACTTTTACTTTCACTTCCAGCCCTATCTTTCTTCATCCTTTTACAATAAAAGTAGTTTATGGTTTTGGTCTCCAATTCTTTTCTTCACATTATTTATTGAATCTATTTAAATTATCTTGGTGGGGAATAACATTCCAAAAACATGTCTAAATAACCTGGGATTGACATTTTCATAAACTCTATTGTCAGTTCTTAACATTCGTAGATTGCTTTGTCCTCTTGAAGGATTTACTTTTCTTGATTTAGAGAACGCTCCACTGGCTTTTCTTCTCTCTCTATTCACTCCCTACTCTCTTTTACTGAAATAAAGACATAACACATGAGACCTGAGAATCCCATAGTTTAGTGTCATGAACTTTGGTCATCTGTATTTATACTCATTGCATTCAGGATTTTATCAACTGTTAATACTTTAAATGGCAAACATATATGGAAAACTAAAAACTTTTAATTCCTAGTCAGTAGATCCTTATAAATCCAACTACCCATTCTAGGTCTCTAACCCTGAGAAAAATATATGGTTGGGATCAGGAGAACACTCTTTAAAGTATATTTAGCAAAAACAAAAAAGGAAGGAAGCCCTGGCTGGTGTAGCTCAGTGGATTGAGCGCGGGCCTGCGAACCGAAGGATTGCGGTTCGATTCCCAGTCAGGGCACATGCCTGGGTTGCCAGGCCAGTTCCCGTCAGGGGACATACAAGAGGCAGCCGCACATTGATGTTTCTCTCCCTCTCTCCTTCCCTTCCCCTCTAAAGATAAATAAATAAAATCTAAAAAAGGAAAAAAAAAGTACTTAAAAAATCTTTAAAAAAAAAAGGGAGGAAGAAAAATAGAAGGGGGAGAGGGAGAGAGGAAGGGAGTAAAGAACCTGGGTATTGATAAAGGTGAGGAGGCAGTAGAAAGAACACACATACATATTAAATTAAAATAAAATTCCATAATTTGACCAGTTGGAAATCCAAATCTACTCAAAGAATTTGTATAACAACAACAAAAAAAAAAGATAAATAAAAGACATTGATTAGCTTTTGTACCTCTATAACAGGTTCTAAATTAATTTCAACATTTCTTAAAATGCAGTTTGCTAAATATTAATGGATTTAACCCAGATTGATGCTCCGATTACAGTTATGTCTTGGGAATCTCACTAAATTTGGATATGGAATGCTCCAAAAACTTTACTGTAACTAAATATAAAATGGAGAAAACAAGTTCTAATGCTTCACTTTAAAGCCTTACCTAAATTTCCTATTGTTAGTACCCATTGTCCTAAATTACCCCATAATAGACATAAACATTCTCACAAAATGAATAATAAATTAATATTAAATGTTCAGTAATATCTAACCACAACAGTAATAAAGCTCCACTCCAGGAAGACAAACAACTCAATTAAGAATGGGCAAAGGACTTGAACAGACACTTCTCCAAGGAGGACACACAGAGGGCCCAGGGACATATGAAAAGATGCTCATCATCACTATCCATCAGAGAGATGCAAATTAAAAGCATAATGAGATAATACTTCACACCAGTGAGAATGGCCATCAGAAACAAATGAACAAACAGCACATATTGGAGAGGTTGTGGGAAAAGGGAACCCTAGAGCACTGAGGGTGGGAATGCAGACTGGTGCATCCACTGTGGAAAACATTATGGAATTTCCTCAGAAAACTAAAAATGAAAATGCCTCTTGACCTGGCAATTCCATTGCTGGGATTATATCCTAAGAACCCTGAAACACCAATCCAAAGAATCTATGCACCCCAATGTTCATAGCAGAGCAATTGACAATAGCCAAGTACTGGAAGCAACCTAAGTGACCATCAGTAAATGAATGGATCTAAAAACTATGGTGCATTTACACAATGGAATACTATGCAGTAGAAAGAAAGAAGGAGGTTCTACCCTTTGGGACAGCGTGGATGGAACTGGAAAGCATTATGCTAAGTGAAATAAGCCAGGTGGTGAAAGACAAATACCATATGATCTCACCTATAAGTGGAACCTAATCAACAAACAAGCAAGCAAAATATAACCAGAAACATTGAAATTAAGAACAAACTGACAGTACCCAGAGGGGAGGTGGGAGGAGATAATGGGGGTGGGAAGGAGGAAGGGTTTTCAAGAACATCTATAAAGGACACATGGACAAAACCAGGGTGGGTGGGATCAGTGGAGGGAAGTGGGAATGGCTGGGGTGGGGGGAAATTAGAGACAACTGTAGTTGAACAACAATAAAAATAAATAAATCTTCAGTAATAGCCATTCTGAGAGGGTTGGGGAGATATCTTGTGTTTATAATTTACATTTCTCTGATGATTAGTGATGTTGAGCATCTTTTCATATGTCCTTTGGGTATCTGTATGTCCAATTTGAAGAAGTATCTATTCAATTATTTTACCCAATTCTTAATCAGATTTTTTTGGTGTTGAGTTTTCTAAGTTCTTTATAGAGTTTGGATATTCATCCCTTATCCAATGAATTGGTGAATATTTTCTCCCATTTAGTGGATTGTCTTTTTATTTTGTTGATGGTTTCCTTTGCTGTAGAAAACCTTTTTAATTTGATGTATTCTAATTTGTTTATTTTTTCTTTTTTGTACCTTCTTCAAATAAATATATCAGAAAAAATATTGCTACAAGAAATGTCCAAGACTTTACTGCCTACGTTTTCTTCTAGGAGTTTTATGGTTTCAAGTCTAACATTTAAGCCAAGTGCCCAACAATAGATGAGTGGATAAGATAGATGTGCTACAACTGTACATTGGAATATTCCTCAGCCATTAAACACACACACACACACACACACACACACACACACACACACACACACACAGTGTTACTCTTTGAGACAGCATGGATGGACATGGAGAACATTATGCTAAGTGAATTAAGCCAGTCGGAAAAAGACAAATACTATGACTTCCCTTGTATGTGGGAACTAATGGATAAAGGAAGCTAAAAAACAAAATAGAAAAGACGTATAGATACAAAGAACAGACAGACTGCTGTCAGAAGGGAGAGGATAGAAGAGCTGGATAAAAAAAGGTGAAGGGATTAATTTTAAAAACAAACACCTCATAGGCAACACTATTGTGATTACCAGTGGGACAGGGGAATTAGGAGAAGTAGGAGAGGGTAAAGGGGTGAAAAATACTGGTGGAAAGAGCCCTGGCTTGTTTGGCTCAGTGAGTTGAGCTTTGGCCTGTGAGGCAAGGGACCAACAGTTCAATTCCACATTAGGGCACATACCTGGGTTTTGGGCCAGCTTGGGTCCCCAGTGGGGGGAACATAAGGGGCAACCAAACACTGATTATTTTTGGCGCTGGATACCATTGTCAAAATGGCAAAATATGTGCCCCATCTGCACATTTTAGCAAATTATTGCACCATTGTATAAGAGTTGTTTTCTTCAGGTAAAAATCTCTAGGAATGTTTTTGCCTCACAGAAATACAAAATATGGATCAAGGTCACTAATTGTCTCTACATATAATGAGGCTACAATATAAAGCCTGACCAGATTGCCCTATATCCTTTTCAGAGTTCTAAACATTTTTGACTGTAACAAAAACACTCATTTCACTTTTTAGAAAACACAATATTGGGCTGGTGAAAGAAACATTCAATAGAACTTTCAACTCTCCAATAGGTCCCAGGCAGACAGCTGGTTTAATTGAGAAACATAATGGTCTCCTCAATGGTCTTTTAAAACTCTTCTCTGAAAATTGGACCCCTACATGGTTTCTATCTTGTTTCAGGTCTTAATTTCTCTAATTCAAACTCCCTTAGCTAATTAACAATTTACATCATCTTAAAAAAATCTTTCCTAGTACCCTTTTCTGTATTCCTATATTATTGCCATGTATATGAAGAAGGAAGGGAAAGATGAATGACAGGCAGAACACAGAGACATTTTAGGGCACTGAAACTATTTTCTATGATACTACAATAATTATCCATCTATTCCAATCTATAGAATGTGAAACACCAAGACTGGAACTTAGTGTAAACTACAGTCTTTGGGTAATAATGATGTGCTGGTGTAGGTTCACTGATTGAAACAAATGTACGACTCTGAGTCAGGATGTTGATAAAGAAGGTCATGGGGAATACAGAAGTCCCTCTGTACTTTCTGGTAAATTTTGTGGTAAACCTAAAACTGCTCTAAAAATTAATGTGCATTCATTTAAAAATAATATTCATAACATCTTTATGTGATTTGAGCATTCTGCTTTTTAGTTCGCTATGTTTTATGTATGTTAAGGGAGGGAGGATGCTTTGTGTGTATGTGTGTATGTGTGTATTTGCAGGTCAGCTATTAATTTAAAAATATTATATACACATGTTCATTTGTATAACTTACATAATTTGAGTGTACTAAAACTTTTTAATGTATAATTTTTGCTTCTATTTTTTGAGCCAACAAATGCCTAGAAAGGCTCATTTTCCCAAGGAATTTAAAGTTAATCAACTGTTTCTTGTTTAGTGTAATTGGATGGAACCCAGTATCTGTCCTTTTTTTTCAATCTCACGTTGTTTATGTATTCTTACTGTTAGAATATTTCACACACTTATGTACACGAATCTTTTGATATCAATATTCAATTGCTACTAATTGAATATTGACTTTGGTTCAATTATCACAATGTATAACCCTTCTGTTACATGCATGTATACTATCCTATTATTATTTTATAGTCACTACTTTAGGTTTTTAAATATATTCTAATGAATTCCTTGCTCATTCTTGGTTCTTACATACCATCTTTTCCTTCTGATTTCACTTCTCTTCGACTGATGTGTATCTTATAACAATAGCTCTTTTAATAAAGATCTTTGAATTTTAAAAACACTCTGAAGCTGTTAATGTCTGAAATTATATTTATATCACCCTGAATCTAAAATAATAATATCCTGTCAGGTGGACTCTTTGTTACTTTCCTTGGTATTTTACTTTATATTTTTATTATTTTTTGTTATTCTATTACAGTACCAATTTTTCCCATTTTGCCCTCCTCCACCACACCACGCCCCACTCCCATAGTCAATTCCCACACAGTTGTCCTTGTCTGTGTGTCATTCATTCATGTTCTGTGTCTAGCCCCTTCCCCTTCTTTCTACCACTATCCCATCCCCACTCCCATGTGATCACTTTCAGTTTGTTCCTATTTTCCATGCCTGTGGTTCTATTTTTTTTTAATTTATTCTTGTTCAATTACTGTTGTCACAACTTTTTCCCAATTGCTCACCCCTACCCCAAGCCTACCCTCTCCCATAGTCAAATCCCTAATATTGTCCGTGCCAATGAGTCCTCTATTCATGATCTTTTGCTTGCCCCTTCCCCTTATTTCCTCATTATCCCACTCCCCTTACCCCTCAGTTCACTGTCAGTTCATTCTATATTTCCAAGTCTCTGGTTCTGTTTTGCTCATTTTTTAAATTAGGTTCCCCATATTGGAGAGGTCATATGGTACTTGTTTTTCAATGGCTGGCTTATTTCACTTAGCATAATGCTCTCCAGTTCCATCCATGCTCATGAAGGGTGGGTGTTCCATCTATCTTTCTGCTACACAGTATTCTATTGTGTAAATGCACTACAGTTTTTTTGATCCAATCATTTACTGATGAGCACTCAGGATGTTTTCAGTACTTGGCTATTATAAATTGTGCTGCTATGAACCTAGGGGATGCAGAAGTTCTTTGACTGGTGATTTGGGATTCTTAGGGTATGTTCCCAGGAGCAGAATAGCTGGGTCAAAAACCAGTTCCGTATTTAGTTTTTAAGGAAATCCCATACTGTCTTCCACAGTGGTTCCACCACTCTGCACTCCAACCAACAATGCACTAGGGTTCCCTTTCCTCCACAACTTCTCTCTCACAACTTCTCTAGCACTTGTTGTTTGTTGACTTATTAATGATGGCCATTCTGACAGGCATAAGGTGATACCTCACTGTGGTTTTAATTTTTATTTTTTAAAGATTTTATTTATTTGTTTTTAGATGGAAGGGAAGGGAGAGAGAAAGAGAGGGAGAGAAACATCAAAGTGTGGTTGTCTCTCACATGCCCCATACCGGTGTCCTGGTCCACAGCCCAGGCATGTGCCCTGATTGGGAATTGAACAAGAGCCCCTTTGGTTCACAGGCCAGCACTCAATCCACTGAGACACACCAGACAGGGATGATTATGGTTTTAATTTGCATCTCTCTGATGGCTAGTGATGCTGAGCATCTTTCTTGTGTCTCTGAGCCCTATGTATGTGCTTCTTGGATAAGTGTCTGTTCAGGTCCTTTGCCCATTTTTCAGTTAGGTTGTTTGTCTTGGAGTGGAGTCGTGTGAGTTCTTTACATACTTTGGAGATCAAACCCTTGTCTGAGGTATCATTTGAAAATATATTTTCTTTTGCAATTGGTACTATTTTAATTTGCTGATGTTTTCTTTAGCCATAGAGATAGTTTTTATTTTGATGAAGTCCCATTTGTTTATTATTTCCTTTACATCCCTTGCTCTAGGGGATATATCATTTTAAAATATTGCTGCATGAAATATCTGAGATTTTCATGACTCTACTCTCCTCTAGGACTTTTATGGCGTTTCAACTTATATTTAAGTCTTTTATCCGCCCTGAGTTTATTTTTGCGTATGGTGGAACTTGGAGGTCATGTGTCTATTTTTTTTTTTTTTTTTTTGGCATATAGCTGTCCAGATTTCCCAACACCATTTGTTAAATAGGCTATTGCTTTGCCCCATTTTGTGCTCCTGCCCCTTTTGCTGAATATTAATTGACAATATATACTTGGGTTTATTTCCAGGCTCTCTATTCTGTTCCATTTGTCTATACATCTGCTCTAATGCCACTACCAGATTGTTTTGATTATAGTGGCCTTGTAAAATAGTTTGATAACAGGTATTGTCATCCCTCCAACTTTGTTTTTCTTTCTCAAAATTGCTGAAGCTACTTGGGGTCATTTACACATTCCATATAAATTTTTGAAATGTTTGTTCTATATCAGTGACATATGCCATTGGTATTTTAATAGGGATTGTGTTGAATCTATAAATTGCTTTGGGTAGTATGGACATTTTGATGATGTTAATTCTTCCAAATCATGAACACAGTATATACTTCCATTTATTTGCATCTTCCTTAATTTTTTCTTCAGTGTTGTGTAGTTTTCTGAGTAAAGTTCTTTTACCTCCTTAGTTAGGTTTATTCCTAGGTACATTATTCTTCTTGTTGCTATAGCAAATAGGATTTTTTATTTCCTGAATTCTGTTTCTGAAATTTCATTGTTTGTGTACAAAAATGCCTTTGATTTCTGAATATTGACTCTGTACCCCACTGTTTTCTCAAATTAATTATTAGGTCAAGTAGATTTTGTGGATTCTATAGGATTTTCTAAGTACACTATCATCTCATTTGCAAATAGTGACAGTTTCGCTTCCTCTTTTCCATTTTGGTTGCCTTTTATTTCTTATTCTTGTCAGATCACTGTGGCTAGGACTTCCAGTGTTATGTTGAATAGAAGTGGTGAAAGCAGACATCCTTGTCTTGTTACTGATCTTAGTGGGAAAGCTTTTAGTTTATGGGCATTGAGTGTGATGTTGGCTATAGGTTTCTCATCTATGACCTTTCTTATGTCAATATATTCCTCCTCTATTCCACTTAGCTGAGTATTTTTATCATAAATGGTTCTGTACTTTATCAAATGCATTTTCCCAATCTATTGATAGATCTTGTGATTTTAAGTTTTTTATTTGTTTATTTGCTGTATTATGTTTATTGATTTGCAAATATTGTACCATCCTTGCATCCCTGGGATGAATCCCAATTGATCATGGTCTATGTTCTTTTTAATGTATTGCTGGAGGTAGTTTGCCAATATATTTTTAAAGATTTTGTTTATTTATTTTTAGAAAAAGAAGGGAAAGAGAAAGAGAGGAAGACAAATATCAGTGTGTGGTTGCCTCTCACACACCCCTTACTGGGGACCTGGCTCACTACCTGGGCATGTGCCCTGACTGGGAATAGAACCAGTGATGCTTTGGTTCTCAGGCCCAGCACTCAATCTACTGAGCCACACCAACCAGGACAGTTTGCCAATATTTTGCTGAGGATTTTCGTGTTTATGTCCATCAGTGATATTGGCCTATAGTTTTCTTTCATTGTTGTGTATTTATCTGGTTTTGGGATTAGAATGATGCTGGCTTCATAAAAAAAGTTTGGGAGTCTTTCCTCTTCTTGAATTTTTTGGAATAGTCTGTGAAGGATAGGGGTTAGCTCATATGCAGATGCTCTAACTGAGTATTTATTTCTACTTTCTTCCAGCTCACTAATTCAGTCCTTTGCTTCATTCCAGCTCATTAATTATCTCTCTTTTTTTAATTTTTTATTATTTTTAATCAGTATTTTTAATTGTTGATATTGTACAGTTTTCTGTCTTTTACCCCACCCCCAGCCCACTGCCCCAGCCCTCCCCACCTTCCTCTCATTTCCACTCCCCATAGTTTTTGTCCATGTGTCCTTTGTACTTGTTGCTCTAAACCGTTCCCCTTTTCCCCTGAAATTCCCTCCCCTCTCCCCTCTGGTCACTGTCAGACTGTTCTCAAATTCAGTGTCTTTGGTTATATTATGCTCGTTTGTTTGTTTTGTTGATTAGGTTTCTGTTAAAGGTAAGACCATATGGTATTTGTCTTTCACTGCCTGGCTTATTTCGCTTAGCATAATGCTCTCCAATTCCATCCATGCTGTTGCAAAGGGTAGGAGCTCCTTCTTTCTTTCTGCTGCATAGAATTCCATTGTGTAAATGTACCACAGTTTTTTGATCCATTCATTAACTGATGGGCACCTAGGTTGCTTCCAGCACTTGGCTATTGTAAATTGTGCTGCTATGAACATAGGGGTGCATAGGTTTTTTTGCAAGTGTTGGAGAGGTTGTGGAGAAAAGGGGACCCTAGTGCACTGTTGGTGGGATTGCAGATTGGTACAACCACTATGGAAAACAGTATGGAATTTTCTAAAAATGGACATACCTCTTGACCCAGCAATTCCACTGCTTGGATTATTTCCTAAGAACCCTGAAATACCAATCTAATTCTCTCTTTATATTTCCTTGTAGTGTGTTTTTATTTCAGAAATTGTATTCTTCATGTCTTCCTGGTTCTTGCTTATAGTTTCTATTTCCTTTTTCATACTGATATAGTTCTCACTCAGTTCTTTGTAGTTGTCTTTGAGTTCTCTGAGCATCCTTACAACCATCCTTTTGAATTCTATATCTGATAGTTTGCTTGCCTCTATTTAATTTAGCTCTTTTAGTGGTGAACCTTCCATTCCTTTGAAGGTTCTTCCTTTGCCTCTCCATTTTAGGTGACAATATTTGTTTGTTTCTGTTATTCTGATGTTCTGCCTTGCCAGCTATCTTCATATGATGAGTTTCTATGGTAGGAGTTCTATGGGGTTCAGTGGTGTAGTCTCTTTAATCTCCTCATCTGGATGCTCTACAGTTGCCCTTTCTTCTATTTTGTGGACACCTGTGTACTTGGGCTTTACCTGTTGGTGGCTCCTTTGTTTGTAGGTTCTCCTCTCCAGAAGGTTTACTGGTATTCATACTCCCACCTTGTCTTGTATGTGATAGGGGCTGGGTGAAGGTAAAATGGATCAAGGCAGCGGGAGAGTATTCTATGGGATTTAAAGTACTAACAAGTAGAGAATAGATAGGAGGTTCTTTGGAGAAGTACAACAATAACTGATATTTCATCCAATTAGACACTTTTTATAAAAGGTGAAAAAGAGATAAGACTTATTGTAACCAGAAAAGACACCAGTATTCAGGCTGCCTATCACTACCAAATCCAATAAGCAATGACAGTGATTGAATCTTTATGGGCACTTTATTCAGATGGCCAGCAATCTGAGAAGATGGTGGGTTCATCCCCTAACAAACCATCTTCCCTTCTCTTTCTTGGCCAGAATTTTTATAAGAAAGGTGGGGGAAAACAAACAAGGTGCGGTGAGGGCTTTGAAATTCAGGGAGAATTAGGTGAGCAAGGCTCATTCCTGTTCTGAGCAGTGCAGTTCCTAAGGGGAGGGGTAGTGTCTGTCTCCTCCTGGATACAAAGGCCCGGGTGCCTCCAACTGGTCCCCAGGTGGTAATCTCGAGCCAGGGACCCAGAAGACAGGCTGTTTCCCAGGAGCCAGGATGGTTCTTATCTGTAGTTTCTGAAACAAAAGCTTTAACACACACATTACTTGCTAGGTTTAATAACTTTTTCCTTAAGCTAAAAATTTCCAGGTCTTGAGTCCCCTATAGAAGAGAAAAAGAATGTGAACTGACTCCAGAAAGCAGAGCACTTATATGAGGTTAGATGATGAGATATGGTGAGAGTACGGGATGAAAACTTGGTGCATTGTGTGAGAGAATAATATTAACCACAATAATAATAAAGCTCAGGAATATGGCGAAATGGATTAAGAACAGGGTAGGGTTCTCTGGAATTTGGAATGACAATAGTGTAATAAGAAATATATAATCTGAATAAAATGTAAAAGACTAAGTGTAGTATATTATTAGAATATTAGTGAAATGAAAGAAGAAAAATTAGAAATATTAGAAAAAATGCAATATGAAAGGGAAAAATAAAGAAAACCAATCAAACATTGAAATCAAACCAACCAACCAAACAGCCCCCAAAACACTAAATAGAAAGAAGAGAATTTAAAAAAAAAAGTAAAAAATAACAAAATAATTCAAGTTCTGAAGGCTAGCAAAGTAAAATTTGTCCAGCTCTTGTGGTGTTAGCCTTCTGATTTATGTCTGTTTTTTCCTAACTCCAGGTCTTATTGTGTTATACTTAGGGGGAAAAAATCCTCCTGCTGACTTTAAAGTTGCCAAGTGGTTTTTGCTGGTTTTCCTGGATGCCTTAGGCAAGGAGGTGTGGGCTTTCTGTCTTTTTTTTCCTTTCCTGCGGTTCTGAGAGGATGCAGGCTCAGCGAGGACTATAATTTTCACAAGTATCCAGTTTCCATCCTGCTCTGTGCACTGCACATATGCACCACACTGGCGCCTATAGTCTACCTCATTGTGCAACCCTTTGATTAGTCCATGAGGTGCACTGATTGGGAGCAAATTGCACCCTTCCTTCTGCCTCTTTGTTGGCCTGGGCCTGGACATACGTAAATTCCCTTCAGGGCCATTTAGTTTCCTTATTGAATTAAGTCTCGCTGGGTGCTGCTGCCTTTCTGGATCCCCTGATGCCCCACTTTGATCAATCCCTCAGGTGCCCTGAGTGAGAGCAAGTCATGCCCCACCTCCCTTTTTGCTAGCCCTGCCACTGTGCAAGAGTGGTCCTTGCATAGCATCTAAGAGCCTTTTTGAGCAAGTTCCCCTTGTTTGCAGCAGGCTGTTCCTTATGAGTGCCCAGGTTTCCAGACCAACTCTCTGACCAGTCCTGAGACAATCTGAGTCCTGGCCAGTCCTGGCCCATCTGTTCTCTAAACTCTAGGTGTCACCTGGCTCCCCAGTTTCTCTGGTACTGTCTCAGCCAACGACCACAGTCCTAGCCAGGGTATGCCACCAGCTATATGTGTCTCTTACTGTGTCCTTATTCCCCCATTGGCTTTAATCCTCCAGGTGTCTCCTGGCACAGGTCTGTAAGCTCACTGCTCTAGAAAGGGAGGGAACCCCCAAGTCACAATCACTGACCTGGCTCTCCTTTGAAGTTGCCTTACAGCTGCCCTCTCAGGTACAGGGCCCAGGCACCTTCCAGTCAGCCTGAAAAGTTTCCTTACCATCCGTTTTTAAATGCTCCCTGCAAACTTTGGCTTCCAAACTTTATATCACCTGGAATTCTGTTGGCTGTCCACTCTATTCCTCGGGAGATCAGCTAGGTTTCCCAGTTGGGTACATGAGCAAGTGGGTTCAGATCTCACCTACCTCTCCACTATCTTCCTCTCCCCTGACATTTTCTTGCCTATGTTTTCCTCTAGGACTTTTACGTGTCATGACTTTAAGTCTTTTATCCATTTTGAGTTTATTCTGGTGTGTGGTGTAATTTGGTGCTCTAGTTTCATTTTTTTTTTTTTTTTTTTGCATGTATCAGTCCGGTTCTCCCAATACTATTTATTGAAGAGGCTATTGTTACTCCATTGTGTCTTCCTGCCCCCTTTGTCACATATTAATTGACCATAGATGGGGCAGACCCTTCTGCATGGCTTGGGCCCAGCTCCCACTCAGAGATGCACCGGACCCACACCCACAGATAGGTTCTCTCGTGGGGAATCAGATTTGCAATATACCTAAGCTGCTTTTTGCTGAAAACTCCCTCACCCTGTAAATGCTTGTTGTAACTTCCTAAAATCCATGCTAAACCTTCCAGGGACCAGTATAACTGGCTCAACCACTCTTGCCTTTTCATTTGCTAATATCCTTCTTCTGTGATGTGATTAGGGGCATTGGCTCCTTTTGTTGTAACTGGGGCTAGTGAGTGAGGACCATCTTGTAATATGAGGAGATATAAAATAAAGGCCTGTCATGGCGGAGGCTGCGGCTTTTGCTCCCCTTGAGAGAAAAACCATGCTGTTGTCCTATTTCCTCCTTCAGACTCGGTAGTCTGTGTGTATGTTTTTATTTCATCCATAATGACACGGACATGGCTAGCTGGTGTCTGCATCACATAGAGACTTGGGATTATTTCTGGGTTCCCCATTCTGTTCCATTGATATATACATATGTCTGTTTTTATGCCAGTACCAGACTATTTTGATTACAGTGGCCTTGTGGTATAGTTTGATAACAGGTACTGTGATCCCTCCTACTTTGTTCTTCTTTCTAATGATCGCTGAGGCTATTCAGATTCTTTTTGGGTTCTATATAAATTTTTGAAATGTTTGTTCCAGATCTGTGAGATATGCCATTGACATTTTAATAGGAATTGCATTGAATCTATAGATTGCTTTGGGTAGTATCGCTATTTTGATGATGTTAATTCTTCCAATCCATGAACACAGTATATACTTCCATTTATTTGTATCTTCCTTAATTTCTTTCTTCAGTGTTCTAGTTTTCCTAGTACAGGTCTTCCACCTCCTTGGTAAGGTTTATTCCTGGGTACTTTATTTTTCTTGTTGCTCTAGTAAATGGGATTTTTTTCCTAGCTTCTCTTTCTGATATTTCATTGTTGCTATACAAAAATGCCATCAATTTCTGAGTATTGACTTTCTATTCTGCTATTTTGCCAAATTTACTTATGGAGTATTTTTTTGGTGGAGACTGTAGGGTTTTCTACATACACTATCATGTCATCTGTGAATAATGACAGTTTTATGTCCTTCTTTCTAATTTCAATGCTTATTATTTTAATGATACATTACCATAATTTTCTTGAGTTAGTGTTATTTCAACTAAAACAATATGGCATAGCGGTAGCACTTGTTCGGATGCTGTTCACATGTGAGGTTTTTAACAAGCATAGCTCCATACAACTCTATCTGCACTTTCATTCTAGAGTTTCTCATAACTTTGCAACCAAGAAACATTTTTTATTTGCTTTCTTTGTTTAATTTTGATCATGGAATGATTCACATAATCTGTTACATATTATCTTATAGTTTTCTAAGGGACATAGATTTACATATGACAAATGAACTCCCTTATGATCTAAAAATATGAAATGTTAGTTTATTTCGCTTACATCATATTTGGTCAATGACAGTCTTTTTTTTTTTTTTTTTTTTTTACCAAAGTTTAAATTACATATATTTGTGTAAAAAGCATACCTTGCTCATTTATACTTTAGTTACATAGTCTGCAATTGAATATAGTTTTCATTGGCTCTAACATTTCTTACATATTACTAAATATTCTTCTCTCTTACTTTTCATTCCACACCGCTGACTTCTAGGCCTGATACAAGGCTGTCATCCTGGAATCTTTCTAATTGCATTTATATTTTAGCTCTATTTATCACTTCCTTGGTAAATTTTTATTTTTTAAGAAAAATTTTAGCCCTGGATGGTGTGGCTCAGTGGATTGAGCACGGACTGTGAACCAAAGTGTCGCTGGTTCGATTCCCAGTCAGGGCACATGCCTGGGTTGCAGGCCAGGTCCGCAACAAGGGGCACATGAGAGGCAACCACACATTGATGTTTCTCTCCCTCTCTTTCTCCCTCTCTTCCCCTCTCTAAAATAAATAAAATCTTTAAAAAAATTTAATAAAAACTATTCTTTAAAAAATTTTTGTGAATCCACACATATCTAAAATATCTTATTTGACCTCTTAAAATATTTATAACTTGATAATTAAATACATCTTGTAGTATTTTGTTTTATAATTAAAAGTAATAATTATATTACTACAGTTCTACTTGTATAGTTGATGTTATTCAGTGCAACATGTGCCTCATTTATAGAAAAAACTTCATTAGCAAAGCATGACTTCCTATGTTGAGAATGAATATGATTAGAGTAATATAGATAATACCTGACATTTTATGCTCCACTTTTGCCACTGTAATAGTTTTATCGTATATCACAACCTAAAAAAAATAAAAAACTGACTTAAGTTGACAGATATAAACTGAATTACTGATGTATTATTGGATATTAAAAGATAAGATTTCAAACTTGGGTCTGTTTGTATCAAAAGCTCATATACCTCAGTACTCTATGGTGCACTATGTGGCATAATATGATCAATTTTACATAAGTATGTTCATCAAAAAATAAAATAAATCTAAAATCAGTATTCTAAATGCAGAAAATGAAATTTCATCTTCCCATAAGTTTAAGATTTTATTTAAATAAATAATTATCATAGTAATCAATTCACCTATCATTTATACTATTTTTCAGGTATATTAAATTTACAGAGCGATCAGTTACAATGTTTGTTCCTTACTCTTGGAATAAAATTACTCTAGTAAAATTACTCTAGCATGAAGCAAATGAAAATGTTATGATGCACTTTCTCTTCTTATGTCTCTAAAATCTGGTGAAAAGATGCCACTTAGTGGGGCATCTTTATATAAGTATAAACTGGCCATAGATACCTAAAAAAGTTTTGTTAAGTGTAAGCAAAACTACTTAGTAGTATTTTACCATTATGCCACAACAGAAATGCAACCAAATTGTAACTCATTTCCCCTCCTATGCCTTTTACTCTTTTAGTTTATGAAAGAAAAAAACCCAAAGTCTATTCTCAACAATGGAGAGGATTTGACCATCAAGAACTACTACATTCATTATTGGGAAAATCCACTTACCTCTGTGCTTCTTAGTTTAGGTCATTGTCCCCTATTCCCATTAAGAGCTATATACTCTCTCTCTCTCTCTTTATTTTTATTTTTATTTTTTGCCTTTTTTATTGTTGTTCAAGTACAGTTGTCTGAATTTCTGAAGTCTTAGGCATTCTGATTCTGGATGAATCTCAGTTGAAACATAAATTCTCCTCAGAGAAAATATCTATGCAGAGGATAACATATCCAAAGCAGGTATAAGCTAAATAAAACACTAAACTATTGAATATTTACAAAATAAATCTTAAATAAAATATATAGAAGATAATACTCCAGAATACTTTTCACGTTTCTAAGTACAGTTCATGTCATACTCTTCCTTAAAGGCTAAATTTGAGATTAGCTCAAAATTACAAATAATCCTTTGTGTATTTACCCTTCTGACTATCTAGGAAAAGAAATACACATATTCTTCTTTTTATTTTTCTTCAAATACAGTTGTCTCCATTTTCCCCCAACACTACCTCCCACCCATTCCCACCTCCCACCCTCAATCATACCCTCCCCCCCTTCGGCTTTGTCCATGTGTCCTTTATACATGTTCCTTGACGATCCTTCCCTTATATCCCCCTGTTGTCTAAGAAAGTGAAATAATTTGGAGGCACTGAAAATCTAAAATAGAAATTAAGAAAAATTGAACAAAGCAACAAAATTGCTTTTTTCATAATCAGTTTAATAATAGCTGCAGTAAGCTTAACGAGTAACAAAAGCACTTGTCTTTTATTTATTTATTTGAAAATTAAAAGGCGCATCAAAATGTTTTTAAATACATGAATAAGGTCACGCATACATAGACATATATATAAATGTATGCTTATATACACACATAAATTAATACTACTCTCTTTAGACTAATGGTAGCTCTTGTCCATTGGAAAATAGAAATTGTTCACAAGGCTCAAATAATACTCCAGATGTGGTAAGTTTAGAAACAAATACCCCACCAGGCAACCATCATAAAATTATATTTTAAAATAGTTTATAGTGAAATAAAAATATGTAATTAGAATGATAATATTGGGAAAGAAAGATTAACAAAACACTGTATATGAAAAATTATCACTTATTGGATTTTATGGAAAGATAAAAAAATTAGATTTCATGTCTGAATTCTTTCTGTAAACATTACATTAATGCTGATCTGAAAATCAGAAAGAATGTTTTCTTGCGTAAATGATGTCAGGTGTTAGTCATGTTAAATTTGATGATCCTTACGAATCATTTAGCAGAGAGCAATCAGATATAGGAATCAATAATCAAGAGTGTGTGTTAGTCTGGGATCACTGGAGAAAGAAAAACAGCCCAAGGACAGAAGAAGACATGTCCCCTGAAGCAGTGAGGTAGGGAAAAAAAAGAGTAAATTCCTCTTCCCTCTGCCTTTTGTTGGGTTAGGTAGGCCCTCAAAGGTCTGAGGATGCGGTTTACTCAGTCTTCCAATTCAAATACTGATCTCATCTGCAAACACCCTCACTGGCACAACGAGAAATAATGTCTCATCTGGACATAGGAGGTATAGACCAATTGAAGCATAAAATGTCAATGCAGTTGCACAGTTGAATTTGTTTAAGTTAAAACAATTAAACAAAGAAGAGGGCAAATGGTTAAAAGCATCAATTAAGATTCTTAGAAAAAAATTTAAGAAGTTCAATAGAAATTTGCAATATAACTTTCATTGAATGTATCCACGATTGATAAGCTGGCAAAGACAAAATCATGAGCACTAACGACACCGTTTGAATTCTAGTGATTTATTGAAAATGCTCAGGTTTCAACATGTATCATTATGTACTCATTAGTAAGGAGTAAGAATATTCTTGTACAAATCTGTCTACCTTCACTTCAGTTCATGCAATTTACTGTTCATGTAACTAACATATAATTTTCAAGAATGTGATGAACATTAAACTATTGAGCTATTTATGCTAATTCAGGGCATGGCCTCTCCATAACCTCAGAGAACAACAGGTGGCTGCCTGACCAGTTACCATGAGGAACGAGAAAGGCTCTCTGTATCTGGAAGTCCCAGCTGTCTCAAGGCCTCTGTATTTCAAGGCTCCTGTGTTTATCACAAAAGTGTAGAATTTTCACATGCTACTCCCTTCCTAACCCTGTAAGTAGCACCAAGGCTGGATGAAGGGCCAGGTCTTCCTCCACTACCATGGGTACACTCCCCTGTAATGTGACTAATAAATAGCATGTCCACAACATGTCCATATCTGCTGGCCCTCAGGGTGGTCTTTTTGGAACACAAGTACAGCTCCCTGGTTTGGAGCTCCTCCGTTACAAGCTAGTAAAAAGGATATATTTGCCTTTAATAATCTTCTCACTGCAAATAAACTTCTGGCATCTTTTTTTATCCTCCCTTATTTCACTCAGCAATTCTAGGTCACCTGTGGTCCTGATCCTGTCTGATTACTAAGCAGATACAGTGTTTAGCCCTTGCTGTCAGATGTTGCTGCTATTTTCCCAGTGGGTGTACCCTGTGACCCTAACAAAGATGCATCATATCACTGATCCTTTTGATTGCTGTGCTGATTCTATGATTGTTGCCATCTGCTATACATATAAACAACATCAACAACATGAAAGAAAACTAAAAGAAAAAAACGACAACTAGTGAAATCACTCTGAACGGAAGTAACCCAAATTATATATCTTATTTGTTGCAACTCACAGACTGGAAATGACTCGAACATTCTAAGCATCTAAGAGTTTATAAAAGAGGTACATGTTAAAATCTTAAACTTTAACATATGACAACATACAACATTATGTAATTAGCTTGAAAGTGTATAAGACAAATTATTATCTTTACCTTTAAGCAAGTCAAAAGCAAAACAAAATAAATTGAAACTTTAAATAGCATGTCCAGAAAAATTACAATAAGTACGAAATTCCCTGCCATATTAAAGTATGAAAAATGGTTTTATAATTTATACATTTTCATATTATTCTACATATAGATAAATAATCTGTGATTCAGATATTCCAAATAGCCTCAATGTCACATGTATACAATGTCAAAGCTATTCTATTGTTCAGTCTTCTACTTGAAAGTCTGTGGACTTTTCATTGTGAGACAATGATACAAATCTTGACATATTTTAGTTATTTATTTTTCTATGGAATTTAGGTTTTTTCTAGTCTCCAGTTTGTTTTGAGACTGAAAGCACAAACTATAAAGCAGAATTCTTTAATTGCACTACCAATATCATGTATATAAAACTAGATTGAAAAAATAAAAATTTGTTTGCAAGAGAAAAGAATGGCAATGTATATTTTTCCAAAACTCAGGAGATATCTTTGATGTAAAGTGCCTCTAATTGTTTGTATACTGAAATATGCTTTTTGTGTATATCACTAAAATTTTAGAAAATTAAGTTTGTAGGAATGTGAGAAATACTCGACCCTTGATTTTCTTTTCTTTTCTGCATAGGATAGGTGCAAGCAACAGGGTATGTGATTTCAGATGCTACAACTTTCTCTAGAATTGAACAAAACATAGTAAATAGTAGAAATCAAGATAAAAATGGCACTTACTGTGATGACACAATATTACTACAAATTCCTCAGAATGATGTGTTTGACAAAATTATCCTACACATTTTTAAAGTCTACCTTCCTTAAAATCTTATTTGTATGTAATTATTAAACATTTCTTAAATGAAAGGACACATGGACAAAAACTGGGGGGTGGTGAAAATGGGAGGGAGGTGGGGAGGGCTGGGGCGGTGGGCTGGGATGGGCATAAGAGACAGAAAACTGTACAGGAACAACAATTAAAATAAAATTTTAAACAATTATTTCAGAAAATAAGAAATACAAGAAAGGCTAAGGATAAAATAGTTTATATCTCATTATATACTTCTGTGAATTTTTATATAACTATATAAATATATGACAGTAAAAAGACAGCACACCACAGGTATTAACCACCACACTAAAACAAAAGCAAACTAAGCAAACAAGTAGAACAGGAACAGAACAACAGAAATTGAGATCACATGGAGGGTTAGCAACAGGGGAGTGGGAGGAGGAGAGAGAGGGAAACAGTACAGAGAATAAGTAGCATAGACAGTGGGTAGAAAATAGAAAGGGGAAGGGCAAGGATAGTGTGGGAAATGTAGAAGCTAAAGAACTTGTGGCACATGGACAAGAATTAAAGGAAGGGAATGTGGGTGGGAGAGGGGTGCAGGGTAGAGGGGAATGATGGGGGAGAAATGGGACAACTGTAATAGCATAATCAATAAAATATATAAAAATATATGTTTGGGCATAATTCTATGTTTCCTTTTAGCAACTGAGTGTTTAGTACTAGCACTAGTAACTTCCAAAGTAAATAACCCAATCCTTCCTCTGGCACTGAAAAATTGTTATTTTTTTCCTTATACTCTTCTCTGTTGAATTCTGATTATCTTATTTTTCAGACCACTCTTCCCTTTTTTGTGTGTGTCTCTTATATTTCTTGTTCTTCCATTATAGTTTTCTAGTATTCACTTCTCTAAATATCTCATTGCCCTAAAGAGTCTTCAAACTTTAGACATTTTATACCCCATCAATAAATGCACATATTGATTAAAATCCATCATAATAGAATGTTAGCTCAGTGTTTGGACTTCTCTGGTATAACTGAATGTGAATAAAAATTAAGCATTAAAATAAGCTTTAGGTTAAAGATAGAACAATAATTATATTTTATGTACATTGAAACAAAGTAGATTGGTTATTGGGGAAAATAGTTTGATACATTTTGTAATAGGAAAATGAGGCAGTTTTAAACTAACAGAATCTTTTTTTTTTTCCAATGGACTTTGAAATAAGCTAAAAAGCTGAGAAAAATAGTATCTGCATGTCTAACACTGATGGACAAGTTACTGGGTCATCCTGGATCCAGAGGCATTGATCTCCTTGAGCTGCCTACAGTTAGAACCTACAATGCTATGAGAATGGCCATTCTTATCTTGATCTTGATTTAAGAGCATTCTTTTCATCTTGAAACCTGCACTTCTCTGGGAATTTTTAACTCTGCTATTTCCTGTTAATCTTCATTTGTCAAAGGCTAATTCATCTATGCCTTATTTTCAAATTGCTATTTTTTTGTTTAATCTCTAAATTTTGAAATTCCCCAAGACTGTCTCCTAAACTTTAATATTATCTTTATCTCCACTCTTTATTCTTTTAAAGATTTTATTTATTTATTTTAGAGAAAAGAGAAGGGAAGAAGACAGAGAGGGAGAGAAGCATCCATGTGTGGTTGCCTCTTGTGCACCCCCACTGGGGACCTGGCTGCAACCCAGGCATGTGCCTTGACTGGGAATTGAACCAGCAACCCTTTGGTTTGCAGCCTGAGCTCAATCCACTGAGCTACACCAGCCAGGGCTTTTATCTCCACTCTTTATTCTCACTGTATATTATAAAATCTCATTGTTTTAAATTTCATCTTTATAATGATTAATCTCTAATTTATATCTTCCTGGTTTCTTACCAGCTTCATGCCTAAATTTCCAAATCTATAACTCCCGTAATAGTCTAAAAGGCACATGGGGATTAGTATAAGTAAACCAAACTCTTGCATTTGCCTTATAAGATTGTTTCCTTAATTCTATCTCATTTAATGACACATCTGTCCATCTTCTCCAAAACCTAATAGCCATTCTCTCTCTCTGCATTGCCCAGACAAACAAATCCATCAACAGTTTTGCTGGATCTAATTGGAAAATATGTTACTGACTTTTTTAAATGCATTTCACCATCCCCAGTTCTTCATCAAACATACATGCCTCTTTACTGGGCTACTGCAATGGCCTTGTATTTGGTTATTTGACACACCACTCTCACATAATACATTTTTCTACAGTACTGAGGGATCTTTTAAAATCAGATTGTGTTAGTCCCTGAGTGAAGCCCTCCAGAACACGTAGCTGTCACAATAGAGTTCTACATCCTTACACAATGTGTATTCTGCCTAGTTATTTTTCTTTTTGTCATCATGTATTTTATATTTCTTCCTTTTCTATTTTGAAAGAAATTGTAATTTGATAAAAAGTATTGCAAGGTTAGTACAATAAACTCATATACTAATCACCTAAATTCAGAAAATCCTTCAAATTTGCAACAGGTTTCTTTCTTTGTCTCTCTCTCTCTGGTTCTGCACATGAACATTTTTCAGAGTCTTTTAAAATTGTTTATAGACAATATGGCAATTTATCATAAATCATATTTATTTTTTCTAAAAACAAAGATATTTATATACATCCAATAGAGTAATTACACTGAGAAAATAAAATGTTGATTTAAAAATGCTAAAGACTACAATCCAGTATAATATCAACATACACATTTCCTCAATGATCCTAATCATGTTTTTTAATGATTTCTGTGCAAAGCTGGGAAAATTGTCTTTGTACAATTGTAGCTGTTCTTGCTTCCTTTTCCACTTCTGGCTTGGAGAAAGCAAAATGTTAACTTTTCATGGTTTCATTTTATTTACAGTTAACATAGCAGGTCTTATTATCTTCTTTCTGATTTTTTCATTTGTAACCAACATAATTTATTTTAAGCTTCTACCTGATATTTAGAAATCTTTAATGAGAAGCCCCAGTGTTTGGTAGCTTAATCTCTCTCTACTGTGTGTGTGTGTGTGCGTGCGCGCGCGCGCGCGCGCGCTCGCGCTCTGGGGCACAAAGAGTTAGCCTCATGGAGATATTCTGTTATCTGCTATTACTTTTTATGAATGTTATTTTTATAAATTTATTGATAATATTAGTTATACTTGATGGTTTATTAAGTAGCTACTCATAATAATGTTTTAAGCTGTTACTTGTTACATATTTTGACACTAAAACCTTAATATTTCGTAGTTTGGATTTTTTCCCAAATTGTCTTCACTCTTTTAAATTTAAAGATTTTATCACTTATTATAACAGGAAATATAAATAAGGTATATGCATATTTAAGACACTGATAAACATGTATGAGATCTATAATAAATAAAATTTTAAAAGTTCATGGCTTTTGAAACATTCTTACTTTAAAATATATAATTATAAATTCTTTTCTAGGAGAATCTATTTACTATATTTTCTTTACTCAGAATAGTTGCTTGTAAACATATTATTTGCTCACTTTTTAAAAAAGTGTTCAATACAGAAAAAAGTAATTTTTTTAAAATGGGAAATTGCTTTCAATACCTACATTAGATGATGTAATATTTCACAAATTTTGATAAGGTCAGTTCTGTAGACATTTTGGTTAAGTTCAAAAGTTGCTTGATGACACAATCATATGTCCAGAGTCTAGACACCTTACAAAATTTCTGAATAGGAACAAGGAAGGAACTGCTGTTATAAGATACTCAAAGCCTATCATTCCTTATTTCATATCACAGTACAAGAACTATTTCTTTTGTCACCTATCTCCAGGCAAAATTGCACCTAAGCTATCAGAGAGATGAGACTCTCCAATTCTGAACATTCTCTGGGAAGTAGATATTGTAAGTTCCTTTAACACTAAAAAAACTTTAATCAGAAAGTTCCTCTCTGCACCTAACCCTTTTTACTACACATGTTATTCAGTCTATTTTCTTTCAAATAATACAAATAGAAATATTTTCAATTTATAAAATGCATATTTGGGCAGAGTGTTTTTCATCCACTTGGGCTTCCTAAAGTAAAATTAACCTGAAGTAAACTTTTAAGAAAAGAAATAAATGGTGTGAAAGTTATAGTTTAGAAAATTGTTGTAATCATAGAAAACAGCAAAGGACACAGCCAGGGGAGAATTAGCCAGAAAACACTTAGAAAATTGGATTCTTTGTTACAATAGAGTAGAAAGAGAAGTGAGAAGGTGAGTGGTAATAAAAAGCTGAGTACTTACAGAATAGTTTTAGTCAAGAATATATACCTTAAAAAAGAATATATAATGTAGATTAAATATAAAAATAAGGTAGAAAAAATGGATGTACGCTTTGAGATGATTTGAATGTTATACTAAAAAACTTCAGCAAAAGCATAGTGTACACATGTGCAGGTATGCCCATGCTTTTGTGTCAGTCTTGATTATATATTGTTTTGAGTCATTCTACAATTATTCATCTATTTAAAATTAACATTACCATATAAATATCAGAATGACTTCTGATTATTTGGTTGCTTCAAATTACTTCCAATTTTAAATGCACACCTGATTCAATTTAGCAATAAGTATTTTTCTCCTCAGTTTATACTTTTTGAGCAACTGGACTTTCTGAGTTTATCATTATTTACTTCGTGTTAAATAAAATATTATGGACACCAATATTACTACATGTCATTCTAAATTTAAGCATTTCTTAAAAGCAAATTTCACAATGTTATGAATTTTTTCCTTGCTGACAAAAAATATGTCACATAAAGTTATTTCAATTGTTCTTTCAGACACCAAGCTATCTCAAATATTAACTTAATTATGCATTGGCAAATTATAAATAGCATCTACTTAACAAGCATCTTTTCAGCCTCCTTCCATACAATGAGTAACCAATAATTCTAAACATAATATTTATGAATGGAATAGATGAAGGGAGGCATCAAGTTATGTGATAAATTAATGTAACAAAAATAACAAATTGTGATGGAAACAAGTTTAAAAACCAGATCCCTATAAAAACATTTTTGGCTTCATTGAAAAAGATCAGCAATCTTATGTAAATTATTCTGGATCAATATAACATTATATTTATCTTGACAAACAAGTTTGAAAACTCTCTTTTTTAAATGAAAGTTGCCTAAGTTACATATTATTAAATGATTAGATTGTTTAATGAATTCTGATTTAACATTAAAGATATTTAATATTAAAATATATATGTATACCTAACTACATTATCCATATGGATACATAACTTAAAATGAAAAGACATTTTCTAGAAAAGTATTCATTTTAACCATCCATTCATTTTTTGTATTTAATTATTTAGTTAAAGCCTGCATGTTATGTAGTCAGTAATATACAAACATCTGTGAATATAAAAATTGAAGAGAATAAATTTTAATAATGTTTGTCCTTAAAGACCAGATAATTTTCAGAATGTAAGTAGATGGGAAATTTACCATTTTCAGATGTCCATAAAATTGAAATAATATTTAAGACATTTTAGGTCTTAAACACCATTTGTATGCTTATAACTTTTAAATTATTATTCAGTATTAAAAATCAGTAAATCAGCCCTGGCTGGTGTAGCTCAGTGGATTGAGTGTGGGCTGTGAACCAAAAGGTCACCAGTTCGATTCCCAGTCAGGGCACATACCTGGGTTGTGGGCCAGGTCCTTGTAGGGGGTGCATGAGAGGCAAATACACACTGATGTTTCTCTCTCTCTCCTTCCTTTACCCTCTCTATAAAAATAAATAAATAAAATCTTTAAAACAAACAAACAAAAATTAGTAAATCAGTAAATGTGGGCTGAATACACTCTCAACCAAAAAAAAAAAAAGATACAATTAAGAGATTTAAAGATTCTATTAAACAGAGAAATCATTCTCAATAAGAAAAAATATATATATCAACATGTAAACAATAAAATTCAAAATTATATCACCATTACTTAATTTTTGTACCCATAATTGTGTCCTTAGGAGGGATCCCATGAAAAGAATAAAGAGAATGTCAATTTCATTTTGGAGTACAAATGTTTACACAAATAATTGCTTATTGAATACACAACATTTCACAGTTTATGAATGAATTGCTGAATACAATCTATTCCTGTCCTAAATGTGCTCACAATTTTGGGCAATAATAATTTAGTACAAGAAGTGTCTATTTAAATGTAAGCATAAGGTAGTGTGATTTATCTTAAACTCAATTTCATAATAATTATATAAGAACCTGTAGAAGAAATGCCACTTAATATTGTAGAAAACAAAAAGAATATAGCCAATGGATGAAAGAAAGGGCATCACTTTTGAAAAGAAATTAAAGCAGAAAAACACATAAAAGGAAGAATTAAAAAAACAAAGTACACAAAGGCAAAAAAGAAGGAGGGATGAAGGGAGGGAGGGAGGGAGAAAGGAAGGAAAGAAGGAAGGAAGGGAGGGAGGAAGGAGGAAAGTGGGTTGTTACAAAAGTAAATAATTTAAAAATATTTTTGTTTTGGAACAAAATTATTCTCTGCTTTTAAATGTAAGTGCCACAGAAATTGTTTTTCTAATGTAGTTATAAATACTGTTGGGAAGTTTTAAATATTTTAATAAGTTATAGCTAAAACTAATCAAATCACAGAAATGAGTAATTCTATATCTTCTGCCAAACTATGGCTTATTCAAATGTCTAAGTTGTTGTATATTTTTAAGAGTTAGAGATTACAGGAGAAAATATTCTGTCAAATCAGATATGAAATTGACAAAAATGTTAAACTCTCCTCTGAGCAAGTCAATGGCAAAAACACAATTAACTTTTAATCATGATTTATTCTTTTTCAAGATAAATTGTCTTTACTTTTTAAATATTTTAGGCTATGAAAACTCTAAACTGAACTAATGTTTTATACATAAAATTATTTTCAGTATTTTATATACAACACAATTCTATTCTAAAGAATATATAAAAGTATAATTGATAACAATTCTTGGAACTTAAAAGTCAGGTCTAAACATTACTTACTCCAGCTAAGATGTAAGGTTCTCAACAGCACAGTTATAGTGGAATGGCTCATGTTATAGTGTCATGTGAAAAAGGAAGGAATAACCCCAAATCAACTGCATTACAAAGGCTTGGTTGGAAATATAAAAATGTTAGTTTGGGAAAATCAACAGGTATCGACCAAACAAGTAGATAAAATTTCTGTGGCCTAGAGTCTATTCCTTCTAATCAAACACATTTTTTATCAGACTATTGAGTATATATGCATTTCATTTATTTAAGAAAATAAAAGATTTCTAAACTTTTTAAATGAAAACATTAAGATACTCATTAATATAGCTCTACATACAGGTGGGGCAAGAGTAGGTATACAGTTTTTTGTATAGAAAGCAATACAATAATTAATCAATAATACAAGAATAAACTCTCTTTTGATACTCACAACTGTTAACCTACTTTTGTCCACCCTTGTATTTATTTACCCTTCCAATAGCATTATAAGGAAAATGCCATGGTTAGAAGATGAGATTATTTTTTAATACACAAATTCTTCCTAAATTACTGTGTACTATCTATTATATACTTCTCTTAATGTTCTACCCCTTTATCAAGATTGACTCAATAATGAGCTCTAGGGAGTTAATTTATTGGGTTGGTCAAAAAGTTTGTTTTATTTTTTTTTTTTCTGTAAGATGGTTCTAGGTGCACTTAGTTGTTTTTAACTTCATTTGAATCAATTTTGTTAGACTGTATTGTGACAGCTGTCATATCAGCATGCATTTAAAAATTGGTGAACTTTTGGGTAACCATTTTAATATTGAATTGAAGATGGAAGAAAATAAGCAACATTTTCAGCATATTATGCTTTAGTATTTCAAGAAAGGTAAAAACACAACTGAAATGCAAAAAAAAAAAAAAAATGTGCATTGTAGGGAGGAGGTGCTGTGACTGACCGAATGTGTCAACAGTGGTTTGTAAAATTTCATGCTGGATATTACTCACTGGATGATGTTCCACCATTGGGTAGACTAGTTGAAGTTGGTAGTAATCAAATGGAGACAGTGATTGAAAACAACATTATAATATGTGGGAGATAGCCAACATACTGAAAGTTTCCAAATCAATACAGTTATTGGTGAAAATGAAAAATGTGTATTTTTTATGGAAAAAAAAAACTTTTGAACTTTTTGTCCAACACAATAAACATAATTTAATCTTTTCCCATTAGTTCTTAATTTATAAATTGTATAAATTAAGCCTATGGAACTAGACTTTCCTTAACATTCAAAGTTCTTTCCTTAGGACACTAGGTTACCTTGAAGGTGAAGAAAGATATCAGACATCAAGCAATTTCTGTGCTAAATTTCCTCATCTATCTTAAACCCAAGTAGCTTTATAGAATTATGTTATATTTTGAGTATCAACATAGGAGCTTATATAAATACAATTTTTAAAATTTTCTGGATAGATGATCCCTTAGGTGTCTTTTTTTTATCTCAAACATTGTATGATTAGTTACCCACACCCAAGAGACAATTTGTTTTACCTGATACAGCAGAGTCCAGTAGATGAAATGAACTGATATCAACCTACTTCTTGAAATGTTTTCTTGTTTGTGCTCATGACACCAGGACTTTAAATCCTTGATATGTGGGCATTTATTTCAGTTCTATACCATAAATAAGCACGGAATTCATAAAAATCATACGTGAATCTGCTGTTTCCACTTCTTTCACAACAAGTCATTGGTTTTAAAAACATCTTTGACACCCATTCTGTGTAAGTCTAAACTTGCCTTGGCAGATACAAAAGTGTGAACTTATAGTTTCCATGATGTTCACCATCTGGGAAAGGATGAGACATACATCTTACTTTATTCTTTACAATATAATGTGATACGTTCTATAATAAATGTATTAGCAAATAATTTTAAGTGTACAAAGCAAATAAATCATAAATGGATCATTATTTTTTACTTTACACTATATGCCACATAGTCAAATAATAAATAAACTTGTGCATATAAACGTAAGTATATGATATTAAAAAAATTATAGTATGGACCTCAGTACTGGGCAGATCTATGTTTGATTTGAGTCAGATATTAATATTGAATAGGTAGAGTCCCAACTAATTCAGTGATATGCTTTTAAGTATATTAGATATATCACACAGTTATTGTATATAATACAGATATTTTATTAAAAATACATATTTTAAAGTATCTAGTAAAGGTTCTAACAAATATTACTCATCTAAGTCTTATAAACTATCTTTAAAGTATTTTTAAAGTGGCACTAACTTATTATTTGTTCATTGAAAGAGGATTTTGGTAGGAGCAATAATTGTGGATGTCTACAGATAATTGTATTTTTTTGTTTCAAAACAATGTTTACTACACTTGAATTATAAATCACATAAAACAAAAATACAGGACTCTTAGACTTCCAGTCAAGATGGAGGCATAAATAAACACACTTCACCTCCTCACACAATTGCAAAGAAGATTATAACCAGACTTCAAAACAAATAACACCCAGAACTGTCAGAAAACTGAGCTGTATGGAAGGACAACAACCAAGGATTTAAAGAAGCCACATTCATCTAGATGGGTAAGATGTGCGGAGACCCAGTGTGGTGCAGAGAGGGGGTGCAACAGGTGATCCCACATGCATGTGTAGTGGATAAAAGTCAGGAAAAATACCTTCAGAGCCAGTGATCCCAGCCCCAGGCCAGACCACATAGCCCAGGGTCCAGTGCCAGGAAGATAAATCCCCACAACTTCTGGCTATAAAAAAGTGAGGGTTTGGTGGTGGAAGGAATGCTAGATTTTTAGGAGACTCCACTTAAAAGGCCCGCATGGACTTAGAATGTGTGCAGACCAACTCCCTCCAGGATTCAGCACCAGTGCAACAGCTGGAAAAGCACCTGTTGCATATGAGCAGTAAGTAAAATAACTGGAAATAGGGTGAATGCCAGGCAAACCTCCAGAAACCAGGCAGTGGCATTGTCCCCTCTATAAGCCTTCCTCCCACACAGAGACACAAAGTGGTGAAGAGGGTCGTCCTACTCTGATGATTACATAAGGCTCCACCTTACACAATTTACAGGTGTCTTTTCTTCAATAGGACATGCTACTAAGACAGGGAATCAAAGCAGCTCTACCTAATACACAGAAATAAATTGAGGAGACAAAGAAATATGGCCCAAATAAAAGAACAGAACAAAGCCCCAGAAAAAGAAATAAATGAGATAAAGATAACCAATCTATCAGATACAGAGTCAAAACACTAGTTATCAGGATGCTTAAAGAACACATTGAGTATGGCAACAGCATAAAAAAGACTCATGAAGAAATGAAAATTATCTTAAGTGGAATAAAGAAAAATCTACAGGCAACGAACAATGGAAGGGATAACACCAAGATTCAAGTCAACGATTTGGAACATATGGAAGAAATGAGCATTTATCCAGAAAAACAAGAACAAAAAAATATTCAAAAAAATGAAGATAGTATAGGGAGCCTCTGGGACCTTTCCAAATGTACCAGCATCCGAATCAATGGTGCCAGAAGGAGAAGGGGAACAGGAAGAAATTGAGAACTTATTTGAAAGAATAATGAAAGAAAACTAATTTGGTGAAGGAAATAGACACACAAGTGCAGGAAGCACAGACAGTCCTAATCTTATTGGACCTAAACAGCACCACACCAAGACACATCATAATTAAAATGCCAAAGGTTAAACACAGAGAGAATCTTAAAAATGGCAAGAGAAAAGCAGAGATTACCTACAAATGAGTTTTCATAAGGCTTTAGTTTCTTTTGAGAAAAAGAAACTTTACAGGCTAGAAGGTATTGGCAAGAATTATTCAAAATGATGAAAAGCAACAACCTATAACCTAGATTACTCTAACCAGCAAAGTAATCATTCTGAATTGAAGGGCAGATAAAGTGCTTCCCAGACAAGGTAAAGCTGGAGTTCATCATCACCAAGCCATTATTACAGGAAGTGTTAAAAGGACTTACATAAGAAAAAGAAGGTCAAAACTATGAACATTAAAATGGCAACAAATTCACAACTATCAACTGAATCTAAAAAACTAAACAAACAACCAGAACAGGAACAGATTCATAGATGTGGAGATCAGTTGGAGAGCTATCAATTGGGAGGGGGAACAGGAGAGAATGGAGGAAGAGGTGCAGGGATTAAGAAGCTTAAATTGGTAGGCATAAAATAGACAGGGGGTGTTAAAAATAGTATAGGAAATACAGAACCAAAGAATGTATATGCACAACCCATGTACATAAACTAAGGGGGGATTGCTAGGGAAATGGGGGTACTGGGTAGAGGGGTGCAGAGATGGAAAAATTGGGATAAATGTAATAGCATAATCAATATAATATATTAAAAATAAAAGTACAAATGTAATATTGAAATATATATATAAATATATGTGTGTAATATGTATCATAAAAGAGCCGTAGATCAAGGATTCATGCATTTGTTTACTTAGTCAAATTAAGTTTATTTTTGTAATATTTAATATGTGGCAGACATTAATAAATAGCCTCTGGAATAAATCAAGAATGAAAACCAACAGTTAGCTTTGCCCTCATGGTGTGTATATTCTAATATTCAATAATAAACAAAGCTAATGATAAAGTTTGTGCTGTATTAAGATGATAAATGCAATGAAAAAAAAGCAGAATACTATATGAGGGAGTGGGAAATCCTGGGAAGTGTTGTAACTTAAAGCAGTTTGTCAGGGTAAATCATATTAAAAAGGTAATATCTGAGCAAAGAAAGTAAGGACATTAGTCATGTGACTCTTTGAAGAAAGAATATTTTAGGCACAGGTCAGCCCTGGCTGGTGTAGCTCAGTGGATTGAGCGCGGGCCTGCGAACCAGAGGATCGCAGTTCGATTCCCAGTCAGGGCACATGCCTGGGTTGCAGGTCAGTTCCCGGCAGGGGACACACAAGAGGCAACCACACATTGATATTTCTCTCCCTCTCCTTCTCTCCTACCCTTCCCCTCTAAAAAAGATAAATAAACAATAAATTTTAAAAATCTTTAAAATAAAAAAAAAAGAATATTTTAGGCACAGGTCAAATTGTGTAAAGAAGCTAAGGTGAGAGTGCACTTAACATATTCTAGGAATAGTATATAGGTCAAGTTGTTTAGTGTAAAGTAGGCAGAGAAAGACATGGAGGCAAAGAAATAATGATTATGGGTGTGAGGGGAAGGATGCCAGATAATGAATAGGGTTGTAAACCTCTGTGAGGATTTGGCTTCTACTTAGACTGAAATGAGAAGACTTTGGGTGAGTTTCATTATAAGTGAGACATAGGTAGACTTAGGTTTTAAAAGAATCACTCTTGTTGTTATGTTGAGCATATAAGCAAGAAAGTGCTAACATAAATAAACCAACTACTTTAGGGACTAATACAGTAATGTGCAAGAGTGATGATGAGAACAAAACTCAGGGGGGTAATTGGGGAGATGGTGATGAATACTAAGACCTAGACACCCTTTTATAAGCAGAGTCAAAGAATTTCCTGAAAGATTGAGGGGGGGGGGTGAGGTAGAGGAAAATTATTTTAATTGATTAACAACAAAAATACAGTTGCAAGTAATTAAGATGACTGTGGATGGGGAAAGAGGTAGGGAATAAGAGTTCAATTATCATGTCATTACTCTTGAGGTATCTATTAGATACCTAAATACCATTGTAAAATAGGTAGCTAGATTTACAACTCTGGATTTAGGGAGCTAATTTACGGCTGGGAAAACATTAAGCATTATTTTAAGACATGAATTTGAATGAGATCATAAAAGAAATGAGTGAACTGGATATTTTGTGGTTTATCCACTCAATGAGATATTATATATGAATAAAAATTACTAATATATGCAAGAATATGGGAAATCTATATATCTGTCTTATATACGATAAGGTCTGTCCAGAAGTTATCCAGCCATGCAATATGAAAAATAAAGACATTTATTGAAGAAGATATGAAATACAAGAAACATTGTACACAGGACAATGATGCCTCAGTCCCCTTTAAAGTAGGCCTCTCAGTACCTCATACAGTTCCGCCAATCACCATCAGTTATCCCATCACATTTTCCTGATTCTCATCGATGGTCCAAAATCTCTTCCCTTTGAAAGGTGATTTTAGTTTTTGGAAAAGCCAGAAATCTCAGGGCACCAAATCTGGGCTATAAGGCAGATGAGTCACCTGAATGACTGGATGCTTTGCCAAAACACTCTGCACAAGATGTGATGCATGAGCCATCACACTGTTGTGATGAAGTTGCCAATCACCATTTGCCCATAGCTGTGGCCTTCTGGATCATTGGAATCTTTTCTGTGGAGGAATTTTCAAGCTTAATGCAAAATTTGATGTGGATTAATTTCTCTACACATTCAGTAATTTTGGGTGATGGACACATGGTACACATGCTCAATCAATGGAGTAAACCACCCCAACTGACTAATACAGTGAAGTCTTCAGTGTTTATGGATGTGCATTCCAGTCTACCCTCCTTGACTGCCAGGTTACATTGATGTCACACAAACTATTCTCATTATATTAACAATGGCTGGAGCTTTTTGGACAGACTTTGTATATATGTATTTATATATATCAAAAGAAGGCAGGCAAAAAAGACTAGAACTTTCAAAACTAATTTATAGTGACTGAATCAAAAGTAGTGGTTGCTTAGGGCTAGGAACTGAGACTTAGATGGCAAAGAGCACAAAAGAACTATTTGGTATGAAAGAAATATTCCACTGGTTATACAAATAGATACATTTTTAAAACAAATCAATTAAACGTAATATGAATGCCTTTTATGGTAGTATAGATACATGTTGTAATGAAGTCTAATTTTAAAAAAAGCTTAGAGGATAAAAATATGTAAATAAATAAAATACATGCACCCTCATGTTCACAGCAGTGCCATGCACTATAGCCAAGATTTGAAAGAGCCTACATGCCCAACAATGGATGACTGGATAAAAAGCTGTGGTACACTTACTTGATGGAATACTATGCAGCAGGAGAAAAGAAGAAACTCTTACAGTTTGCAACAGCATGGATGAACCTGAAGAAAGTTGTGGTAAGTGAATTAAGCCAGTCAGTGAAAGAAAAATGCCACATGATCTCATTTACGTGTGAAATTTGATGAACACAATACATTAACAAACAAGATAGTAACAGAAGCTTAGTTACATAGAACATACTGACAACAGCTGGAAAGAAGGGGGACATGGGATGAAAGATGGAGAAGCCAAAGAACATTTAAGCACAAGCCATGGACACGGACAATGTGGGGATTGGCTGAGTGTGGAGAGGATTGCCCTGGGTGAGGGAGGGGATGGGGAGAAAAGTGAGAACAACTGTAACAGCTAAAACAATAATTTAAAAATTCCAATTGAGAGATCTTAAAACATACCTTTATGTGAATATTATATCATTTACTGTATTTTATATCTTATCTTAAATTAGGCTATTAGCAGATATTATTTCTTAACCCTAGTAAATATTCCTCAGTAATCAATGACTTTGGCATTATTAATTGATTTCTTGGCACATTTTCAATAAAAATATAAAAATGTATCACATATTGTATGTACTAATCAAAGAATGAGTACTCATATGTATGCTACTCAACTGGGTAAAATATTTATTTTCTAAATTAAAAGGTTTTCATAAATCTGTATTCTAAGTTCACACTTAAAAAAGCACTGTAAATAAAGCATTGCTTTGGTAACAACAAGGCACACAAACTTTTCTAAAAACACTTTAATTTGATTGACTTAGCAAATTTCTTTATAATGAAGTAAAGCATATCATTTATATTTACATATGATGAAACTGAAAGTCAGATAATTTTAAAAAGTTGCCCAAGATAACAAAGACAGTTAATAAGAATAACTCTGATCTCTCTTAGAAAAACATTTTTATTATAAAACATATACAAATATAAATGCAGCTGTTTTCATATTCATATTCACATTCTTTAGTGTTCTTTTTTGACATAAAGTATTTTTCAAGAAAGTTATATTTTACTTTAAAGTGCCTATGAATTAATTGAACGAATTAAATAAATTTTAAATTATTCTATTATGCAAACTCAAACATATAGGTAGTTTTCTATATTCATATCAATGATGATATTCTTAAGATATTCTATATAATGCTAACAGAATATACCATACATATTTCAATAATTTTAGGTAAACTAATAGAACAGAAATTACCTGAAGATAATATAGTTTTGATTCTACTTCTACCATATGAAAAAAAGGGTATCAAACGTATAAATAAAGGCTATCTACCATAAAAACCATACAGTGTATCAGATTAAGTGTTTTTAGGCCTTAAACTATGATCGTTGAGAAGATGGAACTGCATGAATTTACTTTAACAGTCACGCCAACTTTAATTCTGGACTACTTTCCCAATGACAGTATAGGAATGGTGTACAAGGTGTTCTCACTAAGTGTGAAGGCCAAGATTCTGCTCAGAACTGGTGAAGTGGCTAGAATTTGCTATGTTGGAAACCAGAGGTAGGAAAGGGCTACTGTGTTAAGGCTCAGAAATCTGAATGAGATTTTACAATGTTTCATTGGTTAAGGCCTGGGATGAACAATCAAGACCACACAAAGAGAGCAGCTCAGAGGTGAAATCAGACAAAGAGTTGAACAATCCTGAAAGACATGTTATAGGAAGGCCACCATGGAGATTGTTCTGTGAATTTGGAACATTTATTTCAGTCCGAGGAAGACTCATAGTTTAAAAATAAAAGGCATCACCCAAGAGTAAAGTTCATGCTTTAGGATTAAGAATATGACTGAAATAGATCCACTCAAACAAAAATTAGAACAAAGACTTCAATCAAAAGATTTCACCATAATAAAAAAGAGTATAATAATTTCGATTTTAAGTACTAGGCTTCAAAACACCATACTAAAACAAAAGCAAACAACCCAATTAAAAAATGAGCAAAGGACCTGAAAAGACATTTTTCCAAAGAGGACATACAGATGGCCAACAGACATATGAAATAATGCTCAATGTCACTAATCATCAGAGAAATGCAAATTAAAACCACAATGAGATATCATTTCATACCTGTCACAATGGTTATCATCAATAAATCACCAAGCAAAATGCTGGGAAGGATGTGGAGAACTATTTTGCACTTTGGGTGGGTATGCAATTTAGTGCAGCTACTGTGGGAAACAGTATGGAGTTACCTCAAAAAATTAAAAATGGATCTGCCTTTTGACCCTGTGACCCCCTTCCTGGGAATATATAAGAAGGAACTCAAAACCCTAATTTGAAAGAACATAAGAACCCCTATTTTATGGTAGCATTATTTATAATTGCCAAGCTATGGAAGCAGCCCAAGTGTCTATCAGTTGATGAGTGGATAAAATGACTATGGGATATTTACACAATGGAATACTACTTGGTGGTAAAAAAAAAAAAAAAAAAAAGAAGAAGAAAATTTTACCACTTGTGATGATATGGATAGACCTGGAGAACATTATGTTAAGTGAAATAAGGCTATCAGTGAAAGACAAATACCATATGATTTCATTCGTATGTGAAATCTATTCAAAAAACTAAACAAGCAAAATAGAGATCAGATTCATAGATAGAGAGAAGAATGACAGCTATGGTGGAGGAGAGGTTAGCAGGTGGAGGGACTGAGCAAAAAGGAAAAAGGACTCATGGACATGGACAACAGTGTGGTGATGGCAGGGGGTGGGGAGGAAAAGAACTAAATGGGCAACTTCCGGCCAAAATGGAGGCATAGATTAATACACTATGCCTCCTTGCAGAACCAAAAGAAGGGCAACAACAAATTTAAAAAGAAAAAACAATCAGAATTTCCAGAAAAATCAAACAGTATGGGAGTCCGGCAACTAAGGAGTTAAAGAAACATTCATCTGGACTGGAAACAGGTAGCCAGGGTAGAGAGGAATTGCAGCAAGGCAGCTGCTGGCAGAGAGGGGTGGGTGGCAGATGGCAGACTGGGTGAGGTGGTACCTGTGGTCCATTTCACATTTATGTGGCAATAAGCCAGGAGGGACAACTGGGGAGTGAGACAGACAGTCCAACCTAGGGTTCCAGCATGGGGGAATAAAACCTCAAAAGCTCTGACTGAAAAAACCTGAGGGTGCTGTGGCAGCAAGAGAAACTCCCAGCCTCACAGGAAAGTTCACCAGAGAGACCCACAGGGGCCTGGAATGTACACAAAACCACCCACCTGGGAATCAGCACTAGAAGGGCCTAATTTGCTTGTGGGTAGCAGAGAAGTAACTAAAAGCCAGCCAAGAGCTGAGCAAGTGACCCTGTTCCCTCTAACCCCTCCTCTACATACAGAGCCACAATGCAGGTACCTGGTTTCCACACCCTGGCAAATACCTGAGACTTCTCACCTTACTATGTAACAGGCATGCTCACACACCCACACACATGCACACACACACACGCACAGGCCCACATGAGAGAACAGATTGAAGCTCCAGAAAAAATACAAGAGATAGCCAACTTATCAGATGCACAGTTCAAAGCTCTGGTAATCAGAATGCTCACAGAAATGGTTGAGTATGATTGCAAAATAGAATAAAACATGAAGGCTAAGAAAAGTGAAATAAAGGAAAATGCACTGGAAGCCAATGGTGACAGGATAGGAAACCTGGACTCAAATCAACAGTTTGGATCAGAAGGAAGAAATAAACATTCAACCAGAGCAGAATGAAGAAACAAGAATTCAAAAAAAAAAAAAAAATGAGGAGAGGCTTAGGAATCTCTAGGACAACTTTAAATGTTCGAACTTCCAAATCATAGAGGTGCCAGAGGGAGAGGAGGAAGAGCAAGACATTGAAAACTTACTTGAAAACATAACGGAGGAGAATTGCCCCAATCTTACAAAGGAAATAGACTTCCAGAAAGTCCAGGAAGCTCAGAGAGTCCCAAAGGAGTTAGACCCAAGGAAGCACACACCAAGGCACATTATAATTACATTACCCAAGATTAAAGATAACGAGAGAATCTTAAAAGCAGCAAGAGAACTGGAGACAGTTACCTACAAAGGAGTTCCCATAAGACTATCTGCTGATTTCTCAAAAGAAATCTTACAGGCAAGCAGGAGCTGGAAAGACGTATTCAAAGTCATGAAATACAAAGACCTTTATCCAAAATTACTCTATCCAACAAAGATATCATTTAGAATGGAAGGGCTGCTAAAGTACTTTCTAGATAAGGTCAAGTTAAAGGAGTTCATCATCACGAAACCCTTATAATATAAAATGTTAAAGGGACTTATCTAAGAAAAAGAAGATAAAAATATGAACAATAAAATGACAGCAAAATTACAACTGTCAACAATGGAACCTCAAACAACAAAAATAAAAACAAATTAAGCAAACAACTAGAATAGGAACAGAATCGCACAAATGGAGATCACCTGGAGGGTTATCAGCAGGGAGAGGGTGGAAGGAGAATGGGGAAATGGTATAGGCAATAAGAAGCATAAATGGTCTACAAAATAGATGGGGGGGTGTTAAGAATAGTATAGAAAATATAGATGCCAAAGAACTTACATGTATTCCCCGTGGACATGAATGAAATAGCGGGGAATGCTGGTGGATGGGGGGGTGAAGGGCAGAGGGGGATAAAGGGAGGAAAATGGGACAACTGTAATAGCATAATTAATAAAATATATTTTTTGAAAAGGACACAGGGATGAAGCCAAAGGGATTAGGTTAAAGAGCAGGATGCAGGGATGGGCAGGTCAGGGGGCCTGGTGGGGTGAAAATGGAAATGACTGTACATGAATAACAATAAAAATAATTAAAACAATTTTTTAAAAGAACCAAATGGTAATGAAAAAAATACAATGAAACACAAAAAATTAGTTTCATGTTAATTTACAATAATCTTGCTGTTAATTCAAATTTAATTGTCAGTTATAATATCTTTGAAATGCATTGTTTTAGCTGAAAAGCAACATTTAGAGAATGAATAGGATAAGTATTATCAAATAATGTGTGTATTATTTAAATATGTGTTTTTTTTAAGGTGCTAAATCAGGGGGAAAAATAATCAAGAGGGTTGATTTTATTAAATATAGAAATAGGTCTTCATAATATAAATGATATTTAATTATATAAATGCCAATAAGATAATTCAAAAAATGTTTTCAAGAATGTGCAAAAAATTAAAATTTATTACACGAAGGAAGAAATATTTGTCTTACATACATATTGATATTAATGTCAGTATTTCAGATGACAAGAGCATTTCTTGCTTCTCTAATGATAATGAGTAGAATGATTCTTTGTGATAATTAAGCATATTATTCAAATTAAACTATAATGTAGTTTTTTAAATATATATGCTCTTTTCATTGCCAAAATAATCTTTTTGGGAATAAATTTGAATTATAATAAGACTATGACTGTTATAAATAATCTATAGTTTCCACGCTAGCTGGTGTGGCTCAGTGGATTGATTGCCAACCTGCAAACCAAAGGGTCACCAGTTCAATTCCCATTCAGGGAACATGCCAGGGTTGTGTGCCAAGTCCCCAGTAGGGGGCACTCAAGAGGCACCCATACACTGATGTTTCTCCCTTTTTTCTCCTTCCCTTCACCTCTCTAAAAAAATAAATAAAGTCTTAAAAAAAAATCTATAGTTTCCAAAAACTTAAGCTGCCCTTTAGTTCAGACACTCTAGTTAGACAAGTTAATTTTTGGATAATTCAGTATTTGATAACTTACCAAGATTGACTGAACTATTAATAAAAATTTTACAACAGATTAGCTTTAAACTACCTAGAATATGGCCTGGGAACTAAAAAAATTTGACTCTCATATCAGGCTATTTAAAATACTGTTATAAACAATCCACTTTTTAATTCAATAATATTTTATAAGAAATTTTACAAATGTTAATTATATATCATGAAAGTTATTTATTTGAAAATATTCATTATTTAATTATTATTTGGAGTAAAATTACTCCAAACACTCATTTATTAAATTTTAATAAATATTCTTTTTAAGATTATCATGTAAGTGTCCATTAAAACATTGTTTTATTACAGATGGTAGAGGAGAAAATACCTACACTTAAAACATGGATTGACTTGATTATTTAACTTATCTTATCTAATCTTTTATAATATGAAATACTTATGTTTAACTGTCTTTACTACTTTTGAAAAAGGGAGTTGTGAAAGTCATTTTCTGTTACAGGATCTCTGAAAAGATTAAAAGAGTAAAGATTAAAACTGTCATATTTGGAAGTGAACATTGACAGAAAACTGCTATGTACATGCCTAATTTTGTTTTGAAAATGTATTTAATATTATACTGTCCATAATCTTAGTATAGAAGATTTAAATATGGTAGATAATTTGAAAACGCTCAATGTCAATGTTATGTCACTTGCCAATTAGTGCATACTGAAAGAAAAAGGAATAGCATACACTCTTCTGAAAGCTATTGAATAAAGGGATTATTTTTGGTAGTTACTTTATCCTGCATGTATTTTTCTTTTTTATAGTTGATTATATGGCTGAAAAAAATTGTGATTAATGGAAGGCTATAAAAATTGCATCCCAAAGGTCTCACCAAATAAATGAACCATATACAAATGGTTCAAATTTTTTTATAATTAAATAATATCATCTTGCTAAATGTGGCTTTGTTTTTCTCATGAGTTTGTTTAGATTTCATTAACATTATACATATTAAAAATAATTTATTAGAAGAATGACAGCAAATATTGGTCTTGTAATTTGCATTTATCCTTTACACAGTTGATAATTAAAAGATAATCATGTAATTTTAGCATGCATGCTTATTTTGCCCATCTTGATCAATAAATATATTCTGAAACAAAGTGAATAACTGTGAATCAGATGTCAAATAAAAAACTTTAAAAAATAGCTCAGGGTTTTAAAATTATTTTTGACTATGAATTTCCTGATTGTGTGTTTCATTATGTTTTTAGATTTCAGAGCTTTTGAGTATGTCTTTTTTGTCTTTCAATAATTTTGAAACATTCTTATCTAATTTTTAATGTAATGAAATATTGTCCCATCTTCTTCATCTTTACAATTTTGAATTTTATGTGCACTAGATCATTTGGTGTCATCCAATAGCTCTTGTATGGCATGCATAAAATTTTTCTCACTTCCTTTTCCACATTTTGGTTTGGATAATATTTATAGGTTCATTTTTCAATTTATTTATCATCTTCCTCACCTGGGCACAATATTCTATTATGTCCAAAGAAATAATTTGTAATGTTTAAAATAATGTATTTGTTTTTAATTTTAGCATTTGGCTTTTTAAAAAATATCTTTCTTTCTGCTTAATTTCTCCAGCTGTTATTTCAAGTTATCCATCTTTTCCAGAATGCCCTAAAACATAACAAAAATAATTGGTTTGAAGTTTCTATGTGATAACTACAACTTCTGGGTCATTTCAGAATTTGATTCTGTTAATTATCTTTTTATAATGTATTGAGTTTTTTTTCCCTTGCTTCTTTGTGTTTCTCATAATTTGGGCATAGTAAGCAGGTGGAGCAAGGACACTACAGCAAAAATATGTCTGGTGACTTCAGAAGCATTAAGAATGCTAGTAGGCGTGGAAGTCAATGAGTGAGGGGAGAGAAAAATAGTGTAACAAGTAAGAGAGGAGTCAGATCACTCAGGGTTTTGTGAGGTGTTTTCAGAACCTTGGCTTTTACTATCCAAATGTAAGGAGAGACTTTGAAGAGTTTTGAGTTTGAGATGAATATTGGGCATCCAGGTACAGATGTAAAGCAGTCCTTTGGATATGCAAGTCTCAAGTATGGGAAAGAGGACAACCATGACAGATTTTAATATGAGGCACTACTTGTAAGTAAAGAAAAAAGCAAAAACAAAAACATAGACATAGACAAAAGTATGGTGATTACCAGAGGGAAAATGGGCTGGTAAAAGGTAAAGAGAATTAATGGGGAGATACATGTGATAGAAGGAGACTTGACTTAGGGTGTTAGATACACAATACAATGCAGATGATGTATTATAAAATTATACCCCTGAAACCTATTTAATTGTACTAACCAATGGTACCCCAATAAATTCAATAAATTTTTAAAAAAGACATTGAGGGCCCTAATGCCTAATCAACTCCTCAGTTTGAACAGTCAAGGGCACATGTCCAAATGGAATCTACTCAACACCCCTAAACCCAGTTTCAGGTATTTAGAATGTCACAATATGCTGCCCAACTTTCCCAAGAAAAAGTCAACCCCTGTTTTAGCCTTTCCCACAGTGTAATCTCCACAAGATAACCAAGAAATGACTCTGCAGAGAATATAGAGTTTGTACTTCTATTCAGGGTTATCCAAACTCATGAAAGAGAAGCATTTATTTTTAGTAGGAAGAAGCCTATAGTGGAAAGAAAAATCATCTGCTACGGTCTAGGGAACATGCCTCAAATATCCCTTATTATGAAAGACCTGACAGGTTTTTCTTCTTTTTTTCTTACTTTGTACTGTGAGGCTCTTTTGTTTTAGAAATTTTGGTTGATTTTGATAACTGACACTTCGGGCTACTTGTTTGTTTTCTCTTCCTGAGCTTTAAATTCCCACTCTGATATTTGAAATTACCAATAAATAATTAGCTGGGGAACCCACAGACCCCTGCCCTGACCCCTAATATAAGAAGAATCCCAGGCTTCTCTCTCCCTCTCTTTCCCCCCATAGCCTCATTGTGTGGCCCCCAGGGGGCTATGCAATTTTGGATCATGTAAGTAATAAACCTATGTCTTTCAAAGTTTCTTGATGATTACTGCCGAAGGTTATCTTGCAATTATGATAACTACAAAACCCAAATTCACAGCTTTGGCTATTGATAAACTGAGACCAGTACAAAAGATCCATATTGAGACAATAAATTAATCCAAGAATTTTAAACTAAATTTTGGCCTTCCATGTTATTTTTGGTATATATGGCAAATATGCCATTATGACAAATTTTATTTAAGTTCTTATTAATATATTTTGGGGGAAGAGGGTGGGTGAAGGTAGTCATCTGTAATAATGTCGACAATAAAAATAAACACAATAACTTAATATAAGCAAATGTTATATGAGCCTCATTGTATACTATTGTACCATACCAGACAAATGTTAAAGGAGAGCCAGTTTGGGAAACGTGGGTATATAAATGTTAACTGTGCAGACCCAGTGAGGCCGAGCAAGGCGGCTGGCTGGCCGGATGGTCCCACATTCCCAAGCGCAGACAATCCAGGTGGAGGGGAAGTGGCGGAAGGGACTTGAATTCAGGAGAGAGCGGAGCAGGCGCCATTGTTCCCTCTTGGACCCCGCCCCCCCAAACAGCGTCACAACTCAGTGACTCGGCTGCCCCGCCCTGGGGAACACCTAATACTCCACCCCTCACTACGTAACAGCCTCAACCAGACCAAAACCAAACCAAACCAAACCAAAACAAAACAAAACAAAAAAACCCACCAAAAATGGCTCAAACTGGAGAAAAAAATTGAAAACCCCAGAGTCAATTCCTCTAAGCCGTGAAGAGATAGCCAACCTATCAGATGCACAGTTCAAAGCCCTGGTGATCAGGATGCTCACAGAATTGGTTGATTTTGCTCACAAATTAGATGAAAAAATGCAGGCTACAATACGTGAAATGAAGGAAGACGCATGTGGAACCAATAGAGATGGGAGGAAAACAGGGACTCAAATCAATGGGGTGGACCGGAAGGAAAAAACAAACAACCAAAGAGAAAACAAGGAAGAAACAATAATTCAAAAAAGTGAGGAGAGGCTTAGGAACCTCCAGGACATCGTTAAATGTCCCAATGTCCGAATTATAGGGGTACCAGAAGGGGAAGAAGAAGAGCAACAAGTGGAAAACTTATTTGAACAAATAATTAAGGAGAACTTCCCCAATCTGGCAAAGGAAATAGACTTCCAGGAAGTCCAAGAAGCTCAGAGAGTCCCAAAGAAGTTGGACCCAAGGAGGAACACACCAAGGCACATCATGATTACATTAGCCAAGATTAAAATGAAGCAGAGAATTCTAGAAGCAGCAAGGGATAAGGGGACAGTCACCTCCAAAGGAGTTCCCATCAGACTGTCAGCTGATTTCTCAAAAGAGACCTTCCAGGCAAGAAGGGACTGGAAAGAAATATTTGAAGTCTTGAAAGGCAGGGACCTACATCCAAAATTGCTCTATCCAGCAAAGCTGTCATTTAGAATGGAAGGGAAGATAATGTGCTTCTCAGATAAGGTCAAGTTCAAGGAGTTCATCATCACCAAGCCCTTATTATATGAAATGTTAAAGGGACTTAGCTAAGAAAAAGGAGATAAAAATATGACAATGAAAAGACAGCAAACTCACAGCTATTAACAACCACACCTAAAACAAAAGCAAACTAAGCCAGCAGCTAGAACAGGAACAGAACCACAGAAATGAAGATCATATGGAGGGTTAGCAACAGGGGAGTGGGAGGAGGAGAGAGGGGGAAAAGGTACAGGGAATAAGTAGCATAGACGGTGGGTAGAAAATAGGGGGAGGGCAAGAATAGTATGGGAAATGTAGAAGCTAAAGAACTCATGACACATGGACATGAACTAAAGTGGGGGAATGTGGGTGGGAGGGGGTGTGCAGAGTGGAGGGGAATGATGGGGGAGAAATGGGACAACTGTAATATCATAATCAATAAAATATATTTTAAAAAAATCCAGAATCTAGATTACAAAGGCAGCGAGTAAAGATAGGGAATAAAAAGTAATGAGATTCACCCTGGCTGGTGTGGCTCAGTTGGTTGAAGCATTGTAACAGGGTGCAGCCAAGAGGAGGGGCCCAAATAGAGATTTGTAATGGGGTCCAGAAGAGCTGGGAGATATTGGCTCCACACCACAGGGCCACACCTGCCTGGAATGCTGGCCGCAGTGGTCAATTGTGGGAGGAGCCAGAAATGAGGCTGTAGAGGAAGATTGGTGCTTGGATTTAAACCCAGGCACCGAAGCCATTTGGCATCTATTTGAGATCATGCATATTTTTGGGGACCACGCAGCTTTGGCAGGGAGTTGGGGCCACATGGTTTTAGCATTTTATTGGGATCATGCAGCTTTGGAGTGCTATTTGCCACATGGATGGTGCTGGGAGCCTGAATCACAGACTTCTACTTCTTTCCTGAGATACGGTACCCCAGACTGGTCAGAGGGAGAAGGAAGGACTGTATTCATTTGTGGGGGATCTTTTATATCATCCAGCCTCTCTGCCGCAACCTGATTTGTTCTGTAACAGCATTGTCTGTAAACTGAAAGGCCATGGGTTCGGTTCCTGGTCAGGACACATGGCATAGATTGTAGGTTCACTCCCCAGTGGGGTGCATACTAGAGACAATCAATGGATGTTTCTCTCACATTGATGTTTCTCTCCCTTCTTTCCCCTCTCTCTAAAATCAATAAGCCTGTCCTTAGGAGAGGATTAAACGAAATAGCAAGATTGAAGCTCATGAGATACTTCTATATTTAAAGATTTATGAGGAAAAAAAAGAACCTGAAAAATTTCTAAGAAAGAGGTACTGATGGGGTACAAATATAACCCAAAGATAGAGTCTAAAAGAAGGAATGGTCAACTATGTCACATGCTGCCTGTCAAGGGAGATAATGACTGCAAAGTGACCAGTGCATTTCGCAACCTGGAAGTCATGGTGACCCAGATGAGAGCACTCTTCATGGTTTCATGCTAGCGAAACTTAATAGAAAAATTATTATTTATTTTTTTGAATATAGTAAAATATGTATATTGATAAAAGTTAGAAGAATTTAATAAACCTTTCTGAGTAATAGTATGCCTTAATATATATCAGAAATTATACATGCAAAGAAACCTGACAGATAACTACTTACACAATGAGATTTTAAGAAAATACTCTCACTTTCCTAAAGTAAAAAAATCATGTATTATATGAAATAATCAATTCCATAAATTCCACAACTCCATCAATTCCATAAATTATTTGTTCTGGGTTTATATTGTAATGTAATTAAAATGTCATTTTCTGTAAATAACTTTTTTGGATTCAATAGCAGTTTGTTTTGTATTCCCATGTTTATATATTTAGAAAATTAAGCAATACAAGTGTGGGCTTGAAGTTCCTTTATGAAACATTTTTATTTAAGTATATAATTTCTAAAAGACATATATAATTGATAGGTGTTTATATTTCTTCTTGTGTCAGTTTTAAGTAGTTGTTTAAAGAATTTTGCCATTTTATTTAGATTTTTTTCTTTCTTCTGTATTTATGGTATTATGGTGTTTCAGTTGATATGCCAAAAAAAAGAACATATTTAATATATACAATTTTATATTATCACTATGATCAAAGCGATAAATATATCTATTACCTCCAAATGATTTATTGTGTGTCTTTGGTTTTATTTTATATGTATGTGTGGTGAGAATACTTAACATGAAATCTATCCCCTTAATAAACTTTTAGTTCAGAAATCTGTATCATTAAATATAGACACTCTGTTGTATGGCAGGTGTCTAGATCTTATTCATTTTGTACAGTTGCAACTTTAGATTTTTAAATGTGTTCACATGAAAATATTATGGTTCTTATTTTTACTGAAATATATAATGTTACCCTTTTTCTTTCATGACATGGGTGACTCTTGTCAATTTAATTAGTATTACATTGGTTGATTAATGTAATTATTCTTTCAAAGAACCAATGTTTATATTTATTTAAACTTGCTATTATAAAGATGTTTTCTATTTCATTAATTTCAGCTCTAAATGTGAGCCCTATTATTACAGCTCATTTAACTATTTAATTTAAGGGCATGTAAGTACCCTGTTAGCCAGCCACACATGGAAATGTTGCAATGTTCCCTATATCTGTCTCGTTGTCCAGATCTCATTACATTTCTGCCTGTTGTGCTGGTCTTTTGTTTGTCCTGACTAGAACTGCATGTTCAGGTGTTCTGAATCTCTGGTCTTCTCTGTCATTTCTTACCAAAATCATCACTGTTAATGAAACTTTTGCAACACATTGGAGCTTTTTTGAGCTCCACTCCAAATAAAGTCAGCCCCCTCGGACATCAAAACTTCTATTTCACTCAATTAGTATTGGTGGAGGTAGGACATAGGAATGGCTTCATACAATAAATTTACACATTTTCACTGTTCTTACCCAAAATTCAGTTGCTTCTTAAGAATAAATTCTTTTCAGTTTGCTTTTCTTTGGTTGAGTTTTAGAACCCCAAAATGGCTATTTTTGAAAATTTTATCCAGTTGAAATTCCTTTTAGTTAAAGTGATTTGTCAAGCTTCTCTTCTACTGCAATGAAGTTCCTACCCTCAAGAGCTCAGGCTACATCATTTATTTTAAAGAACATTTTAAAGAACAGGCTACATCATTTATTGAGTTGTAACCTCCTCAGGAGCTTCCTGGGTGAAATCTGAAAATGCCTTCCCTAAACCCATATGCTGTGGTTACGAAGAGACCTAAGAAAAAAGGCAAACCACTCCAGAATGGTAGGTAGCAAGTTTAATAAGCAAGGAAACTTATGAGACTTGTCTTAGGCAGGTTCAAGATGAATAGTTTTGGCAACTATCTGTCAGAATCTTAAAACTGCATATGGAAATTTCAACTGGGTTCACTCATATACACAGGAGTCCTTAACTGGGTTCAGTCACATTCTCAGTCCAAATAGTGCCCCCAGCACAATTCTATCTCAAGGCTGTGTCAGCTTGGAACAGGTTCTATGAGCAGGGAAGGTAAGCTGAATGCACATTCTAAGGGTAGGAGAGGGAGTAGAGAGCCTCCAATTGCTGGTGTCCAGGTCTCTGGTCAAACAGTGATCATCTTCCTGATGACTTTTCCCACCACCATTGTATCAGCAAGAAAGAAAAGCCAGGCAACCACCAGGACAGAATAAATATTCCCTACTTCATTCAACCCCAGAACTCACTGGAGAGACCAGGAAAGAAGTTGTACTTTCCAGAGTCACAGGGAATTTGGGGTCAAGAATTTATACTTGGGTTTTACAGGAAAGAGTAATTCCAGGGGCTTAGAAATCTTGGAATTGTTTCAGATGCATGTAAGTGTTAATTACTCAAAGTCTCCAAAGAAAAACAGTATTTCAATTTCTATTTGTATAACTCCAAAATCCTATTCTTAACTGCTGAAGTTAAAAATCAAGTTAAATCAAGTAGTGAAATCATCCTTATTTCAAATCTATTTTATGGTACATTAAATATTCACTTGATACAATATTCATTCTGCATTGGGATGTGCAAAATCATTTGTTTTTCTTTTAGAGTCTCTAAAAGTTTTAGTTAGATGTATCTATTTTATATTTGTATTCAGTTACTTTTTAATTTATTTATTTTTATTGTTGATGCTATTATAGTTATTCTGGCTTTTACCCTCTTTCCCCACCTCCACCCAGCCTCATTCTCACCCCTCCCTACCCTGTATTGTTGTCTGTCCCTGTCCATTGGTTGTGCCTGCATGTACTTTGTTTAATCTCTTCTCCATCTTTTATCCTGTCCCACCCTCCCTACCCACCTTTCTGGCAGCCCCCAGTCTGTTTCATGTATCTAAGCTTCTGTTACTATTTTGTTTGCGAGTTTATTGTATTCATCAGATTTCACACACACACGAAAAATGAGATCATACGGTATTGGCCTTTCACTGACTAGCTAAATTCACTTAGCATAACTTTCTCCAGGTCCATCCATGCTGTTGAAAAATGTGTTTCTTCTTCTTTACCTGCATAGCATTCTATTATGTAAATGTACCACAGCTTTTTTATCCATTCATCTACTTTGGGTACTTAGGATATTCCCAAATTTTGACTATTGTAATAGTGCTGCTATAAACATAGGGGTGCATATATTTTTTGTATTGGTGTTTCAGGATCCTTAGGATATATGCATATTCTCAGAAGTGGAATCACTGGAACAAAGGGGTTCAGTTTTTATATTTAAGAGGACTCAGTATTGTTTTCCACCATGGCTGCACCAGACTGCTTTCCCATCAACAGTGAGTGCACTAGGGTCCCCTTTTTGCCACAACCTCACCAGCACTTGTTGTTTGTTCATTTATGGAAATTGATAGTAGCCATTTGACAGGTGTGAGGTGATATCTCCTAAAGGTTTTGATTTGCATTTCTCTGATGATTGATGATGTCGAGCATTTTTTCATGTTTATGAGCCCTCTGTATGTCCTCTTTGGAGAAGAGGTCTTTTGCCCATTACTTAATTGGGTTGTTTATTTTTCTGGTGTTAAGATGTATTAGTTCTTTGTATATTTTGGAAATTAAGCCCTTATCAGGTGTATCATTGGCAAAAATGTACTCCCATGCCCAGGCTGGTGTAGCTCAGTGTATTGAGTGCTGGCATGCAAACCAAAGGATCACTGGCTCAGTTCCTAGTCAGAGCACATGTCTGGGTTGTGGGCCAGTTCCCTAGTTGGGGGCATATGATAGACAACCACACATTGATATTTCTCTCCCTCTCTTTCTCCTTCCCATCCTCTCTCTTTAAAAATAAATTAATAAGTGAAATCTTTTAATGAATGATACAGTAACTCCCTATTCATCTTACTGATGGATTTCTTTAGCTGTGTAGAAGCTTTTTAATTTGATGTAGTCCCATTTGTTTATCTTCTGCATTCATTTACTTTTACAGATAAGATTAAGGGGAATAGTTCATGTAAATAATCACATTAGTATTATAAATAATCCTCTTACCTTTGGGCAAAATGTCATGTAATTTTTTTGATAAGTCACACTTAACAATCTTTTTCTGTTGCTAATAAGGTTATTATTATTGATTATAACCTAATAAGTGTTAGATTACAAACATTAATTTACTTTAGTAATGTACATGCACTTCTTCTTTACATAGCCATTATACCTTCTGTTGTGGGTTGTCAAAATTTATACACACACACATCCATGAACACATCCATACTCAAAACTTTAGCCACCCTAAATCTAGTAATGCCATCTGATATTATGCTAAAAATGTTAACTGCTAAGAGGTTAGAAAACAAAATTTTGGCGGTAAGATGAAATTGGCGAGGTATATTTCCAAGTCAACAAGTAATGGTTCCTTTGGGAATTTGCTCACTGAAAATTTCTAAAATTCTCTTTCTTGGTTTTTTCCTAAACTTGCAACCATCTGCAACTGGTCAAGAGCAAAGTCAAAGAGACAGATGAGAGTCATTGAAGAGAGTGTAATAAAATAACATTTAGTTTGTAAGTCCAAACTGCAGCAGAAGAAAGAGTGATCTTAGAGAGAAAGCAGTGATTTTATTTAAATCACCAAATATTAATTAAACATAACTAAGAACTATCTAGAAATATAAAATATCCTATAAATTAGGCTCTGTTTGAAATGAACTCTTGAGACTACTGTCTTCTAGTAGTTCTATAATATTTACTTTATTATTTTGCGTCTTAAGTAACTCTCTGTTGAAAAAAAATACCATAAGCTAGTTTACGTTGCTTAACAAACCAGAGTTGCATTATTTCTTGTATTTAGTTAATGTTGCTTTGTTTTCTTTTGCTTCTCCTTTTCCACCCATTCAATTAAAATTTAATGTTTTTTGATTGATTTTTCACTCATTATCCATTTGCAACTATGATTCAAGTATCCATCATTACTGTAAGAAATAAATTTAAAAATCCATTTAAAAACATAAAATGAGTTCAATCAGAGTGTTTTAAAAAAGAAAAGACTTAAAGCAACATGCCAAATATATTGGGCAACTGATCAAAGTTTAAATGGAAAAAGACCCAAGGGTTTATAATAATAATCTTTTTTTCAAATAAAATAATTAGTTCAGGGCATATTTGGAGATGATCAAAAGAAAGGAAAATGTTATTTCCAGTAAAACGTTTACTATTTGAACTCTGAAGTTGATTCCAAATTCAAATTGATCACAAGCAATGAATAAAAGAGTGAATAAGAGAGAGTTTCTCAGTAGTCCATAGAAAATCCATTATAGTTGTAATTAATTGTTTTTGTTATAATGTTGGTTCACGTTTCTATTTGAAAACCTATTTTCCTTGGTTGCAATAAATATAAAAGCCTGTTTTTAACACAAAGGATTATTCTATTTATTTTTATTTCATCATTTATTTATCTTTGTCTATACAATTTGGAACTCTACACTAACCTATTTTTCAGTAATAAGCTCACATAAAAACAAAGCTTAGTTCTAAAGCTAAAATGAAATGCATGACGGTTTCTAAAGCAAACATTAAAATAAATATCATCAAGGAAATGATTTTTTGTTTATATTTTAATTTCAAATTATAAAAACTACGTCAGCCTTGATAGGTGTGGCTCAGTGGGTTGGGCACCCTCCTGCAAACCAAAAAGTTGCTGGCTGGAATCCCTGTCAGGGCACATGATAAGATTGTAGGCCAAGTCTCAGGATGGGGTATGTGAGAGGCAACTTATCAATGTTTCTCTCACACATTGATGTTTCTTTCTCCCTACCTTCCCCTCTCTCTAAAAGTAAATAAATGAAATCTTAGAAAAAAAGGAGATACTAAAATGTAACCTTTATTTTTAGTTGTGGTTTCTTATATAAATATTTAGGGCTATCATAGTATTTTTTTTACTTACTTAGCCTATGCTAGGGAAGGACTAGAGTCTTTGCCAATCTTTTACTGAGATGAAGACCAGATGGAAATGAATGAAACTCCAAAAATGGTTTCCAAATTGTGGTAGACAAAGAGATGGTCTGATCTGACCCTCTCTTAAGGTTTGCCATCTTCTTCCAAGGCATGCTGTCAACAGACCGCCCTTAACTGTCAGTCCCTTTAGTATGTGCTCGGCTACCTGGGGTCACACCCTTCGATACTGAATCAATGAGCAAGGTAGAAATATAGAGGCCCAGCCATTTCAGCTCAATGGGGCACAATTCTAAAGGACAATATTTGTTCCACAAATTCTCATAATTTAGCTAGAAGAGATCTAGACTATTACAGTATCTTGCAGATAAAAATATTGATCCATTATATTGATGTTATAATGCTGATCCAGCAGGAAAAAACAAGACATAGCTATTATTTCTCTATACTTAAAATTGATACAATAAAAATAAATTTAAAATTACCATTTATAATATCAAAATATGTAAAATAGAGATATAATTTTACCATGTGTCTTTAACCTTATTACAAGAATAGGTTTGATAATTTTAAAACACACTATTGTTACCTGAATAAATTCTTTGAAATTAAAAACATCTATGGCATGACAAAATTAGCCAGTTTTCACAGTTCTAAAATCAGGATGAATCCTAATCTTGATAATATCTTACAATGATCTTACATATTTTTTAACAGTATTTTAGCACTTCTGAAATGGCAGTGTGTCTGATAATCAGTGAAACCTGAGACTTTATAACAAACAGTGAGCTGTTCCATTATAATCTATAATATATTTTTGTAAAGTTTTTTCACTTCTAAAAGTAAATGAATTCATAAATATAATTTTTTGACTCTTTTATGTTCATACACATAATTATCTGAATCTAGGTGTTTTCATTGAAGAGTTATTTCAACAAACTGGAACTATTATAAATTAGATAATCAGTGAAATTGGCCTGTGGTTTTCTTTGTTTGTTATTTCTTTATCTGATCTTGGAATTAGGATGATGCTGGCTTCATAAAAAGAGTTTGAGAGTCTTCCCTCTTCTTAAATTTTTTGGAATAGACTGAGAAGTACAGGGATTAACTCTTCCTTAAATGTTTTATAAAATTCCCCAGTAAAACCATCTAGTCGAGGGCTTCTGTGTGCTTGGAATCTTTTGATTACTGCTTTGATTTCATCAGCTGTTATTGGTCTATTCAGGCTTTCCACTTCTTCTTGATTCAGTTTTAGAAGATTATATTTTTCTAGAATTTTTCCATATAATGCATGTTTTCAGATTTCTTGGCATATAGTCGTTTGTAGTGATTTCTTACAATTCTTTGCTTCTGTGGTATCAGTTGTAATCTCTCCTCTTCCATTTCTGATTTTATTTATTTAGGTTCTCTCTCTTTTTTTCTTGATGAGTCTGGTTAAAGGTTTGTGAATTTTGTTTATCTTTTCAAAGAACAAGCTCCAAGACTTATTCATCTTTTGAATTATTCTTTTTGTCTCTATGTCATTTAATTCTGTTCTGATCTTGATTATTTCTTTCCTTCTACTTGGTCTGGGCTCTGTTTCTTGTTGTTCCTCCAGTTCTTGTAGATATGGGTTAGGTTGTTTATTTAAAATGTTTCTATCTTTTTAAAATACACATGTCTCTCTGTGACATTCCCTCTCAGGACTGCCTTCGCTGTGTCCCACAGGTTTTGGACTGTTGTATGTTCATTTTCATTTGTTCCCAGGAAATTTTTTATTTCTTCCTTGATCTCATTATTGACCCATTCATTGTATAATAGCATGCTATTCAGTCTCCATGAGTTTCAGTATTTTTGAGTTTTTTCCTTGAGTTTGGTTTCTAGTTTCAGGCCTTATGGTTTGAGAAGATCCTTGATATGATTTCAATTATCTTGAATTTGTTGAGGTTTACTTTGTGTCCTGTTATGTGATCTGTCTTTGAAAATGTTCCATGTGCATTTGAAAAGAATGTGTACTTGAAAAGAATGTGCACTTTGATTCTTTGGGATGAAAGGTTCTCTGTATATATATATCAGTTAAGTCCATTTGAACTAATGGGTCATTCAGTTCACAATATCCTTGCTGATATTTTATTTGGAAGATTTAGCCACTGTTGGCAATGGGTGTTAAAATCCCCTACTATAATTGTGTTGCTATCTATGTCTTTCTTGAAGTCCTCCAAGATTTTTCTTATATATTTGGGTGCTCCTATGTTGAATTTATATATGTTTACAATATTTATGTCTTCTTGATGGATTATTCCCTTGACTATTAGGAAGTATCCTCATGTGTCTCTTTTTATAACTATTGATGTGATATCTATTTAGTCTGATGTAAGTATTGCTACTTCTGCTTTTTCTTTCTGTATATTTGCTTGGAATATTTTTTTCCCAACCCTTTACTTTCAGTGAAGACCTGTTTAGGTCTTCTGTTGAAGTGGGTCTCTTGTAGGCAGCATATGTGTGCATCATGTTTTCTTATCTATTCGTCTACCCTATGTCTTTTGACCGGAGCAATTAATCTATTTATATTTAAGGTTATTATTGACAGATATTGATTCATTGTGATTTTACCCCCATTGTCACTGTGTTCCCTTCACTTGCACTCTTTTTCTTCCTCTTCTTAAAGTGGTCCCTTTAGCATATCCTACAATGCTGGTTTGATGGAGGTGTATGTAGACACTAATATCATGAATAAAATATTGGTAAACCACATCCAGCAATAAAATTATATTGTAAGATATTTTTACATTAAAAGATCATACAATATGATAAAGTGGGATTCATCCCAGGGATACAAGGATGGTAAAATACTCACAAATCCATAACCATAACACATCACATAAACAAAAGGAAAGACAAAAATCATATGACCATATCAATAGACGCAGAAAAAGCATTTGTTAAGGTACGGCACCTGTTTATGATAAAAACAGTCATAAAAGTGTGAGCAGAAGAGCATACCTCAACAATAAAGGTCATATACAAAATACCTACAATAAACGTCATATTCAAGGGGTAAAAATTTTCCCACTTCTATCCAACATAATATTGGAAGTCTTTTACACAGTGATCAGACCATAAAAAGAAATAAAAGGTATCCAAATTGGAAAGGAAGAATTAAAACTGTCGCTGTTTGCAGATGACATGATAGTATACATAGAAAACCCTATAGACTCTACCAAAGAACCACTTGACCTAATATGTGAATTTCACAAAGCAATGGGGTACAAAGTCAATATTCAGAAATTGAGCCCTGGCTGGTGTAGCTCAGTGGATTGAGCGCGGGCCTGCGAACCGAAGGATCGCTGTTCCATTCCCAGTCAGGGCACATGCCTGGGTTGCCAGGCCAGTTCCCGTCAGGGGACATACAAGAGGCAGCCGCACATTGATGTTTCTCTCCCTCTCTCCTTCCCTTCCCCTCTAAAGATAAATAAATAAAATCTAAAAGGAAAAAAAAAAAAGAAATTGAAGTCACTTTTGTACACCAACAATGAAATATCAGAATCAGAAATAGAAAAAAATTCCATTTGCTATAGCAACAAGAAAACTAAAGTACCTAGGAATAAACCTGACAATGCAGATAAAAGATCTTTATTAGCAAACTACACAACACTAAAGAAAGAAATTCAGAAAGACACAATAAATGGAAGTATATACCATATTCATAGACTGGAATAATTAACATCATCAAAATGTCCATACTATCCAAAGCAATTTATAGAATTAACACATCCCTATTAAAACACCAATAACAATGTCATAGATATAGAACAAACATATCAAAAATTTATATGGAACCATAAATGACCCTGAGTGCCAGAAGCAACTTTGAGAAAGAATAAAGTAAAAGGGATAAAAATACCTGATATCAAATTATATTACAAGTCCACTATAATCAAAACAATCTGGTACTGGCATAAGAACAGGCACATAGATCAATGGAACAAAGTAGAGAGTACAGGAATAAACCCGTTACTCTATGATCAATGAGTATTGGACAAAGGGAGAAAAACCATAAAATGGAGTAAAAATAGCCTCTTCAACAAATGGTGTTGGGAGATCTGGACAGCTACAAGCAAAAACGTGACACTCTACCACCAGCTTACACCATATACAAAAGTAAATTCCAGGTGGAAAAAGGCTTAAATATAAGTTGTGACACCATTAAAGTCCTAGAGGAAAACATAGGCAGGAGAGTCTCAGATCTTCCACACAACAATATTTTCACTGATATGTCCCCTAGAGCAAGGGACATAAAGGAAAGAATAAACAAATTGGACTTCATCAAAATAAAAAGCTTCTGCACAGCTAAAGTGAACATCAGCAAAATGAAAAAGGAACCTACCATATGGAAAAATATGTTTGCCAATGATACTTTAGACAAGCGTTTGATCTCCAAAATACCTAAAGAACTCACATGATTCCATTTCAGAAAAATAAACAATCCACTTAAGGAATGGGCAAAGGATCTGAACGGATACTTCTCCATGGAAGACATACAAAAGGCCCAGAGACACATGAAAGGATTCTCAGCATCACTAGCCATCAGAGAGATGCAAATTGAAACCACAATGAGATACCACTTCACACAAGTCAGAATGGCTATCATAAACCATTCAACAAACAACAAGTACTGGGAAGGCTGTGGAGAAAAGGGAACCCTGGTACATTGTTGGTAGGAACGCAGACTGGTGTAGCCACTGTGGAGAACAGTATGGAATTTCCTCAAGAAACTAAAAATGCAACTGACTTTTGACCCAGTGATACCACTGCTGGGATTATACCTTAAGAATCTTGAAATAGTAATTAAAAAAAAAAAAAAACCTATGCACCCCAATGTTCATGGCAGCACAATTTATAATAGGCAAGTGCTTGAAACTGCCTTAGTGATCACCAATAAATCACTAAGTGGGACAAAACCTGTCATACATTTACACAATGGAATCCTATACAACAGAAAGCAAAAAGGAGCTCCTACTCTTCACAACAGCATGGATGGATCTGGAGAGCATTTTGCTAAGTGAAATAACGCAGGCAGTGATAAACAAATACCATATGATGTCACCTAAAAGTGGAACATGAGCAACAAAACAACAACAAAAAAAAGAGCAAGCAAAATATAACCAGAGACAGTGAAATAAAGAACAAACTGACAGTAACCAGAGGGAAGTGAGTAGGGGAAAAATGAGGGAAAGAAGGGGGAGGGTCATCATGGAACATATATAAAAGACCCATGGACAAAACAAAATGATTGGAGAAATGAGGGTGGGATGTGGGGTTGGGTGGGAAAGGGGAAAGTGGTGGGGGGGGGGATGGAGACAACTGTACTTGAATAACAATAAAAAATGCAAAAAATCAAAGGAAAAATATAAAATCAATGAATGATAATCTAAAATTTAAAAATATATGTTCTATGAAGAATGTTTGAGCCAAATAATAAAAATGTGAGAGATACTTTTCAAAATTCAACAAGGTAGTATATGAAAAATGGGAGAATAGTGATTACAGAGTGGAGGAGAATTGATATTTCCCTTAACAATCAGGTGGTTCAACATTTGTCTTCTATTGAATTATTTTAGCAAAGCTCTGAGGCAGTGTTTTCTCTAATTTTCATATGAAGAAAATAATGTTATAACATTATATAATATAGTATGTAGGCTCTTTAAACTTACAGTCTTTTACCTCAAGAATAATGTATATGAGCCAATAGGACAGATTCCAATTTGACCTGAGGAGAGAATTTTAATAAAGATAACTGGCAAAGTACATCATTAGATCTAACAGACGAGATTATTTTTTAAGAACCATATTCGGGATGAGAGTCATATAAAACCTGGGTTTTAAGCTCTATTACTACTCTTAATTTTTGAATTTTTTATGGCAAATATTTATTGATTGACCACCATGTGGTATATAATACAGATATTCGTTATTAGCCTTTATTTTACAAGCAATCTATCAGTCAGGGAAAAGTCAATAAATTGAAAATACATATATTTATTTAAAAATAAGGAATTTCAGCAGGGAATTAGTTACCTATTAATGAGAGGGATGAAAATTCACACTGGAAACTTCCAGCCAAGATGGAGGAGAAGGTAGAAATGCTTCACTTCCTCACACATCAACAAGAAAGACAACCAATTTAAAAACAAAGAACAACCAGAACTGCCACAAAATCAAACTGCATGGAAGCCCTACAACCAAGGAATTAAGGAAGAAACAATCATCCAGACTGGTAGGAGGGGTGGAGATAGGAAGCCTGGGGAGGAAAGGATGCACAGCAAGGCAGTGGACTGGTGGGTGAGTCAGTAGCAGGTGGACAGGACTTCCCACATTTGTGTGCAGATAAGCTGGGAGAAACAACTGGGGAGCAAAACAAACCACACAACCCAGGGTTCCAGTGTGGGGAAATAAGGCCTCAAAACCTCCGGATGTAAAACCCTGTGGGGATTGTAGCTGTGGGATAAACTGTTAACCTCTTAGGAGAGTCCATTGGAGAGCACTGCAGAATCCTAGAACATACATGAGCCCAATGCATGGAAAATTAAGTCAGTCAGTCTCCTTCACCCAGCTGTTTGGGCAACTATGGCTTAGCAGTGTTCATATTAAGTCATAACCTTGAGTCGGGCCCACATGCATAGAATGAAGCTCTGTTATGTAACTAGAAGGTCACTATGGGGACCTTGCAGGTTTTATGTGCATTTAGTATATAGGGAGCAGCAACTTCTCCTGGTGCAACTCGCAGCTTGCAGTGTGACTGGTGGCTTGCAGCACACGTGGATTGCCCCACCTTGGAACAAAGACATGTCAGACATCCTGAGGGCTTCACGAATTTTCTTCCATCTATCTGAATCCCATGTGAACCTTCCAATGCCTGCACGACCATTGGCATAGTCAGCAAGATTCATGGAAGTATGGTACAGAGCCCTCGGGACCGCTAGAGAGGTATTAGAAGGGGGGCTTGCCTCCAGTATGTGGTTTTTGGTGGCAGGACTCCTTGCAACTTGAGCTCTCCCCAAGGACTGGCCCAATGTTAGTGGCACACCCGACATGGTGAAGAAGGCCCTGAGGGTGGTAGGGGAGACAGGAGGCCAAGGGGGGCTGTGGGCAAGGCATTTCTTACAGCTTTGTGAGCTGTGACAGAGATGGCACTTTGGGACATGGTGAAGTTATGAGAGCTCCCAGAGGTAGTGGAAGACTTGGAGGAACACCTCTGAACCATGGAGCAGCAGCGATACCCCTCCCTGATAGTACTGAATGATTCTGAGGAAGAGAAGGGGAAAACAAAATGAGTTCCCCTGTGAGCTCACTCAGTAGTGATACAGAAGATGAAATCGCAACAGCCTATTGCATGTGGGAGGATCCCATCTGGCCGAGTCCAGATGGTTGAGCACGTGACATATTATTCCTGTACGCAGGCTGACCTAGTGGATCTGGGGAAGCAGTTTTGGTGGTGGGCTGGGGGTCCCTTGGTGGCGTGGATCCTCTACCTTTAGGATTTAGGGGTGGATAGTATTATGTGCATTGAGAATAAGATGGAAAAGTTAGCTTCCATTACAACTCACCCCTCTCTCTCTCTAAGCCAGAGGCTGCAAAATAGCTAGTGAAATGGGATGGGGCAAAGATCTCATTCTTTGTTAGAATGGGTCATGGCCATGATTTATTGGGTTTGGGTGGGTGCTGGAGATGTGCCAGACACTGTGAGTAAATGGCAGTCCTATCCGGACTTAGTGCAGATCCTACAGGAGGTGGACATGCTCCAGGCTATGTTTAATAGCAATACTCATGGCCCCAATGATGAGTGCTTTATGGCAGGGATTTAGTACTGCAGCACACCCTTTATGCCTCTTTTAGATCCCTCGTGGCTATCTAGGCCTCATAAGTTGGGCACCATATTAACAACGTCACAATGGTGGTGAGGCAGGGGGAGGTGGACAGTTGGTGGCAGAAGAAAAGAGTTAGGGTGGTGTCTCTCAGTCAAAGAGCGATCCATGTGGGTGACTAGGGCCTGGATGTAGGTGGATCTTTTAGGGGCTGAAGTAGATCAAAATAAAATTGATAATAAGCCAAATGCCTACGTATTGGAACTGTGGAAACTGCCGAGAGCTGACCAACATGTCCTGTGGCTCCAGAAGAAGAAGAGGCAAAGGAAAAAACTAGGGATGTGACCTGATGGGCCCATCCTGTCTGGCTGGAGGACCACCTGGCTGTGCCAATCTCCCAAGAAGAGGGAAGAGATATCTTTTGGACATTTGAATAGGGAGAGGGCCGAGGAGTCCATCTGCAGGGGACGGATAGGGACTGGAGTCCATGTGTAGAATTGGTTATCCATCGTTCCCCTACAAATGTACCAATAGGCCCTGGCCCTAGTAGACACAGGGGCAGTATGTACTTTCCTGTATCGAAATCCTGACAAGTTTCCAGTGCCTGTGGCCCATATTGAGGTGAAAGCTCTGTGGCTTTCCCTATGTGATCCCCATCCTTGAGTTTATCCTGGACATTGATGTCCTCTATGGACTGTGGCTGCAGACACAGTGGAAGTTCTGCTTGCAAGTGCAAGTGGTGAAAGCTATTTTGTGGGGGCATGCTGAGGCTCCTTGCAGGGGTATGCTGAGCATCCCTCAATTCAATTGATGTCTCTATGATGGGTGACAGAGGTAGAAGACTAGATGGTATACTATAAAAGCTTCAGGGCTAATTGTTACCTTAGCAGAGGTACAGGAAGCTTGTGAGACATGTGTTGTCTGCATTCCCAGAGGTCTGTGTGGGCTTCCAGGGAGGTGGTGCAGGGATAAGTACTGCTGACCCAATAGTGGGTTGGTGTGGTCTAGCCCCTTCCTAATTCGGAGGGGTATAAGTACATGGTCATGTGCATGGACACATACTACCCTGCTCAAAGGGTGGTGGTCCATGTGCTGGAGTGCTTATGTGCTGCCTATGGGAACCACTTGATCATTGAAAGTAATCAAGGGATTCATTTTACTGGAGTCTTGGTGCAACAGTGGGCTGGTGACATGTAAATTGACTGGAAGTCCCATGTGGCCTATCACTCCCAAGCTGCTAGAATAATTGAACTGTATAATGGCTTATTAAAGCCAGCCTGTGAGTGATGGCTTCCAACCCTACATTGGGGGATGGACAAAAAACACTTATGAAGTGTATTCTGAACTCTCAATGAGAAGATTTGGAGGGGGAGCCCAGCTCAAGTGGAAGCATTACTACTTTAATGGACTGCTGCTCCCATTCAGCTATAAGTACAGACTAGGGATGCTTTGCTAAAACCAGGAAATATTCTGTTGCCTGCACCTGAGGGCCTGGAGTGCAAACAAATGGGCACTTGGATGTGGCCTTGGGAGATAAAGGCTCCCCCACATGTATTTAGTGGCCCTTATCACTTCTTGGGGACAAGGGGTGTAAATAAACTTGCAAATAGTGCCCTGGGTAATTGGGGCATGGCCTACAGTCCTGCAGGTAACATAGCCAGGGTCAGCAGACCATGAAACACTGCTCCCTGGCACCTTCATGATATCTCTATAGCCCACTATGACTTCTCCACTGTTACTGGAAGTAGATGTTGAACACCCAATCAAAGCACAAAAGGTGTGGTATTTGGGCCCAGGGGGCTCCCTCTGGTAGTCTTATTGGATAACCAGAAACTTGCTTGTATATTGCCTGAGGGTTGTGATTTGCCATTGTTAGTTGCAATAACTGCTTTATATTTTTGCTTATAGGGTACAAACTAACTCTCTACTGGACTGACTACATACCTATGCCTCAGTGGCTAACCAATCAGTGTGCTGGGTCTGCACTGAAATCACCCAGAGCACAGCTCCTGGCCTCCCATGGTGCATCTCTCCAGCTTCTGTCTCAAATTGGACTTGGCTATGGGACCAGTGGAACTGTGCACATCCTTTGTGGATGGAACCTGGACTGATATCTATGCTGGGGAAGAACAACGGTATGACTGGTCCTGGCTGTAAGTTGGCTACCCCATATGGAATGACTTGAGGTGGCTCATGGCTGAGATGGTGGAGTTGGCTGGACCAGCTCCTCTCTGTATTTTGAACCTCAAAGGACAAACCCAAGTGGGCTGGACTCTAACAAGTTTATGTCACACTCAGACTCTTAAGCATTACTGGGAGGAATGGAATAATGTATGGGCGGCAGTTCCCACTGGGGCCCTCTGAATGTGTGGCTTACATGGGGGGCCTTACTTGCCAGGAAATTGGACTGGCTGTTGTACCTGGGAGTGGTCTTACTTCCCTGCTCAAGTTCAGAAAACTCTTGCAATCTGGCCAGCCAATTGGGAAGTGTTTAAGCCATAACACAGTGTAAAGCCTACCCTGGCTGGTACTACCCATTAGCCATTGTTTCTCCTCTATCTGCTTCTATAGTCACTGAGGCTGAGATAATGCTTTGGCTTTGCACACTACTTGGGCATTGAATTCAACACATGATTCCTTGAGCCTCTTAAATAAGCAAGTGTATCAATTAAGAAAGGTAGCCTTATAGAATCGGATGACCTTAGGCATGCTCACTGCATCACAAGGTGGGGTATGTGCCCTAGTTGGGGCTATTTTGTGTTCATTCCAGATGTCCATCCCATTGTTAGCCAAGCCCTAAAGGTATTAACTTCTGAGACCCATGCTATTGAATTCCTAACAGGTGATCCCCTACAGGAATGGTAGGCATCCTTAACTACTGAATGGCAGTGCATCCTTGTTGTCCTGGGTGGCAGCACTTGTGTTTTGGTTGCATGCTGTTGCAGCTTGTACTGCTGTTGTGGCATTTAAGTGCAGGGCTCTGCCCTCCTCACCAAGGGACCTTCAAGGAAGACACCCTCACATAGATTATAGGGCAAGGAACCCTGAAGGTGTGGAATGTAGGAAGAATAAAGTCAGTCAGGCTCCCCCGCCCAGATGTCTGGCCAACTATGACTTAGCAGTGTTCATATTAAGTCATAACCTTGAGTAGATGCCCACATGAATAGAATGAAGCTCTGTTATATAACTAGAAGGTCAGTATTGGCACCTTGCTGGCTTTATGTGCATTTAGTATATAAGGGAGTCATGACTTCCCGTAGTGCAACTCATGGCTTGCAGCACACTTGGATCATCATACTCCAGAATAAAGGCATGTCAGACATCCTAACAGTTCCAAGAATTTTCTGCTGTCTTCCCAAAACCATGCGAAACTGCCCAGTCTTGAATAGCTGCTGGACACCCACCCACCCAAGAATCAGCACCAGAAAGGCCCAATTTGCTTGTGGGAAGGGAAGTGACAGAAGGTGGGGTGAGAGCCAAGGAAGCAAGTAAGCAGCATTGTTCCCTCTCTAACACCCACCCATGTACAGAGTCATAACATATCAAAGTGGGTTGCCCCACTCTGATGAATATCTAAGGCTTCACCCCTTATAATGTAACAGGTGCACCAAGACAAAGAAATATCACCCAAATGAAAGAACAGATCAAAGCTCCAGAAAAAGAGCTAAGCAACAAGGAGATAGACAACCTATCAGATGCAGAGTTTGAAACACTGGTAATCAGGGTGCTTACAGAAATGGTTGAGTTCAGTCACAAAATGAAGGGAGAAATGAAGGCTATAAAAGTGAAATAAAGGAAACCAACCAAAGTATGCAGGGAATCAACAGGGAAGGGAAGGAAATTGGGATTCAAATCAAAAATTTGGGGAAAAAAAGAAGAAATAAACATTCAACTGGAACAGAATGAAGAAACAGGAATTCAAAAAAGATGAGGAGATGCTTAGGAACCTCCAGGACAACTTTAAATCTTCCAACATCTGAATAGGGGTAGCAGAAGAAGAGGAAGAGCAAGACACTGAAAATTTTTTTGAAAACATAATGAAAGAGAACTTCTCCAATCTGGCAAAGGAAATAGACTTCCAGGAAGTCCAGGATGGTCAAAGAGTCCCAAAGAAATTGGGCCCAAGGAAGCACAAACTAAGGCAGATCATAATTACATTACCCAAAATTAAAAATGAGGAGATAATTTTAAAAGCAGCAAGAGAACAGGAGACAGTTACCTACAAAGGAGTTCCCATAAGATTATCAACTGACTTCTCAAAAGAAACCTTTCAGGTAAGAAGGGGCTCAAAAGAAGTATTCAAAGTCATGAAGAGCAAGGACCTACATTCAAGATTACTCTATCCAGCAAAGGTGTCATTTAGAATGGAAGAGTAGATAACATGCTTCCCAGATAAAGTCAAGTTGAAGGAGTTCATCATCACCAAGCCCTTACTGTATGAAATCTTAAAGGACTTAGATAATGAAAGATAAAAACTATGAACAGTAAAATGACAACAAACTTAAAACTATCAACAACTGAACCAAAAAAAAAAAAAATCTAAGCAAACAACTAGAACAGAAACAGAACCACAGAAATGGAGATCACGTGGAGGGTTTTCAGTGGGGAGGAGGAGGGAGGAGAATTGGGAAAAGGTACAGGGAATAAAAAGCATAAGTGGTCTACAAAACAGACAAGGGAGGTTAAGAATAGTATAGGAAATGGAGAAGCCAAAAAATTTATACGTATGATACGTGAACATGAACTAAGGGGGCGGGGGATGCTGGAGGGTGAAGTGTGGTACAGGGCAGAAGGGGATAAAGGGGTGGAAAAAATGGGACAACTGTGGTAACATAATCAATAAAATATACTTTTAAAAAAGAGAGAAAATTCACACTGGATGTGATGAATTAGCCTAGAAAATAGCAACATAAAGAAACAAAATTTTCTAAGTCAGAACAAGTGATATTACTTGAGATCAGAAACAAGAGTCACTGGCAGAAGACTCAGTTTATTACTCAAGATTCTGTCCAAAGACAAAGGGAGGAGGGTGGGAAAACTGTGAAAGAGAAAGATCAAGAATGAAAACTAGGTTGCTTCCTTCTTCCTCCCACCCTCTAGTGTTTATGATACCTCTGCTTGGCCAAATACGCAATTATCGTGGAACCTCCACAATTTATCTGTTATGAGCAGGCCTTCATGTGCTCCAGGGTAAGCACAGAAAGGTGAGGAACAAACCTAAGGAGCACCAGGCCCAGAAACTAAGTAGTTAGAAGGACAGTGTGTTCCATTCAGAATATCAGAACAGAACCACCTTGAATGAGTCACCCTCTGACCTTACATCTTTATTTTGAAAAGGCAATCTTTCCTATCAGAGAAAAAACTATCTAGTTACACAATTTTAGGCATATTTCTTTGTGTGTGGATAGGAAAAAAAGTGAAGAAAAGGGCTTAGTATCTTAGTTTTTCAAATGCTGTTTGTTTCATAGTGATTTCATTACAATGAAAAATGGTTTTGATATGTCATCACTTTAAAATTAAATTGCTTCAGGAAGGTGAGTAAAGGTTGTATTTATCCAGGTTACTAGGGGAATGGTGGTTTTCTTAAAAACATTTTATTAAGAAGTAATGAGTACATAACTGAAGTGCTATAGGATGCGATACTCTCTTTTCCTGTTTATCTTTCAGCTGTCTTCCTTACTTGACTTGATGTGAGTTCTCTGCCTCATAATGTGTAAAACTCTGAAGCAAATTACGGATGAGGCTGTTGTAGATAGTGGATAAGAAAAAGAGAATGATTTCTCAAAAGTAATATTGCGATATTTATTTTTTCTTTTACAAAAAGCGTTTTGAAATAAGAAAGAATGAAACTGTAGCTTAGGAAACTAAGTGTAAAAGCATTGTAAGTCATGTTATTATCTGTCAAAATTTTGTAGAGGAAAAATTATCTTGGAGACAAATTATAAATGTAGCTATCAAAAAGTAATATATGCCGCAGGATGTAGAGCTTTAGAAGAACTATATAATAATAAAGAAAAGGGGCAATATAGACTATTGTATTGGTTAGAAATGGAAGAATTGACACTAAATATAATAGCATTACATGAATATTACAATACCTCTAAAATATGTTAAGAAAGGCAACGAGCTGAAATATGTGGAATCTTAGAAAAACCTCAGCTTTTTTAATATTTTGGAATCATGTGAGAAGTATTGGGAAATGACAATTAGGAACGTTTTTATGAAAGGTGAGTGGCAGCTCCCTGTTTGAGATCTTACCAGTAAGACACTAGATTAATATCATTAAGTGAGGAACAAGAATAAAAAGTAAAATACATGTCTTGAGGTATATTTTTAAATGAATTACCACTTTTATTCATTGAAATTTTTTTCTGTTGAATTAAATTTCAATAGTGTTAGTTTGGAAACATCGTTGATTGTATATTTTATATATGATCTAAGAGAGAATATGTCATTTCATGAGTCAATGCTTATGATGGGTCTACTCCAAGTTAGTTAAGGGCTCAGTAGAGGAATTAATTGTAGACAAACTCTCTAAAATCTATGCAGTTCAAGGTCCCTCATCCTAAGGGCTATCTATCCAAAATTCTCTCATATAATATTTCCAGTTTGTTGCAATGACTCTTAAATGGAATCACAGAGAACTCAGATAATTCTGTGTATGATCGGAGCTGCATAAAGTAAATTGTGCTTATCAACCCCTTTACTTATAGAAATTAAAAATATACACAGGAGTATCAAAGACTGCAGGTGTTTCGATGTATTAAACATAATATATATTTAACTGAGTAATAACTACAAAAGAGAGTCATACCCTGCCTACACTGATCACTGACAATGTTTACATACTAATATAGTCCATATTTAATTGGAATATGCTTTTGGATTAGTACAAAAAGTTATAATTCACACCTAATAAGTTTTCCCTTATGTGGAAACCCTCACTTATTCTTGTTATTATGATAATTGCAGCATATAGCATGAGTATATTTTTTGCTATCTATAGCAGGAACCAAAAAAAATGCACATTTCTTTTAAGCAAACAATTATGTTGTTAAGGAAGAATGTCCAACTTATTTGAAATGATTTATTAATGATTTATTTATAGTACAAGAGTACCCTAAGAAGGATTTCCTGTCATATCAAAGCCAAGATTGCTTGTTATTAAGGTCTGTGATTTACTCAGCAAGCAAAGATTTCCTTACCAGCAGCATTATATCCATCTTTATAAACATTTTTAAGGAACTAGAATACAAATATCATTCATTATACAGTCCCACAATTGCTTTAAAATGTTTTAAAATATTACTAACATGGACACAAGCAAAATTTACTAAGGTGTATATTGAATATACATATGAATTGATATTTTCATTTTGTCAATAAATATATGGCTATACTTAAGGTAACCTAAGTATAAGTTACAAACAAAGCACAACTTGCTACACAAGCAGATAAAAACATTATAGTATACTCATGGCCAAACCACATAGTAGTTATTTTGAAACATTTTTCATTAACTCATTTTTCCTAACACGATCTGCTGATTATTTTTAAAGAACAAAAATAGTAAAGAAATAAAAAAATAACTGATGAAGATGTAATGTAGAGCTTGACGACTATAGTTAATGATATGATATTGCATATTTGAAAATTGCTAAGGGTAGACCACAAAAGTTATCACATAAAAATATGCAATTATGTATAGCAATGGAGGCCAACTAGACTAATTGTGATGGGCACTTCATAATATATACAAATGTTGAATCATTATGTTAAACACCTGAAACTAATATAAAGTTGTATGTCAAGTATACTTCAATAAAAAAACATAAATATGAAAGGAGAGAACACAAAGGACACATAACATGAAAATGAGGGTATAAGAATAATGGATATATTACAATGTAGAATAATATTTCTTTTTTCTTTTTAAATTAAATTTATTGGGGTGACATTGGTTAATAAGATTATATATGTTTCAAGTGTATATTTCTATGATACATGATCTGTATATTGCACTGTGTGCCCCTAACTTAAAGTCACATATTTCAATGTTACTTGTTTCCAATATTTTCAACTAATTATACATAAAAGGTATAATATTTTATACTAATTTATTTTATTTTTTATTGTTGTTCAATTAAAGTTGTCCTCATTTTCCTCCCATTACTCTGTCCCACCCTACCCACACCTACCTCCCACATTCAATTCTTCCCCTGACACTGTCTTCATCTATAGGTCCTTCATATATGTTCCTTAATGACCCTTCTCCTTCTTTCCCCCATTATCTCCCTCCCTCTTCTCTTCTTGTTACTGTCAGCTTGTTCTTTATTTCCATGTCTGTGGTTCTATTTTGTCTGTTTGTTTGTTTGTTTGTTTGTTGTGTTGATTAGGTTCTACTCATAGGTGAGATAATATAGTATTTGTCTTTCACTGCCTGGCTTATATAACTTACCATAATGCTCTCCAGTTCCATCCATACTGACGTGAAGGGTAGGAGTTCCTCCTTTCTTTCTGTTATGTGGTATTCCATTGTATAAATGTACCACAATTTTGTGATCCACTCATTCAGACACTTAGACTATTTTGAACACTTGCTTATTGAAAATTATGCTGCTATGAACATTGGGATGCATAGTTTGTTTTTTTTTTTTTTTAATTGGTGTTTCGTGATTCTTTTGGTATATTCCTAGCAGTGAAAGTGTCAAGTCAAAAGGCAGTTCTATTTTTTTGTGTTTTTTTTTTTTTGAGGAAATTCCATACTGTTTTCCACAGTGGATGCACTAGTCTGCATTCCCAACAATGTACTAGGGTTCCCTTTTCTCCACATCCTCACCAGCACTTGTTTGTTGATTTTTTTATGATGAGCATTCTGACCAGTGTGAAGTGGTATGTCGTTGTGGTTTTAATATGCATCTCTCTGATAGCTAGTGATGCTAAGCACCCTGTCATAAGTCTCTGGGCCCTCTACATGTCCTCCTTGGAGAAGTATCTGTTCAAGTCCTTTGTCCATTTCTTAATTGGATCGTTTGTCTTCCTGCTGTGGAGCAATGGGAGTTCTTTATATATTTACAAAAAATATACAAGCAATAGGTATAATTTTAAGAAATTCCTAAGAGAGGAAATAATATTTAATTTTTTATTGTTTGAAACTACACCGTTAGTCATCTAAAATGCAAATATCCTGAGTAGCCAAGATTCTGAATATACCTTGAAAGTATGCATTTTAGTCCAAGGAAATATCTGAAAGATACAAAGAATATTTATGCAGTGTAGATCAAAATTTTCTGCTCTGGCTGGTGCTCTAGCTCAGTGGATTGAGTATGGATTGTGAACCAAAGTGTCACCAGTTCGATTTCTATTCAGGGCAAATGCCTGGGTTGCAGGACAGGCCCCCAGTGGTGGCCACGTGAGAGGCAACCACACACTGATGTTTCTCTCCCTCTCTTTCTCCCTTCCTTCCCCTCTCTATAAAAATAAATAAATAAATTATTTTTAAAAAGATTTCTAATAACTCTCTTAAAATAGTAATCCTAGTGTATTAGATATCTACTTGAGTTGCTGACAAAACTTATAGTCCAAACTGTAAATACTGCTCAGAGAAAAGAGAGTTACTTTTTTTTTTTCAGGAGATTTTGGTTATAAAGTAATGCCAGATGAAGAACACTGGAGAAATGTTGCAGAATGACTATGATGTCATGAAAAATGGAGAGAAAAAAAATTTAATTAGCAGAGAGCTTAAAATGATCACTTAACATATTTTCCCACCAAAATGACAAAAGCCTGAATAGACACTTCTCCAAAGAGGACATACAATGGGCCTGTAGATATATGAACATACGCTCAGCATCACCAGTCATCAGAGAAATGCAAATTAAAAACTCAATGAGATATTACCTCACACCTGTAAGAACGGTTACTATCAATAAATCAGCAAACGACATGCATTGGTGAGGATGTGGCAAAAAGGGTGTACTGTTGATGGGGATTCAGTTTGATGCAGACCCTGTAGAAAATGAAAGTATCTTAGAAAATTAAAAATAAAACTTCCTTTCGATGCAGTCATTTCACTTCTGGGAATATATCCTAAGCATCCCAAAACACTAATACAAAAATGTATATATGCACCCTTATGTTTTAGCAGTGCTATTTAAGGTTGTCAATATTTGAAAACAACCTAAATGCCCAACAGTAAATGAGTGGATAAAAAAAGCTGTGGTACATTTATACAATTGAATATTATACAGTAGTAAAGAGAAGAAACTCTTATGTTATGCAGAAGAATTGGTGGACATGGAGAAAATCATGCTAAGTGAATGAAGTAAGTCAGGGAAAGAAAAATACCATACGATCTCACTTATATGTGAAACCTAATGAACACAATAAACTAATGAACGAAATAGTTATAGAACTTAAAGATACATATAAGACTGACAGCTAACAGAAAAGAAGATAAGGTGGGTAGATGGGATAAAAGATGGTGAAGGGATTAAATAAAGAACATTTATGCACAACCCATGAACATGGACAACAATATGGGGATTGTATTGGGGAGGGGAGAGAAAGAGGCTGAATGGAGGTGAGGAAAGAGAAAGAGCGAGAACAACTGTAACATGATAAATGATTTTTAAAAACAGACAAAATGATTTCTGATAAGCCAGGGAAGTATTAACATTAATACCAGATAACAGATGAGAATATCATCCATAGTCCATATTTCAAAAAATTTTAAGAATGTCTAAATTGGATCAGATCAATTTAAACATTGATCATCATGTGTTTCAGTACAGTAATAGGAAGTTCCTGCTCGGGAACTAAAAATGTCCTAATACAGAATCCAACATTCTTTAATGTCAAATAACCCTGTTGTGAATAATCAGGGGAACAAATCAAATGCCTTCAGGAACTGTGACCATACTCTACATCTGTCTCAGATGGTGGTGTGTGTCAGAATCTTGCTTGATTGACCCAGTCAGTAATCTGAGCTATTCTGAATCAGTTCGTCTGGGGTGGTAGCCTGACAACTTGCATTCCTAACAGATTCCCATGTGATGACACTGGTACTGGTCTGGAAAACTCACTTAGAGAGCCATTTCTTACACACAGGAGGCAATGTTGATGTCTGACTCACTAGGCAAAAGACGCCACTCAATAATGTGGAGAGAAATGTGATTGCTACAAATTTCGGCAAACAGTGTAATTTATTGAATATATTCCTTCCTGAATTTGAACCCTCCTCTGATATTTATTATTTATTTATTTAGAGATTGAGAACATTAGAAATTTTGGGTTCAACTTTACTGAAAAATTAATATTATCTATCAATTATAAGCTCATCAATGGACAATGATTCAATTTAATACAGCAGAGGTTTCAATTATTTCTCTATTATCCCCAACCCCACTTTACCACTTCTGTCTTATCTCTTATCAAAAAGTAAATCCCTCAATATTTTTTTTCACTAAACATGCAATCTTATTTATACATTTTCTCTTCCCTTCCATAATAATAAAGGCACATATCGACTAAACCTAATTCTTCAAAAATACAGACCCTTTATTTTTTGTGCAGAATTATTTGTAATAGCTAAGAAATGCAAAGAACCTAGGTTTTCACTAATGATTAAATGGATAAAGATGATGTGATATTATATATATAATGTACATATATATACATGTGTATATATTTACATTATATATATGTACATATATATGCACACACACATATATATGAAGAGAGAGAAATTTGAATATTATTCAGCCTTTAAAAACAATTAAATCTTTTCATTTGCTACATGGGTGGATCTTGAAGGTATTATACTAAGTAAAATAAATGAGACAAAGACAAACACTGTATGATCTTACTTAAATGAGAAATCTGAAAAAAAATTGAGATCATAGATACAAAGAAAAAATTAGTTGCCAGAAGTGAGGAATGATGGGTAAACAAAATGGGTGAAGGTGATCAGAAGGTCCAAATTTACAATTATATTGGATTGTACAAAAATTTTGTTTTTCCATAAGATGGTTCTAGTAACACTTAGTTTTCTCTAACTTTATTTAAAATAATTTTATTAGATTGTATTGTACAGCTGCTATATCAGCATCCATTAAAAAAAACAAAATCGGTAAATTTTCATGTGGCTATTTTAATGTAGAAGATGGAAGAAGACTTCTAGCCAAGATGGAGGAATACATAGATAAGTGGAATTAGCACCAGAAGGTCCGATTTGCTTCTGGGTAGAGGGGGAAGTGATTGAAAGCTGACCCAGAACCAAGCAAGTGGCATTGTTCCCTTGCAGACCCCTCCCCTCCATTCAGTGCCACAACACAGTGGCATGGACTCCCCAGCCCTGGAGAATACCTAAGGCTCTACCCCTTACAATATAACAGGTGCACCAAGAGAAAAAATATATAGCCCAAGTGAAAGAACAGATCAAAGCTCCAAAAATAGAACTAAGTGATGAAGAGTTAGCCAACCAGCAGATGCAGAGTTCAAAACACTGGTAATCAGGATGCTCACAGAAATGGTTGAGTATGGTCACAAACTAGAGGAAAAAGTAAAGGATATGGAAAATGAAATATAGAAAAATGTACAGGGAACCAACAGTGAAAGAAGGAAACTGGGACTCAAATCAACAGTTTGGAGCAGAAGGAAGAAAAAACATTCAACCGGAACAAAATGAAGAAACAAGAACTCAAAAAATATGAGGAGAGGCTTAAAAACCTCAGGGACAACTTTAAACATTCCAACATTTGAATCATAGGGGTGTCAGAAGGAGAAGAAGAAGAGCAAGACATTGAAAATTTATTTGAAAAAAAAAAGAAGGAGAACTTCCTTAATCTGGCAAAAGAAATAGACTCCAGGAATTCCTGAAAGTTTAGAGAGTCCTAAAAAATTTAGATCCAAGGAAGCACACACCAAGGCACATCATAATTACATTACCTAAGATTAAAGATATGAGAAAATCTTAATAGCAGCAAGAGAAAAGGAAAGAATTACGTACAAAGGAGTTCCCATTAGACTATCAGCTGATTTCTCAGAAGAAATCTTATGGTCAAGAAGGGGCTGGAAAGAAGTATTCCAAGTCATGAAAAGCAAGGACCTACATCCAAAATTACTCTATACAGAAAAGCTATCATTTAGAATGAAAGGGTAGATCAAGTGTTTCCCAGATAAAGTCAAGTTAAAGGAGTTCATCATCACCAAGCCCTTATTATATGAAATGTTAAAGGAACCTATCTTAGAAAAAGAATATGATAAAAAATATGAACAGTAAAATGACAACAAACACAACTATCAACAACTGAACCTAAAAAAGAACAAAAAACAAAAACAAACTAAGAAAACAACTAGAATAACAGAAATGGAGATCACATGGAGGATCGTCGGCAAGGAGGGGGAGTGGAGAGAATGGGGGAAAGGTACAGGGAATAAGAAGTGTAAATGGTAGGTACAAAATAGATAGGAGGAGGTTAAGAATAGCATAGGAAATGAAACAAAAGAACCTATATGTACAACCCATGGACTTGAACTAAGGGTTGGGGGATGCTGGTGGGTAGGGGTTGCAGAGCAGAGGGAATAGAGGGGAGAAAAAATGGGATAACTATAGTGGCATAGTCAATAAAATATATTAAAAATGTAAGTTGGAAGAAAATGTGCACTATTTTGCATATCATGCTTTATTATATGGGTAGTACATGCAGAAGGTCCTGTGGCTGATAAAATGTGTCAAAAATGGTTGGCAAATTTTTGTGCTGGAGATTTGGAAATTTCTCACTGGACAATGGTTCATAGTTGGGTAGACCAGTTGAAGTTGATAAGGATCAAATCGAGACATTAACTGAAAACAATCAATGTTATACCACATGGGAGATGACCAACATACTTGAAATATCTGAATCAATAAAGTTACTGATGAAAATAAAAAATGGGATTTTCATTTTTCATAAAAAATAAATTGACTTTTTGGCCAACACAATAAAATAAATAAGTCATGGGGATGTAATATACAGCATGGTGACTATAGTTCATAATACTGTGTTTCATATTTGAACGTTGATAAGATTATAAATCTCAAAAGTTCTCACAACAAGAAAGAATTATAACTATGTATGGTGAAGAATGTTCAGTAGACTTGTGGTGATCATTTCAAAATATACATAAATGTAAAATCTTAAAGTTGTATACCTGTAACTAATGTAATGCTATATGTCAATCATTTTGCCCACACTCCATCTCTCCAAATTTCCTACTGTCTGATCTTCATAACATTAAACGCTTTTACATCTTTTCCACCCAAAAATGAATATCCTCACATACATACGCAAACACAAACATGTACATGATATCTCCTGGCTTTGGATACTTTTTGAGCTAATGCCTTTTATCATTTCTTTAATTTCTAATTTATTCCTCAATCCACTGCACTGAGCCTTCTAGCCCTATTTCTAGTACAAGGCTTCTCCACCCAATATCATCGACAACATGGCAATCTTTAAGTGAATCTTATTAAAGTTTTCATTTAAAATTTTCTTAACCTTACAGAAGTATTTTGAAGAATTAAAATATTTTCTCGAAAATATCTGTACTCTGGAATTTAAAGATATTGACTTCATAATATCCATGGATATACATTTAGTTTTAACAGCTTTAACAGCTAAATGTATATCCATGGCCTATGTTAAATAGGATGATGGCCTATAAAATAGCCTATGTTAAATAGGATGATGTACATAGTCATTCACTTCTTTATAGCATAAATATTTATTGAACACCTATGATAGCCCAAGAACTAAGTTAGTTGTTCAGACTACAATAATCCTTACCACATATGCAAAAGTTTTTCAATTTCTCTATGGCATAAAGGAAAAAATAAAAATAGACCCTAACAAGATTATATAACTAGACTTTCTATCTACTCTTAGGCATCACAAATGGCTTCTCGGAGCAATGGAAGAGGTGCCAGTGTAAATTTAGTAAGAAAAATCCATGAACAAAAGTCTTGAGAGAAAAATGTCAAGGGGAATTAAAAGCACTGAAAGAAGGCCAGTAAGGTTGGGATATATAAGCCAGAAGGTTGCAATGTGTAAGCCTCATCTCTTACTTGATATGAGGCCAGAGAATTAGGTAGTGCCTTGCTTGTTCAGGGTCTTATAGATCAAGTGATTTGGCACTTTATAGTATGAACTTGCAATAAAAGTGAACAAGTTATGATTGATGGGGCTCTCTTTTGTAAGGAGTATTCAAGAGATTCACTGCCTGTATGATATTGATGGTGGTCTTCAACAGACTTTTGAAGGCAGAAGAGGGTGATAGTTGATGGCATTCCAGGACACAGAAGTGTCATAAGCAAAGAAGTGAGAGAGAAAATCTAATAAAGAGTTTAGTGGAGGAATGATCTCATGCTTTCTAGAGTTGGTATTCTGCCAATGGGACATTGTGACTATTTTCTTTGTTCTGTACTGGAAAATGTAATTAGTTTTTAGATTATGCCTTTCTTTTTTCTGGAAGAAATCTGAAAAGTGAGTTTTTTAGTCACCAGATGCAAAGCAAATTGCTACCCATTGCTTTAGAAGAAAAATAAAAATAAAACATATTTCAGAATACATGATAATGTGACTTTGTAAGTAAAATTGGATAAGTTATCAGTGTTAGGGGAGGAAGATGGCAGTGAGGTAGGTGGGAGCTGAACCCACTTGCTCATGCACCCAACTGGGATACCTAGGCAATCTTCTGAAGAACATAGTGAACAGCCAACAAAATCCCAGCTAATATGATGTTTGGAAGCCAAAGATTTCAGAGGATGTTTAAAAATGGGTGATCATATATTTCTTGTCATGTTATTGTTATTCAAATCTCACACAGCACCCTTCTTTGGTCTTGGTCAATTTTGCTATCTACTTGAGCTTCATTACTGTTGTGGTTAACTTTATTCTCTCACACAACACACCAAGTTTCTGTCTCTTATTCTCACCATATCTCACCATCTAACCTCACATAAGCCCTCTGCTTTCAGGAGTCAGCTCACAGTCTTTTTCTCTTCTAATGAGTCTTATCTCTTTTTCACCTTTTATACAAAGTGGCTAGTTGGGTGAAACAGGATGGTTATTGCTGTGTTTCTTCAAAGGATCTCTTATCTGTTCTTTACTTGTTGGTGCTTTAAATTCCATAGAATACTCTCCCACTTTCACAATCCATTTCACCTTCACCCTGCCCCTGATCACATACAAGATAAGGTGGGAGTATGAATATAAATCAACCTGCTGGAGGAGAGAACCCACCAACAAAGGAGCCATCAACTGATAAAACCCAAGCACAACAAGAGAGCTCACACCAATGAAGGGCAAACCTAGATCATCCAGAAACAAAGATCAAAGAGACCACATCACTGAGTCCCATGGATCTCCTCCATAGAAGTTCACCCTGTGAAGACAGCTAGAAAAACAGAGCATTGGGAATCATAGAAACAAACAAAAAGAGTCACCTAAAATGGGAAGACAAAGAAAGAAAAAGGAGTAGAAGACTCTCCACTAAAAGAGCTAAATTAAATGGAGGCAAGCAAACAGATATAGAATTCAAAAGAATGGTTACAAGGATGCTCAAGGAACTCACAGACAACGACAAAGAACTGAGTGAGAACTACAATAGTATGAAAAAAGAAATAGAAACTATAAACAAGAACCAGGAAGAAATGAATACAAATTCTGAAATAAAAAAACACACTGCAAGGAAATACAAGGGCTGAATTAGTGAGCTGGAATGAAGCAGAGGATCAAATTACTGAACTGGAAGAAAGTAGAAAGAGCTACCCAGTTAGAGCAGCTGCATGAAAAAAGTGTAAAAAAATATGAAGATAGCTTAAGGGAACTTTAAGACAGCATAAAACACAACAACATTTGAAGCATAAGAATATCAGTAGGAGAAGAAAAGGAGCAAGGAATAGAAACCCTGTTTGACAAAATGATAAAAAACTTTCTGAACCAGGTGAGGGGATAACCACTCAAGTTCAGGAAGCACAGAGTATCCCAGTCAAGAGGAACTGAAAGAGGCCTACTATATGACACATCATAATGAAAATGCCAAGTTTTAAAAACAAAGGGAGAATCTTAAAAGCTGCAGGGGAGAAACAAGAAGTAATATACAAGGGAGCTCTGATAAGGCTAGCAGCTGATTTCTCAACATAAACACTCCAAACCAGAAGAGAATGGCAAGAAATATTCCAAATAATGAAAAGCAAAGGCCTGCAACCAAGACTACTCTACTGTACAAGGCTCTCAATGAAAATGGAAGGTGACATGAGGAGGTCAAGGTATATTCTTTCAGCCTTCTCTTGTCTGTTGTTTTCCAGACAAAAGAAGGCTGAAAGAATACACCTCTACCAAACCAGAACTGCAAGATATGTTAAAGGGATTGTTTTAAGAAGACAAAGAAAAAGAGTGAGAGAGAGAGGAACACAGGTACAAAGTGGGTAAAATGAATAAGTACCTGTCAATAATAACTTTAAATGTTAATGGATTAAATGCTCCAATCAAAAGACAGAGTAGCTGAATGGATAAGAAAACATTACCCACACATATGCTGCCTAGAAAAGACTCACCATAGAGCTACACAGACTGAAAGTGAAGGGTTGGGGAAAACATATTCCAAGCAAATTAGCAGGAAAAATAAAGTAGGAGTTGCAATACTTATATCAGACAAAATAGACTTCAAAACAAAAGCCATAAAAAGAGACACTGAAGGACACTTCGTAATACTCAAGGGAATCCATCAGAAGACGTAAATATTGTAAACATATATGCACTAAACATAGGAGCACCTAAATAGTTAAGGAAAATCTTGGAGGACTTCAAGAAAAATATGGACAACAGCACACTTATACTAGGGCATTTTAACACCTTACTGTCAAAAATGGATAGATCTTCCAAACAAAATATCAACAAGGGTATTGTGGCAAATATATATATACATACATACATACATATATATACTTATGTATATATATATATACTACATATATATAGTGGCATATATTATATATATAATCAGTTAAGTCCATTTGTTCTAGAAATTTGTTCCATATATATATATGGAATCCATATATATATATATGTATGTATATATGTATGTATATATATAAGCTTTTATCCCAAAAGAGCAAAGTGCACATTATTTTCAAAAGCACATGGAACATATTCAAATATAGGTGTCATATTAGGACACAAAACAAGCCTCAATGAATTCAAGAAAACTGAAATCATAGAAAGAAGTTTCCCAGACCACAAAGACCTGAAATTAGACCTCAAGGAAAAAACTCTCAAATTCATAGAGATTAAATAGCATGCTATTAAACAATGAATAGGTTAATAATGAGACCAAGAAAGAAATCATAGATTTTCTGGAAACAAATGAAAATGAATAATCCAAAACTATGGGACACAGCAAAGACAGTCCTGAGAGGGAAGTTCATAGTGAGATGGGCCTACTTAAAAAAGACAGAATCATTTCAAATAAACAATCTAACCTTATGCCTACAAGAGCTCAAAGAACAACAACAAAGACAGCCCAGAGCAAATACAAGGAAGGAAATAACCAAGATCAGAGCAGAACTAAATGACATAGAGACTAAAACCACAATTCTAAGAATTGATAAGTCCAGGAGCTGGTACTTTGAAAAGATAAACAAAGTTGACAAAACTTTAAGAAGATTCATCAAGAAAAAAAGAGAGAGGACCCAAATAAACATAATCAGAAATGAAAGGGGGAGAGATTACAAATGATACCACAGAAATACAAAGGATTGTAAGAAATTACTACAGCAAACTATATGCCAAGGAATTTAAAAACCTGGGTGAAATGGCAAATTTTTAGAATAATATAGTTTCCCAAACTGAATAAGATGAAGCAGAAAGCCTGAACAGACCAATAACAGCAGACAAAATTGAAGTAGAAATAAAAAAAAACTCCCAATGCACAAAAGCCCGGGACCAGATGGTTTCACAAGAGAATTCTATAAAGCACTTAAGGAAAAGCTAACCCCTATCCTTCAGAGACTATTCCAAAAAATCCAAAATGATGGAAGACTCCCAAACTCTTTGTATAAAGCCAACATCATCCTAATCCCCAAACCAGATAAAGACACAACAAAGAAAGAAAACTTCAGGCCAATATCACTGATGAGCATAGATGCTAAAATCCTCAACAAAATATTGGCAAACCGCATCCAGCATTACATTAAAAAAATTATACACCATGATGCAGTGGGATTCATCCCAGGGATACAAGGATGGTACAATAGTCACAAATTAATAAACATAATACATCATTTAAACAAAAGCAAAGACAAAAATCACATGATCATAACAATGGATTGGGAAAAAGCATTTAGTAAATTACTGCACCCATTTATAATAGAAACTGTCAGGAAAATGGGGATAGTGGGAGCATACCTGAACATAATAGAGGCTATACAGGAGAAACCTACAGCCCATATTATACTTAATGGGCAAAAACTAACAGCTTTCCTACTAAGATTAGGAAGAAGATAAGGTTGTTTGCTTTTACCACTTCTATTTAACATAGTATTGGAAGTCCTAGCTGGTGATCTGACAAGAAAAAGAAATAAAAGGCATTAAAATTGGAAAGGAGGAAGTAAAACAGTCACTGCAGATGACATGATAGTGTACACAGAAAACCCTATAGACTCTAGCAAAAAAAACTACTTTACCTAATAAGTGAATTTGGCAAAACAGCAGAATACAAAATCAATATTCAGAACTTGAAGGCCTTTTTTTACACCAATAATGAATTACTAGAATCAGATACCAGGAAGAAAAATCCCATTTGCTTTAGCCACAAAAAAAAATAAGGCACCTAGAAATAAACCTTACCAAGGAGGTGGGAGACCTGTACTCAGAAAACTACACAACATTGAATAAATTAAGGAACGCACAAATAAATGGAAGCATATATTTGTTCCTACACAACATTGAATAAATTAAGGAAAGCACAAATAAATGGAACCATTTTTTGGACTGGAAGAATTAATATCATCAAAATGTCCATAATACCAAAAGCAAATTAGAGATTCAAAGCAATCCTTATTAAAATACCGATGACATATTTCACAGGTATAGAACAAACATTTCAAAAATTTATATAGTACCATGAATGACCCTGAATAGCCACAGCAATTTTGAGAAAAAAAGAATGAAGTAGGAGAGCTCACAATACCTGATATCAAACTATATTACAAGGCCAAGGTAATCAAAACAGTCTGGTAGTGAGATATGAACAGACATAGAGACCAATGGAATAGAAAAGAGAGCCCAGAAATAAACTCATGTCTCCATGGTCAATTAATATTTGACAAAGGAGGTAGAAGCATAAAATGGAGTAAAAATATCCTCTTCAACAAATGGTGTTGGGAAATCTGTATAGCTACTTGCGAAAAAATGAAACTCAACCACTAACTTACAGCATATACAAAAATAAACTGAAGGAGGATAAAACATTTAAATATAAGTGAAGACACCATTAAAGTCCTAGAGGAAAACATAGGCAGGAAAATCTCAGATATTCCACACAGCAATATTTTCACCGATACATCCCCTAGAGCAAGGGGCATAAAGGAAAGAATAAACAAATGGAACTTTATCTAAACAGAAAGCTTCTGCACTGCCAAAGAAAACATCAGCAAAACGAATGGGTACCAACTGTATAGGAAAATATATTTGTCAATGATACCTCAGACAAGGGTTTTTTTCTCCAAAATATATAAAGAACTCACATGACTTCACTCCAGTAAGACAAACAACACAAAGAAAGAGCAAAGGACCTGAACAGAAACTTCTCCAAGGAGGGCTTGCAAAGGGCCCAGAGACATATGAAAGATTCCTCAGCATCACTCGCCATCAGAAAGATGCAAATTAAAACCGAAAGAAGATACCCCTTCACACCAGTGAGAATGGCCATCATATACAGTCAACAAACAATTAGTGCTGGCGAGGTTGTGGAGAAAAGGCAACCCTAGTACTCTGTTGTTGGGAATGTAGACTGGTGTAGCTATTGTGAAAAGCAGTTTGGAATTTCCTCAGTAAACTAAAAATGGAACAGACTTTTGATCTGGCAATTCTACTGTTGGGATTATACCCTAAGAATCCTGAAACACCAATTCAAAAGAACCTGTACACCCCAATGTTCATAGCAGTACAATTTATAATAGCCAAGTGCTGGAAGCAACCTAAGTGCCCATCAATAAATGAGTGGATCAGAAAACTGTGTTACATTTACACAGTGGAATACTATGCAATAGAAAAAAGGAGCTCCTACTCTTCGTGACAGTATGGTTTGATCTGGAGAGCATTATGCTAAGTGAAATGAGCCAATCGGTGAAAGACAAATACACTATGATCTCACCTATAAATGGAATCTAATCAACAAAACAAACAAGCAAGCAAAATATAACCAGAGGCATTGAAATAAACAACAAACTGACAGTAACCAGAGTGGCAGGGGGAGAGGGCTAGTGGGAGAAAATAGTGGAAGGATCATCATGGAACATGCATAAAGGACACATGGACAAAGCCAAAAAGGATAGGTTTGAGTGAGGGTGATGGGGATGGGTATGGCAGAGGTCATGTTGGGAGGAAATGGAGACAACTGTACTTGAGCAACAATAAAAAAGTATAAAAATAAAATGAATAAAATAAATAAAATTTGATGAATTAATAGAGATTTAGAGAATATTTATTTGAAATCTGGGTTCATCATATATAAATATTTCTATAAGTATTGTTCACCAGACAGCAGGAGCCTAGCTGAAGAAAAATGGTATGATCTTACCTGACACTTTCTTTATTGCCTGTTTTTAAGATAGATTGGAACTAGGGGAAGAAAAGATTTCTTCACTGGGAGGAAAACTTTAGTTGTTGCCTTTCCTCAAAGAACTGGAGTTAACTAAAGAAGGCTGTTTGAAGAAGGTTGAGGTGGTCTAAACCCAGGGGGTCGTTGGCATACACTTTGATCGTGGATACTGGTATTAAGTCTTATAGACCATAATGGTCACTTTTTTACTTGCAGTTGTCAGTTAATTGCTGTATTATAATAACTTAGTAAAATTGTGTGTGAAATTAGTGGTTGTGAATTCTTACTGTCAGATAAAGTTAAAATTTTTGTAATTGCCTTAGTAAAAATTAAATCTATGTCCAGTTAACAGCTCTTCCATGGGGTCTTTAGTTTCAGAAAGTGTAATACTGAGGAAAGTAAAAAGCCTTGAGCAGATAGTCCTGAGAAAATTGTTTTTAATTAATTTGAGATGGTTCTACAGATAGTTCTCAGAAATGACTAAGGATGACATTTTTAGAATTATTAATCGCAGAGAGGTAGAATAGATTGGCATGTACACTAATCGGAAAAAAAAAAGAAAGCGTAATTAATTTAATATGCAAATAAGCAACATATGGTAAATCAAGAGACCTATGCAGATATTTTCCATGATTAAGAAATTCTAGTTATTTACATTAAAAATATAAGCACATAGCAAAATTTCTATCTACTTCTTTTCTGTCTTATGACAAAAGTCTATTTAATGGTCACTATCTCAGGAAAAATATAGTAAGAAATGTATGAGAGCAGTTTAATATTTGTTATTGTGATTAAGCATGACTAAAGTGGTTACTTTACAGTGAAAAATTTCCTCAAAGTCACCTTGGACCGAGGTCAGAATGGAGTGGGCACATGTATGATAGATGTCAAATAACATTCATTTTCAGGTATCTAAGATAAGTCTTCCTTTCCCTCTTTATACCGTAAAGGAACATGACAAATGGATCAATTTTTATCAATGAAAAGAAAGAAGCAGGAACAGAGATTAAGTCAAGAATAATGTTAAAATATACGATTTCATATAAAGTTTTCTTTTTTTTCATTTGAGAAACTGTCTTTATTCTTGGAATAATCTATTCCAAATTTCATTATTTTTTCACTGAAGTGTATTAAAGTATATTATAAATTATAACTTATATTGAGGTTTTCAGTACAGGAGTCTCATTTAGAAATAACTTATAACAGGATTATATAGTACCCTTTTTCTGTCCATAGTTATTTACAAAGTAAGAAAAAAATTCATCAATTTAAAATGTTTTGGAATGGTTGCATAGCAACCTGCACTAATTTTAAAATCATTTATTTGAATAGAAAAGTAGGTGTCTGTTTCACTGATAAATGAAAGAAAAGGAAAAATCAGTTTCTATATTGTCCTGAGGAATTTATGACAATGTCAACCTCAGGGCATACCCTGCATTAGTAATAAGCTCTTTCACATCCAGGGGGTTATAAGGAGACTAAATGCTAATGGAAAAAATACAATAAAGATTAGATTAATAAACTGGGGCAAAGGTCATTGGACATGATGAATCATCAGAAGATATACAACTAAATTATGCTAATCTAAGTTTTGAAGGAACATCAGCATTCTTATTTTCATATAAATATTTAAATGCCTAAAATTTCCATTTGATTTCAAAACAGACTGGGCAAATCAACCTAGGTATGAGTCAAGAGCTATGGTATCCCTGCTGTCTCCATCTCCTCTCCCAAACTACCACTCTTTCACACCATTTGGGCCTCTCCATTTCATCTAATGTGCTCTTGCTTTTTTCCTGGATCTCCCATAGGTATCCGTCAGAACATCACAGTTGGCACCAGTGGTTCTTGCTAAGATGTAAAAATCCTGAAACATGGGGAAATATTTCCATATAAAAAAACTCTCACCCAATAGTATGTATTTTTTCACCCGCTCCCCTAAAATCCATCTTCAGAATCCATTCCCAGAAGGTTCAGGGAAATATGAGTTTTGAAAGTTGTACTATAAGGTTCAGTATGCATCCTCCACCTGCAGTATTCATGCGTCTAACAATTCACAGGTGCTTTATCAGAGGTTTGATTTCTATCAGATGTTCGGCTTGATCTTTCTTTCAGCTCTCAGTAATCTGGATATTTTTCCATGATGACTTGGATGCACTCCATTTTTACACTTTTTTTTAAGTTGGTAATTAACCTACTCAATCATTATTTGTTTACTTTCTTTAATATATGAGTGACACTCAGCCACAAACAATTCCAGAGTTCTTATAAATTATAAATACTATCTCACCACACCTCTCATATGTATACAAACATAAGTGCATCCTCTTCTATCATTACCCCATCCTAGTAAAATTTCTAGCAATTATACCTCTATAGTATTCCAGGTTTTTCACCATTTCATCTAATATCAAAAATAGGCTGTCATTGTGATCTGGATGACAAGTGATCCAATAACCATGTTAGAGCTTGATTCCTAGAACTACTTCCAGTACTGGGTATCTTAGTTTAAGTTCTCATAGAGCAAACACTAGCCAAAGTTTCCGTTGCAAGTGGTGTATCAAAAAAACGTTCTCAGGAGAAACTGATTGGGAAATGGGGGGAATAAAATAGGGAAGGAAAAGAAGCTGGACAAATGTATAATTTCAGGATAGGTCTCAGAAAAAGCCTGATCCTGAGGGGAGCCATGGAAAATAATTCTTACCTCATACATGAAGGTAAAGAGCTGGGCTTTACACATTCCTGCCCAAGCATGGGGTTAACATAAAACCCTAACATTTTTATTTCTCCTTATAAGAGAATGAACATCACTACAGAATAAAATCTAGCACTACATACAAGTTGCTAATTCGATATGAAAACAACAAAAAACAAAAAACAAAAAAAACAAAAAAACAACCTTCAAAGTTGTATCCAGCATCCAGGACCATGCAGCAAACTATCCAAACTAGATATTTGTATTTTTGTTATTTCTATTGCTGTAACAGTAAAGGAGTACATGAGATATAAATTTATAAGAATATAAAGGATAAGAGGAATCCCAATCAGCTAAACAGATTTTTAATATACTCTTTTGGAATATAGCAAGCTGATATATTTTTCATAAAATATTTCCCTTAGTGGAACTCTAAATATGTAGTGGCAAAGACAACAAACAAATAAAATTTATTCTGCCTGGCGAAAGAGTGGAGATTCTTTTTTCTTTTTAAAGATTTTACTTATGTATTTTTAGAGGCAGGGAAGGGAAGGAGAGAGAGAAGGAGAGAAACGTAAATGTGTGGTTGCCTCTTGCACACACCCTACTGGGGACCTGGACTGCAACCCAGGCATATACTCTGTCTGGGAATTGGACCAGCAACCCTTTGATTCACAGCTCATGCTCAACCTACTGAACTACACTAGCCAGAGCCAGTGGGGATTCTTCAAGCTTAAAATTTTTAGGCAACTTTTGGGAGAATTATTAATGAAGAACATTTCATGGGAAACCTGATTCCATTAACCCCATCACCACCTGCCTACCCTACTCATAGACAGAGGGCATTTACAAGGCTATTTGCATTTGGAGTGAAAAAAGCAAAGGGAAGACAGAGATGAGTCATGAGTATAGGAGAGGAGGAAGGGAGAAGAGGGCAGGAGAGGGGAGCAGAGAAAAAAGAAAAGGAAGGTACTTTATGAAAAAAATAGCTTTTCTTATAAGAGCTATGTCTAAAAGTAAAGCGGAAATGTCTCAGAAAACTGGGGTACATTTACACAATGGAATTCTATGCAGCAGAAAGAAAGAAGGAGCTCCTACCCTTTGCGATAGCATGGACGGAATTGGAGAGCATCATGCTAAGAGAAATAAGCCAGGCAGTGAAAGACAAATACCATATGATCTCACCTTTAACAGGAACCTAATCAACAAAACAAACAAACAAGCATAATATAAACAAAGACACTGAATTTGAGAACAGTCTGACAGTGACCAGAGGGGGAGGGGAGGGAATTTCAGGGGGAAAGGGGAACGGTTTAGAGCAACAAGTATAAAGGACACATGGACAAAAACTATGGGGGGTGGAAATGGGAGGAAGGTGGGGAGGGCTAGGGTGGTGGGCTGGGGTGAGAATAAAAGACAGAAAACTGTACAAGATCAACAATTAAAAAAATGCTGATTAAAATAAATAAATAAATAACTTAAGAATAACAAAAAAAGAAAAAGAAAAGGGGAGGGTATGTCTATAAGTGAATTGAATTTCAAATTTCCAAGTGTATTTTCTGACATATATATACACACGTATATGTATATATGTCATATATATACACATATATGTATACACACACATATGATTGACTGTGTATACACACACACACACACACACACACATACTCAAAAGAAGCTAAATCAAGTATTAAAGGGTGGAGTCACTTCGGAAATGCATTTAACTTAATGGAACTTACTTCTAAGTAATTAGGAGAAAAAGAAGGAGAAAGATAAAAAGGAGAAAGAGAAGAAAGTGTATAATTTACTGTAAATCCATAAATAGTCCAATGTGCTAAAGAGTAATTTCCCCAAGTGAGAATTTGAAGGAAGGAAGAAAATTGCTTTTCTCTCAGTCATGTTAATTACTTAGTGACTTTATGAATGTGAGCATCTCCCTTCTCTTTGTAAGTCCAGTATTTAAAGAGGATGCATTTTTAACTAAAAAGAGTGGATCCAAACACAAACCACTCTCTTGATATGGTCATTTAAGCATGGAAACCAGAATTTTCCAAAGCAGAGGGGGATAAAAACCATTATTAAGTATCTCAAAATTTTAATTGTAATCTCCTAGGTGTTAATTACTGTAAACATTTGCAATAATAATTTTGATTATATGAAACTTCCATGTGAGGTGACCTAACACTTTTCTCAAGATTTTTAACAGTACCACTGTCTAAGTAGTATTGTTTAAAGCATTCTTCAATGATAGAAATGTTTTATTTCTAGCTTTCCAATTAGATACTACATGCCACATGTGGCTAGTGAGCACATAAGATATGGCTATTTTGACTGAGGAGCTAAATTTTAATGAAATACTTTTTATTTTAACTATTGTGAATTTAAGCACTCACATATGACTAGTGGCTACTGTGTTGTACAAGGCAGGTTTAGAAAACTATAAAAACTAAAAATTGGTGAAATAATTAAAACAATATACATAAAGGGAAGATAAATATTTTTCCTTCATATCATTTATTACTTTTTAAGTTATAAATTTATTGCATGTGTTTTATTATAATAATACTTCAAAAATTAAACATGTATTTGCAAGCATCATCCATGTTAGGCACTTCCCTCACGTTACATTTTTGACCACACAGCAGTATGTATGAGTCATATTGCTACTTCTATTTAATATATAAGTGAATCCCAGAGTGACTAGAACTTTAGGAAGACTTTGGGAACTAGAGTAGGTAATACTATCTCATTTAATATGTGGCATCTAAGAATTATTCAGAAAATGGTTTTGTAGCTGAGTGAATGAATGAATGAATGAATGATATAGGAATATAAAGAATTTTGCATTCGAAGGGTAAACTTGTGTCAATTTAGTTTGCATTACAGCACATAAATATACACCCATATTTTTTTGGAGGTTTGTAACATGCCTTTTCTTTATTAGACCTATCTCTTATTGCAGTGGAAGAAACAGTTACATAAACTTAGGGCAAGATAATTAACCCGTTACAGTCATTCATATATATATATATTTAATAGATACCATAACTGCATTTTTTCATGATAGAAAGTCTTTATCTATTTTTTTAATTTTAATTGTTGTTCTTGTACAGTTTTCTGTCTTTTACTTCAACCCCAGCCCACCACCCCAGCCCTCCCCACCTCCCTTCCATTTCCACCCCCCCATAGTTTTTGTGCATGTGTCCTTTATACTTGTTCCTGTAAACCTTTCCCCTTTTCCCCTGAAATTCCCTCCCCTCTCCCCTCTGATGAATGTCAGCCTGTTCTCAATTTCACTGTCTTTCGTTATATTCCTTGATTATACATAGGAATGGGGATAGAGAAATTGGAAGGTTGAGATGAAAAAAACATTATAAAATTTAAAAGCCTCAAATAACACCTAAACATAGAAAAGAATAGTGAATTTTAACAACTACTACAGTATAGATATATAAATGTAATTATAGAACATATAGATTAAATAATATGGAATATTATATGCCATACATAAATAATGCATTGTAATGCAATACTTTATTTCATTAATTCAAGATTTAGAACACAATGACATGGTTATTTGGAACATGAGCATTTTCTGGTTAGATGCAATTGCTTCTCTGAATGGGACCTTGCCTTTTTACACTAATATTAGACTGACCTTTTAACCTTTTATTACTGAACTATAAATTTAAATCTGATTTGTAGTTTTTATATTTCAGTATTTTTTAGCTTTGTTTTTAAGATTCTCCCTTATATTGAATATATCTGTCACAGACATTCTGTTGCTGGGTAATAGCCTCTTTATTTTAAAAATGAATCACACTATATTATTTCCTCATATCTCTAACACATCTCATTTCATTTCTGATTCTGTTTTTAGTGATTTTCAAGGCTGACAATTTAGGATAATAAGTTATTTTAGTTAAAAGCCTGTTTACTCTATTTTTTGAATCAATGGGACTGAGGATGTCATGGATGACTTTTCAATATGAAGTAAATCTAATCCCAGTGATACAGTGTGATGCGTTGTGTCTTGATGGAACTCTGCTGCTGCAGCAGAGCTCTTTGCAGCTCTGTATGATCACAGATCCCTTTGTTTTGTTCCTTGGATATTGCTAATGTTTATGGAACAGCACTAGATGACAGTAAATTGATCTGGATTGAAATTATTTTTCACTCTTTTCTCTGCTTCTGAAAATGATGCTCATTCTTCAAAGCATCCCCATGTTACCACTACTTTTTATTCTCCCAGTATTCTTTTATTAATGTTATCATTACTCATATAATACAAAACTTTATTGAGAATAACACTAGCCATGTAAAACAATGACTAGTATATATTAACCATTTAATTCATATCAGGATCTAGGTTAGGTACTTTGTTTTGTGTGTAGGGGTACATACACACACATACAAGTAATATACATGTGAATAAACACTGGCAGCCACTAATTTGTTCTACATGTTGGTAATTATACCATAATAATGTTTTATATATATAAATGTTATATTATTTATACTTTCAAATTGATTCTCTAAGATAGTTTATATGGTCACTCTACTTCAGGTAATAAAACTGAATTTCAGAAGAACTGAGTCCTTTGCCCCACCTACATAGTCCACATTTGCTTTAATAACTTCCATAATTTGTAACAGCAAAGGAAACACTTAATTAATTATGAAATAAAATATTTATGTGTTTATTAAACTAGTCTAACTTTAGTTAAATTGTCTAGTTAAAAAGTCACTGGAGAGATTTTTTTTAAATATATTTTATTGATTATGCTATTACAGTTGTCCCATTTCTCCCCCATCATTCCCCTCCACCCTGCACACCCATTTCTACCCACATTCCCCCCTTTAGTTCATGTCCATGTGTCATAAGTTCTTTAGCTTCTACATTTCCCACACTAATCTTGCCCTCCCCCTGTCTATTTTCTACCTACTATCTATGCTACTCATTCTCTGTACCTTTTCCCCCCTCTCCTCCTCCCACGCCCCTGTTGCTAGCCCTCCATATGATCTCCATTTCTGTGGTTCTGTTCCTGTTCTAGCTGTTTGCTTAGTTTGCTTTTGTTTTAAGTGTGGTTCTTAATAGCTGTGAGTTTGCTGTCTTTTCACTGTCATTTTTTATCTTCTTTTTCTTAGATAAGTCCCTTTAACATTTCATATAATAAGAGCTTGGTGATGATGAACTCCTTGAACTTGACCTTATCTGAGAAGTGCTTTATCTGTCCTTCCATTCTAAATGACAGCTTTGCTGGAAAAGTCACCGGAAAGTCACCCCACTTCACTCTACTTCCTTCTATGCCTTGCTTTATCACACGCATGTATGATTCGAAGTCCAGAATCCTTGACTGACACGTGACAGCTAATATAATGAAAAATCATCATCTATCCAAGCAGTAGCTCTAATATGCCTGAGGTATGTTTATACCGAAGTCCATTTTTGAAATAATCTAAAAAATACCTTCTCAATTTATTTTTTAATTTTATTTTGTTGTTCTTGTAGAGCTTTCTGTCTTTTACTCCAATCCTAGCCCATTGCCCCAGCAGCAATCCGCACCTCCCTCCCATTTCCACCCTGCCTAGTTTCTGTCCATATGTCCTTTATACTTCTTCCTATAAACCTTTCCCCTTTTCCCCTGAAATTCCCTCCTGTCTCCCGTTGCTGACTGTCAGTCCATTCCCAATTTCAGTGTCATTGGTTATATTTTGCTAGTTTGTTTGTTTTGTTGTTTACATTCCTGTTAACGGTGAGATCATATGGTATTTGTCTTTCACCGTCTGGCTTATTTGCCTTAGCATAGTGCTTTCCAGTTCCATCCATACTCTTGCAAAGGATAGGAGTCCCTTCTTTATTTCTGCTGCATAGAATTCTATTGTGTAAATGTACCACAGTTTTTTTGATCCATTCATTTACTGATGAGCACCTAGGTTGCTTCCAACACTTAGCTATTGTAAATTGTGCTGCTATGAACATAGGGGTGCATAGGTTCTTTTGGATTGGTGTTTCAGGGTTCTTAGGATGGAATCTTAGCAGTGGAATTGCTGGGTCAAAAAAAAGATCCATTTTTAGTTTTCTTAGAAAATTCCATACTGTTTTCCATAGTGGTTGTACCAGTCTGCACTCGCGCCAACAGTGCACTAGGGTCCCCTTTTCTCCACAACCTCTCCAACACTTGCTGTTTGTTGCTTTGTTTATGATGGCCATTCTGACTGGTGTCAAGTGGTATCTCATTGTAGTTTTAATTTGCATCTCCCTGATAGCTAGTGATATCGAGCATCTTTTCATGTGTCTCTGGATCCTCTGTATGTCCTCCTTGGAGAAGTGTCTGCCCAAGTCCTTTACCCATTTTTTAATTGGGTTGCTTGTCTTCTTAGAGTGGAGTTGTGTAAGTTCTTTATATATTTTGGAGATTAAACCCTTGTCTGAGGTATCATTGGCAAATATGTTTTCCCATACTGTTGGTGCTCTTTTTATTTTAATACTGTTTTGTTTAGCCATGCAGAAGCTTTTTACTTTGATGAGATCCCATTTGTTTATTCTTTCCTTTATGTCTCTTGCTCTAGGGGACATATCAATAAAAATGTTGCTGCATAAAATATCTGAGATTTTCCTGCCTATGTTCTTCTAGGACTTTAGTGGTGTCATGGCTTATATTTAAATCTTTTATCCACCTTGAATTTATTTTTGTGTATGGTGTAAGCTGGTGCTCCAGTTCCATTTTTTTGCACATAGATGTCCAGTTCTCACAACACCACTTGTTGAAGAAGCTATATTTACTCCATTTTATGTTGCTGCCCCCTTTGTCGAATATTAATTGACTATAGAGACTTTGGTTTATTTCTGGCCTATCTGTTCTATTCCACTAGTCCATGTGCCTGTTTTTATGCTAGTACTAAGGCTGTTTTGATTATAGTGGCCTTGTAATACAGTTGGGTATCTGGTATTGTGATTCCTCCTACTTTACTCTTCTTTCTCAAAATTGCTGCATCTATTTGGGGTCATTTATGGTTCCATATAAATTTTTGAAGTGTTTGTTCTATGTCTGTGAAATATGCCACTGGCACTTTAATAGGTATTGCATTGAATCTGTAAATTGCTTTGAGTAGTATGGACATTTTGATGATATTAATTCTTCCAATCCATGAACACGGTGTATGCTAACATTCATTTGTGTCTTCTTGGATTTCTTTCTTCAGTTTTGTGTAGTTTTCTGCATACAGGTCTTTTACTTCTTTGGTTAGGTTTATTCCTAGGTATTTTATTTTTCTTGTTGCTATATCAAATTGATTTTTTTTCTTGATTTCTGCTTCTGTTGTTTCATTGTTGATATACAAAAATGCCTTTGATTTCTGGATATTGACTTTGTATCCTGCTGTTTGGCCAAATTCATTTATTAGGTCTGGCAGTCTTTTGGCTGAGCCTATAGGATTTTCTACGTACACTATTATGTCATCTGCAAACAATGATAGTTTTGTGTCCTCCTTTCCGATTTGGATACCTTTTATTTCCTTTTCTTGTCTAATTGCTGTGGCTAAAACTTCCAATACTATATTGAAAAGAAGTGATGAAAGTGAACAACCTTGTCTTGTCCTTGATCTTAGTAGAAAAGATTTTAGTTTTTGTCCATTGAGTATGATGTTGGCTCTAGGTCTTTCATATATGGCCTTTATTATAATGAGGAATGCTCCCGCTATTCCCACTTTCCTGAGTGTTTTTATCATAAATGGGTGCTGTACCTTATCAAATGCTTTTTCCACATCTATTGATATGATCATGTAATTTTTGTTTTTGCTTTTGTTTATGTGATGAATTACATTTACTGATTTGCAAATGTTGAACCATCCTTGCATCCCTGGGATGAATCCCTCTTGGTCATGGTCTACGATCTTGTTCTATGATCAATGTATTGTTGGATACAGTTTGGCAATATTTTTTTTTTTTTTTTAGGATTTTAGCATCTTTGTTCATCAGCAATATTGGCCTGAAGTTTTCTTTCTTGTTCGTGTCCTTATCTGGTTTTGGAATTAGGATGATGCTGGCCTCATAAAAAGAGTTTGGGAGTCTTCCATCATTTTGGGTTGCTTGGAATAGTCTGTGAAGAATAGGGGTTAGCTCTTCCTCAAATGCTTTAAAGAAATGTCCTGTGAAACCATCTGGTCCAGGGCTTTTGTGTGTTGGGAATTTTCTGATTACCGGTTCAATTTCATATGCTGTTATTGGTCTGTTCAGGCTTTATGTTTTTTTTCTTTGAGTTTTGGGAGATTATATTTTTCTAGAAACTTATCCATTTCACCTAGGTTTTCAAATTTCTTGGCATACAGTTCTTCATAGTAATTTCTTACAATCCTTTGTATTTCTGTGGTGTCCATTGTAATCTCTCCTCTTCCATTTCTGATTGCGTTTATTTGGGTCCTCTCTTATTTTTTTCTTGATGAGCCTGCCTAAAGGCTTGTCAATTTTGTTTATCTTTTAAAAAAAAAAAAAAAAAAAAAAAAAAAAAAACAGCTCCTGGATTCATTGTTCCTTAGAATTATGCTTTTAGTCTCTATATCTTTTAATTCTGCTCTGATCTTGGTTATTTCCTTCCTTCTACTTGCTCTGGGCTGTCTTTGTTGTTGTTTCTTAAGTTCTTGTAGGCATAGGGTTAGGTTGTTTGTTTGAAATGTTTCTATCTTTTTTAGGTATGCCTGTATTGCTATGAACTTCCCTCTCAGCACTGCCTTTGCTGTGTCCCATCAGTTTTCAGGTCTTCTGGGGTCATTTTGATTTGTTTCCAGCAACTTTTTTCTTTTTTCCCTGATTTCGTTCTTGATCCATTCATTGTTTAATAGCATGCTATTCAATCTCCATTATGTTGAGTGTTTTGGGGTTTTCTCTTGGGTTTGGGTTCTAGTCTCAGTCCCTTGTGATCAGAGAAAATGATTGGTATAATTTCAAATTTCTTGAAATTGTTGATGCTTGTTTTGTGACCTATTATGTGGTCTATCTTTGAAAATATTCCATGTGCATTTGGAAAGAATGTGTATTTAACTTCTTTGGGATGAAGAGCTCTCTCTCTATAACAATTAAGTCCATTTCATCTAGGGTATTGTTCAATTCCACAATATCTTTGTTGATTTTTTGATGAAGATCTGTCCATTTTTGACAGGGGAGTGTTAAAATCCCCTACAATAATTTTGTTGCTGTCAATATCTTTCTTGAAGTATTCTAAGATTTTCTTTATGTATTTGGGTGGTCCTGTGTTGGGTACATATATATTTACAATGTTTATGTCTTCTTGGTAGATTCTTCCCCTGATTAATATGAAGTGACCTTCTGGGTCTCTCTTTATGTCCCCTTTTTTGAAGTCTATTTTGTCTGATATGAGTATTGCTACCCTGCTTTTTTTTTTCCCTTTCCATTTGCTTGGAAAATTTGTTTCCAGCCCTTCACTTTGAGTCTCTGTAGGTCTTTTGTCCCGAGGTGGGTCTCTTTTACTGTAGGAATCATATGTATGGGTCATGCTTTCTTATCCATTCAGCTATTCTATGTCTTTTGATTGGAATATTTAATCCATTTATGTTTAAGTTTATTATTGATAGGTACTTATTCATTGCCATTTTTGTACCTGTGTTTCCTCCCTCCCTCTCTCTCTCTCTCTCTCTCTCTCTCTCTCTCTCTCTCTCTCTCTTCCTTTCCTTAAAGCAGTCCCTTTAACTTGCCTTACAGAGCTAGTTTGGTGGAGGGATATTCTTTTAGACTTCCTTTGTCTGTGAAGCTCCTCATTTGGCCTTCTATCTTGATTGAGAGCCTTTCTGGGTAAAGTAGTCTTGGTTGCAGGCCTCTGGTTCTCATTACTTGGAATATTTCTTGACATTCTCTTCTGGCTTGGAGCATTTCCATTGAGAAGTCAGCTGCTAACCTTATCAGGCCTCCCTTGTATGTTACTTCCTGTTTCTCCCTTGTTGCCTTTAAGATTCTCTCTTTGTCTTGAAATTTTGCCATTATAATTATGATGTGTCTTAAGGTGGGCCTCTTTGGGTTCCTCTTGATTGGGACTCTCTGTGTTTCCTGGATTTGTGTGACTTTTTCTGTCATCAAATTAGGGAAGTTTTCCACCATTACTTTTCAAATAGGTTTCCTGTCCCTTGCTCTTCTTCTTCTCCTTCTGGTATTCCTATTATACGGATATTATTATGTTTCATACTGTCTTGCATTTCTCTTAATCCCTCTTCATTCTTTCTGAGCCTCTTTTCCTTTTCTTGCTCTTTCTGGGTGTTTTTTTCTACTTTGTCCTCCAGCTCACTGATCTAATCTTCTGCTTCAACCATCTGCTTTTGATTCCTTCTACTGTGTTCTTCAGTTCAGAAATTGTATTCTTCATTTCCTTTTGGCCCTTGGTGATAGTTTCTATTTTCTTTTTCATGTTGATATAGCTTGCAGTGAGTTCATTTTAGCTATCCTGTAGTTTCTGGTAGCTCATTGTGAGCTCATTGAGCTTCCTGATAACCATTGCTTTGAACACAATATTTGATAATTGAGTTGCCTGTATTTCATTTAGGATTCTTTCCGAGGCTTCATCCTTTCCATTCATTTGGGGATTGTTTCTTTGTCTTCCCATTGTTTGTGAGACTCTTCTTGTTAGCCTCAGCTTCTTACTTTGAACTGTTCTGGATCCCTGGGTTTATGGTGTGAACTTCTGTGGTAGAATACCTGTGACATTCAGTGGTGCAGTCTCCTTGATCTCCCGATCTCACTGGTCTTGGGCTGTCATTTAAGTTGGCTCTGTGTATGTCTTTGGGTTTTGATTGCTGTTGGGTCTTTCTTTGGTGAGTCCTTCCCAACCAGCTGGTTCACTGAGGGTCACTCTGTCCATCACCTCTTGTACTTTGTTCTGCTGGTGAGGGCAGATTTTGTTGAAGCTGGTTCTTCCATTTGTACAAGGTTTTGAGGACTCTTTTTTGCTCTTGTTCAGTTTTTTGTACTAGGTAGTTTCTCCACTATTTAGTTGTACTTCCAGATAGGTCCTGGATTGAGATTTATTTGGTTTTCACTCCCTCCTTCACCTTCTTCTGTTGTTATCTGTTGGTGGTTCTTTTTTTCAGGGGGTTCCTCTTCTAGTGGGTATCCTTGTGTTCATCACTTCCACTTATTCTTTTTTGTGATCAGTTGCAGGGGGGAGGCAAAGTGGTTTAAGACAGCAAGATAGTATTCTATGATATTTACAGTAGCAGCTGGTAGAGAAGAGATAGGAGATCCCTAGCCACCTTTTAGAAAGAATGGAAAGAAGATGAGACTTTTGTTGGGAAGGGAAGTATTGTAAGTTGGATCTAGAAAGCAATGAGGTTGTGGGAGGTCAGATTCTGAGGTAAGGTGAGAGTAAAGGATAGTAAATAGGTGTAGTGTGTGAGAGAATAGAGTTCACCAGTACAGTAATAGAGTTCAAGAAACTGTGAAGTGGGCCAAGATCTGGGAGGGGTGTTGTGAAGTATTTACAGTTGTATGGAACAGCTATTATTTATCATAATATTAGACAACCATCATATGACAGAATCTATGAGGTCGAGATAACAAGAATAGGGAGTATAAGACCTCCAGTAGTGGTCTAATGGAACAGTAGCGGTCTAATGGAACAGTAGCGGTCTAATGGAAAGTGAAGTGAAGTGAAGAACAGTAAATTAGCAATACACTATGAAAGAAAGAACAGGGGAAATCTATCAAATGATACAATATAACCAGCCAAGCAAAGAAGACTGTACAGAAAGAAGAGGAATACAAAAATACTACTAAAATAAAAGGTGTAAGAATAATGGAAAAAAAATAATACAAATATCCAGTAACTTGCAGGTTCTCTGTAATAGCAAAGTGAAATTTGTCTCACTGTCTCAGCCATTGGGATGCTCCCTCTTTGGGTCCAACTCTGGTCTTTTCACAGTTCCAGGTTTTTTGTCTCACTTGTGGGTATTAAAAAAAAGCAGAAGGAAGGAAGATGAGATGAAATTGGAAAGAAAGGAAGAAGGAAGAAAACAGGAAAGAAGGAAAGAGAGGAAAAAGGAATTTAAAGATAACAATTGAAAATTTAAAATTACCTAAACAACAACAACAAACCCAAGACCCTCTTGTTGGTTTCAAACTGGCCAAACCTGTTTTTCTGGTCTTGCTGGCTACAGGGTGACTGGTATGATTTTTTCCCTTCCTTATCCATGCACCCTGACACCTCCCACCCCCGGCGTCTTGAGTGTGGAATGGGGTTACCACTGTGGGCTGGCGAAGTCTCGCCAGGCTGCCTAGGTCCCACAGGTTTGGGAGTGCACCCTTCCTTCCCAGTGCTATGGGGGTGCACATGGCCTTCCACTCAACCTCAGGATCGCTGCCTGGCTGGGTAGGGACCTAGCTGGAGCCAGAAGCACTGCCATAGGAGAATTCCCCAAACAGTGTCTCTCTTTTCACTTTTTCTTTTTGAGAAATTCCTCCTACTTAATCCTGCTGCTCCATACCATGGCTTGACCTCTGGTACAGCCCAATTCTCCAGCCAGACCGGTGACTATCAGGGTCAGAGCCCATCACTGTGCAACTCCCAGCTCTCCCCAACCAGCATCCACAGACTCTGTGGATGCTGACATGTAGTGTTTTTGCCACTTGGCCCTTATTCCCTTCTCTGCGACTTGAAGCAGCCGGGTCTCTCCTGGTGCTGCTCAAACCTTATTTTGAGTTAAGGTTGACCCGGCTCTCTCCCAAGGACCCTGGAGCAGACTCAGCAGGTGCTGCCTGGGGCTGCAGCCACCCCACACTGGCCTCTGGGACCTTACTGTCCTGAGTGGTAGCTTTACTGTCTGGTTTTTCAGTGTCCACCACAATTTTGGTCTCTTATTTTCATATATGTTGGGGTACTGTTGGCTGTTTGCTCTGTTCCTTCATAGATCAGCTAGGTTTTTCTCCCGTGTCTAGGGGGAAGTGGGATCTCCTCCCTCTACCATGCTGCCATCTTCCCCTTCTCAATTTTTTACAGTAGAACATAGACAATAAAAAATTCATTGAAACTAGGGTCTCATATTATCATTATTACCATTAAACCTAGACAATAAAAAATTCATTGAGACTAGGGTTTCATATTATCATTATTACCATTAAACATTTTTTAAAATTTTGAGATAAAGTGTAGATTTATATACAGTTGTAAAATTTATGAGACCCCATGTACCTACTCTCCTCCAAGGGAAATAATTAGCAACAATAGAGTTCAATAGCAAAATCAAGACACTAAAAATGATATATCAAGATATGGACCATCCTCGTGATCACGAGAATGTCTCATCTCATTCTATTACAGACACACCCATTTTCACATATTTTACTCCCGGAAGCTAATCATTTATTTTCCATTTATATAATTGCATCATTTAAAAATGTTTGTATGTATATATGTATATATGTGGATATGGAATCATACTGTATGTAGTCTTTTTTGAATTGGCTGTTTCAAAAAGCATAAGTGTTTAAAAATTACTTAAGTTTTTTTGTGTATCAAGAAGATAATGAAAATGTATTTATCCATATTTTTACTTTTTCCCTTGTTATTTCTTTCTTCCTGGTGTTTCAAAATTTGTATATGACATAATTTTTTTTAAAGAAATTCCCTTACTGATGGGCATCTAGGTTGCTTCAAGAACTTGACTATTGTAAATTGTGCTGCTATGAACTTTGGGGTGCACAGGTTCATTTGAACTGGTATTTTAAATGAATGGATCAGAAAAACTATGGTACATTTACACAATGGAATTCTATGCAGCTGAACGAAAGAAGGAGCTCCTACCCTTTGCGACAGCATGGATGGAACTGGAAAGTATTATGCTAAGCGAAATAAGCCAGTCAGTGAAAGACAAATACCATGTGATCTCACCTTTAACAGGAACCTAATCAACAAAACAAACAAATAAAATACAACCAATGACACTGAAATTGAGAACAGGCTGACAGTGACCAGAGAGGAGAGGGGAGGGGAAAAAAAAAAGAAAAGAAATTCCTTTAGCCATCTTAAGGGTACACCTGCTGGTGACAAATTTTCTTAATTTCCTTTCACCTAAGCATTTTTTTCTGTTCTCCCCATGTTGCTGAAAGACATTTTTGTTGGATATAAAATTCCAGTGAGAGTTCTTTTCTTTAAACTCTTGAACAGTATTATGATGCTTCCATAGGCCTTCATGTTTTTTCATGAGAAATTCACTGTCATTGAAATTGTTTTTTTCTTTGTAGATAAGGAGTGATTTCTTATTTGCTAGTTTCAAGATAATTTCTTTCTCTTTAGTTTTCCGAAGTTTGGCTATAATGTGATTATTTTCCTTGAAGTTCATTTAGCTTCTTAAATCAATAAAATTCTTTATTTTGTCTAATCTTGAAATCGTTATTATTTGTTTCAGTTTTTCAGTTTCACTCAGATCACCTTCTCCTTTCAGAACTCAGATGACACAAATATTAGGTCTTTTAGTGTAGCCCACAGCTTATCAATCATTTTTTTTAGTATATTTTTCTCTGTTTAGATTGTTTAATTTTTATTACTAACTTTTTTCACTGATTTATTTTTCTCTGTCTTATCAGTTCTGTTGTTGAATCCATCTGCTAATATTTTAGTCACTTTATTTTTCTGTTTTAATATTTATATGCTCAGTATATTTTCTGAGACTTCCTTTTTTTAATATTTTATTATTTATTTTTAGACAGAAGGGAAGAGAGAGAGACAGAGAGGGAGAGAAACATCAATGTATGGTTGCTTCTCACATGCTCCCCACTGGAGACCTGGCCTGCAATCCAGGGATGTGCCTAACTGGGAATTAAACGGGTGACCCTTTGGTTTGTAGGCCCATGCTCAATCCACTGAGCCACACCAGCCAGGGCTCCTGCTCTATTTTTTCATTTGTTTTAAGAGTTTTTATGTTTTCATATTGAAGGATTCTTATAATCACTGCTTTAAACTCGTGAGAGACAAGTTTATTACATCAGCCATCTCAATGTTCTTATCTGCTGCCTTTCTTTTTATGTAAATTGTGATTTTTCTGGTTCTGTTATAAAGAATTATTTTTTATTTGAAGTGTATGTGTTCTGGGGATTATGTTTTGAGATTATGAATACTACTAAAAGTTTGGTTTTTGCTGGCTTCCATCTGAGTACTACAGCAGGGGAAAGTGTAGGGACACTTAGTTACAGCCATGTGGCTATGAATATCCACATTCCCCACTTAGCCTCTGTTAACATCCAGGGGAAGAGATTCCCTTTACTGATGAGTGTGGGATTTTGGGCTCTTCTCTAAGTCTCTCTCCCCCTCCACCCAAACTATGACTAGGATGACTTTGATTTTGCATTTTTAACCTGAGTACTAGTCTCATATTTACAACTGACTTCTATTTAAAGGCCATAGAGATATTAAATATGTCTACAAAAAACCTCATCTAATTCCCCTCATTCCAACATGTTTTCATCTAATGTTTCCTATTTATTAAAATGTTATTAACAATTTTTGCTCCAGTTTTAATACTTTAGATGTTTCTGGGTTTAATGTACAGAAGGAGAGGAGATTCACCCTAAAACTCTCCCACTGTCATGGACATTTTTTTGCTTGGCTTGGCCGGTATGGCTCAGTTGGTTGGACATCGCCCTTCAAACCAAAAACTTGCCAGTTTGATTCCCAGCTGGAACACATATCTAAGTTGTGGGTTTGGTCCCCAGTCAGGGTGCACATGAAAGGCAACCGATTGCAGTTTCTGTTTCATACTGATGTTTTTCTCCCTCTCTTTTACCTTCCCTTTCCCTCTCTCCAAAATAAGAAAATATTTTGCTTAAATATTTTGGTATATTTTTCATAAAAATCTTACATTTAAAGAACTATCTCTAATTAATTGAAGCTTTATCTTTACTATTTATAAAGGTAGTTTGAGGTTTATCTTTTCACATTTGTTTTTATTAATGCATAGTAAGCTTATACGGAATTCAGTATTTTTACTTTCTTTCTCTATATTTGTATTATATAATAAGCTTTTTTTTTTCTACAAAACCCTTTGCTTTTTTCCATTTTGTCCAATGGGTGAGGTCTCCAGGGATGTTAAAATGATGTCTAGTGGTTTTAGGGAGAGCCTCAGGAAAAAGCCAGATACCAGAGAAATGCAGAGGGTTTCTGCGTTCCAAAGACTTCCTAGCCATGCTTGAGGGTGAGGCTTTTGAAGAGATACTCACCCATCCCAGCCTGGGCATGGGGCAATCTGCAGATGATCATCAGATGGTCATCCATCTTCTTGATGAGTTTCACCTACTCATCCAAGAAATGGTTTTTCAGGAAGTCACAAAGATGAGGGTCTGTGCAGATAGAACCCAGAGCACACAATCCAAAAGGGCTTGCTTGGTGCAGGTTCTTCTCCAAGGCAAAGGTGGCTTCCGTGGCATCCTGAGTTTTACCCCACCATCTTGGGAGGGCTTCAGCACATCCTGGAAGAGAATGTGGCCACTGTGCTGGTTTTGCAGCTTTAAGAGATACTCAGCACCCTCATGCTTCTTCCCAGCCAACTCTTGGAAAAAGTGGCTCACATCCTGCTGAGCCTCGTCCTCACAGTTAAAATAGAAGCCCAGGGAGAGGTGAGCATAGGAGACCAGCAGGTGCAGGTTGGCCAGGAAGTTGACAGCAGCCTCCACCTTGGTGGAATAATTCTGACAATTTTGGGAGCTCATGGTTGTTTGGTAATGAAGAGTCAGGATAAAAAAAAATGGCGTTGGCTGCTCTCTGAGGCTGAAGATAGCTGAGGTGGTTCTGAAGGGCACATGACTGGAAGAGAGGTTGGAAAGAAGGGGAGTCCCTGGGTTTGTTTTGTGTTCAAACCCTGTTAAAGCAAAAGACAGATTCCAGGACTGCCAAGGGCACTATATATCATACACTTTTAAAATTGTTCACTTAAAATTGTTATTTATTGATACTTCTGTGTTAGAACTATTTGACAGTCAACTACCACTTAAAGCTTTGAAAAAAATCCAAATTAGTTTCCTCCATTTTCCAACTGTACTTTAAATTCTGATTTAAGCAATTCGATTCAAAGTGATAATAAGGAAAGCTTTATTCCTCATGATTAGATTCTAGAGTGGGTGATTCTTCCAGTATAAAAACAAGAAGATATGAAAATGATTTAGGGTGCCATGGAGTTGTCACATGAGCTGCTCAGTTCAACACTCTATTCTGCCTCTGGCTGGTGTGGAGTATGTGACTGTGCCTCTCAAGTTCTTCACAGAGATCCTGATATTCACAAGCACTATAACTCAATCAAGGCAATGTTCACTTCTCCCAAACTGTCATCGTCCTGAAATGATCAGACATATGGTCCCAGTTTAGCAACTCTTCAAGATCTCTGTCAATCTAAATCATTTGCTAGGACACTGGATGTAAGCAATTTGTGACTCTTGTCTACTAATTTTCAATCAGCATTTATCTTTTCCTTTTTATAAATTTCTCCACCTGTGGCCATTGTTCTAAAATTAAATGTAGAACATTTTGTGAAAAGATCACAAATATATTTCAGATGACCTAGCTTTCATAAATGCTTCCTGTCATTTACTGATGCTAGCCACTTTTACAGCTACATGCCTCATTTGGCCTTAATATGATATATTTCACAGAAGATAATGAAACACTCAAACAGCTGCTGTGTAGCTTTGTTAAATGATCTAATTGCAAGCAAGCTACTCCCAAAGCCCTGCAGTCCTGAGTGGAAGCTCAATACCAAATATATTGTATTGATAAACAGCAGTTAAAAATATAGAAGTGAGGAGAAAAAAATGTCAAGGAAACACTCCACCACCATCTCACTGTCGTCTGTGCACACGTGCAAACACATCACTTACACACAGGCTTTCAACTGTATCATTTTTCCAGTACCACATCATATAATTCATATGGCTTATTGTTAAAGAATCTTTACGTGTCAGTAGTTTTAAAAGTATTCTGTGATAACCATTATTTGAAATAAATGATCTGATTCCATGTTTATAAAACTAGAATAAAAATTTTTCCAGAATATTAAACATGGTCAATTTTTTTTTTAACATTCTCCTATTCAGAGTGTAACTATTTCCATTATTTCAGTCCGGGCTGACCTTGTGCTTTGACCAAAAGAATTTGGTGGAAGTAATAAGTGAGTTATAAAGCGAGGTCTCAAGAGATTTTGCATCTTTTATCTTTAAACTCTTAAAAAGCTGATTTAAATGTCATATAAGGAGGTTGCAAGAAGGTGTGGAGGAAGTGGATCATCCTCACATCTCCCAGAACCAGTTTAAAAATAAAACTAAATTGGGATATTCGCCCTAAAGTACCAACCAAAGAGTATCTGAATAGGGGACTTTGAACCAAGGACAGGCAGAAACCACCTCAAGATTGGTAAGAAGGGAGGGATCACGAAAGGGGCTGGCTCCATTCCCACAGGTGCAGGCCGAGGTAACAGAGAGATATCTCAGCTGCGGTAGGTTTCTCCTGAGAGGAGTAGAGGCTGGAACCCAGACTGGACTCCCAAGCACAGAGCACCAGTGCTGGGATAAGCTACCCATGTAGCATCCAGTGGAGAAAGGCACTTGGTTTCTATCCTCAGAGAAGAGATGGTGCCCACTGGAGGCAAAGCCACTCTTCTTAAGAGGCCAAAGCACAAGATTTTCATTCTTAGCCACTCATCCTTGGCTTTGGCAGAGGGAGGGCAGCATGGACTGGAGTCGCCTGAGGAGAGTCTGCAGGGGAAGGCATTGGGAAGAGACATGGGAGAGCAGCTGCTAGGATCCCTGTGCTTAGTCATACCCCCACAAAGCCATTTTCCTTCGAGAAGCAAGCCCTTCCCACTGAATTAGTCTGGTGAAAGTAAATGCCCATACTCTGGAATCCCACTAACCCTGCCTTGCATCTTAAACCCTACTGAGGATCCAGCACTATAGGCAGATTTAGTGGGTATCGGAGACCAGCTTTAGGGTATGGCCATTCTCCACACTTTCCTGGGCACCAGACTGGTGCTTTCCCCTCACATAGGAGCCAATAGAAACACCAGATAGAAACATCCTCTTGGTTTCTGGCAGACCCAACTCAGGGCTCCATAGTCCCCACACACCTGACTACTGGGGGCTCTTTCCTGCTGAGGTCAGAAAAATAATCCAAGACAGACTCAGGCATGTGTATCTGGGGCAGGGAAACACAAATAACACCTGAAAGCAAATGAAAATGAACGCACAACCCAAGATCTATGAGGCAGAGCAAAAGCACTTCTGAGAGGAAAGTTCATAGTATTACAGGACTACCTGAGGAAGCAAAAAAAAAAAAAAAAAAAAAAAAAAAAAAAAAAAAAAAAAAAAACCCTCAAATAAACAATCTAACCCTACACATTAAAAAAGTACCTAGAGAAACAACAAACAAAGCCCAGAATAATTGGAAGGAAGGGAATAATCAAGATCAGAATGCAAATAAATGACATAGACACACACAAAAAAATAAAATTCAAAAGATCAATGAAACCAGGAGCTGGTTATTTGGAAAGATAAACAAAATTGACAAACCTTTAACTAGACTCATCAAGAAAAAAAGAGAGAGGACAAAATAAATAAAATCAGAAATGAAGGAGGAGAAATAACAAATAATATCACAGAAATACAATAGAAAGAGGCCAATATTGCCTACTGTAGGGGAAGAAAACAACATGAAGGGACTCAGTTAACAACCAGCACTTATGTATCAGAAAAGAGTGAAGCCTTCTTGGATAGCACATCATCTTGGCCAGCAGACAAATGCAACCACATGAATGAAGGCAGACAAAACAGTAAATGAACCATCCAGCCAACACATAGAATCAAGAGAGAAAAACAGGCCATTGTCATATTAAGCTACAACTCTTTAAGGTAATTAACTGTGTAGCAATAATTAGGCAATACAAACACAGACATTAAAACAATATGGGAGATGATACTTTGCTAATTTTTAAAGAATTCATGGCTTACTTACTATCAAACTATGAATGGACTTGAGGTAAAAAGTTCTTACTTGTATTCTCTATTCCTGAATATATTTGAGATCATCAATTATTTGGTTCAGTGTTATGCATAGACATTTGATATAACATTTATGATTTTACTAAAATTATATTCTAAACTCTTGCAATGTAAGAGAGAATTAGGATTCAAAAACTGAAAACTTCGATCATGGTATAATGCTGCCACTTATGAATGTATAAAGATAATGACTGTCATGCATTTTTCAGTTGTTTGTTAACTGGTGAGATATTGTATGAAAATATGTTTTGGAAATGTTCTTAAAATATCTCAGAGAGAATATAAAATAAATAAATATAAATATGTATAGATGCAGGAGTATACAAATAGACGTACAATTTTTTTTTTTTTTTTTTTAGTTTGGGGATGGGCAATATTATAACTGTTTACTAATATTAAGTTCCTGTCTTCCTTTCTGACAATAAGAGAAGTCTCACATCACTGGCACCTTAAAATAAGATATGACCATGTCTTTTATTCTAGTTAAGGAAATCAGAGTGCTTACTGCTTCCAGTTGGAAACATTAAAGAGAAACTATGGTTTTGCCATGTTTTTTTTTCTTGTATTTCAGAAACTTTTCAGTTTCCATGTCCTAGTCTCTGCGCATATGAAGTTAAATTTCTTTTTGGCCAGAATTAGAAATGTAAATGAGCAAAAAATAAACCTTGTTGCTTTAGGCCTATAGATTTTGGAGTTATATTCAGTGACTAGGTTAACTACCTAGACTAGTGTCACTGATACTCTGTGGTAAGGTATACAAATTTGCATCATCGTATATAACATAATATGTTCAGAGGGACCACTTAAATGTGGATTGGATCCAACCTTGATATCATGATAAAATATTGGCACTTATTTCAACTTGGAAACATACCACATAGCCAAATAGACCGTAACACTTGAGTTATGCACCTCAATGTTTCCTTGCCTTTCATTGCAAAGAAAATTATTGCAGTATACTTCATAGTACTTTGTATATAACATGACATTCTACTAGCATTATAAATTCCATTTTTACCTTATTAGATAATAAGTCATAAATAGTATTTCATAATTAGCTATATCAACATGAAAATGACCAATAAGTTCAACTAAATTTAGAAACATTCCAGTATTTGTACTTAAGTAAATTCCTCTGATCCTCAAAGATGTGAATTTATTTTTGTACAAAACAGCAACATCTAAAGATATTCTGCCATTTTTATTTATGTTATCAACCTTAGAAGAGCATAATTTACTAAAATATCTGTTTAAATATGTTTTTAAAAATAATTCTAATTTATAAAAGTCTCAAAATAAAAATTGAAAATTTTTATCAGGGATTATGTTTAATTCCTTCAATCTTGGAAAACTTATTATTTTTTTTTATTTTGGTGATCTTTTTTTATGAAGTGTTCTGGGTTTCTAAATCTGTCCCAAGCAATGGAATTCATGATATGAATGAATATTGCCAGAATTAAGCATTTAAATAAATAAAATTACTTATTTATACACAGAAATGCAAAAATACCTGCATTGTATGTATGTATGAAGCAGAACCATGGATTGGTTCTACCTCTGAGATATTCAATGTTAGCGTTAAGCTCATTTCTTCCTTTTATTTTGTCATTTGCAAGTAATGTCTCTGATCTGTCCACTGAAGATAAAAGCTAATTAGATTTTTCCATTTGCATTTTATTGGAAAACATCCTATAATTGCATATACTAAGACACTGACTATATCAACTATAATCTGTACTAATTATGTTTTCCTGTCCCCAAAAAATGTTTATCTGTGTTTTGTATTATTTATTTTGAATCTTTTTCCTTGTATGCTCATCATTAGTAGCAAGACCTACCCCCAAAGATTCACAAAATGTTTTCCACCACTAAGGAAATACGACATTTTAATGAAATATCTCTAAAACCTAAGTGAAATGCTTGAATGGATTATAATATATATAGCAGATGAAAGAAAAAATACATGGAAAGAATGTCAAACCATGTTGTAAATTCATCTTTCCCTTCACACTATTTTCTTCTTTTCATGTAAGAGAAAAGTTAGATCTTTATATTAGCATGGCAGTTTCTCCCTTTTCAGTGGAATAAATGTCTTAATGTCCAGGATATTATTCATTCATTCATTCATTCAACCAGTCATCCTTTTACTGTAAAAAATATTGTGTTCCTATTATATATTAGACACTATGTGATACGTGTCTCTTAATTCAATCTGCTATAACAAAATTACCATAGAATGGGTTACTTAAACACAAGCAGTGTTTAGCACTGTGTGTTATTTCTCACAGTTCTAAAGGCTGGTTGTCAGAATTCTTGGTGAGTGCCCTTTTTCTGGTCTACATATGGCCACCTTCTTGCTGTATCCTTACACGGTAGATAGATGTCATAACTCTTTATCCCCTTATAAGGGAACTAATATAATGATGGAAGCTCCATCCCAATGATCTCAATCAAATGCAGTAACCTCTCAAAGCTATAACCTCTGGATACTGTCACACTGAAAATTAGGGCTTTGGGATATGAATTGTGATGGGGGATACAACATTCAGTCCATAGCAACATATAAAGAAAAACCAAGAGCCTACACTTACAAAATTTACAGATTATAAGGAATTACACAATCATTTGTCAAATAACTTCATATGTGTATAGGCACAGCCACATGAAACTACAACTATGATAATTGTACAAAAGAGAAGAATTTTTAATGCTCTGGAAACATATTTAGAAAGATGACATTTAAGATGTTCTTTAAAGAGATCAATCTAAAATTTTAGACTTAAACTAAAGATAGGTATCAAAGAAAGGAATGTATATTGTAGGCGGGGGAAGGATCTTTCCATGGCAGGAGATTAACTTTGACAGACTTATGTGGAGGAAGATGAGGAGCATTATTATAGGAGCTGAGGAAAGATTACCGAGTTTGAAACAAACAAATAAATAAATAAATACATAAATACATAAATATAAGTAAAGAAAGAAAGCAAATGAGTTAAAGTAAATGAGTTGAAGGAGTAAGCAGGGATAAATTTATGCAGACCCATCTGGAACATCTTAAGGGCTCAGAGCAATGAGAAGCCACTCAAGTGATTTAAGCTCTTCATGGGGATAGAATAGTAGGTGGGAAATGATCAAATTTATTTTAAATACAGATATTTTTAACATGATATATGGACATAAGTACATTGAAATAAGTTCTCAATAGAACATTTATTTTAGTAGAAGAAAAATATAATCAATCAATTAATACCATAGCAATAAAATTAGGAAATTACTGCTATGGGAAAGAACAAAGACAGAGGAGAGAGGGTGATGATGAAGGGAAAGCCATTGTTAGGTAGGACATTTGTGGGAGCCCTCTCTGATGAGATACCATTTGAGCACAGAGATACGTAAAGCTGATACAGTTTAAAGGGGAGCGTCTGAAGATACATATGTACACAATAAAAAAGTATGATGTAGACCATAGCAAGTAATGTAGAAGATAAAAAGTTGCATATATTGGTTTATAGAATGCAATGTGGTGAATTAATTAGCAGATTTACTTTGGCATCCACTAAATGGTAAAAATTCATTTTAACCGCATCAGAGATGACATTTGTATAAAAATTACACCAGACCTACCTAAAGATCTATAAAAATATCCAAAAACAAACAATAAAGCCAAAAGCATTGGGAGGCAAGATAGTATATTATTAAGAGTGTGAGCTGATTGTGACAAACAAGTTTATTGTCAATAAAGACAATTTTTAGTTGTGGGACATTTGACAAATTACTTAAACTCTTGATCTCAATTTCCTCACAATGAATCTATGAGAATAATATTTGTGATGTGAATTATATGATCCTCAGCACTTCAAACTTTACTACTCTTACTGTCTTCATAGTTCTGTGAAAAATAGTTAAATAATATTTTATCCCAAATGCTTGGGTATACATATATTTCAGAATTAAATTTTATTTTGCTATATTTCCCAATGTTAGGTGTATTAGATATCCCAGTATGGTCTGCAGTAGCAAACATACCTCTTTATCTTATAGTGAAATGGATGGATTTTCAAAGCAGACTTTAAGAATTCCCATGTCAATTCAGTTTTCCTGTCTACAAAGTTGTGGGAAAAATTTAAACTTTAGGAACATTTTGTATTTCAACATCATGTTTAAGAAATTATGCATCTGTAGTAAGACTCACACAGACTTTCATTCTAGGAAATAGCAGAAATCAACTGAGGTAATGTATATAAAAGCACATTGAAAGTTTTAAAGAGCCAATCAAATCCAAATTAATTGTGGGATGAAATGGGCTTTCAGTTAAAACTTTGTTAGCCAAGTAAGCTACTCTAAGATCACTATAAACCATTTTAATAATTTCTCCATAAATAATTGTCCTTATTCACAAATGCAGACTAATGCTAAATAAATGAGTATTTTCCCCCTTAGGATATACATTCCAAAAAGATCAGATACCATAGTACAATTTAAGGTACAATTCTATAGAATAATCCATACACATCTTATTCATGCATTTTTCTACACTCCAGAAAAAATGTTTAACACCACATGAACATTTAGTCTCTATTTTTTGTCTTCATACACAGTGACAATAAGCAATAACTAGTTCTTGTTTCTTCAGATTTCTTAGTACATTATCACGATGCTGGAAGCTGGTCATAGTTGGAACATAATATCACAGCTTCCTCTTTTCATTCTTTCAGTCCACTGTATTTTTCCATCCCAAATACTGGAACTTGTAAATAATGGTTTTAGTCCTTAGGCTGTGGCAGACCCTTCTGCGTGGTGTGGGCCCAGCTCCCACTGGGGGATGCACAGGACCCACACCCACAAACAAGTTCTCTTGTGGGTAATCAGATTTGCAATATACCTAGGCTGCTTTTGAAGTTGCTTTTTGCTAAAAACTCCTTCCCTCAGCAAGTGCTAAACCTTGCAGGGACCAGTGTAACTGGCTCAACCATTTTTGCCTTTTCATTTGCTAATATTCTTCTTCTGTGATGCAATTAAGAGCATTGACTCCTTTGTTGTAACTGGGGCATTGTGAGTGAGAACCATCTTGTAATGTGAGGAGAATTAGAATAAAGGCCTGTCATGGTGGAGGCCACGGCTTTTGCTCCCCTTGAGAGAAAAGCCACGCTGTTGTCCTTTTTCCTCCACCTGACTCGGTAGTTCGTATGTATGTTTTATTTCATTCATAATGACTCAGATACTGCTAGCCGGTGTCCGCATCATTGGGCTACAAAAAATTGTTGATAGAGGAAAAGTTCTCTCCATATTATAGAATTTTTTGCCACATAAACATTTTACAAGGCTCTTGGGAACTACTATTACCACATTTTGTTACCTGTACGGTTGATTAAATCTGTATCTCCACAGGTTGTATGTCTTATTTTCAACTTTTTAAAAAATAATTCCACAGCAACCTTTGACCTATAATATACTCACCTTTATAATGGGTTTATATGGAATCAATCAGGCTGCACCCAACCTAAAATACAGGATAGTATTCATTATATGACATTGGCTAAGCCCAGCAGTCACGACAAGTAAAACACAGCTGTTTAATTTTGTGACCTTCAAAGGATTTTGTATGTAAAGTACACACATTCTACAATGCCATGTATTTAACACTAAAACAGAATTTCAAAGTTTAATGACATTAAGCATTGCTAATTTTAGTGAAGTTATAATTTTTTTCTTCTTCCTATGTGTGCATATGTGTGCATGTAGATGCCTTAAATTATGAACCCATCTCTCTTTTTTTACCTTTGAGTTATTTTACTTATCTAATAAATAAACTCACAAACGAGCTCCTGTGGTAAAGCAAAAAGGGACATCTACCTCCCTGTCCAGATCAGCCAAGTCATCTGACACCTTAGTCATATTCTCTTCATATCTCATCTCTTAATTTGAGACTCCTTAAAATTAACCATAGTTAAGTATTTAAATACATGAGTTTGCAGAAGAAAATTGAATGTTCCTGCCATATGAAAGAGCATCGTGCCCTTTCTATATAATGCCAACTAATGATGATAAAGATATAACAAAATATTATTTCAAACATTTTGATAGTTGATGTAATTGATGATAATCAACAATGATAATGGAAGCATATGAGTGAAATGTTTCCCTGACACTTTCATCTCCCAAGTTGTGACATATCAAATATATTTTTTCTTTTGCAATTCTGTGTATGGAGCCAAGTCTAACTCTTTAATCCTCACCCAAGGACAGTTTTTCCCCATTGCTTTGAGAGAAGAGAGAGAAAGAAACATTGATGGGAGATAGAAGCACGGATTGGATGTCTCCTGTATGTGCCTCAACCAGGGATCATCTGTGTCAGGACTGGAGGTTGCCTGCACCCAGACCTGGGACTGAACCCCCAATTTAGGTATGTACCATGACTGGGAGTCAACCTTGCAACCTTTCGGTTAAGGGACAATGCTCCTACCAACTGAGTCACACTGTCCAGGGCCCAACTATAATTCTTAACTATATTTTAAGGGCAAGAATTAACTGCTCAAAATATTAATTTTTAAAAAGATTTTATTTATTTATTTCTAGAGAGAGACGAAGGGAGGGGAAAGGGAGGGAGAGAAATATCAATGTGTGGTTGCCTCTCCCATGCCCCCTACTGGGGACCGTGGGCCCTCAACCCAGGTATTTGCCCTGACTGGAAATCAAACCAGTGACCTTTTGGTTCGAAGTCCGGCACTGAGAATCAAATTCACTAAGCCACACCAGCCAGGGCAAAATATTAATTTTTATGTAGCTATTTTTGTCAAATCATATAATTCAGTCATCAATTTTTATTTTATTATAGAATAATCCTTAATTTTTTTCTGATATTCCTTCAAAGTTCTATAAGATGTGTAATAATTTGAAAGGTTAAATACATCCCTAACTTCTTGACTTTGAAAAGGTAGTCATTTAAATCTAATATTTGATAGTATTTTTAAAAGAAAGTTATAAGTTCTTGCATTCAATTTCTTCTTGTCACCCTCATGCCTGAAATAAAATTTAAGCCACTGTGTTTATTATACGCTACACACTTGTATATTGAATTCCTTACCCTAGTACCTAAAAATGCATTCATACATGGAGACAGGATCTTTAGATAAGAAATTACATTAAAATGAGGTTATTAGAGTGGTCCCTAAACCAATATGACCTGTGTTATAAGAGGAGAAATGCTGGGCAAACACATTGATGGAGGAAAGATGATCTGAATACATAAGAAGGCAATCATCTACAAGCCAAAGAGAGAGACCTGGAATAGATCTTTCCTTTATGACTTTCAGAAGGATCCAACCCTGGAGACATGTTTATCTTAAACTCTTAGCACAGAGTACTATGAGAAGATAAATCTCTATTGTTTAACCTGTCAATCTGCAACATGGTACTATGGAAGCACTGGCCAACTTATTCAATAGCCTTCTCATTTAATATGGCTATTGAGTTAAATTTTCTCTTTTTCTCTAAGCATAGCAGAAGATATAGCTGGCAATAGGCAGTCACTTAAAACCAACAATTTACAGGAATGATAAAGGAGATTAATATCTTAGATAATACCATAGGTGAAGAAGGAAAATGACCATAAGAGAAAACCATTTATTCCCTCTTAAGCAGCCAGAATGTATTGCTTTTTAATTTTTGCTGTTACATGTTTAATGAATATACATTATTATTCAGTGTTTAAAATTGGAAAGGCAGCATGATTTAGTGAATAAGCTGAACACCTAGGTTTTCTAATTGCATTTACTCCTGATTCACTATAGTTACCTAGTAAAAGTCACTTTATCATCATTACCATTGTATTATTATCATTATATTTTTATGACTCAGATGAATCTGGTTTGAACTCGTTATAATACTATGATCCTCAGTGGCTCCGCACATTGCAATAATCTATTATCAGAGTAGAAAACTCTTAAAAATGTTGACTAAATTAAAAAATATTATAAATTTTCAGTTTTATTGAGATAGTGAAAGATGTGCTTAGAATTATCACCATTTGCATTTATTTCTGTGCTTCTCAGCTTTTATATTTACTTAAATATAACTTATTCTTTAGAATGACTCAGAGATCTAATCATGTAATTTTAATTCCAAGACATTTTTTACTAATTTTATTTTATTTTTCAAAGGAGATTGTTACATAAATATTATATTTCAATTTTATTGGTATAACATTAATTTAATACATATTTCTTATTTTACTACAAATATTTCTTTTAACAAATCAAAAAGTTTTAAGAATAATGCATATCAGTTACAGTTACACCTCACTACTCATCAGCTTCAGAACTCATCAAACCTTGTACTCATTGTATTTTGACATGAAAAAGATGTTTCAGAACTTGGTGCTTGATTGGGAGTCATTGCACTCACTAGAAGCTGTATGAGTCGAGCTGCTGGCCTGCAAGAGAAAATGCTTCATTGTTCAGGTACTCCTCAGTTTCAGCACTCATCATGAGTTCCAGAATGATATAAAGATGAGTACTGAGGTGTCACTATATTTTAATGTTATGACATTAATGTTTAATTAAATTTATTGTGGTGGCAGTGGTTAATAAGAGAATATAGGTTTCAGTGCATCTTCTGTGATACGTGATCTGTGTATTGCATTGTGTGCCCACCACTTAAAGTCAAACCATCTTCTGTCAACATATATTTGATGCCACTTATCCCCGACTCCCTTTCCTTCCCTGTAGTAACCATGATACTGCTGTCTATAGGTTTTTGTGTGTTTTCTGTCTGTCCATTTTTTTGCTTTCAGTTTTATATCCCATGTATGAGTGAAATCACATGGTTCTTAACTTTCTTGTTTGAGTTATCTCACTTAACATGATAGTCTCAAGGTACATCATGCTGTTGCAAATGTAGTATTTCATCTTTTCTTATGGTTGAGTAATATTCTATTGTATATACATGGATATATATATATTGTATATACCACAACTTCCTTATCCAATTATCTATCCAAGGTGTTCATTATTATTATTTTACTCTAGTATTATTGTTAGAAATTAATTTCTTACATATCCTTGTGTATGTGATTATTAAGTTCTTTATTTATATGAACAAAATTAAAATATGTTTGCAATTATATACCTGCATCTTTAACACATGCTTTAATATACTAGAGTTAATTTTTTAACTTCTTATTTTGGGATAACTGTAGATTCAAATGTAGTTTTAAGCAACAATACATAGATCTCTAAATACTATTTACATAGTTTCCCACAATGCTGATAAGTTGCAAACTGTACTGATACATTTGAGATACAGAACATTTCCATCACCACAGAACTCCTCATGTTGACCTTTCATAGCCACATCCACTTCTTTCTGACCTGTACTTCTCCCACTATCCTCTGAGTTGTGACTCTATTATCTGTGGAATATGTTTATCTTTCTATAAATCATTAATTCATTTTCTATAATTTTGTCGTTTCCAGAATATTATATAAATGGAGTCATGCATTAGCAACATTTTGGAACATTTACAAAAATTTATTGTTTTTTTAATTGTTGCTCAATTACAGTTGTCCCCAATTCCCCGCAGTATTCTCCCCTGCCCTACCCACCCCCACCTCCCACATTCAATTCCTCTCCAGTTGTCTTTCTCCATATGTCCTTTATACGTGTTCCTTGAGCACCCTTCTGCTCATTTCCCCCATTATCCTCCTCCCCTTTCCCTCTGACCACTGTCAGCTTGTTCTTTATTTCTATGTCTCTGATTTTATTTTGCTTACTTGTTTTGTTGATTAGGTTCAACTTATAGGTGAGATCATATGGTATTTGTCTTTCACCACCTGGTTTATTTCACTTAGCATAATGCTCTCCAGTCCCATGGATGCTCTAGAGAAGTATAGGAGTTCCTTCTTTCTTTCTGCTACATAGTATTCCATTGTGTAAATGTGACACAATTTTCTGATCCACTCATTTACTGATAGTCACTAAGGTTGTTTTCAGCACTTGGTTATTGTAAATTGTGCTGCTATGAAGATTGGGGTGCATAGGTTCTTTTGAGTTGCTGTTTCAGTATTAGTGTATAGTCTTAGCAGTGATTCTTCTTTTTATCAACAAAACTCTGTGGAGATTCAGGCAGGTTGTTGCATGTTTCAATAGTTTGATCCTTTTTATTGTTGAGTCTAAGGTCTTTATGTATTGTAGTTTGTTTAATGATTTGCCTTCCAATAGATTGTTTCAGTGTATTGGTTAAATTCCTGAAACTGTGTGTACATTTTCCTGAAAATTAAGTTCCTATAACTTTGTGTACAACCTTGTGGATAAACCTAAGTCTTCATTTCTCTAGGATAAATTTCCAAGAGTACAATTTTTGGGCCATATGCTAGCTACGTACCAAATCTTCCAAGGTAGCTACAGTCCTTCACATTTCCATCAGCAATAGTGTATGAGTGATTCAGTTTCTTCACTTTATTACTAGCATATTGTGTAACTATTTTCTATTTTACCCACCTTTATAAATGTGTAATGATATATGAGTTCTGTCCAGAAGGTATCCAGCCATGTAATATAAAAAAATAGAGACATGTATTGAAGAAGATACAAGATACAAGAAGCATTGTATGTAGGACAATGAGGCCTCAGTCCCCTTCAAAGCAGGCACCTTGGTACTTCACACAGTTCTCCCAGTTGCCATCAGCTGCCTCAGTGTATTTTCCTGAATCTCATTGACTGTCTGGAATCTCTTTTCTTTCAAAGGTAATTTTATTTTTGGGAAAAGCCAGAAGTCACAGGGTGCAAAATATGCACTATAGTGGGGCTGAGTCACCTGGGTGATTTAATGTTTCACCACAAAACTCTGCATGAGATGTGATGCATGAGCAGACATGAAGCGGCCTGTCACCAGTTGCCCATAGATACAGTCTTCTGAATCATCCCAATAGTTTCCACAGAGGAATATTCATTCAAGCTAACACAAAATTTAATGCAGATTTGTTACTCTACTTGCTCAGTCACTTTGAATGTGATGGGCCACACAGTACACATGCTCACTCAATGGCCTCTACAACCCCCAGGACAGCGAAGTCATCATTGTTCATCCATGCTTATCCCAGTCCACTCTCCTTTGCTGCCAGGTTACATCGATGTCTTCAAAACTGTTCTCATTGTGTTAACAATGGCTGGACTTTTTTCAGACAAACCTCATATAATTATGGCTTTAATGATCATTTTCCTAATAGCTAATTATGTTGGATTGATTTTTCCATGCTTATTTATATTCTATATATCCTATTTTATAAAATGTTTATGTCATTTTTTCTTATTGTGGTAAATAAAAGAAATTGAGATCTATCCTCTCAACAAAAATTTAAGTGTGTGATATATTATTGTTATTATATAGTTCTGTACAGTTATGGTATAATATTGAGCTCTCTTCCTGGGATTCAGAGGGAAGATTTCTTACTATCTCTATGAAGTTCAGAGAGAGAAGGAAAACAAGCTTTCCAGACTCTTCTTATGGCGTCACTCACCCCATCATAAGGCTCTGCCCTCGTGACCTCATCTACACCAAATTATTTCCTGAAGGTCTCACCTCCAAATACCATCACATTGCTGATTAAGACTTCAACTATGAGTTTTGGGAGAGACACAGATATTTAGCTTATAGCAGGCCATCCTACTAGGTATGAGGTGTTACCTCTCATGATGGTTTTGAATTGCAGTTTTACACTGATTTTCTTTTAATGTTGAGCATCTTTGGATATAGGTGCTGGCCATTTTGAATGTCATTTGGAAAAATGTCTACTTAAGTTCTTTGCCTATTTTTTCTTTTTTAAAAATATATTTTACTGATTATGCTATTACAATTGCCCCATTCCCTCCCTTCATTTCCCTCCACCCTGTACACCCTCTCCCACCCACATTCCCCACTTTAGTTCACGTCCATGTGTCATAAGTTCTTTAGCTTCTACATTTCCTACACTATTCTTGCCTTCTTCCTATCTATTTTCTACTTACCATCTATGATACTTATTCTCTGTACCTTTCCCCCTCTCTCTTCCTCCCACTCCCCTGTTGCTAACCCTGCATGTGATCTCCATTTCTGTGATTCTGTTCCCATTCTAGTTGTTTGCTTTTGTTTTAGGTGTGGTGTTAATAGCTGTGAGGTTACTGTCTTTTTACTGTTCATGTTTTTTATCTTCTTTTTCTTTGATAAGTCCCTTTAACATTTCATATAATAAGGGTTTTGTGATGATGAGCTCCTTGAACTTGACCTTATCTGAGAAGCACTTTATCTTCCCTTCCATTCTAAATGACAGCTTTGCTGGACAGAGCAATCTTGGATGTAGGTCCTGGCCTTTCAAGACTCGGAATACTTCTTCCCAGCCCCTCCTTGCCTGGAAGGTCTCTTTTGAGAAATCAGTTGGCAGTCTGATGAGAACTCCTTTGTAGGTGACTGTCCCCTTATTCCTTGCTGCTTCTAGAATTCTCTCCTTCATTTAAATCTTGGCTAATGTAATTCTGATGTGCCTTGGTGTGTTCCTCCTTGGGTCCAACTTCTTTGGGATTCTCTGAGCTTCCTGAACTTCTGGAAGTCTATTTCCTTTGCCAGATTGGGGAAGTTCTCCTTTTTTATTTGTTCAAATAAGCTTTCCACTTGTTGCTTTTCCTCTTCCCCTTCTGGTACCCCTATAATTCAGATGTTGGGACATTTAAAGATATCTTGGAGGTTCCTAAGCCACTCCTCATTTTTTTGAATACTGTTTCTTCCTTGTTTTCTGTTTGGTTGCTTCTTTCTGCCTTCTGATCCACTCCATTGATCTGAGTCCCAGTTTTCCTCCCATCTCTATTGGTTCCCTGTGCATTTTCCTTCATTTCACTTATTGTAGCCTTCATTTGTTCATCTAATTTGTGACCAAAATCAACCAATTCTGTGAGCATCCTGATCACTAGTGCTTTGAACTGTGCATCTGATAGGTTGCCTATCTCTTGGTCACTTAGATGAACTGGCTCTGGGGATTTGATCTGTTCTCCCGTTTGAGCCATTTTGGGGGGGGGGGTCTGTTATGTATGAGGGGCAGATCCTTAGGTGTTCACCAGGGCAGGGCAGCCCAGTCGCTGGGTTGTGATGCTGTATGTGGGGGCAGAGTCTGAGAGGGAACAATGGTGCTTGCTGCACTCTCTCGTATTGCAGTCCCTTCTGCTGCTTCCCACAAGCAAATTGGGCCCTTCTGGTGCTGATTTCTGTGTGGGTGGGTTTGTGTACATTCTAGGTCCCTGTGGGTCTCTCCAACGAACTCTCCTGTGAGGCTGGGAGTCCCTCCTGGCACCTCACCCCCCACGTGTTTTCAATCAGTGTTTTTAGGTTTTATTTCCTGGTGCTGGGGCCTTGAGTTGCAAGGTCTATCTCACTTCCTGTTTTCGCCTGGATTATCTGCATGTGAATGTGGGACCGCCTGGTTAGTCAGCCACCTTGCGCAGCCTCTCTGGGTCTGCCTGTTGCCACCCCGTGACCAGGGTCCGCTAGCCACCACCTGTGTGTGCACCTGGGGTCTGCTAGCTGCAGCCTGGGCACCCAACTCTGACAACTTCCGCTTTTTCCTGCCCCGACTCCACCCTTCTTATCAGTCTGGAGGAATGGTTGTTGGACTTCTGTACAGTTCAATTTTCTATGAGTTCTGGTTGTTTTCCTGTTTCTAAATTTTTTTGTCTTTAATTTTGGCTGTGTGAGCAGGCACAGTGCATCCACCTATGCCTCCATCTTGGCCGGAAGTCTCTTTGTCTATTTTTAAATTTGTTTATTATTATATTTTGCCACTGAGTTGTAGAAGATTTATAAAGTTTTTATTTAGTGTGTGAACAGTTTTATTTTTCCATAGGTTTCTTTTTCACTCTATTGATTGTTTCTTTTTCTGTACATAGATTTTTAATTCGATGTAGTCCCACTATTTTTGCTTTTGTTCCTTTGCTTTTATGTCATATCCAAAAAATAATTTCCAAGACAAATGTCATAAAACTTTTCCCCTATATTTTTCCCTAGGATTTTATATTTTTAGGTCTTACATTTAAGGTTTTAATTATTTGAGTTGTATTTTGTATATGTACTGTATAAGATAAAGGTCCAATTTCATTATTTTGCCTGTGTATGTCCAGTTTACTCAACATCATTTATTGAAGAGACTGATCTTTCCTCATTGTGTAATCTTGGTGACCTCATAGAACAGTGGAACACATATGTTATGGCTTATTTCTGGGCTCTCTATTCTGTTTTATTGATCCATATGTCTTTATTGCCAGTGCCATACTGTTTTAATTATGACAACTTTTTAATATGCTTTGTAATCAGAAAGTGTGAATCCTCCAACATTGTTCATTCCAAAGATTGTTCTATTTAGTGATGTTAATGTCCTATATAAATTTTAGGACTTATTTCATATTTCTATAAAAATTTACATTGTGATTTTGATAGGGATTGCATTGATTATGTAGATAACTTTGGGTAGTATAGATATTTTAGCAATATTTGTTCTAATCCATGAACACAGGATGCCTATTTTTATGTTTTACTTCTTTAAATTTCTTATTCCTTATTTATTTATTTATTTATTTATTTATTTATTTATTTGTTGTTGTTGTCTGAGTACAGTTGTTTCCATTTTCCTGCCACCATTTTCCTCTACCTCGCCCACCCCTACCTCCCACCTTCAATCTTATCCCCTTTTAGCTTTATCCATGGGTCCTTTACACCTGTTCTTTGATGATCCCTCCCCTTCTTTTCCATGTTATTCCCTTCACCCATCCCCTTTGGTTGCTGTCAAGTTGTTCTTTATTTCAATGTCTGTGGTTATATTTTGCTTGCTTGTTTGTTTTGTTGATTTGGTTCCACTTATAGGTGAGATCATGTGGTATTTTTCTTTCACCTCCTGGCTTATTTCACTTAGCATAATGCTCCCCATTTTCATCCATTCTCTGGCAAAAGTAGGAGCTCCTTCTTTCTTTCTGCTGCGTATTATAACTATCTTTCATAACTGTCTTGTAGTTTCAGTATACAGATCTTTTACCTTTAGTTAAATGTATTCCTAAGTATTTTTGAAGAGTTGTTAATGGAGTGTTTTCTTAATTTCATATGTTGTCATCATAACCATGGTGGTGGGGAGTTCTATACCACTGCTGTGCAGTGTTGAAAGTTTTCACTCAGTCTCCTCATACCACCATTATTTCCTGGTTGACAAAGTTAAGGTTTGTATGTTGTCTTCATGGATACTGCATGGGAGATAAGGCAATTTGTTACTGCCAGGAAGGGATGAAAACCCTTTCTGAAACCACCATAGCAGTAGTTGGGTACATTTCATAGCCTCAAGATTAGAAGTCAGGCTATCCCTTTTGCATTTATTGGTGTGGGTGATGTTGGGGTCATGTTTTGTTTTTTTTTTCTGAGGTGTTTGCCTTCAATAGAGCTGTTTTCATCTAAAATATATTTCTAAGTTCTTCCTTTCCTGATCTGTTTATTTTTAATAAAGAACAAGATTTAATAGGGCTCATTTTGAGTGTGCTTATTGGTGTTTTTTGCATTTCCAACATCAGCTCCAAGGCTTTGATATACAAAACAAAACAAAAATTAAAAAAAAAAAAATGGGAGCTCACCAATACGTTGTTCTAGGGCCCCGAGTTCCCTAGCATTTCTGTCCTCTTCTTTTACTTTAAGAGTCTTCTTTAATTGCCTTACATATAATGTACGACATTTTTAGTTGTACTTAGAAAAGGTTTAGATAAAAAGTACACCAACTTCAGCATTTTAAAAGTGAAAGTTAAGTTTATATTTTAAGATACATTTTGAAAAACATTTTTTGTTTTTAATATACATCTGTTGGAACATTATAGCAGTTTCAATTAAAATGAAAAAAAACACCTTTAAAATTATTTTCTCCTATTGAGACTAAGTCAGAACAAAGGGGATATGCTTAATCTGTTGTTCTAGAGGGAGATATTGTGATATATTGAAGGTACTTTGTTTTAAAGTATGAACCTTGAAACAGGAGTAGGGATTAAGACATCTAAAGTATTAATTATACCATGACTTAGGCTGTTCTATCTAAATAATGAACTTCTTCAAACTATCTTGAAAAATGAATTTGAAAAGTTTAATGTTTGAAGGCAAAACATTGTAGAATATGGGTCAAGATGGAAAGTTGATTATAATTATTTTTAATGTCACTTTGAAATGTGTTCATGTGAAGAAATTCAATTGACACATGAGAGTTTCCTCAGCTATATGAACTGCAATTGAAATATTTTAATAATGAATATAGTAAAGGTTTTTGTTTATTGAGCTACAAAGAGAATATGGAATGGGAAATACCTTCAGAGGTTTTGAATTCACAACAATCTTCATTTAGTTATATGTCCCTTCCCTTTCTTTTCTTTTTCCATTACCATAGTGAAAGATTTATGAGGGAAAAATGTTAAATTCAATTTCTGAAGGGTCACTCCAAAAATAATGTAAAGGCACATATATTTCTTTTGAAATCAAGATTTTTAGTTGATATAATTGTTGATTGGCATGTAGCTATAAGAGAAGATACACAAAAATCTCATGAACCCTTTACCCAAATTCCCCTAAGGAATTAAAGGTAACATCTTGCAAAACTATAAGACAATATTATAGGAGGATATTGACAATGATACAGTCAAGGTACAGAACACATTCATAACCACCTGGATTTCTTATGTTGCCCTGTGTATAGCTGTATCCTCTTTCTCCTCATGGGCTTTCTTAACTCTTAGCAACTATTGACTTTTGTCCATTTTCATACTTTTATCATTTAAAGAATATTATATAAGTGGAACCACATTGTATACAACCCTTTGAGATTTGTTTTTTACTCAGAATAATTCACCAGAAATTCAGACATGTTTTTATTATTTCAGTATTTTTTCTTATTTATTCCTGAATGGTATTCCATTATTTAAATGTATCATAAGTTTGTTAGACCTATCTCATGTTAAAGAACATGTTGCCTGTTTCTAGGCTTTGGTTATTAGGAATGAAGTTGAAATAAGACTTCTTGTGCAGGTTTTGGAGTAAATAAGCTTTTATTTCTCTGCAATAATTTTTAGGAAAGCAAATGAATGGTTATATGATATTTGCATGTGTAGATATCATTACTCGGTTACAGATTGGCTGGAAAAAATGTGATAACACCAAATACTGATGAAAATATCAAAAAAACTGGATCACTCATACATTGTTGATAAGAAGGTAAACTCATACCACCACTCTAGAAAATACTTTGGCAGTTCCTTTAAAACATCAAATTATTTAAAGTCAGCATTTTGGGGCTCAGGAAATTTGGGGGCTCTGGAAATTGTGGAGTAAAAACAGTCATTACAATTTTCATTATTATGTTGCCTTACCAGTAAATTTTTGTCTTTTTCTTTTTAAATACATTTATTGGAATAATATTGGTTAACAAAACTTTATAAGTTTCAAGCATACAATTATGTAATATATGATCTGCACAGTGTGTTAGGTATTTACCAACCCCAAATAGTCTCCTTCCATCACCATATATTTCCTATCTGCCTCTGGTAATCACCATCCTATTGTCTGTTTATAAGGATTTTTGGTAGCTTAATCCCTTCATCTTTTTCATGCAGCCCCCAAACCTCTCGCCTCAGACAGCTGTCAGTCTGTGCTCAGTTTCTATGAGTCTGTTAGATTATTTTGTTCATTAGATTCTACATATAAGTGAAACCATATGTTTCAATCTCTGACCAGCTTATTTCACTTAGCATAATGTTCTCCAGGACCATCCGTGCTGTCCCAAAAAGTAAGATTTCTTTATTTTTCAAGTGTACATTTTTATGATACATGATCTGTGTATTGCATTGTTTTCCCACCACCCAAAGCCAGATCATATTCCATCCCATACACTGATCCCCCTTACCTTTTAGCACTCCCTCAACCTCTTTCCGCTGGTAACCACTGCACTGTTGTGTCTATGAGTGTTAGCTTGTCATTTGTCTTGTTTGTTCATTTGTTACTTTCAGTTTTTTTAATCCTAACATGAGGATATGTTGATTGATTTTAGAGAGAGAAGAAGAGAGAGAGAGAGAAATATCAATGTGAGAGAGAAACATCAATTATTTGTCTCCCATGCATGCCCCAATGGAGGATCAAACCCATAACCTAGGTACGTGCCCTTACTGGGATTCAAACTTACAACCTCTTGGTACATGGGACAATAATCCAACTAACTGAGCCACCCATCCAAAGCCCATTTGTTACTTTCAGTTTTATATCCTATATATGAGTGAAATCACATAGTTCTTAACTTTTTCTGACTCAATTATTTTGCTTATCATGATATTTTCAAAGTCTTTATGTTGTTGAAATGGCAGTACTTCATTTTTTCTTAAGGCTGAGTAATATTAATTTGTACGTGCATATGTACCACATCTTTATCCAATTATCTACTGAAGGACACTTTGGTAGTTTCCATTTCTTGGCCACAGTAATAATGCTGAAATGAATATAAGTTGCACATATCTTCGGAAATAAATGTTTTCAAATTTTTAGGGTTCATACCCAGATGGGGATTGTTGGTCATATGCTAACTTTATTATTAATTTTCTCAGGAACCTCCATACTGTTTTCCATAGTGGCCACATCAGTTTATATTCCCACCAGTAGTGAATGAAGGTTTCTTTTTCTCCACAACCTCTCCAACACTTGTTATTACATGTTTTATTGATAATAGTTATTTTAACAAGTGTGGGGTAGCATCTCATATTAGTTTTATATCTTTTCATATATCTATAGGCAATTTTTATGTTTTCTTGGGAGAAGTATCTTCTGAGGTCCTCTGCCCAGTTAATCCCCTTAACTGGATTGTTTGTTTGATGATGAGTTATATTAGTTCTTTGTATTTTTTTTTTTGGATATTACCCCTTTGCCAGAGCTGTTGTTTGCAAATATCATCTTCCATTTGATTAGCTGCTTTTTTGTTTAGTTGGTGTTTTGGGTGGATTTTTGTTGTTGTCATTGTGTTTTTTTGTTGTTGTTGTTTTGTGATTTTTTTTTTCCTGTGCAGAAACATTTTAGTTGGATTTAGTCCCATTTATTTATTTTTGCCTTTAATTTCCTTGCCTTTGAATTCAAATTCATAAAATCTTTTCTAAGACTAAGGTTCATAAGTTTATTACCTATGTTTTCTTGTATGTAATTTACTGTTTCAGATCTGATATTTATGTTGTTGATTTATTTTATGTTATTTTTAAGTAAATTTATTGTGGCAATATTGGTTAATAAGATCATATAGGTTTCAGGTGTACATTTATGTGATACAGGATCTGCATATTCATACAGGCTCTGCCAACCATGCAAAGTCAAACTATCTTCCATCACCATGTATTAGAATCCCTTCACTCCCCACCAGCTCCTGCCTCCCTGCTCTGGTAACCACCATACTGTTGTCTGTGTCTAGAGTTTCAGTTTGATATCCCACATATGAGTGAAATCATATGGTTCTTAGACTTTTCTGATCTCTGTCATTTAGCATAATATTCTGAAGGTCCATCTGCATTGTTACAAATGGCAGTATTCTGTCTTTTCTTATGCCTCAATAGGATTCCATTGTATATATGTATTACATCTCCTTTATCCAATCCTCTATCAAAGGCACTTAGTTGTCTCATTTTGAATTAACTTTTGTACATGGGGACAAACTGTAGTCACCTTTCATTCTTTGTATATGCCTTTCCAATTTTTCAGCACTATTTATTGAAAACACTGTTTTTCTCCTTTGTATGTTTTTGGCTCCCTTGTCAAAAATCATATGCTCATATACATGTGATTGTATGTATGGACTTTCATTCTGTGTGTCTGTTTTTCTGCCAATTCTGTGCCATTTTAATTATCGCTGTTTTGTAGTATCATACCAGTAAAATATTTGAGTGCATCTAAATACATACATATTTATATATGAATCATTTTTATATTATATGCATCCTATGAATCCTATGTATTACTCGCAGAGAAAATGAGTCACCTCTATGGAACCCATAAAAATCAATGTCTATTCCATTTAGTCGTTGTTGATTTTTTTAAAGATCTAGATTAATAATTAGAGCAGGTGAATTGGAGTACATTCATGCCAGAAAGAGATACTGGGACAGTATTTTCATGTGGAGAAAGTATTCCTAGCAGAAGAGAAGTAGGAAGATGGGTGCTGGTTCTCAGGCAGTCATGCTGCCATGGCGGTCAGTATCGGTCCCAGGCAGCTCTGTAGCAGTCCTGAAGAGAATATCGGGATAAATAAAATGTGTGAAGGTAGAATAATAATGATAAATTTTATTTCTTGTGACAAGCAGGGACTGTTGACTCTAATCATTTGAAATTAGAGGTGTCAGGTAACCACAAATCAATGAAAAATATTGTAAACTGTTGTCAGTATATAGGAACTGTTCACCGTGGGCCTTCACTAAAGTAGGCTAATCTGAGTGCTGTCTAACTAGTTTTCATATAAGTCCACAAGTGCCTATAAAATTTTTTAAAAAGCATATTTCTTCATTTTTGGGGAAAAGATCAAAGTGCCATTGCTCAATAAACATGGTTATTTGTAATATCCATGGGATCATAATAAGTGATATTTCTTTTTGTGAAGATTTTTCAAGCATTTCAAAAGAATGGGAAATAAGTTTCATAATTGAATTAAGAAGGTACAAAGTAATGTGTGTACTATTTCATCACACATTTGGAAACAAAGAAATCAGTAACTGCAATTCCTGCCCTAGTTAGAAAATCTCTAATCAAAATTGCCCCTGAGGCCATCCCTGGAGTAGAATCGAGAGAACCATTGTCTTGGTCTGCACTGTGAATATGGGGTTCATGTCAAAATTATTAAACCTTTCACATTCTTCCTATGTTGTTAGCAAAATGGCAACATTTGTTAAAAAACCAGAAATTTTCTAAAAAGTACTCACAACAGGAATATAGTTACAGGAGCACACATAATTAAAGGACACCCACCTTGAGAGAATAAATTGAAAGATTTATTACCATTCTAGATATTGAGCTTCTTTACATTAAATTTAGTAAGAAAAAAAAGACTATCTTCAAAGCAACCATTATTTATGCAATAACACATTACTAAGGCTTTAGATTTCTTTACAAAAAATTTTTTTGAGTAATGGGTGCAAACACAATCCTGACCAAAAGATCACCTGGATACCAGCATAGAAAATGAAGCTAGACGACTACCATACACCACACACAAAAATCAATCCAAAACTGATTTAAAACTTAAATAAGGTCTGAACCTGGAAAACATCCAAAAGAAAACATATGTGGTGAACTCCTTGGAGATAACTTTTTTGATTTAACACCAAAAGCAGACATAAATGAGATGACATAAAATTTTTAAATATCTGCACAACAAAGGAAATAATGAAGAAAATAAAAAACAATCAATAAGATAGGAGAAAATACTTGCAAACAATTTGTGCAGAGAGGTTAATTTCCAAAATATGTAAGGAACCTCTGATACTCAAGAGCAAAACAAATCACCCAGACTGAACAAAACACTTGCATAGATATTTTCTAAAAGAGATATATAAATGGTCAACAGGTAAACAAAAAGGTGCTCAATGTCACTAATCAGTAGGAAAATGAAAATTAAAGCACAATAAGATATCACCTCACTTTGTTAGGATGCATATTATATAACAAACAAAAAATAAAGAATTCTGATAAGGATACGGAAAAAAGAGATCCCTTACACATTGTTGGTGGTTATGTACAGTGGTGCAGTCACTATGAAAAATTATATGAGTTTTCGTTAAGAAATTAAAAATAGAATTGCCATATGATTTCAGCTATAGCTCTTCTAAGATATATTTAAAGGAAATAAAATCTCTCAAAGATATATCTGTATTCCTCCCATGTTCATTGCAGAATTATTCAAAATAGCCAAAGTGTGAAAATAACCTGTGTCCATTGATAAATGAGTGGATAAAGAATGCGTGTGTATGTATCTGTGTATATACATAATAGAGTATTACCGTACATAGACATATGAAGAAGGAACTAATGTCTTTTGCAAAAACATGAGTGAAACTTTAAGGTATTTTGCTAAGTGACACAAGCCAGACAGAGAAATACAAACACTGCATGGTATCACTAATACATGGAATCTTAAAACAATTTTTAAAGTGAGGTCATAGAAACAGAGTGTAATGGTGATTGCCAGGACCTAAGGAGTGGAGAAAATGTGGAGAGCCTGGTAGAAAGATACAAATGTTAAGTTATAAGATGAATATGGCCTAAGGATTTAATGTCTAATATGGTGACTATAGTTGATAATACTATATACTATAATTGAAATTTCCTAAGAGAGTATAATTTAAGTGTTTTCACTTAATAACAAGTAAATATGTTATGTCTTGAAACTGTTTATTAACTCAATAGAAATACTGTAACAATGTATACATATAACAAATTATCATGTTTTACAGTTTAAATATATTACAATTATACCTCAACAAAGCTGAAGAAAAAATGTACCACCTGGTAAGTGGTATACTTTGGAGACAGGGAAATGGAGCAAATCTCTGTGCCTTCTTTTCAATTTTCTTGTAACCCTAAAACACACCCAAAAATTGACTTAAAAGTCTATTAATATACTTAAATTAAAAAAAATAATAAAACATATTTGTGAACATGCTCAAAACGAGACAAGTCAAAGCTTAGGAGGGACTGTGTCAATGGACACTCATTGATTTTAGAAAGATGCACAAAAGAAGCAATTAATGGAGATAATTTTTCTATAACAACTATAAACTGTTAAACAACATACCTAGATGTGCATATATAATATGTCTATATAAAACATACATAAATATATACATACAAATAGGTGGATATCTATGTATCATCTATCTAATCTCTTACTATATGCCAAATCAACAGCAAGTTTTCTCAACTAAAGAAGAATTCCAGTTTTAGGGGTTAAGGAGCAACTGTGACAGAAACAGAGTGTTAGAGTCTTCAGGGGACAGAAGAGTTAAATTTCATTATGTAACCCTGAGAATATTCATAACTTTCCTAAGAGAATGAAAGGAATTAACAATGACCAGTCAATTTATTTATATTCATAAGTTTAGCAAAAATATTTGTTATCAAATATAAATCAGAAATTGTCTTTTATAAGTATTTCATCAGGAATATCCAATAGTGATATTTTGCATACTTCTATTGCCACATTAATTTCAGAGCCTCCTCAACACTGAAAACAGTATTATTAGTTCCTTCAATTCTATTAAAATTTTAGAACCAATTCTAGTATTCTAGAAAACCCAGAAACTATTTAGGAAACTTACCTTTATGATTTTGTTCCCTTACAATCACTCCTGCTACAAAAATCTGAATTAGGGTTCTCCAAAGAAACAGAAAATGTACACATAATTGCCACTGTTATAACATTATTGGTAAAAATATGTGTCTATCAGAAGGTGAGAAGTAAATGTGACAAAAATTCAGAGACTTTCAACTGCAGTAAAATTTCTAGAAATCAAGTGAAGTTGTAATAGCATCTGTGTCCTAACATGACAGAAAAAGAGCCCAATTTTTCACGAACCTCTTTGGATTCTTGGAAGCTGCACATTCTCCTTTGGATTTACTACTCCACATCATGGACCAAGGAACCCCAAAAGCTTCTAATTTTGTATGAGGCCCAAAACATAAAGCCCTTAGGAGATGAGCAAGGAGAGGAGCATTGTTTACAACAGACAAGATTTGCAAGCAGTCCAAGTGTCCCTCAGTAGATGAGTGGATAAAATAGCTATGGCGTACTTACACAATGGAATAGTATTCTTCCATAAAAAAGAAGAAAATTTTACCCTTTGCAACAGTATGGATGGACCTGGATAACATTAGGCTAAATGAAATGAGCCAGTCAGAGAAAGACAAATACCATATGATCTCACTCATATGAGGAATTTCATAGATAGAGAGCTAGCTGACAGCTCTGGGCATGGGGAAGGGAGAATGGTGGGGAGGGCTGGGAGGTAGAGCGATCAAGCAAAAAAGAAAACGAACTCACAGGGACAACAGTGTGGTGATTGCAGCGGCAGGGCATGGGTGGAGGTGGAAGAGGGTACGAGGGGGATGAATGGTAATGAGAAAAGTACAGCAAAAAACAAACTGTTAAAGTAAGTAAAAGAAAATAGCTTTTAAATACTGTATATCACAGGAACATAAAAATGCTAAACTTGAAGATTACTTTTAAAATACATATTTCCTATTATGTATTTGCTACATTACAAGGATACTATACTTATGGAAATTAAATAACTTCAATCCTCCCAGGCTTTATAATAAATTATATGCACACTAGATAGTAGATAATAAATATGTACTGATGTCCATTGGGAAGTCTATTAAAATTCTGTGTATAAATATATTGTTAATTAGTTTAACAATTATATCTATGAACACATAATTACCGATTCAATTTGAAACTTTCTATAAGTAATTGTCAAAATAGTCAAATAACATAGAATTTTTAGCAGGTACATGAAGAATTTTTCACATTGGTATTGGGGTGTAGAATATAAGTATAATAATAATAATAATAATAATAATAATAATAGGTTGTTTTGGCAAAAAGTAAAACCCTTAATTCACAAGGTTAAAAAAAAGTAGGCTTAGTTACATTCAATGTTCAGTAATTCTGTGAACAATTCAGTTGCATTTTGTCAAGGATGTGGGGTAGCTTAAAGCCAGGAAGACAACCAGGGTAATATCACTATGTGATTTAGTTCAACAAGTTTTAATGATTAGTAGTAATGATTAGTGGTAATGATTCTAAGAGAGCCATAGGTAAAATTTCAAAGTGGAAATACTTCCCAAAGATGATCTGGCTGGATTTAATTTTTATGTTCTTTCCTCCAGCTCTTCTGCTTTCAGTGATTCCAATTGTTAAAAAAATACACTTCTATCCTTTCAGGTAGTAAGTACATTTATAATATTTTAGAGGAGACCAGGTGCATAAGGAACCTTGCCAAAAATATTGTTAAACATGAAGTTGCCATTTTAATAAGTCAAAAGAGAATAGGATATTGACAATTTTGTATGTTTTAATCTACTGTGACCATATAAAAATTGTGCACTTTGAACAAAAAGATCACACAAGATCATCATGTCCAATTTTCAATTTCAGGTAAGGAAAATGAATTTCACCATGATGACATGGCTTATCCAAGATCTCAAAATAAATGATGTGTATACATAAACATAAATTCCAATAAAAGTAGAGGAGATCTTGTGATCAAGACAGAGGCATAGGTAAACATGGATAGCCTCCTCACACAACCACATCAAAATTATACCTAAAATATACAACAATCATCACTCAGATTCAGTTGAATGGAAGTCTGACAACTACAAAATTAAAGAAACCACATCCATCCAGACTGGTAGGAGGGGCAGAAACATGGAGTGGGCTGGTCCCATACCCATGAGTGGTAGATAATAAACTAGGAGCAGTATCTTGGGAGTGAGGGCTCCCAAACCCACACCAGGCCCTCCAGCCCAGGGTTCCAGTGCTTAGATGATAACTCCCCATAACTTCTGGCTGCAAAAATCAGAAGGGATTGAATCAGTGCAAGAAACTACTGAATTCCCAAGCAGTTCCACTTAAAGTAACTGTACATGGGCTTACACAGACTCATTCACTCTGAGCTCCAGCACCAGGGTAGCAGCTTGAAAGGTACCAGTGGCATACAGGGAGGAACTGAAGTGTCTGGCATCAGGGTGAGAACTGGGGGACAGCTTTCCCCCAGACAGAATAGCATGTAGAAGCCATTGTTCTTTTTCTGAATGCCCCCGACAGGCTGGTGCCATATCTGAGATTCCATCAACTTGACTTACATTCTTTGCTCCACTTTGGCAATTTCCTGAGGCTCTGCCTCATCCAAATTATGGTCCCACCCAAGCTGTTAACATTGACTTTACCACGAAAATGGCTAGTCTTGGCTCGTACTTCACATCTTCCTAAATACTCTCAAACAAGCAACAGCCAGCCTCAATGAACCTCCAGCCCCTGTACCTCTTGCTAAGGGACACCAGGCCTGGCACTATCAGCACCAGCCTAGGTTCACGGTTTGACGTCTCCTGGGAAGCCCCGCACAAGTAGCAGCCATTTGCAGATTGCTTTGTAACTCATGCTGGGTGGCCCAGGGCAGCCACCACACATATGATGGCTGAACTTGGCCTGCACTGACCGTGAAATCCCAGAGCCTGTACACACAGTAGACAGCTACAGACGATGTTGGAGCACCACCACCTTGCTCTTACATAGTTGATCCTCCACAGATGGTGGAGGTTGGTTTTCAGCGTTCATAGTTAGACCTTGCAGTGGACTGAGCCTGGGTATATCCCTTCCATTGGCTTGCCAATAGCAATCAAGGCTCAACTACATGAGAAGGGTATACTCAGCTTACATGAGGGGTTTAACTTGAGTACCCAGCTTGGTGATAGTGGAGGCTTTGCTACTGGACCCTACAGGAAAGCTACTATTTAGGCCATGCTACCAAGACAGGGAGGCATTGCAGCTCTACATAACACAAAGAAACAAACACAGGGAAGCTGCCAAAATGAGGAGACAAAAATACAAGGCCCAAATGAAAGAACAGATCAAAACTCCAGGAAAAAACTAAATGAAATAGAAATAAGCAATCTATCAGATGCACAGTTCAAAACACGGGTTATCAGGATGCTCAAGGAACTTAGTATCTAATGGCATAAAAAAGATTCAGTCAAAAATGAAAGATACACGAATTGAAATAAAGAACAATTTATGGGGAATCAACAGTAGATTAGGTAAAGCTGAGAATCAAGTCAATGATTTTGAACATAAAGAAGCAAAAAACAACCAATCAGAATAAGAAGTAGACAGAATAATAATAATAAAGAAACAATGACAGTATAAAGAACCTCTAGGATAACTTCAACTGTTCCAACCTTCACATCATAGAGATGTTAGAAGAGAAGACAAAAAGCAAGAAATTGGAAATCTGTTTGAAAAAAATAATGAAAGAAAATTCCCTAATTTGGTGAAGGAAATAGACACACAAGTCCAAGAAGCAGAGAGTTGTAAATAAAATGGAGTCAACGAGGCCTTCACCAAACATATTATAATTAAAATGCAAAAGGCTAAAGATAAAAATATAATCCTAAAAGCAGCAGGAGAAAAGAAGATAGTGCCCAACAATAGAGTTCCCATAAGACTGTCATCTGATATCTCAAATGAAACTTTGCAGGCTAGAAGGGACTGACAAGAAATATTCAAGGCATAAAAGCAGGGACCTACAGCTAATATTGCTCTATTCATCAAAGCTATCATTTATAATCAAATGGCAGGTAAAGACAATCATAGACAAGGAGAAACTAAAGAATTTCATCATCACCAAACCAGTATTATATGAACAATGTTAAAGGGACTTGTTTAAGGGAAAAAAAGAGATCAAAACTATGAATTGGATGGCAATAAATGTATATCAATAATTGAATCTAAAAAATAAACGAAGCAAACACAAACAGAGATAGAATCATGGATCTAGAGAACATTTGATGGTTGCCAGATGGGAGGAGAATTTAGGGGAATGGGTGAAGAGGTGAGGGGTTAAGAGCTACAAATTAGTGCTTACAGAGTAGCCATGGGGATGTTAAATACAGTATAAGGAATGCAGTAATCAAAGAATATATACACATGACCTGTGGACATGAAAAATGGTGTGGGGATTGCCTGAGGGAGTGGGAAAGTGCTAGGTAGAGGAGAAGAAAGGAGGGAAATTGAGACAACTGTAGTAGCATAATCAATAAAATATAACTTAAAAAGACTAGAGGGATGATGAATAAAACACAGAGCAATGTGTATGCCACAGAAATTAATCTCTTTAGAAATAATTTAGGCAGTGTTTATTGGTTTATAATGTGATTTCTGAGTGTAGTAGATATGAGGATAGAGACTATATATTAAAGATATCTATATATCTGAAAATGTATCTAACTTTATGAATTTAAACTACATTAATTTGGAAAATGTGATTGATTATTAGTAAAAGACTAATATGGTGTCCTTCCTAGTATATTTCAAACTATATGATATAGAAATGACACTGATTTTTAAAAATTTATTTTATTATGCTAGCTTTTATGTTTGAAAAAATTGCATTTATTTATATAATTGTTATTGATTTATTGCTGCCTGTGAACAAATAACTCCCTGAAGGTACTATGAATATAAAATGTAAAATCCGTGTATCTACTTCTTAAATATCTAATAGTATGTGGTTTTTCTTAATAAGATACTGAACCAGTATAAATCACTGACTATACAATGTCCCCAACCAAAGACATAAATCATGGATATAAGAATAAACTTTGAGATAAGCATGGGAAACAGATGATTTTACTGAAATGTGATTGGGAGGTAATTTCTTTAGACTATATATATCTGTGTGAGAATAATACAGGAAAGAAACTTTTAGTTCTGCTTTTCATTATAGTTCACCTTATTTTAGAATATATCTTTGTTGTCTGCTTTTAGGAGATTTAGCATTAAAATCAGGACAATTCAGAAAGTGAGAAGCTGAAAATATGTATGTGTGTGATTTGACTAGCTTTAGAAAGACTATATACTACCCCCAACAATCTGCACACAATTTGAGCAATCTAATCACTGACAGTGGTTTTTGCATCTGGATGCATTTTGGAGTCAACTTCACACTTTTTAAAAACTTGTACACATGCTACATACCATACCATTTAAATTGAATATCTTAATGAGATACAGTTGTTAGTGCTGTTTAAGCTCACCATATAGTTTCACAATTCATTGGGAATTTGAGAAATACTGAAAAGAAGTACCTCTACCTAATGCTGTTTATCTTTGAAAACAGAAAAAAAATCCCACTCCAAAGAAAATACTTTGTGAGATGAGGAAGAACAAATAAAGTTTTCTCATCCATGGGGCTTTTTATTCCAGAAATTATTTTCACGTAGCTCTTTCTCTGTAGCTATATATAATATTGATACAGACTATAGTGCATGTTGTGGTCCTTATCTAAATTCACTGCAAAAAATAGGAGCCCACATATAAATCAATAAGCTACCTAAGGAATATCTTTATTTCAAAAATATCTACAAGCTGGATGAATCACAGGTTCAATAAGAAATAAATATGTTGGCACTTTTGAAAAACAAACAATAAACTATCATAAACTAAATACAATAAAATAGTATCATATGTAATAAATACAATAAAATGCACTAATTAGTACCATGATATGTAAACAGAAAAAGAAATATTTAATACCAAACCAAAATATTTATTTATGGGAATAGTAGAGCTGATATAAAGAACATGGTTGATGGGGAAGTTAGAGAATGTTTACCCATGGAAAAAATAGAAAGTTGAAATATCAGATTTAAAAACTCCAGCAGAATTACCTAGAAAAGAGAAGTCAAACACTTCTCCAAAGAATACACAAAGAGGGCCCAGAGACATATGAAAAGATGCTCATCATCACTAGCCATTAGAGAAATGCAAATTAAAACCACAATGAAATACCAATTCAAACCTGTCAGAATGGCCATCATAAACAAATCAAAAAATTAGTGCTGGCAAGGCTGAAAAAGAGGAACCTTAGTACACTGTTGGTAGGAATGCAGACAGGTGCAGCCACTGTGGAAAACAGTATGGAATTTCCTCAGTAAACTAAAAATGAAACTGCATTTTGACCTGGCAATTCCATTGCTGGGATTATACCCTAAGAATCCTGAAACACCAATTCGAAACAATCTGTGCACCCCAATGTTCATAGCAGCACTAGTTACAATAGCCAAGTGCTGGAAACAGCATAAGTACCCATCAGTAAATGAGTGGATCAAAACACTATGGCTCATTTACACAATGGGATACTATGCAGCAGAAAGAAGGAACTTCTAACTTTTGTCACAGCATGGATAGAACTGGAGAATATTATACTAAGTGAAATAAGTCAGGTAAAAGACAAATACCATATGATCTCACTCATAAGTGGAATTTAATGAACAAAATAAATTAACCAACAAAGTGGAGCCATGGGAGTGGTAACATGGAGAAAATTGAAGGTGACTGGAGGAGAGGGACAATGGGAACAGTGGTGAGGAGAGGGGAAGGGAACTAGATAAAGATGTGTATGAATGACCCATAGACATGGACAGTGGTATGGGAATTGACCATGGGAGTGTGAGTTGGATGGGCAGAGGAAGGCAAAAAGGAGGGCAGAGAGGGAAGGATTGGGAAAGCTGTAATAGAACAATTAAAAAAAAATGTCCATATCATCCCAAGCAATCTCTAGTTTTAATGTAATTCCTATCAAGATACCAATGTTGTATTTCACAGAACTAGAACAAATATTTCAAAAAAATGTATATGGAACAACAAAAGACCCCCAAAGCAACAGCAATTTTGGAAACAATAGCAAAGCTGGAGGAATCACATTACCTGATATCAAACTATAATATAAGGCCATTCTAAATAAAACAGCATGGTACTGGCATAAAGACAAACATATAAGTCAATGGAACAATATAGAGAGTCCAGAAATAAAACATGCCTTATAGTCAATTAATATTTGACAGAGGAAGCAAAATATGCAATGATTATTCAATAAATGGTATTGAGAAAGCTGTACAGATATGTGCAAGAATATGAAACTAGACCACCTTCTTTTGCTACACACAAGAATAAATTCAAAATGTATCAAAGACTTAAATGTTAGACCCAAATCCATTAAAAGTGTAGGAGAAATCAGGCAGTAAAATCTTGGACATTGTTCGCAGCAACATTTTTTTCTGATGTATGATCTCTAGCAAGGGAAACAAAAGAATAAATAAACAAAAGGGACTACATCAGATTAAAAAGTTTTTGTACAGCAAAGGAAACCAAGAAAATGAAAAGACCACATACAGAATGGGAGAACATATTCACTGAAATATCTGATAAGGGGTTACTATCCAAAGTTTATGAAGAACTTTTAATACTCAACACCAAAAAAAAAAAAAAAAAAAAAAAAAAAAATCCAAAAAAATATGGGTGAAGTACCTGAATAGGCACTTCTCCAAAGCGGGCATATGGGTGTGTAATAGGCATATGAAAAGACACTCAACATGACTAATTATGAGTAATATGCAAATTAATGATACATTGAGATATTACTATACTCTTGTCTGAATGGCTATCATCAATAAATCAACAAACAACATCTGCTGGTGCAGATTTGGAGAATGAGGGAACACTTCTGGACTATTGTTAGGAATGCAGATTGGTGCAGCCACTGTGATGTCTTTTCTTATAAGATCACTGAATCTTATGACACCAGGATCCCACCTATGATCTTTTTCAACCTAATTACTTACACTAAAGCTCAACCTCAAAATATAGTTACATTGGGGGTAAGTGCTTCAACATACTAAATTGGGGGTGGTGGAATGTTCAGTCTAAAACAATTTTTTTGAATTTAACTATTCTCTCCACAAGGCCAACTGTAAGAAATAAAGACTGTAATTTAAAATTATACCATATTTATAATATAAAATAAACATTTTCAGATTAAAAACAGTAAACAGTCCTTTAATTATTTCACTTCTAAAATAACGTCAAGTATAATAATTAATAAACATCATTGTTTATATATAAGTGCTAACTGAGAATAATTTTATTGCAGTAGCTATTTCTTTAAAGGTTAAAAAAAAAACTGAGTAAATGAAAATATAGCTTCACAGAACTGGAAATATTGTAAACCAAAGCTGTAAAGTGTATTTGTGAATGTGCATGTATTTATGTATGTACATAACCAAACAAATGTATGTATAGGAAAGTAATTATACATACATATATAACCACATAGATATTAACATATTCCATAGTATTTTCAACATAAAATTGTAGCATTTTGTTTCCCTTCCACTACTTATGTTCTGAATAACTTCACATGCAAATGCAAACTCTTATGCACACATGAAACTTTTGAAAGTACTGTTAAAAGATTCATATCTTTATATAATTGTTAATAATCAAAATATTCAACTCTATTTTAGACTTCTTTTTAAAGTCATAAAATTGTATAATGCTGATAAGAATACATGCACTGATTTTAAAGTTATTTTGTACTAGTGTTCATATCCTATCATAATTCACTGTGCTTTATTGTGATTTATTCTGCAACTGGTGATGCCTCAGAGTGTTTTAGTTTTAAGGTAAAATTTATATTCATAACACTTGTCTCTAAGTTTCTTCTATCAGGAAATTAAACCCACATAGTTCTTACATGTTTAAGGACAAGAATGCACATATTCAGGGTACTCTGATCATAATCTTATATAAGAATACAGCTTGGCCAAATTAAGGAGTATATGTAAGCCTTTGATTTTCATCTGATGAAATGAGTAAATAAAATATATTTTAAAGTACAACCCAAGCACAAGCAACTGTGTTAAGCATAAATTTTTGAGAAAAAAAAAAGACATTACATTTGCCATTCAGTTCCATTATTCAAAGTAACTGGATTTTTATATCATATTTTATATCATAGCCTCTGTATGCAATATTAGTTCTCAACTCAATTTTTATATAAAATAATTTTTCTTCTGTATTCTGGATGATATATATCTAGCTTTAGTGCATACTGACATTGTTATCCATTCCATTTCAGTTCTCATATGTTTCCTTCAGACAACTGATGGACATGTACAATGTTACCTCAAAACTATTTTATTTTATTTCATACTGTAATGTCAGTGTTTCATTATAATATACTATTAAATCAAAGTATCCATTATGAAGCAAATATCCTGATGTAAAATTATGCAAGTATTTCTGGGCTCTCTATTCTGTTCTATTGATCTTTGTGTCTGTTTTTATGCCAATACCATGCTGTTTTGATTGCTATGTATGGCCTTGTACATATATATATCAATATAGTTTGATATTAAGTGATGTGATTCTCCCACCTCTGTCCTTCTTTCTCAGCATTGCTCTTTCTATGTGAGGCCTTTTGTGATTCCATATAAATTTTTGAAATATTTGTTCTAGTTTTGTGAAATGTCATTGATATCTTGATAGGAGTTTTGTTGAGTCCATAGATTGCTTAAGGTAAAATTGACACTGTAATTATGTTAATTCTTCTTATTTATGAACACTGTATGTTCTTCCATTTATTTGTATCTTCTTCAATTTCTTTCTTCAGTGTCTTTTAATTTTTCATGTACAGGTCTTTTACATCCTGGATTAGATTTATTCCTAGGCCTTTTATTCTTTTTGGAGCAATAGTGAATGGGATTGTTTTCTTAATTTCCCCTTGTGATAGTTCATTACTGGTATATAAAAATGCACCTGATTTCTGGATATTAATTTTGTTTCCTGCTACTTTACAGAATTCATTTATCAGTTCTAGTAGCATCACACTTTATAATCAATTAATATTTTACAGATGAAGCAGATACATTCAATGAGATAAAAATAATCTATCAATAATTGGTGCTGGGAAAATTGGACAGATACATGGAGAATATGAAACTAAACCACCTTTATACACCATACACAAGAATTAATTCAAAATAGATTAAAGGCTTAAATGTTAGACTCAAAACCATAAACATCTTAGAAGAAAACATAGGCGGTAAAATCTCATATATTGCTCATAGTAATATTTCTTTTCAATCTATATCCTCTAACAAGAAAAACTAAAGAAAAAAATAAAATGAGACTACATCAAACTAAAAATGTTTTGCAAAAGAAAGAAAACCATCAACAAAATAAAAAACCCACGGAATGGGAGAACATATTCATTGATACAGCTGATAAAGTTAGTATCCAAAATTTATAAAGAACTTATAAAACTCGAAACCAGGAAAACAAATAATCCAATTAAAAAATGAGTAAAGTACTTGAATAGACACTTCCCCAAAGAGGACATACAGATGGCCAATAGACATATGAAAAGATGTTCAATATCACTAGTCATCAGTAAAATGCAAGCTAATACCACAATGAGATATCACCTCACACAGGTTAAAATTGCTGTCATCAATAAATCAACAAAAAGCAAGTGCTAGGGAGGATGTGGAGGATGAAGAAACACTTCTGAACTGTTGGTAGAAATGCAGATTGGTGTAGCCACTGTGAAATATAGTATGGAATTACCTCAAAAAAGTGAAAATGGAACTGCCTTATGACTCAGTATTTCACTTCTGGGAATTTATTTAAAGAAATCTGCAACACTAATTTGAAAGATCACAAGTAGTCTTATGATCATTACTACATTATTTACGATAGCCAAGGCTTCGAATCAGTCCATGTCTCCATCAGTAGATGAGTGGATAAAAAAACTATGGGATATTTACACAATGAAATACTACTTGGCCTCAAAAAGATTAAAATTTTACTGTTTGTGACAGCATATGTGGACCAGAAGAACATTATGCTAATGTTAGAGAAAGACAAATACCATATGATTTTACTCATATGTGTAATCTAATGAACAAACTGCACTAAGAACCAAGATATAAAGAGACTCATAAAGAGTAGGCTGACAGTTATTTGGATAGGGGTTAGAGCAAAAAAGAAAAATGACTCGTGGACATGGACAACAGTGTGGTTTCCATTGCAGGGTGTGTGTAGAGGTGGAAGAGGATATAAGGGGGATAAATGTTAATGAAAAAATATTTTAAAAATCTAAAAATAAATCATAAAAATAAAATAAAATAATGCAAGTATTGATACATAAGACTACTAAAAAAACTAAATTGAAATTATGTGGAGTTGATCGTGTCAAAATTCATTTTCAATAACTTTTAATTCCACAAATATAGCAACTTAACTTAGCTTTCTAATGGCTACTACTTAAAACTGGTTAATATAATCTGGATCCTCTGTATGTCCTCCTTGGAGAAGTGTCTGCCCAAGTCCTTTGCCCATTTTTTAATTGGGTTGCTTGTCTTCTTAGAGTGGAGTCGTGTGAGATCTTTGTATATTTTGGAGATTAAACCCTTATCTGAGGTATCATTGGCAAATATGTTTTCCCACACAGTCGGTTCTCTTTCTATTTTAATACTGTTTTCCTTGGCCATGCAGAAGCTTTTTATTTTGATGAGATCCCATTTGTTTATTCTTTCCTTTATGTCCCTTGCTTTAGGGGACATATCAGTAAAAATGTTGCTGTGTGTAATATAATCTACTTATCTATTTTTAAGGTACTTAAATAAAACAAAATTAAGCTGATTAACAGATAAAATCAAGCTGAGTTTCCAGCTCAACCACAAGATTCCAAGTTATTAAAATTTAGTCTTGCTCTTGTTTGAGAAAATTCACATCTAAGCTTTTTATATCCTCCAGAATGAGAATCCATGTATGAAAAAAATAATAAATCAATGAAGTTTCAGAAACATTAAAATTTTTACCTAGGAATAAAATTGCAATAAAAAATGAATAAAGTAAAACCACATTATCTAAAAGAAAGAATTATGTAATACTCTGAATCACACCATATGTAGTGTTTACTTGATATTTAATATAACTCCTTATATTAAATTAATTAGCATGAACATTTTCTAGTGGACATCTCAGTTGCCAGACTGTCCTCAAACCTATTTCCTGAGAATACCATATTCTTTAGGTGCTGCTGAAATGGTGTCTTAGTAAATTCTTTGGTATCACATGCCCCTTGAGTTTGTTTGCTTTTGGTTTGTTTTGAATTACATAGCCAGTGACTTCACATATTCTGCAAAGGTATACCCTAAGAGGTTCCACAAAAAAGAATTGGTATTTAAAATGCAAAGAAAAGAAAAAATGAATAAAATACAAGAGATGGAAAGAAATTTAAAAGATAATATTAACTAGCTTGAAAAATATTTTTTTACTTAATATCTATGTATTTAATAGATTATTAATGATTCCATGAATGGAAGTATTGAAGAGAAAATTTTGTGGAATAGGGGAAATGTGTGATTTCCATTGAGTCAGACTGATTAACCCTTACTGAGTGAAATGAAACACATATATAAAGCTACTTCCTCAAACTACTTTTCCCTTATATAATTGGATCTAAGCAAGTCATTTCAATGCAAACAAGTTTGACTGAAATTTGTAGTAATGAGAAACTTTATTTTTACTCTTCTTGAACATCATTTTAAATTCTTGGCATTCATTCATCATTTCAGGAATTCATAAAGTAATTGGATATAAAGAACAAAGAAAAATTTTATTCCAAAGATTTTATTTTTGTTTTGCTTGTAGAGATCTGATCATTATAGGAGCAAATGGAATTTTATATAATTATATAATCAGTGTAACAATATAAACAGAGGGTGAGCCAATAGATATAAATTAAAAGTTTCTCATGTTTTCTGGTAACAACTGAGACTCATTTCTCAACTCTATTCTTGGCCAGTGGATTCTCCTTAGAGCTTCATATTCAGAAGCAACTCTCTCTGTTATAATGGGCAAATTACAGCCCCTCTGTTTTTTGTCAAGATCCTTTGTCCATTATCCAAAAATTAAATTTGGTGCTTTGGTGCTATTTACACATAACTTACATTTTGTGGAGTACATATGGTGAATAGATGGGACCCATTGCTCTCAAACCAGCATCCCTGTACCACTCAAATTCTTGAAATTGTGCCAAAGGCGGAGTGAAGCCAAAAGGTAAATGTTGCTTATGTTCCTTGAATATTAGTTTCATTGGCATATGTAATGTCAACATTATATTTCCATTAAAATGCAAACATATTATTCAGTATGTACAATAGAAGGAAAACTAATTAAAGTAAAAGATGAGAATTTATGTATAGATTGACCCTTCAGCAGAGTATCCTACACTTCTATCCAAGCCTACAGTTCACTATGTTATTAAATAACATTGTGTTTTTGGCTGAAATGAATTTGGCTCCTTTGTCAAAGTTCAACCAGGAGAACTTCAATACAATACCATAAAGAAATTTCTGGGATCAATAACATAGAAGGTGTTCAACAGAGCTTAGAAGAAAAATACCGAAGAGAATACCAGATACTAAACCTGGGCTTTGTACGTACTTTGTCTATCCAAAACATTATTTTTTTTTTAAACAAACCTTTGTTAGATCCAAAATTTATTTTAAACCTAGGAAAACAAAAACAAAGCAAATTTGTAGATTATCTTAGAAACCTGAAAACTCATAAGATTACTACCAGAGTCTCTGAAGTCAGACAATCTATTGGTGAACCATGCACTCTTTTTTGCCACAGGCTCCAGTATTCACTATAGTCTTCCTCCACTAGCTTCATTCATTTGGGGTACTAGCATGAGATTCTATGTCCTTTGGTTCATAGATTTAAAATCATCGAGAAGGAGCCATACCATAATGATACAACTATACAAAAACCATCCCATACACCATACATACAACAATACCAACACTGTATATACACCACACAAATGCCAGTGGGGGGGGGGGGCTCCGCCGGCAGAGCCCCCACCCCATCCTCCACAGATGAGAATAAATCTACCAAGACATGATCTGCTTGGGGAGGAAAGGTGGCCGATCTCTCAAAGAAGAAGGGCCGGTAGCCTGTTCCTTAATGGGCTTTTATTGGGTTTATTTGCATAGGAATACAGGGCATATATGTAAAACTCATCAAGCATTGTCAGGCAGTAATGATCAAACAATAGAAAACATTCAAAGAAGTATGGGGGCTTATTTTGAATCAGGGTCAGATAGCTAAAGGGCCATAAAACTTTGGGAAAACAAACTCATTTATCATTGGACTCTTATCATTTAAATTGAGGGAATTAGCAAAGTAGGTTTCATAGGATTTTATGCATTCTTTCTTAGGCCTGATCGCTCCAGGGAACACTCCCTATCCAGCACAGGGTGGTACCCACCACCAGCATTGTTTCAGGCTTAAGGCATTGTTTCAGGCTTAAGTCAGGCAGGGGAAGTAAGGCAACCAAGAGATTAGGAGACTTCTTGCAGACAAAATGAGGTGCTCAGGCTATGTCAAAGCTGAGGGGCAAGGCTCCATCACCCCCTTTTTCTGTAGCCCCCCAAGTCCTTCCCTGGGGTCCTTTCATGACCAAGCCTGTCTTAGGTTGTCTCTCCCTTGAGGAAACTTACCCATCATTGGCTAACTGGTCATCTACTCAGAGTCAACCAGGGTGACATAAAGGGGGCAGAGGTGGTACCCCTGCCAGGGAGATAAGCTTTGTCTCCTTGATGGCTTATGTTCCCAAGGTCTTTTTACTCAGCCTTAGCCATGAAGTTTCTGGGTTACAGTTTCTGAAACCAGGCAGGGTGGTTTCCAATATGCTAGTGCAGCTACCATAACAGATTGTAACAAAATTGCCATTTGGCTATAATAAAATTATTAAGGGAACTCTCCCACAAGCACCATGTCTAGAAGGGAAGCCTTGCTTGTAACAAAATCTAAGCAATCTGCACACAGCTACCTATCCCATGGGTAAAAGAAGGAAGGCTCAAGAAGGGGGTACAAACATTTCATGACTCGCCATGTGTCGAACAAGAGGAGTCAAAGAAGTTAACAAAATGTGATGAATTGTTAAGGTCATTGAAAAATGAGGCATGATTAAAGGGAGATAAATTTGAAATGCTTGTTCAAAAATTCAGAATTTAACAAAAATATAGAGTGAAATACACACACTCACACACACACACATACTCTATTCCTACTCCAGAAAAATGTGAGGTAAATTTCGGTAGGATTAACTTTTAGTTTATTCCTGAGAAGGTGAGATTTGATCAGTGGAGCTATAAAATAATATTTTTTAGTAACAGGAAAACTACTTTCTTAGTTTCATAAAAGAGTTTTAGCATTTTTCAAAACCTTGTTGTAGGCAAATGATATTTGAAATAACCCTGTGCCAATGCAACTTCTCCTCCTTTGTGGTGAGGCACAATAGTTCCTGACTTCATTAAAGAAAGTAAGAATTAAAGAGAACAACCTGCAAATGATTTAATAAGCATTATTTCAATGCATTCTCTCTTTCTTTTATCTTCTAGCTGCATACTTCTTTGTTTATTAGGTTTCTGCTGGTAGGAAGATATCACTGAATGCTAATGTGTCAGTGTTTGCCTATTCAAGTTACTGCTTTAATGTCTCAAGTAGCCGACCAGTTCATTAATCAGAGCATTCAGGGAATTTATATTGCAGCTGGGATCCTAAGTGTAAGTGTAAAAGTGTCTATGCATAGACAGGTCATGGCTATGATTCCTTGTACCTTTTTATTTTTAATATTGTACTTGCCCTTGGTTCCTTTTTATTGTAAAATTAACAATTTTCTCCCAAACAGAACATAACTTTAAACATATAATTTTCTTGTTCAGTAAGATATTTTTAAGGTGAGAACTAGGAATATTAATGGTTGTCTGAGAAATAGTGTGACTGAGAAATGAGTGTTCCTGGAGCTATAACAGGTTTACATTTAATCACTTTTGTATCCAATATTCAAATCCATGCTACTGTCAAGTACATTTGTTCTGAGCCTCTTGCTGGTACATATATAAAAATTTAAAAATCAATGTAAAAGAAGTACTTGTGTTTTCTGTGACAGGATTTGTGAAGTTGTCATTTCTGAAAGAAATAAATAGAATATAACCCAAACAGACAAACCAAACAGAAACATTTTCCAGTTTTTACATTGAATCTGACTCTTTTTGCCATACAAACAGACTGAGATAATCAGGCAATTCAACATATCCACTTTCAGAAAATCTTGGACTTCAGTATTAGGCCTATCTAATAACTGTAAAATAAGAGTATATTTCCGAAGCTTTATTTTATTTGCATGCGATGCTTTCCCACAAAGGTAAAATGAAAAATGCTGAAACCACACAAAAACAAATAATAGAAAAATAAATAACAACAGCAAAATCTCAAAAAATCTGGAGGAAGATGGTGGCAAGGAAGGAGGGAAGAGATTATACTTCCTCCTACACTTGGGAGAAAAACCAAGCCGATCTACGGAGGAACAGAGCAAGCAGCCAACAATACCACAGCCTATGATCTTTACCACAGCCCTTTTGATCGCCTATAAAAATAGGAAATCAAGGATTGTAGCGGATATTGAAAAACCAGATGGTAAGAAGAGTACTTCAGGACAATAAGGTCCCTGGGATCAGCATGGGGACCAGGGCAGCTGCAGCTCCAGGCCCAGTGCCCTCCGGGTCTGCCACAGGGCTCCTAGGAGAGATTGGGGTCAACAGCACCCTCTCCGGCCAAACAAGGTTTGAACAGCACCGGGTAAGACCTGGTTGCTTGAAGGCACAGAGAGGGGAATAAGGACTAAGTGGCAAACACACAGGTGGTGTGAGCACCCTGGGAAGAGTGTGCACCCAAACCCGTGGGACCAGAGGCGGCCTGGAGAAGTGCGTGCATCCCGGGATAATGCATCTGTAGATCTCCATCTGCAACCCTGGGATAATGTGCTTTGTGGAAGGCCCAGAGCCCACACTCCTAAACCTGGGGAGAGCGTACGCTCCACAAGAGGCCAGGAGCCCACAAATGTAAACTCAGAGAGAGCACACTCTTAGGAAGGCCTGGATCACACACCCAAGGTCCTGTGGAGATGCGCCAGGCCAGCCCTGGGGAGAGTACAAGCGAGGATGACTGAGAGCTGAAAAAGAAGGGAGAAAAGTGATACCAGTCTCCCCTCATCCTGCTGCAGCCAGCAAGACCAAAACAACTGGTTTGGCCAGTTTGAAACCAGCAAGAGGTTTTTATTGTTTGTTTATTTGATTGTTTTTAACTAATTTTTTTTAAATTTTTATTTTTTTAATCTCTCCATTCCTTTTGCTTCACTTTCCTTCTTTCTTGTTTTATTTCTTCTTTGTTTCTTTCCAATTTTATCTTTTTTCCTTCCTTATTCGCTTTTTTCTTCTTTTTCTTTTTTCTTTTTAAATACCCACAAGTGAGACAAAAACATGTGGAACTGCAAAAAGCCAGAGATGGACCCAAAGAGGGGGCATCCCAACAGCAAAGACGGACAAATTTCACTTTGCTATTACAGGGAACCTGCAAGTTATTGCGTATTTGTATTATTATTTTTTCTTTATTCTTACATCTTTTATTTGAAGAGTGTTTTTGTATTCCTCTTCTTTCTGCTTAGTCTTCTTTGATTGTCTGGTTAAATTGTATCATTTTAAAGGTGTCCCCTGTTCTCTCATTCATAGTGTATTGCTAATTTACTGTCCTTCACTTCACTTGTGTTCCATTAGCACACTACTCAAGGTCTTATACTTCCTATTCTTGTTATCTAGATTTCATAGATACTGTCATATGATTGTTGCTCTAGTATTATTGTAAATAATACCATTCCATACAATTGCAAATACTACAAAACACCCCTCTCAGATCTTATCCCACTTCACAGTTTCCTGGCCTCTATTACTATAGTGGATAACTCTATTCTCTCACACATTATAATTTACTATCCTTTACTCTCACCTTACCTCAGAATCTGATCTCTCACTGCTTTATAGATCCAACTTGCAATACTTCCCTCCAAAACGAGAGTCTTATCTTCTTTCCATTCTTTCTAAAAAGTGGCTAGTTGGATGAAAGATCATGGTTAACACAATACATAGCCAAAGAATCTCCTATCTCTGCTCTACGAGCTGTTACTGTAAATATCATAGAATACTGTCTTGCTGTTTTAAATCATTTTGCCTCACCCCCCCCAACTTATCACAAAAAGGAGTAGGTAGAAGTTGTGAAAACCAGGATACCCAAAAGAGACTGCACCAATGAATCTCACAGGTATTCTACCACAGAAGTTCACACCATAAACCCAGAGAGTCAGAATAGATCAATTTAGGAAGCTGAGGCTAATAACAAGAGTCTCACAAGCAATGGGAAGACAAAGAAACATCTCCAAATGAAAGGAAAGGAGGAAACCCCAGAAAGAATGCTAAATGAAACAGAGGCAACTCGACTATCAGGTATTGAGTTCAAAGCAGTGGTTGTCAGGAAGCTCCATGAGCTCTCAATGAGCTACCAGAAACTACAGGGAAGCTATGATGAACTCACTGCAAACTATATCAACATGAAAAAGTAAATAGAAACTATCAACAAGGGCCAAGAGGAAATGAAGAATACAATTTCCGAACTGAAGAACACAGTAGAAGGAATCAAAACCATGATGGCTGAAGCAGAAGATCAGATCACTGAGCTGGAGGACAAAGTAGAAAAAAACACCCAGAAAGAGCAAGAAAAGGGAAAGAGGCTCAGAAAGAATGAAGAAGGACTAAGAGAAATGCAAGACAGTATGAAACATAATAATATCCATATAATAGGGATACCAGAAGGAGAAGAAGAAGAGCAAGGGACAAGAAACTTATTTGAAAAAGTAATGATGGAAAACTTCCTTAATTTGAGGAGAGAAAAAGTCACACAAATCCAGGAAACACAGAGAGTCCCAATCAAGAGGAACCCAAAGAGGCCCACCTCAAGACACACCATCATTAAAATGGCAACAATTGAAGACAAAGAGGGAATCTTAAAGGCAGCAAAGGAGAAAAAAGAAGTAACATACAGGGAGGCCTGATAAGGTTAACATCTGACTGCTTAATGGAAACGCTCCAAGCCAGAAGAGAATGTCAAGAAATATTCCAAGTAATGAGAACCAGAGACCTGCAACCAGAGCTTCTTTACCCAGCAAGGCTTTCATTCAAGATAGAAGGCCAAATAAGGAGCTTCCCAGACAAAAGAAGTCTGAAAGAGTACACCTCCACCAAACTAGCTCTGCAAGATATGCTAAAGGGACTGCTTTAAGGAAAGGAAGGAAGAGAGAGAGAGAGAGAGAGAGAGAGAGAGAGAGAGAGAGAGAGAGAGAGAGGGAGGAACGGAACACAGGTACAAAAATGGCAATGAATAAGTACCTATCCATAATAACCTTAAATGTAAATGGATTAAATGCCACAACCAAAAGACAGAGAATAGCTGAATGGATAAGAAAGAAAGACCCACACATATACTGCCTGCAAGAGACCCACCTCAGCACAAAAGAACTACACAGACTGAAAGCAAAGGTCTGGAAGTAAATTTTACAAGCAAGTACACAGGAAAAAAAAGTTGGGAGAGCAATACTCATATCAGACAAAATAGACTTCAAAAAAAGGGCCATAAAGAGAGATCCAGAAAGTCACTTCATAATACTTAGCGGAAGAATCAACCAAGAAGACATAAACATTGTAAATATGCATGCACCCAAAATAGGAGCACCAAAATACATAAAGAAAATCTTACAGGAATTCAGGAAAGATATTGACAGCAACACAATTAGAGTAAGGAATTTTAATGCCCTACTGTCAAAAATGGACAGATCTTCCAAACAAAATATCAACAAAGATATTGTGGCATTGAACAACACTCTAGATGACATGGACTTAACTGATATGTATAGAGAGAGAGCCCTTCATCCCAGAGAAGCTAAATACACATTCTTTTCAAATGCACATGGAACATTTTCAAAGATATACCACATAATAAGACACAGAACAAGCCTCAACAAATTCAAGAACATTGAATCATATCGAGCATTTTCTCCAACCACAAGAGATTGAAACTGCAAACTAACCCCAAGGAAAAAACCCAAAACACTCAACATCATGGAGATGGAATAGCACGCTATTAAATAATAAATGGGTCAGGAATGAAATTAGGGAAGACATCAAAAAGTTTCTGGAAACAAACAAAAATGAACTTACAACAACCCAAAACTTATGTGACACAGCAAAGGCAGTGCTGAGAGGGAAGTTCATAGCAATACAGGCCTACATAAAAAAGATAAAAACATTTCAAACAAAGAACCTAACCCTATGCCTACAAGAACTCAAGGAATAACAAAGACAGCCCAGAGCAAGTAGAAGGAAGGAAATAACCAAGATCAGAACAGAACTAAATGGCATAGAGACTAAAAGCACAATTCTAAGGATTGATGAATCCAGCAACTGGTTATTTGAAAAGATAAACAAAATCGAGAAGCCTTTAAACAGGCTCATTAAGAAAAAGGGAGAAGACCCAAATAAACACAATCAGAAATGAAAGAGAAGTATTACAGAGGACACCACTGAAATACAAAGGATTGTAAGAAATTACTATAAAGAACTGTATGCCAAGAAATTGAAAATCTAGGTGAAATGGACAAGTTTCTAGAAAAATATAATCTTCCGAAACTCAATGAAGAAGAAACAGAAAGCCTGAACAGACAAATAACAGCAGATGAAATTGGATCAGTAATCAAATAAACTTCCGACACACAAAAGCCCTGGACCAGATAGTTTCACAGGAGAATTCTACAAAGCATTTAAGGAGGAGCCAACCCCAATCCTCCACAGACTATTCCAAAAAATCCAAAATGAGGGAGGACTCCCAAACTCTTTTTATGAAGCCAGCATCATCCTAATCCCAAAACCAGATAAAGACACAACAAAGAAAGAAAAGTTCAGGCCAATATCGCTGGTGAACGTAGATACTAAAATCCTCAACAAAGTATTGGCAAACCGCATCCAACAATACATTAAAAAGATCATACACCATGACCAAGTGGGATTCATCCCAGGGATGCAAGGATGGTTCAATATTCGCAAAATAGTAAATGTAATACATCATATAAACAAAAGCAAAGACAAAAATCACATGTTCTTATCAATATATGTGGAAAAGCATTTAATAAGGTACAGCACCCATTTATAATAAAAACACTCAGCAGAGTGTGAATAGTGGGAACGGAGCATTCCTCAGCATAGTAAAGGCCATATATGAGAGACGTACAGCCAATATCATACTCAATGGGCAAAAACTAAAACATTTTCCACTAAGATCAGGAACAAGACAAGGTTTTCCACTTTCAGCACTTCTCTTCAATATAGTATTAGAAGTTTTAGCCACAGTGATCAAACAAGAAAAGGAAATAAGAAGCATCAAAATTGGAAAGGAGGAAACAAAACTGTCATTGTTTGTAGATGACATGACAGTCATTGTTTGTAGATGACATGACAGTGTACACAGAAAATCCTATATACTCAGCCAAAAAACTCTTTGATCTAATAAAGAATTTGGCAAAACAGTGGGATACAAAGTCAATATCCAGAAATCAAAGGCATTTTTGTATACCAACAATGAGACAGTAGAAGCAGAAATCAAGAAAAAAATCTCCTTCAATATAGCAAAAAGAAAAATAAAATACCTAGGAATAAACCTAACCAAGGAGGTAAAAGACCTGTATGCAGACAACTACACAACCCTGAAGAAAGAAATCATCAAGACACAAACAAATGGAAATGTATACCATGTTAATGGATCGGAAGAATTAACATCATCAAAATGTCTATACTACTCAAAGCAATTAACAGATTCAATGTAATACCTATTGAAGTACCAATGGCATATTTCACAGACATAGAACAAACACTTCAAAAATTTATTTGTAAGCATAAATGTCCCCGAATAGCTGCTGCAATTTTGAGAAAGAAGAGCAAGATAGGAGGGATCCCAATACTTGATACCAAACTGTATTACAAGGCCACTGTAATCAAAACAGCCTGGTACTGGTATAAAAATAGGCACATGGACCAGTGGAACAAAACAGAGAGCCCAGAAATAAACCCATGTCTCTACAGTCAATTAATATTTGACAAAGGGGGCAGCAACATAAAATGGAGTAAAAGTAGCCTCTTCAACAAATGGTGTTGGGAGAACTGGACAGCTACATGCAAAAAAAAAAAAAAAAAAAAAAAAAAAAGAGAGAGAGAGAGAGAGAAAAAGAAAAAAAAAAGAAAAAGAAACTGCATCACCAGTTTGCACGATACTCAAAAATAAATTCAAGGTGGATAAAAGATTTATATGTAAGCCATGACACCATTAAAGTCCTAAAGGAGAACACAGGCAGGAAAATCTCCAATATTTCCTGCAGCAACATTTTTACTGATATATCCCCTAGAGCAAGGAACATAAAGAAAGAATAAACAAATGGGATATCATCAAAATAAAAAGCTTCTGCATGGCTAAAGAAAAGTGTTAAAATAAAAAGAGAACCAATCATATGGGAAAATGTATTTGGCAGTGATACCTCAGATGAGGGTTTAATTTCGAAAGTATGTAAAGAACTCACATGACTCCACTCTAAGAAGACAAGCAACCCAATTATAAAATGGGCAAAGGACTTGGGCAGACACTTCTCCAAGGAGGACATACAGAGGATCCAGACACACATGAAAAAATGCTCAGTATCACTAGCTATCAGAGAGATGCAAATTTAAACCACAATGAGATACCACTTCACATTAGTCAAAATGGCCATCATAAACAAAGCAACAAACAGCAAGTGTTGGAGAGGTTGTGGAGAAAAGGGGACCCTAGTGTACTGTTGGTGGGATTGCAGACTGGTACAACCACTATGGAAAAGTGTATGGAATTTTCTAAGAAATCTGAAAATGGATCTACCTTTTGACCCAGCAATTTCACTGCTAGGATTATATCCTAAGAACCCTGAAACACCAATCCAAAAGAACCTCTACACCCCAATGTTCATAGCAGCACAATTTACAATAGCCAAGTGTTGGAAGCAACCTAGATGCCCATCAGTAAATGAATGGATCAGAAAACTGTGGGACATTTACACAATGGAATTCTATGCAGCAGAAAGAAAGAAGGAGCTCCTACCCTTTACAACAGCATGGATGGAACTGGAGAACATCATGCTAAGCGAAATAAGCCAGGCAGTGAAAGACAAATACCATATGATCTCACCTTTAATATGAACCTAATCAACAAAACAAACAAACAAGTGAAATATAACCAAAGATAGTGAAATAGAGAACAGGCTGACTGTGACTTGAGGGGAGAGGGGAGGGAATTTCATGGGGAAAGGGGAAAGGTTTACAGAAACAAGTATAAGTGATACATGGACAAAAAGTAGGAGGGTGGGTGGAAATGGTAGGGAGGTGGGGAGGGCTGGGGGCTGGGCTGGGATGGGAAGAAAAGACAGAAAACTTTACTGGAGCAACAATTAAAATAAATACCTCCCCTCCAAAAAAAAAAAAAAAAAAAAAGCAAAATCTCTTCAGTTAATTTAATTTAGGATATTTCTTTTACTGCCTATATTGCTACATTTCATTGAAAGATTTTTGGCATATTTAGGAATGACAGGTAACAAGGGTATGGTTAAATTTATATACTGTTTAAATTTCAACATTAAAACTTTTGTTTAATTGGAAATAAAAAATATAAATGATTCACAGATTTAAAAATGCAAAGGCAAGTGCAAAATGCCCCTGTGGTAATAATTTCATTGTTTTTTTAAAAGCATATAACCACAGCTAAAGAGCTGTCAGCTTGCTCTCTATGGGTCTGTCTCTATTTTTCTTGTTTTAGTTCAGTTTCTTCAGTAGATTCCACATATGAGTGACACTATATGCTATTTGTCTTTCTGTCTACAGTAGATGTATGTATACATATATATGTATATATATGGAAGAAAAATGCATAGTACAGGGAATGTAAGGTAACATATAAAATATATCTTAATATATTCTTGAACATATTTTTGTTTTTACTTTTTTTCTGACAAATATTGTCTGAGACTATGCTGTAGATGGATAAAAAAAGAAAAAATACAGAATCAATGGAAATAAAAAAGTTTTTCTTGAAAACTCAAGGATTGAAAACATCTATTTCATTGACTATTTTTGTATTTATTTGAATTTATTGAAATTCATTTTAACTATTTCAGAATATACACACTCTCTCTCTCTCTCTCTCTCACACACACACACACACTATTTTAAAGCTATTTTTCAGCTTATTAAACAGTTCCCATGAATGTTAGAAGGTTTTCCCTAAGGACTGGTTTAATTAATTTCAGTAATATTGTATACTCTTTTATCCATTAAATAAAACTTCAGGAGCATTCTTAATAAAAGCCCTAAGAATCACTTATTTTCTCTGTCATTTAATTTTAAATACCTTTCTACATAATTATTGGTGCTATGAATGCACTTTTTAAATCATCGTTTGAAGGAATTTGATCACATATGTAAGAATCATATGTATTCAGGTTAGCTCATTGCATCACCTTAAATATAATGCCTTCCTATACTCACCCAGAAGTGTTAATTATTATTTTACTGTGAGGGGGTCAAATGACATTTTAAAACATAAAACCAAGGGGGGAAAAAAAGGAAAAGAATTCCAGAGTCTGGTGTTAGAGCAAGCTGTATTCTTTTAAGGGGAATTTTAATGATTTCTTCATCTTCATTGATTTGCAAAATGTTTTTAAAAAATACTGTATTCTATCCTGGCTGGTTTAGCTGTACTGAGTGTAGGCTGTGAGCCAAAGGGTAGCTGGTTTGATTCCCAGTCACAGCACATGCGTGGGTTGTGGGCCAGGTCCCCAGTAGGGGGAACTAGAGAGGCAACCACACATTGATGTTTCTCTCCTCTTTCTCCCTCCCTTCCCCTCTCTCTAAAAATAAACAAATAAAAACTTTTAAAAAATAAAAATAAAAATATTTTATTCCTCTATTTTTTATTATTGTTCAAGTATAGTCATCTCCATTTTCCTACCACCACTTTCACTGCTCCACCCTCACTTCCCACCCTCATCTCTTCTTCCTTTGGCTTTGTCCATGTGTCCTTTATACATGTTCCTCGATAATTCTTCCCCTTCTTTCCCCCATTATCCCATTCCCCTCTCCCCTCTGGTTACTGTCAGTTAGTTCTTTATTTCAATAACTCTGGTTATATTTTGCTTGCTTCTTTGTTTTGTTGATTAGGTTCCACTTACAGGTGAGATCATGTGATAGTTGTCTTTTACTGCCTGGCTTATTTCACTTAGCATAATGCCCTCCAGTTCCATCCATGCTGCTGCGTAGGGTAAGTGCTCCTTTCTTTTTGCTGCACAGAATTCCATTGTGTAAATGTAACATACTTTTTTGATCCACTCATTTACTGATGGGCACGTAGGCTGTTTCCAGCTCTTGGCTATTGTAAATAGTGATGCTATGAACATTGGGGTGCACAGGTTCTTTTCAACTAGTGTTTCGGAATTCTTAGGTTGTAATCCCACAAGTGGAATTGCCAGATCCAAAGGCTGTTCCATTTTTAGTTTTTTGAGGAAATTCCATACTGTTTTCCACAGTGGCTGCACCAGTCTGAATTCCCACCAATAATGCATTAGGGTTCTTTTTTCTCCACATCTCCAACACCTATTGTTTGTTGATTTGTTTATGATGGCCATTCTCACCGGTGTGAAGTGGTATCTCATTGTGGTTTTAATTTGCATCTCTCTGATGGCTAGTGATGCTTATGTCTCTGCCAAAAGAAAAAAATATATTGTATTCCTTTTCTCCCTGTACCACAACTGTAAAAGGACAACTAACCAATGGCTAATCACTGACATTATCATTTGTTGTAAGTGCTTATTGACATTAATTTATTTTCTTGCAAAGAATGTCATTGCATTTCAGAGTGTAGATCATTTAACCTTCTATTCAAATAGCTTACTGAATAAAGTCACTTTAAAAGAGTGCATTCTTTTTTAAAACAATCATGAGTTCTTTCTTCTTTTTCTTTGAAATATAATACACTACCTCAATATTGACCCTTTCAAAGTATAAATTTAGTGGATTAAAAATCAGTTTTGCAATTATCACCAATGTAAAATTTCAGAAAACTTTCATCATTGCATACTCAGCAGCAGTTACACCCAATTCCCCCTTCCCACCTTCCAATAGAAACTACTAAACTACTTTCTATCTATGTAAAATTGCCTACTGTGCACATGAGTGAAATCATATGGTACTTGTCTTTCCCTGACTGGCTTATTTCAGTTAGCATAATGTTCTCCATCCAGGTCCATCCATGATATTGAAAGGGTAAACTGTTATATGTAGTCGAGTAATATCCAATTTTGTAAATGTACCATGGAAGTTTATACACTCATCTACTGATGGACACTTGAACCTCTTCTAAAATGTTGCTATTGTAAATAATGCTGCAGTGAACATAAAAGTGCTTATTCTTTTGAATTAGTGTTTCTGGTTTCTTTGGATCAATACCCAGAAGTGAAATCATTTAGTCATAAGGCAGTTCTATTTTTAATTTTTTGAGGTAACTCCATACAGCTTTCCATGGTAACTGCATTTTCACCAACAGTACACAAGTGTTCCCCATCCTCCACATCCTCACCAGCACTTGTTTTTTGATTTAGTGATGATAGCCATTTTTACCTGTGTGAGGTGATATCTCATTGTGGTATTAACTTGCATTTTACTGATGACTAGTGATATTGAGCATCTTTTCATATGTATTGGCCATCTGCATGTCCTCTTTGGAAAAGTGTCGATTCAAGTAACTTTTCATTTTTAAACTGGATTGTTTATTTATTTGGTGTTGAGTTTTATAAGTTCTCCATAAAATTTGAATAGCAACCCCTTATCAATGTATCAGCAAATATGTTCTCCCATTCTGTGTATTGTTTTGTTGATGGTTTCCTTTCTTTTGCAAAAATAAAAAAAAATAGTTTAGTGTAGTCTCATGTTGTTTATTTTTTTCTTTAGATTGCCTTGCTAGAGGATGTATGTTGGAAATAAATATTGCTATGAGCAATGTCTGAGATTTACTGCTTATGTTTCCTCTAAAGATTTTTATGGTTTTGAGTCTAACATTTAATCCATTTTGAATTTACTCTTGAGTATGGTGTAAGAAAGTGGTCTAGTTTTGTATTTCTCTATGTATCTGTCCAAATTTCCCAACATCATTCATTGAATAGATTATCTTTAGCCCATTATATATGTTTGCTTCCTCTATAAAATATTAATTGATTATATAGGCCTTGCATTACTAGAGCTGAAAAAGGAATTCAGTAAAGTAGCAGAAAACAAAATTAATATCCAGAAATCAGGTGCATTTTTGTATGCCAGTAATGAACTATCAGAAAGGGAAATTAAGAAAACAATCCCATTCATGATTGCTCCAAAAAGGATAAAATACCTAGGAATAAATCTAATCCAGGATGTAAAAGACACATACATGAAAAATTAAAAGATGCTGAAGAAAGAAATTGAAGAAGATACAAATAAGTGGAAGCACATACCGTGTTCATAAATAAGAAGAATTAACATCATTACAGTGTCAATTCTACCCTAAGCAATCTATGGACTCAACAAAATTCCTATGAAGATATCAATGACATTTCACAAAACTAGAACAAATATTTCAAAAATTTATATGGAATCACAAAAGGCCCCACATAGCAAGAGCAATGCTGAGAAAGAAGGACAGAGGTGGACAAATCACATTACTTAATATCAAACTATATTATAAGGCCATAGTAATCAAAGCAGTATGGTACTTGAGTAAAAAGACACAAGGTCAATAGAACAGAATAGAGCCCAGAAATACTTGCATAATTTTACATCAGGATATTTGCTTCAAAATGGATACTTTGATTTAATAGTATATTATAATGAAAAACTGACATTACAGTATGAAATAAAATAAAATAGATAGTTCTGAGGTAACATTGTACATGTCCATCAGTTGTCTGAGGGAAACATATGAGAACTGAAATGAGATGGATAACAATGTCAGTATGCACTAAAGCTAGATAAATATCATCTGGAATACAGAAGAAAAGTTATTTTATATAAAAATTGAGTTGAGAACTAATACTACATATGGAGTCTATGATATAAAATAAATAGTATCCAGTTACTTTGAATCATAGAACTAAATGTGAAATTCAAGGTCTTTTTTTCTTTTTTTTTTCCAAAAATTTATACTTTGCACAGTTGCTTGTGTTTGGATTGTATTTTTTTATTTTATTTTAATTGTTGATCTTGTACAGTTTTCTGTCTTTTACTCCCACCCCAGCACATCACCCCAGCCCTCCCCACCTCCCTCCCATTTCCACCCTCCATAGTTTTTGTCCATGTGTCCTTATACTTGTTCCTGTAAACCCTTCCCCTTTTATTTTTTAACCGCATTTTACTCATTTCATCAGATGAAAATCAAAGGCTTACATATACTTCTTAATTTGGCCAAGCTGTATACTTATATAAGATTACAATCAGGGTAACCCAAATATGTGCATTCTTGTCCTTAAACATGTAAGAACTATATGGGTTTAATTTTCTAATAGAAGAAACTTAGAAACAAGTGTTATGAATATAAATTTTACCTTAAAACTAAAACATTCTGAAGCATCACCAGTTGTAGAATAAATCACAATAAAGCACAGTGAATTATGATAGGATATGAACACTTGTACAAAATAACTTTAAAATCAGTGCATGTATTCTTATCAGCATTAAACAATTTCATGACTTTAAAAAAAAGTCTAGGACTTCCGGCCAAGATGGAGGCGTAGGTGGACACACTGTGCCTCCTCTCACAACCAAAATTAAGGACAACAAATATTTAGAAACAAACAAACAAACAAAAAAAAACGGAACTGATAGAAAATTGAACTGTACGGAAGTCCAACAACTATTCATCCAGACTGATAAGAGGGGCGGAGTCATGGCAGGAAAAAGTGGAGGTGCGGATCCAGGAACACAAGCAGCAGCAGCTGGCAGTTCCCAGGTGCACAGGCGGCAGCTGCCGGACCCCAGGAATGGGGAGGCAACTGTGCAGACCCAGTGAGGCCTCTCGGGATGGCTGGCTGACCAGGTGGTCCCACATTCGAACACGCAGATAATCCAGGCAAAGGGGAAGTGGTGGAAGGGACTGGAATCCAGGAAAGAGCGGAGCAGTTGCCATTGTTCCCTCTCAGACCCTGCCCCTACATACAGGGTCACAACCCGGCGACTGGGCTGCCCCGCACTGGGGAACACCTAAGGCTCCAGCCCTCACTACGTAACAGCTGAGACCAGACCAAAACCAAAACAAAACAAAATAACAACAAAAAAACCCACCAAAATAACTCAAATCAGAGAACAAATGAAAACCCCAGAGCCAATTCCTCTAAGCCATGAAGAGAGAGCCAACCTATCAGATGCACAGTTCAAAGCCCTAGTGATCAGGATGCTCACAGAATTGGTTGATTTTGCTCACAAATTAGATGAAAAAATGCAGGCTAGAATACGTGAAATGAAGGAAGATGCATGGGGAACCAATAGAGATGGGAGGAAAACTGGGACTCAAATCAATGGAGTGGACCAGAAGGAAGAAACAAACAACCAAACAAAGAACAAGGAAGAAACAAGAATTCAAAAAAATGAGGAGAGGCTTAGGAACCTCTGGGACATCTTTAAACATCCCAACATCCACATTATAGGGGTACCAGAAGCGGAAGAAGCAGAGCAACAAGTGGAAAAGTTATTTGAACAAATAATAAAGCAGAACTTCCTCATTCTGGCAAGGGAAATAGACTTCCAGGAAGTCCAGGAAGCTCAGAGTCCCAAAGAAGTTGGACCCAAGGAGGAACACACCAAGGCACATCATAATTCCATTAGCCAAGATGAAAATGAAGGAGAGAATTCTAGAAGCAGCAAGGGATAAGGGGACAGTCACCTACAAAGCAGTTCCCATCAGACTGTCAGCTGATTTCTCAAAAGAAACCTTACAGGCAGGAAGGGGCTGGAAAGAAATATTTGAAGTCTTGAAAGGCAGGGACCTACATCCAAAATTGCTCTATCCAGCAAAGCTGTCATTTAGAATGGAAAGGAAGATAAAGTGCTTCTCAGATAAGGTCAAGTTCAAGGAATTCATCATCACCAAGCCCTTATTATATGAAATGTTAAAGGAACTTATCTAAGAAAAAGAAGATAAAAAATAGAACAGTGAAAAGACCGTAACCTCACAGTTATTAGCAACCATACCTAAAACAAAAGCAAACTAAGCAAACAACTAGAACAGGAACAGAACCACAGAAATGCATATCATGTGGAGGGTTAGCAACAGGGGAGTGGGAGGAGGAGAGAGGGGGAAAAGGTACAGAGAATAAGTAGCATAGACGGTGGGTAGAAAATAGACAGGGGTAGGGCAAAAAATAGTGTGGGAAATGTAGAAGCTAAAGAACTTATGACACATGGACATGAACTAAAGGAGGGGAACGTGGGTGAGAGGGGGTGTGCAGAGTGGAGGGGAATGATGGGGGAGAAATGGGACAACTGTAATAGCATAATCAATAAAATATATTTTAAAAAGTCTAAAATAGAGTTGACTATTTTGATTATTAACAATTATATAAAGATATGAATCTTTTAACAGTACTTTCAAAAGTTGCATATGTGTATAAGAGTTTGCCTTTGCATGCAAAGTTATTCAGAACATGAGTAGTGGAAGAGAAACAAAGTGCTACAATTTTGTATTGGAAATACTATGGAATATGTTAATATCTATATGATTATATATGTATGTATAATTATTTTCCTATACATACATCTATTTAGTTATGTATATGCATATATACATAAATACATGCACACTCACAAATACAATTGACAACTTTAGTTCACGATATTTCCAGTTGTGAACCTATATTTTCACTTTCTCAGTTTTTTTAACTTTTTTTTAAATATAATTGGCGAGTTCATTTTTTTTTTCTTTTAGATTTTATTTATTTATCTTCAGAGGGGAAGGGAAGGAGAGAGGGAGAGAAACATCAATGTGCGGTTGCCTCTTGTATGTCCCCTGCCGGGAACTGGCCTGGCAACCCAGGCATGTGCCCTGACTGGGAATCGAACCGCCGCGATCCTTCGGTTCGCAGGCCAGCGCTCAATCCACTGAGCTACACCAGCCAGGGCAGTTTTTTTAACTTTTAAATAAATAACTACTGCAATAAAATTATTTTTACTTTCAGTTAACATATATATATATAAAGGTGTTTATTAATTATTATACTTGGTGTTAGTCATTTTATAAGTGAAAGAACTAAAAGACTTAGTTTTTTTTAATTTGAAAATGTTTATTTTATATTATGAATATGATATAATTATAAATTATAGTCTTATTTTCTTACATTGGCCTTAGGGAGAGAATAATTAGTTAAATTCAGAAGAAACTGTTTTGCACTGAACATTCCACCACCCCCAATTTAATATGTTGGAGCCCTAACCCTGAATGTCACTATTTTGAGGTTGAGCTTTAGTGTAAGTAATTAGGTTGAATAAGATCATAGATGGGACCCTGATGTCATAGGATTCAGTGGCTTTACAAGAAGAGACACCAGATAATTCTTTTGATCTAACAGTGCACACAAAGTGGTAATATGAACATATAGGAGATAAAAGCTGCCTACGAACCAAGAAAATATTGCACAGAATGGAACTTACCATGATGGTACCTTGATCTTGTATTGTTCAGCCTCCAGAACTGTATAAAATAAATTTCTGCTTCATAAGCTTCCCAGTCTGTGGTACTTTGTTATGGCAGGCTGAGTACACTGAAACAGAAGTAAATACACTTGATGAACATGAGATTTGAGTACTAGCAATACTGCTCTCCCCACACCAGACTTTGTGCACAGCTAATGTACTACATGCAGTCAAGGACTCAGAGCCTTCTGAATGGCAGTACTGTACATTTACATTCAGAGTGCAGATACCTCCATCCAGAGGCCTCTTTATCTGGAGTCCTGGGTCTCTGGAGCCTCTCTTGAGTGCTTCTACCAAAACTTTATTAGGAGAAAAGGAAGAACTTTGAGGACCCCTTTCTCTCTGTGACTCAGTACTCAACACATTCACGCCTAGCTTTTCTCCACTTTTCTGATGTCCACCCATGTATAGAAAATGGCAGTAAACTCTTCTCTGGTTCTCCTTGGCAGTGGAATTATTTCCCATCTCATCCGCCCACCATGAGTGGTGATAAATCTAACCTTCACTTGGCACCCTTCTTCAACATAAAGAGAGTGGGCATTTGTCTTTTCTTGCTTGTACTGTAACTTAACAAATATTTAATCAAATTATATATCTATATCTATATCTATATTTATATTTATATCTATATCTCCTTCCAGGTACCCTAGCATAAACTAACTTTTTATTTAGAATTTATAACTTTACTTAGAACAATGTTTAATCCCACTTAGATTTCCCTAAATATTAAAAGGTTTGCATAATCACATCTTTTAATTTGCTAGAAGTTTAACAGAAGAGTTGAGTCTTAATAATTTAAATATTCCATACCTATGACATCACTGTCATTGACAATTGCCAAAATGCCTTTTCAGTGAGACACCCAGAGTGATTTGCTGAACCAAGGGGGCTGGCTCAAATAGCCTGGGCTGTCTTAAACAGCCTGATGGAACCCTGCTCACCTCTTCATGAACTGTTTTCATTATAACCTCATTATATAAACTGAAATCTCCTTCCAGGGAGCAGAGATTTGCCACAATTTTTGAACATGTGATGTATGTATAGGCATGTTTTCTCATTGTGCATAGGCAGAAATGTCCCCACCTATGGATACTATAATGAAGCTCACCTCCATGTTTATGCACGATTTTCCTGAAAAAAAAAAAAAAAAAAAGCAGATCTGATCCATTATTAGAGTGATAATTCCTTTCCCCACCCCACCCCACACCCACATGTCCTTGCCTGCTGACTGTTATAAAGAATGTTCCTTCTCGTAAAATCTCAGAATTTTTTTTTTGGCAACAACTACTGAGTTACTGGACCCAGTTAGGTATTACAGTAATTTATCTAATCTTAACTGTTGCTTACATTTTGACTCGTTGTTTTAATCAACTATTCAATTCCGGGTAGCTGAGCTTTCTCTAATTTAACTCAGACCTTGACAATTTAATTATTTAAAAGTTTCCAAAACATCCTTTAAAAGGTATTGCTGAGCCCAGAATCTGTGTTAACAGAGCAGTTTGGTGACAGTTTTATAGGTTATAAATGATATATGGTAAATCAAATAATATTACAGTGAACATTTTAACTCTATTTTATATATTATCATTTCTTTTTAGAAAATGATAAAGTTTATAGACAATTATTTTTCAAGTTTTGAAAATGTGTATTTAATAAATGGCTCATAAACACAAAGATTAATGTAAGTAAGTACATGTGGCAAAGACAGTTAATTGTTCCCCATTCTCTCTTTGTACCAAGTTTAGAAAAGTCCTTAAAAAGAGAAGTCATGGCCTTTCTTTGGCTTTTCTCTTACTGATAAGAATGTAGATGTGCTGACTGATGGCTGAACTTGAGTCACAATAATGGAATATGTGTGTAATTGTGACATGTTATGAATAGAGGCACTGTTCAAAGGAGTCAGATTCACTGAACACTTAGTGAAGCCACCCTAACAACACTGGACTGCAAACTACATACAGCTTGACCTTTTATTACTTTTTTTGTAGGATGAAATTTTTGGTTTGGATATATTGTTATTTGCTTGTTATGTCAAGCATTCCTAAATTCTCATTTCTAGATAGTTTTAAATGAATCACAAATTTTAGTGTTAGTGATAGCAATACACTATTACTTTTCATGGGCAGAATCTATTAATATTAATTTCCTCTATTTCTCAACACTAACCAAATATATGGAGCTTTTTCTATTACACTCAAAATATTACTTTGGATAAATTAATTAGGTCATATTTTGATTGATTATTCCCTAACCACTTTAAAATTAAATTTATTGGGGTGACATTGGCTAATAAGATCATATAGGTTTCAAGTTTACAATTATATGATATATCATCCGTGTATTTCATTGTGTGGTCACCACCCAAAGTCAAATCTTCTTCAATAATCAGATATTTGACACGCTATACCCTTTACTACCCCCACCTGCCTTTCCTCTGATAACCACCATGCTGTTGGCTGTGTCTATAAGTTTAAATTACAAAGTTAAAATTATTGTTTAACAAGGGGTGGCTGGAAACAGGGGAGGGAGGTGTGGATGACTGGGGTTGTGGGGAGGGATGGGGGGGAAAGGCAGAAAACTATACTTGAACAACAATAAAATTCAAAAGTTTTTAATAAAAATGTGTGCAGAAAAATAGTTTATATATTTGAATATAAACACACAAATGCATATTTGTGTGTTTATATGTAAATATGCAGGCATGATTTGCATGCATAATACTATAACCTATATTACATTGCTTTACACAATTGGTATAATACCTATATATAGTACTTTGCATTATTCATTCTTTACTTAACATAGTTCTATAAGCATTTTTGCAGTTTTAATAATTTTTGTGAACACATTTTTTCATTAAAATTGCAAGCATAAAAAAAGATTTTTGGTTCAAAGTTTAATCCTCCCTTTTATGCACACACACACAAACTGTATGCAGTTAATTTATATACACCACCTACTGCATTATATTTTTCAATTTACTTAAACTTCTCCTTTTTAAGTTGTTAAATAGAAAAACTTTTCAGAGTATCAACATTGAAAGAATAAAAACTCAATATAGTAGTAACAGACTCTTCAACATATATAAATAGTTTTTTATTAGTAAGTGGGTGGAAGATGGAACCAAAAATTATATCAATGAGAGTTGAAAGAAATCAATCAAACTGATTATATCTGTGTGTGTGTGTGTGTGTGTGTGTGTGTGTGTGTGTAACTAAAATAAAATAAGAAAACTGTACGACAATCAAGTTTAAGAATTTTTTTCTAAGGTAAAATAAATGTATTTTATTCAGTAAGGCCCACTTTTTCTTAAAAAATAAGACGTTTTTATTACACATTCACATGAGATTAAAAAAAAACTGCTGTCTGTGAGTGAAAACAGCAGTGTTTACTATGTAAGAGATTTTATCAATTGACTTTTTTATGGTTGTGATGCAGTTTCCATCTCTTCATATATCATATATCTTAAAAGAAATAATCCTAAAAATTGACTTTAGGGTGTGAAAAGGTCCCAGATCTATTATTGATAAAATCTATTGTTTCTAAAAAGAACCTATTATACAGTAAACACAATATTATTATAATTACATTGTCAAACCTCTTAACTGGAGATTGTTGCTATGTTTAGACTACATCATTACAAGCACTAAGTAAATAAATTTGTTCAATAACTATACTTTAGTTTTATGAATTAGAGGTTTTGAGTCTCAGTATAGCAAATTCTTTTAAATAAATGTTTAAGAAGGTATTACTTGTTTCAAATAATGATATCAATTTATTTTCTGATGTCATGATGCAATATATACACTTTTAATGAATACTGAGTATTGCATTAACTTTTTTATGGTTCTTGCATTCTGCATATCAATATGCACTATGTTGTTCTTTATCTTTGCTTCTCTGTTGAACAAATATTCTTTTATATAAAGAGGGCATGAATTATTAACTGTTGCAGATTATTTAACAAATCACTATCTAAAATATCCTAGCTGCTGAAGGAGTGATTGAAACTGTATAAAATTGATAAATATTTTTTAATTATATGCATAACAGAGTGATACAAAAGATAGAAATTTTAAATGCATAGTGATTTATAACTGAATACCCTACTACATATTTTCTACAAAAATAAATGGAATTCTATCTAACTGCTCAGCTAAGATTCACATCATAAAAAATTCATAGAGTTTGTTTTTCAAAATGTAGCCAAGAAGAATTAATGCCATTTTATTTTCATAAACTGTTGTTTTGATATAAACCATGGAGACAATTTTGAGGTAGAAGGTTGATTATATTAAAAATATCTAGATATGTAAAATCTTCCATATGTGAAAATATCTAAATAGTCAAGGCTGCTAATAAAAATCATACACTAATGTAGAATATTTTATTTTGTATATGAAGATATTTTCCATTAATATAAAAAGGATAATTATGACTATAAGAAAATCTGATATTTAAAGGTGTTATAAATTACTGTAGGAATAACATTCAAAATTTAATCATGATTACTGCAAGTACCTACATTTCTTCTCTACCATCTCTTGCAATACTAACCAATTTTATTTTTCCATCTTGTCATCTATAAATCAGTGAGTTTTCAGCTAATACTCATGTTTTTTTATTTTTTGAGAAAAAATTTGTAACTCAAATGACTACAGAAGTTAGATAAATAAGGTATTAAATAGAAATATAAAGGTTGGTTAGCAATTATGTCTAGCTTTTGTTATTTTAATACAAATATATTTCTTACAGAAATAAAACATATCTAATTATTCTACTATTCTCAAGAAAACATTATACCACCTTTTTAAAATACTGTAGCACTCAGTCTAAATGTTGGCTTCAAACTTTTGGCAGAGATAAGTTACCAAAGTATTTCACTGTTCTCTAATATCTAATAAGACAAAATATATCAAATTCAATGACAAATTGCAAGGGAATTTATCACTCCTTGTATTTTACTGCTATGGCAGAGAAACCATAGCAGTAAAATACAAAGAGTGTGAGGGACTAGGAGTCCTGCTTAATAGGGAAAATGTTATTTAATTCTACTAATAGTTACCTTTCAAAAATGTTGGACTAGTGTTGTCTAATTTTTCAAAAGAAGCTAGAAATCTGGATGTCTGTTAGGAACACCTGACATTTAAGGTCAGCAAATGTTTACTCAATCACCAAACAACATGCTTGCTAAAATTCTATCTGCTGAAAAACACATGATTAACAGGACCTTCATATATAATGACAACAAATGTATGACCTCTGTTTTATTGTTGCAAATTACATTAAACTATATTACCTGTTAGGAAAAAAAATCTTCACCTAAAATCATGAGTTGGTTATTCAACATATTAACCCCACCCATCATGTTAATATTGAGATGAAATAGAGGCTGAAGAACACTACATAAATTGCCTAAAATCTTAAAATATGTAAGCTGTGGTATCAGAACTTAATAAAGTCAAATTTTCTGATTTCACAGTCTATGTTTTTCATTGAGATGTGAGTTTCAGCCAAAATATTTTTGACTATGAATATTCAATCTTTAAACATAAATTGGATGAAGTGTGGCATTATTTATTTTCTCAGAGAATATCTTCCTAACAAGAATTCCAGCATATATACCACTACTGGTTCCAAACTACACATGCTATTTCAAGTCATAACATCACAAAACTACTAATAACTTATAGATCATATCTCCAACAACCATTAATAGCACTATATTTAGGACTCCTGGCCAAGATGGAGTCATATGTAAATACACTTTGCCTCCTTGAACATCCAAAAGAAGGTAAAAAAACAAATTTAAAAATAAAAAAAATAATCAGAACTGACTGAAATCGAGCTGTGTGGAAGTCCAACAACCAAAGAGTTAAAGAAGAAACATTCATCCACACTAGTAGGAGGGAGAGAGACTGGAAGCCTGAGTGCAGAGGACCTGAGGCAACAAGGTGGCTGGAGGACCACATTGGCAAGGGTGTGGCTAGACCGCCAAGTGGTTCCACATCTGCATGTAGATAAACTGGGAGGTAAAACTAGGGAGCACAGGGTCCTAGAATGTACACAAAACCACCCACCTGGGAATCAGCACCAGTAGAGCCCCATTTGCTTGTGGGTAGTAGAGGAAGTGACTGAAAGCATCCAGAGAACCACGCAAGCAGTATTGTTCCCTCTTGGACCCCTCCCCCACAGACTGCACCACAACCTAGCAACATGGGTTGCCCTGCGCTAGCAAATACCTAAGGCTCCAACCCTTACTACATAGCAGGCCCACTGTGACAAAAAATATGGCCCAAATGAAAGAACATATCAAAATTCCAAAAAAATAGAACTAAGGTATGAAGAGATAACCAACCTATCAGATGCAGAGTTCAAAACACTGGTAATCAGGATGCTCACAGAAATGGTTGAGTATGGTTGCAAATTAGAGGAAAAAGTGAAGGCTATGACAAGTTAAAAGAAGGAAAATGTATAGGGAACCAACAATGAAAGGAAGGAAACCAGGACGCAAATCAATAGTTTGGAGCAGAAGGAAGAAAGAAATATTCAACCAGAACAAAAAGAAGAAACAAGAATTCAGAAAAAAAAAAAAAAATGAGGAGAGGCTTAGGAACCTCTGGGACAACTTTAAATGTTCCAGCATCCAAATCATAGGGGTGTCAGAAGGAGAAAAGGAAGAGCAAGAAATTTAAAACTTATTTGAAAAAATAATGAAGGGGAACTTACCTAATCTGGCAAAGGAAATGGACTTCCAGGAAATCTAGAAAGCTCAGAGAGTCCCAAAAAGTTTGGCCCCAAGGAGGAACACACCAAGGCACATCATAATTCTATTACCATTCCATTACCCAAGATGAAAGATATGGAGGGAATCTTTAAAGGAGCAAGAGAAAAGAAGATAGTTACTTTCAAAAGAGTTCCCATAAGACTATCAACAGATTTCTCAAGAGAAACCTTACAGGCAAGCAGGGGCTGGAAAGAAGTATTCAAAATCATGAAAGACAAGGACCTATATCCAAGATGACTCTATCCAGCATACCTATCATTTAGAATGGAAGGGCAGGTAAAGTGCTTCCCAGATAAGGTCAAGTTAAAGGAGTTCATCATCACCAAGCCATTATTACATAAAATGTTAGAGGGACTTAAGAAAAAGAAGATAAAAAATATGAACAGTAAAAAGACAATAAACTCACAACTATCAACAACTGAACCTAAAGAGACAAACAAACAAACAAAAAACAAACAAGCAAAGAACAAGAACAGGAACAGAATCACAAAAATGGAGATCACCTGGAGGATATCGATGGGAGGGGAAGGGAGTAAATGGGGGAAAAGGTACAGGGAATAAGATGTACAAATAGCAGGTACAAAATAGACATGAGGCAGTTAAGAATATTATGGGAAATGGAGAAGCTAAAGAACTTACGTATAGGACCCATGGACATGAACTAAGCAGGGATTGCTGGAGGAAATTAGGGTACCAGGTGAAGGGGAGCAAAGGGGGAAAATTGGAACAACTGTAATAGCATAGTCAATAACATATATTAAAAAATAATAATAATATATTTATAAAAATAATTACAATTGGAAAATTATACTACTTCATTTACGTTAAGTGCCACATTTACATGTATTTATACATAACATGAGAACATTAAGTAATTTATTCAGTGCTATTTAGATGGTGTTATGAATCCTACATAAATTACTCTTTAATTCTCATTTAGTCCTTTGATATTTTTATAATTATACATGACCACAATTGTCAGAAAAAAATGATTAAAAAAGGAAGAAAGGAGATTTGAGGATTAAAGACTGCTTATGATTTTTAATTTACCCACATATAGTAAATAAAAGACCTAGACTCCTTATTTGGACAGTGATCTGAGGGGAGGAGGGACAGGAATAAAAGGGGGAAGAAGGGGAGGAGCAAGCAAAAGAACATGAATAGGAGTCTCCATGGGCATAGAAAATTAGGTGGGGATTGACTATGTGGGGGTGAGGATAGGTAAAGGAAGAGCAAAAGGGAAAATCATGTGACAAGAGGAACTGAACAACAATGATGAAAAAAGGACTCAAATTCTATATTCAGTGATTTTACTGATTTATTAATTATTTGGGGCCAAATTTTCATGATATAGACTCAAACCTCAATATATTCTCCTCATTTAAAGTACAGCCTCCAATTTAGCTCAAATTCAGTTTATCAAGATATGCTATCAAAAATTTAAAAGTTTTCTTTTTAATAAGCTTCCTATTGATCTCACCTTTAACAGGAACCTAATCAACAAAACAAACAAACAAGCATAATATAACCAAAGACATGGAAATTGGGAACATGCTGAAAGTCACCAGAGGGGAGAGGGGAGGGAATTTCAGGGGAAAAGGGGAAGGATTTACAGGAACAAGTATAAAGGACACATGGACAAAAACTATGGGGAGGGGTGGAAATGGGAGGGAGGTGGGGAGGGCTGGGGTGGCGGGTTTGGGTGAGAATAAAAGACAGAAAACTGTACAAGATCAACAATTAAAATAAAAATTAAAAAAAAAATAAGCTTCCTATTGATATCTTTATTTCTCAGTTTCTGAATATTAATAAAACGTGAATGTGTAATAGCTTTACCAAGTATTCCCACAAGACTTTGGAGAAACATATGTGGAAGAATTCTTTATAGATCATTGACAAAACAAAATTATTATTATTGAAAAAACAATCTCATCTATCTTGCTTTCACAATTATTTAGATATTGTCTCGTAAACCCAGTACTACTTTTAAATATTTTCTCCAGATTTTCTAGAATAACTATTCTGTTGTCCCCTCAGTATACTTTTGAACAGTTTGCTGTGATGTGCATCCCAATCCAAACCACATTCTGTAATATATCTGATAAAGCTTTTCCAAGAAGTGCAAACAGCCATAACATTCTTTGATAGATGATTGAATAAAAAAAGAGGTGATACATATATACAATGGAATAGTACTCAACCAAAAAGAAAAATGAAATACTGCCATTTGCAACAATATGGATGGATCTTGAGAATATCATGCTAAGTGAAATAAATCATACAGAAAAAAAAAATCACTCATATGTGGAATATAAAACTGAAAGTGAGAAAGAAGGAAAAAAAAAAACAAAGCAAACAATCAAAAACTGACCAACACAGACAATATTATGGTGGCTACCAGAGAGAAGAGAGTGGGGTAAATAAAAGATAAAGGGGGTCAAATATATGGTGAGACAGGAAGATCTGACTTTGGGTGATGGGCACACAATGCAATATACAGTAGATCATGTCACAGAAGTGTACATTTGAAACATCTATGATCTTATTAACCAATGCTACCTCAAGAAAGTTAATTAAGAAAAGACTTTAAGATAAGTTTCTAATTATACCTTTTGTTTTCAAAGTCCTGCCATGCCGTGCATCTTTTGGCAACTTCTCTTTTGCCTTAGGCCCAACTATAGGCATTTTGTTTGTATTCACTCTTTTTTTTTTTTTTTTACTTTTTTACTTTTTCATTACTGATGTTCAAATACAGTTGTCTCCATTTTCCCACTACCACTTTCCCCAAGCCTACCCATGCCTACCTCCCACCCTCAATCCCACCTCCCCCTTGGTTCTGTCCATGGGTCCCTCATACGTGTTCATTTATGTCACGGTAAGTGCTGGCAAGGATGTGGAGAAAAGGGGACCCTAGTACACTATTGGTAGGAATGCAGACTGGTGTGGCCAGTATGGAAAACAGTATGGAATTTCCTCAAAAACTCAAAATGGAACAGCCTTTTGAGCTGGCAGTTCCGCTGCTGGTATTATAACCTAAGAATCCAGAAATACCAATTCAAAAGAACTGATGCACCCCAATGTTCACAGCAGCACCGTTTACAATAGCTAAGTGCTGGAAGCAACCTAGGTGCCCATCAGTAAATGAATGGATCAAAAACTGTGGTACACTTACACAATGGAATACTATGCAGCAGAGAGAAAGGAGCTCCTACCCTTTGCAACAACATGGATAGATTTGGAGAGCATTATGCTAAGCAAAATAAGCCAGGTGGTAAAAGACAAACACCATATGATCTCACCTGTAAGTGGGACATAATCAACAAAACAAAGGATCAAGCAAAATATAAGCAGAGACATTGAAATAAAGAACAAACTGACAGTAACCAGAGGAAAGAGGGGAGGGGGATAATGGGGGAAAGAAGGTGAAGCGTTGTCAAGGAACATGTATAAAGGACCCATGGACAAAGCCAAAGTCGGATAGGATCGAGGGTAGGAGTTGGGGATCAGTGGCGTGGGGGAAGTAATGGGGGATAATGGAGACAACAGTACTTAAACAATGACAAATAAACAAACAAATGAATGAATAAATGTTACAGAACTACAAAAAAATATTGTATCAAAATAGTCTGTTTTGACTTGTGTAAGTTTCAATTGCTTTTAATATCACAGGCATTGTTTTAGATTTTTAGAAAACCCCTATGTCTCAAAATTTACTTACCTAAAATTTTAGTTTTTAGATTTGTTTTGATCTTCATGTAAAATACTTACTACTTTACTAGATACTAATACAGAATTAAATAAAATTTAACATAGTTAATATTGTCATAGGAAAAAAAAGCGAATACCTATAATTTCCCAAATGAGATAATGAGACTAAAAAGCAATTATCCAAGCTGATGTGTTTTAAAACAGCACCTCTTTTGCAAAAGAGATGTTCTGAAGATATACATTGAAATAAGGTAAAATCTGGGAGCTTAATTACAGAATACATTTTGGAAAAATAGTTGGCTCTGATATGATGTAGCACATCTTGAGTTTTAATTTTGGATTATGATTTAGACTTAGATCAGACTGCTACTGCAAAAATCACCCAGTGAGTGAATACTACTCTGTGTGCTCCACAGTCACCACCATCCCACAAAGTGCGGAAAGGCACTTTTTTTTAGATTGTTGAACTTTCATTTTTTCACACCTCCTTCACATGCAGCTGGAGTAGCTTGAAGTCTCAGTAATCGGTTTGATTCATTGCTGCCACTATGAAAATTTGGTTTTTATATTTTTGAATTTTAACTAACAGGGATAAAACATATTAAGAGTTCATATAATTTAGGAGAGATTTTACAGTATTAATGATCCTTTAAAATTCTTACATATTTTAAATAAAATGTCAGTAATTGAAAATAAGAATGATCGAGCACTGCATTATATTGGACATACTAGTTAAGTGTTTGGGTATTGTGTAAACATGCATATACTTGCATGTATATGTACATATTAGTGTGTATATATATCACCCTGATCATTTTTAATTCAATATGCTACAGAAATATATAGAGTTCTATGTTGCATTGTATATAATATGCATATTATATGTAATAATGGTATATATATTTATATGTCTATATCAGTTTTATATATATGTCTATATCAGTGTTTTACACATGTGTGTGCACAAATAATTAAAACTCCCATAGTATTGAATTAACTTGAATTTACATCTGTGGTGAATAAAATATAAGTCCAATATATTTATTCCTATCCCAGTCAGCTACAAGTCTGTATCTGATTATACAGATGCAAACATACGAATTAACTTCAAAGGAGAACAAAAATAGTAGTTTTCTTTTGTATTGCAACCCTGTAATCTATAAATATTTGTCAAGATGAAGACTGAATAGAATAATCAAGGTACAAAATTAATGACTATATTTTTCTCTTCCTTAAATGCATTTACTAATATGCAGATTGTTTTCAGAAGTCATTCATAATTTATCTTCTACAAATTATACAGAATTTCCTAGCTAACAATTCCATCTAAACACTGCATTTTCATTCCTGTTTTAGTACCTATATATTCAAATGTTGAAATAAAAACTATGCCTAGAAAAATAATGCTTTTAACTATCTAATCTAGGGAGTTATTAACTGTTTGTATTAAGACTAAGCTAACATGTTTAACAAGGTTAACATTTATGAGCTAGATTACATTACAGTATTTTCCGTAATCTATAATGTCTGTTATATATAGTTTATATGAGTCACTTTACACATACCTTCATGTGTTGAAGCATGTTATAGTCACCCAGAAAAGTGGGATGAAGCACCACCATGCAAAATTAGGTTCAAATGTCAGAAGTGATGATGCCATACATGCACCAGGAAGGTATGAGGATAATTATTACTCACTTATGAGCTTTCAAGGGAAGAGTAGAGCAGTCTCTTAAGGTGCTCAGAAAATGATTAGAGAGAGCAGGGAGGGGCAACTGGCTTTGGCTTTTACTGGTAGAGGGTCCACTGCCTGGAGACTTTGCACACGGGGAGCGGTGGCGTAGTTTTAACTCCCCACTAGTGCCAAAGTAGGTAGCAGTGGGATCTCCTATCTGCTTGCTTAAATGTAGGAAAGAAGGGAGAATAGATGAGATGGGTGGGACTTGACATCTGTCAGTAGTCAAACATCATAAATGGAGTCAATCTTATGATGGAATTTATATCCCATCATAAGACCGTAATAAACATTTACAGTCTGTAATAAACTAACTGTAACAAACTATTATTTACCAAAAACAGAAAGCTCATTTTATTTAACTACAAAGAATATTATCTAAAGTAGTTACTGATTCAAAATGTACAGCTATACTCTTTATAATGAATAATATAATTTATGGATTCTGTACATCACATTTTAAGTAAATTTAGTTGAAAATCTGTCTATCACTGTAAGACTTTTTTTAACATAGACAATATGTCTGTCTTGTTTGCTGCCAGTCTGCTTGGCATTTTCCAATTTTCTTAAGCATGTCTGAATTTTGTCCTTAAGAAGTGAAATTTCATTATTCCGGTTTCTTTTAAGGTTTCACCATCAAATGGATCTTCACTCTTATCTATGTGTCTTCCTTTCAAAACAGATGGTAACACCATGTACATTTTTTCTTCAACCTAAAATTATTTTCCTGCCTTTTCATGTCTTTCACAGACCTTATAATAGGATAAAAAATTGCCTCACCTGATGGATATTCACAGTGATGTTTCTGCTTCTTCAAGAAATGCCAAGCATATCTTCTGGGCAGTGCAATAAAGAAAACATAAAAACATAAACATTACACAAGATATTAGGATTACATTTATTTAAGCATTACTTTTTTCTTTTTTTTAATTTTAAAACTATAGCATACACCATGTATTTTTAATCCCTTTTAATTAGGCTGTCAAAATATAGGTTGTAGAATTGATAATTTTATAAATCAACAAAACCTATAATAATAATAATTTAATGAATCTGAAGAAGTAATTTGCAATAACATTGTTAAATTGGTTAAAACTGTCAAAGACATACTCAAAGATAATTATAGCATACTTTTATATTTATAAGGTTACATTTCTTAGATATGCTCCTTTTGTGACTCATATATACATTTCAGAAAAAAGTGAAGAGTTATTATCTTTTTTGGACCCTGTATTGTTAACAATAGTAATTCTAATATTTATCAACTCTTTACCTGTTTTGCCTTTAATTAGTATAAAAAAAAGTAATACTAATAATGTTTGGAGTAGGAACAGGTGCCATTGAATGCCATGCATCTTTCGCTCAGGAAGAAAAGTAAGGGCCTAGACATGGAATGGACTAAAAGAAGCCAGTAAATATTTATGATTTTCGAATCAAGATGCTTTTATTTTTATTATTTATTTATTAATTCCCCCCACCAATATTCTGTTGGAATGCTGTGGGAGTATAACACTGGAGAAAAACCCTACATTTATATACAGAGTAAGTAGATAGCATGGTTATTTGAGTTGAGAGAGAAGAGCACTGGTTAAGGTATGTAAGATGGGTTCAGGTCCTGCCCACCGTGTATTAGATCAGCCTATTGTAGATCAATTATTCAGTTATCAGAATCACAACAGGAAAATTCTCAGTATTATATATGCCAAAATGAAGCCATCTGACTCATCCTCTCCATTTAACTCCAATCCACCTGAAGAGAAAACTAACAGATACATTGGATAAAATGGGTATGATGTCAAACTGAACCTAAATATTTGTATAATGTTTATAATGTTAGCTCTTATGCTATCATGGAAGAGCATAATAAATTAGAGAAGAGATGAAGACCAAACTAATGTTTTTATTGTTCTCCATTTTTTTAAATTAATAGAGCATGTTTTTAAAGGAAAAGATTGAAGAATTTTTATGCTTATCTGAGGACAGTTTTCGGTTCCTTTTAGAGAAAGAAGAAGGGAGAGAGGAAGGGAAAGAGAGAAACATTGATTGGAGGGAAAAACACTCATCGGCTGCCTCCCATGCACACCCAGACTGGGGACTGTAAGCACCCAAACCTGGAATGGAACTGGCAACCTAGCTGTGTACCCTGACCAGGAATCGATCCTGGAAACTTTTGGTTACAGGACAACTCTCTAACAATTTAGCCACACAAGCCAGTTTTAAAATTAAAGTTAAGAAATTTTAATTTTAACACTATGTGTCTTGTGCTTTCAGGGACTAATTAAGTAGATACTTGGTAATTTTTCCTCCAATAACACTCTTTCTTCCACTTCAATTTGTCCATCGCAAAAATATATGGTCCATCAGCTAATGGCTTCACATACAAAATTTATCCTGTGACTTAAATTGATTAGTCCAGGTTATGATAAGCACTTCATGAAAGAACTAGGACATTAATTTATTTTACTTGGATTTTTGGGATCTGCTTCTATAGTATCTTTTTCAGTGTCCTTGTGAATTATACAATTTAGGAATGGCTGAAAATTATTTTTCTGACATGTACACAAAATTAAACCTAAAATAAACAAAAGCAGGAATTAGTTCAGAAATGTGCATATAATATAAAAATGACCAAAATAGAGATATGTAATGAAAGCAAGGGGGTGGGAGTGGGACAATCCAAATAGACCTATTCAGTGGGAAATTGAGAAGGCAATATTTTGTCCAAATCTTAAAGGATACATATGCTTTAGCTAAGGGGACAAGAGACGCAGGGGTAAGACTATTTGTCAACATATTAAAAATGTTTGATAGACACATAGAGAGCGGACTGACAACTGTCATGGGAAGGGGTTAGGAGGCTGGGTCGGGGAGAGTGGAAAGATTAAGCCAAAAAGAAAAAAGAAAAACTCATAGATACAAACAACAGTACGATGATTACCAGAGGTAAAGGAAGATGGGGGAGGTGGAGGAAGGTGTAGAGCACAGGTGGTAAACACAAGGCCTGCTGGCCAATTCTGGCCCTCCACCTTGTTTCTACCCAGCTACAGCACCAAGCTTTCGCCTAACTGTTAAGGAGCAGTTACACTTACACAGTCCTAAAATTACATTCGGCCCTTTGAAGGCACCCCTGAAGCTGATGTGGCCCCTGTGAAAATGAGTTTGACACCCTTAGTATAGAGAGATAAATGGTGATGGAAGGAGATTTGACTTGGGGTAGTGAACGTGCAATGCAGTGTACAGATGATGTGCAGTGAAACTGTGCATCTCAAACCTGCATAATTTTATTAATCAGTGCCATCCAATAAATTCAGTCAAAAGGAAAAGAGAAAAATAAACTTATATTTACTATTACTTTAGTATTGCTGGAACAATTAATATATTATAAGAAGTGACAGAAATTGAAGCCAGCCAAGTAAGCAGCTATGACATTGTAAGTGGACCTGTATGGTAAACAAAATAATAATAATAATAACTTTTATCTTGAAATATTGCATAGACAAAATAGCATCTCATAGTCATTGATTGTAAACAGTGAAAATAGACTGGGAGACTAGAAATGAGGCTTTCGAAATACTCTAGAAAGAGATAATACTCCTTTAAATAATAAAGGAGTAACTTTGGGATAGAGAGGAGGATAGAATATTAGAAACGATTAGAACATTATTGGGAGACCTTATTGTTTGTTTGTATGAAATGAGGGTATAAGACAACATAGTTGGCATAATATTCATAAATTTGGTACTAAAATTTTACAGAAGCATGCGGTCTCCATCCTTGTGTTCAGTGTTGGGTGCATTGAAATTTACAGGTCTCTAAAGGCCTCCAGGTGGGGTGTAATGTATTCATCTCATGCTCATAACATTTGAGTTAGAAATTTATAGCAGCTCAAACTATAGCAATGTTGCCACACTGACATTTAGAGCCGGGTAATCCCTTGTAGTGGGTGAAACCCTCTGTACGACAGGATGCTTAGTAGCATCCCTGACCTTGACTCACTAGATTCCAGTAGCATCCCCTTTCTACTTGTGACAACTAAAAAAAATGTCTGTTGTCATATGTCCCCGAACATCTCAAAATCTGCCCAGTGGGGAGCGGAAAAGTCTTCCTGGTTGGTAACCACCAAACCAGAAATTGAGCAAAATTCATAGCGATGTGGGTTTTGCCATGTGGTGACTGAAAATAAAAGGATAAAGTGAAAAGCAGAACTCTGAAAAGACTAGCACTGAAAGGTAAACAGAATGACTTAGTTCAGGCTCCTATAATATTTGGTTTGCCAACAAGGGTGTTTCCTGTAAGATGGCTCTTTTAACACCAAGTTGTCTTTAACTCCATTTAAAACAATTTTTTAGATTGTATTGACAGCTGTTGTATCAGTGTACACTTAAAAACATCAAAATTGGGACTTCCGGCCAAGATGGAGGCGTAGGCGGACACACTGTGCATCCTCTCACAACCAAAATTAAGGACAACAAATATTTAGAAACAAGAAAACAACCAGAACTGATAGAAAATTGAACTGTACAGAAGTCCAACAACCATTCATCAAGACCGGTAAGAGGGGTGGAGTTGCAGTAGGAAAAAGTGGAGGTGTGGACCCAGGAACGCAAGTAGCAGCGGCTCGCAGTTCCCAGGTGCACGGGCGGTGGCTGGCAGTCCTGGGGCGCACAGGAGGCAGCTGGCAGACCCCGGGCACAGGGGGGCAACTGTGCAGACCCAGTGAGGACGCACAAGGCAGCTGGCTGACCAGGGGGTCCACATTCGCGTGTGCAGACGGTCCAGGCAGAGGGGAAGTGGCGGAAGGGACTGAATCCAGGAGAGAGCGGAGCAGGCGCCATTGTTCCCTCTCAGACCCCGCCCCCACATACAGCGTCACAACCCAGCAACTGGGCTGCCCCACACTGGGGAGCGCCTGAGGCTCCACCCCTCACTACATAACAGCACGCGCGCGCGTGCGCGCGCAGATAATCCAGGTGAAGGAGAAGCAGCGTAAGGGACCAGAGTCCAGAAGAGAGCGGAACAGGCGCCATTCTTCCCTCTCGAACCCCGCCCCCACCTAAAGCATCACAACCCAGCGACTGGGCTGCCCCGCCCTGAGGAACACCTAAGGCTCCACCCCTCACTGCGTAATAGCTGCAACCAGACTAAAACCAAAACAAAACAAAACAAAAAACCCCACCAAAAATGGCTCAAACCGGAGAAAAAATGAAAACCCTGGAGTCAATTCCTCTAAGCAACGAAGAGATAGCCAACCTATCAGATGCACAGTTCAAAGCACTGGTCATCAAAATGCTCACAGAATTGGTTGATTTTGCTCATAAATTAGATGAGAAAATGCAGGCTACAATACGTGAAATGAAGGAAGACGCATGGGGAACCGATAGAGATGGAAGGAAAACTGGGACTCAAATCAATGGAGTGGACCAGAAGGAAGAAATTAACAACCAAACAGAAAACGAGGAAGAAACAAGAATTCAAAAAAATGAGGAGAGGCTTAGGAACCTCTGGGACATCTTTAAACATCCCAACATCCAAATTATAGGGGTACCAGAAGGGGAAGAAGAGCAACAAGTAGAAAACTTATTTGAACAAATAATAAAGGAGAACTTCCCCAATATGGCAAAGGAAATAGACTACCAGGATGTCCAGGAAGCTCAGAGAGTCCCAAAGAAGTTGGGCCCAAGGAGGAACACACCAAGGCACATCGTAATTACATTAGCCAAGATTAAAATGAAGCAGAGAATTCTAGAAGTAGCAAGGGATAAGGGGACAGTCACCTACAAAGGAGTTCCCATCAGACTGTCAGCTGATTTCTCAAAAGAGACCTTCCAGGCAAGAAGGGGCTGGAAAGAAATATTTGAAATCTTGAAAAGCAGGGACCTACATCCAAAATTGCTCTATCCAGCAAAGCTGTCATTTAGAATGGAAGGACAGATAAAGCGCTTCTCAGATAAGGTCAAGTTCAAGGAGTTCATCATCACCAAGCTCTTATTATATGAAATGTTAAAGGGACTTATCTAAGAAGAAGAAGATCAAAAATATGACAGTGAAAAGACAGCAAACTCACAGCTATTAAGAACCACACCTAAAACAAAAGCAAACTAAGCAAGCAGCTAGAACAGGAACAGAACCACAGAAATGGAGATCATATGGAGGGTTAGCAACAGGGGTGTGGGAGGAAGGGGGGGAAGGTACAGAGAATGAGTAGCATAGATAGTGGGTAGAAAATAGACAGGGGCAGGGTAAGAATAGTATGGGAAATGTAGAAGCTAAAGAACTTATGACACAAGGACATGAACTAAAGGGGGGAATGTGGGTGGGAGAGGGTGTGCAGGGTGGAGGGAATGATGGGGGAGAAATGGGACAACTGTAATAGCATAATCAATAAAATATATTAAAAAAGCATCAAAATTGGTGAATTTTTTGTGTAGCCATTTTAACATTGAAGATAGAAGAAAATATGCAACATTTTTGACATACTACACTTTATTATTTTTAAAAAGGTAAAAATGCAACGGAAATGTGATGCGGACACCAGCTAGCAGTGTCCAGGTCATTACGGATGAAATAAAAACATACACACCGGACTACCGAGTCCGGTGGAGGAAAAAGGATGGCAGCATGGCTTTTCTCTCAAGGGGAGCAAAAGCCCCGGCCTCCGCCATGACAGGCCTTTATTCTATCTCTCCTCACATTACAAGATGGTCCTCACTCACTATGCCCCAGTTACAACTAAAGGAGCCAATGCCCCTCATCACATCACAGAAGAAGGATATTAGCAAATGAAAAGGCAAACGTGGTTCAGCCAGTTACACTGGTCCCTGCAAGGTTTAGCATGGAATTTAGGAAGTTACAACAAGCATTTGCAGGGTGAGGGAGTTTTCAGCAAGAAGCAAAACAATTTAGGTATATTGCAAATCTGATTACCCAAGAGAGAACCTATCTGTGGGCGTGGGTCCTGTGCATCCCCGAGTGGGAGCTGGGACCACGCCATGCAGAAGGGTCAGCCACAGAAATGCAAAAAAAAAAAAAAAAAAAAAAAGTGCAGTGTATGGAGAAGGTGCTGTGAATGATGAAATATGTCAAAAGTGGTTTGTGAAGTTTCATGCTGGAGATTTCTCGCTGGACAATGCTCCACAGTTGGGTTGACCAGCTGAAGTTTTTAGTGATCAAATAGAGACATTAATTGAGAACAAGCAATGTTATACCATGTAGTAGATAGGCAACATACTCAAGATATTCAAATTAATAAAGTTATTGGTGAAAATGAAAAAGGTGTTTTTTGTTTTTTGTTTTTTTGTTTTTTAGTTTTATGGGGGGGGGGGAAATTAAAGGACGTTTTGGTCAGCCCAGTATAATACCATAAATTAAGTGGCTTATAAAAATGCATTGCTCACTGTTCTTGAAGGATGGAGGTCCCACGGTAAGATGAATGGGTCGTGGTGAAGTCTGGGTTGCTAATTGCTGGCTTGTCCTTGTACACTTATATGAGGAAAAGACAAGGGAACTGTCTAGAGTCTCTGTAAGAGCACTGATCCCATTTGTCAGGCCTTCACCTTAGGGGATATAACCTCCCCCAACCCTATCTTTAAATACCATCATTTGGTTACTTACATTTCAACATATAAATTTAGGGGTGGGGATAAATAGGGAATGCAAACATTCAAACCATGGCACAGAGGAAAAGAAATCTGAAAGGTGAGTGAAAAAAATGAAATATCGTTGAACATGAGACAGTTAAAGACAAAGTGATAACATAAAAATCAAAGGCAAAGAGGGTCTGCCAGAGACAAAGAAGAAGTTACATGTGTTTAGTCAATGATATGCCTCCTTTAAGAAACCATTTTAGATATGCAGACTTCCAGCTAAAATGGAGGCACAGGTGGACACATAGTACCTCCTCTCACAACCAAAATTAAGGACAATAAATATTTAGAAACAAGAAAACAACCAGAACTGATAGAAAATTGAACTGTACAGAAGTCCAACAGCCATTCATCCAAACCTGTAAGATGGGGAAGTCCCAACAGGAAAAAGTGGAGGTGCGGAACTGGGCACACAGGCAGCAGCAGCTGACAGTTCCCAGGTGTTCAGGTGGCGGCTAGCAGACCCCAGACACCCCAGCATGGGGTGGCAACAGGGCAGACACAGTGTGCAAGGAGGCTGGCTGACCAGGTGGCCCCACATTATTCGTGCACAGATAATCTAGGCGAAGGCGGGGGAAGCAGCGGAAGGCACTGGAATCCAAGAGAGAGCGGAGCAAGTGCCATTGTTTTCTCTCAGACCCTGCCCCTACATACAGCATCACAACACAGTGACTGGGCTGCCCCACCCTGGGGAACACCTAAGGCTCCACTCCTCACTATTTAATAGCTGCAACCAAACCAAGAAGAAGAAAAAAAATACCAAAAATGGCTCAAACCGGAGAAAAAAATCAAAGCCCCAGTGCCAATTTCTCTAAGCAACAAAGGGATAGCCAACCTATCAGATGCACAGTTCAAAGCCCTGGTGATCAGCATGCTCACAGAATTGGTTGATTTTGCTCACAAATTAGATGAAAAAGTGCAGGCTACAATAAGTGAAATGAAGGAAAATTCATGGGGAACCAATAGAGATGGGAGGAAAACTGGACTCAAATCAATGGAGTGGACCAGAAGGAAGAAACAAACAACCAAACAGAAAACAAGAAACAAGAATTCAAAAAAAAAAAAAAAATGAGGATGAGGAGAGACTTAGGAACCTCCAAGATATCTTTAAACGTCCCAACATCTGAATTATAGGGGTACCAGAAGGGGAAGAAGCAGAGCAACAAGTGGAAAAGTTATTTGAACAAATAATAAAGGAAAACTTCCCCAATCTGGCAAAGGAAATAGACTTCCAGAAGTCCAGGAAGCTCAGAGAGTCCCAAAGAAGTTGGACCCCAGGAGGAACACACCAAGGCACATCATAATTACATTAGCCAAGATTAAAATGAAGGAGAGAATTCTAGAAGCAGCAAGGGATAAGGGGACAGTTACCTACAAAGGAGTTCCCATCAGACTGTCAGCTGATTTCTCAAAAGAGACCTTACAGGCAAGAATGGGCTGGAAACAAGTATTCCAAGTCATGAAAGGCAAGGACCTACATCTAAGATTAATCTATCCAGCAAAGGTGTCCTTTAGAATGGAAAGGAAGATAAAGTGCTTCTCAGATAAGGTCACGTTAAAGGAGTTCATCGTCACAAAACCCTTATTATATGAAATATTAAAGGAACTTATCAAAGAAAAAGAAGATAAAAAATAGGACAGTGAAAAGACAGTAACCTCACAGTTATTAACAACCACACCTAAAACAAAAGCAAACAACTAGAACAGGAACAGAACCACAGAAATGGAGATCATATGGAGGGTTAGCAACAGGGGAGTGGGAGGAGGAGAGAGGGGAAAAAGGTACAGAGAATAAGTAGCATAGACGGTGGGTAGAAAATAGACAAGGGAGGGCAAGAATAGTGTGGGAAACGTAGAAGTTAAAGAACTTATGACACATGGACATGAACTAAAGGGGGGAATGTGGGTGGGAGGGGGTGTGCAGGGTGGAGGGCAATGATGGGGGAGAAATTGAACAACTGTAATGGCATAATCAATTATATATATATATATATATATAAAAGAATAAAAAAAGAATGTATATGTACAAACCATGGACATAAACTAAGGGAGGATTGCTAGGGAAATGGGGTAATGGGTAGAGGGGTGCAAAGATGGAAAAATTGGGATAAACGTAATAGCATAATCAGTATAATATATTAGAAATAAAAATACAAATGTAATATTGAAATGTATAAAAAAAGAAATCATTTTAATAGAAGCCTAATTTTAAAAGTGTTATGTTTGTGTCTTTCAGTCTCTATGTATGATGATGGGATTTCATGTGTGGAGGTAGACAGTGTTGCATAGGGGGACATTTTTCCCAAGAATTCCATGATCATTTTTATAGCATCAAAATGCTTAGTTTATAATGTTTAGCTACTCTTAGTGACATTATTCAACTCTAAAATATTTGTGCTTTGAAAGAAGAATAATGTCAGTTAATAATATTCTCAGAAATATGTGGGATAAAATCATGAAAAGTTCCACTGAATCTTTAGGTAATATATAAAAATAAATGTGTTTCTTGAAAAGTTGAATTAACTTTTAAAGAGCAGTTGAATTATAATTAAAGAATATGATCTAGAAATATCTCAGTGATCCATTGTAAGTTCAAAAATACATAACTTTGAATATTCATATTTTATTTAGTAAAATTGATACAAGTATATCTCTCAGAATTCCAAAAATATTTCACTATAACAAATACAGTAAGGGGTACTTAAATGTGCATTTATGTACCATATTTAATAAGAATCAATTTCATTGTTTTAAGAGAATTACGGGAAAAAAATAACTTTTTGGATGAACTACCAGAAAAAGACAAAACTATTTCTACATCTTTAGCTCCTCTGTTTATAGAGGAACTTGAAGTGATGTGAACATAAGACCTTGCCATAAAACAATTTGCTCTGATTTGGAAAAGGAGTTGCACCAATAAAGGATTTGAAATTTGTCTGCTTATTTGGCACCAACCAGGGCATGATTCACGTATTTCTCCTCTGCCCCTTTAATGCTACCTGGAGCCCTGACTGTTAGATATTGACAGTTATGTTTCTATTCTAAACTGTCTAGTTCTTCATGCATTTGAATTCATTCTGCTGTTAGTATTTGTGGTGATTGAGAGAAAATAGTGTATAATTATGTCTATGTCAATGAAATATATAACTATCTTATGTGAAAATATATGTTAATTTTAATTATGCTTTGCTGTGAAAGGTAATGTATACCTTTCATTTATAATTATTATATAACTTAAATAGGTTTCCAGCATTATTTAAATGCCATGTAAAATAACAAAGTAGTATGCTGCGGACCATTTAACTTGGATTCAGGAACTGTAACCCTCACCCCATAGCTAGGTTGAATAAGAGCCAAGGGGCCCACTTCATCTGGGTCTGTTCTGTCAAGAGAATGTGACCTACTAAGGAGATAAAGTTTATCTCCCTGGCAGGAGCATTGCTTCTGCCTCATCCATCTCTGGCCTCAGTGCTTGGTCGGTTAGTCAATGATGGGAAAGACTCCTCATGGGAGGGGCAACCTAAGCCAGACATGACCATTTGGGAGGCCCTCATGGAAGGACTGGGGTGGGGGGCAGCTGCAGCAAAGAGGATGTGATGGACCCTCACCCCCCCAGCTATTCTGACATAGCTCCAGTCCCCATTTCCATCTGGGAGATGCTTCCTGGCTCTAATCCGCTTAAGCCTGAAACTATGACTGCGGGTGATGCAGCCCTGTGCTGGCCAGAGCGGTTCCCCTGGTGATCAGGCATAAGAAAGAATTCATAAAGTCCTGTGAAACCTGCTTTGTTTACTAAGAGTGCTGAGGAGGAAATGGGTGTGTCTCCCAAAGTTTTGCAACCCCCTTTCCTGACAGACACTGACTCAGATTAAGCCCTCAGATTTCTTTGAAATGTTAACCATTGTTTGATCCTTGCCACCTGACTTACCTGTATTCCTGTGTATTTGAACCCAATAAAAGCCCAGTGAGGAAGGGGCTCTGGGTCATTCTCCTTTGAGAGTTTGGCCACCTCTCCTCCCCAAGCAGATCATGTCTTGGTAGTTTTATTTTCATCTGTGATGGAGGGATGGGGTTCTACGGGTGGAGCACCCCCCACATTAGTATATAATTTAATTTCTATACTGGAATAATTTCATATTTTGTTGAACATCTATTGGCCCTTGAAACCTAATGAGAATTTGCCCTAGCTGGTGTAGCTCAGTGGACTGAGTGTGAGTCTGCGAACCAAAGGGTTGTGGGTTCGATTTCTGGTCAGGGTACATGCCTAGATTGCAGGACAGGTCCCCAGTAGGGGGCATGAGATATGCAACCACACATTGATATTTCTTTCTCTTTCTTTTTCCTTCCTTCCTCCCTCTCTAAAATATATATAAATAAAACCTTAAAAAAAAAAGAAACTTAATGAGAATTTTACTCTGTTATAGTCAGTCTTCTTTTTCTAACATAATATAGATAATGTTTCCTTAATACCTTGGGGGATTTTTATAATTGTATTGATTCATTATATCACATTAGACATAAGACATTTAAATCATGGAAAAGCCCAAAAGAGCTAAGATTAGGATATTAATTAGATTGGATGAATACAATAAATTTGGGCAAGTAAAGACTTATGGATAGCAGGTATGTAGTTACAAAGTAAAATAAAATACTGAATATGAGCACCAATGTGTAAAAATGACTATTTCACTCCACATAGACAAATACTTAGATATATTAAAATAATTATAGAAACAGATTTTATGTTCTTTTTAATTTTTTGTTCTGGTAATCATGATGGGTGATGGGTGTGTTACATGTGAATTAACCATTTTATGGTTTTTCTCTTCACATTTTTTGCCTATTACTTTTTTCCCCTTTGGAAATATCAGTGTTTCTATTAATTTCTCTGAGAATTAGTAATTTAGATAGTGAATTCAGAAAACAAAAGAGAGAAAGAAATAGATTTCAGGTGAAGATAACCTACATAAGCAAATGAACAGCCTAAGGAATGGGTATTATTGTTCTGTTTGGATAGTGATCACAGTTGTCTGACCCCCCCCCACACACACACACACAAAGAATATGCGTTGATAAAGAAGGAAGTTAGTTGAATGGGAAGGGCTAAATTTAGAAAAACATATCCAGATGAGTCCATTAATATTACAGCTATAATCAATTTTAGAATACAAAAAGTGATCTAATAGAGGTAGTCTGGTCATAGGTAAAGTGGTTTGAAAAAGAGGAAATTATACACTAATAATCTAATTAAATAGATACCTTCTGCTACAATAGAAAGTACAGGTTATTAAGGTCTAGAATAGTGTGGTAAACTTAGTAATGTCAACATAAACACACATTGTCATTCTAATCTCTAATCTATAATTGATACACCTCATATAACAAATAAAAATAAAAAATAATTAAAATTAAAAAAATGTAAATGGCTAAGTATCTTCAAACATGGAGGTTATCCTGGATGACCTATCTAAGTGGGCCCTAAAGGCAATAACAGATACCCTTCTAAGAGAGAAAGGGCACAAACTCACAACTATCAACAACTGAACCTAAAAAAAAAAAAAAAAAAGCATAAATTAGAACAAACTAAGCAAACAACTAGAACAGGAACAGAATCACAGAAATGGAGATAACATGGAGGGGTATTAGCAGGGACGGGGGGGAGAATGGGGAAAAGGTAGGGGGAATAATATGCATAAATGGTAAATACAAAATAGACAGGGGGAGGTTGAGAATAGTATAGGAAATGGAGAAGCTAAAGAACTTACATGTATGGCCCATGGACATGAACTAAGGGGAGGGAATGTTGGTGGAAAGCATTGTGCAGGGCAGAGGGGAAGAAAGGGGAAGAAAAAATGGGACAACTGTAATAGCATAATCAATAAAATACGCTTAAAAGAAGAAAACGAGGACACAACGTGATCACAGAGGCAAATAATGGAGTAATGTGTCCACAAACCAAGAAATGCCATCACCCTCTAGAATCTAAAAGAGGCAAAGAGTAATTCTTCCCTAGAGCCTCTAAAGAGCCCATGGCCCTGCTGCCATCTTATTTTGGCACAGTGAAACTCATTTTTGGTTTCATGGCATACAGACTATGAGAATAAATCTCTAATGTTTAAGCAACTCTGTGTGTGGTAATTTGTCAGTCATTTTAGGAATCTAATACCAAAAGAGTGTTATTTAATTGCTTATTCAGAAACTATGTTCACAATCCGTACTACAACCATGGCACTAAAGTAATATTAAAGCATTTAAGAGCACACACTTAGAAAAGTATCAGATATTTTTGAACATTTTTATTTATTTATTTTTAGAATGGGGAAAAGAGGGAGAAAGAGAGGGAGAAAAACATCATGTGGTTGCCTCTTACATGGCCCCTACTGGGGACCTGGACCAGGACCCAGGCATGTGCCCTGACTGGTAATCCAACCAGCGACCCTTTATTTTGCAGGCTGGTGCTCAGTCCACTGAGCCACACCAACCAGGGCCTGTACCAGATGTTTTTAGATTCCAACCCACAACCTATCTTTGCAACTTGGGGCAGGTTACCTTACTATCTCTAAACACTAGTTTTTCTCTTGTACAATAGAAATACTAATCCTTAGCTCATAGAATTATTATTAAAAGTAAATATAGAAGCATATGTAAATTACTTTATGTAGAGTGTAAAGGTACCCTAGATGATAATATAATTATTGCATTGTTTTATATCTATTTTCAATTCTAGACTAACTTTACATAGAAAAAACTACCATGTTGATTACTTTATTCCATGTGCTTATCACAAAGCTATTGTTCAATACATTGATTTTGGATAAGTGAAAAGATTGAAGAATAGGAAAGATAGATAATAAAATATTTTCTCTGAATTTGGTTACTAACTAATATCAGTTGAAAGAGAAATATTTAATTTAATTTTCCCATTTTGTTTTATACCAAAATACCATTTTTCTAATAATCATTAAAAAAAGAAAAGAAAAAAATTTTAAATGACTACTTAGAATTACCAATAGGGAAAATTAAAACTAAATCCTTCTGATTACTTAGTTTTCTGAACGGTAAAAATCTAAGTTGAGAGGTGTACACATACTCAAATAGAGGGCCTGAAACCAAATTTAAATAGAACAATTTTGGGCATGTAATAAATGTAGAAATAATTATAAAATGCATACAAAAATAATATTGCCTTTAGTGCCACTGCTAATGATATTTTGCTGTGTTTATAATAATTAGATTTGTTTCTGGAAAATTACCAGATGCTCATAATATTAAGGTCAACTCAATGTTTATTGTGTGTGGAAGAAGCCGTGCATCAATTTCAATTTTCTATATTCCTTCTTTAAACTTTTGTTTGCATTTGATACATTTTCTATCTCCTGTTAGATTTCTAATTAGTAAATGTTTTGCCAACAGTGTAAGTAGCATGTCTTCACACAGTTAAGTCATTCTGGTGTTTCTCTTAGCACACCCCCAACATACAGTGCTGCACACAGGCATCCTGCCTACATGTTCTCTGCATCATCATGCACTTCCTTGTTCAGGTTACTTTACTTCAGATTTACAGACAGTATCATGAAGCACTGCCTTGTCTTTTTCTATCACCCATCCACATAGTACTGTGCAGTAAGTAGTATTTTATCATCTGGGTGAATATGCTATTAAAATCTAATACAACTGTTTTGAGCTGTGTTGTAAGCAACAACCAATAGGCATCACAAGGAAAAGTAAAGGGGATGAATGTGACAACACCACTATATTTCAAACAATTCAGATAGTCATTTGACAAGTATCTTTATCCTCATCATATTTCTTTACTTTCTACCCATGCCCAGTATTTCACATGCATTATGATGTGTGTCTCTTTCTTTGAAGTGGCTAACATAGGTAGAAAAGAATATTTAAAAATGGGATCCTTTTTTTATAGTCACATTAGTTTACACTCAAATATCACACATTAGAATTATTTTGAAATTATATTATCCTTCCTAACAAGGATGACTATGTGCAGTCTTATAGCATAGGTAAGTCTACATAAAGATTACAGTCCTATAGACATTTTCTTGTAAATTATGGATTTCATAAAAGTTACAGAGATGTCCATAATAAAAACTCATGGTAGCCTTACTTAAAGTTATTAAACTCTTATGAAATAAAAATTCAGCAAGTCATCATTGGAAGAAAATAGTTTAGAAACTTCATTAACAATTGTAAACTTTCATTCATAATGCATAGACTTGGTTCCATCATTTAAAGTGTTTATAGAAAATTCCCATTAGATAAATTATGTATTTATTAAACTACTACTCTCAGCCCATCGAAATAAGCCCTTTTAACAACAAATTAATTTCTTTATGGGACTTCAACATCATTTTTAAATCTTCTTGAGTCATTTGAATTGAAATAAAGTCATTTCAAAAGAATATCATGAGATCAATATCTTTGAAACTATACTTTGGTTATGACTGAGCATTTTCATAGAATCAGAGACCATTATCTGGTGATAGTATATAAGATCTGCTGACAATTACTTTCAGGTTTAAGCAACATTCATAGTAATTCCTGCTGTTTTTCTCATTAAATATTATATTGCTTATGATGTGAATACTATGAATATGTCAATTGAGTTATTTATAGAAATATGCATCCTCAATATTATTTTTCAGCTCAATTTCATTGAATCCCATGCAGTAAAGTCTTTATGAGTTATATAAGAGAATCATCAATATAAAATGTTTATTGAGCACAAATGACATGAAGAATTTATAATCTAGATTTAAAAAACAGTTTGGAACACTTAAGTCCCTGATACAACTGCTTTATTCAATGGAATAAATCTTATATGAATCATTTTAAAAATTATATTTTGTTGTTTATGTTACTACAGTTGCCCCCACTTCTTCTTCCATTGCCCACTCCACCCATCCCTCCCACTCTCCAAGGAAAACATGGACATCATCGTCCATGTCCAAGGGTGGTGCATGTATCATGTGTTATTTGGCTAATCCCTTCACCTTCTCTCATGCAATCCTTTCTCCCCTCTCGCCTCTGACAGTTGTCAGTCTGTTCCATGTATCTATGCCTCTGTTTCTACTTTGTTCATTAGTTTACTTTGTTCATTAGAATCCACATATAAGTGAGATTATATGACATTTGTCTTTCTCTGACTGGTTTATTTCACTGAGCATAATAGTCTCCAGGTCTATCCACAGTGTTCCAAAAGGTAAGAGTTCCTTCTTTTTTATAGCCATGTAGTATTCCACTGGGTAAATGTACAACAGATTTTTAATCCACTCATCTACTGATGGGCCGTTCCAGATTTTTGCTATTGTAAATAATGCTGCTATGAACATAGAGATAGATATATTTTTTTGAATTGGTGTTTTGGAATTCTTAGGATATATTTCCAGTGGAATTGCTGGGCCATAAAGCAGTTCCATTTTTAATTTGTTGAGAATATTCCATACTGTTTCCCACAGTGGCTGTACCAGTCTGCATTCCCCCCAGCAGTGCACTCGGGCTGTCTTTTCTCCACATCCTCACCAGCACTTATTTGTTGATTTATTGATGGTAGCCATTCTGGCATATACGAGGTGATATCTCGGTGTGGTTTTAATTTGCATCTCGCTGGTGATTGGGATATGGAACATTTTTTATATGTCTTTGGGTTATTGCATGTTCATTATTATCTTCAAATCTACATTGTGAATCATTTTTGTGTCACTCTGATTCTCCTTGAAAATGTTTTTTAGACTGCCAATCATATATCTGTATCTCTCTATCTCCATAATGAGTATGTAGCTTAAAATCCTAAACCTAACTGCTCTGAGACTAAAATAACATTGCTATGGGTCTGTTGATACTAAGTCTTTGATGATATATAGGCTTCTTAGATGTCTTTTTTTTCTGTGCTTCAGGATTTTTATTCATTTTCTTCATCATGGCCTTCCAGATATATTTCTATCTTCTTACTATGCCCTGTTTCTTCTGCATCATCTAGAATCTCCACTTCATTTTAAACAAAACTCCTATTTTCATTCTCTTCATAGAAAAGTCATTCCCCTTCCTTACTTAATTAAAATTGGGCTCTCTCCCACTGATGTTTTTTCCCAGACTTGTCAATAAGAACCTGTGCTTTTTCCTGTATTCTACTTAATGAAGGGCCAATAGGTGAAATCAGCTTACTATTATTTGCAGACCACTACTTCTCAATTCACATTGAAAAAAATCTGGTCCTTTGGGAATTTTATGCAATTTTATTCCATCATTTTCATTATGTGCTGTCTTTTTATCTTTTAACATCCATAGTCATTATTCTACATTCATTGAGAAAATAGGTAAAGGAGATTTAAGTTTCATTCCCTACCACTAAGTAAATATTACTCAAGATCATTTTAAACTCTATCTATAATACTAACGAAATGTAAAGGGACAAGTTCCTGGACTTCATTAAATATAGCTCTTTTCATTTATGCTATATAGCACAAATTATATCCTATTCCACTTCAACACAAATGTCAATAGAGCTTTGAGAATACCAACGTCTATTAGCTAAACATTTTAACACAATTTCTTGCCTTTTAATGGTTTTCTTTCTTTACATCTGAAAATAATAGTTCTTTGAACCTCTTAAGGTCTCCATTTTCTTAATCATTTTTGCCAGTATCCAAACAGCCTCCTCATATGCTTATATAAGGTCAAAGTATCACGGACCTAATATGCAAACCCGTACATTAAGTTTTACATAGAAGAATAGGAGAAACAAAATCAAGGAAGACAGAGATTTCTAACATGTTTATGTGTTCATGAGCAGATCATGAAAGATTATTTTGATGAGAAGTAAATCAATAAAATATGTGGATATTTGTGTTAGGCTGGATAAAGTAAGGAAACAGGAAAAGTATTTCAGACATATATTTAATAATGAGAATTGGTCAAAAGGTTTTTGGAAGGCTAAAAAGGCAAAAATGTTATGGTGGATGCTGAAGGAGTAGACAAAAGAGGCATAATAATATCTGATTAGGATGATGTCTGTGCTTTTCAGGTGGAGCTCATCAGCCCACAGGACTACTTAACTAGGAGCACTGACTGTTTCAGGACTTGAACCACTGAAAAAGTGATGCTGTTCCTTATACCATTCTTACCATCTCCATCAACTTCCTGCCCCCACTTCTGCTACTGAAGTTAGAACTAAGACACTTCTCTTTTCTCCTAATTGTTAATCTTCCAACAGAGCCTCAAATCGGCAGAACTTAATATAAATGCATCAGAAAATAGAGTCTGAGAAATGTAGTTTACAGATTTTCCAAGCTCCAGTGCTACAAAATTTAGCACCAACAGGCATGCATGGGGTTTAGTAGATATCATATAAATAAACAGCACAAGACTGGATTGTGAAAACCAGCAGATGCCAGATAAAAAATTAGAAATTTATTTGTACAATCTCACAAGGTTTTTTCAGTGTTTATCTAAATTCTTTCTTCTCTTTTCAAATTCTCCAACATAACCATTCCCCCTGTAAGTGGTAGTTCCTCTTATGCAGGCACCATTTTTCACATGGGAATTAGTGAAACTGATTGGTAACTATTGCTTTTACATGGCATGACATCTTCAGTCCTTCATACTTTAAAATGCATAAAGCATTTAGATTAAATTCATGACAGTAGGCCCTAAAGGGAACAACTATTGCCTTAAATAAACAAATTTGTGCAAAGCAACCCAATTTTACTAAAAATTCATCTAAAACATCACCCAATTGCATATAAAAAATAACTTACAATAGCATTATAAATCACTTTAATAAGTTAGAGCCTGGAGAATTTGCTTAATCCAAGGCATGAGAAAATAGTTTTATTGTTATCCAAATGTTTCTGCACTAAATTTATTTTGATATTTCCTTTTGATATTTTTGACATAAGAAAGATAGTCATAAAACTGTCTTTAAAGGTTTAGTCCATTAATTTAATGTAACCATTGAGTGTATAGAATAAGCTAAACTAAAAAACACAGCATTTCTTCCCACCCTTCATCATTTATATTATTATATTTATATATCTTATTCTTAAAGTTAAATATAAATTTTGTTTTCATTGAATAATAGGAAAATAAAAATAGCATCAGTGTCACCAATTATACAATATCAACCATATATAATTTAAAATTACTCAAAGCTGTTTGTGTGTTAATTTCCTCTAGAAGGCAAAAATGTTGAATGTCTTTTAAGTATGTTGTTGACATTTCTTCCACCTAGCAAATGATCTTATTGCTTTTCTAGTATAAATAATAGACTTATATGACTCAATCTAATATCTAGTCCTTCATCATCAAGAGAGGATTATTTTCTTGAAAGCTTGGCTCAGTTCCTGAGGAGAAGGAGGAAATCACAGAAATCAGTTAAGTATATGAAGAAGCATGAGAAATAGCTTCATGCAGAACATTTACTTTAACAGAGAACTTGAAGTCCCAGGGTTCTCACTGAGTCATAGATTCTTCCTAATTATTCTTATTCCAGAAATTTTGCTAAAAGAACCAGACCTAACAATGCAGAAGAAATTCTTGCTTTGCAGGAATTTTTTATAATCCCAAGCAAGATCTAGAACTTCACTGTCTAATATATTTACCACTATTCACATGTGGCAATTTAAATGAGAGAAAATTAGATAAAGTAAAAAATTCAACCCCAACTCATATAGCTCTGTAGGTTTGGTCCCATCCTGCAAACCTGAAAGGTCATTGGTTCAATTCCCAGTTAGGGCACATGCCTGGGTTGCAGGCCAAGTCTCCAGTTGGGGGCATTCAAGAAGCAATTGGTCAATGTTTCTCTCCCACAGTATTGATATTTCTTCCTCTCTTTCTCTCTTTCTCCCCCTGTCTTTAAAAATAAATGAACATATTTTAAAAAATTAATAATTCAATTACATAAGATATAGGTCATGTGCTCCATAGATATATGTGCCTAGTGGTGATAATATGGGATAGTAAAAATATGAACATTTCATCATCATGAATAATTCTATTTAACATGTTAGTCTAGAGCAAGATAAGAAAAAAAGTGGTAGTTGTTCAATTGTGATCCCAGATACTCATTGGAAAATTTTTTATACAATAGCTAATAATTATATTCTAATAAAGAAGATAGAATATACTTTCAATAACTAACCAGAGATAAGCTATCTTTGGTGCAAACAGAAATAAAAATTAAGAGATCTAAGTCAGAATTTAGTTTGAAAATCTATTGCCGTTTTAGTAAAAATCAAAAATTCCACATAACTCTGAAATATTGTGTTTTTATTTCTTTTTTGTTTATTTTTTTAACTCAAATCATTTTTTATTTTCAGTTACATTTGACATACAATATTATATTAATTTCAGGTGTACACACCAGTAATTAGACATTATATAACTTAGTAAGTGACCATCCTGTTAAATCTCTTAACAATCTGGAATCACACATACTTGTTAGAATATTATTGTCTGTATTTGTTATGCTGTACTTTATATCCCAATGAATATTCTCTAACAACCAAGTTGTACTTCTGAATCTCTGTACCATCCCCCCCCCCACCTTCTCAACCCGCCTCAAATCTGGAAGTCATCAAAATGTTCTCTGTATCTGTGGTTTTATTTCTATTCTGTTGTTAATTTATTTTGTTTTTTAGTTAAAATTGTTAATGAATAATATATTTATTAACATTTTATTGTTCAAATTTTTATCTTTTCTTTTTCTTCTTGAAGAAAATTTTTTATATTTCATGTCAACTGGTTTGGTGGTGATGAACTCATTTAGCTCTTTCTTGTCAGGGAGCTCTTTTTATGCCCTTCTATTCTAAGTTATATATTTGCAGGGTAGAAAAATTTTGGTTGTAGGTACTTGCTTTTCATCAGTGTGAATATTTCTTCCAATCCCTTCTTTCTTGCAAAGTTTCTGTTGAGAAATTATCTGACAATCTTATAGGAGATCTCTCATAGGTAACTAACTGCTTTTCTATTGCTGCTTTTATGACTCTCTCTTTGCCCTTAACCTGTCTTTGTTAATTATGATGTGTCTTGGTGCGGGACTCTGGGTTCATTTTGTTTACAACTTGGCATTTTATGGACTTGCATATCTATTTTCTTCACCAGGTAAAGGAAATTGTCTGTCATTTCTCAAATATATATTTAATTTCTTACTCTCTCTTTTCTTTCTGGCACCCTTATGATACAAATGTTGGTAGACTTTAATTAGTCCCAGAGACTTCTTACACTCACCTCATTTATTTTTTATTTTATTTTACTGATCTGATTGGGGATTTTATCCTTCCTTAAATTCCAAATTGCTGTGGTGGTTTCATCTCCATTATTGATGATTCCCTTCATTTCAGTTAATGTAACCTTCATTTCTTCCTTTTATTTTATATGGTTTCCATGTCCTTTTTTAAGCTGTTGAAGTTCTCACTAAATTCATTCAGCATTCTTATAACCAGTGTTTGAACTCTGCATTTAGTAAATTTCTTGTCTTCATTTTGTTCAGTTATTTCTCTGGAGTTTTGTTCTGTTCTCTCACTTAGGACATGTTTCTTTGTCTCCTCATTTTGGCAGCCTCCTTGTGTGTTTTTCCCCCCTGTATGTTAGGTAGAGCTGTTCATTCTCCTGAGCTTAGTCGAGTAGTTTTATGTAGTAGGTATTCTGTAAGAGTACAGTGGAACAGCCTCCTCAATCACCCAAGCTGGACACTCCAGCTTCACCCTCCCCACCTCTGTATGGTCTCTGTACACCATCCTGTTGTAATTGAGCCTTGATTGCTGTTGGCACATCAATCAAAGGGATTTATGGGTAGGTCTTCAGCTGTAAGGACTAGTTGCAATCACCAACTCCTGTGGAATATCAGCTATGCAGGTCCAACCCCACAATGTAGGACTTACTTCAGCAGGGCTGAGGTGACCTCTGAATTTGTCCCTTGAATGTATCACTTCTGAAAGTGGTTGAATGATATGCTTTGACATGAAGCTGTCCACCATCTGAAGCTGTCCATCAAGTACACTGTATCTGGGGATCCCAGGAGGTACAGGCCAAGGTCACCCTGCACCTATGTCCTGTCTGTAGCTACCCAACATGAGCTGCAAAGCAATAAAAAAATGACAACTACTTCTCCTGACCTTGCAGATTCCCAGGAGAGGACAAGCTATAAACCAAGGCTAGTGCCAGTCCTGGAGCCATTTATTGAGAGTTGTGGGGCATGCTAAGGCTAGAAGCTGCTTGTTTTTAGGAGATTTTAGGAAAATTTCAAGCATGGACCAAGACAGGTTGTTTATATTGAAAAGCCACTGGAAAAAGACTTCGGTTGCCCTTGAAATTTGGGTGGGTTAGGTCTTCATGGAATCACAAGGGCTGGGCAAACAAGTTTGAACCAGTTTGATGGAGACTCAGAAATGGTGCACATCTTCTGGCTCTGTGGTGGGGGTGGATTTCAGAAAGGAGCAATGGCTCCTTCCCACTTATCTTTCTGGGAGAAAGCTGCCCCTCTAGCTCTTGCCCTGATGCCAGACAACTCAGTTTCTCCCCATATGTCCCTTGTACCTTTTAAGCTGCTCTCCTAATATTAGAGCTCAGAGAAAGGGAATTCAAGTGAGCCATTGTGTGGGCCTTTTAAGAAGAACTGCCTGGGACTCCATAAGCCCTCTGTCACCCTCAGCCTCAATTCCCACTGGTTTTTACAGCCAGAAGTTATGCGGACTTCTCTTCCTGGCACTGGAACCCTGGGTTAGGAAAACTGTTGAGGGACTGAGACCTCTCACGCCTCAGGGAAGATCTCTGCCACCAAGATATCCCTCTCAATTTTTATCCAGCACACCTGGGTGTGGTACCAGCCTGTTCTGCATGTTTGCTGCTTTTACCAGTCTCGATGTGACTTCTTCATTAAATCTTTGATTGTAGGACTTTCATTTAGCTAGATTTCAGACAGTTCTCAATAATAGCTGTTCTATGGTTTACTTATAATTTTTTTTTATCGTGTTTACCTACACAGCCATCTTAACCAGAACTGTAAGCTATTCTATTCCTTAAAGAGATAGTAATGAGTTGACACTTGTATGCCACATAGGATAGAATCATAATGAAATAAATAGCATACTGGGACTACCAATCCTATGTTTTCTTTTATGAGAGTCTTTGTTTCTTTAAACATAAATTAGTACCACTGGCTGTACCTCATCATATCACAGTGGTATGGTAGAACAAAAGTTAAAAAGCAGTCTATTCCAGCACAATAACAAATTATTCATGAAACACAAGCAAACATGAATTATCCAATTAAAAGGTGATCAATTCTAAATTAATTTGGTTTTCAACAACTTTATTACACCACTAGTAATTAAAGAGCTTTTTTGCTGTTGTTTTGACCACCAGTTCATGGCTGTAGTTTTGTCCTATAGACAATGCCTTTTTCTATAGGGAATTATGAAGACATAATACATGATTCATACAGATGCCTAAAAATATTTAGATATGATTATCTTCTATATCTCAAACTGCTGAAAGAGAATTTTATACATTTGACATTCTAAAGGAATTCTTTCTGAGATTTATAAAATTCAACAACTTGGTTGTCACTATTAAAAAATAATTTCCTCAATTCTGAAATAGGAAGTAGGGTCATAATATCTTCACTGTGTGCTCAGTTGAGGGTATTAAATTCATACTCTATCAATTAAAATGAAGTAAATCAAATCATAATCTTCTTCACTTGGTAATTATCTTGTTTAGTCTGAAAATATGAATTATATATTATATATCTGGAAATATTTTAATATCTTAAAAGTTAAATTGATCATTTTTAATGATATAAATTTCACAAATTTGATTTAGTCACTATCATATGTCATTATAAACCATAATATAAACACTGTCAGAAGTATGGAATAAAGTTTAATATGTGAGTAAATTCTATGAATGATCAGTGAACAAGTTATATAGACTGGAAGTATAAGTAATACATACTCAGGAACTGGAGAATTTATGGGATATTCCAGTGTGAAGAAGAGATTGTAGGATTATCTATATGTGTAGCATTGAGGAGTAGAGCCTATAACATACCCAGTTTATATTGCAAAATACAAGTTCAAAATAGATGTAGATATGCATGTTGTATTCTGTTTAGTAGAAGTCCCATGTCTTTACTCTCACCATATTGAAAAATCAATTTGCCTCCATTTACATATTATTTTAAAATTCCATATCTATAAACATGCCCATTTTTAATCTTTTGAACTGGTCCTAAAATCTTCCTGGTTCTTTCATGAGTCAAGTAAAATCTTTGACTCTGTTTTTATATCTGGACAATAACAATGGTTATCATTAAAAAAAAATAACTTCAAAATAGTCACTCTTATAGTATCTCTCCTGCTAGAATGCATATTCTGCATGAAATAGAAAGTAGAGCCAGTCTCAACATCTTGTGGTGCCCCTGATGAAAGTTGTTTCTTTCTCGGATATTATCATAAACAAAGACTTAATCATAAAACTTAGCTTCATCTCTTCATACTCTCCCCTCTCCATCTGCTGGGTCAGAAATCAACCTAAAATTCTTCACTAACTATAAGTAATAAATAAGAGAGTGGTCTGCATTAATTAGGAATATAAGACAAACAATTAAAAAGATGAATGGTCCTTTATTTTGGAGTCCTGGGAACTGTCTGGGGAACATTACAAGTTGGAATTGGATGTCAAGATCATTAATTTCTATATGAATAACAACTATTGCCTTAAAAAAAATAAACTTGAGTAGGCTTTTTGTTGTTTCTTCATTTATTGCTTGATGAGACTTTCTAAAATAATAAGAATATTAGCAGCTTATCAATAAATACATCAAATTGAATATTGAGTAATTTCTTTAAAATATCTTGCCTATAGAAATTAAGTACATTTAAATAAATTAGAGACATATCATATACATTGAGCATTCACTCTATGATATAAAGATTCTAAATCTTGAGATTATAACCATAAACAAAACAAAAAAAATCCCCCAAATAAAGAAATATACTGTAATAAAAAATCAAGTAGCGTGATAAAGGTCATAAAGAGCAGCACATTATATAATGAAATACCTATTTTGTGTGTGTAGGGCAGATAGTAATATCAGGTGATCAAGGAAGTCACTGATAGTATGAACTTTGTACATGAATTCATATAAAATGTCCTGAAGATTAAATGCATCTGATGTTTCCTGTCCATATTAAATCACAAGAGAGAGAACATATTGAAAATGGCACAAGGCCCTAACTTAGTCATGCTTCTCGATGTCACTGAGCTAATCCAACTACCAACCTCCCATTGATTGCAAAAGTCTCTATGCTCAGATCAGCTCTGCAGAGATACAGGGAAAAATGAGAAATGGACTCAGAGTTACTTGACATTCAATATGCTTGATTCGGCTTTTCTATTTCAGGTGAACATAACATTTTCTCAGATTAAAACAAAACAAAGAATTTACACTATGGATCTAGAGAACTTAAAGCTATTTTTGCAATAATTCCTTTAATAAATGGTCTTATAAATAATTAAATAATTTATATTGCTTTTCTAATCAAGTGTTACTGAATTCTTTCATAAAGAATAAAAACTCATCCTGGCTGGTATAGCTCAGTGGATTGAGTGCGGGCCTGCAAAGCAAAGGGTCACAGGTTTGATTCCCAGTCTAGAGCACATGCCTGGATTGCGGACCAAGTTGGGGGTGTTCAGGAGGCAACCACACATTGATGTTTCTCTCCCTCTCTTTCTTCTTCCCTTCCTCTCTCTCCAAAAAAATAAATAAATAAAACCTTAAAAAATAGAAACTCAGCATACTATAATGTGAAAAATATTAGTGTACTTAGAAAAGTAATAATTGATTAACAAGCTTGAGGGATATAATTGGGGACATTTTATATTATTGTGCAGTGCAAAAAATCCATGCTGGACATAGTTTAGAAATGTTTTTTGTGTGTGTGCTTATCTAAATATAATGACAGTGGTAGGTATCTGACTGAAGTTTTATAAACCAGATTACATAAATATGAAATTTCACCTGAAGGCTCAAAGACTATAAAAATCTCAGCATAAAAAAATGTTAAAAAAGGTTTAAAAAGGTTAAATTTTAGTCCATATTTCTAATTACTTTATTGTGTTCAATTACAGTTGTCTGCATTTCTCCCTACAATTCTCACCCCTCACCCCAGTTACTCCATCTTTAGATGTCCTTCACATCACTGCAGAGGGCTTCCTTAAAGAAATATGGTAAGGATTAAAGATATTAGGTTGGCCAAAATGTTTTTTTCCCCAGAAAATAGCTCTGGTAGTGCTTAGATGTCTTTAACTTCGTTAGAAACAATTTTGTTAGATTGTATTGTGACAGCTGTTATCAATGTGCATTTAAAAAAATAAAAAATGGTGAATTTTTATGTAGCCATTTTAATATTGAAGACAGAAGAAAATATGCAACATTTTTGTCATGTTATACTTTATTATTGCAAGAAAGTTAAAAATGCAACTGAAACACACACAAAATAGTTTTGTGCTATGTATGGAGAATGTACTGTTACTGATGGAATATGTCAAAAGCAGTTTGTGAATTTTAGTGCTGGAGATTTGGAGATTTCTCACTGGATGATGGTTCACAATTGGTAGATGAGTGGAAGTTGATAGCAATCAGACTGAGACATTAACTGAAAATAGCATTGTACTACGCAGGAGATAGCCAACACACTCAAAATATCCAAATCAATAAAGTTATTGGTGAAAATGAAAAATGTGTCTCTTATTTTACAGAAAAAAACATGGACTTTTGACCCACCAAATGTATATATGTCATGTTTTAATATCTGCTGTGATAGGGGTAGCATCCTCTTATATGACAAGTTTCCAAAGGTGCCTGACAAGGTGTATAGTCTTCCCTTCAGGCATGTATGTAACAATATACTATGTTTGTTTCCATAAGTTTGCCTAGTTATAAACTGCATTTGTATTTCCATATACTCATAGTCTTCTGTTTATAATTGGCCCTTCAGTGAACTTATCACTATAAGTATTTTTATTTTTAGAACCTCAGATATAAGAAACATTTATCAGGTACCTGTTACTCATCACATGACTAGAGGAATAAAACAATATCTTGGAATTCATAGTTATGATCTAAATAGTTGATGATTAAAATAATAAAAATTGAACTTATAATTTTGAATATAATATAAATAAGATTTAATTGACACATAACTTTAATATTATAGATATACACAGATATATCTGTATCTTTCAATCATATATTTTATTGTATCTATCACAACTTTTTCTTTCCATGTTCAATGCACTTTCCCAAAATAGTTTATATTTAAAAAATTGAGAGCCCTGGCTGGTGTAGCTCAGTAGATTGAGCGCGGGCCTGCGAACCAGAAGATCGCGGTTCGATTCCCAGTCAGGGCACATGCCTGGATTGCAGGCCAGTTCCCAGCAGGGGACGCATGAGAGGCAACCGTACATTGATGTTTCTCTCCCTCTCCCTCTCTCCTACCCTTCCCCTCTAAAGATAAATAAATAAATAAATAAAATCTTAAAAAAAAAATTGAAAGACTGTTGTTTACTAGAAAATTTTTATTCTTCACAAAATCGGAGGAAATATTTTCTCTCTTGATCTATATTAGAACAGAGAAATCCTACTGATTTTACTATGAACTGCAAGGAGAAGAGAACAAGATGAAACACGATGAGTGTTACTGAGTTCTTCCAGGCCGCAGGCATGATTTGATTTATCACTGTGCCTTTTATTGTTGTTGTTGTTGTTGTCATTGTCATTAATTTGGGAAGACAGGGAGAGACACATTTGTGGCTCCACTTATTTATGCATTCATTGGTTAATTTCTGTATGTGCCTTGACCACGGTTGAACTCTCAACCATGGAATGTTATGACTATGCTCTAACTAACTGAGCTATCTGGCCAGGGCTATCACTAAGGAATTTTAACAGAAAACAATATTATAATGTGTTTGGATAATCAATACATTTTCCTCTGTAATTCTCATAGCGATATTTTTCATGAGTGACCTTTTCTTGATCCTGATACACAATCCCTGTGTAAAATTTTTAATGATGCAGTCCAGTTTTTGTGAATTAATATAAGGAAGTAACATAGAAAACAATTATATTTGTTGATTAAATAGTTTGTTAAATTCTTTATATAAATAAATATATAATCCTTTTGGTCTGAAAGTGTGTTTTTATCTATTTGCTTAAAAATCTATTGCAGGAGCCCCTGTCCTGGGTGCCAGATGTGGGGGGCTCTGCCCGCAGAGCCCTATCCCTCCGTCACAGATGAAAATAAAAACTACCAAGACATGACTGTATGGGGAGGAAAGGGGTCAAACTCTCGGAGGAGAATGACCCAGAGCCCCAACCTCACTGGGCTTTTATTGGGTTCCAATACACCGGAATACAAGTTTAACATGTCAAAGAAATCTGAGGGCTTAATCCGAGCCAGTGTTTGTCAGGAAAGGGGGTTGCCAAACTTTGGGAGACATACTCATTTCCTCCTGGGACACTTATCACCTAAAGAAGAGCACTCTTACCAAAGCAGGTTTCACAGGGCTTTAGGAATTCTTTCTTATGCCCGATCACCCAGGGAGCCGTCCTGGCCAGTACAGGGCTGCACTGCTCACCCCCACATTTTCAGGCTTTAAGGCAATTAGGAAGCAAGAGACATCTCCCAGATAGAAATGAGGACTCGGGCTATGTCAGAATAGCCGGGGGGCGAGGGTCCATCACATCCTCTTTGCTGCAAACCCCCGAGTCCTTCCATGAGGCCTCCCAAGTAGTTGCGTCTGGCTTAGGTTGCCCCTCCCATGAGGAGTCTTACCAGTCATTGACTACCAACCAAGCAATGGGGCCAGAGATGCGTGAGGCAGAAGCAGTGCTCCTGCCAGGGAGATAAGCTTTGTCTCCTTAGTAGGTCACGTCCTTGTGACAGAACAGACCCAGATGAAGTGGGTCCCTTGGGCTCTTACACAGCCCACCATGGGGTGAGGGTTACAACTCCTGAAACCAGGCTGAACGGTCTGCAACAATCTATTAATTTGACCACCTTTTTTCTGTAACATTCACTGGAATCTTTGTACTGAAATAAATATGGAAGATAAAAAGGTAATTTTGACCCAGCTTATTCTTCGAGTCCAAACCTGACATGGAAAAGAAAAAATCCTGGTAAATATACAAAGTAGGGCTGATAAACAAAGCTTTCTGCAATGACAGAATTATTCACTGTCTACGCTGTGCATTGCAGTAGCCACTAGGCACATGTGACTATTGATTATTTGAAATGTGACTAGTATAACTAATAAACTAATTTTTTAAATTAACTTATTTTATTTTTATTTGCTTTTTTATCTAATTAAAAATAAAAAGTCACTTGTTTAAAATATCATATTGGATATTGCAAATATAATATAAAGTATTTGCAATATTTTGCAAATAATTAAAACATTTTAATTATTATATATTTAAGATTAAGTATGCATTATATATTTTTATTTCTAAAAAAAATCTCTTCATTTTTTAACACCTTCCTTCTTGGACTTTGTACTTCTTCAGAAGATGAGGATATATCAGAGAATAAAATATTTAAAAAATGAGAAAGTCTTTACCAATAAGAGTGAAACAAAATAAATATGTACTATGTCTGGTGGCAATAACTGCTATAAATATAAAGATTAAAGCAACATACAGTAATAAAAACTATCTGCAGTGTACTCTTTATAAGTGGAGACAAGTAAGGCTTTTAAGATAAACTGACATTTGAATACAGACTTCAGCAAAAGGAGAGGAGGAAGCCAGTTTATATTCAAAGAAACATTTTTCAGGGCAGATATAGTACTGATGGGTGCAGAGACCCTGTGACAGACACACTTTAATGAAGGTCCCATGACCCTTAATTCCTGATAGCTACACCCTTATGTAACCTTGAGTATGGACAGAAAGGTTGATTTGCTTTTAATCAGTAGAGTAATGCAAAAGTGATTGGATGTCACTTCTCCAATTATGTTGCAAAAGTTTTCTGTATCTATCTTACTAGGAGACTATCTCTCTGGCTAGATTTGATGAAACAAGCAGCCATTTGAAGAGGCTTATGTGGCAGAAACTGAGGACTGCCTCCAGCCAACAACCACCTAGGAAATGACGGCAGATTCTGGCCTGACAGGATCCGAGAAAATGAGGCCCTCGGGCCAATAGGCTGCAAGGAACCAATTTCTGCCAAGAGCATTTGAGTTTTTGAATCAGATTCATCCAAGTCAAGCCTTAGATGAGACTGTCATGCAGCTGTGTTGATTTCAGTCTTGTGGAGCCCTGAGAAAGATGACCCAATTAGGTAATCCCTGGACTCCTGACCTACAGAGAAGACATTAAATGAATGTTACATTCAACTACTATATCTATAGAGATACTGTTATGCTGCAGTAGATAACCAATAGAGATCTTAAGGAAGGGACATATTTTGCATATTCTAAAGCAAAATGGTAATGAATGGGGTCAAAGAGGAAGGCAAAAGTCATTTTGAGTCTAAGAATTAATTTCCAGCATAATTTGATTAAGAGTAAGGTTATAGCCTTTTGGGGTGTCATATTCAGAAGCTTATCATGTTGTGCATTTAGAAATATCTTGGTAGAGTCTGGGTGAAAAAAAAAATCACAGAACTTAGATGTAGACAAGGAGGCTTGATAGTTGGCTATTGGAATAATCATGATGAGAAATGAAGATGGCTTGGTTCAGAACGACAGCAGTGAGTGTTGGAACAATTCTAAATGTTTGGAAAGGGTTTGCTTTACTAGTGAAAGAAAGAAAAAGATAATAATAACCCTAAAGGGTTTTTTTGGCTTTCTTGCAGTCTATATAAATTTTCCTTGAACACATCTATTGTGATTTTTATGAAACAGATATCCAAAAAGTATATTTTGATTTTTTTTAATTCAACTGACCAATATTTAACTGCTTATTGTATGTCAGAATACACAAATACATACAAACTTGGAAGGTCTATTAAAATGTATCAACTATCTATATATATAGTTTTTCATTGTTTTAATGGTATTTACTAAGCTTAATGGATTTAAGCCATAAATAAAAGAAATGTGAATATATCCTACAAGTTTATCATTTAGGCAAAAACAAGTATACAAAACAGATTTTTATTTGCTTATTAATTTTCCAAATAAATGACTAAAATGTATTCTATATCTATTAAAATACCTAAATAGCTATCTTAGCTTTACATTTTAAAATAAAATAAATACAAAGTCTATGACCTAGATGGTGTGGCTCAGTGGATTGAGTTTCAGTCTGCAAATCAAAGGGTCACTAGTTAAATTCCCAGTCAGGGCACATGCCAAGGTTGAGGGCCAGGTCCCCGGTAGAGGGCACACAAGAGGCAACCAAACATTGATGTTTTCCTCCCTCCGTTTCTCCCTCCTTTTCCCTCTCTAAAATAAAGAAATAAAATATTTTAAGTAAATAAATAAATGAATAAATAAATACAAAATCCAAAATGAAAAGTGGCTTCATGATTCACCTTTTGTTAAAAAAAAAAACAAATACTGATTATTTAAGTATACTCATATTTATATTTATGAACAAAAATATTTTTAAAGTGTATAAGCTCCCATACTTATAATGGATTCATATTTTGGGGTTTATTTATATAATCCTATATTATTTTTGTTTTTTCTATTTTCTTCAAAATGTGGAACAAGTTTTCAGTAATAGAAAAATAATAAGAATAATGGCATAATTAGAAAATTAGATAAAAAGTCTTTACAAAATAAATAAAATCATATCCTCCTAAGTAGGCATATTTTAAACCACGATTTTTAGGCTTATTTCAGCAACTTGATCTAAAAAAAGAGATAATGATAACTTATGAATAACATATGATTATCCAAGTGTAGTCCCTTTTATGAATTTTGTCCTGAATCATTTGGGCTTAGTATTTCTTCTTAAAAAAGACCTCAGCTCAATACAATAGAGCATTTAATATTATTTACAACATATGTTTATATATATGTGGAATGAGTTTTAATGAATTTATTTATTTAATGAATATATGGCATTTTCCTCTCTGGTTTATACAGTACATTGATAGCTTTAAATAATTCAAACATGATTTTTGCAGAACAATTATTACTCATTTAATAAAATTAATAAAATTAAGTACACATAAAACTGAGAATAAAACTGTTCGTAGTATAGACTTTGGAAGATTAGTAGCTCTAAATAAGTTTACATCTTTATAAAATCAAGGTAATAATTTTACCCATAGTATCTCAGCAACAAGTGTATTCATTGACTTTAGAAATGCTATGCTGGTAGTTCCCTAAACCACTTGACTCTGGATATAAACACATCACTGATTAGTGTAATCTGTTGTATGAGGCTACAATGGGAGAAATGAACTAGGCCAAATTGGAAATATGCATGTGCAATTAATGGATAAAAAGAAAGTAATAGGAGAAATTACTTGTAAAGCATATTTCATGGTATTTAAAAAAACATTACAAAATTTCACAGAAATTCAAATAAGACCCTTCTAAAACTAATTTTTAAAAGGGTAATGAGCTGTGTCCCTTTTAACATTTTAAAAATATCCTAAATGTAATATCCCAGTGAAAATTGTTTATCATATTTCATTCCTTTAGGCATACATGGAATATTTCTAAGCTGTTATTTGTAAGTAGTAATTTTTAAGATCTATTTCTTTTTTCTTTTTAAATATGACTGTCCATGTTGGTAATAGAAATCAAGAATTATAGATATTCATTCTGGAACATTAGCACTACTCCTATTTCACCTTGAACCAAAAACCTTCATGGAAAGAATACAAGTATAGCCCTGGCTGGTGTAGCTCAGTGGATTGAGCGCGGGCCTGCGAACCGAAGGATCGCGGTTCGATTCCCAGTCAGGGCACATGCCTGGGTTGCCAGGCCAGTTCCCGGCAGGGGACATACAAGAGGCAACCACACATTGATGTTTCTCTCCCTCTCTCCTTCCCTTCCCCTCTAAAGATAAATAAATAAAAAATCTAAAAGAAAAAAAAAGTACTTAAAAAAATTAAAAAAAAAAGAAAGAATACAAGTATAGCCACCTACGATGCAGTTGCATGTTTGGCAGTAAACTAAGTATTTTTCCTATGTGAGCTCACCTGCAAAGTATATAAAAATAGTGAGAGTTAGTATTAGAATAAAAGAGTTCATTGAAAGTATGGCAGTGAAGGATTAATAATAACTTCAATCGTATTTCTCCTAACGTAGTCCATGAAAAGTCTGATAACCATCTAGTACTAAATTGTTCTCTCTAAGCATTCGATTTGGCTGTCTGCAGTAAACACCTGCACACCCTTGTTATATACAATAACATTTAAAGTGCACTGAGTGAAGGGTAAGCATTCCTTCTTTCTTACTGTAACTGAACAACAGGATATCAAAAACATGAAAAATATATAATGTACTGAGTTGTGTCATCTAGGAATATAAAATATTAGTAAACTAGATTTTATAATTCTGTAATATTACTTTCTTAGACTTCCTTGTTGCCCTCTGTTGCATGATTAGCTTAAAATATAAGGTTTCATAAATTCACTTAGCATAGTTTTTTTTCTAGGTCAATCTATGTCATTGCAAAATGTAAGAATTTCTTTTTTTTTACTGCTGCATAATATTCCATTGTGATTAAGCCAGTCAGCGAAAGAAAAATAGCACATTATCTCACTTACATGTGGAATCGGATGAACACAAAAAACCTAACTAATAAGATAGTAACAAAAACTTAGATATGTAGAACAGACTGACAGCTGCCAAAAAGGAGGGTGAGGGATGGGATGAAAGACGGTGAAAAGATTAACAAAAGAGCATTAATGCTTGGTACCTGGACAGGGACAACAGTGTGGGGATTTGCTTGGGGTGGGGGGAGTGTGGAGCAGAGGAAGGGAGGAGAAGGAGAGAAAGACAGGGAAAACTGTAACAACTTAATAATAAATATAAACATAAATAATATACATATATATAAACAAAAGACATTTGAGGGTGAAAAAATAAGGTTTCATAAATGGGGACTGAGGGAATTAATGAGGATTTAAGACATACAGAGTGTGGCACAAATAACATTCTTTTTATTACAAAATCATAAGTATGTAACTTTGTAACATAATATCATACCAAAGCATACCATATGACATTTTAGATGAAATGTTCAAATTAAAACTATAAATTATTACACCCATATTATTTCCCTACCAACCATGCTCAGACAGGCCTTACTTCTGCCAGACTGTGTGTACTAACTTCTACCAAAATTTCATGAACTTGAAATACTTAAATATGCATCATGTTTAGTTATAAAAATATCATGTAATTATAGAGAACATGAAAAGTATTTTCCTTCTCAGTAAAAAAAAAAAAAAAGCAATAAAATACATGCCATTTAAAGCATCTGATTTCCTTAGGCTGAAAAAATACAGTTAATTTTGACTGAGTTGGTGTTTGAGTAAGATTTGTCATAATCAGAAAAAAAGGTCTTATTTATTCTCTACAGAGAAGGGTTATCATGTGTTTATTTAGAAATTAAAAATTATTTTCTTTGAATCAGTACTTATTTGTATTTTTTAAAAGTCTATTATAGAATGCAGATAAAAGTAGAGTACCATCTTTTCAAATTTTGTCAGCCTCTCCAAAATCACTCTGTGGAACTCTTCATGGCTCCAGAGAATACAATTTGTAAATCATCTTTCTAAGCATATAAACAAAATAAAATTCCTTCAGTGTATATACAGTTAACGAAAATATGTGATAAAGAACAGGTGTAAGAAAATCAGTGTGATGCTGCTTCTACTGAAATAAATCATTAATATGCCCAGATAAATTGCTTTTAAAACCCTGTATGGAAAACAGTATGGAATTTTCTAAGAAAACTAAAAATGGACATACCTTTTGACCCAGCAATTCCACTGCTTGGATTATATCCTAAGAATCCTGAAACACCAATCCAAAAGAATCTATGCACCCCTATGTTCATAGCAGCACAATTTACAATAGCCAAGTGTTGGAAGCAACCTAGGTGCCCATCAGTTAATGAATGGATCAAAAAACTGTGGTACATTTACACAATGGAATTCTATGCAGCAGAAAGAAAGAAGGAGCTCCTACCCTTTGCGACAGCATGGAAGGAATTGGAGAGTATCATGCTAAGCGAAACAAGCCAGGCAGTGAAAGACAAATACCATATGATCTCACCTTTAACAGGAACCTAATCAACAAAACAAACAAACAAGCATAATATAAACAAAGACACTGAATTTGAGAACAGTCTGTCAGTGTCCAGAGTGGGAGGGGAGGGAATTTCAGGGGAAAAGGGGAACAGTTTAGAGCAACAAGTATAAAGGACTCATGGACAAAAACTATGGGGGGGTGGAAATGGGAGGAAGGTGGGGAGGGCTGGGGTGGTGGGCTGGGGGTGGGGTAAAAGACAGAAAACTGTACAATATGAACAATTAAAAAATACTGATTAAAAAATAATAATAAAATAAAACCCTGTATCAAAAAACAAAAAATGTACTTCTGGGGCCAATTCATGGCTTTTTCTATCAGTTTCACCCCCACTGCAGTCTAGAAAATGTATTATGTCTGAACTTTCAACAAAATCAACTATTTTATATTAACATTACCATTGTTATTTTTCACACAAATGTTTAATCTGAAAATTGTATTAATTATGCTCCTCCAGAATAGCATAATCTTGTGATGTTATTCATTTATTCACACTCAATTATAAGTAACTCAATTTACTTTACAGTCTGCAAAAATATTACCTTCCAGGGTGAAACTAAATATAAAATCAGATGACTTTCAAAATTAATTGTCAATCTTTATGTGATGCTACTATTGTTTGGTGATTGAATTATCATTATTGAGTCTTGCCCATTTTCTGAATATATGTCTCAGTCCTTTGGCTACTCCCTAGGGAGAACTGAGATAACAGTAGCACTTTCATATATTTGCTCAGAAATTATCAGAAAAGTATATTCCCTCACATAATCTAATAAAATATCAGTTCTGTATGAGTAAAATTTGTGTTTCTCATAAGATACATAGCTTCAGAAGAAAGGAAGGATGCAGACATCTTTTTCTTAAATCTTCCTAAAAAGTTTGTTAACTGCATATAAAGACACTATGCCCTGATTACTCTCCTATCCTACTAAAATATTTTGAAAGCCCAAGTTATAATCATCATAATTAAAAACTTCATCAGTGCTGAATAAAAGATTAATAAAAATTTCTCAATCTTTAACATTTTCCAAGCAAAATTATGATCTAAGTTTATAGATGCATGTTTATATGTACATATATGAATATTTTATATAGTAATATAAAAATTAATTTTATTCTTCCAATACATAAGTGACTACAACATTTCAGATTTGTACTTTTCATAAATAAAAGATGAATATAACCTAAAGCTAAAATAGAAAATTTCAAATGTATTCTCTCAGAGCAAGTAATTACTATAGAATGCAGCATCCTTAAAAGGCAGAAGCACTATTTAATAACCACAAGCGAACCTTTCTGATAGCAAAAATGAAAACGGAATTATATGTTCTGTAAGAAGCCAGAAGGCAGGGCATGCATTTGCCATTCAGTTTTATAATGGACTGAAATTATACTTAAAATGGCCACCCAAAGAAGAAAGCATATGATTGCCAACTAACACTTTAATTCTTAAAAATACAGACACTGTGATTAACAGCTGTCCATGAACCTCCCAATGAAGAATACTCAAGAAAACCATAACTCACAGGACAACGGATTTGACATATTTGTAATGCCTGTGATGGTCAGTTATTAAAAACATATAAAGAAAGAACTAGGAATACAAAACAGTGCTGTCTCTTCAGTCAATTTATAGCAATTTTCAGACTTTTTAAAAGCATCTTTTAGCTCAATCAAACCAGGACAGTCATTTTCTATCTGATGTACTGAGGATCCAGCTATAACACTCTTTCCTCAAATGTAACAGTAAGACCCCTGTATGAATAAAAGAGAGCAAATATCACCATTTCTCTTATTTGATTGTTTAAGTCCGTTTTCAACCCCCTAAAATAGATGAAGCCCAAGTTTTTTTTCCTTCCTTCCTTCCTTCCTTCCTTCCTTCCTTCCTTCCTTCCTTCCCTCCCTCTCTTTTTATTTTTCAGTTATAGTTGTGCCACATAGTTCCAATTGTAGTTACAAGTATTAGAAGGAGATAACTTAGAATTTGGTCACCATTACAAAGAGTAACAGGGTGTCTCCACAGTGTAGTTATGGAAAATAGGATAACCTTTTTGAGCAAATGCTTTGAAGAGAATAAATCTAGGGCTTACAATGACATAGTACTGGACATTAAAATTTGTAAGTATATTCACAAAAGAAATGATAATTTTATCATTGTGAATTGAAGATAAAAGTTGTTCTAATTTTTCAGTTAGTCATAAATGAACTATTTAGGTTATAGTGTGATATACGAAGGTGATTCCTTTAGCATAACATAGAAAATGGTTTAAAAAGGGAAATGATAGTACAGAACCCATGTATCTGTAAAGCAAAAGCCTACATTAAACTTGGACTTTCCAGAGTTTTGAATAGTTCATGTTTCAAAGCTATTTTTTTAAACTTTTTCAAGAAATAAAGCTAAAGTTAATAACTTTCTTTTTATCTGCACATTTAATAATCTGATAAGGTTTATATTACATACAATATTAACATATTTTATACAGTTATAGTTCAAAGCTATAATATTTTAGTAGGTTGTATTTTTTATAAAAATGCATTTATGTTTCTTGATTAATACTTTTTGTTTTAAGATAGCTTGATAGATTGATTGTATTTTCTCAGTTTTCAACTGGGCAATGTAGTTCACTATCTTTACTTCCTCTATCAATTTTTCTATTCATGTAATTCCAGCTAAAAGTAAATTATTGTTAAAAAGAAAACAAAAAATCCATCATATTTTCTATTGGAAATAAATGTTTTAATTGTTGTTCTTGTACAGTTTTCTGTCTTTTACTCCCACCCCACCCACCACCCCAGCCCTTCCTACCTCCCTCCGATTTCCACCCCCCCTAGTTTTTGTCCATGTGTCCTTTATATTTGTTCCTCCAAACCTTTCTCCTTTCCCCCTGAAATTCGCTCCCCTCTCCCCTCTGGTGACTGTCATATGATCTCACCTTTAAAAGGAACCTAATCAACAAAACAAACAAACAAGCAAAATATAACCAAAGACACTGAAATTGAGAACAGGCTGACAGTCACCAGTGAAGTATTTTTTAAATTATTGATTTTCTCACACTCTGCACCCAGTCCACTTGCAAATTATTTTTAGCACTACCTTCAAAATATATTATGAATATGGACACTGTCTTTACACCATCTACTAATTCTTAAATGATTCTTACATTATTTCAATGGTATGCTCACTGGGCCCTCTAACTCTACTGTGCCCTCCCATCTAGTCTATTTTTCAGAAAGGATCTATATCTACCCAAATTATGTCACTTCTTTGATCAAGGCTTAATGACTTTTCAATTACTTTCAGTGTGAATGACAAAATCTTTATATTGGTTCTCACCACTGACTTCATCTCTTATCTCTGACTCATGCTTACTATCCTCAAGGTACTCTGACTTTCTTATTAGTGTTCTTTCATCATGTTTTACACCTATTATTTCTTCTACACAATTTTCTCTCTGTCTCTCTATCTCTCTCTGTTACTCTGACTCTCTCTCCCCCCACCACACACACACACACACACACACACACACACACACACACACACACACACACAGATATGTATGTTTAGTTTTCTTCTCAGATTCTAACATGGCACTCTTTCTGAATTCTCTGACCACTTTTCATAAAATAATACCCCCATCTATGATACTTTTTATCACCCTTTGTTTTTCTTAGTTCTTCACCATAACACTTATCATCAAGTAATATATAATACATATAATTCTTTACATACTGTTGTCTATCAAACCCCACAAAAATATAAGCTCTAACAGTTGAAGGGCTGTTTGCTACATCCTCAAGACCTAAAATAGCACTTGACATGTAGTAGACACTAATTAAATATTTATTGGATGGATGAATTACTTTCTTCTCTAAAACCTGAAGTTCAGGATTCTAAATTACAGGTTGTCAGTGAAGTTTAAATTATATCCCTGTAGTATGATGGATAATCAGCGGACATTAGTTCTTTTCTTTAACTCTCTTACTTGCTTTATGTTCATATATTATGGGTAATGTTTATCAAATATGTATATATAAAGGTTTTTATTACTATTGAAAATTTGTTACCACAGAATTTCAGGTAATGTCTAATTACAGAGCAATTCTGTACCCTACAATACATTCTGAAAAATATCTGCTGCAGTTGCCTATGTTTGGCTTGGCTTCTTGTCTGTCTCTTCTGTGCAATGGCTATGGAGAGATGTTACTCTTTGATTGACTCAATTTTATCAGAAGAAAAAACTAAAAGTCTTATAATTATTATTTTTTAATTTCCTGTGGCTTTTTTGTGACTGTTTATTTTTAATAACCAACTATCAAAAATTTTATAGCCATTGAAGAGTGTGTTCTGTTTAAATATAACAAATGTACTGTAGTATGGACTTGACTTACAGCAATTCTCAACTGCCAGGTAAAACCATTAGAACATAAACTGGGATTGCACTTCTGAACAGAGAAATGCATCATTTTAAATATCTATGTATAATGCCTACTCTTCCTTTTGTTATATATGGTAAGCTCAGTGTTTCTCTTCCATTTCTGTTCCCTCTGTTTAGTTTTAACTATTTGAAATGAATTGTACTCAATTTAAAATAATCAGAATTAAAAATATATATTTATTTAACAGTAACCACTTAATTTTGGTGTAAATGGGATAGTCTATTGAGTTTTAATAAGAAAACATTTGAAATTCTATTTCTATTTACTTTCATATATTTCTTAATAATTTCTATCTTGAAGGTAACATATGAATACACAATTTCATAAAGTAATACTTATGTGTCTGATATTTGCCATAATCATTAAAATATTATTTAATCAAATATTTATACATTACTACTAAAACTGCAAGATGAATATGTCTTGAAGACCACTACACTAAATGATCTGTCTACAGTACCTGACTCACAGTAAATATGTAGCAAATGTTTTTTGTATTGAAAGGGAATTAAATACTCTTGCCATGTCTTTTTTTCTTTCTGCACTCTAAAACACTGTGATTATGCCTCTAACAAAGAACTTACAGCCTCTTGTACTTATGCATTATCCCTTATTTATTAGACAACTGTTTGTTGTATAAATGCTCAGTGTTATGAATTTAGAATATTAAATTGAATTAAATATAACCCTTGTGTTTAAAGAATTTATATTCAGTTACAAAGAAAAGAAAATGATTTTGCACAGCAAAATAAGATAAAATGAAATGAAATAATAAACAAAAATGAAAAAGCATTTTAGGTGATGAGAGAAAATATTTTCAAACCGTATATCTGACGAGCATTTAGTATTTAAGTGTATAAAACCTCATAAATTAATAACAAAAAACAAATAATCTGATTTTAAAATGGGCAGAGGAACTGACTAGACATTTTTCCAAAGAAGACAAATTACCAACAGTAATAAAAGAGGCCTCAGCATCACTAATCATCAGGGAAATACACATCAAAACAACAATGAGATATCACCTCATCTTGTTAGAATAGCTATATCAAAAAGACAAGGGATAACAAGTATCATTGAGGAGTGGAGAAAAAGGAACACTTGTGCTCCGTTGGTGTGTAATTGGTGCAGCCACTGCAAAAACAGTATGCAAGTTCCTTGAAAAATTAAAAATAGAACTACCGTATGATCCAGCAATCTCATTTCTTGCTATATTTCCAAAAAAATGAAAATAGGAACTTGAAACAATTTCTTAATCCTCATGTTCTTTGCAGCATTATTCACAAGAGCCAGATATAAAAAATTTCTATCAACTGATGAATAAATCAAAATAACTTGTATGTGTACAATGGGTTATTATATAGCCATAGACAGAATGAAACACTGACACTTGCAATGCCATGGATGGAACTTGAACGCATTATGCTAAGTAGATAAGTCAGACAGAGAAAAACAAATACTGTATGATGTCACTTATTATGGAGTCAAAAAAAGCAAAACTCGTAAAAGAATAGAGTGATGGTTGCCTGGCGCTCGGGGTTGTTGAAAATGGGGAGGTGCTGGTCAAAGGGTAGAAGCTTTCAGTTAGAAGATGAACAAGTTCTGGGAAACTAATGTACAACAGTGTGATTATAGTTAAGAATACTTTATTATATAGCTGAAAGTTGTTAAGAAACTGAATATTAAACATCGCCACAACAAAAAATAAATATTTTGTGGTGATAAATATGTAACATGATAGAGGCTTTAGTTAGTGTTATGGTAGTAATTTCATTACAATATATAAAAAACAAATTGACAAATTTTACACCTTAAACTTGCATAGTGTTATATACATCCTAAAGGGGAAAGCAAAAAAGGAAAAATGAGTCAATTATTACAAAACAAAAGAAGTGCTTACAAAAAATCTGCAAAAGGACCATATTCATAAGGACACATGGGTTAGAGATTAGAACCCTTTAATAAAACTAAAGAGATATTTTCTCTCCTTGAATGAAATGACATTTGTGTTCAGCAGTAGATTTAAATTTTAAAAGAGTCAACAACAATTAATGGAGAAACATACTTAGGGAAAGGACATTCCATACAGAGAAACAAGCATATGCAAAAAGGTAGAGATGTTTTGATAGGTTTGGACTAAGGCTATTTTATTTTGGTTGGTGTATATAATGACAAAAGTGGTAGTAATGGCTATTTGTGCTGTTCACAAATGATTTAATTCCTAGGTTTTGCTCATTCCAGTCAGCAATTATAGTTGTTTGTTTAAAGTAATTTTCACGGGAATTGGTAACTACACTTAAATTTTTTCATAATTATTTGTACTATTTAAGGAGTAAAGGATATATTTAACTCACCTTATCCCTAGTAGAGAAATAAATGTGTTTAATATTGAATGAAATTTTAAGGTTCAGAGTCAAATATTTGGGAGGATGTTAGTAATAAAATTATATCACATGCTGATAACTTTTATTGTTGACATTATTGCAGATGTCTCCCATCCTCCCCTTCTGCCCTCCTCCACGCAGCCCCCACGCCCATGCTGGCCTTCACCACATTGTTTTCTGTGTCCATGGACAATGCATACATGCATATGTGATCTTGGGTTAATCTCTTCCAGTCTCCTCCACCTATCTCCCCTCAGAGATTAGTCAGTCTATTCCATGTATTCATGTCCCTGGTTTTATTTTGTTCATCAGTTTATTCTGTTCATTAGATTCTACATATGAAGAAGATTATATGGTATTTTTGTTTTTCTGACTGGATTATTTTGCTTAGCTTGATATCCCCAGTCTGTCCATGATTTCACAACAAGAGTTCCTGCCTTTTTACAACTTTATATTATTCAATTATGTAAATGTACCACATGTTTTTTTTTTAATCCTCACCAGATGACATTTCTTTTTCATTGTTTTGAGAGAGAGAAAGAGAGCGAGAGAGAGAGAGATGAGAGAGAAACATTGACTGGCTGTCCTGATCAATGGGGTGGAATGTGCACCTGACCAGAGATCAAACCCACAACTTTTTGGTTTGCAGGGCAATGCTCCAATCAGCTGAGCCATACTGGCCAGGGCTACCACATCTTTTTTATCTACTCATCTACTGATAGGCACTTGGGCTGTTTCCAGATCTTGACACATTAATAACATTACTATGAACATAGGGGTGCCTATGTTCTTTCTGATTTTCTTTTTGTGTGATTCTTAGGGCATATTCCTAGAAGTAGGATTTCTGGGTCAAACAGTAGTTCCATTTTTAGTTTTTTTGCAGAAACACCGTACTATTTTTCACAGTGGCTGCACCAGTCTGCATTCCCACCAGCAGTGCACTAGGGTTTCTTTTTCTCTACATTCTCACCTGCACTTGTTGTTTGTTGATTTATTGATGGTACCAACTCTGGCAGATGTGAGGTGATACCTCACTGTAGTTTTAATTTGCACCTCCCCAATACTTAGTGATATTGAGCATTTTTTCATATATCTGTGGGTCATTTGAATGTCCTCTTTGGAGAAGTATCTATTCAGGTTCTTTGACCATTTTTTTACTGGGATGTTTGTTTTTCTGGTGTTGAGCTCTGAAAACATTTTTAATATTTAGTTTAGAAGCATAATTAGAGATTCAAATACATATAAATTACAATTTCATCACTTGTGTTTGAAAAGGAAGAAAGAAAGAAGGAAGAGAGGGAGGGATGGAAGGTGGGAAGAAGGAAAGATACTGGCTATTACTAAATTAAGGATAAGGAGAATATTCTACTCATAGAATTATTTCAGGACTAAATGAATAGAATAGCACTTCTATAGAATAATTAAGAAAAGGAAAAAAGCAGCCTAGGTTGAATGGTCAATTTTTTCAGAGAGTCCCCAAAAAGATGGATGCAAAGAGGCCCACTCCAATGAGCATCATAGTTAAAATGCCAAAGGTTAAAGATAAAGAGAGAATCTTAAAACCAAGAAATTAATTATCTACAGAGGAATTCCCATAAGACTATCAGCTGATTTCTCAAAAGAAACTTTGCATGCTAGAAGGAATTGGCAAGAAATATTGAAAGTCACAAAAAGCAGGGACCTACAGCCAAGATTGTTCTACCTAGCAAAGATATCATTTAGAATGGAGGGGCAGATAAAGAGCTTCCCAGAAAAGAGAAAACCAAAGGAGTTCATCATCACTAAACCATTATTATATGAAATGTTAAAAGGGCTTGTTTAAGAAAAAAACTATTAATCATAAAATGGCAAAAAATACATATCTATCAACAATTGATTCTAAAAAACAAACTAAGCAAACAAGAATAGAGACAGAAAGAATCATGGATACAGAGGCTGTTTTGGCGGTTGCCAGATGGGTAGGGATGTGGAAGAATGGGTAAAGAGGTAAGGGGATTAAGAAGTACAAATCAGTTACAGAATAGCCATGGGGATGTAAAGTACAATATGAGAAATGGAGTAGTAAAAGAACTTAGACATGTGACCCATAGGCATAAACAAAGGTGGGGGGATTGCCTGAGGGAGTTAGGGATTCTGGGTGTAGGGGGGAGGGGAAAATCAAGACAATTATAATAGCATAATCAATAAAATATAAATAAAAATATTTCAATTTAATTAATATGATGAGTTGTTTTATTTGACTTAACTGATTTTCATTGGGAGACCCTAGGCAAATACATAAAGTAGGTTCATTGTGCTTTAATTCCTGCTATTTTCACTCTGTATTCCATTACCAAAGAAGTGTTCTCTTACATAAAGCATAGACTGCTAATAGTTATTCATACTATTAACGAGCAATTTGTTTTTTCACAGTGTATGCACATATGCATATATGTTTGTTTATTGCAACGAACATTTCTTAAGCATTGACAATTTGCCCTAGCTGGTGTGGCTCAGGGGATTGAGCACAGGCCTGCAAACCGAAGGGTCTCTGGTTCAATTCCCAGTCAGGGCACATGTCTGGGTTACAGGCCAGGTCTCCAGTGAGGGCCAGGTGAGAGGCAACAACACATTGATGTTTCTCTTCCTTTCTTTTTCCTTCTCTTTCCCTCTCTCTATAAATAAATTAATAAAAATCCTTAAAAAAAGACTAAAATATTAAAAAAAACAATGTGTCAATTTTGTTGTAAATAGTGGTGAACAAAACAGGCTGCATCTGAAAAATATTAATTTTAAAGTTAAACACTTTTAAGACTCAAAGAGAGGCATCTCTAATAGGGAAACTGTAAGTTCTGAGAAAAGTAATAGGAGAACTATTTGGGAGTGGTCTTTTTTATTTTGCTTCTCCAATGTCATCAATGCTGTTGGTAGGTCCCATTACATATCAGAAATAATGGACAGTCTAATTGGGTTACCAAGCTAGCTACTTACAAGTGATATAGCTCAGTACTTATTTTCAAAATTTTTACAATTTATTAACATAGTGTTTATCTGTGTAAATAAAAATATTAATAAACTGCTTATTAAAGATAATAATACAAATAGAATAATTTATAAAAATGGTTGAAGTAGTCAATGAGCCAATAAAATTAATTCTAAAGCAATGATTTATCCATTTTAATAAATGAGAGATACCTCTGTACATCATAGTAAATTTAATGACCATAGCTAACTAAATTTTTTTTATTTAATGGAAAATTTTGAAAACTGAAACTAGTCCCTGTTACTCACTCTTGCTATTTGTAAGATGACTGCATCTAACACACAAATCTCATATTTGATAAAAATAATGCCTCTTCTAATCTCTTACTAGGTAGTTAGAAATCTTGAATACCAGGTTAAGTATATTAAAATTATGAAAATAACTGAGTTTAAAATAAATTTAAAATGCTTCTAAGATAAATATTACTGAATCCTCAAGTATATTATTGGGTTAGTGTTTAATGATTTTAGAAACAGTACTGGATTTTCCCTGAACTACAACTTACAGTTGTAGTAGTTGTAAAAACCAACCACTTTTTCCAGATCTCCAAAGCAGTCAAACATAATAAATTACAAAAATGCATGAGGTGTTAAAATCCCCTGCTCACTAGAATTTGATGATTTTATATGCTTCCTAAATGACCATTATAAAAACAATTTAGCTTTTGGATTAGCCAAGTATCATTTTCAGTTAGGTTTTCCTTAGGTTGCTTATCCCTAAAGGAAAAAATATCAAAAATACATTCACATTAAAATAGTTTTAAAAAGCTGTAAAAGAATCAATAATAGATATATAACTTTGATAGATATCCTGATACAGCCTACTATTTTTATGCTAGGTTTGGACAACCAAAAGTTAATGGAAATACATCAACCAAAAGTTATAGAACTATGACCACAAAACGTTACAGCTTGCTGTGTTTCACCACATTGTAACTGATTTTTTTTCTTAGCAAAGTGGAAATCATGGTTTTTTGGTATTAAACACTTATTACAAAAATTTCCAAGGAAAGAGATTACTTATGCTCATGGTACAGGATGTATATAGGCCGTAGCATTTTTTGAACCCGTTATGCAAAAGATTTATAAGTAGCCAATCATTTTCCATGATAATCTTTTTATTTCTATTTTCACTAAAATGGAAATTTTTTCATGATTGAGACTTTACAGACACTTATCCATGTTGCTATTTTTCATTTTCTTGCAAGTCCTCATTTAAATGATCCTTGCTATCTGGTATTGATATCATAACCTGCATACTGACATATTGTCATATTGCAACTCAATATACAGAATTGCTGAAATAAAATTCATAAATTAAGGAAAAAATTAAAAACACATTTCTGTAAATATGTAGAAATAAGAAGTTTTCTTGAAACTATTTATTAATGACTGGCCGAAACATTGAACATATTAAGTATCTACTATTTTCCAATTCAGTTCCTTGGACTCTGCATATGTATATTTAGGAGAAAACTTGTTTCATAATTTTGTCATTTCTTTGTTTTCTTTTCTTCCTTTTTGTCTCTTTTTTATTTTTAAATAATTTTTACTTTTCAATTACAGCTGACATGCATTATTACATTTCCTGTAGTTTCGGGTGTACACTCCTAGTGATTAGATATTACATAACTTACTAAGTGATCATCCTAATAAATCTTGCACACATCTAATACCGTATATGGTTATTGGAATATTATTGACCATAATCCCTATGCTGGGTTTTACATCTCAATAACTATTATGTAACAACCAATTTGTACTTCTTAAGACCTTTACTTTTTTCACCATTTCCCCCGACCCTCCTCCCATCTGGCAGCCATCAAAATGCTCTATCAGTCTGCTTCTGTTTTCCTTGTTTATTTTGTTTATTTTTATATTCAATTGTTGATAGATATGTATTTATTACATTTTGTTAAACTTTTGATTCTTCTCCTTCTTCTTTTCCTCCTCCTCCTCCTTCTCCTTCTTCTTAAAAAACACCTTTTAAATATTTCATATAATACTGGCTTGGTGGTGATAAACTCCTTTAGCTTTTCCTTGTCTGGAAAGCTTTCTTATCTGTTCTTCCATTCTTAATGATAGTTTTGCTGGGTAGAGTAATCTTGGTTCTAAGTCATTGCTTCATCAGTTTGAATATTTCTTGCTAATCCCTTCTGCTCTTCAAAGATTTTGTTGAGAAATCAGCTGACAGTCTTATGGGATCTCGTTTTAGGTAGCTTACTGTTTTTCTTTTTCTTGCTCCTCTTAAGATCCTCTCTTTAATCTTTTGCATTTTAATTATGATGTGTCTTGGGGTAGGCTGCTTTGGGTTCATCTTGTTTGGGACTTTCTCTGGCTCATGAACATGTATATCTATTTCCTTCATCAAGTTAGAAAAATTTTGTCATTATTTTTTCAAATAGATTCTCCATGTCTTGCTCTCTCTTATATCTTTCCAGCACCCCATGATGTAAATATTGGTATGCTTGAAATTGTCCCAGGGGCTCCTTATACTGTCCTAATTTTTCTGGATTATTTTTATTTTTGCTGTTCTGATTGAGTATTTTTTGAATTCTTGTATTCTCAGCTTCATCTACTGCACTGCTGATTCCCTGTACATTATTCTTCATTTCAGTTAGTGTATTCTTCATTTGTGACTGGCCCTTTTTATGCTGTTGAAGTTCTCACTAAGTTAATTGAGCATCCTTATAACCAGTGTTTTGAACTCTGCATTTAGCAGATTGCTTGTGTCAATTTTGTTTAGTTAAAGCAATCCGCAGATGGCTGCTACCAGTTCTTTTTCTTGAGTTTTGTTCTTTTCTTTCATCTGGGCCATGTTTCTTTGTCTCCTCATTTTGGTAGCCCTCCCCTCCCCCGTGTGTTTGTTTATATGTTAGGTTGAGCTTCCACATCTCCTGGGACTAGTAGAATAGCCTTATGTAGTAGATGTTATGTATAGTTCATTGGAACAGCCTCCCCTATCACCCAAGCTGGGTACTCCAGGTGCAACCCAACCCCCACAGTGTGGGCTGTATACATCCTTTCTTGTAAGCAAGCTTTGATTACTGTTTGCATATCAATGAGAGAGATAGGTAGACAAGCTACAAGGACAAGCTATCAACACCAACCCCTGTGGAAGATGCGCTATGCAGAGACCCACCTCACAAAGCAGTACTTACATCATCAGGAATCAGGTGCCCACTGAGTCCACCCCTTGAATGTGTCACGTCTGGAGGTGGTTGAGTGTGGATGCTTTCATGTGGTCTCAAGATGTCTACTGTTTATGCTGTATCTGGGGCTTCCCCAGAAATGCAGGCCAAGGTATCTGCCACCTATGTTCTTCCCAAAGCCATCTGACATATGCTATAAAGCAATATGCAGATGGCTGCTACTGGTGCTGCTGTTCTGGGAGATGCCCAGATGAGGCTAAACTGCAAAGCCAAGGCTGGGTGCTTCTAGTGTTGGGCCTGGTGCCACTTGTCAAGAGGTATGCAGCACACTGAAGCCAGATGCTGGTTGATTAACTTAAAAAAAATATGTAGTATGAGTTTCCGGAGACAGATTGGGTTGGCCTAAAAGTGAGGGGAGACTGGGCATCAGGGGATCACCAGGGCAAGGCAAACGGGGTGAACCTGGTTCATTAGTATCAGATATAACACCTGCCTGCCACCTCTGTGAGGAAAGGATTTCATAAAAGCAACAATTGTCTATTCCAACACTTCTGTCTTGGAGAAACCTGCCACCCAGCTCTGTCCTGATGCCAAACAATTCAGTTCCTCCCTTTCTACTTCTGAGGCCTTCCAAGCTGCTGCCCCAGTGCGGGGGACCCTGTCCTGGGTGCCAGATGTGGGGGGGGTCTCCGCCCGCAGAGCCCCATCCCTCCGTCACGGATGAAAATAAAAACTACCAAGACATGACTGCTTGGGGATGAAAGGGGTCAAACTCTCAGAGGAGAATGACCTAGAGCCCCATCCTCACTAGACTTTTATTGGGCTCAAATACACTGGAATACAGGTATGTCAGGAGGCAAGGATCAAACAATGGTTAACATTTCAAAGCAATCTGAGGGCTTAATCCGAGTCAGTGTTTGTCAGGAAAGGGGGTTTGCAGAACTTTGGGAGACATACTCATTTCCTCCTGGGACCCTTATTATTTAAATGAGAGCACTCTTAGCAAACAAAGGAGGTTTCACAGGACTTTAGGAATTCTTTCTTATGCCCGATCACCCAGGGAGCCGTCCTGGCCAGTACAGGGCTGCACTGCTCACCCCCACAGTTTCAGGCTTTAAGGCAATTAGGAAGCAGGAGACATCTCCCAGATGGAAATGAAGACTCGGGCTATGTCAGAATAGCCAGTGGGTGAGGGTCCATCACCCCTCTTTGCTGCAGCCCCCCAAGTCCTTTCATGAGGGCCTCCCAAGTGGTCGTGTCTGGCTTAGGTTGCCCCTCCCATGAGGAGTCTTACCCGTCATTGACTGCCAACCAAGCAATGGGGTCAGAGATGGATGAGGCAAAAGCAGTGCTCCTGCCAGGGAAATAAGCTCTGTCTCCTTAGTAGGTCACGTCCTTGTGACAGAACAGACCCAGATGAAGTGGGTCCCTTGGGCTCTTACACAGCCCACCATGGGGTGAGGGTTACAACTCCTGAAACCAGGCTGAACGGTCCACAACACCCCAGCACTGGAGCTCAGAGGGAGTGAGCCAGAATAAATCCATGCACAGGCCCTTTAAGAGGGACTGCCTGGGGATCAAGAAGTCCTCTGTCTCTCTCAACCTCAAATCCTGCAGGTTTTTACAGCCAGAAGTCATGCGGACTTTTCTTCTGTCACTGAAACTTTAAGCTTGGTGGGGTATGGTGTGGTATTGGGGCCCCTTATTGCTCAGGAAAGACCTTCATAGCCAAGATATTCTTCCTAATTTTTACCTGCTATAGGTGGGCCTGGGACCTGCCTGTTCTGTGTCTCTGCCCATTCCACCAGTCTTAATGTGGCTTTTCTATAATTCCCTAGTTGAAGAACTTCTGTTCAGCCAGTTTCATATGGTTCAGGGTGATTATGTAACTGAATGCAAATCTAGCTGCCTGCTGCACTGTGATAGGTGCTGGTAAGAAGGAAGATGGTTTATTCACATACCAGTAATCTGAGAAGATGGGGAACTCATCTCAAAGCCTATCTGAATATCTCAGTACAGGCAGAGGTTTTCATAAGGAGGGTGATGGAAAGCAGAACAAAGAGATCAAGGAAAGGGGGTTGAAAATGTCTATACATACAAACCAGCAGAGTTCATTCTGAAGGACCTCAAACTCAGTCAAGTGATAGTCTGGTGTATGTCATCCTGATTTTAATCACCTTGATTTTACATCATCCTGGTTTTATGGTTGAAGGTCACCGAATCTGGCAGTACTGGCATAACTGAAGTTCAGAGTCTGTATCTTTTGAAGTTAGTTCCTAGGATTCTTATACAAACATGCTGTCTATCTATAAGCCACATATTAGTCAGAGTCAGCACTTACAGAAACAATGTCAAAAGAATGGTGGAGCGGGTTATAATTCCCCACTGTTACTATTCTCCACTGTTACAATGATTGTTCTGTAGTCTACTTGTAATTTTGATGTGACTGGAAGGAGGTGAGTACTATGTTTTACCTACACTGCCATTTTGACACATCAGTTCATTATTTCAATAAACTTTTATTTAGCATCTTGTCCTCAAAAAGCCTCTAACTGATATCAAAAGAGAAAGGTAATTGTGTATGTACAATGTAATTGGGAAAAAATTGGAGAGGAATGCACAGGGTGACCCCGAAAAGGAAGATTCATTTGGTGTGCCTCAGATTTAGATTTTGCCACTTCTTTAGGTATTTATTTCCTTATGAAGTCTTCTGAAGCACATAAAACTTGTATTAAATAAATTTGTATGCTTTTTACTGCCATTTAATTCTCAGGCCTAGCCAACAACTTTAACACTATGGTAGAGGTTATAAATATGAGTTGTAGAGTCATGTTATCTCTGGATCTCATATTTAATATTTTTATAAACTTATGCAAATTATCAGTGTTACCACCAGTTAATGAAACATAAACAATCACAATGTGCTATTGGGAAATTTAAAAAGCATAATGAATACATCTATTAACATAATGCAGAGTTCTATTCCATATTAAAAGCTATGTGTGACTTTTGAGTCTAGTTTTATGCAATTATAAAGGTTTTATCTGGCAATGGGAAAAAGTTACCCACCTCATACCAGACTTGGTTCACAATTAGTGCACTACAATCTCTAAGAGGAAATGCAGTCAAAGACTCAAACCCCCAGAGTTCGTCCTGCTGTTTTACATATTTGCATGCCTAGTGCCTCTTTTCTAGGTCTCTTTATCTGAGGCCATGGATTTAGGTCCTCTTCAGGTGCCTCTGCAAAAGCCTTCTTATGTGGGGGAAAGGGAAAACCTTGAGGACATCATTCCCTTTTCCACTCTACATCCTCAGTTCTGATGCTGCTTCTAACCCCAGAATATGTAATACTTCTGGAACCTTTTGTTCTGGCCTTTTTCAATAGTGAAGTTGTGTTGGGGCTCCACCCACAGAGCCCCATTCATCCGACACGGATGAGAATAAGACTACCAAGACATGATCTGCTTGGGGAGGAGAGGTGGCTGATCTCTCAAAGGAGAAGGACCAAGAGCCCCTTCCTCAATGGCTTTTATTAGGTTTGTAACACACAGGAATACAGGTAAAGCTCATCAATCATTGCCAGAGGGCAAGGATCAAACAACAGATAACATGCAAAGAACTCTGAGGCTTAATTTGAGTCAGAGTCTGTCACTTAAGGGGTTACAAAGCTTTGGGAGACAAACTCATTTCTTGCTTGGACCTTTATCATTTAAATGAGAGCACTCTTAGCAAAGCAGGTCTCACAAGACTTTATGAATTTTTTCTTATCCCGATCACCGGGAGCCCAGCACAGGGCTGCAGCGCCCTCCGTCATAGTTTTAGGCTTAAGTGGATCAGAGCCAGGAAGCCAAGAGATAAGGAAAACTTCTCCCAGACAGAATGAGGACTCAGGCTATGTCAGGATACCCCGGAGGGTGAGAGTCCATCATCCCCTCTTTGCTGCAGCCCCCCGAGTCCTTCTTAGAGGGCCTTCCAAGTGGTCATGCCTGTCTTAGGTGGCCCATCCCTTGAGGGAATCTTACCCATCATTGGCTAACCGACGAAGCATTGGGAGCCAGTTATGGATGAAACAGAAGCAGCGCTCCTGCCAGAGAGATAATCTTTGTCTCCTTAGTGGCTTACAGTCCGAAAGTCGCTCACTCAGCCTTAGTCATGGGGGGTTACAACTCCCCAAACCAGGCAGGGCGGTTCCCAACGTGAAGTAACATCTAAGTCTGTGTTGATGACCTGACCCTCCACCTATGCACCATGTCACAGGAAAATAAAAAACAGAGGGAGTCACTATTTGCTCTGGTTTTAGCATTTGGCTTAGACCATCACATTAAATGACTAAAGGCTTAACTCATATTTGGCTTTTTGCCCAATAGGCTGCTAAGATACTTGAATAGCTCAGCGTTTCTGCTCTCTGTCTCTCCCCTCTAAGCTAGGCTCCTGGCACATAGTAAATATTCCTCCATGATTAAACATAAACCCAGAATAAATGTAGAGGACAAGACCCCCATGAATAAATTTAGAGATATAAAAAATGCACAGGTAAGAATTGCAAGTATCTATTACCTGGCTATTATCTCGCCTGTGGAAATTGCCTGCCTCAGAGTAGAAACTCAATAGGAGAGTCAGTAAAAAAAAAGAAGAAGAAAATGAATTTGAAATACCTTCCTTGAGGTAGTACATTCCTGCCCAGTTATTGTTAGAGCCCTTTGTAATCTTTATTGTCAGCTTTCTATTTTCAGTAATCTAATTGGCAATCTCATATTTAATTGAAAGTCAGTGTATATTCTTTTAAATCAATGATTAATGCTAAAGTAGGTATTGGATATTACATTATTATTATTAGAATTCAGGTACCTCACAGGTTAATTAGAATTTTGTACGTTTTTCCTGGGACCACACACTTCTATCCAGAATTAGACACCTATGATTAAAATGTTTTATTATTTTATGCAAGTAATATTCCCCCATAAAAGTTATTAAGAAATAGTGCTGCATCATTTACATATACAAATACAAAAGAATTAACAGCAAAAGTACATGTGTTTGTGAATATATAATACAATACATATTGCATATAAACAGAGACATACCTACATGGTTATACATGCAAGTATGTATATAATAAATATGTGGTACATGTATATGTGTGTGTGTGTAAAATAACACACTCATATACATACCTATGATATTTTTATAGTAAGACATATTTTGGTACTATGAAATAGTTCAAATTGTAAAACATATCTTTTTTGGACTGTATATTTAACAACTTGTTTCTCCATATGGATGCAATAACCAAACTGCACCATGATTTGCAAGAAACAAATGTAATTAAATTACACAGGCCATGTTGAACAGGCAGCAGAGTTAAGAAGTGCAAGTTAAAGTTTAGAACAGAAAGCCGTCCTTAGAGTGTTTCAAGTCAAATCTTTAGGGAAACAAAAACGATCAGAGAGAAACCAATTATTTTGTCATGTTAGAAATATAAACAAATATGCATAGGTAGAATACATAGAAAGAGATAATAAAGGTGCATACCTTCTTATTTAGCTAATGAATACTAAATACTATTCACATACTATGAATCTAACACTGTTTATCTTAAATGTTATATATATTGCAGTATCATCAAAATTTCTTACTATATAATATATTCAGTTAGAATTCCCAAACTGCCATTTGTACCTACCATTGCCATAAGAAATATGTTCAGTTATATAAATCAACTGACAAAAGTGACCTACTATTTGGAACTCAGTAAAGCTGGGGTTTTTATAGGCACAGGCACTGCAATCACGGCTTGCATGCCGAGAAAAAAAATGACATGAAATTTTTAAATTATGCTGTATCCAAATAAATATGATTTTATAATATTTTACATAATTACCTAATACTAATGTCACAGGCAGAAAAAAAATGTATCTCTCAATTCAAGCAATCAATTCAAAAAGAAAAACTAAATAGTGAATCCAACATTGAATGTTCAAGTACTAAGAACAAGTCTTCGACAATCAGCAAAAATTTAATAAAGTTAGCATTGTCTTTCATTATAGCAGCCATTGATATTTAAATGACCCCAATAAAACTTAAAAGCATGACATAATGCTGTTTTACACAAAATTGGTACAGATTTATACTCAAGAATAGACCTAATAGCTCTTAGTACCTTTAAGGAAGAATAGTCTGAAGTGAGAGGAGGTGCCCCCTTTATGGCAATAAATTGACAATGTCTTAAGGCACAAGCATAGAGAAGAATTACAACTGTTACAATTTGTTCTTTAGGGCAGCTTATGTCATGAGACTGGAGCTATTCATTTTTTTAAAGGGACTTCCAAAGATCAGAAAGTATTGTATACATTAAAATGATTCTAAACACTAGAGTAAAGAAAAGAGAGTTACACTAAGTGAAATAAAACAGAAAGTAAAAGGGAAATACCATATGATCTCTCACCTGTAAGTGGAATCTAATCAACAAAACAAACAAGCAAGCTAAAAAAAACCAGAAACAAGGAAGTAAAGAACAAACTGACAGTGATCAGACGGGAGGAGAGAGGAATAATCGGGAAAGAAGAGGGAGGGTCAAGTCAAAGAACATGTATAAAGGACCTATGGACAAAACCAAAAGGGGTAGGATTGAATGTGAGAGGTGGAGGGTGCGTAGGGTGGGGTAGAGTAATGGGATAAAAATGGGGAGAACTGTAATGGAATAACAATAAAAAATAAAAGAAAAAAGGCAGTAGTTTCAGTATATATATATATATATATATATATATATAACAAATTGGTATTATATAGAGGTTAAGCAGAGATTTCATAAACTTTAAAAATTATATACTTTCTTTTAATGTATAAGGATAACTTCTACATTAAGGATAACTTCATAAGGATAACTTCTCCAAATATCTCAAGGCACACACACATACCTATACACACACATATCTACAAAAAAAGCATTAAGTAAATATAATATGCCAATAAGATGTATTATCTATAAATATATTTTCTTTTCTTCTTTTTAAATGTATTTTATTGATTTTGCTATTACAGTTGCCCCATTCTTCCCCCCTTTATTCCCCTTCACCCTTCAAACCCCTCCCACCAGCATTCACCCCACCCCTTAGTTCATGTCCATGGGTCATACATATAAGTTCTTTGGCTTCTCCATTTCCCTTACTATTCTTAACCCCCCCCCCCCGTCTATTTTGTAACTACCATTTATGCTTCTTATTCCCTGAACCTTTTCCCTCATTCTCTCCTGTTCACCTCCATGCTAATAACCCTCCATATGATCTCCATTTCTGTCATTCTGCTCTTGTTCTAGTTGTTTGCTTAGTTTGTTTTTGTTTTTTTCAGGTTCACTTGTTGGTAGTTGTGAATTTGCTGTCACTTTACTGTTCAAATTTTTTATCTTCTTTTTACTAGATAAGTCCCTTTAACATTTCATATAATAAGGGTTTTGTGATGATGAACTCCTTTAACTTGACCTTATCTGGAAAGTATTTTATCTGCTCTTCTATTCTAAATGATAGCTTTGCTGGATAGAGTAATCTTGGATATAGGTCCTTGTCTTTCATGACTTTGAATACCTCTTTCCAGTTCCTGCTTGCCTGTAAGGTTTTTTTTTGAGAAATCAACTGATAGTCTCAGGGGAACTCCTTTGTAAATGACTATCTACTTTTCTCATGCTGCTTTTAAGATTCTCTCCTTAGCTTTAATCTTGAGTAATGTATTTATGATGTTCCTCAGTGTGTGATTCCTTGGGTCCAACTTCTTTGGGTCTCTCTGAGCTTTCTGGACTTCCTGGAAGTCTATTTTCTTTGCCAGATTGGGGAAGTTCTCCTGCATTATGTTTTCACATAAGTTTTGAATTTCTGGCTCTTCCTCTTCTCCTTCTGGCACCCCTATGATTTGGATGTTGGAACGTTTAAAGTTGTCCCAGAGGTTCCTAAGCCTCTCCTCATTTTTCTGAATTCTTATTTTTTCATTATGTTCTGGTTGAGTATTTATTTCTTCCTTCTGATCCAAACCATTGATTTGAGTTCTGGTTTCCTTCCTGTCACTGTTGGTTCCCTGAGCATTTTCCTTTATTTCACTTTTCATGGCCTTTACTTTTTCCTCTATTTTGTGACCATACTCAACCAATTCTGTGAGCATCCTGATGACCAGTGCTTTGAACTCTGCATCTAATAGGTTGGCTACCTTTTCATCTCTTAGCTGTATTTTTTCTGGAGCTTTGATCTAGTCTTTCATTTGGGCCATATTTTTTAGTCTCAGTGGGCCTGTTATATACTGAAGGGTGGAACCTTAGGTATTTGCCAGGGTATGGCAACCCACATTGCTGCAGTGGGAGAGAGGTACTAGAGGGAATCATGCTGCTTGCTCAGTTCTTGGCAGTCTTTCAGTCACTTCCTCCACTATCCACAAGCAAATTGGGCCTTTCTGGTGCTGATTCCCTGGATGGGTGGTTTTGTGTATGTTCTAGGACCCCGTGGGTCTCTCCAATGCACTCTTTTGTAAGGCTGGGAATTTCTCCCACTGTGCAACATCCATGGTTTGTTTCAGTCAGAGGTTTGGAGGCTTTATTCCTCCAAGGTACAACTCTGGGTTGCTTGGTCTGTCTTGCTGCCCAGTTGTTCCTCCTGGTTTATCTTCATGCAAATGTTTATCTGCACCCACTCCACCAGCCACTGCCTCGCCTGGTCTTCCAACCGTTGCCTTGCTGACAGTCCTCTCTTCCCCGGCTGCCCATCTTCACCCCTCCTACCTGTCTCGATGAATGTTTCTTCTTTAACTCCTTGGTTGTTGGACTTCCATACAGTTTGATTTCCTGGAAGTTCTGGTTGTTTTTTATTTTTAAATTTATTGTTGTCCTTCTTTTGGTTGTGCAAGGAGGCACAGTGTATCTACCCATGCCTTCATCTTGGCCGGAAGTTACCTATATTTTATATGTATATAAAATGGCTCAACTATTTAACAAAATCTTCATTTTCCTTTCAGTGATGTAAAGTAACATAATATTTTTATTTATTTCTGGTTTTATATTGGCTTCGATACCTTAAAACAAAAATCCGAGAAATAAGAAACTAAAGTGTAATTTATGGCCAGACAACCAATTAATAAAAGCTACTGAGTGTCTTGTATTTAATTTTTAAAAATCTGTATTAGAAACGGTAAGTTACAACAAAAATAAAATCTTCATTATTCTCTGAAATTTTCAAATAACTTATAAATATAAACATTATACAATCATGTGTTAAAATGTAGAACACAAATGGGAATTAAAAGAGAAATTACTTTGTATTCAGTAGTCAAGGAAGTACCAACACAACAGGTCCTTAATTAAAAATACTGTTGAATACAAGAATGGGAAATTATAAGAGAAATAATTTGAAAGAGGAGGAAGATAGGAAAAAAAGAAGGTGAAAAATATGAAGTATTTTAGCTGTATTTTAAAGGATGAATCAGTTTGAATTATAAATACAATTATAAAAATGTTATTTTGGAACATTAAACTAAAACATTCAAGGAAACAGTAGTCAGTACCAGTATGTTTCTGATATACAAGGGGGAATGCAAAAATACAGAATTATGCTCTGGAACATGGGTCCCTTGTAGTTAAGGCTTCTCCCACTAAGTTAAGTTTTTAATAATAAGTTTTTTATAACAACAGAAAGTCTAGAAGATCAAAATGGGCTATCTTTTGGGGGTAAATTATAATTTTATGAGAGGGATATTAAACATACACTACCTGATTTTAATCCTGTTTTAATTTGAAATTTATTTCTCTATAGCTTATCATGGTATTCTTAGCCATAAGTGAAAATTAATATAGTATGGTATAATGGGAAAAAAGTTGAACTAAGTTCAGAAAAGTTGGCTATGCTTCTCCCTTGGTTTCTCATTTAGTAACTCTTTCTGTTCAATATCTGCTGCTCAAAAGTTGTTTACCTTGGTTAACAGCTCTGTGTTTCAGAGCCTCCATCAGCAAAATATAATTTATAAAATTACCTATTTTCTAAGCTTGTTTTATGAATTAAATTTGATAAATAAGATAAAGCATTTGTAATTAAGAACACGGCATCTATCTGGCACATAGAAAGAACTTAAATGTTAAGCTAAAATTATTGTTACTCCCATGAAATCCACCACCACCTTTCCTTCACTTTGAAGAAATTTTAAACATTGATTCAGAACTATTGTTTCATTCATTTACCTATCTTTCTTCAAGGTAGTCCTTCTTCCACATTCCTATGAGTAACACTCAAAATGAATAAATAAATAAACTTGCACTTGTTGACAAAGTTGTGGGGAAATCACACAACTTTTTGTACCTGTGAAAACTAGTACAAATTTTAGAGAAAAATTCAGCCAGGGATTACATGACCAAAAAGAGTTCATATATCTTGACCTGGTATCACCACATCAAAATTCTAATAAAAATGTGTGGGAGTTATATGCATCATGACATACAAATATTACTTATAATGCAGTACTATTAGATGAATGGAAATGTTTATGTAAAAGAATGGTTAATTAAATTGTAAGTATGGTATATCTTCCTAGTGAAAAACTATATGCTTATTATCAATGATAATTAGAAAAATTATCAAACACTATAAAAACATGAATATAATATATTAAATGAAAACAAACATTATGACAGAATGTTAATATGCATTATTGTAACTGTGCAGACTGGGATTAGGCTGCATGTTGCCCTTATATATGACTCAATGATTTCTGTTGAAGAAGACAGGTTCTCTTTCTTCTTTTTTTTTTTTTTCCCCCTTTGGAAACAGGATGTTATTAACAGTGTTCCAATCTGGGGGAGCAGGCTGAGAGCCCTCCTGCTCAGAAGTTCCATGAGTCTCAGAACTTTCCTCACTTCCTAAAAGGCTACAAGACAAAACCATGTCCAAAAGTTCCTCATGTCCTTATCTGTCCATCAGCCAGTTTCGCAAATAAATCTCCATCCTCTCTGGAATGTGCACTTGTAAGTTTCAGAGTCACCATCCTCTAGCAGCAGCTCTCTCCTTCAGGATCTGGTGCACTGCTCTAAGTCTCCACGTGGGAGTCCAGAACCCACGCGCCATGCTGTACTCATTCCTAGTGTCCCAGAGGCTGGAGCCCAGGGCAACACACGCACCAGTGTGGGACTCTGCCTCCAGGGGTGTGGTTCTGTCCACATGGGGTCTAAGCCCCTAGTGTGCCTGCCATCTTCCTGGTCCCAAAAGCACTTCATCCATGCGGGGAGCAGGGCCAAAGGCCTAGAATATCCAAATGCCAAAAACCAAGAGACAGAGCTTCCATCAAGCTCCAAAGCAAGAAAATCCCAAATCCCCAAACCAAAACAATGACTTCTCCGTGCCAAGTGCTGAACCAAGAGAGGAAGCCTTTCCACTCTTTTTCTTTAAAAAGGCCCTCCCAATAACCCATATGCCCAGGAAGCCAGTGGGAGTGTCCAGCTTTCCTGTGGTGCATCATTGTCTGCCGTTTTTGTTGGCTCCCCAGTGTCTTTGACACTCTTTCAGCTGCCATTTTTAGACAGTGCAAAAGTTTCCCAGCACATCTGTATCTGTTCATCCAGAGTGAAGCATCCAGCCCCTGCAGCTCCATCAGGCACGGTATGAGCTTCCCCCACCAGCTGCTCTACAGCTCAAACAGCACTCACTCGCAGAGCCACATTGTCTTTGTTTACAGCTTGCCCCAGGCAGCAGCCTCCTTTGGCAGCCCCGCCCTTCATGAAGGTACAGGCTGCATTAATCTGTCTGTGTTTTGCAATGTGCCTTAAACACTGCGCCTTCTGCTTCCTTGCTCCTCTCTGCCTAGTAGAAGGTGCGGTATTTTTAATTTTCTGCCTTGGCACCCTACCTGCCCCCCAGCTTTTTTGCCTAGGGGGATTCCCCTGGACTTGGGGTCTCCCCTGTTTTCCAGGGGCCTCTGGTCTGATCTACCCCACTATGATCATAATCTTGCAAAAATGTATGCGTATAATAAAAAAATACTGAAATGGAATGTATACAAAATATAGCTTTGTTAGCCTAGTAAAACTAATGATTTTTCTTATTTTCTAATGTTCTATACATCAGAATATTTTTAAATGAAAAATTGTATTTTCCCTTGGGTGTTTGAAAATGCAATAATAATTCCATATCACTCTAAAAGATAAATACTATTAAGTTTCTCATTGTGTCAGTCAAGGTAGATCACCAGTTTGTCACAATCTACTTCCTAAACTCATATTGTATCATTCTAGTTCAAGTGTATGATTTTTCATTGCTTCCCAAAATGTCATACATAGATAGTTTTCTTTTGAAGGCATTGAGTTATAGATTAACATAATTATGAAAATAATATGAATTACAATTGGGATTCCAAACATGGCTTTATTTAATATCTTTGGTTCATTTCCCTTGGATATAAAATGGAGATGAAGGATGATAAAAGCATCTACAACACATGACTAAAAGTTAGTATTAAGAATTATTACAAACAAAGCACTTAGAACTATAACTGGAACTTAATCAGTACCATATGTGTTTAGGTTTCATCAAAAACAACAGCTAACTTCATCAAGCACTTTTTTGAAAGCTTTCCATTGTTTCACTTTGCATTGTCTTTTGAGCGGCTCCATGTATGTTATTTTTGTTTAACTCTCTCAAGAATTTTATAAATGTTATTATTATAATAATTTACACATGAGGAAATCAATACCCAAGCAAGATGATTAACTTATGTGTGGTAAAAGCTAGAGAATATACAAATGAAGTGATTTTTATTTAATACTAAACATACTTCGTCTTTATTTTTTCTGTTATTAGAGAAAACAAAGAAAAGCATAGCCAAATTTATTTTTTTATTTTTTTCCATTATATTCTATTGTATTATTTAGCATTCCTGGACAAAAATGTTACTATAATATATTTGGGAATGTTATTCATAGTAAATGGATTTCTAATCTGTTAATGTTTATTAACTTATTCTTTAATAAAAGTATGATTAATTGTTGTTTTTAGTTTTTTTTTATTTCTTTATTTTTGATTCGTGGAAGCTTTAAGTATCCTGGGTAATGCATAAATTTCTTTTCTTCAAAATGATAAATTATTTCTCCAAATATGGATAAGAAGTAGTATGGTGAATTGTCATCTTAACCATTTTAAATGCAAAGTCTAGTGGTATTAAGTGTATTCATATCATTGTGCAACCATCACCACCATCTATCTCTGGAATTCTTTTTGTCTTGCTAAACAAACTCTACATCCATCAAATAGTAACTCCTTATTACCCGCTCCCGTCAGATCAGGCAACCACCCTTCTACTTCCAGTGTATGTGAATCTGACTACTCTAGCTGTTTATATAAGTGAAACCATACAGTATTTGTCTTTATGTGACTGGTTTACTTCATTTAGTATAATGATCTCATGTGTCATCTATGTGGTAGCATGTGTCATAATTTCTTTCTTTTTTAAGGCTAAATAATATTCCATTGTATGTATAGACCACATTTTATTCATCTAGTCATACACCAGTGGCCACAGGATGCTTCTACTTTTGGTGTTGGAAATATGTTGCTGTGAATATGGATATATATATGTGTATATATATGAAAAAACATATAATAGATATAGTTTATGTGTAATATGTAATATATAATTATAAATATAATTAGATATATTATTCATGTTATATATTATATGCAATATACATTATACATATATAATATATAAAGTGGAGTTTATAATATATAAATTGTACATATATATACATATATGTATATATATTATACATATATATAAACTATATAAACTGGAGACCCTAATTTCAATTATCTTGGGTATATACCCAAAAGTAAAATTGCTGAATCATATGGTAATTTAACTTTTGATTTACTGATAAAACACCATACTATTTTCTACAGTGGCTGCTCCATTTTATATTTCCGCTAACAGTACACAAGTGTTCTAATTTCTCCATTTCCTTGCTTATTTATAACAACAACACCTTTTCTATTTTTATAGTAAGTATGAGCTTTCTTATTGTGATTTTCATTTGCCTTTTTAATTATTGAGCATGCTTTTATGTATCATTAGAATATCATTTATATGTCTCCCTTGGAGTAATGTATATTCAAGTACTTTGCTCATTTCTGAATTGATTTGTTTATTTTTTCATGGTTGAGTTTTAAGTATTCTATATATATGCTTGATATTTATCTGAATGTATACTGGTTTTACATATATCAGATATTTATCCTTTATCAGATCTATTATTTGCAAATATTTTCTCCATCCTGTGGGTTGTCTTTGGATTCACAAAAGTTTTTAACTTTCATGACATGTATTTTTTCTATTTTCATTTTGTTGTCAGTGTCTTTTGTATCATATCCAACAAATTTTTCAAACATATTTTAACTTATTTCTGTCTTTAGATCTAAAGTGTGTCTTTTTAGGTAGTTTGTAGTTAGATTGTGGGTTTTTTAAATTGCATTTAGTTATATTTTTATCCACAAAACATAAACTTACAAATATTTGTTTTCTCAGTTTTATTGAGGTATAGTTAATAATCACAATTGCATGTAAGGTTTAAAATTCGATGATTTGGTGTATGTATACATTGTGACACATTCACCACAATAAAGCTACTTAATGTGTTCATGACCCTCACATACTTACCATTTTCTTTTTTTTGTGATAAGAACATGGAAGATCTATGCTCTTTACAAATTTCAACATACAGTACAGTGTTGATAAATACAGTCATTATTCTACATCGGATCTTGAGAACTTATTGATCTTGGATAACAAACTGTGTTTCTTGATCAACATCTCCCTACTTCCCCTCCCCCAGCTCCCTGGTAGCCGCCACTGCACTCTCTTTTTCTGAATTGGACTATTTTAGATTCTGTGTATAATTGAGATTATGCAGTATTTTGTCTTTCAGCATCTGGCTTATTTCACTTAGTAAAATATACTCCAGGTTCTGTTAGTGGGAATATAAACTGGTACAGTCTTTACAAAAAAACTATATGAAGGTTGATCATAAAGTTAAAAATAGAGCTGCCTTTTGACATGAAAATTCCCACTTCCGAGTAAATAGTCAAAGGAAATGAAACCAGTATTTTGAAGAGATACCTGTACTCCTGTGTTTGTTTCACTATTATTCACAATAGTGTGTGTATATGTGTGTATATGTATGTATGTATATATGTATATATAGTACATATATATACATATATAATAGGATATTATTCATTCTTTAAAAAGAAGGCAATCTTACCATTGGTGATATTGGATGAACATGTAGCAGATTATGCTAAGTGAAACACCAGTTCTTTATTACTTTACTTAATATTTGCTGTCTATAAATGTAACAATGGTTGGAATTTCAGGTAAAATGTTTTATTTAGGGCTCAGATAGTATTTTCTTAAACTATAATTTATTTCTTCAATATACTGAGCATTCAAGAAAGCCTCTATGTTGAATCAGCATTATGGTTTGACTAGAAATTTTTAGCAATCTCTTTTACTACTGAAATGTTCTAAACTAATAACTCCATTAGGAGAAACATCAAGAAAATTTCTTGTTCTGAAAGTGCATATCACTGTTTGATAAATTCAAAACCAGACATTTTCAACAAAGATACCCACCTGGGCCCATCATTAGGAGTTATCAGAGTCAAGATCACAGATTTAGCTAACAAAAAATGCTAATAAACTAATGAATAAAAGAAAAAATGTTATTTTTTTCCAGCAATAGATATAGCATTTCAAAGACCCTGTGAAGTCTTCTGCCTGACCAGCCTGCTCTATTCCTGATGATTGGATACACAAAAAGCCAAATCCTCATGACTTAATTTGGTAAGGATAGAATTTGAGAAAAAATATATATCAGTAGTAATGCAATTCAGAGATAAAATGTCAGATTCTGAAAGTCTAAGGTACATGTCTCTGCCGTAGAATTATACTTGGCAGGCAAACCAGATGATAGCATCAATCTGGCAAGCCATTCTTTCCACTGTACAGGGCTTAGATGTATAAGGCCCTTCTAATTTAACATTTCTGCATAGACTCTGCCCTTGAACATTACATTAACTTCAAATTTTATTTTCACTGCTCTTGATTTAGTTGACAGATCTGTGTTCTTAAAGGACAGTCCTTAATACTACACTTCATACTCAAAGAAAGTGTACTTAAATTCTTCAATCACTTGAGTGTTTTTAAATTCTGATGTGATATGATGATTTGTGTCATTAAACCTGTCTGTACTTTTATAATATATTTCTAAAACAGTCTTCACACTGGGATGCTGTCATAAGTCACACATGCCATTTCCTTCACTCACACAGAGAGACAGTAGGAGTATTGATCATCACACAGTTTAAATAAGGGTTTGAAATGTAACCCTTTCCCTGTGTGATGGATACGCATGTGAGTCCTGTAAAGGTGGGATAGGAAATGCAATTGTTCAACTTATGGAAGGATAATTACTGAAATACAGGGGGAGTCCATTGGAAGATCACAGTGACACCCACATCTTGACTGCTGAGGGTGCTTACAGCTTAATATCACTGCTCTACACAATAGAAGAGAATATATTACTCAAGTCACTCAGTTTAATATGATAGATCAAATTGAACACTTTCAATTTCAGACTTATTTACACTAGCAAGACATCTTAATACAGGGGATTACTAGTGTTTGAAGTCATGAAAATTGGTTCCTATTTTAAACCATGTAGCTTATCCCAGCTATTACAAGCCTCCTTATCAAGCTGGTTTTATTTACGCAGTTTAACATTAATAAACTTATTTAAGCTAAAGGCATATTTGAGGTTGATGTTGGCCCAGAAGAAGTCAGCTCAGTATTACATGTTCATATCTACTTTGAGTATTTGCTGTAAATGTATTAGAAAAGAAAAAGCTACAAAATTTACGGTTTAATCATATCCTATTGATAAATTATAGATCATGTTCAGTCATTAATATCTAACTCATTAAAAGAGAGAGATGGAAGCAAGAAATCTAGCTAGGTAAATGGAAGACAGAATAATAGATAGATGATACATGATAGATAGATATATAATATATAGATGATACCTAGATAATAGATAGATAGATAGATAGATAGATAGATAGATAGATGATAGATAGATGCTACATACAAACATTCATAGCCCCCAAGATTTGTTTCCTATATCTTAGTAGTTAGTATAATTTTATGACCCTATGTTAGGTAGTATTTTACACTAATTCTTTATTCTTGAAATAATTTAGACATATAATATGATATTAAGTTTGAAAATTGGTTATTGTCAAAATTTTTGATTGACAGTTGTGGCTCTATGAACTAGCTAGCAATTAGGATTCCTACAGAAGGAGTATAGATGCTAAAATTGGAAGAAAGAGAAAGAAGAAAAAGAAAGAAAGAAAGAAAGAAAGAAAGAAAGAAAGAAAGAAAGAAAAGAAAGAAAGAAGTTATGAATATATGAGTAGCATGTAATTTTACTGATATAAATTTTAGAGTTAATCAGGTTTACTATATTAAGAAAATGTTTATTCTCTTATAGTATTTTCTAAGTCGTTAATTCATTTCATTATATGATTCTTCATTGTATTTCAAAGTCATTCCTGAGGGTTTGTTTTACAGGTACCTTTGTTCAAAGTGCTGTGCTTGTTTTGATGGAGTTTAAAAACATAAGTTAGAAGGTGAAGGGATTAGGCAAAGAATATATTTGTCTAACCAACAGACACAGACAACAGGGTGGTGATGGCCAGAGGAAAGGTGAGGTGCTGGGTGGAAGTGGGCGAAGGGGTAGAAATGGAGATATCTATAATAGTGTCAACAATAAAAAAGCTAAATATTTAAATACACACACACGCACACACACACACACACACGTATAATTGCGGGGTAAATCATGGGGAATTCTTGCCTAAGCCTTCACATAATTCAATTCATTATGTACACTTTGAACATACAAGAACTTGAAAATTATTCTAAAACTAGAAAGTACTGCAACCAGAATATTATGAGTTGTTTCCTTTCTGCTAAACCTCCAGAAATGTGTTTGATCATTCACAAATCATGAGAACAAACATTATAATTTTTTAAACGTTCATTACTTCCCAGAAAACTTAAACACATTTTGCTATGTATCTCTCATATCAACCTTATGAAGAAGATACCATTATGTTCACTTTAAACATGAGGAACTGAAACAAAAATCAACTTTCTTAAAATCACAATTTTTAGTAAAGAGCACCAAGAATCAAACCCTGACTCTAATTCAAAAGACTATATTCTCATCCTGCTTTCCATTTCCTTAGTCTGAAAACAAATTACACAATTTAAAATATTGGAAATGCCAACTACAAAACAAAGTCCATATAATATTCAACTATACATATTTGTTCTGCTGCCACATAGTGTATACTTGGTCTATACATGCCAACTCATTGCTCCTTACATGTGGTATGTCAGTGCTGTTTCCCACACACATCCCTGGGACCAGTTGCCTCCAATTGTAAGCAAAGTTTGGTTAGGAGCCCATATAATATACTCATTACGAACCTACTTTTTTGGAGTCACATAAGAGTACACAGGGGTGGTTCTCAAATTGGGCATTTGTATGCCCCAGAGGATTTCAGACAATGTCTTAAGACATTTTTGGTTGATACAGGTTGGGGTTGAACATATATGGTTATTACTCGATTCTGCTGAATAGAGGTCAGAGATGCAGCTAAACATCCTACATTTCTCATGACAGACTACCCACAACAAGAAATTACCAGGTCTCACAAATGAATAGTGCCAAATTTGAGAAACCTTGGTAGATTCCAATATTGGCTCTGCCTTTCTCAAGCTAGGTCATTAGCCTGTTTCAAACCTTCTTTGAGCCTCGTTTTTATAATGTTTTTTTTTTTCATTTTTTTAAATTGAAGTGTTGTTCAAGTACAGTTTTCTGGGTTTTACCCCCATCCCAGCCAATAATTTTTTAAATTAATTTTAAAGAGAGAAAGGAAGGGAGAGAAATAAAGAGAGAGAGAAATATCAATCTGTTTTTCCACTTATTTATGCATGCATTAGTTGATTCTTGAATGTGCCCGAACAGAAATAGAATTTGCGAACTTGGCATGCTGGGATGATGTTCTAACCAACTGACTTACCCCTTCCGTGATCATAAGGGAGATGGGAAGAATGATAAGGTAATGAGTTCTACACACTTAATACAATGTCAGTAACAATGTTCTTGGTAACTAAATCATTGCTATTAACATGAGCCACTAATCTCCAACACAGTTGGTATATGGCCTTTATTCAAAGTATTTTAATATCTCAGTATAAGAGGAGGTAAATAAAATATTTTTGAAACCAGTTTTCAAATAATTGCAGCTATAATTTCCTCATTTGTGTAAGTAAAAGTTGGTTAAAGAATGCTTTTAATTGTTTTTAAAATATTACTCTTTTAATTTTTAAAATATTCTGAAAATAAATTTTAAATATGTAGAAGTCCATTTGATGATATGGCCTAGTAATGCATTTATAATGCTTATATTACAATGTTTTCTCCATCAATATACACAATCCAAATACTGCATTTCTCTATTAATTCAACTTTTCATCTAAATTCTCTATCCTATCAATTCATATAAAAATAAATTTAATACGATGTCTAAAACTGCATGTGCCTCCTACGTTATTCCTGGAAGATATGAAAGTTTGCTTTTAACAGGCAAATACATTAAAACCTTAAGTTGAAAATACCTGTTGTTTATAGGGGTCTGTATGTTTGTATACAAATGTATATGTGCAAAATATGTTTATGTTTGCGTATTCATATGTATATAGGTATAAAAATAATTTAATAAGAACAAAAACAAAAATAAATCAGCAAATATACTATTTTTGTTTAAACTTTTAAATATATTATGTCTGATGTTTTAACTCTACATATACAATAAACTTTGCATTTTTCTTTTTTCCTTTTTTCCTGCTTTTATATCAATTCCACATATGTGTATTGATTGCCTTAAAAATAGGTTAGACTTCTGATGTCACAATAACATAGAATGTAGTAATGTTTAGAGTCCTTACTCTCAAAGAGGGTACAATCTACTAAGTACTCTGACATATGAGGCCAATTCAGCATATAAACTGATAAATAACCATGGTGAAATGTGATATACGATGTACAAATTCTACCAAAGTTCAAAGAACTGATTCTACATCTAAGGATACGGAACTTTTTTTCTAGACAGCTCTAAATTTGAGGAGTGAAACCTAGAAGCATTAGTTAGTTCAGTCTTAGTAACTGATTTTCTTTAAAAAATCTGATCATATCATTTTCTAAAATATAAATCTGACTTTCTTAGAAACATGTTTTGGTTTGTCAAAAAATAAGCGTGTATGTTATCAATAAGGTAGTCACTGTTTAAAAATTAAGTGAATTTGTCAAACATTTAGACTTTCCTAATATTAAAAAACCCCACAAAACCCACAAACATCACTAGAACAAGAATTCAAGACTACTGAAAGTAGCCTTGCAAATTACTATTCAATAATTGAAATTGGTGGAGGGCAAAAAAGAATAATGTTGAACCTGTGTACTCTGGCAGTTAAGAATGCAGTAAGAGGGAAGTACAATCTGAGAAAGCATGTTATAGCAGTGACTAGCTTCAGAAACTCAGTAGAGGTGAGGAACTTAAGGTCATTGCCAGGCTTCTAAGACAGTCTGAACAGGTTGATTAGACTCCACTGTTACAGCATTTTTTTCTGTTACCACAGATTTTTCCTAGTTTATAGTAGGTCCTGGCTCTTAAAGGTTCTAAACTATGCTTTCTGCCTTGGCATCACTTTCCCTGAAATCATCTAATTTGAATTCCTCTCAGGGTATTCTAACAAGGCAAGGGTCTATTATGAAAGACATAAAGTAGAAATATTTGTTATGTGACTTGTTCTCTTTTCCTGTTAAACCTCCTCTAATGGGCTAACTGAAAACAGTGCCTACACAAGCATTCCCCTGGGCATGATTGCACCTTTTCTTTCTTCAAACTGACTATTCTCTTGTAAGCTTCATGCATTTCTTTGTCTAGGTTCTTTTTTCAATTTCCTGTAATTTCCTTATTTTTATGGTATTTGTGTTTCCCTCTTCTCTTTCCATATTTTTTTGGTATGTCTACTTTGTTTTGCCTGTCATAGCTATTGTTTCTTCCACTTAAAAAATAACCTATCCTTTATTTCTATTTAACTCAAGCCTTTATTTATTCTTGCTCCTCTTTTCCCCTTCCAGTCTACTTTTGTATTTTTCTCCTGTAACTCCCCTTCTCTGCTGCTGCCTTCTTGTTTTCTTTTCTCATTCTGTAATTTAATTTTTTCTCCCCTACTTTCCTTTTTTAAAGTATCTTTTAAAGTCCACCTTTGATACTTTTATTGCTTATTTATCTTTGTTCTTATATTGCTTTACCCACACTCTACTTAAGTATTCTTATTTAACCGTGTCTATTAACCACTGCTATCAATAAGAAAACATAAAATGACCTATAAATATTTCTTTGCCTTATATTTCTTGACCTACACCATCCTATCACTCTGGCCAGTATTACTGACTGTTTTGAGAAGAACGGTAGTGAGCTGGTTAGGTTTTTTTGAACACCAACAAGATACATAAGAGTTTCATCCAGAAATCATAAATAATAAATACAATAAATTACTTTGGTAACTAAAAAATAAAATTATTCCATAAGTATAGGTAAGTGATAAAATTAATTAGGTTAACACTCACAACTGATTAGGACATGTTATTTACAGTATAGATATAATATGAAAAATCTATACTGTTTCCTGTTGTACTTGGTACTTTCTATAGAGGTCTAGAATTATAATTCTTCTTTCTATTTTAAACAGTTGGACATGTTAAACTTTCATTTTGTCTCAGATCATTGTGATTTTAGATTTACAAGTGTGTGTGTGCGTGCGTGTGTGTGTGGAGAGAGAGAGAGAACCAAATAGCTTTAAATACATTTTGATGCAGGACCTTATTCAGTGATAACTAAGTGAATGATAATGTGTGGAAAATGAAAAATAATGCTTCTGATACACAGAATCAAACCATTAATTACTGGGCTATATTTTGAAAGTCAAAGTTTAGAAAAATAGTTTATTTGAAAAGATTAAATGGAAACATATGACATAAACCAGTATACCTCATAATATAACTCATGAATTAAGTGTTTATTAATACTACTGTGAGAAAGAAAATAGAAACATTTGAAAAATGTTTGCTTAAGATCTATTTAGATATTATAGGAGGGGGGACCCAAAAATAACTAGAATTATCTTCTAGAGGGCAGGCCCCTTGAAATACAGGATTCCTCCACTAGGTGAGTGTTCTAAGAACCCAACTGCACCAGTGTACCAACTGGTGTTGTTGTGAGAGGTTGCAATCAGCTTTGATGAATTTGATTTGAAGACACTTTCAGTGTGTCTGTCCATTTCATGATGGGTGATTTAATAATGCACCTGCCCACACACTTCCAGCCAAAATGGAGGTGTAGGTGGACACACCGTGCCTCCTCTCACAACCAAAATTAAGGACAACAAAAGTTTAGAAATAAAAAAAAAAACAAACAGAACATATAGAGAATGGAATTGTATGGAAGTCCAACAATGATTCACCCAGAACGGTAATAGGGGTGGAGTCGGCGACCAGCAGAGAGGGATCAGGGAAGAAAAAAGCAGTGGCTAGTGGTCCCGGATGCACAGGTGGCAGTTGGTACACCCCAGGCATGCTGGAAGAGGTTAGAAGACCCCAGGTGTGGGGAGGCAATAAGCATACCCAGCAAGGCTCACAAGGTGGCTGACCACAGTCACACATTCACAGGCAGATAAACCAGACTAAAACAGGCAACGAGACAGACTGCACAACCCAGGGCCCCAGTGCCAGGAAATAAAGCCTAAAAGCACCGATGAAAACACTTGTGACGGTTGAGGTGCCAGGAGAGACTCCCAGCCTCACAAAGGGAACTGAAATCCAAGAGAGAGCAGAGCAAGTGCCATTGTTCCCTCTCTGACCCCACCTCCACATACAGCTTCACAACTCTGCAACAGGGTTGCCCCGCCCTGGTGAACACCTAAGGCCCCGCCCCTCATACATAACAGGCACAACCAGATGGAAAAAAAGGGACAAAATGGCCTGAATAAAAGAACAAATCAAACCCTTAGAGCCAATACTTTTAAGCTACCAAGAGATAGCCAACCTATCAGATGCACAGTTCAAAGCACTGGTGATCAGCATGCTCACAGAATTGGTTGATTTTGCTCACAAATTAGATGAAAAAATGAAGGCTACACTAAGTGAAATGAAGGAAAATGCACAGGGAACCAATAGTGATGGGAAGAAAACTGGGACGAAATTCGACAGAGTGGACCAGATGGAAGAAACAAACAACCAAACAGAAAACAAGGAAGAAACAAGAATTCAAAAAAATGAGGAGAGGCTTAGGAACCTCTGGGACATCTTTAAATATTCCAGCACCCAAATTATAGGGGTACCAGAAGGGGAAGAAGAAGAGCAACAAGTGGAAAACTTATTTGAACAAATAATAAAGGAGAACTTCCCCAATCTGGCAAAGGAAATAGACTTCCAGGAAGTCCGGGAAGCTCAGAGAGTCCCAAAGAAGTTGGACCTGAGGAGGAACACACCAAAGCACATCATAATTACATTAGCCAAGATTAAAATGAAGGAGAATTCTAGAAGCAGCTAGAGATAAGGGGACAGTCACCTACAAAGGAGGTCCCATCAGACTGTCAGCTGGTTTCTCAAAAGGGATGAAAAAATGCAGGCTACAATACGTGAAATGAAGGAAGATGCATGGGGAACTGATAGAGATGGAAGGAAAACTGGGACTCAAATCAATGGAGTGGACCAGAAGGAAGAAACTAACAACCAAACAGAAAACGAGGAAGAAAAAAGAATTCAAAAAAATGAGGAGAGGCTTAGGAACCTCCGGGACATTGTTAAACGTCCCAACATCCGAATTATAGGGGTCCCAGATGGGAAAGAAGAAGAGCAACAAGTGGAAAACTTATTTGAACAAATAATAAAGAACTTCCCCAATCTGGCAAAGGAAATAGACTACCAGGACGTCCAAGAAGCTCAGAGAGTCCCAAAGAAGTTGGACCCAAGGAGGAACACACCAAGGCACATCGTAATTACATTAGCCAAGATTAAAATGAAGGAGAGAATTCTAGAAGCAGCAAGAGATAAGGGGACAGTCATCTACAAAGGAGTTCCCATCAGACTGTCAGCTGATTTCTCAAAAGAGACCTTACAGGCAAGAAGGAGCTGGAAAGAAGTATTCCAAGTCATGAAAGGCAAGGACCTACATCCAAGATTGCTCTATCCAGCGAAGCTGTCATTTAGAATGGATGGACAGATAAAGCGCTTCTCAGATAAGGTCAAGTTAAAGGAGTTCATCATCACCAAGCCCTTATTATATGAAATGTTAAAGGGACTTATCTAAGAAAAAGAAGATCAAAAATATGACAGTGAAAAGACAGCAAACTCACAGCTATTAAGGACCACACCTAAAACAAAAGCAAACTAAGCAAACATCTAGAACAGAAACAGAACCACAGAAATGGAGATCATATGGACGGTTAGCAACAGGGGAGTGGAAGGAGGAGAGGGGGGAAAAGGTACAGAGAATAAGTAGCATAGATGGTAGAGAGAAAATAGACAGGGGGAGGGCAAGAATAGTCTGGGAAACATAGAAGCTAAAGAACTTATGACACTTGGACATGAACTAAAGGGGAGGAATGTGGGTGGCAGGGGTTATGCAGGGCGGAGGGGAATGAAGGGGGGATGGGAAAAATGTAATAACATAATCAATAAAATATATTAAAAAAAGAATGCACCTGCGCTGACAATGCTCAGTGTTCAGTAGTTTTTGATGAAAAATGGCATGACTCCATGCCCCACCCTCTCTATTCACTTGATCTCACTCTGAGTGACTTTTGTTTCCTGGGATGAAAAAATGTCCTCGAAGAGAAATGTTTTACCAATGTGGTAGGGGGAAACAAAAAATGGCAGGAGCACTAAAAAGCATCAAAATTGATTATTTCAAAACCTGTTTTGAACAGTGGAAAAAAAATTCTCAATAGGTGCATTGCATCAAAGGTAGGGTACTTTGAAGGTGACTGAAGTTTAAACATTTGAGAATAAGTGCATAATTTTTTATAAACAAATTGTGTGTTTTGAGGGTTCTTCCTTGTAACTGCCAGTATTAGAGACTTAACATCATTTTTTGCATTTTTACAATGGGATGATAAATGGGGTTATTATAAAGCTGTAAATGCTTTGGAAATTTATATATTTACTTTATTTCTATTATGTAATAATATCCATTTGGTAAAGAGAATGTCATAGAAATCAAATAGCTTAAAAGACATTTTCCAGATTGATGAAAATCCACATTATTATTTCTTATAAGTACTAGAAAAATATGCAATATTCTACACATGGTAAAAGCAATTATTTTTCAAACTATCAGAGGTATTTTTCAGCAGAAGTCAAACTGACAAAAAATTTCTGGTAATACAATTGCTTTGAAACTTGATCTTCAAATTACTGTTGCATTTGGCAGCCTTTAAACAGTACATGACCTGCTCAAAACAATGCACGTGCACTTTTTACTTGCCTTTATAGTTTTGATGGATGTAATTTAGATTATTTCCAAGATAATAAAATTCATGATTGTTTATTCATAGGGGAAATATTCATTAAGCTCTGACTGGTACTTTGAGCTAAAACTAAAAGAACAATTTGACATGTAATAATCTCATAGTCGCTGAATCTGGGCCTTTTCCTCAGGTGCACAAGAAATATCAACTGTCCATATTTTTCAAAACTAGGTATATTATGATGGTGAAATTTCATCTGGATGGCTTGGGTAGTAATTCTGAGTCATTTATTACCAAAGCAGTGTAAAGGCCTGAAATCTACATGTTGCCAAGACAATAGATAGGGTCTTTTTTGTTGGCAGCTGGCATTCAATCCACTGAGCCACACCAGCCAGGGCTAGGTAGGGTCTTTAATTGTTTGCATCAACCTGTATTGGCTTATTGCCAAAATAATCATTATTCTACTCTATGGAATGACTTGAAGTCTCCAATTCTGTTCCTTCCATATGATTCCTGATTCTTTAGTGAGGCTTGGAATCCTACTTCATGGGACTGACTTCTTAGTCACACCACACAAAACCCGCGGTTACATCTTTTCATTACGAATACTGCTGAATGGTGTTCACCTGGGCAGTTTGCAGCTCTCTAGGCAGTTGCATTTCTCTAACCTAAGTCCCCATGGCAGTTCTTTCAGTTGTTTGTTTGTTCTGTTTAATTCCAATTAAGAGATGTTAACTGTCTTATTTTCTGTTTTGTTCAGAGAAGTTTGCAAGTTAATGTTTTACTCCAGGACATATAGTACAATGTCTAAGATGTTTAGTGTGAATCTTTTTTTTTTTTTAAGATTTTATTTATTTATTTTTAGAGAGGGGAAGAGAGGGAAAGAAACATCAATGTGTGGTTGCCTCTCACGTGGCCCCCACTAGGGGCCTGGCCTGCAACCCAGGCATGTGCCCTGACTGGGAATCGAACCTGCGACCCTTTGGTTCACAGCCCGTGCTCAATCCACTGAGCTACGCCAGCCAGGGCTAGTGTGAATCTTTTGCATAAACTTCTCCTGAGGGAAGAGATGCTCAGAGGCCATGGACAAAATCACAAAGTAATCACAAAAGTGATCCCCTCACATATACTTGTGGAAAGTAGGACCAGTAAAATGGCATTGGTCAGATTAAAATAGCATAAAATATATAAAACAAAATGGAATCACTTATGTCAACTAAAAGGCCTGTCAGTCCATCATGACACTCTGGTTGAAGAGGAAAATTTCCTAAGTTAGAGTTAACACATCTGGCAAGGAGACATATCTTCCCATGTGGTCAGAGCAGATGCATCTGGAAAGGAGACACACTTAAGACAACTGTACATGTGGTCAGAGTAGCCATGTCTGCAAAGCAGGACTATCCATAGATGGGCTCCTGAGGAAATTCCACACTTGCCAGCAGGGGTGTCAAGACATTTGTCAAAAAGACCCAGCAGGGTGAAATACAGCACTTTCAAGGTATAAATGAGGCAGGTTCCAGACCACTGCTGAAACAGCCGAGCTCCACACACCAGAGTGCTGCTCCATGCCACACTGATCTCCCTTGGCATCGGCCACCAGAGGCTCTGCCCTGAAGTACTAAGGACTTTGCCTGCTCTGCTGCCCACCTAGCTCCAAAGAGCCGTTCTTGCAAGATGCTGACAACTCCCTTGCCCACTGTGCTGTCTCCCAGACCTGCAGACTGAGACTCTAGAACTTGGGTTCGGTATCCCCCATTGATTGCTCTGTGTGTGTGTGTGTGTGTGTGTTATATTTCTCTCAGATTGTTAGAGTGTGAGTAGAATATTAATGTATGTTGATGTTCTACTTTCAGTCAATCTGCATTCAGTAAAAGCTGAGAGAATAGCATCGTTAACTGTATGTGACTCTTGTCTATTCGTTGATGCTGGATTGCTCAGCAGGCAGCTAGCCAAGCAGTTGCCCAGCTGACATATAGGAAAGACCATATTATAAATGTATGCTTGTGACAATGTTTTCATTTTAGAAACAGAGATCATAGTCTGATGAACTGGATATTAACTAAGCATGGCCAAGACACCTGTATCTCTACTATAATCACTCCTCATATACATCTTTGCAAGTTATAACTTCTAATATAATAGATGTGTGAATGTATCTGAGAGATGGAATAGATTACATGGGACTTGCTTGATTTATGTTTTCCATACTTTTATGGAAGAAACTATTTTAGAGGTAACATTATGTCTAACTAGAGAAACTTAAATTGGTCTTTTCACCCATTTATATGATAGCATAATAAATATTATATGGAAAAATGATTTACAAACTTTCACAATGGTTGGGTATTCTTTTTCAATACACAGCTCTGATGTGCAACCTTAGTGATTGAAAACTAAGGGGCTATATTTAAGGATGACATTATATTAGTATTGCCAGAAAACATGTGTTCTCACATGAAATAGCTTTAAACATTAGTCAATCAGATCAAAAGTCAATAAGCTGGAAAAGTAACTAATAATTTATGCTGCTCTCTCTGACAGCTTATTAAAATCCTTTGCTTTTCAGTAATAATATTTCATTCATTAAACCTACCCTTATGGTATATCCCTCTGCATATGGGTTCCTAACAAGATTCTGTGAGGGACATAAAATGGCACAAACTCCTTCCATTCTTAGGCTTGTGCTATAGAAGAGGGCATAGGCATGCTAAAATAATGATGTTAGAGAATAAATGATTTGCCATAGTGGATAAAGAGAGGACTTGTGTAGTTCAGAGGAGATAATACCTTTTAATTTTCAGCGCTCTTTATGGTTGTTTGTAACAAAATTAACTTTCAATTTGTGTTTAAAGTAAGTAAATTTTATTTTTTAAAGATTTTTTTATTTATTTTTAGAGACTGGGGAAGGGAGGGGAAAAGAGAGGGAGAGAAACATCAACGTGTGGTTGCCTCCCATGAGCCCCCTCCAAACCTGGCCTGCAACCCAGGCCTGTGCCCTGACTGGGAAGCGAACCACCTATCCTTTGGTTCGCAGGCCTGCACTCAACCCACTGAGCTACACCAGCCAGGCTAAAGTAGGTAAATTTTAAAAGACTAATGGAAAGAAGGGAAACTCCAAGTCAAAAAAGGACAACGAAACAAAAAATATGCTCCAAAAGAAATAAACAATTTAATCTAGCTATTGTATACAGCCTGGAGAATATGAGTGGAAGGGAATCTTGGAATTATGAGAGGGAACTTATTATATTGCCTCAAGTAATGAAGAATTGTTTTCCTTTGAAACATTAAACATGTATTATTTTATTTTGTTTTTGCTTTGATGATTGCGTAGATGTGCAGGGTCTGTGTTTGGAGGAGAGGGGAAAAGCATGAGAAAAGCAATTAAAGCTGCCACCCCCCCCCCGCTCCCCATATGGCTATATTTACGTGGGGGGCTCATGGTGCAAATGGAGAGAGACAATCCTCGGCCAGGGAGCTCTCCACCAGAGTCTATTTTTAAATCTCTGGCAGGTCCAAAACCCCAGAGAAATAAAATAAGGGCTAATTTTGGAGAGGTATATAATAGATAAAAGAGTTTATATAATATAGGAGATAAATCAGGAGGCATCTAGCATTAAAGTCACCAGAGGGGAGAAGGGAGGGAATTTCAGGGGAAAAGGGGAAGGGTCTACAGGAACAAGTATAAAGGACACATGGACAAAAACTATGGGGGGTGGAAATGCGATGGAGGTGGGGAGGGCTGGGGAGGTGGTTTGGGGTGAGAATAAAAGACAGAAAACTGTACAAGATCAACAATTAAAAATTGGAAGAAAAAAAGAATAAAAGTGGTGTTAGACTTAGCAGTGGACAAATAAAAGAACAAGTGGACCAAATTGTAAGCAGAAGGCTTTGGTAGGTAATATAATACAGAAATAAGAGAGAAGGGGGTATTAATTCACTCACAGGTTATGAATTAATAGTATGTTAATGGTGCTATAATTAATGACTAGTAATCACAAATGCTACTACATGTTAAAAATTCATAATATTTTGTTTATCATATAAATATGAGCTAACTGTGATTTGAAGCAAAGATAATAAATATCATAAAACATCCCCAGTTTCTGTCATAAAACAAAACTTTAGCTGCTAAGTCCATGAAAATCTTGAACCATCTTTTCTGTGTTTCTTTTTCAATCCTTGTGCTGAGTTCTTCTTTGGTCATTCTGACCTTATTTATTGTACTGTGAAGGCAGCCATTCTGGGAGGGTACCAGGGAAAAGCTGTAAACTCCCCCCGTTGGAGATTCTCACAGTTGAACAATAGTGCTCATTGAGATAGGTGCACGATGACACACCTCCAAACCTGCTCTCTTAGAATTCCCTAATGAAAGTCTTTTCTTCATGTTCCCAGAAACCCTTAAATTGGCTGGCATTAAAGGCATGCAGCAATAAAAAATTATTAAAATATGTAAAGGGACATTTCTGGCAAAAAATAAATCATCAGCACTTTTTTCAACAGGTTCCGAAAGTAATTTTATTTTGTTGTACAAACGTATTTTGTTGACATAAATATAGTATGGTAACAACAAAATCCTATGCTAAAGCATATGTTTGGCACAACATAAATATTACACTGCCACTGAAAAATAATTTAAGGTTATAAAGTCAGAAATGATACACATATTGGTATACTGGTAAATACTAGGCTACAAAAACTTTGCATAAGCTAAGACTCTAACATATTTGAGTAATGATGGTGACTAGAAAGCAAAACATAATGTACAATAAATTTGAATGAATTTTTACACTGTACATGTAGACAAGGTAAATATGAGTAAACATTTATACAAAGCAAGCAGCAAAATATAATAAATTTTAATGAATTCCTACATAGTTAGCCTTGGTACATGTAGACAAGCAAATATTTCAATAAAAAGAATTTCCAGTGCATAAAAAGAACGCATTTGAAGAAATTATAATAGCATGCCTACACATTCAGTAAAAGTAAGTATTACTATATATTAGTTTACTACAAGCAGGACAAAGTATTTAAATTAATGTTTATTGGTAATAAGAGTTAAGGAATGTCATAGCTTTAAAATAATCAGCAATAAGCTGCTTTAAAAACTAACTCCAAGATCTCAATCATTATTTTTAAAATCTGAGAAACCATGCCAGCAAAGCCAAGTCAACATATCATTAAGGCCTGAAACCACAGTTGTACACCAGCCATTTTACTGACAAAAATTTGTAATAGGAGGGAACTCTGGCCCGCACTTAAGGGTCTAACAGATGATTGCCAGACCTTTTTTCAGAACAAGTCTCTCCCTCAAACTCTTTCTTTCAGTGTCCACAACTAAGGCACTGGGACATGGGGAGTATGCATGATTAACCAGATTCATCATAGCAATTTGTATACGTAATCAATACTCATTCGATGTAGCATACATTTTGTCTTTTTTCTCCTAGGTAGAAAGAGGTCCCATTGTCTGAAATGGAAAATCATATGCTTACAATGACATTTATGATTTCATTTTTGACACTCAGATTTGCAATGGCTTCAGAGAACTTAGGAGGAATTATACCTTTCTTTTCTTCATGGATAGTAGCAAACTCAATATATCTTCAAGGTTGTACCTGGGTATTATTTATATTCTAATGGACTGAAACACTGAGAACTGCACACAGGACTATAGCCGCTTTGCTATTCCCATTGTTAGAGACACAGGGAAAGGTGACAAGGAGCCACTAGCACAGGGAATCTACAGTCTATCAGAGGGATATTCATTCCATCAATTTGGGTGAATTTATTGCATTAATTTAGGTGCATTCTTTGTTCCACCCTCTTTATTTTTGTGTAATACTTGCCTAAGAAGAAGATCCTTCAGGTCTGCTCACTTCATCACTAACATTATCTTTCAATTTGCAGAAGCGTGTTCCCATTTCTTTTTTTTTTTTTCACACTTCTCTATTTGCTGTACCGTTAACATCTCTAACGGTTTCTGCAGCTTCACCACTCATATTGTCACTGTTAGAAGAGATCCTAAAACTGCTTTATATCTGCACCTTCCACCAAATAAACTGAATGCTCTCTTCATTTACTGTGATTGTTAGGAGTGACACTGAGTAAATACTTTATAGGCGTATACATAATAAGCTCTTCCATTTTAAAATTGCTCCCAAGCCGAGCATTCCATCTGACAATCCTGCTTTTGGGCAGTGTGCCTGTCACAAGTAGTAGCCTGTCACCTAAAAGCACGGAGATTTAGCTCTGCCAAGTTCTTAGGTCTGGTAGAGCCCTAAACCACTGGTATAACCATAAAATATATTAAAATATAAAAGTATATATATTTATAAAATATCCTATAAAAACATATCCTGAAAAAATTTAACTCTCTTGCTCTCCAATATTAATCACAGAAAACAGAGTCATCTTTAGCTATTCTTTCCATGATATGTCTTGATCTTTCACTAAGAATGTCCCAATAGAGTGAAAAGTTTTTATAATATATTATTAATTTCAAAATATTTCTATGATAAGAATATTAATATATTTTGTATTTAGTTCAAATTTAATCTATTAAATTTATTAGCCATGCCAGATAACAGATTAATAATAGAATATATCTTATATTGTGAACAAATAATAAAAACTTATGTATGATTCTTCTTGGCAGAATTGACTAGATTGTTAGTGCTGTTTCATAGGTGGTAAAAGTGAGGTAAGTAGAGACTGCCAAGTTATCCTGACAGAAGTTTTATGTCGAATAATGTTCAATAGGTTTTTAACTAGAATCTGCTGTAAGCAGGACACTGCATTAAATATTGTAGGGGTATAGGAAAAATGATACTCATAGTCATTATAATTAAGTTAGGGTTATAAAGATTAAACATCTGTGAGAAGATAAAAAAGAATGAGATGAATAGGGTAGTTAGAGAATCTTTATAGAAAAGCAAGTTTTGAATTAATTTCTGTTGCAGAGAGTAGAAAGAAACTGTCAGAGATGTGAAATAATACATTGTATTTAAAGCAATAGTATGAGGGAAGATATTCTAGGACATGCGAAGTTGTGGAAGACAGATTTCTATAAAAGTATATATTCCAAAGCATATATATGCTTTGATAAAATATTCACTAAAGATGATTATTTTTTATAACTTTAGCTGTCTATTATTGTGTAGCTAATATATTTTTGTTCTATTCTTACCAACTGCATTGCTATTTTATTGACTATTTCAAAAGAAATAAAAGTAGCATCATCTTTATGAGCAATAAGACTAAAATTTACTCATCAAATAACATAATGCTAGCTAAAAAACAATGAATTATATGAGGATATATATGAGGGTTGGAGGAGAAATTTATATCCTATATTTGGGTAGAAAAAATTTACATAAGCAGAGATATCAAAATTGTTAAAAGATTTTGCTTACCTTGATTCAGTCATTAATTCAAATGAGTACTCATTCCAAGAATTCAAATCAATGCTGAGACTCAAAATGACCAGCAACAAAAGAATTTTAAAAGGATAGCAAAAGCAAAGTTGTGTTATTAGAGAACAAGGCTAAGATCATCCACACCTTCATATTCCCTATGACTGACTATGTATGGATGTGACAGTTGAAGGGTAATGAAAGCTGATAGAAAAAAAAAAAAAAAAAAAACTTGATTCATTTGAAATACGGTGTTGGAGGAGAACTGTACCAATTCTCTTGACATCCAGAAAGATGAATAATTAAGCCTGAAACATCGCTTAAAGCAAAAATGACAAAAACTGAAGCTGTCTTACTTTAGGCACATCATGAAAAGGCAGAGTTCTTTAGAAATGACAATGATGATGGAAAAATAGAAGGCACCAGAAAAGAGGACGACCAAATATGAGATGAATCAACTCTATAAAAGAAGCTATAGGTCAGGACACTGAGAACATCACTCTTTCATAGAGTCACCAAGAGTTTGAGGTGTACCACATGAAAGATAATTGTGAATCTGGCTTTCAAGCAGCTTAGATCTGTTACGTGGGATGTCTAGTGAAATAAATTTAATCAACAGATGATATCTGAAATAAACATAAAATAGTTAAATATTTTATCATGTAAAATACCTTCTGCAATTATAATAATATCAACATTCTAAGATGTAAAAAAAGAAATACTGTCCTCCAAAACTTCAAAAATAAAAAAATATTGAATAAGTATATAAGACATTTTAATTTCAATAGTCATCAAATAAATTTAAGTGAGACTTTTCAGTTATTGAGAAATTGAATACTTTTAAGTGATAATTCTCAGTAGGGAAGGAACAGTAACTGCTGTCCTTTTAAGAAGCTTGTGGGAAGATTTACCTGCAGATTTTTTTTTAGCTGACACTAATATAAAATTCAGCTACCGGAGGCTAACCACCAAGTAGGGATTTATGTCTCATGAAACAGAAAGACTGAGGTAAAACTGTTCAGAAGTAGTATGACGGCTCAAAGATTCCACCCACTAGGAACCTCAGCTTCTCATCTGTTTTCTCCACTACATACATCTTTTGTCTACGTGTTTATGGCTGTAAATCACAAGATGGATGCTGTAGGATTTCACTGATGCATAACTTTTTATCCATAAAAACTATCATTGGGCCCTGGCTGGTGTGGCTCAGTGGATTGAGCGTGGGCTGTGAACCAAAGGGTCACGGTTCGATTCCCAGTCAGGGCACATGCCTGGTGGGTTGCAGGCCAGGTCCCCAGTGGGGGCCATGTGAGAGGCAACCACAAACTGATGTTTCTCTCCCTCTCTTTCTCCCTCCCTTCCCCTCTCTCTAAAAATAAAGAAATATTAAAAAAAAAAAAACAAAACAAAAAAAAAACAAAAACAAAACTATCATTGGGTTTTATGGTACTTATTTAGAAAAAATAAAATTCTATTTTGTCTTCAAAAGTTTGCTATTTTAGCTGAATAGCATGTTAAATTTATTTTTTACTTTAGATGTATCTAGTTGTTGAGCATAGCCATAATTTTCATTTTAATGCATGTTTTACCATAGACCTCACTATAATAATGTTCATGTCTCATCTCTCTTAGCTATTTTTTCATCCTTTTCTATGTATGTATTTTCTGCTCAATATTGCTAGATCTTTTTTTCAGGTAGTAATTCTATTGTTTTTAAATCATTTTTTATTATTCTATTACAGTTGTCTCAATTTTCTCTCCTTTGCTCTCCACCGCCCATCCCACTCCCTGCTCCTACAATCAATCCCCATCCTGTTGTCCATGTCCATGGGTCATTAAACATGTTATTTGTCTAGTTACTTCCCTTTCTTCCCATGGTTTCCAAGCGACCTTCTGGTCACTTTCGGTCTGCTCCATGCTTCCATGCCTGTGGTTCTATTTTGCTCATTAGATTCCACTTATAGGTGAGATCATATGGCATTTGTCTTTCACTGACTGGCTTATTTCCCTTAGCCTAACATTCTCCAGTACCATCCATGTGGTCGCAAAATGTAGGAGTTCCTTCTTTCTTTTTGCTGTGCAGTATTCCATTGTGTAGATGAACCACAGTTTTTTGATCCACTCATTTACTGATGGGCACTTATGCTGTTTCCAGCACTTGGCTATTGTAAATAGCACCATTATGAACATAGGGGTGCATAAATTCTTTTGAATTGATAACTCTGGATTCTTAGGGTAAATTCCCAGCAGCAGAATCACTGGGTCAAAAGACAGGTCCATTTTTAGCTTTTTTAAGGAAATTCCATACTGTTTTGCACAGTGGCTGCACTAGTCTGCATTCCCAACAGTGCAGCAAGGTTCCCTTTTTCCCGCATCCTCACCAGCATTTGTTTTTTGTTGATTTATTAATGATAATCATTCTGAAAGCATTCAAATCTACTACTTCATATATCACATGAAACTTTAATTTGAATTATTTTATTTTTATTCTTAGGTATTTTGTTTTTCAATATTGCTTAATGTTTACTGACATTTTCAAGCGTTCTTCATAATCTTCCACATATTAAACATATTTAATTTATATTTTGGGATTGATAATTACACTCCTGAATCTTATCTTTGTTATTTTGTTTTCTTCCTACTGTGACAGACCCTTCTGCGTGGCATGGGCCCAGTTCCCACTGGGAGATACACAGGACTCACGCCCGCCCACAGATAGGTTCTCTCCTGGGTAATCAGATTTGCAATATACCTAAGCTGCTTTTTGCTGAAAACTCCTTCACCCTGCAAATGCTTACTGTGACTTCCTAAAAGCCATGCTAAACCTTGCAGGGAGCAGTGTAACCGGCTCAACCACTTTTGCCTTTTCATTTGCTAATATCCTTCTTCTGTGATGTGATTAGGGGCATTGGCTCCTTTTGTTGTAACCAGTGTATAGTGAGTGAGGACCATCTTGTAACATGAGGAGATATAGAATAAAGGCCTGTCATGGGGGAGGCTGAGACTTTTGTTCCCCTTGAGAGAAAAGCCATGCTGTTGTCCTTTTTCCTGTGTGTATGTTATTTCATCCATAAAGATGTGGACACTGCTAGCCGGTGTCTGCACCACTCTACAAGCTTTGTAATTTTCGACAATGAAATCCTTATTTTTCTTGTTAGATTTCTTTGAGTCTTAGAATGAAGGCAGTGTCCTCGCACAAGGTCCACTTGTGTTTTTATCAGTGGTACTAGTTGACCACTCCTGTATCCCCAGTACAGCAAACTATAATCTTGAGAATTTAGGAGCACAATATCAGTGATCATTTAAGATACAAACCCACACCAGAACTAGATTGTGGATATAAATTATCAGGGAAGATGATTTGATTTGATTTAACTTGACAGAATTTCACTTTTTGAGAATAATAGTTTTCATTCCAGTACTCTGGGAGGGCTTAGTTAGTAGGACGTTTTATTCCAATTCATTCTTGAAGGACAGTCAATTTTGAGGAATAGATTAAGGAGGACTTTTAGCAGCCTATCTACCTTAATCAGCATTTCTTGGATTTGGTTATTAAGCCCTGAGTCTTGTGAAAGAGACTCTGGAATAACTTTGTGTGTGGCTGAGCATTCTTTACCTTGTTGTCAGTTCAACAATTTATTGAATGCCTTTTTTGTTATAGTTGTTTACCCAAGAGTTTTCAATCAATTTCTGCAGGTGGGTCTGAGGCACGTTGTAAGAAACTAGGAAAATTTCCTGGCAACTAAAATGAGGAAACTGAGACAAATGACTAAACAGAAGGCTGAGCAATTAACAGCCAGCTGATAAATCACCAGACTCTATCCTCCCCAACCAAAGATATCTAAAAACAGATGGCTTAAATCAACTTAGGGAGATAGATAACAGAACAAACAAACAAACAAACACAAAACAATTAGAGCCAGACTAATCCAAGGTAAAAGTAAAACTAACCAGACCCCATTGTAGACTCATTTTAATACATCAGCATACTAAACACATCCAGAAATCAAATGAACATTCTGTTGAGATCCTCCCCTGGGACCTCCTCTAAAATCCCTGCCTATAAAACAATCAATAAAACTCTTAGGAAAAAGAACAGCAATGTGGGCTCTTCTTTACACACGCCCATTCTTCCTTTTCCTCAGAAGTACATTTAGTTTGTTCTAACCTAAGCTCTAAGGGTTCCAACAAGACTTCCTGCCAATGGAGCACTGGGCAGCAGCAGCTGAATCTGGGCTTACCCTTTGGACCCTGCTTCCAGGGGCCCTTCCTTGCCAAACTTAATAAACTTACTCCAGAGCCTTAAAACACTTACTCTCACTTTTTGCACTCTTGTGTCTTGAAATGTTTCCTGCATGAGTCAGGAATCTGGAGATCACCTAACACTCAAAAAGTCATGTATGGTGCTAGGGCAGGGCCAGCTCTAGGCACAGAGGTAGACTGTTAACAGATCACTCCAGGTATTATATCTGACAAAGAAAACAGAAAATGAAAGTGCATGCAGTGACCTAATAGAATGTAAAAATAATTAGTATTGCCTTAAAACTTAATGAAAATAGTAACTTTAGTTTATCAATTAAAGCTTTAAATGTAGGTAATATTTTAATAATATTTTCTAACCATGTTTAATTTTATAAATCTGATTATAATTATTTTTATTTTTATATATTTTAAAACTAAAATTCTTCTTAAGAAATTATTAAGTAACAACCAGCTTTAGTGTTCAAATGGTAAACACAAAATATATATATAATGTTGTTGGCCCTGGGTTATTATAATCAATATCAATCACAATCACTTTATTATGAACATTTACATTGAAATTATTGGGATATAAGGTTAACAAAAATGTTTGTTAAGCCCAAACTGAAATTGGTAGGATTTGCTTTAAATTGCTTGGCCAAGGTTCTAGTTTCTATCCAAATAAAGTTAATTAAAATTTTGGGAATTAATTGATGCAATTAAATTAATCAAAGAATATTTTAAAATAAAATAATTCAAAATAAAATTAAAATGTTATATATATATAAAAGACCCATGCCATCTTAAACAGCTTTGTAATGCAAACAAGAATATTTCATAAAGAAATACAAATATCAATACATTTTTAAATATTAAGTTCAGATGTATATAGTTAACTTGTAATTTGCTGTACTGCATGTATATAAATACTACAGATAATCAAAAAAGGTCTCTTTTGTAATTCTAATATGTCAGTATAACTTGCAATACATTTCACTTTATCTTTTTAATTTATTGAGAATATATTTAGGGAGCGTGAGATGAAAGGAGAATATGAGGGGACGGGTTTACAGGAACAAGTATAAAGGACACATGGACAAAAACTGGGGGGTTGGAAATGGGAGGGAGGTGGGGAGGGCTGGGGTGGTGGGCTGGAATGGGAGTAAAAGAAAACTGTACAAGAACAACAATTAAAAGAAATTAAAAAAAGAAAGGAAAATATGTAAAAGAATTATTCAACTTTATCTTGTATCTAAATTTTGTTCAGATAGTGACAGTGTATAACTTAGTGTTCAGTGAACATGCTTCTTACTGCTTCTTGTTTGGAGCTGTGCTCTGGAATTCTAGAATGACACCATAAGCAAGATGCAGGAAACCAACATCATTAGAGTGTTGAGAAGACTGCTTCCTACTTCTTTCTGTTTTCAGAAGGAGAAAATTATTTCACCTGGTTGCTCCATATCCACCTCACCCACACGTTCTCCCTTCTACTGCAATTCTGTAGAAATCTGTTATTATGTTTCATAAGGGCAGATTCTTCCCTTGTGGAGTCAAGATTGTGGTTGTCTCACAATGTCTCTGACTGTTCACAGACTAATCCTGGAGTTCAGTACCCAGGAAGCCATGTCCTCCAGCCTATATTTCATCAATAATATTGATATTTTTATATCTGCTTCCCTTATCTTCTGTTTGTCTCATGATTGGTCCAGATTTTGGGTTGAAAATATGATTGATATTTATTTGTTCCCCCTCAACTTCAATATGATATTAACATATAGAACTTTAAGACTAAGTAAAACATCAGAGATATACTGAACCTTTTTAAGAACCAACATCAATTTAATTAGAAGAGAAACAGATAAGGTAGAGAATAATTCTCTAACATCTAATTTATATATTATAGTTACCTAAAATAGAGAACTGTAAAAAATAACTTTCCTACTTTATTTCCAGCTTATTTTTATATTTGTCACATTCTATTTTTACATAAATGATAGGAGATAAGTTCTGCTGCAGGAAAATACCTTATTTCATGGAAAATGAAAATAAGCTTAAAGGCTATTTATAAAATTTAGCCGTTATTTATAAAAAGAAAGTATCCTGTTAGAAAATAAGAATTGTAAGTGAAGGATACAATAGCTGACCAGTGTGATAAGACACCTAACACTGATTTGATTTTACTTTATATAATTATCTGATATTGTGTTGAAAGATTATTTTTTCTAGTAATACAACCTTTGCACATCTCTAAATAATTTTAACATATATACTTTGTTACAAAGCCCCTATATGCCTGGATATTTTACTATTGAAAAAATCTCCATTGAGAAAGAGTCTACCAACAGAAAAACCTAGAATGAAATTTCTGCCATAGCCAGGGTTCATGGGTCCGAAATCAAGAGTTATAAATAAAAGTGGCACCACTCAGTATTACTCCTAGTAATCCTCTGGCAACATTTTTGCTTCTTGTTCTCATAACTTAATGCTCTGCTGGTACTGATATCTTAGTTCCAAAAGGAAGTATGCTTCCTCTGCAGACTCACCAGAGATTCCATTTAATAAGAAGTTAAAACGGCTGCCTAGCCTCTTTGGGCTCCCAAAACCTCTGAATCAACAGGCAAAGAGAGTTACTTTACCAGCTGGAATGATTAAACCTGACTGCCACGGGGAAAGAGTACTACTACTGAACCATGGAGGTAAGGAAGGGTATGTCTGGAATATTACAGATCCATTAGGGTGTCTATCTTAGCTCAGGCAGCTATAACAAATTACCATAGACTGGGTGGTATAAAAAGAGAGTGTTTGTATCTCTCAGCCACGACCTCCACAAAATTAAGTAACAGACATTAATTTCTCATAGTCCTGGATTCTAGAAAGTCCAAGATCAAGGTGCTAGCAGATTAGGTTCCTGGTGAGAACCCTCTTCCTTCCTGGCTTTCCTATATATAACCCCCTTCTTGCTATGTCTTTACGTAGGAAAGAGAAAGCCAGCTCTGGTCTTTCCTTGTTACAGACATATTAAACCTAGCGTGGGTACTTCTACCTTCATGACCTCATTAGAATTTAGTTATCTCTCAAAGACCCACCTCCAAATATCATTACATTGAGCCAGGGCTTTTTATTAGTTTGGGGGAGGGGGAGGAACATAATTTTTCAGTCATCTCTTAGTACTCCCATGCCAGTGAATGTCAATGGAAAACTACAATAAACTAACTTAGGCAAATCTCCTAGTGTCCCATACTACTCAGGAGTGAAGGTTTATCACCCTAGCAGACAAAGAATGATGACCAGCTAAAGTGCTTACTGAAGACAAAGGGAATACAATATGGGAAACAGAAGAAGAAAGTTATAAATAACAGCTACAATCATACAATCGATTGCAAAAGGAGGGCTGTAATTATTGTTAGTATTTCATCCTCATTTGTTATGAGTATGTCTTTGAGTGCATATGTGCATGTGAGCATGTGTTCCTTATTTGTTATGAATATCTTGTGTGTGTATGCGGATGTGTGTATACATGTTTATATAGCAAATATGTTTTCTTCTCTCTCTTATTACTTTAGCATATACAATGTGTTAATTTTAAATCATAGAGTTTAAGTTACAGGACATCAAAGAGAAGAGCAAACATCACCCAAGGACTTTGTACCTTCTTCTTGGGAAAGGAATAGTGCATTTTCAGTGTAAGCAGGACAGTTGCATCATTTTAGGCAGAAACATAACCATGTTATCATCTTTATGTGGATATTAATTATAGTGTAAGGAGGTATATGCTTGTGGCCCGTTAACAAAGGGTGGACCGTGATCATTAAGTTTACTTGTCAACTTGGTTTAGCCATAGTACCCAGTTGTTTAGTCAAACACCAGTCTAGATGTTTCTGTGAGGCAGTTTTTAGATGTGATTAACATTTAAATCAGTAGGCTTTGAATATAGTGGATTGCCTTTTATAAGGTGTGTGGGCTTCCTCCAATCAGTTGAAGACCTTAAAAGAAAACTATGAGGTTTCTGAGCAAAAGATTCTGTGTATAGACTTTTAAGACTTGAGATTGCAGTATCAATTCTACTGAAATTTCCAGACAGCTGTCCTGCCCTGAAAATTTCAGACTTCCCAGACTCTGCAATCACTTTTGATAATTCCTTAAAGAGAATCTCTAGATAGATAAATAGATAGATAGATGATAGATAGATAGATAGATAGATAGATAGATAGATGATAGATAGATAATTAGATAGTCTATTGATTTTGTTCCTCTGGAGAGCTCTGACTAATGCATAAGCTAATATTTAAATATTATATTTTAGATTATGCTTTACTTGAAGACTAAATTTAACTGCTTAAAATCATATAGAATGGGTCATATAGTTTAAAGTTTGTCTAGAGAAGAAAAAACAGGAAAGCAGATTAATATATGATGTTTTCCAGGATCACCTAAGTTTAACAGAGATTTGAAATAAAAGATAATTTTTTTTTTTAGCTTTTGGCCCTAGGATAACTATCACCTTCTCAAAAGCATTAAACTACCTTTGGTCAGGTACAGCACTCTGTACAGTATCCCTCTTAAAGCACTTTGAGCTTTATAGTTATAACAAAAGCCTTAAAGCATTTCACAAAGTATACATAATTTTTAAAGCAAGAAAAAAAATACTCTGTACATTTTAGGAACTGAAACCCAAATGACAAAGATGTGGTATTTTAAACTCCTTCATGAAAATGAAAAATTAAAACCAGGGCTACCTGACTGAGAGACAAATAGATTAATATGTTATTTTATTTAAACTTGTTGGGTAAGGATAAATTGAGAGGGAAAAGCATCTAAGGTAATTTTGTATTAGGCACCATCTACCTATGCAGCATGATGGGTTATCATATATGAGTTAACATACATGATATATGGCCTAAAAATAAAAGGCCAAAGTGAGAGGCAACAAGGGTTTATTTGCACTAGAAAAGAATAGTTGTTGGGGAAACCACCGATCCAGGTAGAGAGCCAGACAGTGTTCCTGTTGGGAGGTGAAGCCAATGCGACATTTATGAGAAAGGAAAGGGGAATAACTACCTGAATAGAAGAAAAAAATTTCTATGGATATAAATAAGCTAAGCCAGAAAATTCTATGGGTACAAATAAGCTAACACAGTAATCTTAATTCTAAAGATCACCATTAATTTTGAGTCCAGTAGTCATAACAAATAGTTATTTGAGAAACAATGCAAATTTGAGCCCAGTTCAAAGGTTGTTTTGCCCAGTTTTAGCATTCCAAAAATTTGAGGAGTAAGACCAGCAAGTCAGTTCCTTTGTGACTGCAGCTCTAACTCCATTTTAAAGTGGCTCCATTTGTATTATTTCTTTACACATGTAAGGGTGTGTTCTTGTAAACTTTAGTCTTTAAGTTAGTCTTTCAGTTAGTTTAGGCTCTCTACAAGAATCTAGCCATTATCTCTTCTTACCTTTACATTTGAGAATCTTCTTTACATACCACATTATTATGTCCAAGGTACTCAACTGTATTTAGTGGGAAGATGAGGGAAAAGTATATCTATTCCATCTTGTACCTGTTATTTTTTCCAAAAGTCGTGATGAGTGCTGAAACCAATGAGTACCAAACAAATTTTTCCCATGAGAAATAATGTAATTAGAAATAATTCATAAATGTTTTCCAGAACTTTCACATTTTACTAGGCTAATGTTAAGTAATGACTTTATTTTATAATACAGAACCTTAAAACTAACCAGACATGGATAAAAAGCAATTGATTACATAAAAAAATAAAATTTTAAATTCACTCTACCTATACTGAGAGGAGTTCCTGGCATAATTGGATGCTGCAAACTATCATTTCTTGGAAGTATTTTTCTGAGTCTGTTGAGATCTTGCTTCCAGGCTTATCCTTTTGTTTGACTCAAATAAATTCTTATAAAATTTGTATGTTTCTTATGTCAACAATTGTAAAAGGATTGTTTTGATAGGCAGAACAGTTTTCTTTTTCCAACAATATTTTGGTAATGAATGGTAGTTTGACAGTTCTTGATTGAGTGAACTAACTGAATGTTTTCTGTGGCCACTTGAGATTCAGTATAAAAATTGCCCAGTTAGTTTTTTCCTCTTTCGGTAATTAACTAGATATCCAGAAGGACAACTCCTCCCAAACTCTAAATTTTATTATTATGTGTGATAATTCTGACTCATCGGCACCACTATTAGTTTTAATGAGGAAAAATATGACATATTGCTTGCAGGTCTTTCTGTAAAAAGTCTAATAACTTTCTAAACTCTCTGCTGTATTAGGAACAGATTATACACACACATATACACAGATGTGTATATATATGTATGTATATATATACAAACATGTACATATATAAACATACATGCATATACATAATTTTCCCTCTCTGAAGGCTAGGACCCTGTTCCTATCTTTGATGTCACCAAACTTCTTGTCTCTATAACTTTATATTTTTCTGCCTGACACTGTACCCTGGAGTGAGAAAGCAAGGATCTGCAGCTCCTGTCTTCAGGATAGTTTTCCGCAGGAAAAGATGAGGGTTTAACTGCTTTACCAGGTGGCACATTTCCAGGCTCAGTTTGAGGACATTGGATTATGTGCTACATGCCCTAGCTTACGTTACACCTACAAGATTCCTTTCCCACAACTAGCTAGAGAAGCAGAAATAATAAAATTGCTCAAACAAAGGATAAATTAAAGCCTGCACAAAAGACTTCGTTTCTGTTTAAATGTAACTGGATAGAGAGTAGTTGTGCTACTCAATTGGAAAAAGGTAAACAAAAGTGAAGTTAGAGTGGTACACATTCCATGGAAAAGAAAAACAATGCCATATAAATCAATATTATTCTTGCCAAATGCAAGGAAAACAAGATTTTTAAGCTAAGATCAACAGTGAATCTAATGTGAATGTCAATGTAAGAACTATTCAAACCTGTAAAAAAATTTTTTATAAATTTATTTGAGGCAAACCAGTTACAGGTTCTGGCTGCGAAGCAAAACCTCAACGTGTTGAGGAAATGCTCTGGAAAATGGCAGTTTTGCACCTTATTTGATACATTGCAACCAAAAGAGGAGGCTTAAGTCCGTTACTGAAATCCATTGGTAATATATCAGGGAGATGGGAGAAAGCAAAGCAAGAAACCTCTGGGCCTGGATTAAAAAAAAAAATAGAATGGTAGACACATACTTTTTGTTTACCCAGGTGGGTACAAGACAGTTAACAGTTGAGAATTAATATGATAATGATAATAATGAGGGGGGGTCGTCGTCTCTGCTCTGGTATGGTTGTGCACAGAGGGATCTTGACATTCCAAAGATTTGTTATCCTAGATGCAAAAGGACAAAAGACAGGCTCAATTAAGGTAAAGACTGACTTTCATCAGGGAAAATTCTAGACTATGACCACCCGCCATGAGCCGCTTTTTATTAAATAGTTTCAATTTCAAACCATTCTGTGTAGTTACTTTAGGTCTCTGAGTTTGTAAGGCTGCTGCACGGGACCCCTCTGAGGTTGTGAGGTTTAGCACGTGGTCCCTTTTCATCATACAGTTAAGAAGCTGCCGGAGGCTGCCTGAAGGACTTGAAATTATGGGTATACAGGCATATATTGTTTTATTGTGCTCTGCTTTATTGCACTTCACAGGTGTTTTGTCTTACAAATGGAAGGCAAGACCCTTTGTCATAGGTACAAGGCCTGTCTGCTTGATGCTTCAAAAGGCAAATATTCAATACACCAGGGTTTGGAGTAAGAAGAGTTTTGTTGATTGAAAAGGTGCCAACCCAGAAGATGGGAATGCTAATTCTTAAATTTATCTTAAGAGAAACCAAAATTTAGGCATTAGGCACCCGCCCCACACACACCTCACCAAGGGAAAGAAATTGGGATGAGGCAAGAGACAGGTACAGGCCTTAGAAAGCTAGTCAGCTAGGTATTAAAAATGGATCCAAGGAAGATCACGAAATTTCTAAACCCCTTTGTCTCCAGTCTATTGACCCCCGATAATCTGAGTCCACTTCTGGAGACTCCTATAAATCCTTGATAAACAATACATATTTCCCTACTTCATCAATAAGGGTAGCCTTCTGATAAGGGGTTATCCTTGCCAAAACTCAACCAACCCTTCAGCAGAATTCTTCTAGTTAATACCAGAAACTACTAGCCTGAAGGACATGAGAGAGGGAGAGAGAGAGAGAGGAGAGAGCGCGCATTCCTCTATTACAACTCTACCAGCAAAAAAACTATGATTGGCTTTATTGTGATACTCAATATTAAGGTGGTTTGGAACCAAACCTGCAGTATCTCTGAGGTATGGCTGTATAAACCTTATCCTCAGACTCTTATCACCAATTTCAGGCCTCCTTTTCATGTCTAGGAAGTGTTGCATGAGTCTTCAAAAACACTCCACTGAGTGCTCACATTTGCATGCACAGACTGCATGCTTACACCTGTTTACACACCCTTCCAGTTTTCACTTGTGTATACACATTAGTGCATCCAGTCTAGTTCTGAAAAGTTTGCTTGTAAATTGATGTAAGTACTTTGGCAGCCCCTGAACAATCCACTCCATTAGGAAGTGCTGAGGTCTAAAAAGTTTATCAGCCCTGCAAATGTAAGCAGGCCCCAAAGTGGGAGCCCACCAAGATTTGTGAGCACCTATCCTTGAAGCCCTTCTGAAAATGGGAAATGAGAGAACTGCATTATTGTCCTCAGAAATCAAGTAAGTTCCCCACTCATTTTTATTTGTGGTTTGTTGATTTTCTTTTTTAACTTTACAGCAATAAATCTGTGGTAGGCTGTTAGAAGGGCTCATGGATACATACCTCAAATATATATATAAAATCTGTCCAGAAGTATTCAGCCATGTAACATGTAACATGAAAAATAGACACATTTATTAAAGAAGATACAAAAAAAACATTGTACATAGGACAGTGATCAGTGATGCTTCAGTCCCTTTCAAAATAGGCACCTTGGGACCTCACAGTTCCCAAATCACCATCAGGTACCCCATCGTATTTTCCTGAATATCATCAATGGTCTGAAATCTCTTCCCTTTCAAAGGTGATTTTAGTTTTGGTAAGGCTAGAAGTTGCAGGGTGCCAAATATGGGTTGTAGTGGGGCTAAATCATCTGGGTGATTTGGTGTTTCACCAAAAAACTCTGCATGAGTTGTGATGCATTAGCAGGCATGTTGTCTTGATATAGCTGCCGATAGCCAGTTGCCCATTGCAGCAGCTTTCTGAATCATCCAAATAGTTTTTGTGGAGGACTATGCAAGCTTAATGCAGATCTGTTGCTCTACTTACTCAGTCATTTGAATGCTATGACCACACACTACACGTATTCACTCAATGGTGTCTACCGCCCTCACTAACTAGTACAGTGAAGTCATCATTGTTCATGCATGTGCATTCTGGTCCACTCTCTTGGGCTGCCAGGTTACATTGATGTTCTCATTATATTATCAACAGCTGTGCTTTTTCTGGACAGATCTTGTATATTCATTAATTCCTTCAGCAAGCAAAAGACTGAGAAAATGTTTTATCTGAAGATTTACATTATTCTTCACAGTAATGGAAAGTTCACTCATTTTTTTAAATTTTTTGATGTAATAATTATGTCTCCACATATTCTCATTTTGCATACTGGATATATTATGTATTTTTATTATATTCTACCTGCTGGATATTTTGCTTGTAATTTTTTTAACTTACTTTAAAAAATTATGTCTGTTTAAAATACTACTTCCTACCCTTGAATCTTTCAAAACATAAATCAATTTCTAATTTGTATGAAATTATAATTTACATACATGAATTCACAAAATCATATGTATCTTGACAATTGTATATACTCATGTAACTACTTGAAACATGGCTTACACATTCATCACATGTGACGAGCCATTGGAAAATGTTGGCAGATGGAACTGTGGGTGGGACTTGTTTTGACTGAATCCCTCATGCTAAACCACGTGGAGTTGCAAACAATATGTTACAAGTGATCCTACTTTCTCCTACCCCATCTGTCTCAGATACCTCCCACTACTTCCACTCTAACAGGAAAAAGGACCAACATGGATCTCTTCTCTCTTACAAAAAGTTCATTTTCTCAAGTTACTGAATTTAGATTTATTTGTATCCATCATTCCCAAATGAAATTTAAGCCTAAAATTTTGTAGCTTTTGACTGTTTGTGTGAAACTGATGCTCTGTTATGACTGTCTGCATCCTAGCCAAAAGCTACAGTCCTAGAGTTAAGCTCCTTAAAATACTCAAGTTTTATATTAATTCTGTTTCTCATATCTACTATCTAGCATCACATTTATCTCCATGTCATTGTATACAATCTCTGAGGATGGTTTTTCAAGTTTTGTCCTTCACAAATTTAATTCAGATTATCAAGTAAAATTTTTTACCCTTTATTTTTCCAGAATATTTAATTTCTTCAATTTTTTTTATTTTGTTTAAGTTTTCCTTATGCCATTGATGTGTGTTCATTGTTTTGCTCATTTGGTTTTTTTCTTTACATGGATTTCTTATTCTATTTAAAAGATACTGAAATATCATAGGATAACATCTGGACTCTGTCTTGACCGAAAACACTCCATCCTAGAGGCCTATGACTCCTTGCTTTCAGTAAAAATTTGTAGTTGAAATTAATCTACCACATTCATAAAGGAAAAGATACACATGATAACATCTTTTCTTAACATCATACTCTGCAAAATAGTTGTTTTGTCAATTAAATGGTAACTAGAGTATTTGTGCACATTATTTTATGAGGCCTTTGAGTAGTTCACTCACCTGGGAAAACATCTTGTGACCACTTCAGGAACAACCAGCCCCCAACAAAAGTTTTGGAACAACTGACCTCATCCTCATTCCCTAGCCTGATACCCACCCCAAGTCCCCTATAAGCCATCCACAAGAACCCCTTGGGGAGCTTTATTTCTCTCTTCTGGTGGAATCCCTTCTGTACAGCCTCTTTGAAATAAACTCATCTCCTTGATCTTGTACTGAGTTCAGTTCTCATTTCTATGACACTGAGATTCAAAAACCTAGCATTCATGGCCTGAGAATAATACCTCTTAATTAAATGTACTAGGATACTCAACATTTATTACCTATTTTGAAGAATAGACTTCAGAAGCACACTATGAGAGCTGATCAAAGCAACACATAGCCACAGAATGAAATCATATATTATAATGTGTCACTGTGTGTTTCCCAAATTAAACTTAAATGGATGTTGCATCTTCCTGAAACCAACATAATTCCAAGCATTATAGAAAGATTATAAAAGACATATGTGAAGGGAGAGTGGTGTTTAAGGATCCACAAAGTATATCATGCATGTGACTGTCTCCTATGCTAAGACTAACATAGTATCTAACATGAAATAGGGTGAAAATTGCTAGAGAAAGTAAATACTCCAAAGAATTTTGCACTCATTATTTTTGAAGAATAACTTTCCTTAATGTTTAACATAGTTAGAGACACTTAATTTGTCAAGTTCTAAGAAAACTTGTAAGCTATTTCTAAGCAAGAGAAAGGTCTAATTTATTTGCTTTCTGTTAGAAGCATGCGCTATGGAGGAAAGGTATTTGGCTTTAGTTCCCACATCCTCTACATAATACATACATTTTATCAACTAAATTAATGTTTCTGAACTTGAATTGTTGACACATTAAAATATATTTTACTTCATATTATAAGAATTAAAAAGATTATATATTATAAATACTCATAAATGAATACTTACAAGAAGTATATGCATTTATCACCATTGCTGATAATATTAAAGACTGCATGAATTGTAAACATTATTATCTATCATTACTCTAAATTTCCTTGACTTTGTTTGGACCTTTTATATGTCACTTGTCACTTAATTCCCAGTTTTACACTTATTTGTATAGACTTTCAGCTATTACAGAACAACTCAATTTCATGTTAGAGTGCATGCATCACACATATTTTATAAAAAATATAAGCACATTTATTTAGAATTTTCTATGAATCTCACAGAGTTGTAAATATTCACCATAAAATCAGAAAACAAATAGGCAAGTTAGGTTTTTGAACGGAGTAAAAATTATTAAATATCTTACTAGCATTTTTCCAATGATATATTTATTATTTAATTATATAATCTTACATTAATTTTAAATTTTAGAATATGGCTTATATTTCAAAACAATATTAGGCTATTGAAAGAAATTCCAGATGAGGAATACAGTTCATCTCATTTCCAAAAGTCATAACCCCATTATTTTGACAGTGAGGTTGCCATAAGAAAACATCAATATCCTTATATTTAAAAAATTATCCTTTAAAAGGAACCTAATCAACTAAACAAACAAACAAGCAAAATATAACCAAAGACACTGAAATTGAGAACAGGCTGGCAGTCACCAGAGGGGAGAGGGCAGGGAATTTCAGGAGAAAAAGGGAAGGGTTTAGAGCAACAAGTATAAAGGACACATGGACAAAAACTGGGGGGTGGCGGGGGGTGGAAATGGGAGGGAGGTGGGGAGGGCTGGGGTGGTGGGCTGGAATGGAAGTAAAAGACAGAAAACTGTACAAGAACAACAATTAAAATAAAAAATTTTAAAAAATGAGAAAAAAATCATCCTAACTATCATCCTAATATCAATCTGTTCATTTAAAAATGAATAGCCTATGTGTTCAACTGCAGAATCCAGGGGTCTACTTGCCAGAGAGCAGGATTTAGTAATAAATATTGGCTAGGCATTGTGAATTTAAATTTATAACAAAGGCTGTGACTGATAAAGGAGATAGTCTGCTACTTTGGGAAATCATCACTTCCCCTAATGTTATATCAATATATAATTTTTTAAAAAATCAAATGCATTATTTCCATTAAAATTATTTCATTAGTGTTTACAATTACTTTAGAAAGTCGAATAATGAGCTGTTTGACAGTATCTGCCAAACCAAGATCATCCATTCCTGACTCAAGAGTGTACCACCAGTATACATTCTATTTCCTTTCTTTTAGTCACAAACATTTCTTGCAATTTTTAAATAGACATTTGTATCTTGCACTCAGGTTTGAAATCTAATTCTCTCCAGTCTCTTGATAAATTCTGCTCAATCAAAAGAAAAAATTTATTTAAAAAATGACAGCCAATTTCTAGTATTTTGGGTGGTAGATATTTAAAAATTTATTTACAAGATAGATGTTTAAATACAGGGCTTTCAGTTCAACATTAGATACTAGGCAAACTACTGTTGTGTTAATAGTTAAATATACAAAGAATTTACTTGTAATTAAAAATTAAATTTAAGAATTCCTATAAATTATTTAAATTGACTGCTACACTGAAACAAACATTGATTCTAGCTAAAGACATAAAATAATGTGAAAATTTTAATTAATTGTAGTATTCAATGGGTTCATGAGCAAATTTGTTTTCACATTGGCACAGAATAGGTACATTCATTAAAATTGTTTTTTCTTCCTATAAAAAGCAATGTCTTCATTAGGTAAGATAAACCTAGAGGAAATGAATAAAGGCTTTCATAAATTGCAGAAATTTATATATATATCTATATATATCTATATATGCACATATATATATAAATTTGTATTTATATAAATTCTGTCTTGTTAATATTGTGTTCACTAGTTCAAATATGTCTTTATTTTTTTCAGATATACCAAGTGAAAACATTTAAATACAGTACCTAGACATAATTTTATGTGTTGCATATTTTATTTAAATACATTTGATTTAAAATATAAATTATTCAAACTATTCACTAAATTAAAAAATTCTGGACCTGTTGATATGTAAATCTAAGCACCAATGAATTCCTACTTCATATAAAATAAATTCCAAACTTTTTAATGAGACCTAACAAAGTTCGATATGACCTCAACTTTTTTCCTCTTAACTGAATTTCATACCATGTCTTTTTATCTCATTAATCCCCCCACTTCTTTGCTTGTGGTAGGTTGTATGAGGCATATCATCATATTAACTTAATAGTTTACCATATAGTTGATATTTTCACATACTTCAGATAACATTAGAAGTCCAGAAACTTTACTAAGTTGATGGGCATCTGACTTTTTAATAAATATCTCCATGTATGTATTCCTAAAGTATTTAAAATATTTGCTAGGTTTCTGATCAAGATTTTAGTGTAGGTCAACATGGCATTCAGAACCTCCCATCATCACTTCAAAATTACAACTAAACTGCAGAACAACCATCATTCAGAACTGCCTGAAATCTAGCTGAACAGAAATCCCATAACTGTGCATGTAAAAAAGAAGCCTCTTTGAGACTGGCAGGAGGGGCAGAGATCCAGAATGGGCTGGTCCCAAACACAGGTGTGGGAGATCAAAATCGGGAGTAATATCTCAACTGCGGAGGTACTTCATGAGAAGCCAGCAGTCTAGTTCAATGCCAGAACCCCCAGGCCAAAGTTCCAGTTCCAGGAAGAGAAGTCCCTGCAACTCCTGGTGACTATGGCTGGGTGAGATGGAGCTTCTGGAGCCCCAAGCATTTCTCTTAAAGCTCCTGCACATGGACTGACTCTGATTCATTGTCTCTAAGCTCCAGCACTGGGGCAGCAGCACATCAGACACCAGGGACGAACAGGAGGAAGTGAATTGCCTGGCATCAGGGCAAGAGATTGGGTGGGGGCAACTTTCTCCTAGACAGAAGTGCTGGCAAAAGTGATCACTTCTTTGTTAAGCTTTTCTCAGAAAACCTGCATTTGGGCACCCTATATGAAGCTCCATCAACCAAACACTATTTCTTTGTTCTTCCTGATGATTCCCTGAGACTGTGCCCCACCCAACATTTGGGCCCACTCAAACCCTTTCCAATGGCTTTTCCATACAAAAAGCTTATTTGGGCTCATGCTTCTGACTTTCCTAAAACTTTTCAAATAAGCAGCATCTGGCCTGTATGTACCCTGTACCTCTTTCTAGGAGGCCCCAGGCCAAGCCCTAGTGGAAATCATCCTTGTTTTATAGCCTGGCTTCTCCTGGCCAACCCCAAGCCTATCACAAATAGCATCCATCTGCAGATTACTTGGTAGCTTATTCCAGGTGTCTCTGTGCAGGGCACAGGTGGAGGCTGACCTTGGCTTGTACATCCCAGGAGGCTACAGAGCCAGCACACGCAGTGGACAACTTCAAACCACAATAAAGCACCACTCGACAACCTACCCAAGCAACACACTTGAGGAGTGAACTTTGCGGGTACTTGAGCTGCAGTAAAATGAGTTCCATTCCATAGGGTCAGCTCTACATACCTGATCCTCCACAGTGGTTGTGGCCAATCCTCACAACTGATAACCCTTGGGGGGAAATCCCTCCCATTGGCTTGCCAACAGCAATCAGGCTCAACTGCAGCAAGGGGGTGCACACAGCCTACACTGTGGGGTGCACTTGGAGCATCCCCCTCTGGTAACTGGGGAGGATGCGATACTGGACCCTAAAGCAAACCTGTTAAATAAGTTCACTCTACAAAGGCCTGGATGTCCATCATGGGAGTGCTGGAAGAAGACAGGGAGCAAGAAATTTAAAACTTATTTAAAAATGACAGAAAAAAATTTTTAACATGGTGAATAAATACACCAGTCCAGGATGCACAGATCCCAAACAAGATGAACCCAAGGACACCCACACCAAGGCATATCATAATTAAAATTCTAAAGGTCAAAGACCAAGACAGAATCTAGAAAAGCTGCAAGAGACAAGCAGTTAGTTACCCATAAAAATGTCAGCTAAGTTCTCAACAGAAATTTTGCAGGCCAGAAGGAATTGGCAAAAAATATTCAGTGATTAAATTCAAAGACCTACAACCAAAATTACTCTACCCAGAAATGAAATCATTTAGAATCAAGAGACATATAAAGAGCTTCCCGGAAAAGAAAAAAGCTAAAGGAGTTCATCACCACCAAACCAGTATTACAAGAAATGTTAAAGGGTCTTTTTTAAGAAGAAAAAAAAGAGAGAGACAGATCAGATATACAAATAATAAAATGGCAACAAACATGTATCTAGCAACAAGTATTTTAAAGGCAAGTGGATTAAATGCTCCAATAAAAGACACAAAATGACTGAATTAACAAAACAAGACCCTTACATATGATGACTATAAGGACACACACTTCAGTTCAAAAGACACATACAGACTGAAAGTAAAGGGATAGAAAAAGATATTTCATGAAAATGGAAACAAAGCAAAACAAAAAAGCTGGGGTAGCAATATTTATACTAGACAAAATAGACTTTAAAACATTGGCTATCACAAGAGACAAAGAAGAACCCAGCAATTATACTTTTGTGTATTTACCCAAAGAAATCTAAAACACTAAATTGAAAAGACATAAACATCCATAAGTTTTTTGCAGCATTATTTATAATAGCCAACATAGAGATGCAATCTAAGTGTCCATCAATAGATGAATGGATTAAAAAAGTGGTGTGTATATACAGGGTAGAGTAAATTAGTTTTGTAGTTGTTCATATGGAAAATAACATAAAAATTAATAAATAATTATACAGGGAAAAGCTCTTTTGTGTACTCACAACTGTAAACCTCCGTTTGCCCCTACCCTGTACAATGAATATGACTGTCCATAATAAAGAATGAAATCCTGCCAGCTGCAACAACACTGAAGGGCCTAAAGTGCATTGTGCTGAGAGAAGTTAGTCTGACAGAAAAAGACAAATGCCAGATGATTCCACTTATATATGGAATCTAAAAAACAAAATAAGAGAACAAGCAGAACTGAAACAGACTCATAGATACAGAAAACATTTTGATGGTTGCCAGAGGGAAGGTGTGTTAGAGGATGGGTGAATAAGTTCAATGGAGTAAGGGGTACAAACTGTTAGCTCTGGAATAGTGACTGGTCTGTAAAGGACATATAGTAAAGGAATATAGTCAGTGACACTGTTGGAACTATATATGGTGTTAGATGGGTACTGGCTTTATCAGGTGATCACTCTGTAAGTTGTATAAATGTCTAATCACAAGGTTGAATACCTCAAAGTGGTGTGATATTGTACACCAACTCTAATTTAAATAATAAAAAAATGATGACTGTTTTCTACTTTTTGGGTTTTAAATTCAATCAATTTAATATCCTCAATGTAATGGACAGTGCATTATTTTGAGGATAAGGTGGTCAAGATATTCATGGTGCATATTATAGCAGAGCAAAGTAGAGGTGATAAAAGATTGTAAAAAATAACATCATGTTGTTTTTGAATGAAAAATAAATAAATAAAAATATTGTCCATGTTAATAGCTTTATACCAAGTGCCAGATACTATGTTATTTTGCTCTAGCAAAATATTACATCTGGATCAGCAACTGCAGATGGAGCCACATTTGTGTGTGTGATAAACCACAATAATTTACCAACGTCCATATTTCTCTGCATAAGCCAATCAGGTGAGCAAGATGAGGTTGTAGTAGTATTATCATCCCCACCCGGCCTTCCCTTTTCATCTTTCACATTTTTGTTTGTGGCACTATTCTTTACAGTTCCTGGAAAGGTCTGATTTATTATTCTAGGTTGAAGGTCACATTTCAGAGGCTTCTACATGACCCTTTCTACCATAATGGGACTTACCCCTTGGGTCAGAGTGCGCATGAGGCTGCACTGCCAGGAAAAGTGGGCCCGTGAGCACACTGGGATTACTGGAATTTAGAGTGGGTCAGAACTTCATTTATCATCCAACTACCAATACATCCAACTTTGAATATCAGAACACAGTGACACTTCAGTTCTCAAGAAATTAGTCTCTATCCAAAGCCTTTGTTTAAAATGTCTGAAGTTTCTCTGCATTTTCTTTTGTCCAGTGCCCAGTCATTCTCGTAAAAGGTCACTAATCTCTCAGTAAAAGCATTGAAAATGTGCTTCTGGCGCAGCTGATGGGTTGTTCCCCAATAGCCCCCATTTTCAACTTCGCTAAAGGGGCTCTTGATGTATGAACTGGCTCAGTGGAAAGGCCTCAACTCCCCATCATGAATACCCCAGACATGTTTCCAACGATCAGACTTGGTACTTTTCTATTATATAGATCAGGTAACCATTTACTAGACTATTTAATTGTTGACAGTACTGAGGCCATTTAACCATTTCCTGAGATTTCTATGGTAAAGCATTTGAATAACACTTTTTTTCTGTTTGCTATTAATGATAGGTGCCCTTGCTGTCTCTGGCTAATTACTTTGGTTTTTGCCTCTCTTACTCTAGTATAGGCACACATTGTCCTCTACTGTGGTCAGGAAACCCATCACAATGGTGGCATCTCATATTGCAACAGGAGAGTGACTACGTAGCTTTTCAAGCTTGCTTTTCTTCCTGTCATTAATGTATATTTCCATGTACGATCAAAGTGACTGCTCTCTCTGAGGCTCTCAGAAATTATAGTTTGGAATTAGTTAGGTTGTAAAACAACTTCAATGTTTCTATCTCCCTGAGATTTTAAATTCTTTTCTCTATGTTATGGCAGAAGTTATAGCAACTCAACCTAATTAAATATATGCCACTATTGAATCCAAGGTTTTGTCAGTCAGCTAAGTAAACTACTTAGAGCTATTTGCAGTTATGTGAGCTAATACATTAAATCCGGAGTTTACAGATTTGGCCTAATCCAAATGTTATATTCTCTCCCACTTCGTCCAAAACTAGTGTAATTTTTCCCCACATAGGTGATCCAGGTTTCGGTAGATGCAAATTAACTAAATATTGTGCTCTTGCTGGGAGGGGGGCATAGGCGATTTGTATTTGCCCCACTGCACAGGGCGATATCTGATTTTGCTTCTAGGATTAGTGATAACAAAGAATAATTCCCAGAGGCATTGAGGCATCTCTCTTGAGTCAACCTCAGTTGAAGTTATTAGATGCCCATACAACGGGGAAATCTGGTTTCCTGATATGGTAGGGTAGGCTGCTTCTGCTGCTAGGATCAGAGTCTCAAAGGTTCAAAATGCTAAGCCTTCATTTGGATTCCCCATGTTTCAACATGAATCCATAGGTCCCCTCTCCTTCCCAACCCCTGCCTTGGCATTGACATGGGACTTGAGAATGGTATCAACTCAATGTAAGTTGTGAACTTGCAATTCAAACAATTACAATTTCAGTGTTATTTTGAGAAATATTAACATGAATGCTACACTATAAAAAAAGGGGAGTTTATTTTGAGGTGACTTCAATCATGTCTTGTTTTCAATAACTACTTAGGGAGAGTTAAAATAAGCTTAGCTTGTTCAATCCTTTTGTAAGTCGATGCCCTCAGAAGATAGTCTCATAGGACAGTCCCTGACTGTTTGTTCCCCAAACATTAACGTTTATTAGTTGCTTCAACTCCTGCCACACTTTGCTTCAGTGAAGACTCCATCATATGTAACTTCAGATGGTATTTTAATTGTGAAACTACTTACATTATTTCTCTTATTGCTACATGACAACTCTAAAGTGTAGTGGTTTATACATGACCAGTTTGGCACAGTTGTGTGGAACATCATCCCAGAACTGAAAGGTTGCTGGTTCAATGCCGAGTCAGTGCAACTACCTATATTGCTGGTTCATTCCCTGGTCAAAGCACCTACTATACAGGGTACAGGTGTGCATGATCTCCAGTGTGGGCGCTGCAGGAGGCAAGCAATCAATGCTTCTCTCTCTAAATCAGTGAAAAAAAAAGTCCTCAAGTTTGGATAAAAAGTAAAATAAAATAAAATGTAGTGGCTTAAAAGAAACAATAAATGTATTATTTCATAAGTTTATGTCACTAGAATTTTAAAAGGAATTTGGCTAAACGGGTCACACATGGCTTCACCAATTTCATAGCATCATATGATGGATATGGCTTCATTCACCTGAAGATTTGACTAAGGCTGAGAGTAGCCTCACATATACTCATATGCCTGGTAGTTTGGAGCTAGTATTTGGCAAACGTCTCGATTTCTCTCCACCCCCTTTCTGCAGGGCTGCCTGAGTATCTTCAAGACATGGAACCTGGCTTCCCCGCAGAAGGAGCGTCTCACAACTCTAACACAGAAGCTTCAATACCTTTAATGACCTAGTTTCATACACAAAAAACGTTTATTCTATTATATCCGATTTCCCAAAGAGCCACTCCTGATTTAGTATGGGAAGTGACTACACAAAGGCCGGGATACCAGGAGGTGTGGATTAATGAGGGTGCTTGAAATTTGACTACCTTATCACTGCATGCCATGGATTATTCATGTTTTATTTTCCTTTTTCAAGTACGTCAGGCCTAAAGGAAAGCCCAACTGCATGAGTCTTCACATGCAATCAGTAAGATTGTTTCATAGTTTATGTCAATTTTTATACTACTCGAGTTCTAATCAAGAGCCAGAAACCAAAGAGAAATAAATTCCTGCTCACTATGATTTTAAAAACTGAACAAGATTGATGACACGAAGATTTCAGATCTAGAAATTCCAGGAATCTACTGCTTGAGAAGAGCACTGCTTGGCCAAGGCTGGTGGCTCTGAGCTTGAAGGAAATCACTAAACAAGTGAGACTAGGAACTCTGAAATGAAATACTAGTTTTCTGGTGGTTTTGTTCTTAGGGACATGGTGGTGGTTTGGCTGTTGTTAGATAAATAAATGTCAAAGGATTAAACTGCTGATTCTGGAACTAATTGCCATTGCTAGTTTAAAACATAAGTACTTATGAAAGATACTAACAATAATTTGAAATGAACAAAAATCCAATAAAAAAGAACAAAATCTTTTCTTTTAGCCATTTAATCCTCTTCTATGAATTCCATATATAGAGCCTGACTACAAAGTAGCACATATTTTTGCAGTGTTTTGACCCAGTGTCATAAAAGAGGGCATTAAAAATGGGTTTATGACTAAGAGACATTATATTAATACCTGGAATAGCTGGATTTGTGAAAATATTGGGCTAAACTGAGTTTATATTGTACAACTTAAGGTCAGCAATTTCCACATTCTCCTTGATAACCAAATTAAACTATTATGCAGTTATTTTCAAGATTATTCATACAAATGGCAGCAATGGTCTTCATGAGACATATTAAATACAATATATTATCTGATGCAGACACCGGCCAGCAGTGTACACATCATTATGGATGAAATAAAACATTCACACAGACGTCTTACCGAGTCCGGTGGAGGAAAAAGGACAGCATGGCTTTTCTCTCAAGGGGAGCAAAAGCTGTGGCCTCTGCCATGACAGGCCTTTATTCTATATCTTCTCACATTACAAGATGGTCCTCACTCACTATGCACAAGTTACAACAAAAGGAGCCAATGCCCCTCATCACATCACAGGATATTAGCAAATGAAAAGGCAAAAGTGGTTGAATCAGTTACAGTGGTCCCTGCAAGGTTTAGCACTTGCAGGGTGAGGGAATTTTAGCAAAAAGCAAGCCTCAAAAGCAGCCTAGGTATATTGCAAATCTCATACTCCACGAGAGAACCTATCCGTGGGCGTGGGTCCCGTGCATCTCCAAGTGGAAACTGGGCCCACACCACACAGAAGGGTCTGCCACATCTCCCCACTTTTGTTTTAATAGAACCACTATGATACCACAAAGCTTGCTGCTTGCTGGTCTCCCACAAGACCCTGGGAAAATAATTTGCAAATACATGAAAGTACATAGAGCATTATTATAATCAGTAAGCATCCAGTGGTTCCAAAGACCCACATTCTCAGATTAAACCCAATTGATCATTGTCAGGCAGTAATGGTCAACTAGATAATATTCAAAGAACTCTGAGGGCCTACTTTGAGTCAGGGTCAAATAGCTAAAGGGCCATAAAATTTTGGGGAAACAAACTTATTTCAAACTTGGACACTTATCATTTAAATTGAGGGTATCAGCAAAGTAGGTTTCAAAGGATTTTATGCTTTCTTTCTTAGGCCTGATTGCCCCGGGGAACCTGCCCTTTCCATCACAAGGCCGCATGGCCCTCTGTCAATGTTTCAGGCTTAAGTGGAGCAGAGCCAGGAAGCCAAGAGATAAGGAAACTTCTCCCAGACAGATTGAGGACTTAGGCTATGTCAGGATAGCCAGGAGGCGAGGGTCCATCACCCCTTTTCTTGTAGCCCCCCGCCCCAGTCCTTCCGTGAGGGCCTTCCAAGTGATCGTGCCTCTCTTAAGTGACCTCTCCCTTGAGGGAATATTACCCGTCATTGGTCATTGGCTAACCGACCAAGCAATGGGGGCCAGACAAGGTGAAGTAAAGTGGGCAGAGGCGATGCTCCTGCCAGGAATAAAGGCTTTGTCTCCTCAGTGGCTTATGGTTCCAAGGTCTTACTCACCCTTAACCACGGGGGTTGGTTTACAGCCTCTGAAACCAGGCAGGGCGGTTCCCAATATCTAATCTCCCTGCTTTTTCATTTGTAAATGCTATCATAGCTGTTAAGTCTGTGAAACCTACTATTTGTTGTTCCTGAACGCAATCTTAAGAAAGCAACCTTCATATACATCATAAAGCACAAATAAGGATTGAGACAAAGGGGGATCCAAAGGCTGCTAGGACTCAAACTTGTAATTTCAGTCCACTGAAACAATTTTTAGGGTTCAACAATTGAACATTATGGGTCACTGAGGGGTTGTTGCTTTCTGCAGAAGGCACCTGAGACTCAGCCCCTGTCATTGGGGCAGTCCCTATCCTTCTCCGTTGGCAGATCCAGGCCTGTGAGTGTCTGTTTTCCTTCTAGTTGTTCAGGATCAGCTGGGACATCTGGTCTGTCAGTTGATTGGTTCTCAGCACCAAGTAGCAGAGTTTGGTGTCTGTCCCACTCACGATAAGGCTTTACTCTTTTGGCTGGCAGCCAGACAGGACCTGTAGGGATGGAAACACACACACCCTCTTCCCCAAGTTAAGAGATCAACAGGGCCCTGCCAAGAGCCATCTCCCAGCGAATCTCTATATAAAACCTGAGGATAAGACGACTTTGGCTCCTTCTTCTGAAAATGTTCCTCAGTTGGAGTACAAACTGATACATCACAATTTAGAAAGTTATAGGTAAACATGGCTAACATAATCAATTTTTTTGGAAGAAGGACTCACGACTCCTTCTTTTTTGTTTTTTAAGGCTTTTAAAAATATGATGAGCCAGTTCTACAATTATCTGTCTGGTTGGATTGTAAGATATTTCTGCTTTATGTTGGATATCCCAATGCTGAAGAAATACCTGAGTAGAATGGGCAAGGTATCCAGGGCCATTATCAGTTTTAATTTGTTAAGGCCATCCTAAATGACTAAAGGCCTCAAGCCAAAGGGCTTGTATATTTTTAGCATATTCTTCTGTAGATGGGAGTGCCTTGCTAAGGACTTGGCAATCAAGACATTCTTTAATAATTTGCTTAGCCTGGAAAGACAGGCCCCCTGCTATTTCTGCTAGCTGCAATGCGTTCACAGTTTTCAAGGAAAGTGGGGAAGATGTGGGGGAGGTGCTCTGAAAAAATATGTTTTAGACAAAAAATGGTTGCGCGCCAAGGGCCTTTTGTGACTCGATTGACTAACCATTCTCTTCGGGAGAATAGCCAGTTCTTCCCCAAGGAAACGATCAGTGTTTACAGGTACTGAGTTAAAAAATGGTACTTTGTCTTCCGTGGAGAAGGGCTAGTTTCCCCCAGGAGACAATATACCTATATTTCATTTTTACAATAAAGGTCGAAGCTCTGGCATAAACAAGGAGGATTCTTAATATTTTCTTAACGCGTCACACCCCCATCCCACTTATAGCATGCTTTAGATTGACAAATTTACGAACACATTCACAACTTTCAGAAACAGCTTTTTCTCTACTGGCAAATACATTTACTTTTTTTAAATTGGAGTTTTGACCTGCTCCGTTTCCCCTCTCCACGCTGCTGCCGAGCTAACCGGGCGGGCCATGAGGCTCACTGCTGCTGCGAACCACGAGAGAAGGGCCTAGCTAGTGCGCATGGTCCCTTCCCTTCCATACTTCCAATATGTAAAGATCCCTTATCTGGGAGACATTCAGCAGGCCCAAGATGCTGCTGAACCTAAAACATTGCTCTTGTTCAGTAGAGAACCCGTTCCTCATGGTTGAGAATCTGCAGAAACCTTCAAAGAAAAACTTTTTAACAAATAAAAGAACCTTTTTCCGAAATTCCTCCCACCACAAGCATAGTGATTACAAAACCAGTCTCCATTTTGCTTTCTGTCCACGTGCACCTTTAAATCCTTATGCAGGCGGACAGAGGGAAAGGCAAACTAAAGGGGCCCGCAAGAGGCGGCTTAAAAGAAAGAATTTGCTGAGATGCCTGTAAACTGTCCTGTAACTAGTTGATGTTTTTAAAGCTGATTAAAGGGAAAATCTTTGTTCTTTCTCCCAAGCCTAGACCTTGTTTGAGGTCACCTCCCGGCAAAAACCTGGGAGAAGGACCAAAGCTTCTGCTTACTAAAGAGGATAGAGTTGCAAAGCGGTCGCAAGAGAGAGCGACCTAGAAAGAAAATCCTATTCCTCTGAATCCAAAGCGGTCGCAAGAGAGAGCGACCTAGGAAGAAAATCCTATTCCTCTGAATCCAACACATCCTACGGCATTCTGGAAAAGCACTCGGGGTCGTCAGCCCTTACCTTGGCTGATGCACACGTACTCCCACCAAGTTGGTGTGTTGTTCATAATGACGATGGCTCGTGGCCTCTGAGTCCCTGTTCATGGGTGCCAGCTGATGCAGACATCGGCCAGCAAAGTCTGAGTCATTGTGGATGAAATAAAACATTCACACAGACTACCGAGTCTGATGGAGTTAAAAGGACAGCATGGCTTTTCTCTTAGGGGGAGCAAAAGCCGTGGCCTCTGCCATAACAGGCTTTTATTTTGTTTCTGGTCACATTACATGATGGTCCTCATTTACTATGCACAGGTTCGCTTTAGGTGGTTACCTTTTACAAACAACAAGAGAGATGATGCCCCTAATCACATCACAGAAGAAGGACACTAGCAAATGAAAAGGGAAAAGTGGTTGAGCCAGTTACACTGGTCCTTGCAAGGTTTAGCATGGATTTTAGGAAGTTACAATAAGCACTTGCTATCCCAATCCAGGGTGAGGGAGTTTTTGCAAAAGCAACACTCAAAGCAGGTTAGGTATATTGCAAACTTGATTTCCCATGAGAGAATCTATCTGTGGGAGCGGGTCCAATGCATCTCCTAGTGGGAGCTGGGCCCACACCATGCAAAAAGGTCTCCCACAGTTATCACCATTTCATATATGTAATGAACCTCCTATATGAAATAAACAGAGCTTTCTTTTTTAATTTTTTAATTTATTTTTAGACAGAGAGGAAGGGAGGGAGAAAGATAAAGAGATAAGCATCAATGTGTGGTTGCCTCTTGCATGCCCTCTAATGGGGACATAGCCCGTAAGCCAGGTATGTGCTCTGACTGGGAATTGAGCCAGTGACCCTTTGGTGTGCAGGTCAGCACTCAGTCCACTGAGCTACATCAGCCAGGGCAGAAATAGAGCTTTCTTTTCCATAATTTATGCCACCCTACCTAGAATCAGTTCACACGGCAAATATATCATCTTAGTAAATATTGGCATTCAACTACCACTGATAATTTGTGACATCTTGATATGTTCTGTCTTGTATCACCACATATTTACCATAGAGATATCCATTTTCCTTCTCCACATGGCACCTTCAAATCTGGACTTCATTGTTACCTCAATGCCAGTTGTGGGACAGGAAGATCTATGAATATATCTTCATATAAGCACTCTGCAACCATTCCTTTCTTGGTTTTATTGCATCATGAGAAGTTGACTGAAGTCTGGCTCTAATACACTTATATAGAACACACAGAAATCTCTGTTTGCCCCATCCCATCCAAACAAACCTCATTTTAGGGCAAATTCCTCCTTTTCAACTTTTATCGTCAAGACATTCTACCTCTTCCTTCAATATTTTTTCTTTCCCTTTCAACTACTCTACAGGCTGCATATATGAAGTGTGTCCAGAAAATATCCAATTATGTGATATGAAAAATAGACATATTTATTGAAGAAGATACAAGATACAAGAAACATTGTACATAGGACAGTGTTGCCTCAGTCCCCTTCAAAGTAGGCACCTTGGGACCTCACACAGTTCTCCCAATCACCATCAAGTGCCCCATCGTATTTTCCTGAATCTCATCAATGATCTGAAATCTCTTCCTTTTCAAGGTGAATCGTTTTGGGAAAAGGCAGAAGTCGAAGGGCACTAAATCTGGGCTGTAGAGGGGCTGAATTGCCTCAGTGATTTGATGTTTCACAAAAAAACTGTACAAGATGTGATGCATAAGTAGGCATGTTGTCGTGATGAAGGTGCCAATCACCAGTTGCCTGTAGCTGCTGCCTTGTGAATCATCCTGATAGTGAATAGTTTCTGCAGAGGAATGTTCAAGCTTAAGGCAAAACTTGATGCAGATTCATTACTCCACTTGCTCAGTCCTTTTGAATGCAACAGCCACACAATACACATGCTCACTCAATGGTGTCTACTGCCCCCACTGACTAGTACATTAAAATAATCATTATTCACGCATGTGCATTAGCTGTCAAGTTGCATCAATGATGCATAGACCATTCTCAATATATTAACAATGGCTGGACTTGTTTTGCAGACAAACCTCATTGTATGTTTCAATATATTTTGTTCTACAAATAGATGATCAGATCCACACTTTTTGCCTTTTCTTCTTCTTTTTCTTCTTCTTCTTCTTCTTCTTCTTCTGACTTTTTCTTTATCTCCTACTACATGTGTCTTTTCAGAAATGAAACACTGCTTTCACCCTTACTGGTTGTGTGGATTTGAGTAGATAGAGTAACCATTTTTGTTTCTCTACTTCTGCATATTATACTGCCGATAATATTTCTTCCTCATTGGGATTTTAGGTAGATGAAATAAATCAGTGTAAACTTATGAGGAGTGCACTTGGTACACAGTAAGTATTAAATGTTATTGTTGTTGTTTTATTGTTCTTATTGATACTATTGTAATAACAATTATTGAATGGGAGTGAGTGAATATATTTAGTAACAATTATGAACATCCAAAAAATTCATATCTCAAATATAGAACCACAGAATCAATTGTATAGATACAATTGATATTTATAGGGGAAAATACTCTTGAACAATTATATTATTAATTAACAAAAGCGCCCAAGATAATTTATACAAGATAAAGCTTTGCAAGTGAAATATCCACTTAATTATATCATTTCTCCAAGTTATTTTATCAATTAAGTTCTTAGTCCAAATAATAACTGTACCTGTTCAATACTTTAAGAATATAAAAACAAAAACATGACCAGGATTCAGCAGAGATGGTTGTGTTTATAATGCTTCAGAAACCTACTTATTTCCCAGTGACAACTAAACATAATGCCATGTTATATCTAAATATTTCTTCTTAAAAAATTGCATGGAAACTACTTTTGGTTATTCAGTTTTGAATCAACTTTAGTACATCATTTATACCACCCACACATGTAATCATTTGTTGATTTAATATGCATTATGGGATAATCAAGTGAAATAGAGGGTTAATATTAGAATGTGAAACTGCATAAAAGAAGATAAATGATAAGGAATTAACTATAACTGTATCTGTTTGTCCACACAAGAGTTTTGCTCAAATAGAAAATTCCACAAGCAGAATTCAAGTACTGTATACTATTGAAGGGTTATATGACATATTTTTTAATTTAAGATGTTTATTTGTGAGAGAAACAAGCCATTTAAAAACACTGAAGTGCTTTAAAGTGCTTTTCAAATACAAGGAGTGTATATATTTAAAACTAGCTTGTTGAGTAGAAATGCTTTTCTACAATGATAATGGAATTTGGAATTCATAGATAGAGATTTGTACTTTAATCCCCACCTCCTACCCTAAAACACATACATACTTACAACTGATAGAATTACTGTTAAAATGAAAGTAAGAGAAAATTTTCTAATAACAAATTTGTAGTTAAAAATCAGCCTGACTCTCTATGGTTGGTGATGGTTTAGTGTTTTTATTATTTTTGTATTGGAGAGCTCATATATGGAGTATTGAACTATCCCATACAAAATATTTTGCAAAGAAACAAAGTTAAGAACAAGACAGGAAGGGAGGGTCTGTAGTTGGCCCAGAAAAGTATGGATGAAGTCATTCAGAGAGAGGATCCCAAAGGAGAATGTAGTTTATACTGCTAACAGTTTATAGTGTGGAAAAAATAACAGATGAGAAAATATAAAACTTATTTTCTCAGGGAACAATTGAGACCATTGAAGTTGAGATTTAACTAAAAATCACATAGCTAATAAATGGCAGAGAAAGACCAAGAGCTCCAACTTTCTCACTTTAGAACATTCGTTCATTTCCTGCTTGAAGGCCAGAGACCATCTGGTTGAGGATTACAAATCACTAGAGTGTTTTGCCTTGTATCTGCTATGAGGAGAAATTTACTTCAATGTAGGTATGTATTATAGAGTGAATTAAAAACATTAGGACCAAGACAGGACAAGAAATCACAGAGCACATCCATCCAAAAAGTAGTGACAGACTTACAGCCACCACTGCTGCAATGACAGTATCTGAAAGATAGCTATTGTATGTACTCACAGCTTGCTGTATAAGATATATGGGTAGATTGGTTATACATAGATTCATAGTTGCCCCTGCACCATTTTTATGTCATTTTCTCTTAGACAACTCCTTTCCTCCTCACGCCAACTAATTCTTCAAAATAATTGTCAATAATAGCCTCTTTTCTGTATGCCTTGTCTAGTTGTCTTCTTTTCCCTCAGCTTCAGTTAAGGACTCAAGTCTCTCTCCCTTCTCCTACCACGGTATCCTATGCATATATCTAAGTGTATGTCATGTTACTTGTGACTTGTTTTGTCACTAGTAACGACAAAAAACAAAACATGTTTGTTTGTTTGTTTTTCAATAAAGTATTCTGCACAAAGACTGTTTTGTTTACCACTGGGCTAAAAAAGTTGTTTAGAACTTAAAGATACTGTTTTTTTTTTTTTTTTAGAGTAAAGTTAGTTGTTGTTAATAAAACTCCAATAAGAGTGGCTTTTTAAAGAGCCAAAATTTATTCTTCATTTATGTGATGTGTAATACACAGTGGGAATTCTCTATCATACATAGTCATTTAGGTCCCAGATGATTAAGAAAATGGCATGATTACTATGTGTGTTAGGATTGATTTCAGTATACCAGAAAAAAGGAGAATATTTTGAAGATTGTGTGGTGGTTTTTGTATGGGCAAGCCTAAAGTAGTGTATATGACATCTGCCATGATTTCATTGGCCGTAATCAACTATAAGGAAGCTTGAGAAATAGACCGTAGCTCTGTACCTAAGGAGAAAGAAAGAAAAAAAAAAAAGGTTGATGAATATCTAGGGAGGCTTTACCATAGAAGTATTTAAATTTTGGCCAAATGAATGAAAGGATAAATAAGTGTATGAATATATGAGTAAATAAATATGTAATCAATTCTCCAGCTCCTCTGGAATTGACAGTTTCCCACTATCTTTGTGAACTTGAAGACTTTATGACATGACATGTGCTCTGTGCTGTTTTCTGCAGTAAGAATGACCATTATTAAGCTTCGAATGGATACAAATACAAAGACTTTCCACTCTCCAGTCTTACAATCTTTTAAAATATAAAAATTAAATGGCATTTAACTTCACACAATCCTCAATTCCCAAAGAATGCTAATAAGTAAACATTGTTACTTTTTTTTATAAGAATATAGAGCATCAGGGCTTATTTCCCAGTCCCACTCAGCTAACACTAAAGGACCATCTCACCCCAAAGCCTGTCTCTTCTCACTGCGTGTGGCTAATCAACGTGTTCCTCCTAAGGATACAGTAGGATTACAACCTCTGCTATCTTATATTCCCGAATATACTGACCAACTTTAGGTGGTGCATACTAAATAATAATCACAGAAATAAAGCTGTTCTCTGATTTTAACTCTTCTGGAAATGATAATATATAATAAAATAAGAAATCCTGAGGACTGTTTTGCAAGATAAAAAAAGCAAAAGTTCTCATCTTTACACTATATTGTACTGTATTTAGAAATTTTAGTAATATTTGACATATTGCCATTTTACATCTGAGTGCCAGTTTTAACAGGAACCAAGAAAGCAGATGTCCTGTGATGTCTTTTTCTTTTGCAGTTTTATACATTTTGGAGCTTTTTTTGGAGGAGATAAAACATCAAGAGTTTGATGTTTTCCCTCCTTAATGCACAATCTTTTGCATCGGTCTGTACTTGATATTAGAATAACAACTTGCCAGCTGCATTTAGTCAACTTTCAGGGAAATTCCACCTCTGCCTGCACACAGGGGTCTTCTATAAATCCAGCAAGGGGTGAAGCTGAATATAGTCCAGGGATCATTAAGTTATTTATATTCAATTTGATATCATAGTTCATCATTCCTTAGAATAAAGAGGAATATGTCAGGAAAATAAATATTACATTTTGTGCAGTGCTTACTAAACAGTGAAGTACTTGTGTATGTGGAAGGTATAAAAGTGAAGTACTTGTGTATGTGGAAGGTATAAAAGTGTTATGAAATCAGATGGAATTTTTGCATTATTATGCTCAAATTGCAAATAATTTTGAGAGCATTAAAGCATTTGGAGAAGTCAGCCAACCACTAATCATAACTATTCTTTATTTAAGTAGTTTCAAGACCTAGCAGATTTTATAGGAATGTATATTTTAATTACTGTATATCAGGAAGCCTATGTTTATTTTAGAACTTAACAATACTTACACATAAATATTAGAAAAGTAAATTCAATATAAAATTATTTTATTCAAAACAACAATAAGTATTCTATAGACAACATTATGTTATAAATATGTTATACATGGAAAATAATTGAGCTGGTGAATGTCTAAGCACTTCTATAAGATTTTATCCAAATTCTTAGCAGCCTAGGGTTCTTTCTATGATGCCCACTATTGTTTGCATAGTCACCTTTAAAGAAAAAAAAAAATAGAGAAAGTATGAAAAATCCTTGACTAATAGCAATAATGAATTCTATATATTTTAACAAGTCAATAGCTTATTGATCTGGGAACTACCTTTTTCCCCTAACTATAATAAAGGAATCAGAGAATTGAAAGTGAAATTATAGACATAAATAGTATTATTGCATAACATGTGCTATATTAATTGAGTACTCTATGCCATTTCCCTTTGTTATTCTTTTAAAGACCTCTAGTTTTGATTGAGCTATTGCGGGGGCCCCTGTCCTGGGCGCCAGATGGGGGGGGGCTCCGCCTGCAGAGCCCCATCCCTCCGTCATGGATAAAAATAAAAACTACCAAGACATGACTGCTTGGGGAGGAAAGGTGGTCAAACTCTCAGAGGAGAATGACCCAGAGCCCCTTCCTCACTGGGCTTTTATTGGGTTCAAATACACAGGAATACAGGTATGTCAGGGGCAAGGATCAAACAATGGTTAACATTTCAAAGAAATCTGAGGGCTTAATCTGAGTCAATGTCTGTCAGGAAAGGGGGTTGCCAAACTTTGGGAGACATACTCATTTCCTCCTGGGACGCTTATCACTTAAGTGAGAGCATTCTTAGCAAAGCAGGTTTCAAAGGACTTTAGGAATTCTTTCTTATGCCCGCTCACCCAGGGAGCCGTCCTGGCTGGTACAGGGCTGCACCGCTCGCCCTCACAGTTTCAGGCTTTAAGCCGATTAGGAAGCAGGAAACATCTCCCAGACGGAAATGAGGACTCGGGCTATGTCAGAATAGCCGAGGGGCGAGGGTCCATCATATCCTCTTTGCTGCAGCCCCCACCCCCCAGTCCTTCCATGAGGGCCTCCCAAGTGGTTGTGTCTGGCTTAGGTTGCTCCTCCCATGAGGAGTCTTGCCCATCATTGACTGCCAACCAAGCATTGGGGCCAGAGATGGATAAGGCAGAAGCAGCACTCCTGCCAGGGAGATAAGTTTTGTCTCCTTAGTAGCTCACGTCCTCTTGACAGAACAGACCCAGAGGAAGTGGGTCCCTTGGGCTCTTACACAGCCCACCATGGGGTGAGGGTTACAACTCCTGAAACCAGGCTGAACGGTCTGCAACAAGCTATAATGTGAATATGCCTGGCACTAAATCATAATTCATCTAATCCGATTTTCACTAGTGAATAATTTAGGGACGGATACAGCGCTGTTTGTCATGATACCTGTAGCTAAAGTACTCATATTGCAAAGTGATGCCATAAGCCTTAGAATCAAAGCCAACTGGGGAAGACTGGAGCAAGTCTGTGTCCCAGAGGAACTATAAAAATCCTGATGTGCCTACCTTCAGGTACTTTAATAAATACAGAATATATTTATTATAGTTTGATCTGGACACAGTCTGGATAAAACATTGTATTTCGTATGTCTGTTCGCAAGGAATAACATTACAGTCAAGATGTTCTAATTTCTTGAGATGCAAAATAAAGACCAAACATCAACATAAATTAACTCATAAAGAGAATATATAATAAATATGTGATTTATTTATACATTTATTTGTACTTATTAAAAAGAAAAAGAAGAGGAAAATAAGAATTATTTAAAGTATTTCATAAAATGGAAAATGTGCTGCAGATACTTTTGAATTATAGAAAATAATTATTCACCATAAGTAAAATTATAAATATGCATATTTTTATATTTTAATATATTTTATTGATTATGCTATTACAGTTGTCCCATTTCTCCCCTTTATTCCCCTCCACCCTGCACACCCACTCCCACCCACATTCTCCTGCTTTAGTTTATGTCTATGTGTCATAAGTTCTTTAGCTTCTACATTTCCCACACTATTCTTGCCCTCCCTTTGTCTTATTTTTTACCAACTGTCTATACTACTTATTCTCTGTACCTTTTCCCCCTCTCTCCTCCTACCACTCCCCTGTTGCCAACCTCCATGTGATCTGCATTTCTGTGTTTCTGTTCCTGTTCTAGTTGTTTGCTTAGTTTGCTTTTGTTTTAGGTGTGGTTGTTAATATCTGTGAGTTTGTTGTCATTTTACTGTTCTTAGTTTTGATCATATTCTTTTTCTTAGATAAGTCCATTTAACATTTCATATAATAAGGGTTTGGTGATGATGACCTCCTTCTACTTGATCTTATCTTGGAAGCACTTTATCTGCCCTTCCATTCTAAATGAAAGCTTTGCTGGATAGAGCAATCTTGGATGTAGGTCCTTGCTTTTCATGACTTGAAATATTGTTTTCCAGCCCCTTCTTGCCTGTAAGATCTCTTTTGAGAAATCAGCTGACAGTCTGATAGGATTTCCTTTGTAGGTAACTGTTTCCTTATTTTTTTTTCCACTTCTAGGCTTCTCTCCTTCATTTTCATCTTGGCTAATGTAATTATGATGTGTCTTGGTGTGTTCCTCCTTGGGTCCAACTTCTTTGGGACTCTCTGAACTTCCTGGACTTCGTGGAAGTCTATTTCCTTTGCCAGATTGGGGAAATTCTCCTTTATTATTGTTCAAATAACTTTTCCTCTTGTTCCTCTTCCCCTTCTGCTACCCCTATAATTTGGATGTTGGAATGTTTAAAGGTGTCCTGGAGATTCCTAAGCCTCTCTTCATTTTTTTGAATTCTTGTTTCTTCCTTCTTTTCTGTTTGGTTATTTTGTTCTTCCTTCTGGTCCATTCCATTGATTTGAATCCCAGTTTCCTTCCCATCTGTATTGGTTCCCTGTGCATTTTCCTTTATTTCACTTAGCATAGCCTTCATTTTTTCATCTAATTTTTGACCAAAATCAACCAATTCTGTGAGCATTAGGATCACCAGTGCTTTGTATATCTGATAAGTTGGCTATCTCTTCATCACTTAGTTGTATTTGTTCTGGAGCTTTGATCTGTTTTTTTTGTTTGGGCCTTTTTTTTTTTTTTTTTTTTTTTTTTTTGTCTTGATGCACCTGTTACATAGTGAGGAGTAAAGCCTTAAGTGTTCACCTGGGAGGGCAACCACATTGCCGTTGTGACACTGTCTGTAGGGGCAAGGTCCGAGAGGGAACAACGGTGCTTGCTCCACTCTCTGCTGTATTTCAGTCACTTCTGCCGCTTCCCCCAAGCAAACTGGGCCCTTCTGGTGCTGGTTCCCAGGTGGGTGGGCTTATGTACCTTCTAAGACCCTGTGGGTCTCTCCAACAAACTCTCCTTTGAGGCTGTGAGTCTCTCCCAGCATCTCAACCCCCACAGGTTTTTCAATTAGTGTTTTGAGGCTTTATTTGCCCATGCTGGAGCCCTGGGTTGAGTAGTCTGCTTTGCCTGGGTTATCTGCGCACAAATGTGGAGCTGCCCGGTCCACCGGCCTTGTGTACTGCCTTGCTGAATTTGCCTAATGCCACCCCGTGTCCAGGGTCTGCCAGCCACTGCTTTTCTGGCCACCAGCCCTCTCCGCCTGGCCACCAGCCCTCTCCGCCTGGCCACCCGACTCCACCTCTCCTACTGGTCTGGATGAATATGTCTATTTTAACTCCTTAGTTGTGGGACTTTCATATAGTTCAATTTTCTGTCAGTACTGGTTTTGTGTTTGTTTGTTTGTTTCTAAATTGTTGTGGTCCTTATTTTGGTTTTGGGAGGAGGCACAGTGTGTCTACCTACACCTCCATCTTGGCCAGAATTCCTAAAGCATATTTTATTGATTATTCTATTATAGTTGCTCCATTTCTTTCTCCCTATTATCCTCCTTTGCCCAGTATCTGCACTCCTTCCAGCATGCCCCTACCTTTAGTTTATGTCCATGGGTTGTATACATAAGTTCTTTGGCTACTCCATTTCCTATACTCTTCTTAACCTCCTCCTATCTATTTTGTACCTACCAATTATGCTTCTTATTCCCTTTACCTTTTCCCCCATTCTCCTCTGCTCTCCCTCACCACTGATAACCCTCCATGTGATGTCCATTTCTATGATTCTGTTACTGTTAAAATTGCTTAGTTTGTTTTTGGGTTTTTGTTTTTTTTTTTTGTCTTTTTTTGGTTCATTTGTTAATAGTTGTGAGTTTGTTGTCATTTTATTGTTCGTAGTTTTGATCTTCTTTTTCTTAGATAAATCCCTTTAATATTTCTTGCTGAACTTCTTTAACTTGATCTTATCTGGAAAGCACTTTATCTATCCTTTCCTTCTAAATGATAGCTTTTCTGGATAGAGTAATCTTGGATGTAGGTCCTTGCCTTTCATGACTTTGAATACTTCTTTCTAGCCCCTTCTTGCCTACAAGATTTCTTTTGGTAAATCAGCTGATAGTCTTATGGGAACTCCTTTGTAGGTAACTCATTCCTTTTTTTTTTTTTGCTGCTTTTAAGATTCTCTCTTTATCTTTAATCTCAGGTAATTTAATCATGATTTGCTGTTGTGTGTTCCTCCTTGGGTCTCACTTGTTTGGGACTCTCAGAGCATCCTGGAGATGTATTCTATTTCTTTTACCAGATTAGGGAAGTTCTCATTTATTAATTTTTCAAATAAGTTTTCAATTTCTTGTTCTTCCTCTTTTCCTTCTGACACCCTTATGATTTGGATGTTGGAACATTTAAAGTTGTCCCAGATTTCCTAAGCCTCTCCTCATTTTTTTGAATTCTACTTTCGTCATTCTGTTCTGGTTGAATATTCATTTATTCCTTCTGGTCCAAATTGTTGATTTGAGTGTTGGTTTCCTTCATTTCATTCTTGGTTCCCTGTTTATTTTTTCTTTATTTCACTTTGAATAGCCTTCACTTCTTCCTTTATTTTGTGATCATACTCAGCATTTCTGTGAGTATCCTGTTTACCACTGTTTTGAACTCTGAATATAATAGATTGTCTATCTTCTTGTCACTTAGTTGTTTTTCTGGGGTTTTGATCTGTTCTTTCGTTTGGGCAATTTTTCTTTGACTGGGCACACCTGTTATGTTTTGACAGTCTTAGGTATTTGCCAGGGCATAACAACCAGATTTGCTGCATTGTGATGCTGCATGTGGGGGAAGGGTCAGATAGAGAACAATGCCCCTTGTTGGGCTGTTGCCCCACTTTCAGTCACTTCCTTTGCTACCTAAAAGTAAATTGCATCTGTTGAGGTGCTGTTCTTGTGTTGACTCCCAGGTAGGTGGGCTTGTGTATGTTCTAGGACCCTGTGTGCCTCTCCAAGGTACTCTCGTGTGAGAGTTACTCCTGCCACCACAACCCCCACAAGTTTTTACTGCCAGAAGTTTTGTGGCTTTATTTCCCCATGCTGGAATCCCAGATTGCACAGTCTGTCTCATTCCTCAGTTGTTCCTCCCATTTTATGTGCACACAAATGTGGGACTACCTGGTCTGCCAGTTGCTACCTTGCTGCACGTCCTCTCTGACCCAGCTGCCTGTCCCCTCCCCTCTTACCAGTCTGGATGAATGTTTCTAACTCCTTGATTGTTGGATTTCCATACAGTTTGATTTTTCTGGAAATTCTAGTTATTTTTTGTTTTTAAACTGGTTGTTATTCTTCTTTTGGTTGTGGAAGGAAGCAAAACATATCTACTTATGCCTCCTTCTTGGCCAGAAGCTCTAAATATTCATTTCTTGGACAAATTATTATCTTTTCTTTTAGGAAAGTGAAGAACTTTCTTCCACTCCCTGCAAAACAAAAGTCTGTTCTCTTCAGATTTATACATATCAACAGTCCTCAAATTTTGATTTCCATAATACCTTTATATGTTTAAAAGTTATTGAAGACTTCAAATTGTTTTGTTCATACGCATTATATTTATTTATATTTAGCAAATTAGAAATACAAATTGAGAAATTTAATTAATTATTCACATAATTAAAATTGAAGAATAAACTTAACCTAAATAACATATTATGATAAATATTTTTCAAAAAGCAAAAAATATTGGGAAAATTAAATTATTTTACATTTTCCCAAACCTCTTTACTATCTGGGTTAAGGGGGGAAAGCTGTTTTCTTATACATGCTTCTTCAATCATACTGTTGAGATACAATGTTTTGGTAGTTTTATATAAAGAGAATCTATTGTAAAATAGAAATGCAGTTGACAAAAGCTTGTTCTTTTCATGAAAAATGGATATTCTTCAATACCATACCAAAATTCAACAAGCTTTACTTTCTTAAAATATAGTTGCAATGTGTAATCTTAAATCATGTGAGCTTTTTGAATTCTTTTACATTCAACTCCAGTGGACTGTGTAACCCAAAGAATAGATATTGTACCCATGCATGAAAGCATATTATGTGGTGCTCATTTGGAACCTATTTACTCACTTTTCAGATATTTTGAGTTTGGATACATCCTACTATAAAATATAAAATTTAATATTAATTGATATTAAAACTCATTAAAGATATCTTTAACTTTGGAATAGTTATCAAGCTCTGATTTCAGACAAAGCCTTTTCAAAATTATAGTTTTACTTGAAAGCTTATATTGTATCATTAGTAAAAATAATGAGTTGTTTTCTTCAAATGGAAGAATCAAATCTTTTATGTAAAAAAAATCTACAAAGTACCCAAACCTGAAATAAAAAAAATATTTATTTCAGTTGTCATTTCAAGAAAAAATTTTATCTCATAAAAATAGCAACTAGTTTGCCCTGGCCAGGCAGCTCAGCAGGTTGGAGGGTCTTAATATACACCAGAAATTTGTAGGCTCAATTCCCAATGACAGAACATACCTGGGTTGCAAGTTCAGTCCCTGATTGGGGTATATGTGGGAGATAACATCACTGTTTCTCTCTCACACTGATGATGTGTATCTCTCTCTCTCCCTCCCTCCCTCCCTCTCTCCCTCCCTCCCTCCCTCCCTCCCTCCCTCCCTATTTCTCTGTCTCTCTCTAAGATTGGTAAAAGCATAGCCTTAGATAAGGACAGAAAAAAGGAAAAATAATGACTAGTTTATCTTTAAAACAAAAGATAAACCACACATACTTTCTTTGGACATGCACCAAACTTTACAACAAAAGCATTTCATAAGTATCTCCCATTTAGTCATACCAAATATTAAATGTTATGTCCACAATTGTGTGATTTAATAAAATTGATTATATTTATAGCTTTATCCAGAAGATTACCCAATAAAACTTTGTGCGTGTGTGGTTGGTCATGGTGGTGGTGGTAGTGATGTGCATGACCTCAGTGTGTGGAGTTGAAGAATTTGATGAATACTAGCACAGATTAATCCCACCATTTTAATATGTAATCAGTATCGAGAGTCACTCAGTTTTGATAATGATTACTGGAAATACCAACACAGGTAACCAAAGCAGTTAGAATCTTAGTGTTAGTATGAGTGTAGTTTTGATCTTTTGGACCCATCGAAATGGTGTTTTGCTCCCACAGAAGTTAACAGACTGGCCTTTGAAAATTGCTGTAAAACATGCTACAAATGTACTACTATATATTTTTTCATTTATACAGTATTATTACTTAATAGATAGCTTTATTCCTAATAGCCAACTTAGAATACTAAATTTAATTGGTGTAAATTGATAATTAAATAATGTGCTTGATAGCATTTGCTAGGGGATAGAAAAACGTTTTTCAGAATAAATTGAAAGACATATTTCACAATTTTATTTTTTGATTCAGATCAGCAAATGTTCTGTTACATTTCTAGCGCAAAAAGTTGTTTCATGGTTAAACTTTTAATTTACCCGAGACTCAGCAAACCAAACAACAAATTCCAAGTTTCAATTTCACTTCTATTATATATGTTCAATTATGTGTCTCAAAAAACAGATATTTTATTTATTTGCTTCTTTCTTCTAATAAAACAAAATAATACATATATTTTATAAAATGGAATGTCAGTACAAATGAAACATACTGTGGACATAACCAAAATTAGTTTATATAACTTCAGTATTACTTTACTACAAAACAAAAACCTTAACATATGTCACAAATATTGATATGCTTAACATAGAAATATTTAAAGTCTTCTCTACTTCCTCCCTGGAGCTGAGAATTCTAGCATACACAGTACATTCTTTAGTGTAATAGAAAATGATAGTTTACAATAAGAATTTGATAATCAATTACAGAATGCAACTCCATAGCTGTATTATGTAATCAATCATCAAAGAAAATATACTTGAAACATGTGCATTAAATTTCAGATTCTAATTAATGTATTTTATTGATCTTAAACTTTATGCACATATAAAAGCTTTCATGAATTTGCTAAAAAGATGATTCTTGAAAATGATTTAGAAAAATATTTGCAAGTGAAATTCTTATATTTAGTTTTATCTGCAATAGTACTAATTAAGGTAGTATATTCTGTTAAATATTCATAAGTGGTACATCTCTGAGAAATAGGCAAATGACAGGCTGATTTTATACAACTATGTGAATTAAAATAATTTGCTCTGCCTATTTCCAGAGGATATGAAACCCATAATCTTACTCTTTATAATTTCAATTAGACCTCAAATTAATTGAAGAGAAATGTTTTTGTTCTTTTATATGGAAGTAAATTAAAAATAATAAAAAACTACTTTATGTAGAGTTATAAAATAAAACAGTAGTCAGTTCAATATATGTGTAATTTTAAGTACTAGTAAGTAGTAGGAAATATAATAATCCAGCATATTCTTACTATTGGTATCATAGGATGCTTGGTTGGAGCCCAAGCAGTCTCTCCCAGCAAATGGGATGGCAGCAGGGTGAGGTTAACACACTGGGTCAAAATATCAATGGGTAGAGCCCAAGTATGCCAAAGGCTAGCTGAATAGTTGGAAAGGAAAGAGCCCTTCTCTCTCCTTCCAGGACCAGATTGGGGTGGGATCAGGGAAGGCAGGCACATGAGCCAAAGAAGTCAAATTGGTTGAGTGAGGGTGGGAGGTGGGGGGAGTGCGAATCCTGGACCAAAGAGACCTGTCAGTCTAGCCTGGGGAAAGAAGGAATTGGTTGGAAGGTGAACTCATCTGGAGCAGGGCAAAAGTTTTGAGGAAGTACCTGTCCTACTCCCAAGCTAATATAATATAATTCCAGGAAAACAAAGAAACGGGCTCTGGCTCTGGCTCTCCGGCTTGGGATCTGCACTCCAATAGTGGACTCACCTGTTCCCTCCACGGGCCATGTGGATTTAGCAGCCATGTAACCCATGGCTTCCAGGAAGAAATCAATCTCCCCAGTCTCTTTCTCCCTCTCCCCTCCCCCTCCCCCTCGCCTCTCCCTCCGCCTCCCTCTCCCTCTCTCTCCCTCTCACCTGATGATTCATTTGACCATAAGTTTGTGCTCTCTAGTGGAAGTATGCAACCTTGTAGTTCCAGCAGCCGCAAGGCTCTTGGCCATGCGGGCTCCACACGCAGGCACCAGGAGGAAGCCTGAACAGACAGAGGTGGGGAAGAAGCTACATACGCCACCTGGATGAATGCTTAGCAGCTGCCTGTGGGCTTCGAAAATCTGTACTTCAAAGTGGAACACGAATCTAGACACTGCCTTTTGTATGGTTGTTGAGGAGGAGATGGGCTTTGAAACACAAGTTCAACATTCTGTCAGATTGCATAGCACCTGAACTAAACCCCTTTGCTTTTACACCAGAATCTGCCTCACCCATTTGGCTTTTATGCAGCAGGTGACCGTACCTCCTCTTTTGTGTCTGCTTACACTATTACTCTTTAATCTCAATCTTGCTATACCCTGGGAAACAATTTTCAGATTCTCTAAGGGAGGGTAGGAATCCGGAATTTGGTGAGAGTAAATCACAAAAAAATTATTTACAATAATCAGATTATACTATTATTTTTGTCTCATAAACACTGAAAATTAGATATGAATCTTATTATCAAACTTCGATTTAATTAAACTATTACTGTTTTCTGCTCTTTTCCTGCATTAATTAGTGATACACAATTAACAAAAGAAAATATATGTCTAATTTTTTCATCTGAATGTCTATTTCATGAAAACTTTATAACAAATTTGTGACTAATTTATCTTATTTTTTATTATTTTTATGAATGAACAATAGGGTAATGAGGAAATATAAAGACTCTGGTCCATGGATTTTGTTTTATGTGTTAATTTTAAATATTTTAAAAATTTTTTTCAGCTGTATTGAAGTATAATTGAAAAATAAAAATTGTATATTTTAAAGACATACAACATGGTGATGTATTTATTAAAATAATTTGCTTTATTTATTGAACATCTACTTAATGCTAGGTTTTGCAATAAATTGGAGGAGGGGATAATGGAGAATTGTTATTCAATGGGTGGAAAGTTTCACTCAAGCAAACTGGATGCATTCCAGAGTTCTTCTGTACAATATTGTGCTTATAGTTAAGGACACTGTATTGTACACTTAAAAGTTTGTTAAGAGGGTAAATCTCATGTTAAGTATCTTACCACAAAATAAATTAAATACAGACTAAAAATGTTCTTGATTTTAGAGACATGGAAATGAACTAAAACATATTTATGAGGCTTTTTAAAAAAGTAATTGGGTGAAAGCCATTCAAAGTGGATTGATAAGTGAATAGATGGTGATGAAATAGAAAGCCACCCTAGAAGGGTTCAATTAAAAAAAAATAAACACTGTTTAAAAGGAAAAGTGCAGTTCAGGTAATACATTGCTCAACAATGGCATTAATCATATGTTGCAGATTACATATAGGAAGTTCTGAAAGAGAAACTTTTGGGGGTTGGAAAATCATATCAAAACCTCTGACTTGACAGGTTTTATTTAAACCCATATTTTTTTCCTATGCCAGTACATGCATTTAACTAGTAGATTTAGTAACCCGCATTAAAGAAGTCAATGTAATACCACTTATACTGTTTTAATATACTTTATAATATACTTAGGGTATCCTAGAGGAAATATTACTTTGGAGAATAACAGAATTTTTTGAAAATTGATGATACCAGAATGTTAAAATGATTCACTATTGTAACTCAGTCTACCTAACTATATTTGATTTAGAATTTTATCTCAATTGCATTTACTGTCTATATTTCTATAATATGAAATTTTAGGTGGCATTTCCAAATTTTTAAGCACATTTATGCAAATATGAATATGTATGCATTTACCTGTATACACATTTTATTGGATTATCTCAGATATAAAAATATTTTCTGTTATCTCTTTATTTGTGAGTTATGGTATAGGCATCAATATTTTTTTAGTAATTTGTGGACAGCCCTGGCTGGTGTGGCTCAGTGGATTCAGTCCCAGCCTGTGAATCAGGGGGTTCCTGGTTCAATTCCCAGTTAGGACACAGGTCCCTAGTTTGGGGCATGTGAGAGGCAACCACAAGTTGATATTTCTCTCTCTCTTTCTCCCTCCATTCCCCTCTCTCTACAAATAAATAAATAAAATCTTCAAATAATAATTTGTAGATAAGTTTTATTTCTAGTGAGTTCCTTGATATTGAGTGTGTGAAATTTCCTTTTGGTATTTCATTTCACTTCACCTTTACTAAGATTTATTCCATTATTTTCTCCTTTTAAATACAAATTAGGAATTAATTTTTAGGACAAAATCAACAATGGATTCTGCATAACAAAGTATACTAACTGGAACAGAGCTTTATGAATAATTGTATTTTATGACACTGTGTGACAAGAAAGGGTTGACCTGGACAGGAAGGACTCATGGCAGGCAGATAGGGTGTGAGACAGACTGTTGTGACAAACTAATCTGGGCAAGCTGTCACATTGCACACATACCATTTAATTAGATTGGATTTTAAATTCTATGAACTGTAAGTGAGTCTAACCAGGTAGCATAATATAATATAATATCTGGGTGTTATAAAACTTTGTTAAATGTGGTTTATGTAGGAAAGTGTGTGGCACCATGAAAACCCAATAGAAAAATGGTGTGTCTTGGACCAATGACAGAACAGTGACAAAGGCTAGGAGAACAGCTGCTGTTTCTTGGCAGTTACCAAAGGCTTTGTCAACAAGCTAGTTTTCGAGAAACTTCATGCTCAAGTTTCTGAGCATTCAGGAATATGCAAATATACGAAGGATTCCCACCTCCGAATTACATGTTAATACGAGGCATCGGCTCAGATATTTAAGACAGAAATCTACTACCATAACTGAAAATAAGTCTCCAAAGTTGGGAAAATTAACAGAGCTAGAAATATATCTATATTATCAACATTGAACTAAAATGATTATTTACTCCTCACAGAGAAAATAAAATAAAAACTTCTCAGAATCATTATTTGCCCTGTTAGTCCTACTGGGTCATTGGAATCTTTAATAGGATTTTTTCTAGGGTGAAGTGGAGCTTATAAGAAAGTTTGATAACAGACTCTGTGACTGTTACTTACTACTCATATTTCTGAGGTTAAAACCTGCTTGACATTTTATACTTTTGGTTCTGGTAGAAACCTTAGTGTTGGTTGAATCCTATTAACACCTGATAGTGAAAATTAATGAAACGGTGTCTTGCTAACAAAAAGTTAGTAACTGTCTTTTGTGACTCTGCACATTCTTCCATCTTCCACCTGTAGAAAAACTTAATATTAAGCTTTAGCTTATTGAATTGAACAGAGTGAAGTTACAGTAAGCAAAACTATCAATAGATACAAAGATTATATATAAAAAAGATACAAAATACTACGTTAGTCCATCCACCAAAATGATGTATGAAAAATATAAATTCTAATTTAATAATTTTAGAAGATGTGATATAAGTGGTTATCAGAGGTAGAGATCTAGTTGTTTCTTTTTTTAATAGTTTAAAGGATTCTTGGTTGTTTCTTAAAAAAGAAAAAGTAACAGCTTGGATCATTGCCTGACTCTTTACCCTCACTTATTTTGTGTAAATAAAAGACAAGTGTCATTAATGCTAATTCAGTTTGCATAAGCTGAACTTTCCATTAGAGATGAAAACAGGGAGTTGACACATTTCTGCAAAATAGCATATTGTATCAAGGTTCTTTTTGTTTTAACAAATTGCCACAAACTTAGTTGCTTTAAACAAAGAAAATTTATTATTGTGCTCTTGAGGTAAGAAACACAAAATGGATTGCATAAGACTAAAATCAAGATTATGGTGCAACTATCTTCAATCTTCCAGAGCTTCCTCTGGAAGCTCTAGGAGCAAATCTATTACCTCACCTTTTCCTGATTCCATAAGCTTCGAGTTGTAGCTCGTGTCCCTTTCTATCTTCAAAGCCAAGAAAAGGTCTTCAAATTCCTCCCTCATTCTGCTTCTGTCCTCACATCTCTATCTGTGACACTTACAAGGACCCTTGTAATAATATTGGTCCAACCCAGATAATCCAAAATAGTCTTCCCATCTCAAGGTCATTAATTTAAATACACCTGCAAAAGCCTCTTTACTATGTAAGGTAACATATTCACAACTTTCAGGGATTCAGATATGAACATCTTAGAAGAGGCATTATTGTGCTTAACACAAGTAGTATATTCCTTTTGCATTTAACAATAAATATACTTCCATCTTATTTTAAAAATGAAGAGAATACTTTATGAATTTCAGCACCTATTTAATGAAGCTTCCTTAAAAGATTCTCATTATCACTTTTTCCTAGAAAACCTGAGTCTTTTATTTTTTTGCCTGAGTTCCTCGTTGGGCACTCAATTGGCACCTTCTTAACATATTGCTATTAGCACTTTACATTTGTAAGAATACATATGATTATACATATATGTATATATGTGTACATATGTGTATATACATCTATATGTATATACACACACACTCAATATTTTAGCTAAATTCTAATTAAAACAAGTCTTAGTTACTTAAGCTTTGAAGGAAAAGTATTAAAAAAAAAGTAGCCCAATAAGCAAACACCGTATTTCTGTCTTCATTATCATCTCATTCTAATTTGCATTAATTCTCTTTCAAACCATGATAGGTGCTGAATGCTAATAATATGTTTTCTGACAGCAAATATTTGAAGTCATTAATTGTGGAATCAAACTCCAGAATCAAATGCCAAATGAATAGGTTACACCAGAATATTTGGGTGTACTACTGAGTACCTAGTATAGTAACTAGGCCATCTGTTAAAATTAATTATTTGAAACTAAAGGGAAAAGTGTTATATAACTTTAGAGTTTTAGCTATTTTTAATTGATCATAACTGAATATAATATTTTATAAAGAGAAATAAATTAATATGTACATAAAAGGTAGATCTGATCTTGTCTTATTTTAATTGTAATAGATTTTGCACCCTAAATGAAACTTTCTGATAATAATATGACATATGGAGGTAGGTAATTTATATAAAACAGAAGAAATACTTTTAACATATTGTCTGTTGTATTACCACTTTATAGATATGGACATATCTGCTTTCCTTCTCAATTCATATGCAAAATAACATGTTATGCTTTAATATTTTTCTGACATGTTGTCTTTATTTCTAAAGGTGCAGTGAACCCAGTTTGAGTTTTATTCCATAGAGTAGACAAAACTGCATAAATAAGTTCATATATTTTTGGAAACAAAATCAATAATGATGGCTGAATAAGAGAAATAGTGCACCAAAATGAAGTATCCAGAAATATTAATTTAAGAGAATCTTTTTTTTTTAAAGTTAACAGATACCTATCTTTTTTTTTTATTTTTATTTTATTTTTTTATTTATCTTTAGAGGGGAAGGGAAGGAGAGAGGGAGAGAAACATCAATGTGCGGTTGCCTCTTGTATGCCCCCTGCCGGGAACCGGCCTGGCAACCCAGGCATGTGCCCCGACTGGGAATCGAATCGCGATCCTTTGGTTCGCAGGCCCGCGCTCAATCCACTGAGCTACACCAGCCAGGGCCAGAAATATTAATTTAAAAAAACTATTTGGACAAAATAAATATCCTTGACCGTCAATAGAGATAAAAGCCTGAATGTTAGAACATATGAGATTCTGAGGAAGGGAGGTTTGTTTCCCATTTAGAATTTATCCAGTTCTCTTTAGCTGACTCACACACTGACTATTCCCAGTTTTCACCAAACTCAAGCTTAGGATTCCTGATGAGCAGCTCGGTTTCTCAGGCACCGGTTCATTATTTCTAAGCACATATTTTCTCACACACATTTTACAGATTATTTTTCCTCTATCTGATGCAGTGTCTAAAAGTGTTCTGCAACCTTTAATCTTCAGACGGCACCTTATTACCTCCATTGATGTTGCTGTATATGCATTTAGTGAGAAAATGAAAGGTTGGAAAGTAAAGTTAGTTATTATTTCTAAGATGTTCTTGGACTATGAATACTCTTAGGTTTTTGAATATATAGGTCTTTCTTCAACTTAAGAAAATATTATACTTTTATATCATTTAATACTGTATTGTTCTAATTCTTCTAGCCTGTGCATAAGAAAATACCATTTGTAAGTCAATTTTCATTCTGTCTTTTGTATCTATTATTTTTACTCACAACCATTTTTTTCTCCATCCCTTTCTTTGAGAATTCTCTGAATTAAAATTGTTTTCTAGATCATTGAGCAATTACCTATACGATTAAATTGTTAAAATCTACAAAGCCAGAAGCTAAATTTTTAATTTTTTATTGCTCAATAATTTTTGTCAAGCACATATAATAGTGTGGGGCCATATAAAGCATTTGCTGACTAAAGAAATGTATGTGATTCATTAAAAATTTAGAGTGCCCTTTTTTCTCTAATTAATTTTTGTTTGTTTTTTAAAATTATTCTCTCCTTTTATTCTCTGAACTTTTACACTGATGCCGTTTTTCTTTGCATCTTACACTTAATTTATTAAGTTAATGAATATTTTCAGTTGCATCCTTTTTTTGTGTCATACTTTTCCATGCATTTGCTCAATATGCTTCACCTGAATCTTGTTTTTAATATAATGATTATATATTCTGGTATGCAAAATGGGAAATCATATTCTGCTATTAAAGATTTTGAAATAGAGCCCTGGCTGGTGTAGCTCAGTGGATTGAGCGCGGGCCTGCGAACCAAAGGATCGCGGTTCGATTCCCAGTCAGGGCACATGCCTGGGTTGCCAGGCCAGTTCCCGGCAGGGGACATACAAGAGGCAACCGCACATTGATGTTTCTCTCCCTCTCTCCTTCCCTTCCCCTCTGAAGATAAATAATAAAATAAAAAATCTAAAAGAAGAAAAAAAAAGAAAAAAATAAAAAAAAAGATTTTGAAATAGAAAATATATATTATACACTTAATAAAGTACATATTATATATTTAATAATATATACTGTATATTAAATATATATGTTTCCATTTACTTTGATGGCAGACTGGGTTTATTTGGTCCTGTGCCTTCAAATTTCAAGTTCTATAAACACATCTAATAGTGTTTAAAATATTATGATCTATAAAACACTAATTATAATCATACAAAATATGAGTATAAGCTCCAAATAAAATTTACAAAAAAACAAATCAAATATCATGAAATTGTAATATTTGCATCTGTTTCCTTGAAAATTAAGAAAACAACACATATTGTGATAAGGAACACATATGAACCAAGAATGAAATCTATTTAAATCTATTCAAATAATAGATTTAACCATGTGTTTTTAAAGAAAGTAAATGCCACTCGCCTATGCAATGAATTAAATACAACCAGAGTAAGGTTAGTTTAAAATTAGCTTGGGTCAATTTTCTAATGCAATAAGTCTTTCTTCATTATTAGTTTTAGAAACTATAAGTAGAGACATAAGGCAATATCACCAAAGTAAACAAATTGACTTTAAAATAATATATTTATATAGAAGAGTTAGACATGGCTTTTGCTTATGATCGGTTTTCAGAAGATATAAAGTGGAGATCAAATAATCACATTGGCAATCACAGTGCTGTCTTATAACATAGAAGTTTAGACAGCAAAGAACATGTATGTGCAAAATGTCCCAGATCAAACTTTTTTATCCAGTCAGATAAAGAAACCAACTTTTATGATATGTACCACAATTTAATTGTAAATGTGAATAGATATATCTGTAAAATCTGGAAATGGTTTTTCCATAGGGGATTCTCGGGGAGTAGCATGAATTCAGCGTGCATATGTAGTTATGAGTAAATACAAAGCTGTAAATTATACATGAATATAAGAAAATACTTTAATTAGCCAAAATCTTCAACTAGGTATCTTTACTGAATCAATAAACCTGGGTGCTTAAAATAATTAAATTAATCATGTCTCTCTGAATGACAATTGAAAACTGAATTGGTATGTCTGCTAAATTTCATAGTATGCTTTTTTAAATCGAGATGCTTATTGTGTAAACATTGATATACCTTGGACTGTTGTGAAACAGAAGCAAAAAGGGAAAATGAGCAACTATAAAAGTAAAGAAATGTTTATTAGATTTACTTTTTAAAAAGTTGAAAAAAACAAAACAAAACTACTGGGTACCATTAGCCGATAGCATTTTGTTAAAACCTGTAATTTTTGGTATTTTTATATATTTTACATACATAAATTCACTTTTATCCTGTATACTGTTCTATGATAATCAACACATGGGTTGACATAATTACAAACAAGTTAAAAAACAAATATACAACCACAAAAAAAATGCTTCTAGTTTCCCCATTTTAACAAATCTTCACATGACACCTAACATCTGACCATTCCTGATCTGTTTTCAATCCTTAGAATTTTGCCTTTTCTTAAGGGTGAAATAAGTGGAATCCAACTGACTGCATCTTTTGAGTTTGGCTTCTTTCAATGAGCATAATAAATTTTAAATTCATCCAAATTGTTACCTTTGGTTAAATCTTTTTAATTGATGAGTTGTATTGCAATGTATAGATATACCACAAATCTTTTATCCATTCACTCACTGAAAGACATTTGGATAATTTACAGTGTGTTGTAAATATGGATAATACTGCTGCAAATATTTGTGTACAGGTTTTTATTGTGAAAATGACATTTGATTTCCCTAGGGTAAATATCTAGAAGTGGCATTGCTAATCATATGATAAACGTAGATTTAACTTTATAAGAAACTACAAACTCTTTTACATAGTTGCTATACCATTTTCTCCAGGAAAGTAAGACAGTTCAATTTCCACCTTATCTTTGCCAACATTTAGATTGATTGATTGATTTAGCTGATCTCCTCTCTCTCTCTCTCTCTCTCTCTCTCTCTCTCTCTCTCTCTCTCTCTCATTTACTTATTTACTTTTAGAGAGAGAGGAAGGGAAGGAGAGAGGGAAAGAAACATCAGTGTGCGGTTGTTGTGGACCGTTCAGCCTGGTTTCAGGAGTTGTAACCCTCACCCCATGGTGGGCTGTGTAAGAGCCCAAGGGACCCACTTCATCTGGGTCTGTTCTGTCACAAGGACGTGACCTACTAAGGAGACAGAGCTTATTTCCCTGGAAGGAGCACTGTTTTTGCCTCATCCATCTCTGACCCCATTGCTTGGTTGGCAGTCAATGACGGGTAAGACTCCTCATGGGAGGGGCAACCTAAGCCAGACGCGACCGCTTGGGAGGCCTCATGGAAGGACTCGGGGGGGTTGCAGCAAAGAGGATGTGATGGACCCTCGCCCCCCGGCTATTCTGACATAGCCCGAGTCCTCATTTCCATCTGGGAGATGTCTCCTGCTTCCTAGTAGGCTTAAAGCCTGAAACTGTGGGGTGAGCAGTGCAGCCCTGTGCTGGCCAGGACGGCTCCCTGGGTGATTGGCATAAGAAAGAATTCCTAAAGTCCTGTGAAACCTGCTTTGCTAAGAGTGCTCTCCCTTAGGTGATAAGTGTCCCAGGAGGAAATGAGTGTCTCCCAAAGTCTGGCAACCCCCTTTCCTGACAAACACTGGCTCAGATTAAGCCCTCAGATTGCTTTGAAATGTTAACCATTGTTTGATCCTTGCTGCCTGATATACCTGTATTACCCGGTATTTGAGCCCAATAAAAGCCTAGTGAGGATGGTGCTCTGGGTCATTCTCCTCTGAGAGTTTGACCCCTTTCCTCCCCAAGCAGATGTCTTGGTAGTTTTTATTTTCATTCGTGATGGAGGGATGGGGCTCTGCGGGCAGAGCCCCCCCCCCCACATCTGGCGCCCAGGACAGGGGCTCCCGCCTGCGGTTGCCTCTTGCACGTCCCCTGCTGGAGACCTGACCTGCAACTCAGTCATGTGCCCTGACTGGTAATCAAATGAGTGACCCTTTGGTTTGCAATCCGGCCTTTTTTTATTTTTAAAATGAACTTATTTGCATGTCTAATATATGGGGGTTATGGTATCTCATTATGGTTATACTTTTCATTTATTTAATTATTAATATTGATGACTTTCTAATATACTAATATAGAATTTATAAATCTTTTGCTATAAAGTGTGTATTCAGATACCATGCCCATTAATTACTAGTTTGTTTATTTACTTGGCATTGTGTTATGTTTTAAAAATAAAATTAATGAAGAATTTAAATATAAGTCATGATAGCATAAAAGTCCCAGTGGAAAACATAGGCAGTAAAATATCAGATTACCTATACAGTAATATTTTTGCTAATATATCTCCTAGGGTAAATGAAATGAAGAAAAAATAAACAAATGGGACTATATCAAATTAAAAAGTTTATGCATGGCTAAAGACACCGTTATCAAAATGAAAAGGTAACTGACTGTATGGGAGAATATATTTGCTAATGATACATGGGACAAGGGTTTGATTTCCAAAATATATAAAGAACTCATATGACTCAACACCAAAAACACAACACCCCTACAAAATGGTCATAAGACCTGAACAGACATTTCTCCAAGGAGGACATACAGAAGGGCCATAGACATATGAAAAAATGCTCAATAACACTAGCCATCAGAGAGATGAAATTTAAAACCACGGTAAGATATCACCTCACACCTGTTAGAATGGCTATCTTGAATAAATCAACAAAAAATAAGTGCTGGCAAGGATGTGGAAAAAAGGGAACCCTAGTACACTGTTGGTAGGAAGGCAGACTGGCACAGCCACTGTAGAAAACAGTATGGAATTTCCTCATAAAATTAAAAATAGAACTGCTTTTTGACCCAGCAGTCCCACTGCTGAGAATACATGCTAAGAATCCTGAAACACCAATTTAAAGAACTTATGCACCCTGATGTTAATGCAGCACTATTTACCATAACTAAGTGTTGGAAACAGCCTAAGTGCCCATCAGTAGATGAGTGGTTCAGAAAACTGTGGTACATTTACACAGTGGGATACTATGCAGCAGAAAGAAAGAAGAAGGTCTTACCTTTTCTGTCAGCATGGATGGTACTGGAGAACATTAGGCTAAGTGAAATAAGCCAGTTGACAAAAGACAAATACCATATGACTTCACTTATAACTGGAATCTAATGAACAAAATAAACTGATGCGCAAAATAGAACTAGAAGCATGGAAACATGGAACAGACTGATGGTGACCAGAGGGAAGGGAAGAAGAGGATAATGGTGGAAAGGAGGGGACAGGACTAGACAAAGAACATGTATGAATGATGGACATAGACAGCAGGGTGGGTATCCACTGTGGGAACAGGATGTTGAGATGGGTGGAGGAGGGAAAAGGGGGGAAAACTGAGACAACTGTAATATAATAACAATATTTTTAATTAATAAAAATAAGATACAATTCACATACTACAAAATTTATACTTAAAAAGTGTATTATTTATTAGTTTACAGTATTTACAATATTGTTCCATGATCACCATTATCTAATTCCAGAATATTTTTATCACCACAAAAAGAAAGTCTGTACCCTACAGTATCATCATTCAATTGTCCCATCTCCCTTACTCTTTTTTTTTAAAGATTTTATTTATTTATCTTTAGAGGAGAAGGGAAGGAGAGAGGGAGCGAAATATCAATGTATGGTTGCCTCTCATGCGTCCCCTGCTGGGAACTGGCCTGCAACCCAGGCATGTGCTCTGACTGGGAATCGAACCGCGATCCTTTGCTTCGCAGGCCCGCACTCAATCCACTGAGCTACACCAACCAGGGCCCATCTCCCTTACTCTTAATGATACTAATAAACTTTCAGTATCTTATAGATTTGCATATTCTGTGCATTCCATATAAATAAAATCACACAACATATGGCCTTTCTGTCTGTCATATTCCAAGCATGCTCTTTTCAATGTTTATCCATGTACCATACCTCAGTTATCTTACAGCCAAATGGTATCGATCGCATATCCATTTTTACCACATTACAAAGTACTATCTCTTTGGTTGTGATAAACCAACATTTACTTAATGACTAATAATGTTGAGCATTTATCATGTGCTTATTGGTTATTTGTATACCATTTTTGAAGTAACAGTTATTCAAAGCTCTTCCACTTTTTAAAAACATTATGTTAATTTTCTTTCTATGGTTGAGTTATGACTTCTTTAAATATTGTGGAAACTATACTTGTATGAGATATAGGATTTGCAAATATATTTCCTATTCTTTGAATATCTTTTCAAATATTGATGGTATCATTTGAAGGGCAGATAACTTTAATATTTTCTTTATTTTTATTGTTTATACTATTGGAGATGACCTCATTCTCTCCCTTTGCCCACCTCCACCCTGCCCCATCCCTCTGGACATCATCACACTCTTTTCTGCATCTATGGGTTATGGATATAGCGTATGTTCTTTAGCTAATCCTTTCACCTTCTTTCATTTATTACCCTTTTCCCCTCCCCTCTAACAACTGTCTGTCTGTTCCATGTATCCATGTATCAGTTTTGTTTCTCGGTTTATTTTGTTCATTCAATTCTACACATAAATAAGATCATATGGTATTTGTTTTTCACTGACTGGCTTATTTCGCCTAGTATATTAATCTCCAGATCCATCCATGCTGTTGCAAAAGGTAAGAGTTCTTTCTTTGTATGGCCACATAGTATTCCACTATGTAAATGTAGCATAACTTTTCAATTCTTAATTTTAATTGAAGTGCAATTTATCTATTTTTTTATTTGTCATCTCTTTAATAATGCTAAATCCCAAGTCATGTAGACTCACTCCTTTATTTCACATCAAAATTTTACAGTTTCAGCTCTTATATTTAGATCTCTGATACATTTTGAGTTAATTTTTGTGTATGACGTGAGGAAGGTTCTAACTTCAGTCATCTGCATGTAAATATCCAGTTGTCCAAGAACCATTTGATGAAAAAATTATTTGAACCCCATTGAAATTTTTTTGCTCCTGTGTCCAAAATCATTTGATCATAGATATGTAGGTTTATTTCTGGACTCTTAATTCTATTCCACAGAGCTATATGTCTATCCTTATTACAGTATTATATAGTCTTCATTACTGCAGTGTTGTAGGAAGTTTTAAAACTGATAAATACCATTTCTCTCACTTTCTTCTTTTTAGGATTGTTTTTGCCCTTGGGTTCCTTGAATGACTGTGGGGGGGCCCTGTCCTGGGCTCCAGAAGTTGGGGGGCTCCGCCCACAGAGACCCAGCCCGACGGTCATGGATGAAAATAAAACTACCAAGACATGATCTGCTTGGGGAGGTAAGGTGGTCAAACACTCAAAGAAGAATGACCAAGAGCCTTGTCCTCAATGGGCTTTTATTAGGTTCCTTTTGCACAGGAATATAGGCTTATTAATCATTGTCAGGTAGTAAGGACCAAACAATAGATAACGCACAAAGAACTCTGAGGGCCTATTTTGAGTCACGGTCAGATAGCTAAAGAGCTATAAAACTTTCAGGAACAAACTCACTTCTTGCTTAGACCCTTATTTAATTCAGAGCATTCTAAACAAAGCAGGTTTCACAGGATTTTACATATTCTTTCTTAGCGCTGATCGCCCTAGGGAACCAGCCCTTTCCAGCACAGGGCGGTACCCACCACCAGCATTGTTTCAGGTTTAAGGCATTGTCTCAGGCTTAAGTCAGCAGGGTAAGCAAGGCAACCAAGAGATTAGGAGACTTCTCGAAGACATAATGAGGACTCAGGCTATGTCATAACTGAGGGTCCATCACCCCTTTTTGCTATAGTCCCCTGAGTCCTTCCTTGGGGCCTCCACGTGATTGTACCTGGCTCAGGTTATTCCCACCTTGGGAAATCTTACTCATCATTGGCTAACCGATCAAGCATTGGGGGCCAGTTATGGATGAAGTAAAAGGAGCAGAAGCAGCACCTCTGCCAAGGAGATAAGCCTTGTCTCCTTAGTGGCTCACAGTCTGAAGGTCACTTACTCAGCCTTAGCCATAGGGGATTTACAGCTTCTGCAACCAGGCAGGGCAGTTCGCAACAGAATGACCATATGAATTTTAACATCAGATTTTCCATTTCTGTAAAAATATACAAAAGCAGGTGAGGTTTTGATAGGCACTGCATTGATTCTATGCAGCACCTATGCAATTTGTGGCTTATTGAATTTTTAACAATATTAAGTCTCCAACCAATTAATACGAGATCTTATTCCATTCTTTAGGTTTTACATTTTTTACTATTATTTGTAGTTTTCAGCATGCGATTCTTGCACTTCTATTGTCAAATATATTTTATTTATATTTATTTTAATGTGGTAGTATTTTATTCTTTATGATACTATTATAAAAAGAAGTGTTTACTCAATTTAAATCTGATTTTTGTTTCAATATTGTATTTTCCAGCCCTACTGAAATTGTTTATTAGCTCCAAATGTTTGCTGATTTTCAGTGGATTCATTAGAATTTTCTATATACAAAACCATGACATTTGCAAATAGAGATGAGTTTATTTCTTCTTTTCTAATCTTGATGCTTTTAATTTAATTATTCTACCTGATTGCCCTGGCTAAAATTTCCAATATAATATGGAATAGAAATCGTATGAAGACACAAACTTGTGTTGTTCCTGATGCTAGAAAGATAGCTTTCAGTCTTTCACCATTAATTAGGATGTAAGCTAGGGGTTTTAAAATTACTCCCAGGGTAAGGAAATTCTCTTCTATTCCAACCTATTAAACATTTTTATCATGAAAAAGTATTGAATATTGCCAAATAAATTTCTGCATTTATTGCAATGACCAGACAGTTTTCTATTTACTTTACTAATACGATATATTACATTGGCGTATTTTTACATCATGCTTTGTTTAAATAAATTCCATTTTGTAATGCAATTTCATATATGTGACTGGCTTTAGTTTGCTAGTATTTTTGTTGGGCACTTTTTGTTCACATGCATGAGGAATACATCAATAATCCTGTCATTTGCAAATAAGAACTGTTTTAGTTTTTCCTTCCTGATCTGAATATACTTTGTTTTCTTTATCTGCCTTTTTATTTTTTCCTTATTTTTTAATTTTAATTGTTGTTCTTGTACAGTTTTCTGTCTTTAACTCCCACCCCGGCCCACCACCCTGGCCTTCCCCACCTCCCTCCCATTTCCACACCCTCATAGTTTTTATCCACGTGTCTTTTATACTTGTTGCTCTAAACCCTTCCCCTTTTCCCCTGAAATTCCCTCCCCTCTGATAACTTTCAGCCTGTTCTCAATTTCAAAGTCTTTGGTTATATTTTGCTTGTTTGTTTGTTTTGTTGATTAGCTTCCTATTAAAGTTGAGATCATATGGTATTTGTCTTCCACTGCCTGGCTTGTTTCACTTAGCATAATGTTCTCCAGTTCCATCCATGCTGTTGCAAAGGGTAGGAGCTCCTTCTTTCTTTCTGCTGCATAGAATTCCATTGTGTAAATGTACCAAAGATTTTTGATCTATTCATTTACTGATGGGCACCTAGGTTGCTTCCAACACTTGGCTATTGTAAATTGTGCTGCTATGAACATTGGGGAGCATAGGTTCTTTTGAATTGGTGTTTCAGGATTCTTAGGATATAACCCTAGAAGTGGAATTTCCAGGTCAAAAGGTAGACCTATTTTTAATTTTCCTAGAAAATTCCATACTGCTTTCCATAGTGGTTGTACCAGTCTGCAATCCCACCAACAGTACACTAGGGTCCCCTTTTCTCCACAACCTCTCCAACACTTGCTGTTTGTTGCTTTGTTTATGATGGCCATTCGGAATGGTGTCAAGTGGTATCTCATTATGGTTTTAATTTGCATCTCTCTGATAGCTATTGGTACTGAGCATCTTTTCATGGGTCTCTGGATCCTCTGTATGTCCTCCTTGGAGAAGTGTCTGTTCAAATCCTTTGCCCATTTTTTAATTGGGTTGCTTGTCTTCTGAGACTGGAGTCGTGTAAGTTCTTTATGTATTTTGGAGATTAAACCCTTGTCTGAGGTATCATTGGCAAATATGTTTTCCCATATAGTTGGTTTTCTTTTAATTTTAGTACTGTTTCTTTAGCCATGCAGAACCTTTTTGTTTTGATGAGATCCCATTTGTTTATTCTTTCCTTTATGTCCCTTGCTTTAGGGGACATATCAGTAAAAATGTTGCTGCATGAAATATCTGAGAGTTTTCTGCCTATGTTCTCCTCTAGGACTTTAATGGTTTCACGGCTTATATTTAAATCTTTTATCCACCTTGAATTTCTTTTTGTGTATGGTGAAGTTGGTGCTCTAGTTTCCTTTTTTTGCATGTAGTTGTCCAGTTCTCCCAACATCATGTGTTGAAGATGTTATTTTTTACTTCATTTTATGTTGCTACCCCCTTTGTCAACTATTAATTGATGGTAGAGACTTAGGTTTATTTCTGGGCTCTCTGTTTTATTCCACTGGTGCACGTGCCTGTTTTTATGCCAGTACCAGGCTGTTTTGATTACAGTGGCCTTGTAATAGAGTTTGGTATCAGGTATTGTGATCCCACCTACTTTGCTCTTCTTTCTCAAGACTGCTGCAGCTATTAAAGGTCGTTTATGGCTCCATATAAATTTTTGAAGTGTTTGTTCTATGTCTGTGAAATATGCCATTGGTACTTTAATAGGTATTGCATTGAATCTGTAAATTGCTTTGGGAAGTATGGACTTTTTGATGATGTTAATTCTTCTGATTCATGAACATGGTATGTTTCCATTTGTTTGTATCTTCCTTGATTTCTTTCTTCAGGGTTGTGCAGTTGTCTGCATACAGGTCTTTTACCTCTTTGGTTAGGTTTATTCCTAGGTATTTTATTGTTCTTTTTGCTATATCGAATGAGATTTTTTTCTTGATTCCTGCTTCTGCTGTTTTATTGTTGGTATAAAAAATGCCTTTAATTTCTGAATATTGACTTTGTATCCAGCTGTTTGGCCAAATTCATTTATTTAGGTTGAGCAGCTTTTTGGCTGAGTCTATAGCATTTTCTATGTACACTATCATGTCATCTGCAAACAATGACAGTTTTGTTTCCTCCTTTCTGAGCTGGATGCTTTTGATTTCTTTTTCTTGTCTAATCGCTGTGGCTAAGACTTCCAATACTATATTGAATAGAAGTGGTGAAAGTGAACAACCTTGTCTTGTTCTTGATCTTAGTGGAAAAGATTTTAGGTTTTGCCCATTGAATATGATGTTGGCTGTAGGTCTCTCATATGTGGCCTTTATTATACTGAGAATGCTCCCTCTATTCCCACTTTGCTGAGTGTTTTTATCATAAATGGGTGTCGTACCTTATCAAATGCTTTTTCCGCATCTACTGATATGATCATGTGATTTTTGTCTTTGCTTTTGTTTATGTGATGAATTACATTTACTGATTTGCAAATGTTGAACCATCCTTGTATCCCTGGGATGAACCCCACTTGGTCATGCTGTATGATCTTTTTAATGTATTGTTAGATGCAGTTTGCCAATATTTTATTGAGGATTTTAACATCTATGTTCATCAGCAATATTGGCCTGAAGTTCTCCTTCTTTGTTGTGTCTTTATCTGGTTTTGGGATTAGGATGATGCTGGCTTCATAAAAAGAGTTTGGGAGTCTTCCATCATTTTGTATTTTTTGGAATAGTCTGTGAAGGAGAGGGGTTAGCTCTTCTTTAAATGCTTTGTAGAATTCTCCTGTGAAACCATGTGGTCCAGGGCTTTTGTGTGTCAGGAGTTTTTTTTATTACTGCTTTAATTTCATCAGCTGTTATTGGTCTGTTCAGGCTTTCTGTTTCCTCTTCAATGAGTTTTGGAAAATTACATTTTTCTAGAAACTTGTCCATTTCACCTAGGTTTTTAAATTTCTTGGCATACAGTTCTTCATAGTAATTTCTTACAATCCTTTGTATTTCTGTGGTCTCAGTTGTAATTTCTCTTTCATTTCTGATTTCATTTCATTTATTTTGGTCCTCTCTCTTTTTTTGTTGATGAGTCTGCTTAAAAGCTTGTCGATTTTGTTTATCTTTTCAAAGAAGTAGCTTGTGGATGCATTGATCCTTAGAATTGTGCTTTTAGTCTCTATGTCATTTAATTCTGATCTGATCTTGGTTATTTCCTCCCTTCTACTTGCTCTGGGCAGTATTTGTTGTTGTTCCTTGAGTTTTTGTAGACGTAGGGTTAGGTTGTTTGTTTGAAATGTTTCTATCTTTTTTAGGTAGGCCTGTATCTCCATGAACTTCCCTCTGAGGACAGCTTTCACTGTGTCCCATAAGTTTTGGGTTGTTGTAAGTGCATTTTGGTTTGTGTCCAGAAACTTTTTGATGTCTTCCCTAATTTCATTCTTGACCCATTCATTATTTAATAGCATGCTATTCAATCTCCATGATGTTGAGTGTTTTGGGTTTTCTCCTTGGGGTTGGTTTGCAGTTTCAGTCTCTTGTGGTTGGAGAAAACACTTGATATGATTCAATATTCTTGAATTTGTTGAGACTTGCTTGGTGTCCTATCATGTAATTTATCTTTGAAAATGTTCCATGTGCATTTGAAAAGAAAGTGTATTTAGTTTCTTTGGGATTAAGGGCTGTATATATGTCAGTTAAGTGCATTTCATCTAGAGTGTTGTTCAATGCCACAATATCTTTGTTGATATTTTGTTTGGAAGATCTGTCCATTTTTGACAGTGGGGTATTAAAATCCCCTACTATAATTGTGTTGCTGTCAATATCTTTCTTGAAGTCCTCTAAGATTTTCTTGATGTATTTAGGTGGTCCTATGTTGGGTGCATATATATCTACAATGTTTATGTCTTTTTGGTGGATTCTTCCCTTCAGTATTATGAGGTGACCTTCTGGGTCTCTCTTTATGGCCTTACTTTTGAAGTCTATTTTGTCTGATATGAGTATTGCTACCCTGGCTTTTTTCCCCTGTCCATTTGCTTGGAAAATTTGTTTCCAGCCCTTCACTTTGAGTCTGTGTATGTCTTTTGTCCTGAGGAGGATTTCTTGTAGGCAGCATATGTGTGGGACATGCTTTCTTATCCATTCAGCTATTCTCTGTCTTTTGATTGGAGCATTTAATCCATTTATATTTAAGGTTATTATTGATAGGTACTTATTCATTGCCATTTTCTTACCTGTGTTCCTATCTCTCTCTTTCTCATTCTCTTCCTTCCTTTCCTTAAAACAATCCCTTTAGTATCTCTTGCAGAATCGGTTTGGTAGTGGTGTATTCTTTTAGAATTCTTTTGTCTGGGAAGCTACTTATTTGGCCTTCTATCTTGATCGAAAGCCTTGCTGGATAGAGTAGTCTCGGTTGCAGGCCTTTGGTTCTCACTACTTGGAATATTTCTTGCCATTCTCTTCTGGCTTGGAGCATTTGGACTGAGAAATCAGCTGCTAACCTTATCAGGCCTCCCTTGTATGTTACTTCCTATTTCTCCCTTGTTGCCTTTAAGATTCTTTCTTTGCCTTAGAATTTTGACATTTTAATTATGATGTGTCTTGAAGTGGCCCTGTTTGGTTCCTCTTGATTGGGACTCTCTGTGTTTCCTGGATTTGTGTGAGTTTTTCTCTCATCAAATTAGGGAAGTTTTTCATCATTACTTTTTCAAATAGGTTTCCTGTCCCTTGCTCTTCTTCCTCTCCTTCTGGTATCCCTATTATACGGATATTATTACATTTCATACTGTCTTGCATTTCTCTTAATCCCTCTTCATTCTTTCTGAACCTCTTTTCCTTTTCTTGCTCTTTCTGAGTTCTTTTTCTATTTTGTCCTCCAACTCGCTGATCCGATCCTCTGCTGTATCAATTCTGCTTTTCATTCCTTCTATTGTGTTCTTCAGTTCAGAAATTGTATTCTTCATTTCCTCTTGGCCCTTGTTGGTAGTTTCTTTCTTTCTTTTTTTTTTTTTTTTTTTCATGTTGATAGCTTGCAGTGAGTTCATCATAGCTTTTCTGTAGTTTCTGGTAGCTCATTGAGAGCTCCTGTATCTTCCTGACAACCATTGCTTTGAACTCAATATCTGATAGTTGAGTTGCCTCTGTTTCATTCAGCATTCTTTCTGGGGCTTCCTCCTTTTCTTTCATTTGGGGATTCTTTCTTTGTCTTTCCATTGTTTGTGAGACTCTTCTTGTTAGCCTCAGCTTCTTAAATTTATCTGTTCTGGCTCCCTGGGTTTATGGTGTGAACTTCTGTGGTAGAATACCTGTGATATTCAGTGGTGCAGTCTCCTTTGGGTATCGTGGTGTTCACAGTGTCTACTGTCTCAGGTGCTGGGATGCCCTCTTTTGGGGACCAACTCTGTTTTTTTTTTTTTTTTTTTCACAGTTTAATGTTTGTTTGTATTTTTGTCTCACTCGTGGGTATTTAAAAAGAGAAAAGAGGGGAAAAATGAAAAAAGAAGAAAGAAAAAATAGGAAGGAAAAAGAGATAAAATTTGAAAGAAGGGACGAGGGAATAAAACAAGAAAGAAGTAAAGAGAGGCAAAAGGACTTGAGGGGTAAAATAGAAGATAAAAATAATAAAGAAATAATAATTAAAAACAATTATATAAAGAAACACATGAACAAAAAAAACACAAAAACACAAACAAAACAAAGAAAAAACAAATGCAAGCAAACATACAAACAAACAAATAACTCTTCCTGTTTTCAGACTTGCCGAGCTGGTTTTTCTGGTCTTGCTGGCTGCAATGGCTGAAGAGTGATGGTATCGCTTTTCTCTGTATTTAGCATTCAGTCATCTTTGGGCTACTCTCCCCAGAGCTAGCCTGGTACTTCTCCACACAGGGCCTAAGGCGGTGTGTTCTGAACTTCCTGGAGTGCACACACTTTCCTGAGTTTACGCGTGTGAGCTCGGGTCTCCAGTAGCGTGCAGCAGTCTCTATTGGCTCCTGCGCAGCTGTCTGTGATGGCACAGGCACCTATGTTCCCATGGCCGTCTGCAGTCATGCACAGGCGACTATGGACCCACAGCCATCTCCAGTGGCATGGAGCCTATGATCCCTGTGGTCGTGCACACAGGTGACTATAGTCCCACAGCTGTCTCCAGTGGTGTGCTCGCCTATGAACCCGTGGCTTTCGGCGGTCATGCGCAGGCGCCTATTGTCCTGCAGCCATCTCCGTTCACGTGCGTAGCCATCTGCAATAGCGTGGGGACCACTATCTCAGCCCATTTCAGCAGCTGACCCAGCTCCCTCCCTAGAGCCCTGTGGCAGGCCTGGCAAGCGCCAGGCTGGGGCCTCAGCTGCCCTGGTAACCGCACTGATCCCTGGGCTCCTATTCTTCTGGAGTACTCTCCTTACCGACTGGTTCTTCAATGTCCGCTACAGTTTTCGATCTCCTATTCTCAAATATGCTGTGTTACTGTTCCTTGTCCGCTCTGTTCTTCAGTAGATCAGCCAGGTTTTTCTCCCATGTGTAGGGGAAGTGGAATCTGCTCCCTCCTACTGTACCATCATCTTTTTTCTTCCCTTTATCTGCCTTTTTAAAATTAGTAAAGATATTTATTATGATGTTGAAAAGGACTACTGAATAAGGACATCCTTGCTATTTATCTAATCTCAGAGAGAAAGCTTCCAGTGTCTCACCATTAAGTATGATGTTAACTATAGTTTTTCTACAGGTAGTCTTTATCAAGTTGAGGCCATTCCCCTCTATTCCTACTTTACTGAGAGTTTTTATAATGAATGGGTATTGGCTTCTATTAAATGCCTTTTTTGCATGTACGGATATGATCAGGTGATTTCCCCTTTTTGGTCTGTTGATGTGCTGTATTTATTAATTGATTTACAAATGTAAAATTACCCTCACATATCTACTGTAAAACTTACTTGACTGCAGTGACTGTATTTTTTTAATACATTTTGGATTCAATTTGGTAATATTTTTGTTGAGGATTTTTTGCATTGGTATTCATGGAAGACACTGGCCTGTAGTTTTCCTTTAAAAAAATTATTGTTCAAGTACAGTTGTCTCTACACCCCACAATCTCCCTCATCCCAGCCATCCCCACCTCCCACCCCTGATCTCACCCGCTGTTGGTTTTGTCCATGTGTTCTTTACAGTTGTTCCTGAAAACTCTTTTGCCTTTTTCTGCCATTATCCCCTCCCACCTCCTCTCTGGTTACTGTCAGATTGTTCTTAATTTCAGTGTCTCTGGTTATATTTTGCTTGCTTCTTTGTTCTGTTGATTATGTTCCACTTACAGGTGAGATCATTTGGTATTCATCTTTCACCTCCTGGCTTATTTCACTTAGCATAATGCTCTCCAGTTCCATCCATACTATCACAAAGGGTTTTCTTTTAATTTCTTTGGTAACACTGACCTCAGAGAGTGAGTTAGCAAGTATTGCCTCTGCACCTATCCTCTCAAAGTGACTGTAGACTACTTGTAATATTTATTCCTTAAATGTTTAGTAGAATTCACTAGTTAACTCATCTGAAGCTGGCGCTTCCTGTTTGAGAAAGTTATTATTTAACAATTAAATTTTCTTTTTTCTATTGCTTTTCAATGACAGTTGCCCCCCCCCCATTACTCTCCCTTGCCCTGTCCACTAACACCTTCCACATTAAATTCTCTCCCCTCCCATTGTCTTTGTCCATGGATGCTTTATAGATTTTCCTTGACTTGAACCTTCTCCTTCTTTCCCCCGGTATTCCACTCCCCCCAAAAACTACCCATGTCCCTTGTTTTTTCTTGTGCAAATTTTTATAGATTGTGTCTTTTAAGGTATTCACCAATTTTCTCTGTTATCAACTTTATGAGGAATGTTACTCATATTATTCCTTTTTAATTCTTTTATGTTTTATGGGATGTGTAGTAGTGTCCCCTCTTCTATGTTTCTTTCATTTTCTCTTTTAAATATATTTTATTGATTATTGATAAATGGGACAGTTATTCCATTTAGCTTCCCTCTATTACTGGCTACCCTGCACCTCCCTCCCATCAGCATTCCCCACCTTAGTTCATGTCCATGGGTCATACATATAAGTTCTTTGGGTTCTCCATTTCCCATGCTATTCTTAACCCCACCCCTGTCTATTTTGTATCTACCATTTATGCTTCTTATTTTCTGTACTTTTTTCCCTGTTCTCCCCTCTCCACTTCCCTGCTGATACTCTTCCATGTGATCTCTGTTTCTGTGATTCTGTTTCTGTTCTAGTAGTTTCCTTAGTTTGTTTTTTGTTTTCTTTAGGTTTGGTTGTTGACAGTTGTGAGTTTGTTGTCATTATACTGTTCACATTTTTTACCTTCTTTTTCTTAGATAAGTTCCTTTAACATTTCATATAATAAGGGCTGGGTGATGATGAACTCCTTTAACTTGACCTTATCTGGGAAGCACTGCATGTGCTCTTCCATTCTAAATGATAGGTTTGCTGGATAGACTAATTTTGGATGTAGGTCCTTGTCTTTCATGACTATGAATGCTTCTTACCAGCCTTTTCTTGCCTCTAAGGTTTCTTTTGAGAAAGCAGCTGATGGCCTTATGGGAACTCCTTCGTAGGTAACTATCTCTTTTTCTCTTGTTGCTTTTAAGATTTTCTTCTTTTTTTTAAATCTTGGGTAATATAATTATGATGTGTCTTGGTGTGTGTTTTCTTGGGTCCAACTTCTCTGAACTTCCTGGACTTCCTGGAGTATATTTCCTTTGCCAGATTGGGAAAGTTCTCCTTCATTATTTGTTCAAATAAGTGTTCAATTTCATGCTGTTCCTCTTCTCTTTCTGGCAACCCTATCATTTGGATGTTGGAAAATTTAAAGTTGTCCCAGAGGTTTCTAGGCCTCTCCTTTTTTTTTTTTTTTTTTTTTTTTTTTTTTTAATTCTGCTTTCTCCATTCTGTTCTGGTTGAACGTTTATTTCTTCCTTATCCAAATTGTTGATTTGAGTCTCAGTTTCCTTCCTGTCACTGTTGGTTCCCTATGCATTTTCCTTCATTTCACTTTTTGTAGCCTTCACTTTTTCCTCTATTTTGCATTCACATTCAACCATTTCTGTGAGCATCCTTATTTCCAGTGTTTTGAACTCTGCATCTGATACAACTCTTCATTGCTTAGTTGTATTTTTTCTGGAGCTTTGATCTGTGCTGTCATTTAGGCCATGCTTTTTTTGTCTTCTTTAACCTGTTATGTAGTGAGGGGTGGAGCCTTAAGAATTCACCAGTGCAGAGCAACCCACTTAGCTGCTTTGTGGCTCTGTATGTGGGGGAAGGGTCTGAGGGAAACAATGCAGCTTGCTCAGCTCTTGGCAGGCTTTCAGTCACTTTCTCCACTACCCGCAAGCAAATTGGACCCTTCTGGTGCTGATTCCCAGGTGTGTAGTTTTTTGGTACATTCTAGGACCCTGTGGGTCTCTCCGATGAATCCTCCTGTGAACCTGGGAGTTTTTCCTGTCTCCTCATCTTCCACAGGTTTTTTTCAGTCAGAGGTTTTGAGGCTTTATTTCCCCATGCTGGAACCCTGGGTTGTGTGGTCAGTCTCACTCCTCAGTTGTTCCTCCTGGTTTATTCAGACTCAAATGTGTGACCACTTGCTCCACCAGCCACCACCTTGTTATGAGTCCTCTCTACCCTACCTGCTGTCTCCACCCCTCCTACAGGTCTGGATGAAATTTTCTTTTTTAACTCTTTGGTTGTCAGACGTGCATACAGTTGGATTTTCTGTCAGTTTTGGTTCTTTTTTGTTCTTAAATTTGTTGTTGTCTTTTTTTGGTTGTGTGAAGAGGCACAGAGTATCTACCTATACCTCCATATTGGCCGGAAGTCCTCATTGTTCATTTTGTTTAAATACTCTATCATATTTATTAACTTCAAGTGTTGTACCAACCTTGCATTTGGAGAATAAATCCCACTTGATCATGATGTGTTACCTTTTTGATGCATTGCTGTGTTTTGTTTTTTTTTTTCTAATATTTTGTTGTGGGTTTTAGCACCCCTCTACATCAGGGATATCGGACTGTAATTTTCTTTCTTTATTCTCTCTTTATGTGATTTGGTAATTAGGATAAGGCTGGTCTATGAAAAAGGTTTTTGGAGCCTCTTCTCCACTTGAATTTCTTGAAATACTTTGAGAAGAAAAAGAGTCAGTTTTTCTCAGAATGTTTGGTAAAATTTACCTGTGAGGACATCTGGTCCAGGGCTTTTGCTTGTTGGGAGTTTTTTGATTACTGCTTCAATTTTATTAGGTGTAATCCATCTATTAACATTTTCAGATTTTTCCTGATTTAGTTTTGGAGGTTTGTGTTTCTAGAAATGTATCCATTTAGTCCACGTTGTCCATTTGTTGGCATGTAATATTTCATAACATATTCTTACAATTCTTTGTGTTTCTTTGGTGTTTAGTGGTTATTTCTCCTCTTTCATTTCTGGTTTTATTTGTGTCCTTTCTCTTTTTTTCTTGATGAAAAGGGTTAAAAGTTTGTCAATCTTATTTACCTTTTCAAAGAACCAGCTCTTGGATTCATTGATTTTTTGTATCATTCTTTTAGACTCTATTCATTTATTTCTGCTCTGATCTTAATTATTTCCTTCCTTCTACTCACATTGGACTTTGTTGTTGTCTTTCAAGTTCCTTTAAGTGTGAAGTTAGATTGTTTCTTTGAGCTCCTCCTTATTTTTTGAGATAGGTCTGCAATGCAATAAATTTCCCTCTTAGCATTATTTTCCCTGTGTCCCACAGATTATGGATTATTGTGTCTTCATGTTCATTTGTTTAGAGGTATCTTTTGATTTCTTCCTCGATCTCATTGCTGACCTATTCATTGTATAATAACATGTTATTTAGCTTCCGTATCTTTGTGTGTTTTTCTGTTTTCTTCTTCTTGTTGATTTCTAGTTTCATAACATTGTAGTCAGAGAAGATGCTTGCTATGATTTCAGTCTCAAATTTATTGATACTTGTTTTGTGTCATAGCATGTGGTCTATCCTAGAAAATGTCCCATGTGAGCTTGAAAAGTATGTACATTCTGCTGCTTTGGGGTGAAATGCTCTGAATCCATCTGATCTACTGCGTTTTTTAAGGCTTCTCTCTCCTTGTTGATTTTCTGTCTGGAAGATCTATCCTGAAGGAGATAGGGTGTTAAAACCCCTAACTGTGACTATATTTCTGTTGATCTCCTTTCTTTCAATCAAGATTTGCTTTATATATTTAGGTCATCCTATGTCCGGTGCATAAATATTTACTAGGGTTATATCCTCTTGTTGGACTGTTCCCTTTACCATTATGTAGTGTCTTTCTTTGTCTCTTACTTGGTTTTAAAGTCTATTTTTCAAATATAAGTACTGCTACCCCAGCTTTTTTCCCCACTTGTCCATTTCCATGAAATATATTTTCCCAACCCTACACTTTTAGTCTGGGTGTATCTTTCTATTTAAGGTGGGTCTCTTAGAGGCAGCATATATGGGTCTTGTTTTCTTACTCATTCAGCCTCCCTCTGTCTTTTGGTCAGAGAATTTAAGACATTTACATTTAGGTGATTATTGATAGATATGTATGTAATATCATTTTATTGTTAGACTGTTTTCCTCTTTCTCTTCCTCCTCCTCCAAGCAAGCCCTTTAACATTTGTTACAGTACTGGTTTGGTGTTTACAAACTCCTTTTCTGTTTTCTTGCCTGGGAAGCTCCTTATTTCTCCTTTGATCTTATATTATAGCTTCAGTGAGTAAAGTAGCTTTGGTCACAGGTCTTTGCTTTTCATCACCTTAAATATTTCATGCCACTCTCTTCTGACCTGTAATGTTTCTAATGAGAAATCAGATAGCAATCTAATTGGTGTTCCCTTGTAGGTAACTACCTGCTTTTTTGTTGCAGCTATTAGGAGTATCTCTCTATCTTTAAGCCTTGTCATTTTAATTATATGTTTCAGTGTAGGCCTCTTTGTGTCCAATTTGTTTGGGACTCTGAGCTTCCTGGACTTGTGCTACTTTTTCCTTTACCAGATTAGGGAAGTTTTCAGTTATTATTTCTTCATAAAGATTCAATCCCTTGCTCATTCTCTTCTCCTTCCGGTGTTCCCATGATGTGGCTATTGCTACAGTTCATGTTGTCCAAGATATTTCTTAAGCTCTCCTCATTTTTTAATTTTTTTTGTTGCTGCTCTGCCTGATTGTTTTCTTCTACCTTGTCTTCCAAAACACAGATTTAATTCTCTGCTTCATCTATCCTACTATTTAGTCCTTCCAGTGTATTGTTTATCTCAGATATTGCATTTATTCTGACTGAGTCTTTTTTATAGTTTCTATGTTTTTTTCCCCATGCTGTTGAGTATCCTTGTAATCATTACCCTAAAATCTTATCTGATAAAATTCCTTACTTCCATTTCACCTAGTTCTTCTGGAAAATTCTCTTGTTCTTTCATTTGGGGTGTGTTTCTTTGTCCTCCCAATTTGTCTGCTTCTTTGTATTTTCTGCCTTAGATATTAAGCTAATCAACTGTTAATCTGATCAATTTGTTAATCTAATCAATCTATAATCACCAGTCTTAAGCACCACATGGTGAAGTAGTGTGATTTCTACAGGGATGGGGGTGTTGCTTCTCCACAGGCCGATGCCATTCAGAGAGAGGTGCTCTGCCTGAGAGAGTTGGGTTACTGCAGTATGGGGGATGACTCAGCACATGGATTTTGGTGGCTGTTCCATCAGTTTTCTTCCTAGAGTCACCAACCCCAGACTCTCCGCCAGTATTTCTAGTCCACTCTTCCCTCTCTTTGCCAGCACCCAGAGTAAGTGACTGCAAATGAAATTTTGTGCATTGTCCCTTTAATAGGCTTTCTGCATCTCCAGCATTCTCTCCCTGGATGACAGAACCCCTGCTGCTTTTCACAGTTAGATGTCATCTGGGTTCCTTTCTGGCTCTGGTACTGTAGGGTGGAGAGCCCAGCTTGGGGTTTAGACCCCACACTTCTCAGGTGGAACCCCTCAGCCACTGAAACATCCCTCCATCATTTCAGTTGTCACCCGTGGGAGCCCAGCCAGCCCTCTCATGTCTCCTCAGCACTCCCTACCAGTCATGTTGTTTTGAGTTATTTTCTTCTATATGTTTGTGGTTGAAAAGCTTCTCTCCAGCTAATGTTCGGTTGGTTTTTCAAGGTGATTTCTCTATAATTTGTTGTAATTCAAGACTGGTCCTTGAGGAGGTCAGTGTAGCTTCTACTTACTCCTCTACTGTCTTGGATCTCCTCCTTCTGGCCCAAGCTATTGCTTCCCCTCAGGCTAACACCATTTGGAGGAGAGTGTTCTGCCTGGAAAAGAAGTCCTCTGTGTTATGGGGAATGACTCAGAACAGGGATCAGCTGTTCCTTCAGTTCTTTCCCTAGAACCACCAAACCCAAACTTTCCTCAAGTGTCTCTAGTCCACTCTGCCCTCCCTCTGCTGGAGTTCAGGGTGAGTGGCTACAAATGAAATTCTGTGTGTTGGTCCTTGAAGGTCCTGTTGGTTCTCTGTGCATCTTTAAGCATCTCTCACTGGCAGCCAGAATCCCCACTGCTTTTAACAGCCATATGCTATCTGGATTCCTTTTCCAGCTCTGGTAATGTAGGCTGGGGAGCCCACCTTGAGGTTTAGACCCCACATTTCTCAAAAGGAACCCCCCAGCCGCTGAAATATCCCTCCAGAACTTCAGCTGCCACTTGTGGTATCCCAGCCAGCACTCTCATGCCTCTTCTGTAGTCTCTACCCATCACACTGTGGTGAAGTGGTTTCTTCTGTCTGTCCTTAGTTATAAAGCTTTTCTCCAACTAGTGTTCAGTTGTTTATTCAGGATGATTTCTCTATAGTAGACTTGTAATTCCAGACTGGGAGGAGGTTAGTGTAGTTTCCACTTACACCTTTACCATCTTAGGTCGCCTATTTTTCTTATAATTTCCATTTCTTCTCTTTATCTCAAGCATTTGATATATGGCACCATTCTTGTACTGTCTTCTACCAGTACACCCTGCCAATTTACCATCAGTAAGTGTTCATAAAGTTTGACATCCTGGGGCTGTTTTCCACTTCCAGCCATTAATGGGAGTTATCATTTCAAACTGGATTCTCTTATAATTTATTTTCTTAGTTTACTTCTGGCATCAAACTCTTAAAGGCCTCTAGAAACAGAAGTTGGAATGGCGTTTGGTTACGAATTATTCATTACGCATCAATAACTGTGTAAGGAAAAAAGAGGCAGGAATGATTAATTTATAATCTAGACTTTAAAAAACCTTGAACAAATTGTTAAGGTCCTCTGAAGCAATTAGATTTCCATGTGGAGCTGAAAAGTCCAGGTATTTATAATGTCAAATTGTTCAGGAAATGACTTCAGGTAAGGCAATTTGTTTCCAAAGATGAATTAGACCTTGAAGTAGATGAAAATGGAGTTGAGTGCTGATTGCCCTCCCCAAGTTAGGCTTCAAGCCTTCTCTTGAAAGGGGATCTGGACAGAGTATCTCCCTGTATACCACACTGGCAAAAGAAATTGCAATGTGGACAGAGTTTACTTAAAATATGCTCCTAGAAACTGAATATAAAATATTTTCTGGTTTATATTGCTGATATTTGCAATATCACAAATTCAATAAAATCTTCTAAGCTGATCAAAAGTGGTATTTATTTCTACAAATAATTATGGTGTCCAAATAAAGTTGGATGTTATGGCAATGTAGAAAAAAGCATATACTGCGTTTTTCCATGCATATCGCACACCCATGTTTTTGGCCAAAACTTTTAGTAAAAAAAATTTCATTTTAATTTTTTAATTCAATTGTTTATTTATTTATGTTTAGATACTTGGTTTTTTTTGGGGGGGTATTATTAAGGACTTTTACCATTATTTTGAACATATTATGGTACAAGAAATTTTATGTAACAAATAGGTATGGAAATAGTACTACCCATTCACATCCTTATTTTTCCCTAAAAATTTTGGGCAAAAAGTATATATTATACATGGCAAAATATGGTAATTGGGAGTAAAAGGAGATCAAATAATAATTAACTGGAGTGATTTCTTTATGTACTGAATTTTGAAGATTTTCTTTTTTAATTATATTTAAAAATAGGTTAGAAAGGAAAAGTCATTCAAGTATCGTGAACAAGCTTGGCAAGAGAAGAAATATGTAACATATAGCTGGTAAAAGCAATGCACACTGGTAGTGTTATATCTCTTTTAGCTCTAGCTATTAAGCTAGTAGTCACTTTAGCCTCTTGATAGAAGACCAAGTGAAAATTTCCAAGAAATAAACTAGGATTCACTGGAAAATTTATGTACATTGAATCTTCAGGGAATTTGTGAAAGAGTGTTTTAAATACTGAGATGAGGAGTTCTAAATCAGTTGAATATTTTATATTATTTTGCTTTTGGTAATATTGAGAATTAATACTACTCAGTGACTTTAGAGGTACATGACAGCGCTGATGCTGCTGGCTGTTTATGTTTTAGATTAAAAGTGACATAAAAACATGATTGCTTACAAGTGTTCAGTTGGTAAAACGTGACTTGGAAAAAAAAAGTTTTTTCTTCATCTTGAATTAAATTTGAATTGCAGAGTATATAAAAACTGCACATTTAAATATTACAATGAATCTGCAAAAACACTCTGGAGAAGTAAACATCTTAGAAAATGCAGAAATTGATAATTTTTTTAAAATGCTTAAATTTACTAATGAAAATAACATAATGGTGCTTTCCACACAGAATCTTTCTCATTTTGCTGTTTTGATTCTGACAGCTGCATATTTGTCTGTGTGAACTTTGAAAATTTATAAGGGATGTGTAAAGGGAAAAATACTACATGTCACCATGCATGTATTATAGATGAGCTTAGAGAAAAAGAAACTATACCCCATATTTATGAGCTGTTTTTAAAGACATTAGTTGTTGAAACGTATCTAATTTAAACTGTTATGCTATTAGGAAATATTTATTCTTTACAGAAATATTTAAAATTTGAAACTCACTAAACATTGCAAAGCCTTTTCAGATCTAATAATCACATTAAATTTTATAATTTTACCTTATTATGTAAATGCTATAAAATCAACGTTTCCTTATAAGAATAATGCTTGCAACCGATAAAGTAATTTTTATTGAAAATTTTTAATTTAGTTTATTTCTTCAATTTTTTTTTTTATTATTGCACAGTTGTCCCATTCATTTGAGTGGGAAAATAGCATGAAGGAAAACTGCCATTTACTGATTGCTAATGTGTGTCTTGTCCTATGTTAAATCCTTCACCAAAGTGATCAAATTTTATCTTACTATACCATGTGAGGTCAATTCTTTTGCCTTTTTGGAAAGGAACAACATGCTCACAGAAAGCCTCTTCCCCTCTTAAAGGAGGTGGGTGCTATTTTCAAGTCCAGGAGAAGGATGGACTTTCAAAAATTACAAGGATATTGATCTAAAATGAAAGAAAAAAGTAGAATACATTTATTCCAAGACCATCATTACCAGGAGACACTTCTCCATGGGTCTTTGTGAGCAAGAGCCAAGGCCTTACAAAATTGTGTTCCTGACAATCTCTCGGAGACCTTTGTGTCATGAATTGTCTTGTACTGTTTAGTATGAGAATTCCAGTTCCACCATATATTTCATGTTCATTCTTACTGTTACTAATTCTCATTTTTGTGCTATAGTGTCTGATTAGGGTATGAAGTTATTTCATTACAACTTCCCCCTTATGATTAATCATTTCAATATCTTCCCATGTGCTTTATGGTAACTAAAATATCCTCTTTTGTAAAGTCTTTCATTTTTTGACATTTTTAAAGTAGATTTATATATATATATTTAATTTAATTTGTTGGGCTGGCACTGGTTAACAAAAGTATAGAAGTTTCAGGTGCACAATTCCACAACACATTTGTACTCTGTATTTTGTGTTCACCATCCCAAGTCAGGTCTCCTTTCATCACCAGTTATGCCCCATATCCCTTCCTCTACCTCCCCAGACTCACCATCCACTCAGCAATTCCAGTGCCGTTGTCTGTGTCTGAAATGGCTTTTTTAAAAGGTGTATTATGCATAAAAATCCTTCATCAGATGCATAAAAATATATTTTTTCTTTTCATGGATTTTTCTCTATTTTAATAATACACTTTAATGAGTGGAAGATAAAAAAATTAATGAAATCTACTTTATGAATCTTCGTCTTTTTGGCTTGTATTATTTGTGTTCTGGATTTTTAAAAATCCCTTTGATTCCTCTATACCATAAAGATATTCTCCCGAGTTGTTGCCTAGAATATTTGTGGTCTATCTTCCAACAGATTCGATTTGCTTTTGACACTTTTTTAAATATATAGTATAATTTATTTATAATCATTTTGATTTTTTTATTTATATATTTTTTCATGACAAAATTAGACTATAATTTCCTTTTTTAAAATATTCTTGATATATTTATGTGGAAATATCATGTACTCTTTTAGGAAGTGTTTCCCATTTTTTCTATATTATGAAACAGTTTCATATGAATTTAATGTTATTTTGTTTTGAATGTTTAGAGAACTTACAAGTGAAGTCATCTAAGGCTGGATTTTTTTTTTCTTGAAAAGCTTCTATACATTCAGATTAAATTTCTTTTTTAAATTGTTGTTCAAGTATAGTTTTCTGCCTTTACCCCCACCCCAGCCCAGTCCCCCAGCCCTTCCCACATCCCTTTGGTTTCCACCCCCCATTATATTTCTTTTTTTTTAATTTAATATATTTTATTGATTATCTTATTACAGTTGTCCCATTTCTCCCCCATCATTCCCCTCCACCCTGCACACCCCCTCCCACCCACATTCCCCCGCTTTAGTTCATGTCCATGTGTCATAAGTTCTTTAGCTTCTACATTTCCCACACTATTCTTGCCCTCCTCCTGTCTATTTTCTACCCACCATCTATGCTACTTATTCTCTGTGCCATTTTCCCCTCTCTCCTCCTCCCACTCCCCTGTTGCTAACCTTCCATATGATCTCCATTTCTGTGGTTCTGTTCCTGTTCTAGTTGTTGGCTTTTGTTTTAGGTGTGGTTGTTAATAGCTGTGAGTTTGCTGTCTTTTCACTGTCCTATTTTTATCTTCTTTTTCTTAGATAATCCCCTTTAACATTTCATATAATAAGGGCTTGGTGATGATTAACTCCTTTAACTTGACCTTATCTGAGAAGCACTTTATCTGCCCTTCCATTCTAAATGAAAGTTTTGCTGGATAGAGCAATCCTAGATGTAGGTCCTTGACTTTCAAGACTTGGGATACTTCTTTCCAGCCCCTTCTTGCCTGGAAGGTCTCTTTTGAGAAATCAGCTGACAGTCTGATGGGAACTCCTTTGTAGGTGACTGTCCCCTTATCCCTTCCTGCTTCTAGAATTCTCTCCTTCATTTTAATCTTGGCTAATGTAATTACGATGTGCCTTGCTGTGTTCCTCCTTGGGCCCAACTTCTTTGGGACTCTCTGAGCTTCCTGGACTTCCTGGTAGTCTATTTCCTTTGCCATATTGGGGAAGTTCTCCTTTATTATTTGTTTCAAAAAGTTTTCCACTTGTTCTTCTTCTTCCCCTTCTGGCGCCCCTATAATTTGGATGTTGGGACGTTTAAAGATGTCCCAGAGGTTCCTAAGCCTCTCCTCATTTTTTTGAATTCTTATTTCTTCCTTGCTTTCTGTTTGGTTGTTGGTTTCTTCCTTCTGGTCCACTCCGTCGAATTTAGTCCCAGTTTTCTTCCCATCACTATTGTTTCCCTGTGCATTTTCCTTCATTTCACTTAGTGTAGCCTTCATTTTTTCATCTAATTTGTAATCAAAATCAACCAATTCTGTGAGCATCCTGATCACCAGTACTTTGAACTGTGCATCTGATAGGTTGGCTATCTCTTCATGGCTTAGAGGAATTGGCTCTGGAGCTTTCATTTGTTCTCCGGTTTGAGCCATCTTTGGTGTTTTTGTTTGTTTGTTTGTTTATTTGTTTGCTTGTTTTGTTTTGGTTTTGGTCTGGTAGCAGCTGTTACATAGTGAGGAATGGAGCCTTAGGTGTTCCCCAGTGCCTGGCAGCCCAGTCACTGAGATGTGACACTGTATGTAGGGGCGGGGTCTGAGAGGGAACAGTGGCGCCTGTTCCACTCTCTCTTGGATCCCCGTCCCTTCTGCCACTTCCCCTTCACCTAGATTATCTGTGAGCGCGAATGTGGGACCACCTGGTCAGCCAGCCACCTTGTGAGGCCCCACTGGGTCTGCACAGTTGCCCCCCTGTGCCCAGGGTCCGCCAGCTGCTGCCTGTGCATCAGGGAACTGCCAGCCACTGCTGCCTGCGTTTCCTGGGTCCGCACCTTCACTTTTTCCTGCCTCACCTCCACTCCTCCTACCGGTCTGGACGAATGGTTGTTGGGCTTCCGTAGAGTTCAATTTACTATTAGTTCTGGTTGTTTTCTTGTTTCTAAATAGTTGTTGTCCTTAATTTTGGTTGTGAGAGAAGGCACAGTGTGTCCACCTACGCCTCCATCTTGGCCAGAAGTCCTATATTTCTTAAAAAATATATGATTCACACATTTGCTTCTTCTGTAAGTTTTTATGTGTTGGGTTTTTCAAAGAATTACTCATTATAAGTAAGTGTTCAATAAATTTATTCACAAAATTTTAAATAATATGCTCCTAGATCTTTTAAAATTATTATAAACATGCATAGCAGTGCCTACTTTTAATTTAATTTGGCAGTTTCTGTCTTGTTTCATTTTTTTCCTTAAATATATTGCTAGAGTTTTAGTAATTCTATTAATTTTGGTGGACACCATTCAGTATCACCCACATTCTTCTTCAGAAATTTAGGACAAATTCCCCTAGTTGACAGGGTTACTGCTGGAAGACAGAGCTAGTCTATCAATCACCAATGACAATTGCCTCCACAGTGGAGTACTGTTTTATCCAAAGTCACCAGTCTTTCCAGGAACTCCAGGAACAGTTTAATTCAATGAATCATCAGTACAAATGCATATAAATCCAGGCCTTCAAAACAATTGAGAACAATTTGCCAGGGCTATCTTAACCCCAGAGCTCCCCATGTGCTTAGCCTTGGCCTTCACTGGGGTGTATGAAATTCTAGTCTGAATGAAGAGGATCTAAGGGGTGATAACGTTTTTTATGTAGCAAAGAGCTTATCATATTTAAGCCTTTTCCTTACATACATGTAATAACAATAAAATAATATAAGGCTGCTTCTACAATAAACCACAAAAGCATAGAAGAAGAAATGGCACAAACTAAGTGAGGTAAAAATGGTAAAATAATTGCAGTAAATTGTAGAAGACAACATTGAAAGGCTCAGAGAAATAAGCATGTTGACAGGATTTTCCAAGGCTAGCAAATGCACCAGATGCCTTTGTTCCACAGGAGACTTAGATGATATATCTATCACTTACGAAAGCTACAGGAATGTGCTGCTGAAAGGGCCCAGACATCACTAAGAAGTTTTTATGGTATCTCAGCTCCATAGGCTAGAGTTTAGGGTAGGACATACCATCAGAGATTGGATTTTATTTACAGCAATGTAGTAATTATAATTATACAATTACTATAATTATATATGATATAATTATATGATATATAATTACATATGATATATAAGTATATATCATATATAATATATATCATTTTCTTATATATTATATATAACATATAATATATTATATATACTATATATTATAGTAATTATACTTATATATAATTACTATTATTATATAATTATATAGAGGAATATTAGTAACAGAGAGTATAGACTCCAAAATATAGAGGGTAAGATGTATCATTTAACTTGGAAACCAAGTGGGTCTCTCAAAGTAATCGTTATAGTAAATCTCTTCACAATCACTTGGCTTCTCTTTGGTATTTTCCTTTCTTTTTTTTCCTTTCTTTTTTTTTTTAAACTGGATATTTTCTACTGCCCATTGTCCAATTCACTTATTTACTCTTCTGTTTCTAATATTCTTTCAAACTTAAGTTCTAGTTTATAAATAGTAATTATTAAATTTTTCATTCTTAGAATTTGCACTTGATTCTACTTTCTAGTCAATCTTTCTTTTCACTGATTTTTTAAAATATTTTAATAAAGCTGTTTTATTTTTTACTTTATTGTTTTACTATTACAGATGATCCATTTTTTCCCCTTTGCCCACCCTCACATTTTGACCACTCCCACCTTTCCTCTGGCCATCACCACACTGTTGTCTGTGGTATATATATATATATATATATATATATATATATATATATATACACATATATATATATATACTGATTTTTCAGTAATCCTTTCACTTTCCTTCACAGTGTCTCCTTTGCTTCCCCTCAGATAACTGTCTCTCTGTCCATATATCTATGCCTCTGGTCTTATTTTTTGCCAAGTTATGTTCATTAGATTCTACATATAAGAGAGATCATATAGTATCTCTCTTTCAATGACTGGCTTATTTCACTTAACATAATGCCCTCCAGGTCCATCCATGCTGTCACAAAAGGTGTGAGTTTCTTCTTTTTATGGCTGTGTAGCATTCCATTGTGTAAATGTATCACAGCTATTTTTATTCACTCATCTACTGATGGACAGTTGAACTGATTCCAATTTGGCTATTGTAAATAACACTTAAAATCTGTGTCTTCTAACTTTTTTATATGAATGTTTCTGATATGTTTCTATTGCATCTTTTCTCCTATTAAATTTTGGTAATAAGATCCTGTTTCTCATCATGACTAAACAAATTCAAGATTGATTTTGGTATATAAAAATGTAGAATTTTTAGGGAGTATCATGTTTTTCTTTAATTTTTCCCTGGAAGACAATTAAATTAAAGACAGATAAGTTTAATAGGATCAAGACTGGATTTCACACTTTGGAAGAGTCATTTCTAGTTGGCTTTCATTCTTAGGACATGGAATTTTAGTGGTAACATGGGAAAGTTTGTTTTTACTTGAACCCTAATCCTTGGCATGCCTTTATTTCAATGTCTTGACTTCCTATAGGACTGCCAAAAATTAGGCTTAGTTTTTTAGCAACTTACCAGTTGGTTTCTATATTGTTTCTGCCTTTAATTTGATAATTGGTAGCTTAGATCTTAGCAAAAAAATTTGAAAACCAATACATTCATAATATCTGAGCATTTCTCTGAGGTCTCTTATTTTCAAGGATTTAATCTCTTGAATCCTGAATAACTCAGTAGCCCTGATGGGAGCATTTTCCCATTTTCTCTAGTGAGATGACTACAATTTTTAGGCTGCTGATTGTTTGTGTGTTTTTGTTGTTTTTCTCTCGGTCAGACCTCTGTTCCACAAATTATGAACTGGAAAATGCCTTCATGGAAGTAGAAAAGGAAACAGTGGTAAAAATAGAGCTCAGTTAAATGAATTTATTTTATCTCCAAGATATTTGCCCCTAAAGCCATTAAAGCCTTAGTATATCTGCAAAATCTTTCCAGTATTTATAGTTCTTCAATGTGGAAAAACTTTATCATAGAAGAGATAACCTTAAAATCCAAATTTTCTCAAATGTCAATCTTTCTTTATATTTCTTCCATCCCCAGGAATAATTCCTTTCTCACTTCCTTACAATTTTCATGAATACAGATGTATAGTTTCCCACATTTCTTCAAAATGGTAATATATCTCTACCCAGTTTTTCTCCTATTCAATCTCTATGCACCATATAATTTTTGCGGAGAGGGTATACATCTTATACATCCTGACATTGAATATGCCTTTTACCTCATGCTTGACTAAACATTGCCAGTGTTGAAGAACAGAAGATGTTTTGTTTAAGAGAATATATTTATATCTCTGATATATTTTATACTTATAACTATATTATAGATGATAAAATTAGAATGTCATGAGCTGTTTAATTTTTTCTGCCTAGTTATTCTCTAGAATAACTCAAAAGGATTAGTCTATTAAAGAAAACTAAATAAAAACTGAATAAGACAGTACCTTTCAAGTTTTAGTGATTCTGTTTATGATCTTTAACAATGTCAAATTTTAAGAAAAAAAGTTTGTGTCATATATTAATCACATCAAGGGTTGAATATTTTCATTGTAATCATATCAGTGAATTAGAAATTGAAAACCCTATTTACAAATACGATAATTCATTTTAATCAGATCAACTTAACATCTTAAAATATATGATTATACATTTAAGTATAAATATTTACATTTTTTCTCTTTAAACAATTGACAGAAAAGTACTTTTTTGAAATATGAAGTTTTCTTCTCTTATACATTGCTACATAATAAATGTGTTAAGTAAAATGAAAGCATATGTCTTTCCTCTTCTTGGTAATTTTTCCCTAAGACATTACTGTAGATACATAGATAATTTTGACTTATTTAAAGAAAATAAAGATCAATAATTGTCATTCTTGTGTTTTTGGTATTTTCTATTTTATTATTCCATTTATAATTAATATGGAAAATAATGTTAGTTATAGCAATATTATGAAAGACCCACTTAAAGTAAAATTATATCTTTCACCTAATAGATTGCTGTATTTGATATTGTGCCATATCTTCCTTGATTCCATTAATAACGAATTATCATAGGATTCCCTAAACCATAGATTACTGTATATTTCTCAAGAGTTACAAAAACGAACTACTGAATACTATTAATAACAGAAGTATAAGTGAATGGGCTGCAGGATTTATGAAAGCAGTGTGGGTCAGAGGAAGCTGGTGTAAGTTGTTATTAGATCTGCTGGAAAGTCTACATTACAAGAAAGTAGAAACTACGTGTAAAAAGAAAATATAGTGTGAAGAAAATTCATGTAAAATATAAAAAGTAAAGATGACACATTGTGTCTATGCCTAAAATAAGGCAGAAGGTGGATAGGAGCAAGAAAAGAAGTTTTATAGGAGAAAAATCAATCTCTAAATCTTCTTCAGCTCTCATAAACTTCCCCTTTCTCAAGGTTATATGTGATTATTTTATGTTCTAAAATAATCTATATAAAATGTTCTAGCTTTAAATATAACATCAATTTAATGGTTCTATTCAAATAAATATATGTGAGGATTTATGTGTTGAGATGCTGATAATGTTTGTGTCTTTTCCTAACTCTCCCTGTTGAGAGGGATGTTTACATATTAATATATCATAGTGATTAATGACTAAATTTTTATTGTCTGAAGAATCTGTGACTGCTTTGTGAAACAAGGAGTCATGTTGCTTAAAAGAGTTTCTGTATAAAGTATTCAGACATTAATAATACCTATCAGTAGCACCTAATATAAATATTTCTTTATAGTTACTATAAGCCATTATACTAAAAAGTAATAAAATTCAGAATACATGGATTGTTATAAGACATTTATTCATTTTTCTATAATTTTGGGAATTTTTTCTCTTTTATGTCTTTAAAAAACATTGTCTTTTTTTCTCTAGCACTTGGCTATTGTAAATTGTGCTGCTATGAACATAGGGGTGCATAGCTTCTTTTGAATTGATGTTTCAGGATTCATAGGGTATAATCCCAGTGGTGGAATTGCTGGGTCAAAAGGCAGTTCCATTTTTAGTTTTCTGAGGAAATTCCATACTGTTTTCCATAGAGGCTGCACCAGTCTGCATTCCCACCAACAGTGTACTAGGGTCCCCTTTTCTCTGCATCCTTTCCAATACTTGTTTGTTGATTTGTTTATGATGGCTATTCTGACCTATGTGAAGTGGTATCTCATTTTGGTTTTAATCTGCATGTCTCTAATGGTTAATGATGCTGAGTATCCTTTCATACGTCTCTGGGCCCTCTGTATGTCCTCCTTGGAAAAGTGTCTGTTCAGGTCCTTTGCCTATTTTTTAATTGGGTTATTTGTCTTCCTGGAGTGGAGTCATGTGAGCTCTTTATATTTTTTGGAGATCAAACCTTTGTTCATGATATCATTTGTAAATATATTTTCCCATACAGTTGGTTCTCTTTTCATTTTAATGCTGTTTTATTTATCCATGTAGAAGCTTTTGTTTTGATGAAGTTGCATTTGTTTATTCTTTCCTTTATGTCCCTTGCTCTAGGGGACATATCAGTGAAAATATTGCTGTGTGGAATGTCTGAGATTTTCCTGCCTATGTGTTCCTCTAGGATTTTCATGGTATCACAACTTATATTTAAGTCTTTTATTCTCCTTGCTTTTATTTTTGTGTGTGGTGTAATTTAGTGATTGAGTTTCATTTTTTGCATGTAACCGTGCAGAACACCCAACACCGTTTTTTGAAGAGGCTGTTTTTACTCCATTTTATGCTCTTCCCCCTTCATCAAATATTAATTGACCATAGAGACTTGGGTTTATTTCTGGGTTCTTTGTTCTGTTCTATTGATCTACATGTTTGTTTTTATGCCAGTACCATACTCTTTTGATTACAGTACCCTTGTAATACAGTTTTACATCACAATACCCTCCTACTTTCTTCTTCTTTCTCTAAGTGCCCATCTGTAAATGAGTGGATCAAAAACTGTTGTATTTTTACACAATGGAATACTACATAGCCAGAAGAAAGAAGTAGCTCCTATACTTTGTGATAGCATGGATGGCACCTGGAGAACATTATGCTAAGTGAAATAATCCAGGCAGTGAAAGACAAATACTATATTATCTCACATATAAGTGGAATGTAATCAAAAAAACAAACAAGCAAGTAAAATACAACCAGAGACATTGAAATAAAGAACAAACTGACAGTAATCAGAGAGGCGGGGGGAGGGATAATGGGGATAATAAGGGGAGGGCTATGAAGAAACATATATAAAGGACACATGGACAAAGACAAAGGGGTTAGGTTCAAGGGTGGAAGGTGGTTATGGGTAGGGCTGGGGGCGTGGTGGGATGAAAATGGAGACAACTGTACTTGAACAACAATAGAAAAGTTTTTTATTACAAAACGTAATACTTCGAGTAAAAGGATCAACAAGGAAAATCTGTACATCTACTTCTCCATCCCCAGACAACAGAGTTAATATCTTGGTGTATTTTTGTTGAGTCTTTTTTTAATTTAATCTTTGTTATGTTTTTTCATTATCATTTAGTTCCCTTATACTTCCCTCGCCACAGCAGTCACTACACTGCTGTCCATTTCCATGAGTCCTTTTTCCTTTATGTTCAAGACTTTCACCCCCTAACCTCCCCCATCCTCTAGTTCTCATCTGTTCTCTATCTATGACTCTGTCTTTTTTGTTAGTTCAATTTGTTCATTAGGTTCTACATATTAGTAAAATCATATGGTGTTTGTCTTTCTCTGACTGGTTTATTTCATCTAGCATAATGTTCTCCAGGTCCATCCATACTGTATTAAAAGGTAATTTTTTTTATATAGCTGAGTAGAATTCCATTGTGTAAAGGTCCCATAGTTGTTTTATCCATTCATCTACTGATGGGAAGCTGGGCTGCTGCCATATTTTGGTGATTGTAAATAAAGCTACAATGCAAACAGGTGTGTTTATGTTCTTTAGAATTAGTGTTTTCGGTTCCTTTGGATATATTCCCAGAAGGGTAGTCACTGGGTCAAAAAACAGATCCATTTTTAATTTTTGAGGTATCTCCACACTGATTTCCACAGTGGCTACACCATTCTGCAATCCTGCCAGCAGTGCAAAAGGATTCTCCTTTCTTCACATCCTCACCAGCACTTGTTTTTGGATTTATTGATTTTAGTCATTCTGACAGGTGTGAGATAGTATCTCATTGTGGTTTGTATTTGCATTTCTCTGATGGTTAGAGACTTTGAGCATTTTTCCTATGTCTATGGTCCATCTCTATGTCCTGTTTGGAGAAGTGTCCATGCAGGTCCAGTGCCCATTTGTTAATTGGGTTGTTTGATTTTTGGTGTTGAGGTTTGTAAATGTTGCATAAACTTTGGGTATTAAATCCTTATCAAATGTATCAGCAAATATGTTCTTCCATTCTGCGGGTTGTCTTTTTATTCTGTTGATGATTTCCTTTGCTGGGAAAACATTTTTAGTTTGATAAAGCCTCAATTGTTTATTTTTATTTTGATTCCCTTGCCTAGAGAGATATATCCAATAAAAAATTTCTATCCAATATCCAATAAAATATTTCTATGAAAAATATCTGAGATTTCACTGCTTATGTTTTATTCTAGGATTTTTATAGTTTCGGGTCTAATATTTTAGTCTTTGATCCATTTTGAATTTATTCTTGCATGTGGTGTACGAAGGTGGTCTGGTTTTATTTTTCTGCACCTATCTGTCCAATTTTACCAACATCATTTATTGAATAAACTATTGTCAGCCCATTGTATGCATTTGCTTCCTCTATTGAATATTAATTAACTATAACGGTGTGGGTTTATTTCTGGGCTCTGTATTCTGTGCCACTAATCTATGTTCTGTTTTTATACCAGTACCATGGTGCTTTGATTACTATGGCCATGTAGTATAATTTGACATAAGGTAACATGATTCCACCAAGTTTGTTCTCCTCTCTCAGTTGCTATGTGGGGCCTTTTGTGGTTCCATATAAATTTTTAAAATATTTGTTCTAATTCTGTGAAATATGTCTTTGGAATCTTAATAAAAATTGCATTGAATCCATAGGTAGATTTGGGTAGTATTGACATTTTAATTATGTTAATTCTTCCTATTCATGAATATAGTATGTTCTTCCACTTATCTGTATCTTCTTCAATTTCTTTCTTCAGTGTCTTATAATTTTCCAAGTACAGGTCTTTACATCTTTGATTATGTTTATTCCTAAATATTTTATTCTTTTTGAAGCAACTGTGAATAGGATTGTTTTCTTAATTTCCCTTTCTTTTAGTTATTGGCATATAAAAATACAAATGATTTCTGAATATTAACTTTATATCCCACTACTTTGCTGAATTCATTTATCAATTTTAGAAGTTTTTTAATGGAATCTTTGGGTTTCTCTATGTACATACAGTATCATGGCATCTGCATATAAGACAGTTTTACTTATTTTTTTCCAATTTGGATGCCTTTTATTTCTTCTTCTTGTCTGATTGCTGTGGCTAGGACTTCCAGTATTATATTGAATAAGAGAGATAAAAGCAGACATCCCTGTCTTATTTCTGATCTTAAGAAGAACACTTGTAGTTTTTGCCCATGGAGTATTATGCTGGCAGTGGGTTTGTCATAGATGGCCTTTATTATGTTCTGGTATGTTGTCTCTATTCACACTTTGCTAAGAATTTTTATAATAAATGAGTGTTGGATTTTATCAAAAGCTTTTTTTGCATCTATTGATAGAATCACGTGGTTTTTATGTTTTATTTTGTTTAAATGCTATGTCATATTTATTGATTTGTAAATCTTGCACCAACCTTGCATTTCCAGAATAAATCCCAGTTGATCACGGCGTATTACCTTTCTGATGTATCATTGAATTTGGTTTGCTAATATTTTGTTGTAGGTTTTAGCATCCCTGTTCATCAGGGATATTGACCTATAATTTCTTTTTTTTATAGTGCATTTTTCTGGTTTTGGAATTAGGATAATGCTGGCCTCATGAAATGAGTTTGGGAGCTTCCCTCCTACTGATTTCATAAAATAGTTTGGGAAGGAGAGGCATTATTTCTTTTCAGAGTGTTTAGTAAAATTCACCTCTGAAGCCATCTGGCCTAGGGCTTTTGTTTGTTGGAAGTTTTTTGGTTACTGTTTCAATTTCATTAAGGCAATCTGTCTATTCAGATTCTCTGATTGTTCCTGATTTATTTTTCAAAGATTGTATGTTTGTAGGAATTTATCCATTTGCTCAGGTTGTCCAATTTGTTGGCATATAATTGTTCATAATAGTTTCTTACAATCCTTTATATTTCTTTGATGTTGGTTGTTATTTCTCCTCTTTCATTTCTGATTTTATTTTTTGGGTTCTTTCTCTTTTTTCTTGATGAGGATGGTTAAAATTGTATCAATCTTGTTTATTTTTTCAAAGAATCAGCTCTTTCAAAGAAAACATTCATCAATCTTTTGTATGATTTTTAGATTCTATTCCATTTATTTCTGCTCTAATATCAATCATTTCCTTCCTTCTACTCATATTGGGCTCTTTTTTCTTCTTTTTCAAGTTCCTTTAAGTGTGCAGTTAGAAGTGTTAAGTGTGAAGTTTATTTGAGGTTTTTCTGTTTTTTGTTTTTGTTTTTATTTTTAGATAACCCTGTAATTCTATGGATTTCTTTCTTAGGATCGTTTTCCCAATGTCCCACAGATTTTGGATTGTTATGCCCTCATTTTATTTGTTTTAAAGTATCTTATATTTTTCCTTGATATTGTTGTTGATCCATTCATAGTTTAATTAAATGTATTTAGTTTTGATGCTTTTATTTGTTTTTCAGTTTTCTTCTCATTGTTGATTTCTAGTTTCATAACATTGTGATCAGAGAAGGTGCTTGACATGATTTCCATTTTCTTAAATTCAGCAAGATTTGTTTTGTTTCTTAGCATGTAGTTTATCTTAGAAAACATTCCATGTGTACCTTAAATGTGTGTATATTCTGCTTTTTGGGGGTGAAATTTCTAAATATATCAATTAAATCCACTTGATATAGTGTGTAGAAATGAGTTTCAGTAAGTAAATTGACATCTTTGTTGATTACATCTGAATACTGTCACCAAAAAACAGTCAGTCAGAGCATCAGAGGAGTCTCTGACAATTGACCATGATGGTGGCATGGATAGGTTCTTACTTACACTGAATTTGGTGAAAACTAATATGAAAGATAGAGCCTGACCACATGCTAAAAGCTAGAAAGATGAGTGGGTAGGGCCTGAAAATGCCAAAAGCTAGGATGATGAATGGATAGTGCAACAAATGTTAGAAAGATAATGGATTAGGAAAAAAAGAAAAACTCTCCCTGCCCCATCTCTATAAGAATTATGGGCGTGAGCAGGAAGATTGAGAAAGTCTTTAAATCGGGAGTCCGCCATTCTCCCAGCTTGTGTGGCATCTGAATAAACATCTTCCCTTTTTGTACCAACACATGCTTCATGGGTTTGATTTTTGTGGTGACAGTTAGCTCAACCTTTTGTTGTTGTTCAGTAACAGTTTTGGCAAACCCAGATGCAATCATGTGAACCTCACTAAGTCAAGTGTTCTTAGACTCAGTTCCCAGCTGCCTCTGGCAAGTCACCCTAAGAGAGGGACTGAGGATTTTCCTGTCTTAAGGAATTTCTCTACACTCCTGCTCCAGGTATCAACCACCTGGAATACCTAGCTGGGGAAAGTAATAGAGTCTGGGAAGGAAAAGGACTATAAGACTGGTTGAGGGCCAAACTGGAATGCACAGCAGGAGTCCTCGATCTCTACATTTAGTTTTTCCCACCACTGGGGTCTGGTTAGGACCATTGGGGCCTTAATGCCACTGTGTCCTGGTTATGACCATTTGGGCTTTAGTGCCACTAGCATCTGGTTAGAACAGCTTATGGTATCACTTGGCAGGAGATAAAGCACTAAGACTTGCTAGTGAGTATTCATTAGGAATAATGGAACTGTGGATTGAAGTTCTGTTTATTTGTTCTCATTTTCTCTGTGGTCTGGTCATGATTATGGTTTTGGGTTTGTACTTTCATGCCATCAGTGGTTGTTCTGTTTTAACTCCTGAACGGAACCCACTGGGCTGAATTTTACAAGATTGGTCCATGTACAGCTATTATCCAATGTCTAAGAAGGAATTGGTTTTCTATTGTAACACTGCTTGTCTTGTGTATACTTTAGACTATGGGGGAAAATAGCTCCTAAATCACCACATCATCATGCAATAGGAATTATTCTGCCAGTGGCCAGGAAATTGGGATAAATCCCTTATGTCCAAGTATTTATATCTTTACAAAATAAGGAATCAGCAAGGAAAGAGAACCTCTTAATGATGATAGTAAAACACAGGAAGAAAAGGAAAATGAGAAAATGTGTCTCTTTAATGCCCTTAACCCAGGGAATGCTGGATTAGCAGAAAAAAACTAACCACATCCCCACTCCCCTGCTAGATACCCCTGAGAAAGGGCACCTTAGGGCAATAGTTCTCCCTCTGTCTGATGAAGAAATAGTCTCCCCCTCAAAGACCTCATAGGGTACCCCATTTGGCCAGGCAGCACTCTTATCAGCAGCAAGACAATTCCCTTTGAGGCCATACCCTATAGGGAAAATGAACCAGGAAGACCCATTCTCTATTTTTCACTTCAAGTTTACTAAACTGGAAGAATTCAATCCCCCCAATATAGGGAGGATCCTCAGAAAATGACAGATACCACCTCCATTTTAGCTATTTGCCATTGAAAGTGGGCAGATTTACAGGCTCTCATTAACATCCTGCTAACAGCAGATGAAAGCTGGTGAGTTTTAAATAAGGCTAAAGACAAGGCTCATTGCCTCCATTGAGAGAATCCCAATGGAAAACCCAACCCAGCTGGGGTGATTCCCTTGAGAAATCCCAACTGGGAAACAAATAGCAGGTACCTAACCTTCCTAGAACATTACAGAAGGTGCATATTGGAAGGGCTTAAAGAAGGGGGTGCCTAAACAAAAGATCCTGATTATGATATAGGCCATTTAACAAAAAACACATTTTTTTCTGAATTTTTAGAAAGGGTCTATCATGCCTATGAAAAGCACACTGATGCTGACCCACAGGCACAGAAAAATGTCTGGATGGTGAACATGACTTTTATTGGCCAATGTGCCCCAGATATCAGGGAAAAAGTTCCAATGTTTAGATGGGTTATTGGGAATGAAACCCTCCCAGCTGGTAGACATAGCCATTAAAGTTTACCATGCCCAGGAAACAAGAAAATTAAAGGCAATCATTATCTTAGAAGTAGTGTGGGGAAACCAGAAGTAGAAGCCGGACTTGAAAGAAAAAGACCCACTAGTTGCCAATCAATGTGCCTGTTGCAAACAGGAAGTCCATTGGAGTAAGTAGTGCTCAGAACTCAGAAAGAAAAATTAAAGAACAAAAACCACTGCTGAGAAATGCTAAAAAGAAAAGATGAGTCTGATGATAAATGAAGAGGTCCAGAAGCCCCTTTCAACATCTCCCTACCTATTACTATTTTCACAAAGTGCCTCAGGTGCAGTTGACACTGGGGAACAAGATAATTAATCTCCTTGTAGATATGAGAGCTACATATTCAGTGCTAAATACAAACCTAACCAAGAAAAGTTCAGCTGCAGTATCAGTTACTGGAATGACCATACAATTAAAAAAAAATAATAAAACAACAACAACAACAACAAAAACAGGCATTCTTTCAATATCTAGAATGCCAGCTTGGGGATCAAAAACATATACATAGTTTTCTCTACATGCCAGATTTCCCCATTCCATTGTTAGGCTGTGATTTACTTTGTAAATTGCATGCACAAATAACTTTTTCTTCTCTGAAGCAGCAATCATGTGTAGAAGTTCCACTGGAACATGCTACTCAACCCCAGGCACTCCTGACTTACCTGGAAGAACGGAGGGGTGAACTCTTTCTACCTGAGTTCTATTAGCAAGTCAATCAAACCATTTGGCCCAAAGGAACCCCAAGTAGAGTGCTTAACGTACAATCTGTAAAAATTAACCTAAAAGAGAGGTTGCAGATCCCACAGAAGAAACGATACCCTTTAACAAGGAAGCTTTACAAGGAATTCAACTAGTGTTGCTGAAGTTCTTAAAATCAGGAATAATTTGGGCATTGCAGTTTCCCAGTAACACTCCCATTTTGCCAGTCAAAAAGCCTCACTCTGATGAATATTGATTTGGACAGGATCTTAGGGCCATAAATGACATTACCCAGACATTCATCCTACAGTGCCAAACTTTTATACTTTATTGAGCGTGGTGCCTGGGGATAGCAAATGGTTTTCCGTCCTAGGCTTTAAGGATGCCTTTTTCTGCATCCCAATAAATGAACAGGCTCAACTATTATTTGCCTTTGAATGGCAGGACCCAGAGACCAAAGCCACACTCCAATACTGTTAGACTTTGTTCATACACGGACTTAAGAATTTCCTGACTATATATGGGGAAATGTTAGCAAGCAACTTAAGGGATATTCAATTGAAACTGGAAGCTCTTATATAATATGTAGATGACCTAGTGATAAATTACAATACTTACAAGAACTGTTTGCCCAACACCATCACAGTCATGAATAATTTGGCAAATACAGGATGTAAAGTATTGCCTCAAAGGCACAAATTTGCAAACAGGAGGAGGCATATCTCAGATTCCAACTGAAACGGGGCACTAGGAGCTTAATGGCTGATCAAAAACAAGCCATTGCTACAATGAAAATACAGAGAACTGAAGGCAGCTTCATGGATTCTTCTTAGGGATTACAGGGTTCTGCCAAATTTGGATTCCAAACGTTGGATTTACAGCAAAATCATTGTATAATTCTTTGAAAGGACTAAACTCTGAACCTTTTGAATGGACAAAAGACTGTCAGGCAGCATTTGCAAACTTGAAGGAAAAACTAGTTTTGGATTGCCCAATTTATAGAAGTTACTTTCAAACTATACATTCGTTAAAGGCAAGGAATCCAATGGAGGTTACTAACCCAGCCTCTGGGAGGGTGGGAGTTGAAATACTCCTCAACTGAACCATCTCTCTCAAAGAAATTGAATCACATGACAAGGAGATGGCTGCCATGCCTCTGGGCAGTAGGAGCTACCTGTGATATCTTATAGGAAGCAGAAAAACTTACTCTGAGCATATCTACTATTGTATTTGTAGCACACCAGGTCCTAACTACATTGGAACAAAAAGGAATGTATTGGCTGATGGCAGGACACATGGGAAAATATCATTCCATTTTATTACACAACTGAAATGTTACCTTACAGACTACCACTACTTTAAACCTGGTCTCCCTACTCTTGGACTCAGAGAGAGGTTAAGTCCTGCAGCATGATTGTTTGGAAATCATTGATCAAGTTTATTTCAGCAGACTGGATCTATTAGACCAGCCACTGATAGAACATGACTGGGAATTATATATAGACAGGAGCAGCTTCATGGAGAATGGCCAACAATAAGTCAGGTACAGATTAGGCATCACAGACAAGGAAATAATCTCAGCACAAAAGGCTGAACTGATAGCCCTCATCCGAGCCTTAGAATTAGCCCAAGGAAAGAATGTTAACACATACAATTACTCTAAATATGCCTTCATGGTAGCTCACACCCATAGGATACTATGAAAAGAAAGAGGGCTCTTAACCTTGGGAAATAAGGACATCAAACATGCCAAAGAGATTTTAAAATTGCTAGTGTCAGTGAATCTATTGAACCAGATTACCACAATGCACTGCCCAGGACACCAGAGGAATGGTTACCAAACAAGCCAGGAAATCCAAACTGCCAATAAAGCAGCAAGGCAAGCCACCTGAAGACTACCACTTCTTGGGGCCTTGATTCCCCACCCAGACTTGTCATAAATTAAACCTCATTACACAGAATGAGATGAGGGATTCTCTAACACTGACTCTAATTCTATATAGAATATCAACACACTTGGTCTGATTTCACTCCCTGAAGCTCTAGGGTACCCCATTGTGGGGGGGCTCCGCCCACAGAGCCCCATCCCTCCATCACGGATGAAAGTAAAAATACCGTAAGATCTCACCTTTAACAGGAAGCTAATCAAAAAAACAAACAAACAAGCAAAATATAACCAAAGACATTGAAATTGAGAACAGGCTGACAGTCACCAGAGGGGAGAGGGGAGGGAATTTCAGGGGAAAAGGGGAAGGATTTACAGGAACAAGTATAAAAGACACCTGGACAAAAACTAGGGAGGGTGGAAATGGGAGAGAAGTGGGGAGGGCTCGGGCAGTGGCCCGGGATGGGAGTAAAAGACAGAAAACTGTACAAAAACAACAATTAAAATAAAGAAAAAAAAAAGTAAAACTACCAAGATATGATCTGCTTGGGAAGGAGAGGTGTCAAATTCTCAAAGAAGAATGACTCAGAGCCCCTTCCTCACTAGGCTTTTATTGGGTTCAAATACACAGGAATACAGGTATGTCAGGCGGCAAGGATCAAATAATGGTTAACATTTCAAAAAAATCTGAGGGCTTAATCTGAGTCAGTGTCCATCAGGGAAGGGGGTTGCAAAACTTTGGGAGACACACCCATTTCCTCCTTGGACCCTGATCATTTAAATGAGAGCACTCCTAGCAAACAAAGCAGGTTTCACAGGACTTTACAAATTCTTTTTTATGCCTGATCACCTGGGGAACCGCTCTGGCTGGCATATGGCTGCACCACCCACAGTCATAGTTTCAGGCTTTAAGCAGATTAGGCTCAGGAAGCAAGAGATAAGGAAGACATCTCCCAGACAGAAATGGGGACTCTGGCTATGCCAGAATAGCTGGGGGGCGAGTGTCCATCACCCCCTCTTTTCTGCAGCCCCTGGAGTCATTCCATAAGGGCCTCCCAAGTGGTCGTGTCTGGCTTAGGTTGCCCCTCCCATGAGGAGTCTTACCCATCATTGACTAACGGACCAAGCATTGGGGCCAGAGATGGATGAGGCAGAATCGGCGCTCCTGCCAGGGAGATAAGCTTTGTCTCCTTAGTAGCTCACATCCTCTTGACAGAACAGACCCAGATGAAGAGGGTCCCTTGGCTCTTACTCAGCCCACCATGGGGTGAGGATTACAACTGAAACCAGGCTGAACGATCCACAACACCCATCCTCAAACACCTACCTGAAGGGACCCATTATGGAGGGCATATTTTAATACACCTCATTAGACCACACTTGAAAGACCCTCATCTGCAAACGACCATCCAGAGGATTATCTAAGCCTATCGGTTAAGTCCTGAGATTGAGCATGTCCCAACTGAAAAGAAAGTACAGTGTAAAAGGGTATGCCCATTTCAAGACTGGAAAGTTGACTTTATACAGATGCCTATAACCAGAGGAACTTTAAATTTTTATTAATTTTTATGAACACTTTTCTGGAAGGATAGAGGCATAGACCAGTAGAACTGAGAATGCAAATGAACAAGCAAGACTTTACTTAAAGAAATAAGCCCTAGGTTTGAACTTCTTCTCAGCATTCAAAGAGACAATAGACCATCATTCACTTCAGGAATCAGGTAGTAAATACTCAATGGGAACTTCACACATCTTGGAAAGCTATCTACAGGAAAGACTGAGAAAATGAACCACACAATAAAGAAGACCCTAATGAAAGTATGCCAGGAAACACATTTGAAATGGGATCAGGCACTCCCTATTGCTTTGTTCCAGATTAGGGTAGCACCCTGAAGTGGGCTTAAATTAAGCCCTTTTGAAATAGTTTATGGAATACCCATCCAAGTTTCTGCTTTAGGAACATCCCCTTTTGATTTAAAACATGAATAAAAAATTAAACAGTATGTACATCAAGAGGAAACACTAACAATTTTGGACAATTTTGATCTTTGTAGGTCCATCTTCCTGTCTGATGAGACCTTACACTGAGTCCAGCCAAGAGGCTGAGTTATGGTAAAGACCTAGAAGATTCAAGGTCCTGAGCAGCAGATAGCTGAGCAATGGAAAGTTCCCTATAACATCCTACTGACCATATGCTCTTCCCAGAAGCTCACAGGAATCAAGCCTTGGAGTCCCCACACATGGCTAAAGCAGGAGCCACCTGAGGGGAAATTGGATCTTGCTGCTGCTGTTATTGGTACTACAAGGGAAATCTGGACCTGCACTCCTGAAGGATTTTAAAATTTGTTCTTTGAAAAAGAACAGCATCTCCCAGAGCTAAATAACAATATTACATTTTATATTTTATTTTATTTTATTTCTTTATGTTTCATCATTTCCCAGACATTGGCTTCCTCAGCAAATATGTTCAGCTGTGGGGAGTCGCCACCAAAAGCTCTGATTATGAGGATCCTTTAGTTTCTTTAATTTCTGACCCCCTACTAAACACTCGATTGTCTGCACAATAGGTCTCAGGTTCAAAGCCCATCTGCAAGATGACCTCTTGAAACAGGAAGAATTCCACCATCTTTGCTTGTTTAGTAGTGCCTTCCTTGAGACATTAATAATGCGACTTTCAGAAGACAGCAATTTACCTCCTTCACATAAAGGTTTCCCTCTATTCCTGACCCCCTTCCTTTGTTAGATAGTAAAAATTTCTGTACCTGGACATAAATAAAACCACTACTTTTTCTAGCAAGAAGCAACTACAAAAGAATTAAATCTAGGTTCATTTACCCTTGTAAAATTACAAGAGTAGAGAACTTTGAAGGGGGGAACTATTACCATAAAAAAGTCAGTTACAGTGCCAGAGGAGCCTCCACCCATTGGCCAAATGGCTCTGAGTGCGCAAAATCTAGAAATATGAATGGATATGGCCTGAATGTGCCAAAAGCTAGAAAGATAATTGGATTAGGAAAAAGCCCACCCATCCCTATTCCCATTTGAACTGAGGACTTCAGCAGGAAGATTGAGATGGTCTTTGAGACCGGTGGGAGTCCACCATTCTTCCTAGGTTGTGCAGCGCCTGAATAAAGCTTTCCTCTTTTTCACCAACTGTCTCACGCGTTTAGCTTTCTTTTCTTTTTTTTTTTTTTTGACAATAGGCGGCCAAACCTTGCTTGTTTGTTTCTTTGTTTTTTTGGCAACAACACCACCTGATCCTTGGCTTTCTTGGGAAGACTTGTTACTTGCTTGACAAAAAGACAAGTTTAAATTTTAATGCTTTGATGAAATGCTATTATATCATTTCCAACCAACACTAAGGTCAACAGCTTTGGCAGCTTTCTACAAAGGTCCACTTGTGACTTTTGTAAGAACCTCACAGTAACACTATTGGCTGTGTTTTGTGACTAATATAAAGTTAGCCAACACTATATTCTCCAAGACTATATTACCTTTTATATGCATTAACTTTCTCATTTCTGTTACTGATCAATGAAGTAATTATATACACCAAATGTCTCAGGTTATCAAAGATTACAAAACATAAATATGTATATTTATTAATAAAATAATCACCTAGTACTTTTTATAGATGTAGTAATGTACGAGGAAAAATAGACAAAAAAAGAACTAGTCTAAAAAACCTTTGCTTAAAATGGTATAAAGTTTTGAATATTTTGATAGGAAAACTTGAATATATAACTGCCTCTTTCAAAGTGTGTGAAAGTTCCTAGTTATTTATGAATATTTGAAGTTATTTTCTTCATTCCTTGTTAATTGCTTGTGACAGCCAAGAGTTAAAATATGGGTATCCTATTATATAATTTAGGAGAACAGCTGCAACACAGTCTGCTTCTGCTGAAGCTCTTGACAATGTGTCTCCTAATGCTCTAAAAAGAGCTTCTCCCTGCATGGCTGTTACTTCACACTCTCAAGTTCCAATTGGCCTACTGAAATATTGAAGTGCCACATTAAGAAAAATCCATTTCCACCTATTGTAAAGAGATAGTAAGACAAATGTAAGTGAGGAAAGAAAAACAAAATAATTGCTGATAGCATGACTGTCCTGGTTTCTTGAGAACACATCACAAAAATTTAAATTTTTGAAGAAATTTTTGTCAATTCTGTTCATATGGAAAATTGATCCAGGAAAATTGTTCAAGTTAGTCAATGAAAGAATTATAGAAAAGTCAAAATAAGTATTGGAATGATGAATCAGGTAAAAAGTAAATTTAACTCTAGTATAACTAGTAATTCCTCTGCTGTCAGGTTGGCCAAAAAGTTCATTTGTTTTCCAGAAGATGGCTCAAACAGCACTTAGTTGTCTTTAATTGTATGAGAAACAATTTTGTTAGATTATATTGAAAGAGCTGATGCTATCAGCGTGCATTTAAAAAGACATATCAAAATTGGTATAATTTTGTGTACCCATCTTAATATTGAAGATGGAAGAAAATAAGAAACTTTTGGCATATTATGTTTTGTTATTTCAAGAAAGGCAAAAATGCAACTGAAACACAAAAAAATTTGTGCAGTGTGTGGAGATGGTGCTGTAACTGATTGAACAGGTCAGAAGTGGTTTGTGTAATTTTGTGCTGGAGATTTCCTGCTGGACAATGCTCCACGTTGAGTAAACCAGTTGAAGTTGATGATCAAATTGAGACATTAATAGAGAACAATGAATGTTATACCACACAGGAGAGAGGCAGCATACTCAAAATATTCAAATCAATGAAGATATTTATAAAAATGGAAAATTTGTCTTTTATTTTATGGAAAAAATAAATGGACTTTTTGGCAAACCCAATAAAATTATGATTGTCAATGACTGAAAGGCCTCTGAAGACATTTTGCTTGTTCCCTGGGAACTTTCAGGTTAGCCCCTGAAATACAGTGAAGGCTTTTTCTAGGTAGGTTTCACATGACTTGAGCTAGAGATCTTTTCTCACTTCACCGACATAAATTCTTTTATAGATTAATATCAGAATCAGTATTTGCAACCTGCCTCCTGCTAGCGAACACTAGCAGTTCCTGAAATAATTTCCCTAGGGAAATGCTTGTACCCAATACCTTTAGCACTTTTAACTTGATCTAGACAAAACCCTGAACCTAACACAGGAAAAATACCTTGCTTGATAAAATATAAGCAGTGTGATCCCAAATGTCTGTCAATTTAAAAAGCTCTATGGTTGCATATAAATAAATGTTGATAAAGGCTTCTTGAGTCTTCAAAGGAAGTAGATTAAAAACAAAGGAAGAATGGAAGAAAATTGTTATATACCTTATCTCTGCACATCTGTCTATATTTTTCATCACATTAAAATGATGATAAAACTATTTAATCAAAAAGTGTTTAGGTGTGTAGAAATCTTCTGTATGAGTATTTTTACTGATTAAGAAATGGGTTAATATCTGCTATCAATACATATAATTTATATGCTTATATAAATGTCTCAGGACAGAGAGATTTGCTCAATTATTTGGAATGGATATCTTAGTACAAAAGAAGTAGAAACCACTACACTTAATAAATATACAAAATGTAAAACCAAAGAAATTAAAAGGGATCAGAAATCTGTGAGTAAAAATGTGAATTCACAACAGAGACAGCTGAAGGAGCAAAATGTAGAGAATAGTAACAGAGTTTAAATAATACTTAAATATTTAATTTTTTTAAATTTTAATAGAATGTAACATCAAAAAGTATCTATATTTAAGTAGTTTATAATTTAATGGATAAATTCCATATACAGATAAAATATCTAGTGAATCTAAAAAGATTATTTGTCTAAATATGTAAAAAAGGAGATTTTACTCACTATTGAAAGAATGAACTGATGAGAGAAACCTGAGGCATATAAAAAATGCTTTGCTTACACATATTCTTTTCATAGAACAGTTATTTTACTTTTTATATACTCTTTTTTTAATCCAGCTCCTTTCCCTTAACTCAGTGATTTTTGTATTGAAATTTTTTTTTAATTTTAGAGTAGTTTTCCTTTATATACATGAGGTCTGTCCAGAAGGTATCCAGCCATATAATATGAAGAATAGAGGCATATATTGAAGAAGATACAAGATACAAGAAACATTGTACATGGGACAATGACACCTAAGTCCCCTTCAAAGTAGACACCTTGAGACCTTACACAGTTCTCCTGATTGCCATAAGCTGCCCCAGTATATTTTTCTGAATCTTATAGATGATGTGAAATCTCTTCCCTTTCAAAGGTGGTTTTATTTTATTTATTTTATTTTTATTTTAACCTTTATTATATTATTTCCATTAGCATTTAGTCGCCTTGTACCCTCCTGCCTCAGCAATCACCACACCGTTGTCCATGTCCAGTCACTCTATTCCCACCCTCTCCCCCCAGCTGTCATCCTATTCTCCATCTATTAGTCTGTCCCCACTTTCCTTTTTAGTTCAGTTTTTTTTTTCATTGGATCCCAAATATGAGTGAGATTATACTGTATTTATCTTTCTCTGACTGGCTTATTTCACTTAGCATAATGTCTCCAGGTCTATCCATACTGTGGCTAAGGGTAAAAATTTCTTCTTTTTTATGGCTGAGTAGTATTCCATTGTGTAAATGTTCCATAGTTGTTTTATCCACTCATCTGTTGATGGACACTTGGGGTGCTTCTATATCTTGGTGATTGTGAGTAATGCTGTGATGAACATAGGTGTGTTTAAATTCTTTCACATTAGTTTTCAGGTTCCTTTGAATATATTTCCAAAACTGGGGTTGTTAGGTCAAAGGGCAGATCCATTTTTAATTTTTGAGGTATCTCCATACTGTTTTTCACAGTGGCTGCACCTGTCTGCATTCCCACCAAAGTGCAAAAGGCTTCCCTTACTCCACATCCTTGACAGCACTTGTTGTCTGTTGATTTATATATGATAGCCATCCTGACATGTTAAGATGATATATCATTGTGTCAATCAGTATTCAACAGAGGAAGCAAGCACATACAATGAGCTAAAGATAATTTATTCAATAAGTGGTGTTGGGAAAATTGGACAGATATGCGCAGAAAAATGAAACTAGACCACGTTCTTACACCACACAAAATAATAAATTCAAAATGGACCAAAGACTAACTGTACTTGAACAACAATATAAATAAATAAATCTAAAATATTAGACCCAAAACCATGAAATTAGTACAAGGAAATGTAGAAAAATCCTCAACATTGCTCTTAGTACTATTTAATCAGATATATCTCCCTAGGCACGGGAAACAAAAGGGAAAATAAACAGGACTACATGAATCTAAAAAGTTTTCAAACAAGAAAGGAAACCATCAACAAAATAAAAAGACAACCCACACAATGGGAGAACCTATTTACCAATATATCTGAGAAGGGATTAATATCTAAAATTTATAAAGTACTTATAAAACTCAACACCAAAAAACAAAACAAACAAACAAAAATAACCCCATTAAAAATGTGCAAAGGACAAGAATAGATGTTCCTCCAAAAAGAAAATACAAATGGCCAATAGGCATATGAAAAGATGCTCAATGTCACTAATCATCAGAGAAATGCAAATTAAAATCAAAGGCAATTTTACTTATTGGAAAAGCCAAATTTGCTGTGTGCCAAATCTACTTAGTACAGGGGGCTGAGTCACCTCTGTGATTTGATGTTTTGCCAAAAAACTCTGTACATGAGATGTGATGCGTGAGCATGAACAGCATGTTGTCATGATGAAGCTGCCAGTCACCATTTGCCTTTTAGCCCTGGCCTTCTGAATCATCCAAATGGCTTCTATGGAGGAAAGTTCAAGCTTAACATAAAATTTCACACAGATTCATTGCTCTACTTGCTCAGTCATTTTGAATGTGACAGCAACACACTACACATACTCACTCAATGGTGTCTACTGCCTTCTTTGAGTAGTACAGTGAAGTCATCATTGTTCACACATGAACATTCCAGTCCACTCTCCTTGGCTGCCACATTACATCAATGTCTTGAAAACCATTCTCGGCATATTAACAATGGCTGGACTTTGGCAGGGCATACCTTGTATAATCACCTGAAATTTGTACACCCATTTTTTGAAGTTTTTTATTGTTTATTTATTTTGGCTATTTGAAAGAAATTGCTATGTTCATAGTTGTACAAATATTTCTCTTGGCAAATTGACTGATTTTTTAAAATATATTCCTTGAAATGGAGTAGCTGAACCTTAGTGTATGTGTATGCATGACTTTATAAGCATTTTATTTAGTTGTGCCATTTTATGCTCACACCAACAATAGTAAGAGTCCATTAACATTTTGTGTTTTCACTTAATTTTTTAAGTAAAATATCAATGATAAAAAGATACACATGCATTATACTTCATAATATAGTCTCAAAACTGGATATCGAAAGATACTCTTAAGACATTGAAAATACATGTCATAGTCAGCCTGAAAATATTTACAGTAAAAATATCACAAAGGATTTCTTTAGGCCATATAAAGACTTCTTGCATATTAATCAGATAAATATTCTAATTTAATGACATTAAAGGATATATAAATTACCAATAAGCATATGAAAATGTGCTCAATATTGGCCAATAGGAAAAAATTAAATCACAATGAGGTCAGAATATATATCCACTAGATAAGCTAAAATTACAAAGGTTGCATAAGTTAGTTTTAATTTTCAAATAACAGGTATGAAGAACTTTAATTGTGTGTAAATGAGCACAGGTTGTATTATTTTCAGTTACTTAAAAATTAGTTAAGAATAGATATATTTTATAAACCTATAGATATAATAAATTATTTCCCATAGATAATTATCCCACAATTAGTTAATAGTAACTTTTAGCCTTCTTTCACTTTTAGAAAGATGAAAATTTGTATAATAAATTATATCACCATGCTGATATAAGATTATTTTATAATGGTCTAAGGATTGAACTCTCTGCTATCCTGACTGGAATATAAACATGTTAAGAACATCCTTTCTATTTTACTAAAGTCACTCTTTAGATTAAGGGTCAGCATTAAGTGCAGACTCCAATTTGCTTACAACAGTTTTGCCTTCTTGGGTGAGTCTGTCTAATATCCCAAGACAATCTCAGTGAAGAAAGAAGAAATTTGTTGTGCCTTATCACTATTATTATTGCTTTTCCTGATGTACCCACATCATCATGATGTTGATTCTTGGTGAATACATGCTAATTAAAGTGCTTTTCCAGAGCATAATCCACAACTATCTAGAACATGGGGATGTTCTTTCTCAATAACCTATACCTTTAGCTCATCTTTTTACTTGCCGTAGTAACTTCTGAGTTTGTTTTTCCTTTTATGCTATATCTAGGCAAAACTTTGAGATATTAATTTCTACTTTTCTTGATTTGTGGCTTTTCCTCTATTATTAAATCTTTTTAATCACTCAGTTTGGTTTACATAGGTTAATTATGAATGAAGTGTTTTCATTCATGTGATTACTTTTAAGAAAATCATTACACAAAATAGCAACTGCTATATAAAGAAAATTTGACTGCTCTGAATAAGCACTTAACTAACTTTTGTAGTGAAATCTATTTTTATGAACTTTGGTACTATTTATAAGTTCCTTTATTTCTCTGTTTTTATACCTGAATGCAAACAATAAAAATACATATGTACTTGGAATCAAATGCTGTTAATAACTAGCTAACGTACCATAATATCTTCTTTAGATATTAGGAATTATTTTATACTATAAAAAGAGGAAGTTCCTATTAAGTATTTTTATAGAAATGTAGAAACACTGACTTCTCTTTGATTCACTGGAAAATCATTTGTTATTTAATAACATGGATCTGACATGAACAATGTTTAAAATCAATATGGTCCAATTGGGCAGTTCCCACTTATGTCATTTTATTTGTGTTTAAATTTAAGCTTCTACTTTTTCTCAGTTTTGCAGCATTAATAAATGCTTTATAAATTCCCTTAGAATTTAATAATAGAAATGCTGAAAAATTAATAGCATTGTTATGAAAGTTTTATTCTTTTTTTATTGTTGTTCAAGTACAATAGTCCTCATTTACCCCCATTACTCTCCTCTGCCCTGCCCACCCCCATCTCCCACATTCAATCTTCCTCCACATTGCCTTTGTTCACGGGTCCTTTGTACATGTTCCTTGACTTACCTCTTCCCCTTTTTATATTTGAACAAAGGAAACTTCCTCCAGATAAAACCTATAACAGCCTATCACTGATAGCTCATTAGGTAGTCAGAGATTACTAGCCATTTGCTCTTTGCTACGTTGTTTCATTATTTTATTTGGACTATAGTATTAGTATTTTCCTCCCTTACTCCTCTTTGATATCCTTTTCCTCTCTTACACATCTTTCTTCCCCTTACTCCTGATTTGATATCGTTTGTTCTATATATTTATTCAACTTTAAAAAGTATTTTACTAGATACTTTTTAGTAAAAGTAAAGCTAGTAGTTGTCACTATGTTCATTACAAAGATATACTTCTACCTCAATTGTTCCTTATTTGAGAATCAGCATTCATTCCTGTGATTGATAAACTCTGATTAGAAAGAAAATTTATTTTGTCAACATTAATTTTCATGTGCCTGGTAAATAAATGCTTTTGAGCCTCCCCAAAATAAAACTCTGTAACTCTAACAATCCAGGTCACTTGTATTTCAAGTTAATATAGTTTAAATGAGGAAATGCTAAATATTAAATTTACCTTAATATATTAATTAACTTTAACTTACCTAAATCAAATGTATAGTTAAAGTTAAGTATTTTAACACATTGTATTGATTATGCTCTTACAGTCATCCCATTTCTCCCTCGTCATTCCCTTCCACCCTGCACACCCCCTCCCACCCGTATTCTCTCCCTTTAGTTCATGTCCATGCATCATAAGTTCTTTAGCTTCTACATTTCCCACACTGTTCTTGCCCTCCCCCTGTCTATTTTCTACCAGGAAGTCTAGGAAGCTCAGAGAGTCCCAAAGAAGTTGGACCCAAGGAGGAACACGCCAAGGCATATCGTAATTACATTAGCCAAGATTAAAATGAAGGAGAGAATTCTAGAAGCAGCAAGGGATAAGGGGACAGTCACCTACAAAGGAGTTCCCATCAGACTGTCAGCTGATTTCTCAAAAGAGACCTTCCAGGCAAGAAGGGGCTGGAAAGGAGTATTTGAAGTCTTGAAAGGCAAGGACCTACATCCAAGATTGCTCTATCCAGCAAAGCTGTCATTTAGAATGGAAAGGAAGATAAAATGCTTCTCAGATAAGGTCAAGTTCAAGGAGTTCATCATCACCAAGCCCTTATTACATGAAATGTTAAAGGGACTTATCTAAGAAAAAGAAGATAAAAAATATGACAGCAAACTCACACCTATTAAGAACCACACCTAAAACAAAAGCAAACAACTAGAACAGGAACAGCACCACAGAAATGCATATCATGTGGAGGGTTAGCAACAGGGGAGTGGGAGGAGGAGAGAGGGGGAAAAGGTACAAAGAATAAGTATCATAGACGGTGGGTAAAGTTAAGTATTTTAAAATAAACAGAAAAATGTAATTAAAATGTCTTCCTCAAAGTTTTCCCTTTTTCTAGTACAATAATTTTGCCTATAATTTTATTACATTTACGATAATGAATTATGATAATGAATATCATAAACAGCATTTATGTAAATAGCATATTTTAGGGAGTCAATGAAAAATTCCGTTCCTCAAATGTGCTTGTTTTAAAAAATACAGTGTTGATTTATTCAAAACAGTTGTTAATAGGCATATCAGAGACACTGAACCTATATAGATGATAAAAACCTAATTTTAACTATTTATTTCCACCACTGGCTTGACAAGTTTCTTCCACTAACAATTAGTAAGATTAACAAAAGGTTTTACAACATTCCCCATGCTTCACATGGAGCTGTATTAGTACAAGTAGAACACAGCTCTATGACTAATTTAAACTTAGTGTTATTTGGAAAATTCAGCAAACAAAAAATTTCACATATTTGGAAAAGAAAAAATTAAAACCTAATAATGTTATTTTTACCTGAATTTACAAAAATAGAATGCATGGCAGATTCATACCATGGCCTGAATCTGATGTGATTGAATCATGGCTATGTAGCTAATAAAACCAGAAGATGATACTTCTGATTAATATAATTAAAAAATATATGAATGCACAACCAGTTTCTAGACCAGAAGGCAGCCAGAAGATTTGGCAATATATTCCCTGTAGGAAAGTTATAGTCACTAATACTGTTGCTGTTATTTTTATTGCTGTGTATGTGTGTGGGTTGTGCTCGCATGTGTGAACAACTTTTATTTGTTTAGAGAAAAATGCAGTTTAAAAATATACACAAATGAAGAGTTACTTGCAATTGATTTTACCTGCACTAATTAGTGGTGACATGTGCTGACAAATTATTTTTACACCTAACTGCATGGGCAATGTGGGCAATGAGTAGAAGAATTAAAACCCAATTCCCATGCAGCCTTTGTATCAGTTATACATTTGGAAAGAAAAAGAGACTTGGTATTTAATATTTAAACAGTTTGTTTAAATATTAAATAGAAATTTTTACTCTGATTAAATGAGAACAAAGCTTAAAAATGTATTGTAATGCCTGTAATGTCTAACAAGACAGTATGACAAATAACACTTTCTGCAATATGATAATGGCCAGAATTTTTTTCAGATAGTACACTTCTATTTTTTTGTTCCAATAAAATATATTCAGATCACATGTGAAGAAACTTGCTTATCATTCAGGAAACTTGCTGCACAGTGGCAAGCAAAAGGAAAGGGACTCAGCTTTTAACAAAGCAGTTGGTATTATGCTTTGGTCTTTATTTGTCCTTCGTCTGGACTAGAATACTAATGACCCAAAAAAATGGATCCTTTTATTCTTCAGTGTTTCTGAATGGTTCTTTAAGGAATTATTTCCTTACAGTTACTATTTAGGTAGCATGAGGTTTCCTTTTCCCTTGTATTGTTTGCATTTGAAGCATTTCACTGGTATCTTCATTCTTCAAGCATACCTAAGTTGATAATTTGTTATTTCTCCTTTGAATTAGTTTGGGTCAGGAAACTGAGACAGGCAAATATATATATTTGCCATTTAAATTGATATATATATATATATATATATATATATAAAAATGGCAAATATATATATATGTATATATACACACTATATATATATACTTAATATTTTATACATCCTTGATATTCTCTTTGAAATAGTGTGTTTTTTAGATCATAGATTCCTAGAAAGATGTATAATTTAATATGATCAGAGTTTTCCCATGCATTCCATAATCAATCATGATTATTAAATAACTAGTGTGTTCTAGTCCTGAGACAAAAGAGAATATAACATGTAATTTAATAATAATGAATTATCTACTTGCAAAGTGCAGCACACTGTAGTCAACACTATGTACATGTGAGTCCCTTTAAAAATACCATTTGGGAGAACATTACCTGCTATCCTGAGGGAATGGTTCTTTATTAACTATTTGATAAGAGAACAGGCAGAAACTATAACCCAAGGGAACTCTGCATTGTAACTGAAGAGCATCAGTATATTTTTCTTATCCAGTCTTGCTAAAGGGAAGATTATTTCATTTTTAAAGCTATCTTTTACAAGGCTATTAGAGGGGAGTTTATAATGCAAGATGAGAGAATTGCTAATAATTTAATCCAATAATTTCTGAATTCCATTTTCAATTTATTCCACTGAGGTCCTTTTCCCCACTAAACAACCATTGCTATTAAACATTTTTTATTTAAAACTAAACAGGTATTGTAAATAGCAGTGATACATTAGTATTATATTGGCTCTATTGTTGAAAACATAACAATGTATCCAACCACCAATAGAAACAAGGCCACAATTCCCAGCCTTGATATCAGAGCACAGTATAATCTCTCACACTGTGGACCTTTATTATCTTTCTTCATTTCTTAACAGAGATTCTGCATTTTAACCAATCTAACCAAAATGAAATATTGAATCTTGCCATTAACTTTAGTCATACCAGTTATTTTCACATGGATTAACAACATCAAATTTTCTGATTAAAATATTTTTAAAAATCTACTTTTAAAGAAGTTTATTTATTTATTTTTAGAGGTAGGGGAAAGGAAGGAGAGAGAGAGAGAAACATCAATGTGTGGTTGCCTCTCGTGTGCCCCCTACTGGGGACCGGGCCTACAACCCAGACATGTGCCCTGACTGGGAATTGAACCAGTGGCCCTTTGCTTTGTAATCTGGTGCTCAAACCACTGAGCGACACTAACCAGGGTAAATTGGTTTTAATAATATTATTTTACTAAATATTGAATAGTAAATGAGTATACAGATAGCTATCCAATGTTTAATTTTCTATTGATATACATTTATATGTTAATTATATATTATTTAATATATAGCATATTATATTATAATATATGATGATACTATATAATATGTATTTTATATGTAATTAACATATGAATGTGTGTCAGTATATCAATGTATATGTATAATGTGTGTATGCCTGTCTAGAAAGTATCCAGCCATGTAATATGAAAAATAGAGACATTTGTTGAAGAATATATAAGATACAAGAATGTATGTAGGATGATGATGCCTCAGTCCCCTTCAAAGTAGATACCTTGGGACCCCACACAGTTATCCCAATCACCATCAGCTGCTCCATTGTGTTTTCTGAATCTCATTGATAGTCTGAAATCTTTTCCCTTTCAAAGGTGATATTAGTTGTTTTAGGAAAAGTCAGAAGTTGCAAGTCACCAAATCTGGGCTGTGGGGAGGCTGAGTTACCTGGGTGATTTGATGTTTCACCAAAAAACTCTGCACCAGATATGATGCATGAGCAGGTGTGTTGTTGTGAAAAAGTTGCCAATCACCAGGTGACAATTGCTGCAGCTTTCTGAATCATCTGAATAGATTCTGTGGGGAATTATTCAAGCTTAATGCAAATTTGATGCAGATTCATTGCTCTACTTGCTCAGTCATTTTGAATGCAATGGCCACACAGTATACATGCCAACTCAGTGATGTCTACTGCCCCCACTGACTAGAATGTAGACTGACTCAGTGATGTCTACTGCCCCCACTACAATGAAGTCATCATTGCTCATGCATGTGCATTCCAGTCCACCCCCAGATTACACTGACGTTACACAAACCTTTCTCATTGTGTTAACAATGGTTGGACTTTTTCCAAATGAATATATAAACAACCAGTATTTTGGAAATAATTAAATAAATAATGTTCTATATTTTCTTTTTTTTTGGGGGGGGGGTGGCCAAAAAGTTCATTTAATTTTTTCCATAAAATGGCTCTAGTAGTGGTCTTTAACTTCATTCAAAACAATTTTGTTAGATTGTATTGTGACAGCTGCCATATCAATGTGCATTTTTTATCAGTATTTTTTTAATTGTTGATATTGTACAGTTTTCTGTCTTTTACCCCGCCCACAGCCTACCGCCCCAGGCCTCCCCACCTTCCTCTCATTTCTACCCCCCATAGTTTTTGTCCATGTGTCCTTTATACTTGTTGCTCTAAACCGTTCCCCTTTTCCCCTGAAATTCCCTCCCCTCCCCCTCTGGTCACTGTCAGACTGTTCTCAAATTCAGTGTCTTTGTTTATATTTTGCTTGTTTGTTTGTTTTGTTGATTAGCTTCCTGTTAAAGGTGAGATCATATGGTATTTGTCTTTCACTGCCTGGCTTATTTTGCTTAGCATGATTATGTTAAAGCATAAATTTTAGGAGAAAACTTTGTTTTTCAAATTTGGAATAAAAACTCACTTGTAGATAATTCTATCCATTTAAATTAAAAAGGTTAATATATCTATGGTTGAAAATTATCAGCTTCATGGACAGAGAATTTTTCATTTGTAATTTAGTAGGATCTATTTATATTCTCTTTGTCTTTGTAAATATTTATTTTCTTTATTTTAACTGCAAAAAAAACATTATCAGCATGGACGGATCTGGAGAGCATTATGCTAAGTAAAATAAGCCAGGCAGTGAAAGACAAATACCATATGATGTCACCTATAATGGAACCTCATCAGTAAAACAAATAAGCAAACAAAATATAACCAGAGACATTGAAATAAAGAACAAATTGACAGTAACAAGAGGGGAGCGGGGAGAGGGATAAACAGGGAAGGGTCATCAAGGAACACATATAAAGGACCTATGGACAAAGCCAAAGGATTGAGGGTGGAAGGATTGAGGGTGGGAGGTAATGGTGCGTGGGTCTGGGGAAAGTGGTGGCAGGAAAAATGGAGACAACTGTACTTGAATTATGAAAAAAAAGAAAAAGAAATAAATTTATGACTACCTACCATGGCTAAAACAACATTTAAAGAGCATTTACTATTTCTTAGAACAGTAAGTTTGAGTTTACTGTTTTTCCTGATTCCAAATACTGTAATTATCTGTACAGAGTATCTTCACTTGTTAAAATCCCTTTGAAGCTCTTATCAGGGATCACAGTGACATATATTCTTACTTTCTTCTCTATACATGCCAATCACAATTGTTTCCCTTTCATTCAAATTTAGCTATGGTAGAATCACTGTTTATCCTATCATCCATATAATCATCACATTTTTGCTCTTGTGGTTATCACAATAAAATTTCTAACTAAATGAAAGTGGCTCATACATTCATTAATTTGAAAATTACTATTACATGAAGTCCACATTACAGCAGTTCTGCTGTAAGAGATCAGACTTGTTCTCCTCTTATCCCAGATTGACAATTGCTGAATTGTATAACTTTTTAAACCAAATTTAATGAGTAACTGCCAAGCCATTTCTTAGAATTTGGGCATCCATAAACATATAAAAAGTACCCTGACATCATGATACAAAATCTTGAAGAGAAAGGAAATGTCTAGCAGTTATTCTCACAACAATCTATTAGCTGTTTAAAAGCTACACGATATTGAGCCCTGGCTTGTGTGGTTTAGTGAACTGAGCACTGGTCTGCACACCTAAAGGTCTCTGTCTGGTTCAATTCCCAGTCAGGGCATGTACCTGAGTTGCAGGCCAGGTCCCCAGTTGGGGGCATGTGAGAGGCAACCACACATTAATGTTTCTCTCCCTCTCTTCTTCCCTTCCCTTCCCTCTCTAAAAATAAATTCATACAGGGAAAGACAAATACTATATGATCTCACTTATAGGTGGGAAGCTTCAAATAAAATAAAATAAAAACTTATATAAAAATGATCCTACTACGTGCAGTGACCAGAGGCAAAGGAGGAAAGGTAGAGGAAGGTGGCCAAAAGGTGCAAACTCCCAGATATAAAATTAGGAATACTAGTTATGTAATATGCAACATGAAGACTCTAGCTAACACTGCTCTATAACATGTAGACTGTAGGAGGCCATTCTGTGTGGTGTAGGCCCAGCTCCCAGAGGAAAGCAAGGTCCAATGCACAGGACCCATGCCCACAAATAGGTTCTCCTGTGGGGAATCAGGCCTCCATTTTACCTAGACCTCTATGAGATTTGCTTTTGCTAAAACTCCCTCACCCTGAATTGAGGCAGCAAACTTTTACTGCAAAGTAACTTCCTAAAATCCATGCTAAACCTTCCAAGGATGAGTGTAACCAGTTGGACCACCTTTTCCTTTTTCATTTCCAAATATCCTTCTTCTGTGATGTGATCAGCGGCATCAACTCCTTTGTTTTCTGTAAAAGGTAATCACCTAAAACAAACCTGTGCATAGTAAATGAGGACCATCATGTAATGTGCCCAGAAAAGAAATAAAGGCTTGTTACTGAGAGGGCTGTGGTTTTTTCTCCCCTTGAGAAAAAAGCCATGCTGTCCCTTTTCCTCCATAGGACTCGGTAGTCCATGTGAAATTCTCCTGCCTCATACACAATGTGGTGGACCCCACGAGCCAGGGTCTGCATCAGTAGACCAATTATTAGAGTGTAAATCCTAAGAGTTATTTATCATCATAAGAAAAAATGCTTTCCTCTTTTTACTGTGTCTATATGTAAAGATGGATGATAGCTAAACCTATTCTAGTAATAATTTTATAAGATACGAATATCAAACCACCATGCTGTGTACCTTAAATTTATATAATGATGTATGCCAATTATAACAAGTTATAAATCAAATTAACTACATAATTATCCAATGTACATTTTTCCATCTAGTAAACAGGATATCATAAGACATGTTTAAGAGTTATTGTTTATGTGAAAAAAAATGAGATAATAGTCTTTTTAACAAATGGTGCTAAAACAACTGTTATTTCCATGCAACAAATCCAAACCCCCTGTTTTGGTCATCTATAAACACTTACTAATTAGTTTATATGCATTGTAGTCTGAAATATAATACCTAAATCTATAACTTTTAGAAGAAAACAGAATTAAATTTTTTGATCTTGGGTTAGGCAGTCCTAAATACAATACCAAAAATACAAATGACAAATTAAAAAGTAGGTAAATTTGACTTCATTAAATTAAAAATGTTTGTGTTTCAATGAACATCATTAAGAAAGTGAAAAAAAAAACAGAATGAGAGAAAAAAATTAAATAATATATCTAATAAAACTTTTGTGTCTCTTTCAGTGTATTCTTACTAGTATCTCATTTGCCTTTTCTGTATGTCTTTATGTTCAAATGAGAAAAATATATATGTATTTCTAATTTTTGTTCTTTCTCACCTATAAACACATACCATCAATATTCTTTGTCAATTCAATTTATGGACTAAATACAGGAAAAATGGACAAAACCCTTGCAACTATTTACAGAAGATAAAGTATAAGCTCATCTAAATAAGGACACTTCATGCCTTGCAATGTCAAATACCAATCCTCCCCTTAAAAAATACTCTAGCAAGCTAGAAACTGAGGTAGTACCAGTCTAAGTTTCTTATCCAAAGTCTTTAAAATTGTTAATTTCAAGATGTGTTCTAAGACTTCAGACAAAAACATGAATAGGCCCTATTTCTTGAATTTAAACCACCCATCTCATTTACCTCCTATATTTCCTGATCCTGCCTATATTATATTTACACACAAAAATTTTTCTTTTTTGTTTTTCAGAACTTAGGTTTCTGCTTGTGTTTCTTTCTTGTTGATATAGAAAACTTCTACATTTCCTTAAAGATTTAGTTAATAATATTATCTATCTTTTTATGTTTTATTTCATCTATGCTCTTTAAAATAATTCTAGTTTAACACATTGTACTTCCAGATTTTTATTTACTGATTCATGTCTAAAATTGAATTCTAAATTCTTATACAGAAAGGATGCATATTATTGTCTCTTTATCTTTCTGTTTGATGTCTGTAATGTGTTCCCAGAAAAGTGTTGTTTAGCAACATTTTGTGTTAAATGAATAAATTAATGTATAAATAACAAACAGATTTCTTACTCTTTTGCCTTTGACTATATCTGATTTTCTGATGCCTCAAAACATAACTAAGTATGTTCAACTTAAATAAAGATATTGTTTAATTTGAAAAATAATGTAAAATAACCTGAGTGTCCAGAAAGTCTTTCTAAGTAGGACTCAAAATTCAGCTGCAAGAAAAGATTGGTAAATCTGACTATATAAAAAAGACTACTGCATTGAAAAAAAAAAAAACATTTAAATCAAAGATAATAGCAAACTGGAAAAAAATATTTCCAGCAGCTAATGCAGATAAAGTACTCAAAGAAATCTTAAGAAATTAAAAGAAAATATAATAAAATTGATAGAAAAATTGGTAAATGTAACTGATAACTGCTTTTCAAAATATATATAAAATGCTCCTTAAATGTGTAAAAAGTTGTTTATTCTCACTAATAATATGACAAAAATAAAAAATTCATAAATATATCTACCTATTAAATTCATTAAAAAATAAAAATAAAAATGCTCTGTTGCCTGCAAGGAAATATTAACTCTATGTATTGTTGATAAGAATGTAATTCCACATAATCCGAATTAAGAAGAATATTAAAATATCTAACAAATCACATTTTAAACTTTGACTCATGATTTCACTTCCAGGAATTTACTCTAAATATACAAGGTGAGGCAAAAGTATGTTTACAGTTGTTTGTAAGTAATGGAAAATAATACAATAATCATTAATCATTAATAATATTGTAATGCAAGAATACACTCTGTGTTTGGCATACATAAAACTTTAAACCTATTTTTTCCCCATCTTGCACACGTCCAATAGTCAGAAACACCTATGTATTAAAAATTAAAAAGTCTCTTTGGGTGCCACTGCCTCTCAGAGCCACTGCCTGACTTTCCACACACTACAACTCTCTGGCAAGTCCAGAGTCCATTTCAGTCATCGCCAGTCCCAGCCCACCTCTTCTCCCACCTCCTGGTGCCGCCAGATCTGGCACTGTCCCAGTTGGCAACTGCTACCCCAGTTTGGGTGTACTGCCAGCTGTGTGTGCCTGTGTGCCTCCCCCACACCCAGTGACTTTACACATTCAAGCTTCTCTTTGTGCATGTCCACAATTTGCCCACTGTGGGAGCAGAGGAAGCCAGTAGGCCGCTATCTAACTGACAGGCTCTCCTCCAATGTTGTCCCGAAGTAGTTGTGGTTTCTGGTACCATGCCTGGAGACTTTCCCTATCCACCTAAAAAACCTCCTTACTGCCCATTTTGAAGCATCCTCAGCACATTTTGGCTTCCAAACTTCATACCACCTAAGGTTCTGTTGGCTGTTCACTTTGTCCTTTGGAAGATCAGCTAAGTGTCCTAGTTGGCTACATGAGCAAGAAGGTTCGGCTCCCACCTACTTTGCTGCCATCTTCTCTCCTACGTTGCTTTTTTTCCTAGTGAATGTATTATATATTTTAGATACTAGTTCCTTATCAGATATATGGTTTGCAAATATTCTCTCCTATTCCATAGATTGCCTTTTCACTTTGTTGATGGTTTCTTTTGTTATACAGAAGATACTTTAGTTTGATAGAGTCCCACTTAATACATTTTGGCTTTTGTTGTCTTTGCTTTTGGTGACAAATCTCAATCATTGCCAAGACCAATGTCAAGGAGTTTAATGCCTATGTTTAATTTACCTCTAGAAGTTTTATGGTTGCAGGCCTCATGTTTAAGTCCTTAATTCATTTTGAATTGATTTTTGTGTATGTAGAGGATAATGGTACAGTTGTATTCTTTTGCATGTGTATGTTCAGTTTTCCCAGCACCATTTATTAGAGACTGTCATTTCCCCATCATATTTCTTGGCTCCTTTGTTATAAGTTAATTTACCATATGTGCGTGGATTTATATCTGTGCTGTAAATTCGGTTCCATTGATATATGTGTCTTTTCGTACCAACACCATGCTGTTCTTTTTAATTTATTTTTTATTTTTATTTTTTATCAATATTTTTTAATTGTTGATATTGTACAATTTTCTGTCTTTTACCCCACCCCCAGCCCACCACCTCAGCTCTCCCCACCTTCCTTCCATTTCCACCCCCCATAGTTTTTGTCCATGTGTCCTTTATACTTGTTGCTCTAAACCGTTCCCCCTTTCCCCTGAAATTCCCTCCCTTCCCCCTGGTCACTGTCAGACTGTTCTCACATTCAGTGTCTTTGTTTATATTACGCTTGTTTGGAGGACATACAGAGGATCCAGAGACACATGAAAAGATGCCCGATATCTCTAGCTATCAGAGAGATGCAAATTAAAACTACAATGAGATACCACTTGACACCAGTCAGAATGGCCTTCATAAACAAAGCAACAAACAGCAAGTGTTGGAGAGGTTGTGGAGAAAAGGGGACCCTAGTGCACTGTTGGTGGGATTGCAGATTGGTACAACCACTATGGAAAACAGCACGCTGTTTTGATTACTATAGATTTGTAACATAAACTGAAATGAGGGAGTGTGATGTGTCCAGCTTTCTTCTTTCTCAATATTGCTTTGACTGTTTTGTGTCTTTAGTTGTTCCATACAAATTTTAGGATTGCTTGTTGTATTTCTATAAAAATACCATTGGAATTTTGACAGTTGTTAAAGAGGATAAAAGTACATTTTCTTCTTTTCTTTTTTTATCATTATTCAGTTACAGTTGTCCCCATTTCCCTCCCCGTATTGCTCTCCCCTGTCCTGTCCAAACCCTGCTCCCAAAGACAATCACCAACCCATTGCCTTGTCTATGGGTCTTTCGTACACTTTCCTTGACTCGACCCTTCCCATTCTTTTACCTATTATCTCCCTTCCACACCCTCTCTGGTCAGTGTCAGTTTGTTCTTTATTCCATTTCTCTGGGGTTTTTTTGTTTTTTGTTTTTGTTTTTGTTTTTTTTTTTTTTGCTCATTTGTTTTGTTGATTAGGTCCCACTTTTCTATCTGATTGTAGGGATTCTTGACAATATGACTTTAAATATAGTAAATATTGTGGATTGTATGTATATGGCTTTTAATGCTTTGAAAAAAAAGAGCTTCCAAACTTTCTATATGTATATTTTTACAAATTAATTTTAGTATTGTGACTGTACTGAGTAAAACTTTGGGTCATTCATTTTTAGAAGTTTCAGTGATCTCAAGTGAAGAGTTTTCCGTTTATAATATTATTTTATGTTGCTGAGTTTTAAAAATTTTCAAGTCTCTTTGGTAACGTTAATGTGAAACCTGAGATTAGTAATCAAACATTTTGAACTACTGAAGTTATCTATGATTCTCTTAATTTTCAAATCAGTGGTTCAGATATCCATATTCAGATATCCACTGGAAAGTGGAATATAGCATAGCCTGTATGAGTAACAAGTCTACTTTAGTATGGAGAAGGTTTGAAAAGAAAACCCGAGTTTCTTGTATTAGTATGACAGTTTTTAACAATCTATTGAAGAGAAAGAAAGTGTAGGAAGACATATGGAATAATGGCATAAAATCTCTCACTTTATCATTCATCATTTAGGATATATACACTGAGACTCTTATGTCAGCAATTATGAAAATAGGGATTTAGTTGTCTGAAGTATTAAAAATATTTCACAGGGAGGAAATTTAAAAGCTAACCAGTTTGCTCCCTGCTCTGCTGCCACAACACTCTTGCCATCTTGCTGCTGTTACTCGTGAAAACTATTGAAAGCAGTCAGTCTCTGTTGTAATGCTCTTCTACTTTCTGCATTCCTGTTCAGTCTTTGAGAAGTAAGAATTCAACTAGATTTAATAGTACAAAGTCTTCACAAACTTTTATTGATCTATTCTGAATGTCATGCTTGCTCACTTAAGAACTACAGTGTCATTTACATGAGGGGAGACCCTTCAAAATTGGAATTATCTTCTGGAGGGCAGGACCCTTACAATACAGGCTTCTCCCACCAGTTGGGTTTTCTAGGAACCCATCTGTATCAGTGCACCAGTTGATAATGTTGTGAGAGGCTGTGTTTGCCTTCCTTGAAAATTTTTGAAGACTCTTTCAACACATTTGCCCATTTCATGATGGGTGATTTACAAGCAAATTTTCCCACAATGCACTGAGTGTTCAGCAGCTTTTCACCAGAAAACGGCATGATCAACATGCCCTACCCTTCCTATTCACCCAATTTCACCCTAATTGACGTGTTTTGTTTGTTTCCCCAAGTGAAAAAAGGGAAATGTTTTGCCAATGTGTAAGAGGTGAAAGAAAAACATGCAGAAGCACTGAAAGGCATCAAAATGGATAAATTCAAAAGCTCTTTTGAGCATTGGAAAAATGTATCCATAGGTGTATTGAATCAATGGAGAGTACTTTGAAGGTGACTGAAGTTTAAACATGTAAGAATAAATACACAATTTTTATAACTTCTTTTTTATGGTGGTCCCCCTCATATAGTGCCCATAAGATGCATATCCATATTACTATTTTTGATAAACTTTATCTTCTTTTGTAAACTGTCAGGGCTTAAGGTCCTTATTCAACTTAATTCCCTGGTTATAAAATATACTTATTAAATTATATATATTTGTGAATTGATACATGATTAATCTCTATGATAAACTCCATAAAATAAACTTTTCATTGGAAACAATCATTCTTTGGATTGAAGCACAAACTGTCTGTGTCACATGGCAATTCAGCCGGCCCCAGAAATGGTTCCATTGGAGAAGCACTAGAATAATATTCTATGCTAGTTCTGCTTTCTGTGGCCTCAGACTGATTTCTAGAAAGGTTTTTCTCTAATATTCCAAATTTAATTGATGTGAATGCATTATGGTAAATTACGGAGGTCTCTTCTCAGTTACTCTTGCCATCTCAAAAATAACCTCTGACATAGAGAAGTCTATCTTTTGGCAAAGAAACCTCAAGCGATATGTCTTGTAGCTAAAAACATGAATGAAAGTTTATGTGAGATCTAAAGGAATTGGAACAGGCCTATAAGCTTTACTTGAAGTGTGTCATAGAGGAGGGGTAATTGGGTGAGCTTACTTAAGCATAAGAAAGAAAAAATTTGCAGAGATTCATTATTAGTTTTGGGTTATATTAAAAAGAGGTCTTGTACAGTAACAGTGAGTAGTTTTTCTCTTTTCACTGAATATAGGACAAGAGGGGATAGGTTCACATTGTAGGGAATTAAGTATTTCCTAACTGTGAATATCCTAAGCACTAGAGTATGTTATAAGTGCAGGTTACAGTGCCTTCTTCTGCAAAGATTTTTTGAAAAATATCTTTTATAAAAAACATCTTTCAATAATTCAGGTACTATTCAAGTGACAAGCAGGGGGAAATTTTGTGCTAATTCATGGACACTTTCAATCCAATCCCAAGAGTAAAATATGTAATTGAAAAATGTTTCAAAATGTATTTTTTCAAATTAAAAAGTGGTATGAAAAGTTTGTATATTTGAAAATGATTAAAAAATAATATCACTTGATTTTCTTTACCCATTTAAAATAAAGGATTTAATAAATGACAGAAAAGTCACAGAAAAAATTTTCACTGCTATGAAAAGTCCTGGAGTTAAATGCCATTTTAAAAAAATACACTTAAATACAGTTATAGCCACTGCTAGCTTTATGAAGCTTTTAATGCAAAAATAGTCCTATCTCATGCTTTAGAGCATAAACTAATTGTGTAAGGGTGGGAGGGAATATTTTTATTTTATGTACAAACATTCTAACATGTTATTTGACATTTGTAGATTTTATTCCTTATTTTTTTGCCTTATTTTTTTAAGGTATCATACTCTGGTCTTGGTTACCGACTGTATCTGATAGATAATGTGCAAACTGTCTAATGAGACAGCATTTATACACTCACATTGAAGTAGAATAAAATATCACAAAAAATAACTATTTTACCATTAACAAAGTTAAAGCCAGATACATGAACTAAACATGTTTGGATAAATGTACTTTAAAATATGTTATCACTTCAACTAATACGCAAAAGGAGTTATTAAATCAGCTTATTTTAGGAGATAATAAAATTCTAATTGTATATAAAATGCTGCAGTCATTAAATTAATTTGTTCATGCTGTAAATCAGGGAAATGGGAGGTTGTTTTCTGTTATAGTTTGAAGGGGTGTTTCTACTACAGATGACATAAAAGAGAAGAATATTGAGGATAATATGATCATATGGAGGAAGTCAGGGCAATGTTCCAAATTATTTTATCTTAGATGGTAAAAGGGATATGATTCAGGAAATCAAAGTAAGATATCAATTGAAACAAAAATATATGAAATGATTGCATGTATTATTTTTATCTTCATCAGAATTCAGTGCTATAAAATAAGGGAACAGAGGATAGGGATCAATTTTTCTAAGTTCTTGTCAGTCAGAAGCTTAAATAAAGTTATTTCTCAATGCCAACACCAGCTCTGTCATTTTTCTGTGTTTTTTTCCTTTTAAAAATGTTTCCACTTAATTTCCCCCACTATAATTGCATTATAACTGACAAAATGTTTGTATTTATAATGAACAATATTAGGTTTTGAAATACATGTACATTGTGCCATTTGTACCACAATTGGGCTACTTAATATATCCATCGCCTCTAATTAACTAACACACAACACTTGTGCATGTATGTGCATTGAATGTGATGCAAAGATTTAAGATCAATTCTCCTAGCACATTTCAGGTATACAACATACAATATATAGCCCATACTAATCATCCTGAGCATTTGATCTTCACTATATATTGATTCTGCATACATGAAACTTTGTACCCTTTGACCATTTTTACATTTTCTCTACTTCCAACCCTGACAACTCTGTGCTTTTGAGTTATACTTGTTTTTAAAGTGCAACATGTAAGACCATGTGGTATTTATCTTTCTGTCTGGTTTATTTCATTTACTATATTTTCTTTTTTTTAAGATTTCATTTATTCATTTTTAGAGAGAGAAGAAGAGAAGGAGAAAGAGGAGGAGAGAAACATCAATGTGTGGTTGCCCCTCCCACACCCTTTACTGGAGACCTGGTCCGCAACCCAAGTATGGGCCCTGACTGGGAATTGAACTGGTGACCCTTTGATTCACAGCCCCAGCTCAATCCACTGAGCTACACTAGCCAGGGCATTTTCCTTCCTTTTTAAAAGTGAATAATATCCCACTGTCTCTTTATATATCACATTTTCTTTATCCATTTGCTAATGGACACTTAGGTTGTTTCCGTGTTTTGGCTATTGTGAATAATGTTGCAATGCACACAGGGGTGCATATACCTTTCTGAGATATTTATTTCATTTTATGTATCCACCAGTAGAATTGATGAATCATGCTACTTCTATTTATTTTTTAATTTTTTTGAGGAGCTTCCATGCTGTTTTATATGTAGAAAGAAAATCAAGCATTAAAGCAGACAAGGAGATCTGGGAGTCTTTGAACCACTAAGAATCCAGGCAACCTTTGAAATTTTTTTTTTTTAAATATATTTTATTGATTATGCTATTACAGTTGTCCCATTTCCCCCCATCATTCCCCTCCACCCTGCATACCCCCTCCCACCCACATTTCCCCCTTTAGTTCATGTCCATGTGTCATACTTATAAATTCTTGGCTTCTACATTTCCCATACTATTCTTACCTTCCTCCTGTCTATTTTCTACCTACAATCTATACTACTTATTCTCTGTACCTTTCCCCGCCTCCCCCTCCCACTTCCCTGTTGCTAACCCTCCATATGATCTCCATTTCTATGATTCTGTTCCTGTTCTAGATGTTTGCTTAGTTTGTTTTTGTTTTAGGTGTGGTTGTTAATTATTGTGAGTTTGCTGTCATTTTACTGTACTTATTTTTTATCTTTTTTTTCCTAGATAAGTCCCTTTAACATTTCATATAATAAAGGCTTGGTGATGATGAACACCTTTAACTTGACCTTATCTGAGAAGCACTTTATCTGTCCATCCATTCTAAATGACAGCTTTGCTGGATAGAGCAATTTTGGATGTAGGTCTCTGCTTTCAAGACTTCAAATATTTCTTTCCAGCCCCTTCTTGCCTGGAAGGTCTCTTTTGAGAAATCAACTGACAGTCTGATGGGAACTCCCTTGTAGGTGACTGTCCCCTTATCTCTTGCTGCTTCTAGAATTCTCTCCTTCATTTTAATCTTGGATAATGTAATTATGATGTGCCTTGGTGTGTGCTTCCTTGGGTCCAACTTCTTTTCGACTCTCTGAGCTTCCTGGACTTCCTGGAAGTATATTTCCTTAGCCAGAATGGGGGAATTCTCCTCTATTATTTGTTCAAATAAGTTTTCCACTTGTTGCTCTTCTTCCCCTTCTGGTACCCCTATAATTTGGATGTTGGAACATTTAAAGATGTTCTGGAGGTTCCTAAGCCTCTCCTCATTTTTTTTTTTAAATATATTTTATTGATTATGCTATTACAGTTGTCCCGTTTCTCCCCCATCATTCCCCCAACCCTGCACACCCTCTCCCACCCATATTCCCCCCTTTAGTTCATGTCCTTGTGTCATAAGTTCTTTAGCTTCTACATTTCCCATACTATTCTTGCCCTGCCCCTGTCTATTTTCTACCCACTATCTATGCTACTCATTCTCTGTACCTTCCCCGCGCTGCTTCTCCCACGCCCCTGTTGCTAACCCTCCATATGATCTTCATTTCTGTGGTTCTGTTCCTGTTCTAGCTGTTTGCTTACTTTGCTTTTGTTTTAGGTGTGGTTCTTGATAGCTGTGAGTTTGCTGTCTTTTCATTGTCATATTTTTTATCTTCTTTTTCTTAGATAAGTCCCTTTAACATTTCATATAATAAGAGCTGGGTGATGATGAACTCCTTGAACTTGACCTTATCTGAGAAGCGCTTTATCTGTCCTTCCATTCTAAATGACAGCTTTGCTGGAAAGAGCAATTTTGGATGTAGGTCCCTGCTTTTCAAGATTTCAAATATTTCTTTCCAGCCCCTTCTTGCCTGGAAGGTCTCTTTTGAGAAATCAGCTGACAGTCTGATGGGAACTCCTTTGTAGGTGACTGTCCCCTTATCCCTTGCTGCTTCTAGAATTCTCTGCTTCATTTTAATCTTGGCTAATGTAATTACAATGTGCTTTGATGTGTTCCTCCTTGGGCCCAACTTCTTTGGGACTCTCTGAGCTTCCTGGACGTCCTGGTAGTCTATTTCCTTGGCCAGATTGGGGAAGTTCTCCTTTATTATTTGTTGAAATAAGTTTTCTACTTGTTGCTCTTCTTCCCCTTCTGGGACCCCTATAATTCGGATGTTGGGACGTTTAACGATGTCCCGGAAGTTCCTAAGCTTCTCCTCATTTTTTTGAATTCTTGTTTCTTCCTCGTTTTCTGTTTGGTTGTTAGTTTCTTCCTTCTGGTCCACTCCATTGATTTGAGTCCCAGTTTTCCTTCCATCTCTATCGGTTCCCCATGCATCTTCCTTCATTTCACGTATTGTAGCCTGCATTTTCTCATCTAATTTGTGAGCAAAATCAACCAATTCTGTGAGCATTTTGATGACCAGTGCTTTGAACTGTGCATCTGATAGGTTGGCTATCTCTTCGTTGCTTAGAGGAATTGACTCTGGGATTTTCATTTTTTCTCTGGTTTGAGCCATTTTTGGTGGGTTTTTTTGTTTTGTTTTGTTTTGGTTTTAGTCTGGTCGCAGCTATTACGTATGAGGGGTGGAGCCTTAGGTGTGCCTCAGGGCGGGGCAGCCCAGTCGCTGGGTTGTGACACTATAGGTGGGGGCGGGGTCTGAGAGGGAAGAATGGAGCCTGTTCCGCTCTCTTCTGGACTCCGGTCCCTTCCGCTGCTTCCCCTTCACCTGGATTATCTGCGCACGTGCACGTGCGATTACGCAGTGAGGGGTGGAGCCTTAGGTGTTCCTCAGGGCAGGGCAGCCCAGTCACTGGGTTGTGACGCTGTATGTGGGGGCGGGGTCTGAGAGGGAACAATGGCGCCTGCTCCACTCTCTCCTGGATTCAGTCCCTTCCGCCACTTCCCTTCTGCCTGGACCGTCTGCATGCGCGAATGTGGGACCCCGTGGTCAGCCAGCCGCCTTGTGCGTCCTCACTGGGTCTGCACAGTTGCCCCCCTGTGCCCGGGGTCCGCCAGCTGCCGCCTGGGCGCCCGAGGACCGCCAGCCGCCGCCCGTGCACCTGGGAACTGCAAGCCGCTGCTACTTGCGTTCCTGGGTCCGCACCTCCACTTTTTCCTACCGCGACTCCGCCCCTCTTACCGGTCTGGATGAATGGTTGTTGGACTTCCGTACAGTTCAATTTTCTATAAGTTTGGTTGTTTTCTTGTTTCTAAATATTTGTTGTCCTTAATTTTGGTTGTGAGAGGAGGCACAGTGTGTCCGCCTACGCCTCCATCTTGGCCGGAAGTCCCAACCTTTGAAATTTTTTATCAAAAAGTAAGAAAATATTATTTTATGGGGAAAATCCTCAATTCTAGAAAAATGGCTACAATTACTGTAGTGCAGTGCATTCAAAGAGGAATGCGAATATTCAAAGGGAACAGAAAAAGCAAAGACTGTCTGGCGTCTACACTTAGAAAATTTATTCAACCAAGAAAGTTTTTTTAATGCTCATTTCCTCTTTATTTTGTTATGAATATATTTGGAAGTATATAAACATACATTAAGCAAATATCTTTGCTTTCCTTTTTGTGATTTTTTTATTATTGTTCAATGACAGTTGTTCCCATTTTTCCTCTATTACTCTCCTCTGCCCTACCCACCCCCCCATCCCCCACATTCAATCTCCCTGCCCCGTTGTATTTGTCCATAGGTCCTTTATACATGTTCCTCGACCCCTCCCCTTCTTTCCCCTGTTATCCTTCTGCCTCCCTCCCCCTCCCCTCTGGTTACTGTCAGTTTGTTCTTTATTTCCATGTTTCTGGTTCTATTTTGCTCAATTGTTTGTTTCTCAACCAAGAAGGTTTTAAATCAATATTTTTTGCTGCTTACTTTCTCATGCTACATAATATAAATTGATACTCTTACAAGTCATATTATATTGTGTTATGAGTAATTTATCATCAATAATGTGCTCATTGCCTTCATTTAGAACTTTAACTCATTAGAACACTTTTAAAGATATTAACATTCTATCTCAATGGTTAATATGGAAGTAATTCTAAACTTTCCAATACTACAAATTAATAATTGTTATTCTTTTAATTTCAGTTTCAGTTATGTATAATTGACAAATAAATGTGTTGGGTATTAAATGTGTACATGTGATGATTTTATACTTACAAACATTGTGTTTTGGTGAAAACATTTGTTTCTACTAATTTAGGAAATTTCAATTATATAATACAGTGTCATTGTGTCATCAATTTTAGTCATCATATTTTATGTTACATAATCATACCTTATTCATCTTATAGATGAAATTTTATACCCATTACCAGTCTCTTCCTATCTACTCTAACCCCTGCTTTTCTATTCTGTTTCTATGACTATTTTCTTTTTAGATTTCACATAAGTAAAGTGGTACATTGCAATATAAATTTTCACTGTCTGGCTTATTTTATTTAGTATGATGTCCTCAATGTCCATCAATGTTGTCATAAAGAGCAGGGTTTCCTTACTTTTTATGGTTGAATAATATTCATATAATATTCATATGAATATATAAATACACACACGCACTTAAGTTGGTTCCATATCTTGGCTATTGTGAATAATGCTGTAATGAACATGAGAGTCATCCTTGCCAATACTTGGTGTATCTTGTTTTTTGTTAACAGTCATTCTAACATATATCAGGGGATATCTCATTGTGGTTTTGATTTACATTTCCCCTATGACTAGTGATTTAGGCACTTTTTATGCATACCCATTGACCATTTGTGTGCTACTATTATTTTTTTTAGAGAGAGAGAGAGGAACATCAACTCATTGTTCCACTTATCCATGCATTTATTGGTTGATTCCTGTATGTGCCCCTGACCTGGGGACAAACCCACAACATTGCCATATTATGAAGATGCTTTAGCCAACTGAACTACCCAGCCAGGACTGTGTGTCTACTTTGAAAAAAACTAGCCTTTGATCTTTTTATGTTATTTTTGTGATTGAGTTGTAGGTGTTGCTTTTATATTTTCATATTAACTCCTTATCAGATAGTTGATTTGAAAATATTTTCTTATATTCCATAAGTTGGCTTTCATTTTGTTGATGGTTTTTTTTTTTTTTGCTATCCAAAAGTTTTTGGTTTTATGTACTTCCCTTGTTTACTTTTGTTTTTTGTTACCTTTGGTTTTTGTGTCAAATCAAGAAATCATTGCAAAAGCAATGTCAAAGAAATTATCACCTATACTATACTCTAGGAGTTTTATGTTTGCAAATTTCACATTCAAAACTTTAATCACTATTAACTGATTTTTATATATAGCATACAATAAGATTCCAATTTTATTCATTTGTATGTGACTATCCAATTTTTCCAACACTATTTATAGAGGAGAGCATATTTTCCCCATTGTATATTTTGGCTCTTTTATCATAAATTAATTGGCCATGCATATGTGATTTATTTCTTAGAATTTTTATTTTGTTCCTTTGACTTTTATGTCTATTTTTATGTCAATCCCAATTCTTTTGATTAGTATAGCTTTGTAACATACTTTGAAATCACAAAGCATGATGCATCCAACTTTGTTGTTTCTTGATTGTTTTGTCTATTTGTGGTCTTTTGTGGTTTCACAAAAATTTTAGGACAGTTTTTTTCCATTTCTGTTAAAATGTCATGTGAATTTTTATAAGGATTTGATGATTCTATAGATTGTTTTGGTTAATATGTACATTTAACTATATTAATTCTTTCTTTAACTAATTTTTTTTCTATTGAATTTATTGGGGTTATCATCAGGGACTATCAAAGAAAATTACCATATTAGTTTTTCAAATATGAAATGTGCATGGCATGCTCCTAAAATTTTTAATTTATACTATTAAAAAGATTATTTGCACATATGTGACTTCATGGTTAATATACATAACATATATATTATGTTATACATATATCATTAAAAAGTTTTCCTTTGAAGAAAAAATATTAAAATGAAATACCTTTAAATGCAGCTATGAATGACTGGTGAAAAATGTTGTACATGACTATTCAGCAATTACTCGGGATGTACAGCTCTTCCTATATGACCTATTGGTTTTCTGCCTTGGAGTGGATACCATTATTTTTGTTTGTTTGTTTTAATAAATGCCACATACATGTCTTGTGATGTGTTGTAATTTTACTAATTTTCTGCTATTCTTTCAGAATTTTATCCTACCCAATTATATTGTGAACCAATTCTGTAACTCTAAAGGAGTAACATGGTAATTGGAAAAAAGCATGTATCCAACAAAAATACCAATATTTCAGTGTAGGATAGAAGATAACAATAGTTTTAAATAATTAAAAATGTGATTTTTTTTTGTAATCTGAGAATTCTTATTGTTTTATAATAACTTGGAAATCTATTATTTCTCTAGAACCTCCAGTTTTTATTAATACAACATTAACTTAAATTAGACCATCTTTAATTTACCTAAAATTAATACTTTAAGCAGTGGTCATCCAAAGTCCAGTATGTGTTGATAGACTATACCTACAAATGTTGTAAAAGTCATGTGTGAAATGAAATGTCTGACATCATGCAGATAATCCTTGATATAAAGGGAACTACCAAGGACAAACCAGTTAACATTTAAAATATATGAAGTCACTTTTAAAGAAAGAAAGAAAAGAAAAGTATCAAAAAGAGGTGAAATTAATTCATACAATGATATGAGCCAAGGAAGAATAATGTGTGACAAATATTTGAAAGACTGTTTAATCAAAAGAACATTTCTTTATATATTTGAGTTTTGAATAAAAGAAAGTGAGAATAGATTAACAAGCACACACAGAGTACTTCAGAGTGGCAGAAATTTTCACTTGGCATTATTTTTCTTTAAATGAAAGGATTATATTATTTTACCTTTTCTGTTACCACATATTGAGCAATGTTGTGGAGTGTGCCATTGAAAGTATTTTCTGTACTGTGGAGATGATAGAGATCCTGTCCATACCTAACAGTACTGGAATATCCAGTCAAGGTTCAACAATGTAAAACAGATGGGTAACTCTTTTAAGTATCCTACATTTTTCATATTACTCTATTTCTGATCTTATTCAAGCAAGTTCATCTCACTGGTAATGTCAGTAGTCACTTGAATGGCCAACAAGTTTAATAAGTTTTGATAAGTTATAGTTCACTTATCTGAAAGAATCTATTAGTGTTTAAAATAAGGCATTTTATTTTCTCCAGTCAGTATAAAATAGATGCAAATTTTATGGTACAGTGATTAGTACACAGAGATTTAATTTCCAAAGTCATAGAGATTATATGAAGTGCCATAAATATCTGCTTTTTCACACTCTTTTCATGTTGCATTCAGAGGAAATAGGAAGACTGAGTTAGAAATTAAATTCTTTGATGAAATTTGTACATTTACTAAGGGTCAAAACCAGAAAAATTCTAAAGATTTCTCAGCACAAACATTGGTCATTTTCCAGCATATCACACTGGCTTGATGTAAATGCTAACTTTTACAATTTTACTAATGCATTTATTCTTTTTGTTAATAGTTATTAAGTACAGTTGTCTCAATTTTCAACACACCATGCCCCCCGGCCCTACCTATCCCCGCCTCCTACTCTTGAACCTACCCCCTTTGGCTTTGTCCATGGGTCCATTACACATGTTCCTTGATGACTCTTCCCTCATTATTCCCTATTATCCCCTTCCCCCTCTTTTCTGGTTACTGTCAGTTTGTTCTTTATTTCAGTGTCTCTGGTTGTACTTTGCTGTGGATCAAAAAAAAAACAGTGGTACATTTACACAATGGAATACTATGCAGCAGAAAGAAAGAAGGAACTCCTACCCTTTGTGACAGCATGGATGGAACTGGAGAGCATTATGCTAAATGAAATAATTCTGGAGGTGAAAGAGAAATATCATATGATCTCACCTCTAAGTGGAACCTAATCAACAAAACGAGCAAGTGTAATGCATTTATTCTTTTTAAATATTCCAAGTAGGACAGAATCGCATATATTATTTTCTTTGTCTTTTTATTTTAAATGAAGTTTAATTTTTCTTCTGTCAAACATTAATTGATTATACAGGTATGGGTTTATTTCTGGCCTCTCCATTCTGTTCCATTGATCCATGTGTCTGTTTTAACACCAGTACCATGCTGTTTTGATTACTACAGCCTTGTAGTATAGCTTGATATTAGGTAGCATAATTCTTTTTTTAAATATATTTTATTGATTATGCTATTACAGTTGTCCCATTTCTCCCCCATCATTCCCCTCCACCCTACACACCCTCTCCCACCCACATTCCCCCCTTTAGTTCATGTCCATGTGTCATAAGTTCTTTAGCTTTTACATTTCCCATACTATTCTTGCCTTCCCCCTGTCTATTTTCTACCCACTATCTATGCTACTCATTCTCTGTACCTTTTCCCCCTCTCTCCTCCTCCCACGCCCTTGTTGCTAACTTTCCATATGATCTCCATTTCTGTGGTTCTGTTCCTGTTCTAGCTGTTTGCTTAGTTTGCTTTTGTTTTAGGTGTGGTTCTTAATACCTGTGAGTTTGCTGTCTTTTCACTGTCATATTTTTATCTTTTTTTTCTTAGATAAGTCCCTTTAACATTTCATATAATAAGGGATTGGTGATGATGAACTCCTTGAACTTGACCTTATCTGAGAAGTGCTTTATCTGTCCATCCATTCTAAATGACAGCTTCACTGGATAGAGCAATCTTGGATGTAGGTCCCTGCTTTTCAAGATTTCAAATATTTCTTTCCAGCCCCTTCTTGCCTGTAAGGTCTCTTTTGAGAAATCAGCTGACAGTCTGATGGGAACTCCTTTGTAGGTGACTGTCCCCTTATCTCTTGCTGCTTCTAGAATTCTCTCCTTCATTTTAATCTTGGCTAACGTAATTACGATGTGCCTTGGCGTGTTCCTCCTTGGGAGGGAGGAACTTCTTTGGGACTCTCTGAGCTTCCTGGACATCCTGGTAGTCTATTTCCTTTGCCAGATTGGGGAAATTCCCCTTTATTATTTGTTCAAATAAGTTTTCCATTGCTCTTCTTCTTCCCCTTCTGGGACCCCTATAATTCGGATGTTGGGACGTTTAACGATGTCCCGGAAGTTCCTAAGCCTCTCCTCATTTTTTTGAATTCTTGTTTCTTCCTTGTCTTCTGTTTGGTTGTTAGTTTCTTCCTTCTGTTCCACCCCATTGATTTGAGTCCCAGTTTTCCTCCCATCTCTATTGGTTCCACATGCATCTTCCTTCATTTCACGTATTGTAGCCTGCATTTTTTCATCTAATTTGTGAGCAAAAATCAACCAATTCTGTGAGCATTTTGATGACCAGTGCTTTGAACTGTGCATCTGATAGATTGACTATCTCTTCACTGCTTAGAGGAATTGGCTCTGGGGCTTTTATTTGTTCTCCGGTTTGAGCCATTTTTGGTGGGTTTTTGTTTTGTTTTGGTTTTAGTCTGGTCGTGGCTATTACGTAGTGAGGGGTGGAGCCTTAGGTGTTCCTCGGGGCGGGGTAGCCCAGTCGCTGGGTTGTAACGCTATAGGTGGGGGCGAGGTCCGAGAGGGAACAATGGTGCCTGCTCCGCTCTCTCCTGGATTCAGTCCCTTCCGCGACTTCCCCTCTGCCTGGACCGTTTACACGCGCGAATGTGGGAGCACCTGGTCAGCCAACGTCTTGTGCGGCCTCACTGGGTCTGCACAGTTGCCCCCCTGTGCCCAGGGACCCCCAGCTGCCGCCTGAGTAGCATAATTCTTTCAAGTTTGTCCTTCTCTCAAGATCACGGTTTCCATCCCAGGCTTTTTGTGGTTCCATGTAATTTTTTTGAAATATTTGTTCTAGTTCTGTAAAATATGTCATTCATATCTTGACAGGAATTGCATTGAATGTATAGATTGCTTTGGGTCATATGGCCATTTTAATATTTCTTCCAATCCATGAACACAATATGTGGTTCCATTTATTTGTATATTTTTCAGTGTCTTTCTTCAGCGTCATATAATTTTCCAAGTACAGGTCTTTTACATCCTTGGTTAGATTTATCCCTAGGTGTTTTATTTTTAAAAGCAATTATGAATGGGATTGTTTTCTTAATTTCCCTTTCTGTTAGTTCATTATTGGCATATAAAAGTGTTACTGATTTATTGAGATAAACAAAAATAAAAATACAACATTTTTTTAATCCAAACCCTAACCAGGGATGGCATCCATGCTACATATATGAGAATTAGATTAATTTTTAAGTATTGAATATCAGCATTCAGATGACATTAGAATTTCCAGTATTGTATAATAATTCAACAATTTTATAAAATATTTTGATACTGCAGAGGTCTTTATAATGAAACAAACTATTAACTTTTGTATATTTCATAACAAAAATATTTGTACAGAAGGAAAGCATAACAGTCTGAGTTTGGCCACAGGAGGATATAGACTGACAAAATTCTGTGCTACAAATAATATAATTTTATAAAGTATAAAAGTTATAGATAAAATATGGGAACTCATACAGAATACTTTCCAAATATACATAGTAATTTATAGGAGAAAGTGAACTGAATATAAGAGAAAGATAACTGCAGGACTGAAGTGGACCAGAGCTAGAATAAGGCAGTGGCTGCAAAGACCATAGTTACAGAGTAGAAGCCTGTGTATAGCTATATCTTTCTGTCTAATCTTAATCTCTGGATACTGAGTCATGCTTGTATTTGTGGACTATCTCCTGTGTATATGTTATTATCTAGTCTCCACAAAGCAATTCCCACTGTCCTGCTTTGAAATGTGAACCTCTTCATATTCTTCAGGCTTAGCCGGGCATTCAGGGTTCTGGACTTGTTCATCCTCTCAGAACATGGGAACCTAAAACTGTTTTTTTAATTTACTAATGAAATCAGTTTCATCAGAAATTATTAATAATATACTTCATTATTTAAAGTACATATTGCAATTTTTATAAAGTGAAGGTAAAACCAAAATAGTATGAAAATTTACAAATGAACTTTCAAAATGCCTTACTACAAGTGCATCTTTGAACAGTTACTTCTAGGATTCAGAAAAAAAAGCATATAAATAATGGATACTGGGACTCCAACCAAAGAATTATCATATGTTAACTGTTTCTGAGGATGCGATCCTCTGAATTTACTCTGAGTATAACCATTTCTTCTTCTTGAAGCATTTATTACCCAGAAAACAAAGGAAATATTTATTTGAATAAATATTTTAAAAATATTTTGAATTCAGCAACATGAATCTAAAAGTTATTATTGTTATAAAAAGCTTTTTCTAATTGAAAATGAAGAACTCATCTTCATCAGTTTCATGGCATCTGTATTACAGATTCTAGGTACTAAGAATTACACTGCCTACCCTCCACCTGCCCTTGCCCTCTGCAATTATTTCTGTCTTTTCCAAGCCAAAGAAAAATTAACCAGTGAGCTGTAGCTAGAAGTGACCTGATTCACCAAGGAACAAAATAAGTGAATAAAAAAGTCAAAAGCATATTTCTCATAATAACAACTGTATCTTGTATGTTCTTAGGTATTGAGCTGGCCAAAAAGTCCATTTAGCTTTTTCCATAAAATAAAAGACTCATTTTTCATTTTCACCAATAATTTTGATTGGATATTTTGAGTATGTTGACTTTCTCATGCATCATATAATGTTGATTGTTCTCAATTAATGTCTCAATTTGATAGCTGTAAAGTTCAACTGGTCTACCCAACCAGGGAACATCATCGTCCAATGAGAAATCTCCAGCCCAGAATATCACAAACCATTTTTGACACATTCAGTCAATCACAGCATCTTATCCATACACTGCACAAATCTTTTCTTTACATTTCAGTTGTGTTTTTGCTTTTTAAAAAATAAAGCATAATATGTTGAAAATGTATATTTTCCAATCTTCAATATTAAAATGCCTACACAAAAATTTTGATTTTTTAAATGATATAATAGCTGTCACAATACATTCTAACTAAATTGTCTCCAATAAAGTTAAAGACAACTAAGTGCTACAAAGGCTATCTTATGGAATAAAACAAACTAGCTTTTAGGTCAATCCAATACGATAGGCAATCCTAGATATACTGTAATTCTCAAATTGAAACAAATAATCAGAATATCCAGCTTAGGTATTTATAGACAATGAAGCCATGAAATTTTACACAAGAAATTCCATTAATAAATACAGTATCGCTGTTAATTTTTGATAAGACAATAATAAGATCGTGATTTGCATTTGATTTTTTTACATAAAGGAATAACTAATGTAATTCCAGAAATAATTGGTTTTGTACAAGTTTTTTACATTCAAATAAACATTTGGAAAAATTAATTGTGCTGCATGACAAGAAAATGACGAAAGTAAGAAAATACCTTAAGGTCAATATGATTCATTAAATACATTAGAGTAAAAATAATGTCATAAGAATATTGAAAAATATAACAAAAATTATTTAAAGTAAAATTCTGGGATAAATTGGAGAAAATTATATATAATAGAGTTATTACATATATGCTAATTTTAAAAATAAGCCTTAAATAAAGTAGATGAAAAGTCTGAGGACCTATAAGTGATACAAACTTCTAGGAAATAATAAGATTCCATGTACAAATGAGTTTAAAGTGAAATATTAGGTATAGGAATATGGTATGTATTTTTGAGAATTTGCTTGCTTGCCAAATACCCATTGTTAAAGATTACTGATATTTTACAATTCTTTGAAATTTAGATTTTATTTTATGAATCTAGATAATTTTGAATAATTGGTAAAATCATTGGTGACAAATTAAAATAGATGTGGGAAGATTGTTCAGGCATTGGCTCAATACCCTTGGTTCTGATGAATAGGACTTTTTTTTAAAGGCTAGAACTTATTGTTTAGGTGAAAGATAGGGAAAATTGTTGAGGTTAAGCATATTTTCCAAGCAGCTCAAGCATGTAGTCCATTCAGAGACTACAAAATCCATTCTGATTTAATTATACTTTAAAGACTAAATGAAAGGCTTGATTAATTAAACTGAGAAGAAAGTGCTTAAGTAATTCTTTCCTGTTGGCACATACTCTTTAGAAAATTTCAGAATTTTTTTAAGTTGCAAATCAGTCACATGATAAATTCAATGGCACGTATTTAAATTTTAACATGTAGTTAGAAACAAATGATAACAATGCAAACGGAATGATGCTTTGATGTAGTTAAAATGATCTCCCAACAATTTTGAAAGTAATAAGAAGACATTTTTTTCTCTCTCTACTAGAGTTGTTTGTATAATCTATAGGTCCTCAAAATTTTCATCTATTTTATTTAATGGTTATTTTTAAAATTAACATTTTGTAGTAAGTCTATTATGTATTAACAAATATATTCTTCTGACATTTTATTGGTAGTTCTGCAATCACTGAAACAACACAATATTAATTTTTCACTAAAGTATCATCCATCTTATACTGCAGTTCCTACAGCTCAAGAAGGCTTTCCCAAATGAAGTTCTCCTAGACTACCTCATTTGCTATTATGAGTTCCCTTTTCCTGCAATCTCAAATTTAAATGTTTATAAAATTTGAAGATCAAAACTATAAGCATTAAAATGGCAAATTCACAACTATCAACAATTGAATCTAAAAACCAAACTAAGCAAACAGTAATAAAAATGGAGATCAATTAGAGTATTATTAGTTGGGAGGAGGAAGGGGCAGAATGAGGGGAAAAGATGCAGGGATTCAGAAGTACAAATTGGTAAGTACAGTATAGACAAGATGATTTTAAGAACTATAGGAAATAGAATACCTGAAGAACTTACATGCATGATTCATGGACTTGAACTAAGAGGGGAGATTGCTGGTGGGTATAGAGAGTATTAGATGGAGATGGGCGAAGATGGAAAAGTTGGGATAAGTATAATAGCATAGTCAATAAAATACATTAAAAATACTTTATTTGGATTTTCTCAAAAATAAATGCTTATAAAATTCTGTGTTTTATGAGATATAGATGATTCCGGTGTAAGACTATGAACGCTTAATGAAAGGCATTTTGTCTTGTTAAAACAATGAGTGCCTCCCTGGCTGGTACAGCTCAGTGGATTGAGCACTGGCCTGCAAACCGAAGGGTCACTGGTAAATTCTATTTATTCATGATTGATTAAACACACACACACACACACACACACACACACACACACTTATTTAAAGGTTAGCAACTACCAGTAAAGAACATGGATTAAAAATTATACAAATATACAAAAGGTAATGTTAGAAATCTTATATATAGTGACACTGAAGAAAATTAAAAAAAAAAAAAAAAGACAACTCTAAAGCTGTCATAGAAAGAGAATGGAGATTGAAATTGTGAATGACCGCTGAAAGGATTTGCTACTTTCCTAATAAAGAGGGAGGAAAAAGCCCAGGTGATCCTTGCATGTCCTACTCCATTAATTCAGAGAATGTTGGAACCATCCTCAGTGATGAAGAACAGAAACAAATGACAAAGTGAAATAGACAAAGGGGATTGATGTCTCCCAGTTGGAACATGTTAAGCTCCTTCTTTACATTTTCTTCCATTTCCTAAATTTGCAAAATGAGCCTATGTTAATTTTTAATGAAAAAGGATAATCTTCATATTTGATAGTACTTTGAAATAACTGAATTGAGAACATATGATTTATAAAATAGGAAAATTAACTATTTGGGACTTTGAGATGACTTTAAGACATTAAAATGAAGAATAGTATCATACAGCATTTCCATGTTCAGAAGTTCAGACTAAAGATTGAGTTTTAGGCATCAGGTTACAGGTGATGAATGAAGCTTTGTGTGGATGCTGTCATTCATTCATGCATTTCTATTTATCCCATGAATATTTTGTGTCATACATTGATTTTGAGTTGCTGTGGTATATATGAAAGAAGACACAACAGATAGAGACAGAGCTTAAAATAAGAAACAAAAATAAATAAGCATGATTTCCAAAGGAGAACTGACTTCTGAATACCAAATATAGAAAAATAATTGAAATAGATTAAGAAGAGAGGCTAAAAGCATAAGCATAAAAACTTATAGGGTATAGGAAATTATACCCTATAAAGACAAGAAAATATCAAGTCAAATAATACTTTTATCTGATTCAGTATTAAGCAATGAAACATGCTGCTCTTTATTGTTCTAAATCAGTGATGTTCACATTTGTATTTCACATGGAAGTATTTCCTTAACAATAGTTTAAATGGCAACGTAGGGAACTGACAAGGTAGTGTGAGCCCTTTCTAGGAGCACACCCACCCCACCCTCCTTGATTATTCCATTATCCCATGTTCCTTCAGACGGTCTGGGGAAGGATTGATGAACCACCAGAAAAAGCACTATTCAAACATCATGCCTTGGATAATACAAATTAATACTTAATGTGTTATTAATAGAATGGTAAGATTAAAATAGGCAGGAAATTGCTGAGTACTGGCAAGGGCATGGGACAACTAAATCTCTAATAAACACAGGTAAGTAGTATAAATCAGGATGACTTCTTTAGAACAACTATTTGACAATATTTATTGAAGCTGCATCCATTCATGAAATGACCAGCAATTCGTCCTTCAGTATAAACCCATGAGAAATTTTTCAGTGTGTTCATTTGGGAAAAAAGGTCATTCTAGATATAATTAAGGATCTCAGATAAATGCATTCCAGAATTAGGTTGGGCCCTAAATACAATATCAGTTGTTTTTATATGGGAAAGATGAAGAGTATCTGAGACACAGAGACACACAGAAGAGAAACCCCTATGAAGATGAATGTAAATATTGGTTCTATGAAGCCACAAACTGATAACTTCCTGGAGTTTCCATAAATGAAGAGCCTGTGATCTCACCTATAACCTCTATTGGGAACACACCCGAAATGTAATCTGTTTAGATTACTAGGCTCCAGTTTGTGAGAATTTAAATTTCTGCTGTTCAAGCACCTGCATTTGTGGTGATTTGTTACAGTTGCCTTAGGAAACAAATGCAATGAGTGAAGGGAATATGGCTTGCCATGGATACCAAGTGTTGGTGGCCACACTGAGAAGGTGACTTTGGGCAAGACTTAAAAGTAAGTTATGGAATTAATTATAAATAGATTTGTGAAGCTCAAACTGGGTATAAATATAAATTTGAGGAGATGACTATAAAATCAGTTACCTCTCTGGAATCAATTTAACATACATTAACATGGGAAGGGCAAGCCTGGGTTGAATAATGAAGAGCCTTTCAGCACTAAAAAAATCTATGCAAACTCTCAAAGACAATCACCCAGTAGCATGGTATAATCACTAAGATCATGATTCCTCAAAAAAAATTAGAATTGGAACTGCCTTAAGACCCAACATTTCTACTGCTGGGAATATACCCTAAGAATCCTGAATCAGCAATTCAAAAGAACTTATGCACCCCAATGTTCATAGCAGTGCTATTTACAATAACTAAGCATTGGAAACAGCCCAAGTGGCCATCAGCAGATGAGTGGATTAAAAAGTGTGGCACATTTGCACAATGGAATACTATGCAGCAGAAAGAAAGAAGGAAGGATGTCCTACCTTTTCTGACAGCATGGATGGAAATGGAGACTCTTCTGCTAAGTGAAATAAGCCAGTTAGCAAAAGACAAATATCATATGACCTCACTTATAACTGGAATCTAATGAACAAAAGAAACTAAAGAGAAAAATAGAACCAGAGACATGGAAACATGGGACAGACTGATACCTGTAGTGGGGGGATGGTAAAGGAAGAGGAAGGGACTAGTCAAAGAACATGTGTGAATGACACATGGACATGGACAAGGGAGAGAAGATTGACTGTGGGCTGGGTGGAGGGGAGCAAAAAGGAAAAAAATTGGGACAACTGTAATAGATTAAACAAACAAACAAACAAACAAAGATCATGGACTTTAGATAGTGAATGGCCTGATTTCAAGTCTGAGTCCCCCATTTACTTCTATATGATACTAGGCATGCTGCTCCGAGCCTCAGTTTTCTCATTTGTGATATAGGGGTGATCATAAAGTCATTGTGGTAATTAAATAAGTTAAAATACAATGTAAAACAATACCTACCAAACTGCAATTGTTAGTTGTTATTTTACAAGGAAGATAAATTACTCAAAAAGTTGTAGCAACTGGTATCTAGGTAATCACCAAAAGGTATTATTACATCCTTCTGATGACGTGATAAGAGAAAGGACAGTTTTTTTTTTTTTTTTATATATATATAACCCTGACACTGTACATCTACACATAGATCTAGATATTTGTGTAATTAGGAAAAAAAAAATTAGGCCTGAAGCAGAAGGCAAACTTTTCATTTTGGGATAAATCAAATTATCCCCCTGGTATTTTATAAGATAGACAAAAAAGATTTCATTTTTTTAAAATTAATTGAACTCAGCACCTCCTTTTGCTGCATTTTCTTCCACTATGTCAATGATGACATTAATACCTCATAAGAAAAGATGGAGAACTGAGTGGAGTGCTAAGGCAAATTCTCCCACAGGCTAGTTATAAATGAGGTATTTCTGAAGCTAGAGTATCTCTTCTAATTTTGGCATATTCATTTCTATGGACTGCACAGAACTCTGAGGAAGAATGAAGAGGGAGTGATTAACGCATCTTCGGTAATTGTTCTAAGCCAGCAAGATGTAATTTGCTTATCTACACTGTCTGCTGCTCTCTCCCACCAGCTCTCATTGGTATCCCATCAGGGTACAGCTGTGTTGAACAGACAGCCTGCTGTTGACTAGGCTTCTGGACTGCAAGTTCTGGCTGTCTGCTCCTCTTCAAAGATGCCAAGGCTTACTTAGAACTTTGTTAAAGGCCGGCAGCAGAGCTAAATGGTAGCATTGCCCACCCATCCTTTACAATTGCCCCATGATTTTTAATGTGGCCTTTATGTCTCTCCCCACTGTGTGCAAATATATTGCATTCTAATTAACTCTCTAGCCAACTATCAGAATTACGTTCGACAGATTCTTAATCTCTTTTGAAATAAAGATCTCAGTGTTCCCCTTCATTTCAGTTGACATTATTTCTGTCTTTAGGTAGAGATTTTAAATAGGCTTCTTCAGTATTTGCATATGAGGTAGAGAAATATAGAATGATTTTCCGGTCTAGCCCATTGTTTTTCCGCCAGTCTTTCAAATCACTTGAGAATACAGGGGATGGAATTATTCTGAGTCTAAGGAAAATGGGCTTTACAGTCAAATTAATTATCCAGATACAACTTTTTACTTAAAAATGTTTTTTTTGGGGGGAGGTAATTAATTAATTATGCTCACTTTATTTTACAGTGTGTCTAGAGGAGAAAAAAAGGATTAGAAAATGATGACCAAGGTCCCGGCTGGTGTACCTCAACAGATTGAGCTCGGGCCTGTGAACCGTAGAGTCTCCAGTTCAATTCCCAGTTGGGGCCTGGGTTGCTGGGTAGGTCCCCAGTGTGGGGCGCAGGAGAGGCAACCACATGTTGAAGTTTCTTTCCCTCTCTTTCCCCCTCCCTTCCCCAATGTCTAAAAATAAATAAATAAAATCTTAAAAAAAATTTAAACCAAAAAAATGACCAAGAAAATTAAGCATATTAAATTCTTTATTTTTTTTTAACAGAAGACACATGCTGGGTCACATGCTTTAATTAGATTTATTATATTTTCTGTGCCAAAATATTGATGTTGGTTTGTTTATAAGTAAATTGCCACTAATTATATGAAGGCTAATAAGTTTGAATATACTAGATATAATTCTATATACCATTATCATCGTAATGCTTATTGCTTATTTTCTTATGTAGTGCAGTCAGCTATGATCCAGATGAAGAAAATAATGCAGTTAGAGCATTTCGTTCTCAAAAAAGCTTTTATCAGCTTGAATAATTGTCACATTCTACAAAATAAAAATAAAAATAATTTCTAATATAACTGTTAGAAAAGATATGTGTATATGACTGTTATATATCAAAAAACTTTGTAAGCGCATTTTATAAACTCTATATACACATTGCATATACGTGAATTATTTTATTATTTTATTTTTTCATTTAATATATTGTATTTCTCCATTACCATTTAACCCCATTATATCCCCCTTCCCCCTTCAGCCTGTCACCTTCAAAATATGCCACAGGGGTTTCCCATCAGGCATCACAGTGATCTAATAAGCTGTGTCATATGGAGGGAAATCAGTGAACTTTGGGTTCAGACATTTCTAAATTGAATGTCATCTCCTCTATTTAGTTGCTCTGTGACTTGGTAGAAGATATATAGCCTCATTTAGCCACATCTTTCTAACTTACCAAAAGTTGATATGACTATTATATACCTGTAGGATTATATATGACAATGAAATATAAAATATGTACCGTGTCTACTCCACAGGTGCTTGATGAATAAGTTTACCCTTGTTGGAATTAACTACTAAATCTCGTACAATGTAAAATGGTGTCAGCATTTTTTCAATGATCATATGTATTTTTACATCTTTATACAACTATGTTATAAAAATATTTTATAGTATACATATTTATTTCTATTGGAATATAGCTAATTTGAGATATTTTAAATATAAAAAAAGTAAAATTCCAGTTATTTACTAGAGTCTGTATTATTCCCCAAGAGGAATATGAACCACAGATATCTCAATTAATTACTAAATCACTCTCAAATAGTTTCAAATATAATGATGGTGTATGGAAGAAATGGATGTGCTTCTGAAGTGCCAACTCACTCCAGTAAATTAGTTGAGACAATGGGGAAAAATCTGATTAACAAATGATTAAAATGGTGGGTTTCCTCTGCACAAATATATTTGCATTCACTGTTTCTTCTATCTTTTCACTTTTAAAAAGTCTAGACTAACCATAGTTTAAACTCTCCATCTATTCTCTTCTTCACAGGGTGAAGCTGTCCTTTCCCCAGCGTGAACGTGTTGGACCATAAGTTGCTCTGTTTTTCTTCTACTGTGAAGTTAAGCCCCTACTGTCTCATGGAAAATTGTGTCACTAGGAGACCAAAGATGAGACATAACAGTTTTGAGTAGTGAACATATAGAAATAAGAATAAAAGTAAAATGAAAAAAGAAAAAATAGTGTATTTTAGAATCACTTTTCTGTAATTTGTCCATGAAATTTTCCATGATATATTTCCAAGTATCAGTGTTATTATAAAGGCCAGTTTTGAAAACCAAATAATTATATACATAAAATATGTTTCTGTGCCTTTTTAATATAGTAAATCAAAGTATTAAAATATTTTTGTCTTTCAGTTTTGTTTCTAATTCTTTTTAATTAAATTTATCAGGGTCATATTGGTTAATAAAATTACATAGGGTTCCATCAACATATATTGATTAGCTACCTTCAGTTATTTTTAGAGTAAGCAGAATATATTGAATTAAAGCAGATATAGATTTTCAAAAATGTATCCTGAACACTAGTGTTTGAGTGAAAAATAAGAGGTTGTTTTTTCAGAAGGGGTACATGCATGTTTTATTCTAAGAGAATTATTCTTTAGAGAATATTCTAAACAAAGTTTTGAACTAACACATAATTTAAAGGTTAATTATTATGTTCAATATCACTTACGGGTTTTCTTCTTCCTAAATATACAGCTCTTGCTCATATTGCCCTTTACTTATCAGACACAAGTAAATTTTTGGCTCATTATTATCCTGAGGGCCAGAGAGAAAGAGATGGTGAGAAGGTTATAGAGGACAACAGAATGAATACCAGAAGTAAATTATTCAACTGTCAATGAATAAAATCATGTTGAAGACAATGTTTCCTCGGGAAGTTTGTAAAGGGAGCAAGTGCATGAAGAAACATTTAATTATCATCCATCTTTGCCCAATTGCTCCTGGGTATCATTTATTAGAGTGTTTTGTTGCTGCTCAAAGCAAATGTTGGGGTTGGAGAGCAGGACATCATTGAATTTGGTAGAACAAAAAATGATTTTTATATGCAGTTAGATTTTACCACATCATTCTACAAAACTCATAGCATCATATATTCAAAGCACAATTAAGACTTTCCAGATTCAAGTTTATTTAATGACATATTACAGTTGCATTCTTTCCTTTTTAATTAAGTTTATTGGGGTAACATTAATTAACAAGATTATTTTTTATTTAATTTTTATAATGCTGATCATGCATGACCCACCAATAGTTCACCTTGAATTTGAAGAAAACTTTGCCAAGGAGTTTAACCTCTCCAGTTTCTCCCAAGGAAACTAACCAATGAGCAACTGCCAAAAGCTTGTGTCCAGAGAGTACAGAATCTCTGATGTCTAAGTGAATATTCTATCCTGCCCCATTCTTAAGAATTTACAGGGGAAATAAAACCTATGTCTAATTTCTCTAGTTTAAATCTGTATTACTTCTCTACAAATCTACTATATGTAGTCAGGCTTTCCCTTTCTCTTACTCCATTAAAGAATTTTCTCTTTTGTCTTAGCCTCATTTTTCCTGGGCACTTAAGGAGAATACTGCCTTAATATGAGAGGAACATTTATTTACTCCACATTATTAAGAAACTATGGCATTGGTCCAAACCATTGCTATCTCTTTATAGAGAGAAAGAATAGACTTCTGACTAACCTCTGAGCTTGTTTGTGCCAAGTGCTCTACACTGTGTAGAGGTGAGACCAGTGTTTTTGCACTGCCAATTAGATCATGTCATTCCCTATGTTCAAATTCACCCTTTGCATTTGGAAAGAACTTAAACCTACCACCACTAAGAACAAATAAAAGTGTTCTCATCATTTAGCCCTTGGCCATCTCATAATGTCCAACCCCACACTACTCTGCTCCAGCCACATGAGCCTTCTTAGAACAGGAAAAAGATTGTCCCCACCTTTGTGTATTTGTTTTAGGTGCTTCCTCTGCATTGTTTAAGCCTCCGCTATGTAACTCTCTATAGTTTAAATGCCATACTTGTTTCTTCATTATTGTTTCAAATGATTTTAAACTTTAGCCACAAGAATACTTTTTTCAGCATTCTGTAAATGGAAATCCAATAAATTGGCATGAGAAAAGGAAACTTTTCCAAAACAATGCCCCTGCAATCACTATGTTACCCCACATTCCTTCAGATGGTCTGAAGTGGACTTGTACAACTTCTGCAAAAATGCCTTTTCAAACAGCATGTCATCACATATATTTTCTCTTATAATCTCACTGCATGTTTATGGCATATTCATGTTACAATTTAATTTTATTGTTTTGAATTTGATTTTTGTACTTGACTATTTAAAAGTACAGTTGAAACATATATTAGTAATTCCTTGCAATTATTAATTAAAATCTGAGACCATGTTTCCTGTCTACTTCAATCCAAATTTCATTTGTTTTTAATCTACTAATGTTGTTCTTTTGTTTGGTTATAATTTTTAAATTTCCTGAAGGTCATTCATCCTTGGGAAATTTTAGTTTAAGACAAAGATAGCATAATAGCTGGAAGAGAAAATTCATTAGCTCAAAATAACCCTTTTTTGGTCCAGTTTAGGTTTCATTTCACAAAATAAATTATCTGCCAGTTTTTAATTGAATTAACTCTTTTCCTCCACTGCCAAGAAATGAATTCATAGTGCTACCATATCATTGACCCATGATTAAAATCAGCTTGCTCAAGTTGACAAGGGGATGGTTTTCAAGTGGAGGGGGTTCACTTTGTGCCATTAGATATTTTCCCATTAGATATTTCTTAGAATGATACTCAGTATCATCACAAGGGACTTTAAATATTAATTTGACTTTGCTTTCTTCAGTTGTTACAAGCTCAGTCATTGAGAAAATGTGTTTTTCTCTCTGATTATATGTGTGTGTGTGTGTGTGTGTGTGTGTGTATCCATTGGACTCATAATAAAATACCCAAACAAAATTGTTATGTCAAATGATATGCCTCCTAGTATAACTTTTCTTCCTTCAAATATTTTTATTGAAATAGTCATCTATATATATTTACCTCATTTCTCACAGTATATCATATTTTTGTCTCTTTAAACTCTTTCACTTCTATTTTTACATAAAAATTTTTCATTAATGTCTCAAAACCCCCATGTTGCTAAATCCAAAGATCATATATCAGTATTCCTATTTTTAATCTTTCAATAGCATTTGAAAATTTCATCACCTTCTTTATTAAAATATCTTGCTTTCAGGACCCTGTACATCCTGGTTTTACTTCCATCACCTGCACAACTACTTTTCAATATCTTTTGCTGGTCCCTCCTCATATTATTGATTACTAAATATTGGAATGGCTCAGAACTCTATTCTTGAGTCTCCTCTCATTCTAGCTATATTTATTTCTTTATGGATCATTCAATAGTTTTTAATATTTATGTATGGTAATGATTTTAAAATTTGTATTTTAAACCAAGACTTTTCACATAAGTTTTTCTTGGATGTCTAAGGGACAACACAATATTAATAATATTAAGCCCAAAAATAAATGCTTAGCTCATAGCAGGTGTTCAACAAATATCTGTTGAATGAATAAATAACTCTTTATAATTTGCTTTTTAAAAATATTCCCCCCCTGAATAAAGTCCAAATAGATGCTCAGTCCAAAAAGCATAGTGTTAGCACTGGTATTTTCTCTTGTATTCACATCCAATTTATCAGCAAATACACTTGAATCCACACTCAAAATAGATCCAAAATCATAACTGCTTGACATATATATACACAGTAAGGAATATTTTATCACTGAGATTCAATGACTTACAGAGCTGGGTGGATATCATCATCAATGAGAATCATCCATCTGACAAGTAATGATTAATTTATCAAGAATTATAGTGATGCAAAATTTTCAAGTTTAAGACAATATGGTTTTGAACTTACATTTCTTTACATAGCTAATGTAACAAAAAGACGTAATTCTAAAATAAAATGGTTTTTCAAAACATAAGAAATCAGAACATTTACTTCATACCAACCATTTCTAAGGAAGAATTGTTTGTTGCGAAAAGACACACTCTTACAAAATAGAAAAAGACCATGCATACCCCATACAAAATAAAATGAACAGTTCAACAAATATATGTGTGTGTGTGTACATACATGTGTGTGTATATAATATGCATTACTAATTAGAAATTCCAGATAACAACTGTATATAAGGTAAAAAATGTTTCTAACTGAATGAAGTCAGTGTATTCTATGAAAATTTTTCAAGAAAATATATATTCCACTTTAAATATGCTACACTGTGATGCTGGACAATTTCAAATGTGATAAAAGCATTTACTTTTCTTATCTACAAAAATAAAGCAATTAGAAAAATGTAAGAAAAATTAAAATAATTAAAGGGAAAAAATGTTAAATAATGAAACCAACTAAAATATGGTAAAGTTTAGAGTAAGTAAAAACAAATCTATTTACCCTTCTGGCTTGGATCATTTTCTTTTAACCTATGTAGAAATAGTGCCGGACACTGAGTTTCTTTTCTATTAGACCATGCTATTGACTTCTTCCTGCAAAAATATTATAAATCTTGCCATTGATTTTCAATTTTTAGAGACAACCTATAAATAAACTTGAATTAAAATTATAGATCAGATTCTATTTCAATGTGTACATTTAAAAATAATGATAACTTTATTACAAAGTTACTATAAAGATGATAATTTCCTCATCATACATAATAGATGAATATTGTGCTTTTATTGTTTTCTATGATAGTGTGTGTTACAAGCTTACATTCTAAGATATGATTATTTTAAAAGTAGCAAAGTGAGAAATGTCTAATTATAATACACATTTTACACTTAATTTTAATCATATATTTTTATAATTGAAAATTGTATCATGCCATTTCTCAAATGGCATTCAATAAAATGTTAATTAAGGGTGGTTACCATTAGATGATGGAATTACAAGTAATTTTTTCTTTATACTTAAAAATCTCTCATTAGATGTTTTCATTAGGCTGTTTTATTTTTGAAGTCAATAATTTAGTAAAGTTATTTTAAAAATAAATGTAAATGTATTTTTGTCTCATTTTTTATGTCAGGCCTACAAAGAAAAATAATCTGAAAATTGAACAGATAAGCTCAAAATAGCAACTTTCTTCCCTGTTTATGCACTTTCTCCTGTAATAGAAAGCCTTGTAACAGTGTAACTGATAATTCCTCCAATTTGTGTATGTACCTCTCCACTTACATCAAGAGCTGAAGTCTGAGCTAGCCTTATATTCAACAAAGTAAAACTAAGGTGATATTTTGGGATATATGGTTTCAGACTTTAAGATAAATGTCAGCCTCTTCCCCTCCACCTTGTAAGCTAGGCATCATGAAGGGAGGAAGGCCATGCCAGGACTGAGTTGTTAGAGGCCTTGTGGAACTAGGTGGACATTCCAGCCTTAGCTAGAAACCCAGATGATTTAATCAGAAGACTAATCTCATTTGACACAATGTGGAGCAAAATATCATTAAAGCTGAGCACCATGAAAATTGTCCATCATGAAAAACAGTCATTTGCTGTTGATTTAAATAACTGAGTTTGGGCATGATTTATTATGCAGGCATAGACAACAGATACACACACTCAAGTGTATGCTGTGTTCAATTATTACATTGCCTTCCCTTCTCACTCACAATTAAACCTGAAACAATAAAAATATGATCAAGTTTGTGTTGCCTAGAATACTTCAGGTACTATGCTTTCTTTAAAAATTAGGGAATATTTTTCCTGACCTTTTGAAAAACATTAAATTAATAGAATTTCATGTATTAACAAACAGGAAAGCAAAGAGTGGTGATCAAATAGTAACTCAAGTTTAAGAAATTTGAAATTAACTTGCAGGCAAGGAACATGCAGTAGAACTGCAACTATAAACACTAATAGATTTTAAAAAAAGATATTATTTATTTACTTTTAGAGCGAGATGAAGGGAGGGAGAAAGAGAGGGAGAGACACATCAGTGTGTGGTTACCTCTCATGAGCCCCCTACTGGGGACCTGGCCCAAAACCCAGATATGTGCCCTGGCTGGGAATGGAAACAGCAACTCTTTGGTTCATAGGCTGGCACTCAATCCACTGAGCCATACCAGCCAGGGCAACAAGGATAGATTTTAATTCCTTCCTGGCCTATTAAGATCTCATTTAGAAATCTTTCTGAGAATTGCATTCAATATTTCAAGATGCCAACTTAAGCAATGCCTTTGCTATGTATCCTCAGTGCATGCACTATTAGAGGAGAGTGGAGCACTGTTTTGATTTTGTAATAGCTTAAAGTCATTTGAAGATATATAATTTTTTCATCAAACTTTATACATAAAATATTGGGTTGACCTAAGTTTAGTTCTTTGGAGAATTGCGTTTTCAGATTTAACCTTGAACAACTCTAAATTCAAGTGATTTTTATCATTTTCACTAAATGTGAAATGTTTTGTCCCTTGGTTCTGGAGTCAAATTTCACCTTTTCTCTCTGAAACTTTCAGATGTTATTTAAGGGGAAAAAAAAAAAAAAACCTCTTAAGCAACTGTTCTGCTATCTAAAGATGTTTCTATATTATGACACATTTTCAATATATTTCACTAATGAATTGTGAAGTTTAAAAATTATGATTACAAGGTATTCATTGAAAAATCAAGTTTTAATTTGGGTATGAAAACAGTTACAAACACATGGATGCCAGGAAGTATTTAACAGTATGTGTTCAGTGCATCCAACCTTAGTTCAAAGGTAAAAAATAAATTAAAAATATCAAACACCTAAGACAAGAAAGAATATGACAAACAAAAATGATAAAAATGCATTCTGATAGAGAGGAAGTTAAATAAATTATACCAACTTTATACCAACAATTTTAAGAATCTAAATAAGTGGATAGTCCATTTGGAAGGAATTTTTACCAAGTTTGTGTCAGCTAAGGAGAAGAAAATATTAATAATTCAATAACCATAAAGAAATTGAAAAAAAAATAACCCAGTTTATTAAAAAAATCTCAAAAGGTCCATAGAGTTTACGGGCATATGGAAAATCTTGAAGCAAGTAAGATGTAAATTCTGTTGTATAAACTGTTTCAGAGGAGAAAGAAAAAAAGAAAATCTGAAAACTCATGAGATTCACATGGTTAAAATAACTCAAGAGAAAAACCAGAAGATTTATTGAGGATATGCAATCCTACATTGCTTTGTTTATATCCTTAAAAACAAAAGCCCATTAAATCTCATCAATATGATAATGTTTAAATAAAATATAGTACATACAAACTATGGAAACTATGACAAGATTTAACAAAATGATGAAGACCTATAAACAATGACATGAAACAATACTCAAACATATTTTAAGAGATAAAGTACCAAGTAGCATATTTAGAGTGAAAGCATTTGTATGAAGAAAAAGAATTATGAACATCTGCAATAATTGTATGTACATAAATTCACAGTAAGAAAACTGGAAGAAAAAATATAAGTGAAAAGAGAGTGAAGGAGAAACCTTTCCTCTTTGCATTATTTGTATTGGTTGATTAGTTTATATTGATAATATGAGGTAGGCAAAAGTAGGTTTACAGTTGAGATGCAAATAATATAATAACTAATAAATAATATAAGAATAAACTTTTGCATATTCACTATAGCCCTATTTTACCCACACCTGTAAACTTATGGGCAACCTGTATATAAAAGTTATTGAAATTCAAAACAAGAGTACCAATTCTACATAAAATATTTATATGAATTTCTCTCAACTACAATATATTGATTTATACTAAGCAGTTTTGAAGCGTGTCACAAAACAGTTAAAGAACGAAAATTTTGAATAATCCATTTTTTAAAAATGACATAACAGTCTAGATTTTCTCTGTTGTAATGTTCCTCTTCCTCACTTCAGTTCAGTTACTTGTTTTTAAACATGACAGAAACTGGTGGAATTACACCTAATACTTCAGAATGTTTCATGGGTTTGATATGTAAATGGAGTCTGTAATCATCAAAAGAGGTTGCACAAAATGAATTAAAAAATATTAGTGGATTAAAATATTATAAGAAGTTATTTTTTTCTAATTCATAGTAAAAATTCGATGATGTCTAGACAGAGGTTTCTGTTCAATTGATGTCACTATGAAACCGGGACAGAGGCAGAAACTACCATCTTGAATGCCGTCAACCTTCAGTTTGCAAGGAAAAGAGAACCATAGGAGATCTTGCACTGACAATCAAATACAGTAGCTTGGAAATGACACACTTTGGTTTGTTCACAAGTTCTTGGACATGACCACATTCAACCACAAAGAGGCCAGCAATTGCACTTTTTTTTTTAAATCAGTATTTTTTAAATTGTTGATATTGTACAGTTTTCTGTCTTTTACCCCGCCCCCAGCCCACTGCCCCAGCCCTCCCAACCTTCCTCCCATTTCCACCCCCCATAGTTTTTGACCATGTGTCCTTTATACTTATTGCTCTAAACCGTTTCCCTTTTCCCCTGAAATTCCCTCCCCTCTCCCCTCTGGTCACTGTCAGACTGTTCTCAAATTCAGTGTCTTTGTTTATATTATGCTCGTTTGTTTGTTTTGTTGATTAGGTTCCTGTTAAAGGTGAGATCATATGGTATTTGTCTTTCACTGCCTGGCTTATTTTGCTTAGCATGATGCTCTCCAATTCCATCCATGCTGTTGCAAAGGGTAGGAGCTCCTTCTTTCTTTCTGCTGCATAGAATTCCGTTGTGTAAATGTACCACAGTTTTTTGATCCATTCATTAACTGATGGGCACCTAGGTTGCTTCCAGCACTTGGTTATTGTAAATTGTTCTGCTATGAACATAGGGTTGCATAGGTTCTTTTGGATTGGTGTTTCAGGGTTTTTAGGATATAATCCAAGCAGTGGAATTGCTGGGTCAAAAGGTATGTCCATTTTTAGTTTTCTTAGAAAATTCCATACTGTTTCCCATAGTGGTTGTACCAATCTGCAATCCCACCAACAGCAATTGCACTTTTATTATTTGTCCAGAAGAAGAATTTTGAATGTTTGTTAAATAACAATAACAGTGTGTACTTGGATATTGTATTTGAAAATTGCTAACTGCTGATCTGTGTAATCTATAAATATTTAACCCAATATTTGATGTCAACATTTATAGATATAATATTATACTTCATTAACACTTTATGGGATTAATTATAGAATATAGAGATAGGCAGACTGAGAAGTCTAACTCTGCCATTTTAATTTCATGACTTAGACACTAGAACTTTATAAATTAATAATGTTTTCTTTAAAAAGAGATAATTTTAAATAAAAAGTTACTGTTTCCTACATTAACTTAGTGTGATTATCTCCATGAGGTCCCAAACATGACATGTATCCAAAATAGTGATTATAGTGGTGACAATGGCACCATTATGTGTACTGGTTTTATAAACATCTAATCATCATGTGTCTTTTATATTTGTAAAGTTCTTGGACATATTTAAATTCAATACTTATCATCATGTGAGTTAAAATACAAATTAGATCATCATCTTTTTATGTGTAAAACAATTTAATCCTTGACTAACTTGCTCCAAGTCCCCTATAGTGACTTCAATGTCTCAGGTTAAAGAAATAGAAGAACTTGGACTCAAAACCCGACCAATAGATCTTACTACAGACTAAAAATGAAAACGAAGAGAAAAAAGGGAACTTGCGTAGACCGTAAGTAGCTGAATCTTGAAAAAGCTTTAAAAATACATTTTATTAGTCAATATTGAATTAAACAACATTCTGATTCCATATTAGTAATGTTCTGAAGACTTCCAATTTTTTAAACATGAAGTGTGAGGATTTTGTATTAACTTTGATTTACATGTAAATCATGTTGAAAATAACTAAAAATATCATATTGAGAGAACTGTATTCCTAACATTGCATTATGCTTATTTCTTTGACCTTCCACATTATAAATGTACTTATGAATATTTCAATTGAACTGTAGTTGAATAGTTAATTGCATTTCCTCTCAAATTGATATTGATGGTGCTTTTTTTCAATCCTATTCCTGGACTAGATTAACCTTACCAACAAATTGCCTACAGAAATTGCTCTTTACTGTGATTTCTTTAGACATATGTTTCCCAGTGTGCCCACTTACCTGTCTCTCTGGCTTCTAGAGATGCCTAGAGTACTTGTGTCTTTTTTTCTTTAAGGACTAAATGTTCTTGGCATGTCACTGCCAGTAGTCTCATCTTGATCTCTTGTTACTGTTTCGTTGGCATTTCATAATGAGAACATCTTATAAAAAAAAGACAGTACTCAAAGTTATATTCAGAATGTTGATTGAAAACCACCATTCCATGGCATTTCTAGCCTGAGGCAAACATTCAATCTATTTTTGAACAGTTTCCATGTCCCTGCAGGTAGGTGAGTGGATTCCATTTCCGTACATCATATATTGAAACAGTAATTATTGTATATTTTAAATGGCTAGGAGTTTGAAGGATATTTATTTAGATCACGGTAAGGAAGATATATTGAAATAAAATATCCTGAAGACATTTGTTAAAATTTTTTATGATAAAACTCAAAACCATAGGATGTCTGTGTAGATTTGTAGTTCAATACAAATCCTGGCTATGGCAGTTTCAGCCCAATCAATACTAACAACCCATTTAAGGTAGAACATCCTTACCTCAAACTATGATACAGCTTCTGCTCTAGGATCCCATTTTATAGGGAAGTAAAATGAAACTCATCAAGTTTAGGTCATTTTTCTGGAGTGTAGCAAATTGAAGTCAGGCAGTCTATCTTCAGAGGCACTGGCAACCATTGCATCTATACAGCATGTCATTTCTCTTATTGCAAAAAAAAGCCATAAGAAGCAAAATACTGTAACTTCATCTCAGTTTGCTCTAAAGTCTCCTAGCCAAGGCATATTGACATTTTGAACCAAACATTTTGCTCCAGATGGGGGATCTGTACTGTAGGATATTTACAGTGTCTCTGGAAACGATTAATAGATACCAGTAGAAACCATCCCCAGTTGTAACTAAAATTGTCTCCAGACAAAATTACACTTGGTTGAGAATCATTTGGACCAGTTTAATAACATCTACTATTATATATAATTAATTTCAAATAGACTTTTTCTTTGAAGAAAATGCAGTATTGTTTCAGGATGTAATATAACAAAAAATAACAAATATTACATGTATATTATTTCTCTATATACATAAGAAAAATATAAAGGATTATAAAAAAGAAGAAACTGTGATTCGTATTTGTTATATGTACAAGATAATTTATCAGTTTGTTACTTTTTTATTATAGATGGTGTTAGTAAGTAACCAACCTTTTAACATTTTTTATTGCATGGATAACTTTTTCCCTGTGTTAAGATATATCTGTGACTTTGTCAGATGGCTAGTGACCCAGAATTCCTTTGAGTTTTGCATATTATGTGAAAATAGATACCTAGAAAACAAAAATAATTGTTGTGCTTATATATGGTTTATTGACTTAAATATAATCTTACAATTTTTCTGCTATATTAATATGCAACTTCTAAATATTTTGGTATTATGTTTATTAATTCATAATGAAGGTTTCTAGTAAAACAACTAATCTAATAAAAATTAACAGTGAAGAGCACTGTATACTAGACATACATTTTAAGCTCTTTTTTTACCTTCTACCATCTGACAAGCTAATGTGTTAACATATTTTTGTTTTATTCAGATACTTTTTAATATCCATTGAGAAGTAGTTATTTCAGGTCTTTTCTGAATAGAGATAGGAATATAAGCAGACATATAAGTACTAAACATATATAAGAGTAAACTATGTGTCATTTAGAATTATTGTGCTATGATTTAAAGAAGCTGAAAATATGGGTAAAGTGAGAATGAGAAAATAAAGTTGGCAGCCTGAATTTAAACTCCAAACACTGTGCTTTCAGTTGCCAGCCACTGAAATCTCTGTCAAATTGTTACACCATTAGCTGGGCTGTTTGGAATTCTATCCCCTATATGGAAGGTTAGATTCTGCCAGATTATTGGGTATATACACAGTTTACACTCATTGTACACCCAGGTTTTGGATTGCCTTTCTTGGCTCTGTTCTTTGAGGTTTTTCCTCCCTCAGTGTGCAGAGGCTGTGGGAACCTCAAATTCAGTGCTCTGGTTAATCAGGCCAGTAGGACTGCAGGTTTCTTCCCAAAGTTCAGCATTCATAATGTCGATTGGCACCGTCCCTATAGACAAAAATCTATACAAAACAAAACAAAACAGAAAGCACCTTACCAAACTCACCAGTGCCTTCATTTGTTCCAGTTTTTATGGTTTTTGGCTGTTTTTCATTGCTTTAAGTAGTTTTTCTTTCCACGTTTTAATTTTTTTCAGTTCCTCGTTGTAATGAGAGTGAGGGGTTTGTTTCCGAAAATTATTTCTTCCATGATTGAGAACCTATCTATGAACACTTCAGGATTTTCAAGGTGAAGTACAGGCTCTAAATTTCAAGTTTTATGGTTTTTTTAGTCTTGCTGATTTAAGAGCATATTTAACTCTCCTAAATGTACCTACTTTTTGCTAATGGAATTGCATGCTTTACTGATCATAAGTTGTAGAGTGTATTTTATTTGTGCTAATTTGCATAATTTGCTGATTAAACTACATATTTAATCCATTGACCTTTACACTTCTACTTATACAGGCATATAATCAAGGCATATACTTGCTGGGTGACGTTTATCTCTTATAAACTTATTTATCTCTTTCAAGTTCTGAAATACTGGAGACAAAGACCACATGCTCCCCACTAAGCAAGGGTCTAATGCAGTCTTCTTTCAAAAATGCACACTTTTGGTTAGGTTTGACAACTCCTCTGTTCTTTTCCTTAAGTTCTATTACATTAATTTGTCTTTTTTTCCATTTTTCTCTTTCCTATTATTACTGGCTTTATTTTTTCTTGGCTGTCTCTCTTCATACCACATTCTGATCAATCACATAAGCACCCACCTTACCCTTGATAAACTCCAAGATAACTAGGGCTAAATTTTTTCTCTGAAATTGTACTGAAAACGTGATCTTACATAGGCAGGTTAACTGAATTTATTTTGTTTTTTTCCCCTCTGATTGAGAATATCCTGTAAATATATATATATATATTTATATTCAGTAAATAGTCTTAAATTTAATGTTCACTCTAAAGGAGAGAAAGGTAAGGAATGAAACAATTGTAATATGGTAAACTAAATGTTATGATCAAAATGTGCTGAATACATTGTGGTTGCACATAGAAGGGACAATTAACCCATAGTTGCATGGGAAACACATATCAAAAATATGTCCAAAAACTGGAAGTGGTCTGCATGAACTGACTTTTGAAAAGTATCTGGTTGCCTTAATAAATGTAATTTTATTGACAACATTTTTAAGACTTGATATTTTTCACTGTGGGTTGTTCTTCTAAAAGGAAACTGATAACAAAGTAAAGCATAAACTGAAGTAATGTTAAGGATGTTAGCCATCAGCACAAGAAGTTAATTGAGTGCCTAATGTCAAAAGCTAGGTACTGGCAGATTTGGACTCAGTTATGAAACTATATTTTTAGACTTATATGTGATGAGACAAAAGGTGTGTTCCTGGAAAATAAAAATTAAAAAATAGATTTTAAAATAGATAATGAATTTTTAGATGAAATAGCTCAAAGAGAAAGAAGATAATTTACAAATGAGTATTACAAAATTTTAAATGAGTAAGCAGTATTCAAACTCAGGACCTTTGACTGAGTTATTATTAGTTCATATCAGTCTGTATGCTATCAAGCTTTCTGAAATCCTATTTCTTAACTTTACAAAACACAAATTTCTATAAGAGTAAACTATTTTATATTTATAAAGTATAGCTATTTTTAATAAACTAATCTTAGAATAGTATTTGAAGATAGTACAGATTGCACGATGTACCTCACATCTAATTTCCACCATTATTACTGAGTATGGTACATTTTACAATTAAAGCACAACTAATGATATTGTATTATTAACTAAACTACTTTATTTGGGTTTTCTTATTTTTTTTTTTTTTTTTTTTTTTTCTGATATTTCTCTTATCTCTTCTTTATTACACATTGGACAAACATTCATGGCCATTTTATAGTTCCGACTTTCAGAGGAATTTTATTTTTTTTTTTTTTTTTTTTTTTTTTTTTTTTTGCCAGTGTAATCATTATTTATTTTTTTTTTTTATTTTTTTTTTTTATCAGTATTTTTTAATTGTTGATATTGTACAGTTTTCTGTCTTTTACCCCGCCCCAGCCCACCACCCCAGCCCTCCCCACCTTCCTCCCATTTCCACCCCCCATAGTTTTTGTCCATGAGTCCTTTATACTTGTTGCTCTAAACCGTTCCCCTTTTCCCCCGAAATTCCCTCCCCTCCCACTTTGGACACTGTCAGACTGTTCTCAAATTCAGTGTCTTTGTTTATATTATGCTTGTTTGTTTGTTTTGTTGATTAGCTTCCTGTTAAAGGTGAGATCATATGGTATTTGTCTTTCACTGCCTGGCTTATTTCGCTTAGCATGATACTCTCCAATTCCTTCCATGCTGTCGCAAAGGGTAGGAGCTCCTTCTTTCTTTCTGCTGCATAGAATTCCATTGTGTAAATGTACCACAGTTTTTTGATCCATTCATTAACTGATGGGCACCTAGGTTGCTTCCAGCACTTGGCTATTGTAAATTGTGCTGCTATGAACATAGGGGTGCATAGATTCTTTTGGATTGGTGTTTCAGGATTCTTAGGATATAATCCAAGCAGTGGAATTGCTGGGTCAAAAGGTATGTCCATTTTTAGTTTTCTTAGAAAATTCCATACTGTTTTCCATAGTGGTTGTACCAATCTGCAATCCCACCAACAGTGCACTAGGGTCCCCTTTTCTCCACAACCTCTCCAACACTTGCTGTTTGTTGCTTTGTTTATGAAGGCCATTCTGACTGGTGTCAAGTGGTATCTCATTGTAGTTTTAATTTGCATCTCTCTGATAGCTAGAGATATCGAGCATCTTTTCATGTGTCTCTGGATCCTCTGTATGTCCTCCTTGGAGAAGTGTCTGTTCAAATCCTTTGCCCATTTTTTAATTGGGTTGCTTGTCTTCTTAGAGTAGAGTCTTGTAAGTTCTTTATATATTTTGGAGATTAATCCCTTGTCTGAGTTATCATTTCCAAATATGTTTTCCCATACAGTTGGTTCTCTTTTTATTTTAATACTGTTTTCTTTAGCTGTGCAGAAGCTTTTTATTTTGATGAGATCCCATTTGTTTATTCTTTCCTTTATGTCCCTTGCTCTAGGGGACGTATCAGTGAAAATATTGCTGCGTGAAATATCTGAGATTTTCCTGCCTATATTATCCTCTAGAATTTTAATGGTGTCATGGCTTATATTTAAATCTTTTATCCACTTTGAATTTATTTTTGTGTATGGTGTAAGTTGGTGCTCGAGTTTCATTTTTTTGCATGTAGCTGTCCAGTTCTCCCAGCACCACTTATTGAAGAGGCTATTTTTGCTCCATTTTATGTTGCTGCCCCCTTTGTCGAATATTAATTGACTGTAGAGACTTGGGTTTATTTCTGGGCTCTCTGTTCTATTCCACTGGTCCACGTGTCTGTTCTTGTGCCAGTACCAGGCTGTTTTGATTACAGTGGCTTTGTAATACAGTTTGGTATCAGGTATTGTGATCCCTCCTACTTTGCTCTTCTTTCTCAAAATTGCTGCCGCTATCCGGGGTCGTTTATGATTCCATATAAATTTTTGAAGTGTTTGTTCTATGTCTGTGAAATATGCCATTGGAACTTTAATAGGTATTGCATTGAATCTGTAAATTGCTTTGGGTAATATGGACATTTTGATAATATTAATTCTTCCGATCCATGAACATGGTATATGCTTCCATTTGTTTGTGTCTTCCTTGATTTCATTCTTCAGTGTTGTGTAGTTTTCTGCATACAGGTCTTTTACCTCCTTGGTTAGGTTTATTCCTAGGTATTTTATTTTTCTTTTTGCTATATCGAATGGGATTTTTTTCTTGATTTCTGCTTCTGCTGTTTCACTGTTGGTATACAAAAATGCCTTTGATTTTTGGATATTGACTTTGTATCCAGCTATTTGGCCAAATTCATTTATTACGTCGAGCAGCTTTTTGGCCGAGTCTATAGGATTTTCTATGTACACTATCATATCATCTGCAAACAATGATAGTTTTGTTTCCTCCTTTCCGATTTGGATGCCTTTTATTTCCTTTTCTTGTCTAATTGCTGTGGCTAAGACTTCCAATACTATATTGAATAGAAGTGGTGAAAGTGGACAGCCTTGTCTTGTTCCTGATCTTAGTGGGAAAGATTTCAGTTTTTGCCCATTGAGTATGATGTTGGCTGTAGGTCTCTCATATATGGCTTTTATTATGTTGAGGAATGCTCCCTCTATTCCCACTTTGCTGAGTGTTTTTATCATAAATGGGTGTTGTACTTTATCAAAAGCTTTTTCTGCATCTATTGATATGATCATGTGATTTTTGTCCTTGCTTTTGTTTATGTGATGTATTACATTTATGGATTTGCGAATGTTGAACCATCCTTGCATCCCTGGGATGAATCCCACTTGGTCATGGTGTATGATCTTTTTAATGTATTGTTGGATGCGGTTTGCCAATATTTTGTTGAGGATTTTAGCGTCTACATTCATCAGTGATATTGGCCTGAAGTTTTCTTTCTTTGTTATGTCTTTATCTGGTTTTGGGATTAGGATGATGCTGGCTTCATAAAAAGAGTTTGGGAGTCTTCCATCATTTTGGATTTTTTGGAATAGTCTGTGAAGGATAGGGGTTAGCTCTTCCTTAAATGTTTTGTAGAATTCTCCTGTGAAACCATCTGGTCCAGGGCTTTTGTGTGCCGGGAGTGTTTTGATTACTGATTCAATTTCACCAGCTGTTATTGGTCTGTTCAGGTTTTCTGTTTCTTTTTCATTGAGTTTTGGAAGGTTATATTTTTCTAGAAACTTGTCCATTTCACCTAGGTTTTCAAATTTCTTGGCATACAGTTCTTCATAGTAATTTCTTACAATCCTTTGTATTTCTGTGGTGTCAGTCGTAATCTCTCCTCTTTCATTTCTGATTGTGTTTATTTGAGTCCTCTCTCTTTTTTTCTTGATGAGCCTGCTTAAAGGCTTGTCGATTTTGTTTATCTTTTCAAAGAACCAGCTCCTGGATTCATTGATCCTTAGGATTGTGCTTTTAGTCTCTATGTCATTTAATTCTGCTCTGATCTTGGTTATTTCCTTCCTTCTACTTGCCCTGGGCTGTCTTTGTTGTTGTTCCTCGAGTTCTTTTAGGCGTAGGGTTAAGTCGTTTGTTAGAAATGTTTCTGTCTTCTTTAGGTAGGCCTGTATTGCTATGAACTTCCCTCTGAGGACTGCCTTCATTGTGTCCCATAAGTTTTGGGTTGTTGTGAGTTCATTTTCATTTGTTTCCAGAAACTTTTTGATTTCCTCCTTAATTTCATTCTTTACCCATTCATTGTTTAATAGCATGCTATTTAATCTCCATGATTTTGATGGTTTGGGGATTTTCCCCATCAAGTCGGTTTCTAGTTTTAGTCCCTTGTGGTCGGAGAAAATGCTTGGTATGATATCAATTTTCCTGAATTTGTTGAGGCTTGTTTTGTGTCCTATCATGTGGTCTATCTTTGAAAATGTTCCATGTGCGTTTGAGAAAAATGTGTATTTAGTTTCTTTGGGATGGAGGGCCCTATATATATCAGCTAAGTCCAATTCGTCTAGAGTACTGTTCAATGCCACAATATCTTTGTTGATAATTTGTTTGGAAGATCTGTCCATTTTTGACAGTGGGGTGTTAAAATCTCCTACTATAATTGTGTTGCTGTCAATATCTTTCTTGAAGTCCTCTAAGATTTTCTTGATGTATTTAGGTGCTCCTACGTTGGGTGCATATATATTTACAATGTTTATGTCTTCTTGGTGGATTCTTCCCTTGAGTATTATGAAGTGACCTTCTGGGTCTCTCTTTATAGCTCTTCTTTTGAAGTCTATTTTGTCTGATATGAGTATTGCTACCCCGGCCTTTTTTTCCTGTCCATTTGCTTGGAAAATTTGTTTCCAGCCTTTCACTTTAAGTCTGTGTAGGTCTTTTGTCCTGAGGTGGGTCTCTTGTAGACAGCATATGTGTGGGTCATGCTTTCTTATCCAGTCAGCTACTCTATGTCTTTTGATTGGAGCATTTAATCCATTTACATTTAAGGTTACTATTGATAGGTACTGATTCATTGCCATTTTCGTATCTGTGTTCCTCACTCTCTCTTTTCCTTTCTTTCCTTAAAGCAGTCCCTTTAGTATCTCTTGTAGTACTGGTTTGGTAGAGGTGTATTCTTTTAGACTTCTTTTGTCTGGGAAGCTCCTTATTTGTCCTTCTATCTTGATTGAAAGCCTTGCTGGATAAAGTAGTCTTGGTTGTAGGCCTTTGGTTCTCATTACTTGGAATATTTCTTGCCATTGTCTTCTGGCTTGGAGCGTTTCCATTGAGAAGTCAGTTGCTAACCTTATCGGGGCTCCCTTGTATGTTACTTCCTTTTTCTCCCTTGCTGCCTTTAAGATTCTCTCTTTGTCTTGGAAGTTTGCCATTTTAATGATGATGTGTCTTGAAGTGGGCCTGTTTGGGTTCCTCTTGATAGGGACTCTCTGTGTTTCCTGAATTTGTGTGACTTTTTCTCTCACCAAATTAGGGAAGTTTTCCATCATTACTTTTTCAAATAGGTTTTCTATCCCTTGCTCTTCTTCTTCTCCTTCTGGTATTCCTATTATACGGATATTATTACGTTTCATGTTGTCTTGCATTTCTCTTAAACCCTCTTCATTCTTTCTGAGCCTCTTTTCCTTTTCTTTCTCTATCTGGCTGTTTTTTTCTACTTTGTCCTCCAACTCACTGATCCGATCTTCTGCTTCATCGATTCTGCTTTTCATTCCTTCTACTGTGTTCTTCAGCTCAGAAATTGTATTCTTCATTTCCTCTTGGCCCTTTTTGATAGTTTCTATTTCCTTTTTCATGTTGATATAGTTTGCACTGAGTTCATCGTAGCTTCCCTGTAGTTTCTGGTAGCTCATTGAGAGCTCATGGAGCTTCCTGACAACCATTTCTTTGAACTCCTTATCTGATAGTTGAGTTGCCTCTGTTTCATTTAGCATTCTTTCTGGGGCTTCCACCTTTTCTTTCATTTGGGGATTGTTTCTTTGTCTTCTCATTGTTGCTGAGACTCTTCTTGTAAACCTCAGCTTCTTAAGTTGATCTGTTCTGGCTACCTGCGTTTATGATGTGAACTTCTGTGGTGGAATACCTGTGAGATTCAGTGTTATAGTCTTCTTCAGGTATCCTGGTGTTCACAGCTTCCACTGTCTCAGCTGTGGGAATACCCCCTCTTTTGGTCCAACTCTGGTTTTTCCACAGTTCTAGGATTTCTTTGCCTCACTCGTGGGTATTCAAAAAGAGAAAAGAATAAAGTGAAAAAAGAAGAGAGAGAAAAAAGAAAAAGAAAGAAAAAAAAAAAAGAGGAGGGAAGGAGAGATAAAATTGGAAAGAAAGGAAGAAGGAATAAAGCCAGAAAGAAGTAAAGAGAAGCAAAAGGAATTGAGGGATAAAAAAGGTAGAAGTAATAAAGAAATAAAAAATATATAATCAAAACAAAACAAAAAGAACCCCACAAAAACGAGAAATGAACCAAAACAAATAAACAAACAAAAAACCCAACTAAACAGACAAAAAACAACTATCAAAAAAAACCCACAAAACAAAATGAAACAAAACACCCCCCCCCAAAAAAAAAAAAAAAAAAAAAAAAAAAAAAAAAAAGAATAAGAAGAAAAAAAAAAAAAATCTTGCTATTTTCATACAGGCCAAACTGGATTTTCTGGACTTGCTGGCTGTAGCAGGCTGCGAGGCGACTCGTACCGCTTTTCTCCCTGTTCCTCACTCAGTCATCTTTGGGCTACTGTCCTCAGTGCCAGCCCAGCACTGTCCCCAGGGTTAATGGCGTACTCTCCATGCAGGGCCTTGGGTGTGATTTCTGAGCCTCCTGCAGGGGGCGAGCTTTCCAGAGTTTATGGGTTTCAGCTGGAATCTCTTACAGATCCATCCCTCCCCGAGCCTATTGCTGTGAGCTCCGGGTCTCCTACAGGGCGCAGGCGCGCACCCGCCTGAGACTACGGGCGTGGGCTCCGAGAGTTTCCCGAGTTGCGCGCACTCACCCCAGGATCACAGATGTGAGCTCCGGGTCTTCCAGAGTCCCCTTCTCTAGTTGCAGGGTCGCCTCCGGCCGCAGGGCTGCCTCCAACCCGGTCGCGCGGCCGCCTCCGGTCGGTTGCGGAACCGCCTCCGGTCGCCGGGCCGCCTCCGGTCGGTTGCGGAGGCCCCTCCGGTCGCGCGGACGCCTCCGGTCGGTTGCGGAGCTGCCTCCGGTCGCCGGGCCGCCTCCGGTCGGTTGCGGAGCTGCCTCCGGTCGCCGGGCCGCCTCCGGTCGGTTGCGGAGCTGCCTCCGGTCGCCGGGTCGCCTCCGGTCGGTTGCGGAGCTGCCTCCGGTCGCCGGGTCGCCTCCGGTCGGTTGCGGAGCTGCCTCCGGTCGCCGGGTCGCCTCTGTCCCGTCTCCGGGCCGCCTCCGGTCGCTCAGCTGCCACGTCTAGTTTTCCAATGTCTGCTACGGATTTTGATCTCCTATTTTCATATATACTGTGGTATTGTTGGCTATCTGCTCTGTTCCTCTGTAGATCAGCTAGGTTTTTCTCCCATGTGCAGGAGGAAGGACATTCTGCGTCCTCCTACCATGCCGCCATCTTGAACCGCCCCCCAGAGGAATTTTTCTTCTTATTTTTTATGTAATATCTTTTTCTGTTCCAGGATCCCATCCAGAATCTTATACTATATTTAGTCAACAAGTTTTAGGCTCCTATAGCTGTGACAATTTCTCAGACATTCCTTGCTTTTGATGACTGTTATAGTTTTGAGGAGTAATGGTTTTATCATTTTATTTATTTATTTTATAGTCATCCATGAGATGTTAGGTGATTCCTCATTCTTTTTTAGAATGCCCCTCAATTGGGATCTGTCTGATATTTCTCATGATTTGACCGGAATCATGTGTTTTAGGGAGGCAGACCACAGTGATAAATGTGTCATTACCCTCACATCAAATCAAGCGTACATGGTGCTATCAGCATCACTTATCACTGTTGATGCTGACCTTCAGAACCTGGCTGAAATAGTATTTGTAAGATTTTCCAGGATAAAGTGACTCCCTTTCCCCGCTTTCAATATTGTACTTTTAGGATGGAAGTCACTATGTATAGTTTACATTTAAACAGTGGGGAGTTATATTTCCTCTTTTTGGGGAATGAGTATCTACATAAATTATTTTAAGTTCTCCCACATAGGACATTTGTCTCTATTCAGTAAATATTCTAAAACTTATTATTCGATTTATTTACTTACTACTTGTTTATATTAGTATAGACGAATTTTTACCTCTTTTATATTTTAGATTATAATCCAATACAACTTCATTTTGTTTCTTAAATTATTACAGTTTGGCTATTCAGAGTTCTCAGCTCATGTGGGTGGGTGTGTGCACACATGCATGGTGTTATGTTTTTCTGTGCTTTTATGGGTTTTTATAGCTTTTGCTTGACTCTTCATTCTTTAGTTACCTGGATGAACTAATTCTGTGAGATCTATTTCATCCTGCATTATGAAGCTGCTGATGTCTTCCTGAGGTTTTATTCCCTCCCTGTTTTAGACTAGATTTCTGGAGGATTCTCCTCAGCCAGCATAAGACACAATTGCCAAAATTTGGGTTATGCTTGCTTCATCAGTCTTATTTTTTCCCCTTTAGCATTTGATTTTTGTAGCTTGACTATACCTGTAAAAGATAAATTCACCTTTTTTTCTAAAATCATTTTATCTGTTTTAATTGTTGATGACTACAACATAATTAGAGTTAGGGAATTGTTGTTCTTCAGTTACAGACAAGAATTTGTTTATTTAGTACAGGTTCTCCTGATCTTTATCTATTTCCTACTATTGAGTTAAAATGGAATTTACAGATAAATAGAATTCTGTGTTTTCTTTTTTATGTAGTTGTATTCCTAGTATGTAGGAGAGTTCTCATGCGTAACAGATGCTCAATTATTGTTGAATGAATGGGTTGGCATGCTGTGCTGTCCTTTTCTACACTATTTTAATGCTGGGTGCTTGTCTCCTCTCATAAAGACACTTATTGAAAGTTACTGTATTCATTAATTTAATTATTAATGTGATATTTCAAATACTAGACTTTAAACAATTTCTTTAGCAAGTGTAAAATACACTGTATTTTTTATTGTTGTTCAGTTACTGTCATCCCAGCTTTTTCTCTATTGCTTTCCCCTGCCCTGTGGCCCCCATTCCCACAGCCAGTCCCCCTCATTGTATTTTCGTGACTTCATTTTTTTAACTTCTAAAGAAAAGTATCTTAACATCAATGGCATAGCATTTTTACCCCTTTTAAGGTTCTATATACATGTGGATGATTCAGTTCTTGGATAATTGCCTTTTACATCTTGGAGGAGCTACTGTTCTGACTGAACTTGAGTTTTATTTGACAAGGAGAGTAAGCTGGTGTAAACTATAATATGCCACCTGAATTTTCTTTGAGGAAGAACCCTCTCCAACTACTACACCTTATTGGGGTGTGTTTAGCTGAAGGAAATGTCCTAACCAAACTCACACCCCTGTTCAAGGGGCAGCCCACATGCAATGACTGATAAATGTAGGAATATAAGTCCTGCCCCTTGACCCCAGCTCAGGACTATTCTGAAGTGTTATCCAATCTCCATATGTCTGTGGGTTTAGTTAAGAACTTCATTTAAACTACATCAACTTCTACTTCTATTTAATCCTGCTCCATCCTCTTACATTCTGTAGATATTGAAGAATATACCCAAATAAACATCCTTCATGCTAACCTGTGCCTTAGAGTGTTCAGGGTAACCCAACATTTGACAATGCTCATTTATATAGTTAAAATTGGTTAAGTAAATGTTTTTAGTTTTATTCAATGTAATATTACGCAGGTTTTTAAATTAATTATATATCTTCAACTTTATTGCTATATTTATTCATACATCTATATCTGTATAATATCTATATCTATCTGAATATTTATCTACATTTATGTACCAATATTTATTACCTAGGAAATATAATTTTGATTAAAAATGAAATACATAGTATGATTACAACATAAATAAAATTTTGAAATCATTGGTTAGCAGAGAAAGGCCCATCAGAGTAATATGTAAAGAAACTGTTGGTTTTCATGAGTGAGATAACATAGAACTTTTTCTTTCTTTTTTTTTTTTTTTGATTTTTTAAAATCAACTGTTTATTTATTTGTTTTGGGTTTTTTTATTCAAACATTTATTACATACATTAAACTTATATTTCTTTAAATGTAATTTCTATCAGTATTTTTTAAATTGTTGATCTTGTACAGTTTTCTGTCCTTTACTCCCAACCCAGCCCACTGCCCCAGCCCTCCCCACCTCCTTCCCATTTCCACCCCCCTTAGTTTTTGTCCATGTGTCCTTTATACTTGTTGCTTTAAACCCTTCCCCTTTTCCCCTGAAATTTCCTCTCTTCTCCCCTCTGATGACTTTTCTTTTATATATCTTTTTATAAAAGAACTTGTTCTTTTATATATCTTTTGCTTAGCATTTTGTAACGATTATGTGATATGTTTTTAATAAGAAAAAGGATTCACAAAGCAATGATATCAATTTAAAAATGACGATGATGGTATTGATGACAATGTTATTGATGATTGTTTTGCTCAAAATTGTTGCCCCCACAAATTCGAATGTTAAAGCCCTAAGCCCCAGTATGACTGTGCTTTGAGATAAGGCCTTTAAAAACGTATGTAAGGTTAAATGGTGTCATAGACTAAAGCCTTAATCAAAAAGATTACTAGCCTTATAAGAAGAGGAAACTATACCATGAGAGTTCATACACTTAGAAAAAGTCATGTGAGGATACTGTGAGAAGGCATTCTTTAATTTTCCTATATAAAATAAATAAATAAAATAAAATAAGGTTCTAATCTAGCATTCTGAATTATTTTTCTAATTAGTGATTTATGCTATGTATTACACGGTTTTTATTTCTGGCATTATTTACATAAATAGACAAATGACAACAAAAATGCAAAGATACTATATACACATATCCATGTTAGGAAACAAAAACATTTAAATAGTCTAATTTAAGAACAAATTTATGGTGCAAACACATATTTTTTTCTAAATGATAATAAATTTTAAATAAATATTGTGATTTTTATTTTTATTTTTTAAAGACTTTTATTTATTTATCTTTAGAGGGGAAGGGCAGGGGAGAGGGAGAGAAATATCAATGTATGGTTGCCTCTCATGTGTCCCATGCTGGAAACTGGCCTGCAACCCAGGCATGTGCCCTGACTGGGAATTGAACCACGATCCTTTGGTTCACAGGCCTGCGCTCAATCCACTGAGCTACACCAGCCAGGGCTTGTGATTTTTATTTTTATCTTAGGGGTTACCTATATTGTTATAAGCTTCTTCAGAGATATTTTAAGGATGTCTGAAAATGCATTACTAAATAGTATAATGTAGGAAAATAACAACCATGAACCACATTCTAAAAAGAAGTATTCAGAAAAGATGTAAATTTCCAACAGAAACAAGGATATCAGGATTTTACTACATCAGGCTATATCAGGCTTAATATAAAACTAGTTTTGAAGGTATACATATCAAATGTAAATAGTAAACCAATTTCAAACTATTAACAAATTGATATTTAAATCAACCAATTAACATATGTAAAGCACCTTCTATTTGTAATACTGCGCAAAGGCTACATAGAATACCATTGCATTCTGTGCCATCATACCATTTAAAAGTACTTTGGCAACTTAATGTTGGTAAATGTCAAGACATTTATCCTATTCCAGAAACATGGCTGTGACAATGAAGATATAGAGGGGAAATTTGTTCTAATTTATTCAAGACAGTTATTTGATGACATTGTAGAAAATGGCAACATGAGAAAAGAATGCCACATGCTTTAAAATGAATAAATCAGCCAGCAGTTTGGTGAAATTGAACAAGAACTTAACATAGCTATATTAATTGAAATTAATGCAGGAAGGATATGAAGTAAACATCGCTTGTTGCTCTTTTCTTATGCTTGACTCATAGCCCCTGGCAAGGGACCATGTCCTTCAGTAGAGGAAGAGTCTCTTGATAGCCTAAAAACCCACTTCCATAATTTTATTGCTCTAAGTAAATCTTTTTAAGTTTAGTCCTCTAACAAAGTGAGTAGTTGAGGCAGGAACATATGTTACAATTCTGGCTGTGGAGATATGAGAGAAAGGCTGTTGGACTCTTCCTAGAAGTTTTATCTCACTGTTAAAGGGAAATATAACTAAGTGATAAACCCCTTCGGCCACTCAGCCATCCTATAAGGGAGGAGGCCTAGGCACATCATGAAACACAGGGAAATGCCAGGAGAAAAGTTCATTAGGAATGAGGATGTTGCCAAGCCTCTGAATCAACCAATCTCTGAAGTGCCTGCCTTTAGACTTCCTATTATATGAAAAAATATACCTCATTATTTTATCCAGTTGATCTGTTTTCTTTTAAAAGAAGACAAATATCATAATTAAAATGTTCAATAATGCTCCTACAATGCCCTTCAGTGAGAAAATTATTTCTTTAACATTGTGCTGAATTCAAGAATACACTTAGTAAGAGTAGAAGATAGTTCACTATATCTACATTAGAAGAAATAATCTGATGGCCAATCAGTTAAATCCTACACAAAACTGTAGCCAATATTATATATAAGAGATTTCACAGAAAAGTACTAATTTCTCTGTCTTCTTAGAAAATGGAATTCCATTTTATTGAGTGACTTTTTGTATGGCAGTTGGGAAGAATATAGTCAAAGTGAGTCTCTAATTCCTTCCTCTATTTTTAGGGAACCCACTTTTTCACCCCCAACCAGAGCTTTTTATAAGCATTCTTGTTTCTTCTCTATATTCCCATCTAACATGATTGGTTATATAAATGAAGCCAAGACTTGAATTTACAGGATGCAGCTGGATTAGAAATGGAAACTATTAAGTATTTGGTGCAGGCAAGTCCCATAGTTTCTCTTGCTACGTGACATTCAAGGTATAGAAACCAAAAACAGCCTAAACCTAAATGTGTTCCTTACATTAACCTGTACTTCATGCGGTTCCTATTTGTTACTTTGAAATAGAACTTATCCCAGAGTGCCAAAAGAAGCTTGGAAATCTGGAATTTCCTTAGACTGATGGACAACTTTGTGGCTATTTCTTCGTTGCTTTCACTGTTTACTAATCACTAGAATATATCAATGTTGGGAAAAACCGTGACTTATGTGAATCTGTTCTGACAATTCAGCCATTTCTGGTGATATATTGTCAATGGGTGGGAAATGGTTACAGGCTGAGTTTACCTTTTCATTGTAGCAGAAATCATGTGCTTTGCATTTGTACATTTTATTCTAAAAATAAAAAGGCCCCTTATACTTCCTGTTCAAAATATTGCTGCAAACATGATGGATAATTGTGTGGAAAACATTATAATCCATAATATCTATGAAAACGTTAATGTTATTGACAATTTTTGGTAACATTATCATAAAAGTCATAACAGTATGAAATGACTTGCTCTAGTGTTTTGAGGAAAATCTTAAAATATTCAATGTACACTATCAAGTTAGCTAAGTGTTAATAACCATGGAGGACAATACTAACTTCGACATGTTCCAACTACAACAAAAACACAACAACAATGACAAACACCAAAGAGACATCAAAACCATGTTAAAAATGTTGTTAAAACATAAAATTTTAGCGTTTCATTATAATATTACCATGACCTTAATGTTCTCTTATTGTTTGGCTTGTACATAAGTAATGGAAGAATTGATTAACAATAAAAAATAAAATATGATGTTTATAGCAAATCCATAGCAGTCTCTGAAAAATCAGATATATAAGAGTAAACTAAACAACAATTTTGAAGAATTATATCTTATACAGAAATAAAAAGTATACTAAAATAAATGTTGAAATATGTTTCTAAATTAAGAGTCATATTTGTTAAGATAATAATCTTTTGATGTGAATAAAACATTGATTTCATTTAATCTTTAAATGCCTCTTTGGAAGTTATATTTATAGAACTTAATCAGGAACACACAAAAAAATTGAAATAAAATATTTTTCATATGACATTATCATTATTATCGTTGTATAAATCTACTAAGGAACAATAATCTACCATAACAGAATACCACAGACTAGATGGATTAAATGACAGAAAACTTGTTCTGAGAGTTCTGAAGGGTAGAAGTCCAAGATGGAGACCCCAGAAGAACTGGTTTTCTTAAGGCCTCACTCTAAAGTTTGATCAAAACCAAAAATTAGTTGAATTATGTTAAGAAATCAGTGGTGTCCAAATAGATTTTGTGCATTTTCATTTAACAAAACAATGCAAATACTTAAAATATCTTAACTTCATAGATAAACTTTTATTTTCATTCCACTATAATTTTGTTGCATACATGCAAAACATTTTAACTAAATTATTATAGCTCACACTCAAGTTCTGTAATATGTTACTAAAATGTATCTAATCTTTTTTAGTTTGTTTTATCTCCTAGTGTATATTACCCAAAATGTTCAATAACCTAAAGATACTTATTTTGGAAATCTAAAAGTTTAAAAATATTTGTTTACAGTTCAGGATAGTGGGCACTGTACCTTACTTAATTGATTAATGTTGAGCTCTTGGCCAACTTTCAATCACTTTCTCTGCTACCACAAGCAAATTGGGCCCTTCTGGTACTGATTCTTGGGTGGGTGGGTTTGTGTACGTTCTAGGACCCTGTGGGTCTCTCCAATGAACTCTCCTGTGAGGCTGGGAGTTTCTCCCACTGCTTCCTCAACCCCCATAGGTGTTTTCAGTCAGAGGTTTTGAGTCTTTATTTCCCTGTGCTGGAACCCTATGTTGCTCAGTCTGTGTAACTCCCGAGTTGTTCCTCCTGGTTTATCCCTAAACAAATGTGGGGTCACCCACTCTGACAGCCACCACCTAGCCCAGTCTGCCTGCTATCCACCACCTAGCCCCCCAGGTCCTCAAGCTGCTGCCTTCACGAATCCTATCTGCCTGGCTGCCCATCTGCCCACCCATCTCCACCCAGCTGCCCATCCCCACCCCTCCTATAGGTCGGATGAATGTTTCTTAACTCCTTAGTTGTCAGACTTCTATACAGTTTGATTTTCTGGAAGTTCTGGTGGTTTTTGGTTTTTAATTTTTTGCTGTTCTTGTTTTGGTTGTGCAAGGAGGCACAGTATATGCACTTGTATCTCCATCTTGACTGGAAGTCCATGTCTGTGTGTTTTCAAATTAAACTACTGAGGTTTAAGAGTCAATATTAAACTAAATTCAGAACTAGTTGATGCAATATAAATATATACATATATGAACCTAATTACACATAGTTAAAATTTCACTATTCCAGAAAAAAAGTGATTCTGAATAGGTTTGGAGCAAAAATTAATGTAAACACTTTTTGCCTACATAAGTAAATAGATTCTTCACACAGTGTAAGGCAATAAAAAAGTAATTCTTGGAGGAGGGAAAATGGCGAAGTGGTAGGAGGAAGCAGATTCCAGTTCCGCCTACACACAGGAGAAAAACTTAGCCGATCTACAGAGGAACAGAGCGAACAGCCAGCAGTACCATAGCATGTATGAATATAGGAGATAAAAAATTGTAGCACACATTGAAAAACCAGGTGGTAAGGAGAGTGCTTGAGGACAATAAGGGCAAGGGATTAGTGCAGGGACCAGGGCAGCTGCAGCCCCAGGCCATGTACTCAAAATGTCTGCCACAGGGCTCTTGAGAGAGAGCTGGGTCAACAGCTCCCTCTCTGACCAAATAAGGTTAGAGCAGCACCAGGAGACACCTGGTTGCTTGAAGTCACAGAGAGGGGAAAAAGGTTTAAGTGGTAAACACACAGGGGTTATGAGCTCCCATGCATAGCCCTAGGAAGAGTGTGTGCCTGAACCTGTGCGACCAGAAGTAGCCTGGCCACATGCCCTAGGAGAGTGTGCTTTGTGGAAGACGTGGAGCACACACCTGTAGACCCTGGGTGAGCACGCACACCACAGGGGGCCCGGAGCTCACAGCAGTAAAGCTGGGGTGAGCGCCCACTCTATAGTAGACCCAAGCCCACACCCATAAACCCAGGGAGTGCGCATGCTCCTTAGGAGACCGGGAGCTCACAGCCCTGTAGCCAGAGTGCTACAGGGGAGAATGATCTCTCTGCCAGAGGCCAGGGCCCACAGCTATAAACCCGGAGAAAGGACACACTTGAGAAGGGCAGGATCCCATGCCCAAAGTCCCAAGGAGGAGCCCCCGGATGGCCCTGGGAAGAGTGCAAAAGAGGCTGACTGAGTGCTGAACTGAAAGGGAGAAAAGCAATATCAGTCCTCTTCAGCCTGCTACAAACAGCAAGACCAGAAAATGGTTTAGCCAGTTTGAAACCAGCAAGAGGTTTTTTTCTTTGTTTGTTTGTTTTGTTTTGTTTTTGTTTGTTTGATTTTTAAGTAATTTTTTGTTTCTTATTTTTTGTTTCTCAATTCCTTTTGGTTCTCTTTCCTTCATTCCTGTTTTATTCCTTCCTCCTTTCGTTACAATTTTATCTCTTCTTCCTTCCTTCTTCTGCTTTTTTTCCTCTATTTTTAAATACCCACAGGGAGGAAAAAAACCCAAAACTCTAAAAAGACCAGACCTGGACCTAAAGAGGGAGCATCCCAATATCTGAGACAGTGAGACAAATTTTACTTACTTATTACAGAGAACATTCAAGTTATTGCATGTATTATTATTTTTTCATTATTCTTACACCTATTATTTTAATAGTATTTTTGTATCCCTCTTCTTTCTCTTTAGACTTCTTTGCTTGACTGGTTATATTGTATCAATTGACAGGTTTCCCCTGTTCTCTCATTACTAGTGTATTGCTAATTTACTGTCCTTCACTTTACTTGTGTTCTATTAGCACACTACTCAAGGTCCTATACTCCCTATTCTTGTTATCTAGATATCATACATTCTGTCATATGATTGTTACTCTAATATTATTGTAAATACTTCACAACACCCCTCCCAGATCTTAGCCCACTTCACGGTTTCCTGGCCTCTATTACTGTAGCGGATAACTCTATTCTTTCACACACTACACCTATTTGCTATCCTTTACTCTCATCTTACCTTAGAATCTGACCTCCCACAACCTCACTGCTTTCTAGATCCAACTCACAATCCTTCCTTCCAAGACAAGAGATTTATCTTCTTTCCATCCTTTCTAAAAAGTGGCTGGCTGGGTGGAAGATTATGGTTAATGCTATACATAGTCAAAGGATCTCTTATCTCTTCTATACTGACTGCTACTATAAATGTCACAGAATACTGTCTTGCTATCTTCAACCATTTTGCCTTACCCCTCCAAATGATTGCAAAAAAAAAGTAGATGGAAGCTGTGAACACCAGGATACCAGAAGAAGACTGTACCACTGAATCTCACAGGTATTCTACCACAGAAGTTCACACCATAAACCCAGGGAGCCAGAACAGATCAATTTAAGAAGCTGAGGCTAACAAGAAGAGACTCACAAATGCTGGGAAGACAAAGAAAGGATCCCAAATGAAAGGAAAGAAGGAATCTTCAGAAAGAATGCTAAATGAAACAGAGGCAACTCAACTATCAGATATTGAGCTCAAAGCAATGGTTATCAGGAAGCTCAATGACCTCACAACGAGCTACCAGAAACTACAGGGAAGCTACGATGAACTCACTGCAAACTATACCAACATGAAAAAGGAAATAGAAACTATCAACAAGGGCCAAAAGGAAATGAAGAATATAATTTCTGAACTGAAGAACACAGTAAAAGGATTCAAAATCAGGATCGATGAAGCAGAAGATCAGATCAGCAAGCTGGAGGACAAAGTAGAAAAAAAAAAAAAAAAAACACCCAGAAAGAGCAAGAAAAGGGAAAGAGGCTCAGAAGGAATGAAGAGGGATTAAGAGAAATGCAGGACAATATGAAACTTAATAGTATCCGTATAATAGGGATATCAGAAGGAGAAGAAGAAGAGCAAGGGATAGAAAACCTATTTGAAAAAGTAATGATAGAAAACTTCCCTAATTTGATGAGAGAAAAAGTCACACAAATCCAGGAATCACAGAGAGTCCTTTTCAAGAGGAACACAAAGAGGCCCACTTCAAGAGACATCATAATCAAAATGGCAAAATTCCAAGACAAAGAGAGAATCTTAAAGGCAGCAGGGAAGAAACAGAAAGTAACATAAAAGGGAACCCTGATAAGGTTAGCAACTGACTTCTCAATGGAAATACTCCAAGTCAGAAGAGAATGGCAAGAAATATTCCAAACAATGAGAACCAGAGGCCTGCAACCAAGACTATTTATTCAGCAAGGCTTTCAATCAAAATAGAATGGCAAATAAGGAGCTTCCCAGACAAAAGACGTCTAAAAGAATACACCTTCACCAAAACCAGATAAAGACACGACAAAGAAAGCAAACTCAGGCCAATGTCACTGATGAACATAGACACTAAAGTCCTCAACAAATTATTGGCATCCAACAATACATTAAAAAGAGCATACGCCGTGACCAAGAGGGATTCATCTGAGGGATGCAAGGATGGTACAACATTCGCAAATCAGTAAATGTAATACATCGCATAAACAAAAGCAAAGACAAAAATCACATGATCATATCAATAGATGCAGAAAAAGCTTTTAATAAGCTTTTATGATAAGAAGACTCAACAAAGTGGGAATAGAGGGAGCATTCCTCAACATAATAAAGGCCATATATGAAAGACCTACAGCCAACATCATACTCAATGGGCAAAAACTAAAATCTTCTCCACTGAGATCAGGAACAAGACAAGGTTGTCCACTTTCACCACTTCTATTCAATATAGTATTGAAAATTTTAGCCACACCAATCAGACAAGAAAAGGAAATAAAAGGCATCCAAATTGGAAAGGAGGAAACAAAGCTGTCACTGTTTGCAGATGACATGATAATGTACATAAAAAATCCTGTAGTCTCGGCCAAAAGGCTGCTCTACCTAATAAATGAATTTGGACAAACAGCCGGATACAAAGTCAATATCCAGAAATCAAAGGCATTTTTTTAATACCAACCATGAATCAGCAGAATCAGAAATCAAGAAAAAAAACATTAAATATAGCAAAAGGAAAAATAAAATACCTAGGAATAAACTTAACCAAGAAGGTAAAAGACCTGTATGCAGGAAACTACACAACACTGATGAAATAAATCAAGGAAGACACAAACAAATGGAAACATATACTGTGTTCATGGATGGGAAGAGTTAACATCATCAAAATGTCCATACTACCCAAAGAAAGTTACAGATTCAATGCAATGTCTATTACAGTACCAATTGCATATTTCACAGATGTAGAACAAACACTTCAAAAAATTATATGGAACCATAAACACCCTGAATAGTTGCTGCAATTTTGAGAAAGAACAGCAAAGTAGAGGGGATCACAATACCTGATACCAAACTGTATTACAAGGCCACTGTAATCAAAACAACCTGATACTTGCATAAAAACAGGCACATGAACCAATAGAACAGAACAGAGAGCCCAGAAACAAACCCAAGTCTCTATGGTCAATTAATATTTGACAAAGGGGGCAACAACATAAAATGGAGTAAAAATAGCCTCTTTATTAAATGGTGTTGGGAGAACTGGACAGCTGTGTGCAAAAAAATGAAACTCGAGCACTAACTTACACCATACACAAAAATAAATTCAAGGTGGATAAAAGATTTAAATATAAGCTGTGACACCATTAAAATCTTAGAGGATAACATAGGCAGGAAAATCTCAGATATTTCATGCAGCAACATTTTTACTGATATGTCCCCTAAAGCGAGGGACATAAAGGAAAGAATAAACAAATGGGATCTCATCAAAATAAAAAGCTTCTGCACAGCTAAAGAAAAGAATATTATAGTAAAAAGAGAACCAACTGTGTGGGAAAACATATTTGGCAGTGGTACCTCAGATGATGGTTTAATTTCCAAGTATATAAAGAACTCACATGACTCCACTCTAAGAAGACAAGCAACCGAATTAAAAAAATGGGCAAAGGACTTGAACAGACACTTCTCCAAAGAGGGCATACAGAGGATTCAAAGACATATGAAAAGATGCTCAATATCACTAACTATCAGAAAGATGTTAATTAAAACCACAATGAGATATCATTTCTCACTGGTCAGAATGGCCATCATAAACAAAGCAACAAGTGTTGGAGAGGATGTGGAGAAAAGGGAATCCTAGTGCACTGTTGGTGGGATTGCAGACTGGTACAACCACTATGGAAAACAGTATGGAATTTCCTCAGAAAATTAAAAATGTATCTACCTTTCGATCCAGCAATTCCACTGCTAGGATTATATCCTAAGAATCCTGAAACACCAATCCAAAAGAATCTATGCACCTCAATGTTCAAAGCAGCAGAATTTACAATAGCCAAGTGATGGAAGCAACCTAACTGCCCATCAATAAATGAATGGATTAAAAAAAAAAAAAAAAACAAAAAAAAACAATGGTACATTTACACAATGGAATTCTATGCAGCAGGAAGAAAGAAGTAGCTTCTACCCGTTGCAACAACATGGATGGAACTTGAAAGCATTATGCTAAGCAAATAAGCCAGGTGGTGAAAGAGAAATACCATATGTTTTCACCTTTAACAGGAACCTAAACAACAAAATAAACAAGAAAATATAACCAAAGACACTGAAATACAGAACAGGCTGACAGTGACCAGAGGGGAGACTGGAGGGAATTTCAGGGGAAGTTCAGGGGAAAAGGGGAAGGGTTTACAGGAACTAATATAAAGGGCACATGGACAAAAACTAGGGAGGTAGAAATGGGAGGGAGGTGGGGAACGATGGGTGGTTGGGATGAGATGGGAGTAAACGAGAGAAAACTATACTTGAACAACAATTAAAATTTTAAAAAAAGTAAAATAAACAATGAGGACTAATACCAAGCTGAGCTCAAACAGAGCTAATCATAGTAAAAGTGGAATATCTAATAAAAGATTTTGTGAAAGGCAAAAAAAAAAAAAAGTAATTCCAATTAATCCTCATTGTGATATAGAGGATGAGTGTGATATTTTCATTACATATGCTTTTGTAACATTATCTTCAAGCTTCATTTTTCATTACAAAAAGTGTTTCATATAATTTTATTTTCTAAATTTCTAATTTAAATCTGTATTTGTAAGGGTTCTCCAGAGAAGCATAAAGGGTAGAACCTATCTGTCATCTATCTACCTATCTATAATCTATCATCTATGTTACTGGCTCATATGATTATAGAGCTGATAATTTCCAAGCTCTGCAATTTCTTTTCAATGGTGTAGTTCTCCTTAGTACCAGAAGAGTTTCTGGTGGTTTGAGTCACCTCACAGAAACACTGGAATCATTTTTGATCTAATATCTAGTCATCTCATGGCCCTCTCAAGCTGACACAGAAAGTTAGCCATCAGAGTAAATACGATTCCATCCTGGTTATTCTCTAAGAGAGCATTACAAATTTATTAGAAAAATAATAGTTGAACTTTTTTCCAGTGTAGAGTTATATCAATACAAAATTAATGTATTACTAAAATTATAAATATAAAAATAATAGCATGACTGGTACAGCATAAGGCATGTATTTTTAATCATTATTTTAAAATATTTTCCTCAGTTTTTTATCCATATTATTCTACGTAGATCTAATATAAATTTGTTTATACATGTGACTTTCTTTTTCTTTCAAAAAGCATTACTCATAAGGGTAGAAGCCCTGAAAGAGTTTCTCAAAAACTGGTTATACTTTACAAAATAGAGTAAAATGTTTTTATCACAGCTATCATCATTCATAAATCCAAGTATTTCCTACTATATTTCCTGCCCCCTTTTCAAATATCAGCCTATCATTAGGCTATCTCTTTGTTTCTTTGATTATATTTACTACTCACTTTTCTATTCTATTCTATTCTATTCTACATTATATTTATTATATTATATTATTTCTTATATTATACATTAATTTATTATATCACATTGTATGTGTGAGTGGTAGAGGGTTTGGGAGGGATTAATTATTGATTATGTTATAATTCTATATTGATATTAAACTAAAAATTATAACCAATACACCTAGATTTATTAAGACAAAAATAAATTCTGGAATGACTTCTTAGAGGATGAAAAAATATAACTTACCTAGAAAAAATAAATATAAGCATTCATTCCTTCAGGCAAAATGTATATACAAGATAGGGCAACAGTGGGTTTACAGTTGTGAGTACATGAAACCAGAGCTTATTCTTATATTATTATTTATTAATTATTGTACTACTTTCCATATGAATAACTAGTTTTCTCAGGGGCATGTAGAGATTGAGCAAAATAGAAAAAGGACTCATGGACATAGACAACAGTGTGGTGATTGCTGCAGGGAGGGGGCATAAGGTAACTAAATGGTAATGAAAAAAATGTAATAAAAATTAGAAAAGAAAATCCTAATTAAAACCAAAATCAGTTTAAAATTGTAGGCTATTTCCTTTGTATCTTCAATTTATTTGAGCTCTTGAACAATAACCAGGGAGAAAAATACTAAAACAAGTAGAAGTACAATGACCATGTCAACATTTTACAATAATTGAGTCACAATATTCTATAGAAGTAGAGAGATAGAAATGGTCCAAGATACTATCTACAATGTTCATGATCAACAACTTTTTACTGGTAGCCCTGGCACCATACAAAAAATGTTTCTTCTGCTACTGCTTTGCCTTTATTTCCCCTTTTTCCTACACACATAATTTTTTCCTGTTGCCAAATCATACAAAATTTCAGGAAAGATGTTCATCACATTTATAATACAGTTTGGATAGTTAACTTAAAGTCTAGATCCAAAGACATAAATAAAATTCACATGAGGATGGGGCAGAGGAAACCTTTAAGGAGCAGGCAGCCTCTCCAAAGCAGAGGAAACTGTGTTACCTCTGAAAATACCAACTGTAGATTTAAAAATGTAGAGATGTATGTCATATGCATTTTTATTCCAGAGATAGATGAAAAATTAATTCTACAATTAACAAATGATAGTCACAATGGTAGAAGTTGTGAAGTCTCAGTATTTATATTCTGAGCTTCTTCTAAGGAATTCTATGTAGGGTACTAAATATTTAGTGAAAGCAAGAATTGATTGAATTAATGATAGATAACTGTTATTCAGAGCAGATAGGCTGTCTAGTGAAGCATACATCTGCTCCAATGAACATAACTATCAACTCAATTACTATATTATCCTACTTTGTATTTCCCCCAGACTTTTCTGGTTATTCTGTCTTCTGGAAAGCTTCAGTTTAGAACCTATTAATATGGTAGAAAAGGACAAAATAGATAAATTATTTTTTCCAAGTAGAAAAAATTAAAGGACAAAGTCTTACTAAGTTGTTAAGTATTTTCCAAAATATAACACTCTGATGAAAGAAAAATTGGAGATAATTATTTAGCAGGATTCAATGTCTTCATGCTTTCTTAGTTCTGACCAATTAAATTCAAGTATGAAAACCAGGGGCTTGAGATGACTAAACAAAAGCATGTGAATTAAGAAATAATAGTACTAGTTATAAAATTTTAAATTTTAAATTTATGACATTGTCAAAATATTTCAAATAACATTATACATGACATGATTTGATTAATCTATTCCAAAGCTATAAAATAGTCACTTTTGAAGGAAAGAATTAGATAACAACACTTTAATGCAGAAAAGAAAAATACTTTTTGTGCCTAGAAATAAGTTCAAAATTCCATATCATAGAGATGTTTCTTTATTTCAGCTTTAGGAGTTTGCAAATTACATTTAAGAACTATTTAGGTATTGTATAAAAGCATAGCAATAAAAAAGAAAAATCTCTTGTTCCTGATTTTTTGAAAAACATATGCTACTTGTTACAATCATAATGACATCTTTGTTCTTTGTTTTTTTTAAATAATTGTTTTTTTAAACAAATAATTGTTTTATAAATTACACATACGGTATAAGATTATTTTAATATCCTAACAAGATAGAATGATTTTTTAAAATTTGATGCCACATAATCCACTCCTTGAAAAATAATAGGCTTTAAGATGCTTAGTACAAAGCAATAGAAGATGATAGTGTTTTTTTTTTGTGTGTGTGAAAGAACACTTAAAACATTAAAGCAACATGGAAGTCATGCCCATTGAGATGATTTAGACTTTATACGTACACACAAGAATAAGTAACAATAGAACTTTGTGTTGTCCTTTATTTTCTTGTTTACTTTGTCTATAGGTTATGAACTATCAAACTATGAAGTCAATTATCTCTCAGGTTTTCCACAGTTTGGTATAATTGTGTAGCTTTATACAATTCTTAATATCCTTGTTATTATTTAGTTTACATTATCAGCTAAGAGAGTGAGTAGAGTTTCTGTTCAGTTCCTTTAGTTAGATACTGACAAAACATCCTATGATGTAAATACTTAGTATACAGCCCTTGATAAGGCAGATAATGTTCCAATTAAAAAAAGCCTGCAGTATAATGTATTCCATTTAGCATTTCTTATTTGCTTTCCTTCTCAGTAAAATAGAGTATTATCACATACACTTTACATGTATATACTCAATATACAGAGAGACAAGTAGACAAGTAGCATATTCTGAATAATATATAGAAAATCAAACTTTCTGCATAGGATGCAGAATGTTATCAAAGTTAGAAAATCACCGTTGTGCTGCACTTTTCCTCCTATGCTATGTATATAGACATACCATTTTCCCTTCAGAAGGAGCAAAAAATATCACAGATTCAACTTTCAGCCAAGATGGAAGTGTAGGTAGATATAATTTGCCTCCTCACACAACCAAAAAAAAGGCAACAAAAGATTTAGAAACAAACAAACAAAAAAGAACAAACAAACAGAATGCCAAAAAAAAATGAATTGTATGGAAATCTGACAACCACAGAGTTAAAAAAGAGAAATTTGTTCAGACTGGCAGGAGGGATGGAGATGAACAGCCAGGGTGGAGAGGATGTGCAGCAAGGCTGTGTCTGGTGAACCAGGCAGTCCCACATTTGCATATAGATAAACCAGGATTCTAGTGCAGGGAAATAAAGCCTCAAAACCTCTGACTGAAAAAACCTGTAGGAATTGCTGCCACAAAAGAAACTTCCAGCCTTGTAGGAGAGTACATTGAAGAGACCTACAGGATCTTAAAATGTACAGAAGCACATACACTTAGGAATCAGCACCAGAAGGGACAATTTGCTTGTGAGAAACAGGGAAAGTGACAGGAAAAGCCAGAAGAGAGCAGAGCAAGTGGCATTGTTCCCTCTGGGAACCTCCCCCCACATATAGCACCATAAAGTAGCATATAGCTTGCCCCACCCTGGTGAATACCTAAGGCTCCACCCCTAATAACATAACAGGTACATCTGCACAAAGAGTTATGACACAAATGAAAGAACAGATCAAAACTCCAGAAAAAAATACAACTAAGCAATGAAGAGAGAGCCAACCTATCAGATGGAGAGTTCAAAACACTGGTAAACAGGATGCTCACAGAAATAGTTGGGTAGAGTCACAAAATAGAAGAAGAAGTGAAGTCTCTGTAAAGTTAAATAAAGAAAAATATACAAGGAATCAACAGTGAAAGGAAGGAAATCAAGACTCAAATCAATGATTTGGAGCAGAAGGAAGAAGTAAACATTCAACTGGAGCAAAGTGAAGAAATAGGAATTCAAAAAAGTGAAGAGAGACTTAGGAAACTCTGGGTACAACCTTTAACATTCCAACCTCTGAATCATAGGGGTGCCAGAAGGAGAAAAGGAAAAGAGAGAAATTGAATTTATTTGGAAATGCAGAAGGAGAACTTTACTAATCTGGCAAAGGAAATAGACTTCCTAGTTTAGGAAGCTCAGAGAGTCCCAAAAATGCTGAACTGAAGGGAACATACACCAAGGCACATCATTATTGCATTACCTGAGATTAAAGAGAAGAAGATAATCTTAAAAGAAACAAGAGAAAAGGAGACAGCTACCTGCAAAGGAGTTCCCATTGGACTATCAGCTGATTTCTCAAAAAATACCTGGCAGGCAAAAGAGGCTGAAAAGAAGTATTCACAGTCATGAAAGGCAACAACCTATATCCAAGATTACTCTCTCTAGCAGAACTGCCATTTAGAATGGGAGGGCAGATCAAGTGCTTCCCAGATAAGGTCAAGTTAAAGGAGTTCATCGTCATAAAACCCTTATTATATGAAATTTTAAAGGGGCTTATCTTAGAAAAAGAAGATTATCAAAAATGTGAACAGTAAAATGACAACAAACTCACATTTATCAACAACTAAACCTAAACAAACAAAAAACAAACTAAGTAAACAATAGAACAGGAACAGGATCACAGAAATGGAGATCGCATGGAGGGTTATCAGTGGGGAAGGGGTGAGAGAAGAATGGGAGAAAAGTACAAGGAATGAGAAGCATAACTGGTATGTACAAAATAGACAGGGGTATGTTAAGAATAGTACAGAAAATATAGAGGCTAAAGAACTTATATGAATGGCCATGAATGAAGGGGGAATGCTGATGGTAGTGGGAGTACAGGGCAGAGGAAAATAAAGGGGAGAAAAAAATGGGACAACTAATGACATGCTCAATAAAATATTTTTAAAAAGTGTCACAGATTCAAAGCAAGGAAGTAAAATTTCTTTCAAATATTTTAGATACGTTCTTTTTCTTTAAGTTAATGGCTTCTGCAGCTAAGAAGGAAAACAGACATCTCTTAGCAGTCCTTTAACTCACATTAAAGTAAAAAAATAGTCTCTACATTGAAATTAGGTTAACCTGATTTTTAAGTGATTATGCTTTTTGCATCTTTTTATATTGGTTTAATCAAGGTCACAAGAAAACTGGAGTATTTCTTAAATGAGGAGCTATATAACTTTTGTTCTTAGGCCGTTTCCAATGGTCAATATTTGAATATGACACCATGTTGAAAATAATAAAGATATAGGAAAAAGAAGGAGACTCTTGTGCCTTTTATTCATTACTATTCTATGGCTAATCAGAATAAATCAACTTAGATGAATATGAATGCTCCAATATTTTCATAGAGCAAGGTCTGAAAGTGCCCATACTTTAATTTTTCAGATAAATTACTGAAACTATTTTACATATTTTTCTTTAATAAATACAATTGTAAAATGCTAGTGATTAGATGAATATTGAGTGTGATATTTAAATATTATTTTATATAAAATATCTGGTGTATATCAAAGTGGCATTTCAAATGCAGTTAAATTTACTTTTGTGTAAATTTTGCATGATAAAATTAATTCAAGATATATGTGTCTCAAATCTGTAGATAATAAATTATTGATGTACATTTTATTGCACCCAAATGGCAACATTTTATAAATGATAGCACTCTACAGAAAGCTAATAGTTGTTCTTTTATGGGAGATTTAATTAGGAAACTCTCAATTCAGTGATATATAGCCACCAAATCTGTTCTCTCAATAAATCTCCAAAGGCCTCCTGGGTTCTACAGATGCACAGACTAATCTGGGTCCTTCAGGGAAAATTCTGTTACAGATTTTCTCATTTATGACTTAAGAATACCATGAGAACCACTGCAGTTTGTGTCTTTTGATCTGATTGTTGTTGAAGACACAAGTTAATATTCTTGATGGCAATGCTAAAGGATTATACCTAAAAGACACGTTGAGATTATTCAAAAAGCAGGTAGGATCTAGCTTGGCTGTGATAATAGATTCTGAACTAAAGAGGGGAAGAAACATGCTCATTATTAATGTGTTTCTCATGTTCCTGTTTTCATAGAAAAGTACAGTTTGATTTCCACAACTAATATCTATTTTAGTTAGTAAAATGAAATTAATCTGTCTCTAAAAAAAAGTGATTGAAAGAGAGAGAGAAAAAATAGTTAATTTAAATGTTTAATTTACAAGGTCTGTCCAGAAAAAGTCCAGCCATTGTTAATGTAATGAGAATGGTATGCATAACATTAATGTAACCTGACAGCCAAGGAGAGTGGACTGGAATGTACATGCATGAACAATGACGACCTCACTGTACTAGTCACTGTACATGGTAGACACTATAGAGTAAGTATACGTACCATGTGACTGACACATTCAAAATGCTAGTGGAGCAACAAATCTGAAACAAATTTTGTATTAAGCTTGAATATCCTAACGTGGAAACTATTTAGATGATTCAGAAGGCCACAGCTACGGGCAACTGGTGACTGGCAGCTTCATCATGGCAATGCACCTGCTCATGCATCACATGATATGCAGAGATTTTTTTGAGAAACATTAAGTCATTCAGGTGACTGAGCAACCCTACAGCCCAGATTTGGTGCCCTGCAACTTCTGCCTTTTCCTGAAACTAAAATAACCTTTGAAAGAGAAAACATTTATGACCAGTGTTGAGATTTAGGAAAATACAACAGGGTAGCTGATGACAATTGGGAGAACTTGTGAGTCTCAAGATGCCTACTTTGAAGGGGACTGAGATGTCATTGTCCTATGTAAAATGTTTCTTGTCTCTTGTTTCATCAATAAATGTGTCTATTTTTCATATTACATAGCTGGATAAGTTCTGGACAGAAGTCATATCTTTGACTTTGGTGACATGAACATTATTATATATTTTACGCATGTATATATTTTTATAAAGCAAACTAATAAAATTGGTTGTGCATTATTATTTAAAATATTTATGTAACTCTTTCCTATCCATTTATCCTGTCTGGTCTTCTGTCCACAAATTTTCATTAAATTTAATGATGTTTAAGATCCAACAAAGCCCTGATGACACTATGAAAATGCACCTCTGTACACTTGGCTTTCAAGGCCAAATCTTCATTTCTTTTAGCTTCAGGTTTAAATTTCTTTTAAAAGACAATGGTTCTGGAGCCAAACAAATTAAGATTTACTTTATTCCTTACTGTGAGAGAATAGGAGATACTTTGCGCTACATCAATGAGGAAATGGTATGCAGAAAAGAGAACCTGAGCATGTTATGGTTATGAAAGAATAATTTTAATTTTGTATATTGTTTTGACTAGGGCTGGCTTGAAATTTAAGTAGTATCATATTCCACAAAACTCAGCATCAGATATAAAACCATTTTCAAGCTTTAAAGTTACAAATTAGTCAGACTAATCTATTCTAGAACCAAACCAGAAGTATAAAAACTATGATGATTATTTTGCCTTATATATTGTAACATTTTTGAGAGATAAAATCTCTTTTGAATGAGAATTCAATTTGAATTCATTAAAAATTCTTTTTCTAGGACAACAATAAGCATCAGTTGAACTGAATATATCTCAAAAACCCAATTGGTTTTAATTATTAAGTAACACATAATAAGACTTTTCAGATTACAAATAGGTGACATATAATGATTTTGAAATACTTAAAGGGACTTTCATATGTTAGCTACTACTTTATTAATTAAAGTTTATTTCTAACATTCCCACTCTAAAAACTCCTGCTGATAGTAAAATAATATATTTATTTCAATAAATACAATATAGATTCCATATATAAGTGAATTCATATGGTACTTGTCTTCCTCTGGATTCTTTCACTTAACATAATACTCTCTAAGGCACATTCATCCTGTTGCAAAGGATAAACTTTCATTCTTTTGAATAAAGTGAACTAACAAGAAAAATAAAGACAGATTCATAGAGAGCATGTTGACTGCTGTGAGTGGTGGTGGAGCTATTAAGCAAAAAAAAAAAAAAATGATAGAGAGAGAGAGAGAAATAACTCACAGACAAGGACACAGGTGTGTGATTGCTTGGGGACGGGGGATGGAGGGAACTGGAGGAGGTTATCGGGGTTGATAAGTGGTGATGGACTAAGACTAGACTTGGGTTGTAACATACAATACAGTGTACAGATGACGTTGTAGGATTGCATATCTAAAACCCGTGTAATCTTGTTAACCAATGGCACCCCAATAAATTCAATAAAATGAGAAAATCACACCATTTTTTAAAAGATTTTATTTATTTATTTTTAGAGAGATGGGAAGGGAGGGAGAAAGAGAGAGAGAGAAACATCAGTGTGTGCTTGCCTCTCATGCACCCCCTAATGAGGACCTGGCTGTAACCCAGGCATATGCCCTGACTGGGAATCGAATTGGTGACTCTTTGGTTCACAGGCTGGTGCTAAATCCACTGAGCCACAACAGCCAGGACTACAAAAAATTGTTTTAAATATAAATAAATATAGTCTAAAAATCTCATACATCTTGAATTCTAATTCTCTGGCTTACACTGGCCCCTTGATTTCCATGACTTTTCTTTCTCTGATAGTTAAAATTTGCATTTTCTTCACAATTCAAATCAGCTCCTAATATTTCTCCTTAATAGCTTATTCAACCTACATTAGATTTTACTTTTCAAATAGCTTGCAAAAAGTTTTTTGTTTGTTTGCTTGTTTGTTTGTTTGCATAGGACCTATTTTCACAATTAAAGTGTAAAACACTACAGAAAACAGATGAATATTTTTATGATTATTTATCTTGACCTAAAACTATTCATTAATTAAGGGTGTATTAAGGTTTTTTTCTAGATGATATTAAATTAGAAACTTTGAGTAAATCTAAATTAATAAGTGCTTCAACTTTTTGCAGATTATGGAATTATTAGACAGTTTGTGGGTGTATGTGTCTAGGTATGGAGAGAGGAAAGGAGGGAGAGAGGGAAAGAGTGAGAAAAGCCAAGATATCCATTTTCCATGAGGCATGCAATATGGTTTCTATATGGATGAACAGACATCACTGCTAAAAAAAAAAAAAAAAAAGTAACCTTTTTGAAACTAGTATTTTTAAAAATAAATTCTTAAAATAAAAATTTTTCTTCCATAAAAATAATATAATGTTATTTAGTAATTGAAGCAGTGTTTAAAAGCTTGATGCACTTTATGAATCACCTTTTTAAATTAAATACTTTCCTCCCCCCTTCTCTCTCATCTGTTTCTTTCCATGACTGCATAAATAGTTGCAAATGTGCCTCTGTATTGGCAAACATAGGTATAATTGCATTGCCATGGCCACCTCTTCTCCTGTTACCGTGCGCCTCTCTCAGATATACTTTTATGTCATAGGTTAAAGATGGTGCTGAAAGTCATGCAGAATGCATCAGATAGCCAGATGTTTATTTAATATATTATTGTGATGGTCTCACAGGCTGTACCAGCTATTAAATATAACTCTTTTTCTTAATAGCTTTATAAAACTATATAGATACCCCTTATTTATTAATCAATTCAAAACTGTTAGCTCTAGATTTTACCAATATGAGAAACCCTGTGTTAAACATCTACCTAATATATCTCGGCATAATTGACCCATATCTTGTTGGGATAAATTTAACAATTGGAGCCAGTAGCTCCAATTTGTATCAATGTATATCAATTTGTATCATTTGTATCAATAAATGTTGATATATATTATCAGAATGTACTCCAAAGTTTGGTCTACTTTACATATCTTCCAAAATTATTTGTGACCTGACTGCCTCTTACACTTAATCCTTTGTTTTATTTGTTTGTTTTTTGTTATTTTGCTTTTGTGCATTCTAAGTCATGTATTTTTAAAATTTTCTTAAATAAGTGTGCACTACTTTGGAACAAACAAAAAGTAATACGAGTTTTCATAAAGAATAACTTAAATGTAGAACTCCTTGCTGGCCATCTGAACCATAACAGACTGCAGAAGTAACAAAAAGCCCAAGCCATTGACATTGAGAATCTAATGGATAGACATCCAAGGCAGAGGTGCTGTTGATGGCCTGAACAGGCACATCCTGGAGCTTAACATAGCATCTAAGATCTCTAGAAAGTCTGACATAGATTCCCCAGCCAACTCTAGCCCCAGTATAGCCATCTGATCGATGGCTGGGAGCTTCCTCTAGTGGCAAAGTACATTTTATGTATACTTTGGTTACCGATGGAGGCTGAAGAAAGATATGACATCCTTAAAGGTCAGCAGGAAATTAAGTTTAAAAAAAGCTGGATTTAATAGATATGCAAATTACAGGAAACCACTTTCATTCTTCTGGAGACTTGCTGCTAATGACCTATACTATTGTAAACATAGAAGAAATAGAGAAAGGAAGTAAAATGTTACAAGTGAATTGCTAAAATTATTTGCAAGGCTAAGATTATATTTCTTTATTTCTTTTTCTGTTACCAATGTTTATTTATGACTTTTTTAAAATTTTATTTTATTCTTTTTTCTTCAATTTTTATTTTAATTGTTGATCTTGTACAGTTTTCTGTCTTTTACTCCCACCCCAGCCCACCACCCCAGCCCTCCCCACCTCCCTCCCATTTCTGCCCCCCATAGTTTTTATCCATGTGTCCTTTACACTTGTTCCTGCAAACCCTTCCCCTTTTCCCCTGAAATTCCCTCCCCTCACCCCTCTGGTGACTTTCAGCCTGTTCTCAATTTCAGTTTCTTTGGTTATATTATGCTTGTTTGTTTGTTTTGTTGATTAGATTCCTGTTAAAGGTGAGATCATATGGTATTTGTCTTTCACTGCCTGGCTTATTTCGCTTAGCATGATGCTTTCCAGTTCCATCCATGCTGTTGCGAAGGGTAAGAGCTCCTTCTTTCTTTCTGCTGCATAGAATTCCATTGTGTAAATGTACCACAGTTTTTTGATCCATTCATTTACTTATGGGCACCTAGGTTGCTTCCAACACTTGGCTATTGTAAATTGTGCTGCTATAAACATAGGGGTGCATAGGTTCTTTTGGATTGGTATTTACAACTTTTAATTGTTGATTCCCTGTAATTTTTTGTTTGTTTTTTAGCATGCTATTGGTATTTTCATTTAATTTATTTTTAACTATATTTTATATACATTATTATATTGGTTTCAGGGATACAATGTAATAATTTGACATTTAATTACCTTACAAAATGATCACCATGTTTTAAGCCTAGTAACTATTTGTCACCTTACAAAGTTATTACAATGTTCTTGAATATATTCCCTATGCTGGACATTACATTTCTGTGTCTTATTTACTTTATAACTGGAAGTTTGGAACACTTAATCTACTTCATCTATTTGTTCCATTCCTCACACCCTCCTACCCTTTGCCAACCAAGATCACATTTTCATTGTTGTTGTACAATTCTGAACTTTAAAAAATTCTGTTTTTTTCCTCTTTGACACAATGTCTGTACATTTTAACTAGGTTACTAGGTGGTTCCTTTTTGTTTTCTTCATTAATTTGCATGGTAATGGTAAATTTGTGCTGTAGTATGAGTAACCTATCTTTTTTGTCTTTTTTTTTTTTTTTTAAGATTTATTTATTTATTTATTTATCTTTAGAGGGGAAGGGTAGGAGAGAGGGAGAGGGAGAGAAACATCAATGTACGGTTGCCTCTCATGCGTCCCCTGCTGGGAACTGGCCTGCAACCCAGGCATGTGCCCTGACTGGGAATCGAACCGCGATCCTCTGGTTCGCAGGCCCACGCTCAATCCACTGAGCTACACCAGCCAGGGCTTTTGTCTTTAATTATGTTTTAAAATAGATTTCACTCTCCAGGGCAATTTTAGGTTCACAACAAAATTATAACACAAATACAGAGATTTCCCATATGTCATCTGCCCCCAAATATGCAAGTCTCCCCACTACCTAAGTCCCACACCAGAGTAGTAGTAGTACATTTGCTATGATTGCTGTATCAACATTGACACATCATTATCACTCAAGTCCGATCCCACTGCTTTGGAAAAATGTATAATGGCATGTATTCATCTTTGTAGTATCATCCAGAGTAGTTCTAAGGCAGGTGTGTCCAACCTGAAGCCAGCCAGCCAAATGCAGCCAAGGATGGCTATGAATGCAGCCCAACACAAAACAGTAAATTTACTTAAAACATTATGAGATATTTTTGTGATTATGTATCACAATCTATTTAATGTGTGGCCCAAGTCAACTCTTCTCCTTCCAGTGTGGTGCAGAGATACCAAAAGTTTGGACACCCCTGGAGGCCTTAAAGCCCATCCATGCTCTACCTATTCATCCCTTTCTCATCTTGCACCCTGACAACTACTGATCTTTTACTCTTTCCCTAGTTATGCTTTTCCAGAGGGTCATATAGTTGCATTCACACAGTATGTAGTATTTTCAGATTGTCTTATTTCACTTAATAATATACATTTAAGTTTCCTCCATGTTATTCCATGGCTTGATAGATCATTTCTTTTTAATGTTTAGTAATCCATTTTCTGGATATATAGCAGTTTATTATCCATTCATCTACTAAAGGATATCCTGGTTACTTCCAAGATTTGGCAATTATAAATAGAGCTGCTATAAACATTCATGCACTAGTTTTTTTTTGTGGACATATTTTTAACTCCTTTGGGTAAATAGAAAGGATCATGATTATTGGATCATATGATAAGAATATGTTTAGTTTTATAAGAAACAGACACACTGTCTTCCAAAGTGGCAGTACTGTTTTGCATTTCTACTAGTGATGACTGTGAATTCCTGTTGCTCCACATCCTCTCTAGCATTTGATGTCAGTGTTTTGTTTTTGGACATTCTAATGGTTATATAACAATATCTCATTGTGTTTTTATCTTACAATTCCTTGGCGATCTGATGTTGAACATCTTTTTGTGGGCCTATTTGCTGTCTGTGTCTCCTTTGGTGTGGTATCCAGGTCTCTTGCCCATTTTTCAATTGAATTGTACTGTTTCTTATTGCTGAGTTTTAAGAGTTTTTAAAACATATTTCTGATAATAATCTTTTATTATATATGTCTTTTGCAAATATATTTTCCCAGTCTGTGGTTTGACTTTCCATTCTCTTGATGGTATCTTTTGCAGAGCAGAATTCTTACATGTTAATAAAGTCCAGTTTATCAATTATTCCTTTTGTGGGTTATGTCTTTGGTGTTATGTCTAAAATGTCTTAATTATTTTTTTTCTACAAATACTTAACATATTTAAGTGGTCAAATCTATCATTTTGAAAAAAGTCAATCAGACTTGTTTCATTCTTTAATATGCATTCTCCACTCATCTGCTACAAAAATATGCACACATATTTCCTTTTGGCACATTACAAATGTCAAACCTTTAAACAAAATACAAAATAAATTTTATAAAATGTAGAATCAGAATCCAGTTATATATTTAAGTATATCTACTTATATGAAAACTTTGGGGGAAAATCCATGCAATATTTACATTTGTTGATTCACTACAATTAATATTTACTGGGTACCTATTAGGTGTCAGGCACTAATCTTGGTACAAAGACTATAGCTACAAATAATCCCTTATATTTATACAGTTTACAATTAAACGTTTAAAAATAAAATGTAGTGAGGTAAATAGAGGATCACGGTAGAGTGTATTTGTGAGAAGTCTTCACTATTAAAATAAGAGTGAAGCAAAGATATAAAGAAAGTTACCATAAACATATGTGGAAGAAGAGCTTTCTATGCACAGTTATAAAGCTCATAAACTATAAAAAAAGATGTGTACTTTGTGTATTCAGTGAAAAAAATAAGGAGACAAATGTGGAAATATTTGAAATATAGTCAGAGACGAAGAGGGTTTGGGGATACCAAGTATTACCTTTCCATCACTGTAAAAATTTTTAATTTTACTTTGAGATAGATAAGAAAATATTGAAGGATTTTCTAGCAGAGGAGATGTATGGTTTAAGTTAATTGTGTGTGTATGTTGGTGGGGTAAAAGCTGTTCTAAAAATTACTAGGAGTTGGGTATACATCCTAAGTCATAAATCAATAATATAGAATTGTTAGTACAAAAATAAAGAACTGATCCTATATGTTAAACACTAATTTGTAAACACATTTATGTTGATTATATTAAAATATATTTTATCCTTAGTAGTCATTTTATTAATATCACTGTGTAAAATTAAGTTGTTTCCTTTTTTCTTTTATCATTTCAGTGTGGGTTAAAATGGTAGACAACTTCCTGAAAATTGATTCTAATCTTGATTGAGATCCTTACATATTAACATTAGAAAATTTTCTAGGCATTGATTGAATTTATATAGATTATTGTTTTTTTCCATGAAGCTAATGACTTTGCTGCACAGTGTATGATCTCTATAGAAACAGTGGGAAGTTCATAATGAGATGAAAGAAGCAAGGAATGGAAGGGGTAGTGGAGGGTGGGAAAGCCACTATGAGGGGACCTGACTTACTCTGGAGTTCCAATTTTAACATTTCCCTTTTCCTCCCAAAGGTTTTCCCACCCAATGTGGTATCTGGGGACTCAAAGCCATGAGCACATTTTATTTTTACTCACAGAAAGGTTATATTTCACATATTTTGAATTATGACTTATATTTTTTCATAAATTTAATTTATATTTTCTTCCTATAATATCCATAGTCAATTTTCTATGATGTTTCTATTCACTGATGTTCAGTGAGGCTTTATTTTTTCCATAAAAGTATATTACCTCTAATTTCAATAATAACATAAAACGGAGGTAGATAAATGTGTGCACTTGGTCTGCCTTGTTCCCACTCCTATGTTTTTACATGTAGCTATATGCACATGACCAGGTTTCCATGCACAAAATGTGTAGCAAAGCTTATGAACACAGACACACACAGTTCATGAGACAGAGGAGCACTGGGTTAAAAACTCATCATTAATAGCAACAAATTGTCATTTTTCTAGATTGGAAATATCTGATAAAATGACCATTAGTGAAATTACTAAATAATTGTAGTTGGAGGTCTCTTGGATGGCATTTTGACAGCATTTAAACTTATTGGTCTAGCTCATAAAATCAGGTAGAATATTGAATTATCTTTGTACATTTTAATCACTCAATATATTAAGTCAAACATATTTCATAACATTTTAATTACAAGGATATGTTAAAATAGTAAATATGTAAATAGTTATACATATAAAAGTGAAATATTAATATTTTCAGATAAGCAAAACAAAAAGAGAACTAACAAAATGGCTATAAGATTACCATTTATAAGACATTTGTCAAACTTAAGAGATTAATAATTAAAATAATACTTAAAATTATTTGAAATCTTACTGTTAAATTTCTCTAGCTTACCTGAGCCTTTTATTTCCTGCAGGTGACTTGTCAAATATTTAGAGAAGAAGCCATAAAGCTACATGATTCACTTGTTTCTCTTTAAAAAATAGTTTAAATAAAGTAGAAACACCATTTTACTGAGATAGACCTCAAAAACCTGAAAATTACATGCAATCTGATTGAAAATTATGATAATAAGGAGTTTTTCCAATACTAACAGATTTACAGAATAGTGTAATTTAGATAAAAACCTATATTACAATTTCTTTGGCAGAACCCAATTGGATGGGAATGGGAATGCCTTTTTCTTATAAAATAATCAGTATATGATTGATTATGCCTGTCCATACATGTCTGATAAATTTAAAATTATGGTATCTCTAATTGCAAATCCAATACCTGATAAATGTTGTTCTGAAATTAGTGACCTTTTATAACAGAAACGCATTTCACACCATTCCCTGTATTGTTGTTACTCATCAGAATATCCATTTCCACTAATTTGTATATGTGCTGCCATTGGGCAATATGCCATTACTCTTTAACAAGTGGGCTTAAACTACTAAATTTCTGTTATGTAGCCAAAAAGAAATGCAGGGGTAAGACATGCCAGATTCCTCTGGTTCACAATATTCATTGCAAGTAGAATGATCTTTTGGCAAAGAGGATCTGAGTAGAGCAATGTATAATAGGTTGTGGGGTCCCCCCGCCATCCTGGACGCCAGATGTTAGGGGGCTCCGCCCACAGAACCCCATCCCTCTGTCACGGATGAAAATAAAACTACCAAGACATGGTCTGCTTGGGGAGGAAAGGTGGTCAAACTCTCAGAGGAGGATGTCCCAGAGCCCCTTCCTCACTAGGCTTTTATTGGGTTCAAATACACAGGAATACAGGTTTAACATTTCAGAGAAATCTGAGGGCTTAATCAGAGTCAGTGTCTGTCAGGAAGGGGGGTTGCAAAACTTTGGGAGACACACCCATTTCCTCCTCAGACCCTTATCATTTAAATGAGAGTACTCTTAGCAAAGCAGGTTTCACAGGACTTTAGGAATTCTTTCTTATGTCTGATCACCCGGGGAACCGTTCTGGCAGGCACAGGGCTGCAACGCTCACCATCATAGTTTCAGGCTTTAAGATGATTAGGCTCAGGAAGCAGGAGACATCTCCCAGACAGATATGGGGACTCGGGCTATGTTAGAATAGCCAGTGGGTGTGGGTCCATCACTCCCTCTTTGCTGCAGTCCCCCAATCCTTCCATAAGGGCTTCCCAAGTGGTCGTGTCTGGCTTAGGTTGTCCCTCCCATGAGGAGTCTCACCCATCACTGACTAACCGACTAAGTATTGGAGCCAGAGATGGATGAGGCAGAAGCAGCACTCCTCCCAGGGAGATAAACTTTGTCTCCTTAGTAGCTCACGTCCTCTTGGCAGAACAGACCCAGATGAAGTGGGTCCCTAGGCCCACCATGGGGTGAGGGTTACAATTCCTGAGACCAGGCTGAACGGTCTGCAACAATAGGTTTTGGTTCATAGTGAGCTACAAAATGTCCTAGACCTTAGCAAAATCTCTGGATAAAACAAACTTCACAGGGTAATTCATGATATGAACCCAACAGAAATTAATTAACAATTGTGTATGAGCAACTATTATGCTGAGATTTTATGCAACCATGCAAATCTATGAAGTAGTGTCAGAATAACAAGCTAAATTATACAGGTAGACTACTTATCTACAAAGATTAATGAGCAACTTCAAGCATTCAGGTTGTTTTTAAGTAAATGTTATGCAAATATGCTTGAATCAAGAATGAAAAACTAAACAAATATGCTAAACTTTCAAATAACTGCTATCATGATATGTTAATATCATACTCTGTGACCTATGATAAGTAGAAATCACGAATGTGTTCACATATTACAAAGATTGAATAAATCTACATATTTTAGTTCTAATTTTTTGAAGGAAGAGGTGAAATGGAATATAAATAAATAACTCACATATTGCCATTACATATCATTTCAAAAATTTTATTTTTACAACTCTGTTGTTATAATTGGTCTACACAAAACTGAATGAAGTTTATAAAATGGTATATTTTGACACCCACATACAATCATGAGTCCATCATCAAACTGATAAAGAAAATATTCCTCACCACCCAAAGTTGTTATGCCTTTTTTAATCAGTCTTCTATGCCTCTCCCCACATCCTCCCAACACCTTACCTCTTCCAGGTAATCTGTACTTGGCTTAATGTTGCTATAGATTAATTTACCTTATAAAAAAATTTAGGTAAGTGGAATTATACAGAATGTATTTTTCTTATCTCTTTTCTATTTCACATAATTATTTTGCTAATAAGTATGCTGTTACATATATTAATTAATTATCCCTTTTTATTACTGAATCATTTTCCATGCTATACATATTATAATGTATTTATCCACTCAACATTGATTAAGGTATTAGTTTTAAAAACAAATGTGCTACGAGTGTGTATATACAAGTTACTCTATGGTCATATGTTTATATTCCCTTCAGGTAAGTATATAGGATTAAATAAGTATGCTATTTGTTTTTTTAATATATTTAATTGATTATACTATTACAGTTATCCCATTTTCCCCCTTCCATTCCCCTCCACTCTTCACACCCCTCCCCCGCACATTCCTCTCCTTTAGTTCATGTCCACGTGTCATAAGTTCTTTAGCTTCTACATTTCCCATATTATTCTCGGCCCCCCCATGTCTATTGTCTACCCACCATCTATACTACTTATTCTATGTACCTTTCTCCCTCTCTCCTCCTCCCACTCCCCTGTTGCTAACCCTCCATATGATCTGTATTTCTGTGGTTCTGTTCCTGTTCTAGTGGTTTGCTTAGTTTGCTTTTGTTTTAGGTGTGGTTGTTCATAACTGTGAGTTTGCTATCTTTTTACTGTTCATATTTTTTATCTCCTTTTTCTTAGGTAAGTCTCTTTAACATTTCATATAATAAGAGCTTGGTGATGATGAACTCCTTGAACTGACCTTATCTGAGAAGCATTTTATTTGCTTTTCTTTCTAAATGAAAGCTTTGCTGGATAGAGCAATCTTGGATGTAGGTCCTTGCCTTTCATGACTACAAATACTTCTTTCCAGCCCCTTCTTGACTGTAAGGTCCCTTTTGAGAAATCAGCTGACAGTCTGATGGGACCTTCTTTGTAGGTTACTGTCCCCTTATCCCTTGCTGCTTCTAGAATTCTCTCCTTCATTTAAATCTTGGCTAATGTAATTGTGATGTGCCTTGGTGTGTTCCTCCTTGGGTCCAACTTCTTTGGGACTCTCTGAGCTTCCTGGACTTCCTGGAAGTCTATTTCCTTTGCCAGATTGGGGAAATTCTCCTTGATTATTTGTTCAAATAACTTTTCCACTTGTTGCTCTTCTTCTTCTCCTTCTGGTACCCCTATAATTCGGATGTTGGAATATTTAAAGATGTCCTGGAGGTTCCTAAGCCTCTCCTCATTTTTTTGAATTCTTGTTTCTTCATTCTTTTCTGTTCAGTTGTTTCTTTCTTCCTTCTGGTCCACACTGTTGAATTGAGTCCCAGTTTTCTTCCCATCACTATTGGTTCCCTGTGCATTTTCCTTTATTTCACTTAGTGTAGCCTTCATTTGTTCATCTAATTTGCAACCAAAATCAACCAGTTTTGTGAGCACCCTAATCACCAATGCTTTGAACTGTGAATCTAATAGGCTTGCTATCTCTTGATCACTTAGACGTATTTTTTTTTTTTTGGCAGGTTGCACCTGTTACATGTGAGGGGTGGATCCTTAGGTGTTCACCAGGGTGGAGCAATCCAGTCGCTGAGTTGTGATGCTGCATGTGGGGGCAGTTCCCGAGAGTGAACAATTGCACTTGCTCAGCTCTCTCTTGGATTTCAGACCCTTCTGCCTCTTCCCATAAGCAAATTGGGCCCTTCTGGTGCTGGTTCCCAGGTGGGTGGGCCTGTGTATGTTCTAGGACCCTGTGGGTCTCTCCAATGAACTCTCCTGTGAGGCATGGAGTCTCTCCCAGCACCTCAACCCCCACAAGTGTTTTCAATGGGTGCTTTTAGATTTTATTTTCCAGTGCTGGGCCGCTGGATTGTGTGGTCTGTCTCACTCCCCTTTTTTGCCTGGTTTATCTGTGCGCAAATGTTTGACCATGGTCAGCAAGCACCTCACTGGGTCTGCCTGTTGCCACCCCATGCCCGGGGTCTGCCAGCCACCGCTTTTTCCTGCTGGGACCCCTCTCCACTGGCAGCTGTCCCCACCCCTCTTACTGGTCTAGATGAATACTTGTCGGACTTCCCATACAATTCAATTTTCTGTCAGTTCTGATTGTTTTTTTTTGTTTGTTTGTTTATTTCTAAATTTTTGTTGTCCTTAGTTTTCATTCTGTGAGGAGGCACAGTGTGTCTACCTACCCTATTTGGTTTTAAATAGTTGGGGATTATCAACAAATTTTATTTTATTGGTTTCTAATTGAATTTCAATGTGATAAAAGAACATACTTTAAATAATTTAAATAATCAATTAAGCTTTATTTTATGGTCCATAGTATGGTCTGTTTTAGGAAATGTTCCAGGTGCACTTGCAAATAAGGTGTATATGGCTGGTGTTGTATGGAGTGTTTTGCAAATGTCAATTAGATCAAGATGGATAATAGGATTATGTAAGTATTTTATATCATTATTGATTTTCTGCTTCTTTGATCTAGTATTGAAAAAGCTATATTCAAATAGTCTCTATAATTAATAATGTGTTTATATATTTTCAGTTCTATTAGCTTTTATTTTATGTATTTTTAAACTCTGTCATTTATAAAATTTATGGATTGATCCCCACTGATAAGTCTAATAACTACTTGGCACCATACATAGTTTTACAATATTATCAATTCTGCTTTTTGCACCGTACCATACATCTCAGGACTGTTTTGTAACTATCAACTGTCTTCTTAATCCCTTTACCTTTTTCACCCCGCCTCACCATTGTTGTAAAATTACTGTTGGCCTGATATATCCTTCTCCATTCTTCTATGTAGTGTATATTTATACTTAATGTCTGTTTCTTGGTAGGCAGCATATAGTTGAGTGTTTCTGTTTTTGAATCAATCTGACAAACTGTTTTGAAATGGGGTTTTTAGAGCATTTATATTTAGTGTATTTATTGATATATTTGCCTTTAAATGTATCAACTTGTTCTCCCTATCTTTTTCCTCCCCTCATCTGTTTCTGGTTCCCCTTTCCCTACTTCCTGCCTTGTTTTGGCTTAACCGATTAACTTAGTATGTTTCATGATTCTGATTATTCCATGTATTGGTTTATTATCTATTACTGTTTTATTGATTGCTAAGGTTTATAATTTACATACATAACTTGTCACCATCTGTCTTAAACATATCTTAATTTTTCCATGTACAGGATTCTTACATTATTATGTTTCTGCATCTCCTCTCCTGGGATTTATGCCATTATACTTATAATCTTAATTCTTCATATTTTATATTTTCTACACAATATTGCATTATTTGTAGTTCAAATCAATTATCTTTAAAGAGATTTCATTACTTTTAAAAATCTTATATACACAGTTACTAATAATCATAGTCTAATTCATTTTTATATAGCTAGATTTCTATCTGGTATTATTTTACTTCTGCTTAAAGGGCTTCCTTAACATTTTTTATTGTGCAGATATGCTGATAATAAATTTTTGGACTTTTTCATGTCTTATTGTATCATCTTGTGGGAGACCATTCTGGTGTGTGTAGCGTGGGCCCAGCTCCCACTCGGAGATGCACAGGACCCACGCCCACGGGTGGGTTCTCCCATGGGGAATCAGGCCTGCATTTGTACGTGGACTGCTTTGAGTCTTGCTTTTGCTAAAACTCCCTCACCCTAATTTGAGATAGCAAGTACTTATTATAACTTCCTAAAATCCATGCTAAACCTTCCTGGGATGAGTGTAACTGGCTCAACCACTTTTCCCTTTGCAAATATCCTTCTGTGATGTGATTAGCGCCATCATCTCCTTTGTTGTCTGTAAAAGGTAACCCCCTAAAGTGAACCTGTGCATGGTAAATGAGGACCATCATGTAGTGTGAGAGGAAACTCAATAAAGATGGTCATGGCAGAGGCCAAGACTTTGGCTCCCTTGAGAGAAAAGCCATGCTGTCCATTTTCCTCCACCGGACTCGGTACCATGTGAATGTCTCATTTCATCCATAATGATGTGGACATTGCGGGCTGGTGTCTCCATCATCACCCTGTTTTTGAAAAATATTTTCACTGAGTATAAAACTTTGTATTAATGTTTCCCTTTGAGTTCTTTAAAGATATTTTCCCACTATCTTCTCATTTGCATTGTTTATAGAAAATCAGTTATATTTAACTTTGTTGCTCTGTGCAAATGCTATTTATCTAACTTTTTAATTTTATCGCTGATATTTAGCAGTCTGATTATTATGCACCTTGGTATAGTTTTAGTATTATTTATTTGTGTGCAAGTTAGGGGTGGATGGTTGTTTTACTCCTTGAATCTGTGGGTATGTGGTTATCATAAATTGGAAAATATGTTAGCCATTATTTTTCAAATATAATTTCTGTTCCAACAATTCTCTCCTATCATACAGAAATTCCAAGATATGTGTGTTAGGCTACTTAAAGTGTCCTGTGGCTCACTGATTATGTGCTAATTTTTAAAAATTCTCTTTTCTAATTTCTGTTTTACTGTTACATGTCAGAGAACTCTAATATCTATTTACATTTTCAAGTTTACTAATCTTTTACTTTTCAATGTCTTCTTTTGTTAAAAAATACCAAGTATATTTTTCCAACATTGTAATATTCATTTCAATACATTTAATGTACATCTCTTTAAACCTCCCATTTCTCAACATATTCAATCTTCTTTAACATATTAATATCAGTTTCAATTGTCTTTATATCCTTGTCCACTAATTCTAACAACTGTGCCAGCTCTGAGTTAGTGTTGATTGATTGATTCTCACTGAAGGAAGTCTTCCCAGCTGTGTCTTGATTTCCCCATTCCTGTTCTGCATCCTGAAATTCATTGAAGACAGTAAGTTAGGAAAATTGTAGGTCTTATCTCATGTGTTTCCCATTTGTTATTTATTAGTATTCTTGGCATGGAATGTATTTTCTTGAAAACCATTGTTTCATATATTTTTCCCATTTTTTTTTAGTTATTTGAAGAAGAAGGCTAAAGCTGGTTCCTGTTACTCCATCTCAGCCAGAAGTGGAAGTCATACCTTTTATTTTTTTGCCATGTCTTAAATAAAGCTTAAGTTGAATTAAAAGCTTTGCTATAAAGAACATATTAATTTACCTAAAAATCTTTAACGACATAGTTTCAATCATAGCAACATTGTATTGAGATTTATCATTGACAACTCCCTTGTTTATCAGTTCCTTTTGATGTCGAATATTTTTTAGAACCGTAAAGAATTAAATATCAATCTTTATTGTGATGTACTTCAACATTCAAAAAGATGAGTAGTTATAACATTATTCCAAAGACCATCTCCCCAAATAATAGTGACTTAGTGCATATAAATCATTCTATTAAGAGCAGGTAGAAACTTTGCCCAAAATATAATAAACATTTTTAATGGATATTGAAGAGATTCTGAGATAGTCACAATGTCAGAGATTAAGATCCTGAATAGAAGGCAATTTTTGATATATAAGATCAACTCTACAGTACTTTCACTCTTAGAGCTTTCTTATAACCCAGATCCCAACAAATTGAGCAAAAGCTGATTGTAAAGCTGAACATTTTTGTTCAGCAGTCTTATAACAATAAGAAACAAAAATTCACCAAAGATATGGTTCTATTAACACCTGTTTTTCACTTGAACATTCTGTTGTCTCATACACAGAAATAGGAGAGGATTGATACTCAGCCTCTAGTTAGTTAAGTTCCTGATTGGAATTAGATGATCTGACCCTAATTTAGATCACTGCCAGAGAATAATATAATTTTTCTCTAAGGGTAAATGATAGTATCTAAAAGTTCTATTTGTTTTCAGATATAATAGCTGACATCTTATAAACATTTTGACAACCATTCCAAGATAGAAGACCATAGGTAAAAAATAAAAGGAGAAAATAAAAGGAGAAAATTTTTTTATATTGGAGTTTTCAGATATACAATTTAAAATAGTGATTAGTACATTCCAAAAGATGGGTAAATGAGAAGATGGAGAAACTTATTAGGGAGGCAAAATCCATAACAAAGAAACAATAGAAACACTAAATATGAAATTTCAAACAGTAGAGACTGGAACTAGCATAAAGAGAATTAAATCATAGTTAAATAGAAACTAAACAGACTGAAAGAATTAAGAAATTAAAATACAGAAAATTGGAAGAAACCTATGGGACATAGTGAAAGGTCTAACTTCTGTTTTTAAACTAGAAGAAGAACATTAGAAAAATGGGTCAGAAGCAGTAGTTATAAAGAGATAATAGTTAGAATTTTCCCAAATATTGGGAAGGTATTGCACCACATGTTTAAGAAGACTTGAACATACAAAGCAACACAATAACCTAATATTAAGATCTCATAAAATCAACAATAAACATACAAACAATACAAAATAAAAATAGGCAAATATGTATTTACAGGAGCATCACAAAAAATGAAATAAAATGACAAATAAATACATGAAAAGAGTACAATTCTTCATCATCAGGAAGCTCTAGGATGTGGAGCAACTGCATATATAAACATTATTGCTGGGAATTTAAATGCATACGGATACATTGAAAATTCTTTGCTATATGTAATAAAATTCAACATATGTATATTCTTTGAATCAGCAATTCCACTCATAAGTATATTCAAAATGGGTGTATATGCGCATGTGTGTGTGACAAAAGAAATATTTAAGAATATTCATTTACAAAGACCCCAAGCCAGAAGCAGCTCAAATCTACAACTGTATATGAGGACTGATGGTTAGTGTATTTTGAAACAATATTATACAGCAATGGCAATGAATAGAAGACTGCTACATGCAACAACATAGATGTACTTCTATGTATATATTTTTAAAAAGAAGCCAGATATAAAATAATACTTACTGTATAATTCCATTTTTTTAAATTTAAGAACAGATAAAACTAATGAATAGTGACATAAATGAGGCTAAAAGCTAACTTTGGGAAGTAAAAATAGGAAAGACTAGGAGCAGGTGTGGGAGCATATCCAATGCTGGGAGCATCTCATTCCTGAATCTGCATGGTGTCCATACAGATGTTACCTTCGAAATAAAATCATACAATTTCTTCATTTTATACAAATGTGTTATATTTCCATACAAATTGCTTAAAACAAATATATTACTTTTATGTGGTATATTTCCATGAACATTTCTGAAAAATAAATATTATTGCCTTATATATTTTCTGTGGCTCCTTGATTATTGATGTATACACTGCCTTGTCCTTTTATTATGATCATCTTCAGTGAAAGGTAAAGTGAATTAATATTTTAGAAAAAAAGTTTACATGTATACAATAGTTAGATGAAAACTTTTCCATGGAAACGAAACAAAGTCTCTATAAAATTTTCTTCATTTTTTTCTCAATCCCTTTGCCTTTTACAGCCAGCCCCCTATTGCCTCTCATCTAAAAGTTGCCAGTCTCTTCTCTGTATCTCTGAGTCTGAGTCTTTTTCTCTTTTGTTCGTCAGTTTCCAAATATGAGTGAAATTATATGGTATTTGTCTTTTCTCTTCCTGGCTTATTTCACTTACCATAATGTTCTCCAGGTCAATTTCCTTCTTTTTTATGGCTGAGTAGTATTTCACAGTGTAAATGTATCACATATTTTTTTTTTTTTTTATCCATTCATCTATGGAGGGGAACTTGGGTTGTATCCATAGCCTGGCCATTATAAATAACACCAAAATGAATGTAGGGGTGCACATATCCTTTTGTATTAGTACTTCAGGTTTCTTCAGATATAATTTCAGAAGTGGAAATGCTGGGTCATAAGGCAGTATCATTTTTAATTTTTTAAGGTAACCCCAGGAGGGAGGGAGGAAAAGGTAAATGGGGCATAAATCCTGGTGGAAGGAGACTTGACTTGAGTGGTGAACACACAATAAAATATACAGATGATGTGTTATAGAATTGTGTATATACCTGAAACATTTTATCACCAATGTCACCCCAAAATTTTCAATAAAATTTTTTTCTATTATTGTATTTTTCTACAGTAGATGTAAAAAAATGATGAAAGCAAAAAAGCAAAAAGAGAAAAGGCAGGAAGGGGGATGCAAGGAATAGAGAGAGATAATAAAGATAATGTAATATAGAAAACAGATGTTAACTAATAGTAGGAAAATTGAATGAACTAGGAAAGCATTAAAGAGATGAGATAAGGAAGCCAGAAAACTTTCTATTCAGTTTTTTTAACTAAAATTAAGTACTAATATTTTGTATAGTTACATGCAGCTATAAACTCTGTAATGATTACTGTTTTTCATTTCATACACTGCCATGTGACATTGGCTTGTAAATAAATCTAATCCATAAATCACTTCTACTGTCTCATAGTCCTTTTTTTTAAGCTGCTAAAAGACATAGAGGAAGTTTAATATTTTTTGTTTGTTTTGTTTTATTGTATTTTTCCATTATTATTTATCCAACTTATACTCCCCTCCTCTCCATTGCCCTTATTCATGATCCTTTTTCCTTTTTGCTAGACCCAACCACCCCCTAAACCCCCCATAGCTGTTATCCTGCTCTCTATCTATCAGTCTGTCTTTATTTTGGTTGTTAGTTCAGTTTGTTCATTAGATTTCAAATATGAGTGAAATCATGAAGTATTTCACTTTCTCTCCGTGAAATAAATTTATCTTTATTTTATTTAGCATAATGTTCTCCAGGACCATCCATGCTGTCACAAAGAGTAAAGTGTCCTTTTTATGGCCAAGTAGTATTCCATTATGTAAATGTGCCCTAGTTGTTGTATGCACTCATTTACTCATGGACAGAAGACTGCTTCCATATCTTGGAGATTCTAAATAATGCTGCAATGAACATAGGGGTGATTATGTTCTTTCAAATTAGTGTTTTGTGTTCTGTTGGATATATTTCCAGAAGTGGGATCACTGAGTCAAAAGGCACATCCATTTTTAATTTTTTCAGGTATCTCTGTACTGCTTTCCATAGTGGCTGCATCAATCTGCATTCTCCCTAACAGTGCAAAGGTACTCCCCTTTCTCCACATCCAAGTCGGCACTTGCTGTTTGTAGATTTATTGATGATAGCTATTCTGACAGGTGTGAGGTGATATCTCATTGTGGTTTTAATTTGAATTGTTGTGATGATTAGTGATGTTCAGTATCTTTTCATATGTCTATTGGTCCTCTGTTTGTCCTCTTTGGAGAAGTGCTTATTGAGGATCTTTGCCCAAATTTTAATTGGATTGTTTAAATTTTTGGTGTTGAGTTTTATAAGTTCTTTATAAATTTTTGATATTAATATTTTATCAAATGTATCAGCAAACATGTTCACCAATTCAGTGGGTTGTCTTCATTTTCTTCATGGTTTCCTTTGCTGTGTAAAAACCTTTTTCATTTGATGTAGTCTAATTTGTTTATTTTTTTCTCATTTCCCTCGACTTAGTAGGCATATCAGATAAAATATTGCTACCAGACATGTCTGAGATTTTCCTGCCTATATTTTCTTCTATGATTTTTATTCTAAATTTAAGTCTTTATTTTATTTTGAATTTATGGTCTGTGGTGTAGGAAGGTGGTCTAATTTCATTTTTCTACACATATCTCTCCACTTTCCCAACACCATTTATTGAATAAACTATTTTAATCTCATTGTATGTGCTTGCTTCTTCTTTTGAATATTGACTATAAAGTATGGGTTTATTTCTGGGCTCTCTATTTTGTTCCACTAATCTATGTGTCTGTTTTTATTCTAGTACTATACTGTTTTGATACTATGGCCTTATAGTACAGTTTTATATTAGGTAGTGTGATTCTTCTAACTTTTTTCTTCTTTCCTAAGATTGCTATTGTTATGTGGGGCTTTATAGGTTCCATATAATTTTTTAAAAATGTTTGTTCTAGTTTGTTGAAATAAGTTCCTAATATCTTGATTGGAATTGTGTTGAATCCATAGATTGTTTGGGTAGTATAACATTTTAATGATGTTAATTTTTCTTATCTATGAGCATGGAAAGTGCTTCTGCTTACTTGTATTTTCAATGATTTTCTTCAGAACCTTATAATTTTCTGAGTACAGGTCTTTAACATTCTTGGTTCAATTTATTTTTAGGTATTTTATCCTTTTTTAGCAATCATGAGTGGGGATGTTTTCTTAATTTCCCTTTCTGATAATTCATTATTAGTATATGAAAATGAAACTTTTTTTATGAATACTAATTTTGTATCCTACTACTTTGCTGAATTCATTTATCAGTTTTAGTAGAATTGTGGAATTCTAGTAAAATTCCATTTTCTTTGTGGAATCTTTAGGGATCTCTATATACAGTATTATGTCACCTGTAAATAATGACAGTTTTATGTCTTCCTTTCCAACTTGGATGGCTTTTATTTCTTCTTTTTGCCTCATTGCCATGGCTAGGACTTCCAGTACTAAGTTGAATAAGAGATGTGAGAGCAGACATCCCTGTCTTGTTCCCAATTTTATGGGGAATGGTTGTAGTTTTTGCCCATTGAGTATGATGCTGGCCTTGTGTCTTTCATATATGGCCTTTATTATGTTTAGGTATGCTCCTTTTATTCTCATTTTGCTGAGAGTTTCTATCATAAATGGGTACTGGATCTTTATCAAATGCTTTTCATTTCTATTGATATAATCATGTAGTTTTTATCCTTCATTTTGTTTACGCTGTGTATTATATTTGATTTGTGAATGTTGTACCAAACTTGAGTTCCCACAATAAATCTCACTTGATCATGGTGTGTGATCTTTTTGATTTGGTTTGATAATATTTTGCTTAGAATTTTAGCATCTATATTCGTCAGGGCATTGGACTATAATTATCTTTTTTTTGGGTAGTGTCTTTATTGGTTTTGGAATTAGGATATTGCTTGCCTCCTAAAATGAACTTCTGTGTCTTCCTCCTCTGAAATTTTTTTGAAATAGTTTGAGAAGGAGAGGTGTTAGTTCTCTCAGAATATTTGGTAAAATTCATCTGTGAAGCTATTGGTCCAGGGCTTTTACTTCGTTAGGAGTTTTCTTTTACTGCTGCTTCAATTTCATTTGGTGCAATCTGTCTATTCAGATTCTCTGATTCTTCTTGTTTTAGTTTTGGAAGATTGTAGGTTTTTAGAAATTTATCTATTTCATCCGGATTGTCCAATATGTTCATATATAATTGTTTATAATATTTTCTCACAATCCTTTGTATTTCTTTGGTATCAGGTGTTATTTCTCCTCTTTCATTTCTGATTTTATTTTATTGGGTCCTTTCTCTTTTTTTTCCTGTTGAGTCAGTTAAAGGTTTGTCAATCTTGCTTTTCTTTTCAGAGAACCACCTCTTGGTGTCATTAAACTTTTGTATTGTTTTCTTGACTCTATTTTGTTGATTCCTACTCTGATCTTTATTATTTTCTTCCTTCTACTCACTTTGGGCTTTGTTTGACGTTCTTTTCCAAGACCCTTTTAGTGTAAAGTTAGGTTTTCTTTTAATTTGGATTTTTCTTGTTTCTTGAGATAGTCCTGTAATGCTATAATTTTCCCTCTTAGGATTGCTTTGCTAGTGTCCTACAGATTTTGGATTGTTGTGTCCTCATTTTCAATTGTTTCAAGGTATCTTTTGATTTCTTTCTTGATCTCATTGTTGACCTATTCATTGTTTAATAACATGTTATTTAGCTTCCATGTCTTTGTGTTTTTCAGTGTTCTTGTTATTGATGTCTAGTTTCATAGCATTGTGGTCAGGGAAGATACGTGATATGACCTCAATCTTCTTAAATTTATTGAGACTCATTTTGTGTCCTAATATGGTTTATCCAAGAAAATGTTTCATGTGCACCTGCAAAGTATTTATGTTCTGCTACTTTCAGGTGAAATGCTCTGAAAATATCAGTTAAATCTATTAGATCTAGTGTGTCATTTTAGACCACTATTTTCTTGTTGATTTTCTATTTGGAACATTTATCCATTGAATATAATGGGTTGTTAAAATGCCCTATTACAACTGTATTTCTGTAAATCCTTCCCTTTATTTTGATCAAGATTTGTTTTACATATTTAGGTCCCCCTATGTTGGGTGCATAAATTTACTAGGGTTTTATCCTTTTGTTGGATTATTCCCTTTATCAATATGTAGTGTCCTTCTTTGATTTTAGTATAGCTTTGATTTTAAAGTGTGTTTTGTCAGATACAAGTATTGCTATCCCACCTTTTTTTTTCTTTATATTTGTATGAAATATCTTTTATCATCCTTTTACTTTTAGTCTGTGTGTATTTTCTTTTTTCTGTGGTGGTTCTTTTGGAGGCAGGATACAGGGAACCTTTTCGCATGGCTTGGGAATGTAGCTCAGCACCCGTGTGGAAAAACCAGTGCAGAGTGAGTTGGCACACAGGACCATGCCCACGGACAGGTTTCCCATGGGGAATAAGGTCTGCATTGTACCTTGGCTGCTATGAGGCTTCCTTTTGCTAAAACTCCCTCACCCTGAATTGAGGCAGCAAGGGTTTACTGCAACTTCCTAAAATCTAAGCTAAACCTCCCAAGTATGGAATATAACCGGCCCAACCACTTTTTCCTTTACATTTGCAAATATCCTTCTTCTTTGATATGATTAGCAACACCTTCTCCTTTGTTGTCTATAAAAGGTAACCACCTAATACGAACCTGTGCATAGTAAATGAGGACTACCCTCAATGTAATGTACCCAGAAAAACAATAAAAGCCTGTTCAGGCGGGGGTCAGGGCCTTCTCTCTTCTTAAAGAGTGGCCGTGCCATCATTTTATCTCCACAGGATTTCTATAGTCCGTATGTGTTTATCTTGCAGCCACAACATATGGATCCTGCTGGCCAGGGCCCACATCAGCAGCATATATATAGGTCTTGTTTTCTTATCATTCAGCTATACTATGTCTTTTGGTTGAAGCTTTTAAAGCATTTACATTTAAGGTGATTATTGGTAGATATATTTTATTGCCATTTTATTTTAAACATTTTTTCTCCTTTTTTTCCTTCTTTTTAAAGCAAGCCCTTTAACATTTCTTGCACTGTTCATTTGGTGTTAACAAACTCTTTTAGCTTTTTCTTGTCTGGGAAGCTCTTTATTTCTCCTTCAATTTTAAATGGTAGCTTTGATGGGTAAGTTGTCTTGGTTGTGGGTCTTTGCTTTTCACCACCTTGAATATTTTATGACAATCTCTTATGGTCTGAAATGCTTCTGTTGGGAAATTAGTTGACAGTCTAATTGAAGTTCCCTTGTAGGTTACTCACTGCTTTTCTCTTGAAGCTTTTAGGATTCTTTCCTTGTCTTTAGCCCTACAGATATCATGACTGATCTGAGAGATACAAACAAACTTTTCTAATTATTGTTACAAGTATTGGGTGCATGAGTTCAAGATCATAACTAGCTATACATTTGTACATGGCTCATGTTAAGTCATAACATTAAGCCATCTGTTTGGTTATACATGTTTCATAAGGTTGTGTGATATGGTATGTGATATTCAATAGTATATCAGATCTGAGAGATACAAATAAAAACATGTTCAGTTCTCTACGTGTGCATAAAACTTTATAACTGACACTGCATCAATTTAAAACAGAAATTGAAGGAAATTTTAGGAAATTTCAATGACAGGATAGATATGGCTCCCTTAAAAAACAGAAAAAGAAAAAAGGTGTTAGGGGCTATGCATCTAAAATGAGTCAGTTATCAGTATATTTATGCAAGTGTTTGAGAAGTATTTATTCCTTTTTTATTTTTTTTAACTTTTTAATTTAATTTTATTTTATTTTATTATTTTTTATTGATTGATTTTTTTAATTTTTATTTTAATTGTTGATCTTGTACAGTTTTCTGTCTTTTACTCCCATCCTAGCCCACCGCCCCAGCTGTCCCCACCTCCCTCCCATTTCCACCCCCCATAGTTTTTGTCCATGTGTCCTTTATACTTGTTGCTCTAAACCATTCCCCTTTTCCCCTGAAATTCCCTCCCCTCTCCCCTCTGGTTACTGTCAGCCTGTTCTCAATTTCAGTGTCTTTGGTTATATTATGCTTGTTTGTTTTGTTGATATTCCTTGAGCATAGCAATATACTTTACATGACAGTTACAAACATTTTGCAAAGCTAACTATTGAAGATTCTGATTAATTAATGTTAAAGACTTCTTTGTATTTTATAGCAAAATCCATGTTTCCATTATTTGAACAGAAATTTTTTTATTCTCTGTTTTTATATTTCTTTGTTAAATAATTTCTAGATTGTAACTGAAACTAAAAAAAAAATAATGTTTTTTGCTATATAAATATAATAAATGCAAAATTGCAGTGTTTTTTTAAATTCAACACATACAGTAATAAATGTATCTCTCAGATACATGTGACCTATGTTCAATTTTTTTGACCATGACCTCTGCTGGGTTACGCTTTGCCATTTTAATTATGATTTCTCTTGGTGTGGTCCTTTTTGTTCCATCTTGCTTGGGAGTCTCTGTATTTCCTGGACTTGTGTATTTCTTTCCTTCACCAGATTAAGGATATTTTTAGTCATTATTTATTCAAATATATTCTCAATCTCTGTCTAACTTTTTTTTCCTCCTGGTATTTCCATGACACAGATGTTGTTACTCTTCATGTTATCTCAAAGGATTCTTAAGCTCTCATCATTTATTTATTATTTTTTATTTTTGCTTATTTGCTTGGGTGTTTTTTATTCTACCTTGTCTTCAAAATCACTTATTTGATCCTCTGCTTCATGTAACCTACTATTTACTCCTTCCAGTGTATTGTTTATTTCAGATGCATTCTTTATTTCTGATTGGTCATTTTTTATGGTTTCTGTGTTTGTTTGTTTGTTTGTTTTTAATGCAGTGAGGATCCTTATAATCATTACTCTAAATTCTACATCTGATAAATTGCTTTCCTCCATTTACTTTTTTTCTTCTAGAGAATTATCTTGTTCTTTTATCTGTAGTATGTTTATTTGTCTTCCCATTTTGGCTGCTCTGTTGTATTATTTTCTATGTATAAGGCAGATTTTCTAAGACTCTGGTACAGACCTATGTTGGACACTGCCTGTGACTGGCCCTGGAAACTTGAAAGGAACTTGTTAGGAACTATCAGCAATCCACAGCATGTGGATCCCTCCACTGGGCGTGTTTTTGTGCAGAAAGAACCAGGCTGAGCCAGCTTTTACCAGCACCAGGCCTGGGGAAATGTCAGCTAAAGTCAGAGCTCCCAGAGATCCACCTTCTCTGCTAGGATTAATCACTGTATAACCTCCAGCTGTACTCAGCAACTGGCTTAGTCTCCACAGGATGGGGCAAGAGGGATTCCTGTGGGTGAAGCTATTGCTTCCCCTCAAGTTGATGCCAGTTGGAGAGGAGTGCTTTGTCTGAGAAAGATGGCTTCTGCAGTATGGAAAATGACTCAGCACAGGTATCCTGGTGGTTGATACTTCAACAATCTCCTGAAAGTCCCCATTCCCAGAATCTCCTCATATGTCTCTAGTCCACTCTGCCTTCCCTCTGCCAGAGCCCAGGGTGATTGACTGCAAACAATTTTTTTTTCATTGGCCGTTAAGATACTCTCTGCATCTCTAGTTATGTCTCCCTGGCAGACAGAAGCCCCAACTCCTTTTCTCAGATGGATCTTATTTGGGTTCTTTTCCAAGTTCTGGTACTGTAGTCTGGGAAGCCACCTTGTGTTTTAGACCTCACACTTCTCAGGGGGAAGCTTCTGGATACTGAAATATCCTTCCATAACTTCAGTTGCCACTCACAGATGCCCAGCCAACCTTCCTGCACTTCTGCACTCCCTATTGATTTCTTTGGGATGCAGTGGTTTCTTCCATATGTCCTTGGTTATAAGGCATCTAGCCAGCTATTGTTCAGTTGGCTATTAAAATTATTTTTCTTTAACTTGCTGTAAGTCCAATATGGTCCTGGGAGGTTTTATAGCTTCCATTTACTCTTCAACCATCTTGGGTCCTCTCAAAGTCCTTTGATAAAATTTCTTTCAGTGCCACACTTTCAAGATATATCTCTCAACCCATATTTTAAATTAAAATTTACTTTTTGCTGGGGTTATTTCTTACAAAATTTAATGAAATTATACTCAAACTTTTGAAAACTATCTAAATATGTCTAAGATATGGACATATTCCCCTTATATTTTTAAGCTGTGTATTTTTTAGCTTTTTATCCATGCATTAATTTTTTTCAGCGTTGATTGTACTATATTTCATAAGGAGTTGATATTCCTCAAAATTTCAAACCCCCTAGCTTTTAATATTACTAATTAAATATATGCAAATAAAAGTTTGTGTGCCCTGGCTGGTGTAGCTCAGTGGATTGAGCTCGGGCTTCGAACCAAAGGGTTGCCAGTTTGATTCCTAGTCAGGGCACACGCCTGGGTTGCAGACCAGGTCCCCAGTGGGGGCGATGTGTGAGGCAACCACACATTAATGTTTCTCACCCTTTCTTTCTCCCTCCCTTCCACTCTCTCTAAATGAATAAATAAATTCTTTTAAAAAAGTTTGTGGGCTTTTCATATATACTATAAAAATATTAAATACACATGAAATTTAATGGACAAATTTAAGTACAAATATTGTATATATACCAATGCATATATAATACTTAGCAGTAAATATGAGGTCTGTCCAGAAGGTATCCAGCCATGTAATATGAAAAATAGAGACATTTATTAGATACAAGAAACGTACACAGGACAATGCTGTCTCTGTCCCCTTCAAAGTAGACACCTTGAGACCTCACACAGTTCTCCCAATTGCTATCAGCTGCCCCATCATATTTTCCTAAGTCTCATTAATGATCTGAAATCTCTTCCCTTTCAAAGTTGATTTTAGTTTTGGGAAAAGCCAGAAGTCACAGGACACCAAATCTGGGCTGTAGGGGAACTGAGTCACCTGGGTGATTTGATGTTTTAACAAAAATTTCTGTAACAGATGAGATGGGTGAGTGGGCATGTTGGTATGATAAAGCTGCCAATCACCAGTTGCCCATAGCTGTGATCTTGCAAATCATCCAAATAGTTTCCAGGGAGGAATGTTCAAGTCTAATTCAAAACTTAATGCAGATTTCTTGCTCTACTCAGTCATTTTGAATGTGATGGCCACACAGAACACATGCTCACTCAGTGGGGTCTACTGTGCCCACTGACTAGCACAGTGAAGTCATCATTGTTCACACATGTGCATTCCAGTCCTCTCTTCTTGGCTGCCATGCCAGACACATCGATGTTGCAAACCTTTCTAGTTGTATTAACAGTGGTTGGACTTCTTCGGGACAGACTTTGTATATTCCCAATAACAAAAAGTACTGTGATATGTAAAAAATGATCTAAGAAAGGAAGCGATTATATCTATATTTTAACATCAAAGTTTTACCTGAAATATGCAAGAACATTTTATTGCTTCCAAGTGAATATCTAATTGACACTAAGAAATGTATTCTACATATTTTAGTATTTCTTTCTTTTTTAATTTTTATTTATTTTTATTTTTATCAGTATTTTTTTAATTGTTGATATTGTACAGTTTTCTGTCTTTTACTCCCACCCCAGCCCACCACCCCAGCCCTCCCTACCTTCCTCCCATTTCCACCCCCCATAGTTTTTGTCCATGTGTCCTTTATACTTGTTGCTGGATACATGTGACAATTACAATAATTGTAATAGTCTCATGACAGAGCTGTCATTTTATGCCATGTATGACCTTGCTCTTAACTATTCATATTGTAATTATTCCAACTGAGTCATATACATTATTGAAACTACACATGTCACATTTGGTTACCATTTAAAATGTTTTTTAAAAATGTTCAACTCTGTTTTGGCATTGAAACACAAAATGTTATTGTATATGCAGAGGCACAGAAGCAGAACTTTAGGGCATAAATAAGACATTAGTGAAGTAAATATTCGTTGTAGAATTGCATTGGCTGCAATTCTAAATTTTCTTGAAAGAAACAATGAAATACTTTATGGGATTTGAGAAGAGAAGACACTTTCAAGTAGAGAAGCTGTCTTATTTTATTATTCCAAAACATTTAAAAGAATTATCAATTACTGTCCTTGGAAAAATATGAAACAGGGGAAATTATCAAATCCTTAGTAATATTTGAACATTTGAATGAGAGAGAGAGAAAGAGAGAGTGAAACACTACTGCAAATAATTTGTATATTGTTTAGGTTATCAGCTTGTTATATCTTCCTAGTGATTTTGTACAGAGTAGCTTAAATTTCAGGAACAAGAAAAAACTATGTCTATAGTTAAATCAAATGCACTTATGTAACTCCAGCATCAAAATTTGCAAAAATGGTGTTCAGTGGCTTGGAAGAAAAGTTTAGAACAATAAACTACTTTCCTAAAAATATTACTAAAAATAACCAATTATTATTTCCTAAAAATAACCAATGTGCTTGAAAGTATAAGTACTGCACTATGTGGAAACGCATGAAATTGCTGACTATAATTAGAAGAATTAGAAGATTTGGCTAAGAATGAGAGGAAATATTTTTAAAAATTTTATTCAATTTTAATGTGTGTATACACATGCACACGCACACGCACACATATATATGGTCTATATTTTCTCCAAATTAGTATATTAAAAACATCTTATACCTTTAAATCAGCTTATTTAATAATTGTTATATTTTAATCCAAAATAAAGGCAAAGGTTTAGAAAATATATACACTAAGAGTCTTGGAGAAGCACTTGTGAAAATTTGCAAAAACAAGATAGGAGCAGACACATGGTCTCCCCTTGTGCCCCGCATGTCAGGACAGAGCACAGTGATTTAGCCAAGCTGGATGTCAGAGTGTAGGAGAGAGACTCAGACTTTGGGGCTTTAAGACTCATAGTTAAGGAAGCACACTTTGTCCCCTTGCAAAAAGCAATTTATAAGATTTGATTACATATGATACAGCAGAAGCATAGGTCCTGTTCTACACTGCAATCTCAATAATCATGGTTTGGGGAATATCGGCTCCTCTCCCAAATAATTATAAGCCTGGAATCTGTGCCTTGGGATTGTAGCAGAAAAAATATGACTAGTCTGTCATCAGCATTCATGTGGGAAAAAGATAATTGGGTTATTGCTTAATGTGCATTTTTCTTCTCTTACATCATGTGTATTTTATGATTAAATGAGTCTTAGAAATGATAAAATGTGATGACTGAAGCAGTTGTCCATTTTGTTTCCCCATTGAGGAACATTTATAGTTATGTGGCTACTGTTTTCAATATTGAATTATACTCATAGACATAGCAGCACTATTCTAAATTTGTTCCAGAAAATAGTAACAGATGTAAGGGAGAATATATAATATACTTTTTCTCTTCATGTATTGCTTCATACAATGTAATACATGTTAGCGTTTGAGCAACCTTTGCTATCTTTTGTCTATCTTTTAAATAAAACAAGGAATGACTGAAACCTACCATTAACAACATTAAATGTAACATTTATTAAATTAGTGTATATACATCTAAAATATTTCCCTATTGTACACATTTTGAAAAATTGAAACATTTTCTTGCTTTTAACATTTTTAAAAGATTTTATTTTATTTATTTATTTATTTTTTTTTAGAGAAGGGAAGGGAGAGAGAAAGAGAAAGAGAGAAACATCAGTGTGTGGTTGCCTCTTACGTGGCCCACACTGGGGACCTGCCCTGCAACCCAGGCATATGGCCTGCCTGGGAATTGAACTTGTGACCCTTTGGTTCGCAGCCCACGCTCAATCCAATGAGCTATGCCAGCCAGGATGCTTTTAACATTTTAAAGGTAATTTTATTATGTTGTATTGACATCCTCAAATATGGTAAGAAAGTCCTTATAGTGGTTCAATGTAATTCTTTAATGTTTTTCTCTGATAATAAATGAAAATATTGATGTGTTTAATAAAGTATGCCTAGTAACATCACTTATATTACACATTATTATCAGTAAAACAGTGTCATCTCTGAATCCAGGATAAAAGATCTTCTGAAAATATTAGTGGTATTTTCTGAGGTTGCACCTAAATTGAATTAGTATTCTCCTTGAAATCCCCATTATTGTTTCAAATAAATGGTAACTGTGAATATCTGGATATTTTTCTCAAATTTTTTTAGCTCTGATATGATACATTGTCAGATGAGAGGGTTATAGAACTTTTCAGTCATTCAGTAGTCTATTCATAATTCTTTTAAAATATAGTTCAGTCTTTTAAATTTAAACAGTTCAAGTTTTTCCAAACTATTCTGCCTTATATCTATATCACTAATATTTTGTTGTTTTCCATTGTTGACCTACCAGATCCAGTTGGGTCATTCATTACCACTGAGTTCTTTGGGTAAATAGATAACAGTATCCATGGTCTCACATACTTAAAGGCAGGTGAGAGCACAGTTCCTTTCCTGCACAACTGAGATACCAGGTGGATTCCCTTATTACAATAAAAACAAACCTAATATTAAATTCTGCCACGAATAAAAACAGATATTAACGATTTTACTTAAAAAAGTATGTTATTTCATCATATAGGCTTGATGAAAACTCAGCTATCTACTTTAAAAGTAATTTTTAAAGATTACTGTAGGCTGATGTGGAAACACTAAATTTTAAGATTCAGATAATCTTCCAGGCCAGCCATGTGATAGAATCCTCTGTTCATGGTCAAATATGAACTTGGTCAGGGTTCTAGGCCTGTGACCTAAAACCAGAGAGTGAGAAAAGTTCAGTGTCTATATTTTCAGCATGCTCAGTTTTTTAAATTTTCTAGTTATATTTATCAGCCCCTAAGATAGATGTTTGAATAATTACAGCAAATGGTTGCTATAGAATCTTTCATGGATATTACTTGTCAGTTTCATGAATCTGAAGAGCAATCATCTTTGTCAAACCATCACTAGGAGGATTTGGAGGCATTAAGGAAACCTTGTTATGCAATGCGTTCATCTTCTTTAAATATCATATTTAGGAAAATATATGATTAATCACATTCACTTATTTGTTGAACTAATAAATTATGGCAGCTACAACATTTCCTAGTGATGACATAGAAAAGACCTTACCTAATAACTGAGTGATACAATTCAGGAAATATCACACAAACTTACTCTTGTCAGGAAAATTTTCTTTGCATTTAAGCCAGTATTTACCTCAGTTAGTAATAAGTGCCTCAATAGTAGTGTCAAATGGCAATTCTGCATTTAGATATAAGTGGGCTGGAGAATTGTAGGAAAATAGTATTAGTAATATGATCGGTGAATCTTCTTTACTACCCCCTGAAAAAAATAAGAAGCAAAAATGGACAGAACAACTAAATTAGCAACACTAAGGGATACATTATTCCAACTGCCAAATAGAACTGAAGGGACTGAGAACTACACTACTGATAACCGTAAGAGGAGGTAGGAGACATTAGACTTCCGGTTGTTCTTTAACAACCAGGGGAAATTCTAGAACAGCCAAAAAGTACTTACTAGAAAGCATAGCAGGTGAAGATGATGACAATTGAAACTTCGGTGAGCGTACAGATCTAATACGTGAGTGAGTACAAGGGAGAGCCTCATAACTGTGGACTCCCAAGTCCTAAAATCTCTTCCTTTTTACTAAAACCTCAGAATTAGAAGATACTGCTGATGATAATATTAAAATTAATTAGGAAAGGACCATTAGAGTAAAACAATTATGAGTTAAGAAAATTGTGGCAGGGTACAGCAGAATGTCTCAGGAAATATATCATTTATTCTATCACTCTGTTAAATCAAGGAGAGGAACATTAAAACTCAGGATGCCAGAAAAATAAACTTGACTCAATTATTTCCCTAAAACAGCGATTTTCAACCATTGGGCCACAGTACACAGGTATGCTGCGAGAAATTTTAAAACATAGAATACCTGACTTCTTAGGAGCACTAACCTCCTTTCCCTTCTATTGTAAAATTTAAAAAAAAAGTGACAACAGCCACACAAAAATAGCCATCCACTGTGAGTGAACCAAGTATACCCATTTTCTGTCAGATCAGCCAAAAATCTATTTTTGGTGTGCCACCAATTTTAGTGATTAGTTCATGCATGCCATGAGATGAAAAAGTTGAAAATCACTGCTCAGAAAGAACAAAAACACTTCTTCTCACATTAAGGATGAGTAAAAGAAATGTATTTTGATGTAATTTCATAAAATTTTAACAAAGGAATAAAGAGAATGAAGAGAACAATAACACTTCTCTGATCAATTAAAGAACACTGAAGGGTATACAATTATTGGAAAGAAAGTTTTGTAATGTAATGAAATAAATTAAGAAAATATAGAAGCAATAAAAACAAAAATTAGAAAAATAAATAAATTGGTTGATTGGGTAAAAAAATATTTGAAAGAAGATGTGACATAGCTCCGGAACAATGTAATGAAATGTAAAAATTTATAACAAATATAATGACTAAGCCAGAAGAAACTCAGAAGTACATAAATTCAAAATAAGTCTTAACAAAAATAGTCAAGATTTGGAAGCAGTCCAAGCCTCCATCAGGAGCTGAGTAGATTTAAAAAAAAAGTGGTGGTACATTTGCATAACGGTATACTACTTGCTCATGAAAAAGAAGATCTTACCATTTGCAACAACATGGGTAGACCTGTGGAGCATTATGATAAATTAAATAAGCTAATCAAAGACAGACCAGTATCATATTTCACTCATATGTGGAATCTCATAAAAAATAAATTAACTGAAATAAATAGGCTCATGGATAGATACTGATAGGTATAGGTGTCAGAGGGGAGGGAGTTTGAGGGGCTAGGTGAAAAGGGTGAGAAGGATTAAGGAGAAAGGATTAAGAAAAAAAGACAAAACAAAACTGAGGCACAAGTAAAGTATGGTGATTATCAGAGGGAAATATGGTTGGGGGAGGTAGAAGAGAGTATGGGGGGATAAACAGGAGTGGAAGGAAGTTTGACTTGTGGTGGTGAACGCAGAGTACAATATATTATAGAACTGTACAACTGAAACATATATAAGTTTATTAGTCAATGTCACCACACTGAATTCAATAAAAAAGTGAAATCTAAAAGAAAAAAAAAAACACTAAAATAGAAATGATACTTTTGAGATTGGAAAAAAAAAAAAAAAAAGAAACACATCAGAGAATGGCCCTGACCCGTCTAGGTGGTCATTTTGATGAATCAGCATTTAAAGTACACAGCTGGAAATCTGATGAATATTCTATTGAGATCCTCCTCAAGACAGCCCCTAAAATTTCTGCCTTTAGAAAACAGATAAAAACCCTTAAGACACATGATCGATCCCATGTGCACTTTCTCTTGTAAAGCCTATGCCTCCCCTCTTGCTTCCTCAGTTGCATATCTTTGTTTTTTTCTCCTAAGGTTCTAAGATTCCAAGGAGACTTGCAACCAGGGAAGCAGTGGCAACTTGTCCTGGGCTAACCCCCCTGAACCTTTCTCCAAAGTCCCACTTTTTGCCTGTGTAACTTGTCTCCTGCATCCACACAGCCCAGCTGACTCACTTCTGCCTCTGTCACTTGCTTTCTACAGGGCCAAGACAGCCATACCCGGGCTCAACTATTTTTCATGTTTCCAAAGTGCCATGGAGCTCTGCCTAGGATCAGTCCTGTTGCTATTATCTTACCTATCTATCATAAGCTCTTTCTTTATTTTATTTCCCCCAGCTTTAATAAAACAGTCTAAAAATAACCCAGACTTGTTTTGTGAAAACTTTCCTGCAACATGTTAAGAGCCCCCACGTTCCAGACTACGTTGGGGTAGGCCCACCTTTGTTTCCCCCCTTTCTGGTGACATCAATATGTGATATGTTTTTTTTTTTATTTATTTGTTATTTCCTTCCACTAAATATAAAAGTAAAGAGAACTGTGTCCTTGTTTGCCCTTTTTACTGCTTCCTCTCAATTCCTAGATAGGACCTGGAACAATATTAACATTCAATAAGTATTTCTAGTGTTTCACTTTCATTTTCCTTTGCATTTATATTCATATATATTTGCAATTATCTTGTATATAAAATATTCATATTTTCTGTTAAATATTATATGCATTTATTAATATAACCACACAGACTTTATAATGATAACTTTAAATGACTACTTATTATTCTTTCTGAGTGCTACAAACACTGCTATTTCTGGACATAGAATTTATTTCTGTGTTGTATATTATTATACTAAAATTCATAATAAATATATAATTTAGCATCTCTTTGCGTATGATTTTACCTCCTTTAGCACTGTTTATTATTTTTAGCACTATTTTAGAATAAATAAAATGACAAAATCAATTGATCTAAATATTCTTATGAGCTTTGATTCATAGCAACCAATTGCTCTCAGAAAGAGTTTTACCAATTTAACTGAGGTGATATAATACAAATTTAATTCACTCAAAGCATTCTGAGTAGATGGTTTTCTCAAAACCATTCTGAGTAGATGGTTTTCTTTCTTCAGCACGTGTCCTCTCAATTATCTCTACCAATAAGGGCAGAGAAACATCTATTTTATTTCCCCATTTAGTAGGTGACGGTGGAGTCATATCAGGTATGGAGAAAGTCATAGCTAAGATACAACTTTCATTTACTTCACTGCTGGGAGACCTGCAGCATTGAAGACAAGATAGAGTTAAAGCTCTTAAGAGATAGAAGGAAAATATCATCTGGACACTTTTCCACAGGCACAAAATAGCTACCAGATGATAGATAATAAGTGGCTATTGCACAGATAACTTCCTGTCTTGAGCTACCTTATGTAGTTTCATTATTTGGAAAAAATTTCCAAGCCTTGCAGCTTTTCTAAGAGACACAAGATAGATGTTTTTACTTTTTTTGTCCTATAGTTCATAAATTTTCTTAATCTTGAATGATGTGCCAAGAGAACACCTACGAGGCCTCCCAGTTAAGAGTTAATCAAATAAAGTATGATGAGCCTTTGCAAAAAATAAATGAATAAATACATTAATAAATAAACATTAAAATAAATGAGAAAAGAGCTAAAACATATTAAGAAAAAAGAAAGTTATGAGATAAGCAAAAAAGTTACAATGTATTTATAAGAATATTCAAATAAGAAAACAGAAAAGAATGGAATATAATAAATATTTAGCCACAATTTAAGAAAAAATTACTGAAATAAAAATGAATTTGAAACTATATAGTAGCATGTACTATATACCTGGGAAAAAATCAACTCAGAATAAAAGAAGAAACTTCACTTGGCTGGTGTAGCTCAGTGGATTGAGCGCGGGCCTGAGAACTAAATGATTGTGGTTCGATTCCCAGTCAGGGCACATGCCTGGGTTGCAGGACAGTTCCCAGCACCAGGTTGCACAAGAGGCAACCATACATTGATATTTCTCTCCCTCTCTCCTTCCATTCCCCTCTAAAGATAAATAAATAAAATCTTTAAAAAAATAAAAGAAAAGAAAAGAAAGAAGAAACTTCAGCTATATTAACATGAAAGTTATAAACTTAAAAAATCTATGAAGTATTCAGGAAAATTTTAAGTCATTTGTAAGTAAGTGACAGAAAATCAAACTGATTGTCATCACACTTTTGATAGAAATTTATACTAGAAAAAATGGAGTAACATACAATGTGGAAAAAGAGTTTACAGGCGTGAGTATGTGGAACACAGAGTTTTCTCTTTTATTATTATTTACTTAATTATTATATTATTTATTTGCATTATTGTCTTACTGTTATATTTCATACATTTACTTATGATTTATCTTTTAGACAATGTCTTTTCCATACAAATGACTGCAAACTTACATTTACCCATTCTTGTATGGAAGATACTCAAAGAAAAGAATGTCAGTAAGAGATACTGTATAAGGGTATGAAGACCTTAAAACACAAAAAATGCAATCAAATATGCAAAACATCTTGGGATGGTATTCTTATGAGCTTTTTATGAAGAATTTTGTAAAGAATAAAATTTTATCAAGAAAACAACTGATGACAATTCCACATAAGTAATGATGACAAACATTAAATGTGCATATATCTTTAGAACAAAGTCTCAATTACGGCTACATGATAGAGAATAGATTATATAATTGTGGTTGTTTCTGCTAATTGCGTTTATAGTACAAAGATTGTACAAGACTATATATACATATATAAGTACACTATGAAAACTGTCCAGATAATAAGCTCCACACATCGGATTATTGGGAGGTCCCACAGACTTAGCTGTTATATGTACCTTGTGTTAAACTTTAATGATTATCATTAATAGGTTTATATTGTGAAACAAGAATGTCAATCTAAATTTATTTGATGAAATGTTGCAGAAAGGCCTTCTTAAAACAATGCTTATCTACACTAGGCTATCCCTGCACTTCCAGCTTGCTAGGTTAAGAAAAAGTGTACAAAAGGACTTGGATTAGTACATCAATGTTGGCTTCATTTAAATGGATAACTTTCTAGTCATCCCCAAAAGACAAACTAGTAGAAACATTATAGTAAAATCAAATGATTTTATATATAAGGCATTTCTATAGCATACTCCCCTAAAGTTTTCTGAAGATGATTGCATACCAGGAATAATTATTGATTATTGCATGCCAGTTTTTAGCTAAAGAATTCCCAAATCCACTTAAAAGAGTATTCTGTGGCTACTGTAGATAGAGGAAAGTTGCCTTGTGTGGGAGGCAAAAGACAAAAGAATATCAAGATTAGAGTATGACCAATTTAAAAAATGGTTTATAAAAATGACAAAAAAGTGTTTAATAATATGGAAATGCCCAGGCAAGAAGACTTTGGATGAATTGCTTCATCAATTTGTATGTTATATTAAATATAGTAAGGGTTGTGACTAGGGTATTTCAGATGATAAAGAAAAGTTTAAATAACATGAAACGAACCAAAGAAACAATTCATACTTTCATTTCCAACTAGCTAATCACTGAATTAATAAAATAATAAGTTTAGAGTAACCTAAGTCATTTATCACAAAGCAGAAGTATGAAGATGTTGAAAAACTATGATTACTAGAAAACAATTTTGGAGAAAATCTAAGTAAAGAACTAAACATTATCATTCTTTCCAGTAGGAAATTTATCCCCATATAAGTGAATAGCCCTGCACTATCATCAGAAGCTCTATTTTAGAGATAACAACTTATTACTATAGTTTAAACCATAGAAGTGTTTTTCTAAAGTCATTATTCCTCAATTCCTAACATGACCACTAGCTTAAGCTAGAGTCATGAACTGGTACTGATGGCTGCTGGGGCATAGCCAGGTGGTGGGTATCCATGTGATGCCAAAGTACGTTTTGACAAAGAAAAAATACATTAAAAAATCATATTATTTTCATTTTAAGTAATTGGTCAATTTTAGTGTCACTCATATTGGGGTGATCAAATACAATGTAATATTTATTATAAAGTTAATAATTGAATATCGTGTATAAAACAATTTGAAGAAAGAAAAGTTTAAGTCCAGTAGTCTAGTTTTGATCTCTCAATTTGCAAGAATTACAGGGAATTTAGGGTAATTTAAACTTCATGAAAATAAGGCAATCAGATGCATCTGCTCCTTTCAGCAAAGGAGAATAACATTAACAAAAAGGATTGTTAAAAACTGAGAGTCTGGAGGCACATGACAACCAAATGCGATTGGTTCTGAATTAGAGCTTAGTTTGGAGACATAGAATGTAAAAATATTTTGAGAGAAAACTAAATTAGAATTTAATTAATTATATAAGTTCATGAGATAGTAACCCTTAAAATATAAGGGGATGTTTTACTTTATCTAGAGAATCATACCAAAATATTCAGAGGTTGAAAATTATGTTGTTTGTAATTTTATTTTTGAAAGGTTAGCATTAACTGTAAATATGAATGGAAATTATTTTTAATATATACTCTAGATTTGAGTACCTCATATGTGAAGAAAACTAAGAAAAATATATACTAAAGGCATTTGTAGGTAGGATTAAAAGACCTGAGGGAGAGATACTTCAACTATCTAGTTTCTGATCAGAGTATAGAACTAATTAATTAGAATAATACTTATAAATATTTTTCTCCTTGCTTGACATGGTTTGAAGGGAAATACTGTTCAAGTACCCTTATCTTGCATAAATAATGTTTATCAACGGATCAGAAGCTGGTTCTTTCAGAATGATGCCCTGGGCTTGGACACCATCAGGTTCTTTATGTTTAGCCAATAAGGTTTTCACACAGTCAAAATTAAAATGTAAGATAAAGTCTGCCTTTAGGGTATTTTCATAATAACCTCAAAAACCTTCCATGCAAAATGCTTTGCACATGGTAAAATGACAAATTTAAAGCTTTATTAAAATTACAGATTATACAATAGGTTTTTTTTTTTTTGCCTTCTTGTTAATGCACATTCAAGCGCATCAAAAATGTTATTCTAGATTTGCTTCCCCTTAGTAGTACCTTTAGGTGGGAACTAGATGAAGGTCCTTTGTCCCACACCTCTCTCTAGTTATGTGATCTTGTTGATGTATGACAAAAGATGGTAATAAATGTAATTATCAAAATTGACAACTCAATTTGTAATATTCTCAAAACATGAGTCATTTATTTCCTTTGTTATTATTCCCTTTACATTTAAGTGCTCTAAAGTTTCCAAATCTTCATGTTAGTCAAACTCCCTGCTGTCTTGCCTTGTTATTATAATAATAGATTATATTTTTACTTACAGAAACTTTCTGTAAATGATCCATTCACAGCTTATTATTTTATTTGCCAAAACAAACATTTGCTTCCTTAATTGTTTCAGAGTAATATACCCTGAAATAAATTCCAGAACTAAACATGTGTGAAAATACTAATTCTGGGTATTATCCATGAAAAAATATTCAACCTTAAGCAAGAGTAATTTTAGAAAAAAGTTTATTCCAGCTGTCAATCCAGATATGAAAAATGTGAGTAAATCAGTTCCAATGTTAGTTCCATTTTTTGCTTTAAATCAATTTTGTACTTATGGAAGAGGGTATAAGGAAAATAAATGGTAATGGAAAAAATACAATGAAAGTAAACTATTAAAAATGAGGTAGTTGTTAGCCAATGTCACTATAACTTTTGGAATGTCTTGCCAGTGCAGTAAAATCAGCTTGGTCAGTAAAAGTATGATCCTGATAGTAATTCTGTCATCCCCAGGAAAGCGAATCATACTTCTGGGAATCACATCTCATTTTCAGGCAATGTTGAGTGGTTAATAGGGTTGTGTATCAATTTTTCAGACTGAATAAATTTTTTCTTCCTAATTAATCATCTAAATGAATGCCCAGGTCTCTTCACCTTCAGTTCTGACTATGAATCAATTTCAAACAGAAGCTTAATGAGAAAGAAAGCAAGAAAAGATTTGCCTTGGAAAGAAGTGACATACAAAGGGTCAAAATAATCAGTGCTGTCCTCATTATGGCCATTTGCATAAATGAAAACTAAATAATTTTTAGACTAAAAGAAGTTTATTATTCCATGCATTAGTCTGTTGTGCTTTGTGAATTTTGTTAAGATTATTAAATACTTCACTTATTCATATGCAGAAATGACAACCACTATTTCTCCCTGATTTCTTTCTGATTTGTGACACTCACTGGCAAGGGTACTGATATTTGTGGTATAATTTATGATCATATTTCATTTGAATAAAAAAATCCACAGTTAATAGCATTGGTGCTCTAATCAATCAGTTTATCAATCACATTATTTGATCCAGACACATGTCTCATCATTTTCTCCACTCTTATTCAAAAATTTAATTTGGTTAGGACAACATCTAAGGGAAAAAATTAATAATTCAAATGTTACCATGATACTGGCTTTCAGCACTTAGTTTTATTAATATGATATAATCTCTTTTATCATTCCTGAAGGTAAGTAGGGAAGGTTCTACTTGCCATTTGCCAAGATTTGACAAGAAGATGAGTTTCGGACTGGTTACAGCTTTCACGAATGATAAGACAATTTGTTAATGACAATGCTAAGACTTTGACTCAGGAGTTTTTAACTCATATCTTGTGCATTTTAAATTACATTATGCTGGTTGAAACTTCACACATTTTGGCTTGAGAATAAACTTATACCTAAATATAAAGGAAGTTAATAAAAACTTGTTATTGAGCACCCAGTAATTCTCTCTTCAAAAGTTATACTAAATCCTATCAATACTTCTCCAAGGAGGATATACAGAGGGGCCATAGACCTATGAAAAAATGCTCAACATTACAAGCCATTACAGAGATGCAAATTAAAACCATAATAAGATACCACTTCACACCGATCAGAATGGCCATTATTAATACATCAGCAAACAACAAGCACCAGTGAAGTTGTGGAGGAAATGGAACCCTAGTACGCTGTTTGGTGGGACTGTGGACTGGTGCAGCTATTTTGGAAAATAGTATGAAATTTCCTCAAAAAGCTAAAGATCTCTTTCAATCCAGTGATCCCACTTCTGGAACTATATCCTTAGAATACCAAATTGCCAATTCAAAAGAACCTATGTACCCCAGTGTTCACAGCAGTGTTATCTACAATAGCCAAGTGTTGGAAACAGTACAAGTGCCCATCAGTGAATGAGTGGATCAAAAAACTGTGGTACATTTACACAGTGGAATACTACACAACAGAAAGAAAGAAGGAACTCCTACTCTTCAGGACAGCATGGGTAGAACTGGATAGCCTTACGCTAAGTGCAATAAGCCAGGCAGTGCAAGACAAATACCATATGATCTCATTTATAAGGTTAAACTAATCAATAAAACAAACAAATGAGCAAAATAGAACCAGAGACTTGAAAATAAAGAACAAACTGACACTAACCAGAGGGAAAGGGGGAGAGGAATAACAGGGGAAAGATGGGGAAGGGGATAGCAAAGGAACACAAATAGAGGATTCATAGGCATGGACAATGGAGTGGGGATTGACTATGGGATGGGCTGGGGATGAGGCTGGAGTGAGCAAGGGGGAAAGGCAGGACAACTGTAATTGAACAATAATACATTTAAAAATATAACATTATTATAAAAATATAACATTTTATAATATATAAAAATAATAATCATTCAAATTGTTAATGCTAACCTTATTTTATAATCATTATATATTCATTGTTCAAAATATTTTACTGACAGTTTTTTTATTGACAAGTGTTTACTTAAACCTGACAGTGATACTATGATGCAGGTAAAAATATCACCTTTAATGTGAAAAAGAGAAAACAGGGTTAGAAAAGTTTTGCCTTGCCCAAGTTTACATGGCTAGGAGGTTACAGGACTGCAACCTGAATAGTGATCTAGATTCAAGAACTTGTGTTTATAATAATGGTGATGATGATGATAGATAATCCATTTAAGGATTGCAACAACTATGAGACAAGATGTTAATGATGTTGAAAACAATGGTAATGATGATTAAGAGGATATTGATGGACAAATAACTAATGTGATGTTAGAGGAGACAATACTTGCTTAACGTATTTTGGGATTGGCCACTTTCCTCCCTTCTGACCATGAAGAAATTACTTAAGCTTTAAGTTCCTTACTTGAAAAATGAATAAAGTAATAGTTATTACCTCACTGGACATCAGTCAGGGTTTGCCTGGGTTATTTCATGAGAGCTTACCACTACCCATGAAATAATTTTACAGACCTTTGGAAAAAGTAAGTCTTTGAAAGTGTAGTTAATAAGTGTGCCCGTGCTCTCGCAGCAAATATGTGAACAAATTTGGATCCATACCCATGTTTCTGTGACAGAAAGTTCATGCTTTTGTTCTTTCCACAGGGCCACATAGTTTTCCTAATGATATATTTAATAAAATGCAATATCACTGATTACACATTTGTAGAATTTTTAATAAAATTTCGATGCTGATTATTTTTAGTCAACTATAAAAATACAGAAATATCTCTGCCAGAAAGCAATTCAAGTGATGCCTATGCTTTTTTAGAAATTACACATAAAAGCCTTTTAACAAAATGGTTGATTTTTCCCAATACACATATCTGGCTATCTTACAGCTTTTTAAAATAAAGAAATGTAATTTTTAAAGTGTGAGTTTACAATGCATGGTGGTCATGAACTCTTCTCCATATTCCAAAACTAGACAGCCAGATCCAGAGCTTCTCTGAGCGATTGGCCCAGTAATTCATGCCACAATACAGTACTGATCAAAAAGTACAGAGTGCCAAACTCAACTCCTAATGTTCTATTTCAATCCTGTGGATTCTATTGTGGCTGAATTTGGAAGAAAGGTAGGTTGGCTTACTATCACATTTCTCGCTCAACCCTGCATTGGAGGCAAGGAGCCACACTTTGAGAGAAATCTCTGAGGATTTAAAAAAAAATCCTTTATCCTATGTAATTACTCATAGAAATTGAACCCCTCTGATAATTGAAAGAAACAATTCAAAATGGAATTGTGCCATCTCTTGACTATATGTGGTCAAGAAGAAAATTGGTTCATATTTTACATAAAATGAAGGCAACTTGACTAAAGCTAATAGCATTCAGCTGGTTTCAAAATACTTTATACCAGGACAAAAAATTCCAATAATAATTAAAAGTTTACTACTTACTGCCTTCAGTTCTAAATCAAAGCATAGAGCCTAAGCTGAAATAGATACATTGGTTGTCAATGGTGTGATCAAGAGAAACTTAATGAGAAAACACAAATACTTGCATTGTTAGCATAAATATACTAATTCATTTTGAGCCAGTGTATTGAGTTAGTACACTGATATACAGAATTCTTAGGTCATATCTCCCTCTGTCTAATAAGTAGCCTAAACACAGGTAGGCATTTAATTATTGTCATGCCCCTAATTTTTAAAATTGCCCTCAACATAATCTTAAATTATAGAATTGGAAACTACCTTTTCAGCTTTTGCAAATAGAATAATGCCATAAACAATATCTGATTTTTTTATTACCACAGCTCTATTTCCTGAAAATGGGATTATAACAAAGATGATGAGGGAACAATGGAACAGGAAAATGTAAGATATCATCAGATAGATACTGTGGTGCTGAAGAAGATAACATTACCAGGACTATTGTATCTCCTAATAGATCTTGTGTCATTCATGAAGGACAGAGATGTGCTCAGATATTTCCAGAAAGAAGTACACAGGAATTTAGGGAATAGCTCTATCTCTTTTAGTTTTTTGGATGAATAATTGAAATTTAATAGTTTTGAAAATACAAGTATAAAAAACAATTGAATCAAAGGTATCTTCCAATCCATGAACACGGTATGTGTTTCCATTTATTTGTGTCTTCCTTGATTTCTTTCTTCAGTGCACAATTTACAATAGCCAAGTGTTGGAAGCAACCTAGATGCCCATCAGTAAATGAATGGATCAAAAAACTGTGGTACATTTACACAACGGAATTCTATGCAGCAGAAAGAAAGAAGGAGCTCATACCCTTTGCAACTGCATGGATGGAACTTGAGAGCATCATGCTAAGCGAAGTAAGCCAGGCAGTGAAAGACAAATACCATATGATCTCACCTTTAACAGGAAGCTAATCAACAAAACTAACAAACAAGCATAATATAACCAAAGACACAGAAATTGAGAACAGGCTGAAAGTCACCAGAGGGGAGAGGGGAGGGAATTTCAGGGGAAAAGGGGAAGGATTTACAGGAACAAGTATAAAGGACACATGGACAAAAACTATGGGGGGGTGGAAATGGGAGGGAAGAGGGGAGGGCTGGTGTGCTGGGTTCGGGTGAGAATAAAAGACAGAAAACTGTACAAGATCAACAATTAAAAAAATTTAAAAAAGGTATCTGAATTTAGTTGTTCTGTTTTGTTATGAAATTATAAGGGATACAGATTTAGCTTCTGTTACAAAAAGTGCTCATTAAAGAAAATACTAAGAATATGGGTCTTATCATTTACAGTCACTATAAATGTCTTTTCCATATCTAGTATATTGTTTAAGTCTATATGTTAATTGCTGACTTGTTTTCTTAATGTTAACTAGGGTAGCTTAATTTAAATTGAGAACTAGAACAATAAGCACTTCTGTTATAGACAGCTATTTTTTACCGAATTTACTCTGTTTATTTTTTTCTATTTATTTGTAAGGTTAATTAGTTTTCACTTTGAACCAGACTAATAAAATTTAATTTGTGATGTTTTCTCCTGAAATTTTTTTTATTATTCTAAATTGAAGAAAATTCAGCCTTCTGTATCCAATTAAAACTCATGTGTTATCCCCTGGCTAGTGTGGCTCAGTGGGTTGAGTGCCAGCTTGTGAACCAAATGGCCCCAGGTTTGATTCCCAGCTAGGGTACATGTCTGGGTTGCCGGCCAGGTCTTTGGTTGGAGGATTGCAAGAGGCAACCAATCTATGTTTCTCTCAAACCTCGATGTTTCTCTTTTTTCCTTCTTTGCTCTCTCTCTAAAGAGAAATAAAGTCTTTAAATTTAAAACAAAAACTCATGTGTTGTATTACTGAATTACAAATATATTTTGTTATAGCTTTGTCCTGGGGTAATAGTTGACAAAAGAGAGAGAGAGAGAGAGAGAGAGAGAGAGAGAGAGAGAGAGAGAGAGAGAGAGAGAGAGAGAGAGAAAGATCAGTTGTTCCAAAAATTCAAGTGAGATCAGTTTTGATTAACATCAGTTCACTCTGAGTTCTTTTTAGCTGAAAGATGAATATATGGTAACAGTGATTCTTAAAAGTGTAGTAGTAAAAAATATTAAAATATATTTTACTTTTTTAATGTGAGCCATCCTGAAGGGTAGTAAATATCCTATTTGAAATGAGGAGTTTTGAATATAATGTCATCTTAGGTATAAAGTTAGGTGGTAGTAGCAAGGTGGGGGAGTTTAACAGAAAAAGTTTGAGTTGCAAAAAGAGCTTATTAAGAAAAAAAAATGTACTTTCCAAATGACACTTTGAAAGAGACCAAGCGAGTATGTGGAGATAAATATATTAGGGAAGCATTATACTTAGCACCAGAGTGATCAAAGTTATTAAGTGTCCAGTCAAGGAGCAGTTAGACAAATATGCATGCTACTTACAAACAGAGGCTTTGAGGATTTAGGGAGTGATAATTTATGTTAAAGAGAAACAATAGCAACAGATGAAGAGGAATGCTAAACCAACAGAAAAAGTGTTCATATTTAAACATCACTATTATATAATGTGTGATTATGATGCAAGTTGCATATTATGATACACTAGAAGAAGCATGACCAAATAAATACATCCTTTTATGGACCTTGAACTAATATTAATGAACCAAAACTTTATAAATTCTCATCTCCAGCTTAAGACTGTAAGAAAAAACAGTGTTGCAAAGGTTAAAGATGTATTTAAATGCAATAAACAGAGCCATGGCTGGTGTAGCTCAGTGGATTGAGTGTGGGCCTGTGAATCAAAGGATTGTGGTTCGATTCCCAGTCAGGGCACATGCCTGGGTTGCAGGCCAGTCCCCAGCATGGGACACATAAGAGGCAACCATACATTGATATTTCTCTCCTTCTCCCTCTCTCCTACCCTTCCCCTCTAAAAATAAATAAATAAATATTTTTTAAAAAATGTAATAAACAGAGAATTTCTTACTAGTAACTCATAAATTTTAGAATTTTTTCAAGAAACAATGAAAATGTTATGTTTAAATTTTCAAACTAGCCACCAAAATGCAAATGACCAGCATCCTGAACAAAGTACACACTGGTAAACAAAAGGACAATATAATAATTTTTAATTTTATTGTTCATTTTACTTTGTTAATTCTTAGGGCCTAATGATTCAAATAATTGACTTAAAAGCAACACGTTTTTCACATGAATATTAGAATCCAAATCTAATATATTTAAAGTGTTCATTTAAAAGAATAAATTCACATTTAAATATATTATAAATGATGAGAGGAGATTCTACATTCCATTAAAATTATACACTGACACAACACAAAACATTGCATTTATTTTCATCCATATTATTAGACTTTCTAAGAGTCTTACATTTCCTACATTTTGGTTCTGTTAATAGTTTACCAACTATTCTAAAAACACCCTTATTTGGAGCTGGCATCATATAATGTTCACTTACAAATATCACAAATAAATAGCTACATCACGCACTGCATTGAGCATACATGGGTTTAGTGGTTTAAAGCCAATGTTATTCATGTTCCTCATGGTGCAAAGTATGTTTCCAAACTGAAGAAGAGCCTACTTTTTCAAAAAAAAAGGTACAATTCTTAATTGATAGAGGTGATTTTTATGGATTCTTAAAACATGCTTGTAAATGTTACTGAGGCAAACACAAGGCAATTTGTACCTAAAATATAAAATTGAGGAATATACTCTTTTTCCCCATCAAACCCACAATTCTAAGAAATTTGTAAATCTCATGTGCAATATATAACTGTGTTTTATCCAAGCAAAGCAAGACCTTAATCCTTTCCAGTCTAGATGTTCTTTGTATCGACTTAACTTATAGTTTTCTACTAGAGAGGTAAAGAAGAGAACCTTAAAAATCAGAATATGAATATAATAGATTGGGTTATGTATTCTGATGACAAAATATAGTTGCCTCTTTTATGTTTATTTCTTTATAAACTTAGTTTTTACTGTCAGATCCTTGTTTAGCAACCATCTTATTTGATTATCAATGTCAAATATATTGCTTTTAAATTTTACTAAACTAGCTTTAATTCAGGCAAATCTAATAGCTTATACTTTTCCATTCTATATAAGCCACGTCAGGCAATCTATAATATATAATATAATTTTGCTAATTATGTGTTGTCACTTTTATATTTTATAGCATCACAGACTTGTTATAGTTTGCATATTTTCTTCATAATTTCTGGACTAATTGCTTTATTTTCCATACTGAAGAGATAGTTAAAATACCAACCATGTATCTTTCTCCTTTCTCTCTTCACGTAATTTATACAAATTACCTATACCTACTGTTGCTTTCTTCACATTAACCCTAAGGCACAGACTGGGGTGTAATAGTATAATAAACTTTTTTTTTCTGTGATTGTGTATGTGTATGAAGGGTGGGTAATCAGTTAAGGGTCAAAATTTTACTATAATTATTTTTTCACTCAGAGAATATTTACTTGGGACATTATTCATCATAATTCAAACTCTTTTACTGCTAATTTTATTATACAAACATGTTCCTTAACCTATAAAGATATTTTATATATATATCTATATATCTATGTTTATATATCTATGTGTATGTTTGTGGTTGTGCATGATATGTAGGTGTATCTATATGTATTTCAGTGTGTTCATTTCTTTCAAGTTGATATCACCAAAACAAAATCAAAACCCATTACACACAAAAAGGAAGGAAAAAACTAGCATATGTTTTGAAGGGAAACCTAGAAGGGAAAAGGATTATCTGGAACGAAGTCCACAAACAGCATACTTTGGACCTACAAAGTATAGCCGATATTTGCTAATTCTTAGTGGATTTATCTCTTATACATGTCAAAAATTAATCACCTCATTTAAATAAAGTTTCCTCTTCATTATATAGATATTCTCCATGTAAATTTAATATTTGTATAACTTTTTAATAAAAAAGAAATTTCCATCTTTGTGCTCTTGAAACAAACACTAATATATTACATTTGCTACCTAACATTTCCAGCATCTCACCAGAAGCTCCTCCCTTTCAGAGAGAACAGCCATTACAACACGTGCCCATTTCATTCAGACATACAGCAAACATAATTTTGGAAATGGCAAATTCTTGTCTTTGTGATTCTGGTGAAACATTTAATATTGATGAGGATCTTTCTTTCCTTTCAAGAAAAAAAATAATAACGATGTTTAATTTATAATATTAAATTAGATGAAGTTTTACAAAACACTTTGAAAATTTATATTATAATCCAAATGAAATAAGAATTCAGTAACAATTGTTTCTGACTACCATAAACATGATATGCTTCTCAATTTTGATAATATAAGAATACAAATAAAATGCAATAGTTTTTGTTTTTTAGCATACCATGTTTTAACAGGAAAGGTAAAAAAAAACAAAGGTCATATAGTATATAATGAGTGCAATACAAGTTTTATAGGTGCTTTTATATCTTTCTGCAGTAGTCAGAGAAATCAGGAAAAAATGATCAATTATTGTGAATCTATAGAGTATGTTGTCTTATAACATCTAATTACTATTATCAATATTGTATAAGTGAAAGAAACAAAAGGAGAGTTAATTGACTCACTTATTATTTCATTTTTAACACTTTATTTCAAAAATACTTTCAAAATGATCACTGGGGTCAAAATATATGTTAGAAGTTATGTGCACAGGAATCTAATTATTTGATTCTAGACATTCAATAATGTCAAAGAACATCAATGGATTTATCAACTACTACAAATACAATGCAATTGTATATTATATATAGGACAGAAAGAGATTAGAAATAGTGCAAGATACTACAACTTTCATCAAGGCTGATACTTGTGCATACCCTTTTTCCAAAATACTTCATCTCCAAAACAAAAGTGATGTTACACTTGGTTCTCAAAAGTGAACACACAATTACAGGCAAAGGGAGTAAATAAGATGTTATAATAGAGAAATGTGCACATATAATCCAAGGAAACACATTAGTACACATTATTAAAGTGCCCACAATAATCTGATACTCAGATCTGCTGCTGAAGGAAATATATTTGATACACAGCCACAGCTGCTACGCTCTAAATCCATCAAAGCATTTTTGCTAAGAATACACTTGTCACAGGCAGTTTTCCACCAATACCTAAGCACAGCAGGCTTAAACCTACTAAATATGAAAATCCTCTGTCATAAGACTTTGGTTCAAAGAAACACAGTTGTCCAGGCCAAAACCTTCCTAGAACTACACTACAGCGTAAGATGCTACCCAGACCTCTGCACCTCCGTCTCCTTCACAGAATGCATTGCAATCCAACAGCTCTAACACAAAATAGAGTATTAAAAAACCCCATTGGCAGTTAGCAAATTTCGCCTTTGACAAATTTGGCAGCCCTTGTCTGTTTGGGATATCAAAGCAATACCAGTCAAAAGATAATTTGTAAAGAAAAGAAACAATAGTAACAAAAAAAAAAAACTGAAGAAAATAAAGCAACCAATAAGAAACTGAGACATACAATTCCTTTTTGTCCTTTCTTGTTTCCATTCCAGTTTTTAGTCCTGTAAGGCCAATCCATTTGAAAGTCATTCACTTTCAATGAATTGAATTGGCTATGAGAATCATACACATAGATCCAAATATACTTTGTGCTGAATTTTTTCTACATATTCAGGGGCATTTTTTTCTACAATTAAGTTAACGTGTTCTCTGATGCCAAATATACTTTTATATTCACTTGTGTAAATAGCTTAAAGAACATTTGGATACTACACATTTCTATAATGTCATAATAATTAGATTTAATGTATTATCAGAGTGTGAGTATTTAAAGTTAATGGCATTTTAATGTTCTTTATATTCTCAGTGTGAATATCAATTACAGGAATTTTTACCTCCTGGGACCACTGAGAACCCCCAATTTCCATCTTTCAACATACCTATAAACTCTGGCAACAAGATGCAGAGCCTTTAGAAATTGTACTTCTAAAAATTTCCACCTTTCTGCTCACATGAAGAGAACATTACCACATCCATTGATTGTGAATATATGGGCTTATATATAGTTTTGAAATGACTTAATTGCCTCAAAGCATCAGACTCTGGTTGTTTTATCTTTCTTTTCTCCTTTTTTCTTTATATTGAGTATCAAAAGGTAGGTAGAAATACTAACAGCAATAACAGAAATAGGCAGAGATAGACCCAATAGCTAGCCATATAATTAATTTCCTTTTCAATTTAACTTACAAATAATTCTTAAGCATATATATTTTTGCATATGTATTGTTGTTTGCTTAGTTCATTTTGTTTTTGTTATTTTAGGTTTGGTTGTTGATAGGTGTCCATTTGTTGTCATTTTACTGTTCATATTTTTATCTTCTTTTTTCTTAGATAAGTCCCTTTAATATTTCATAAAATAAGGGCTTAGTGGTGATGAACTCCTTTAAATTGACCTTATCTGGGAAGCACTTTATCTGCCCTTCCATTCTAAATGATAGCTTTGCTGGATAGAGTAATCTTGGATGTAGCTCCTTGCCTTTTATGACAAGGAATACTTCTTTCCTGCCTTTTTTTTGCCTGCAAGGTTTCTTTTGAGAAATCAACTGATAGCCTTATGGGAACTCCTTTTCAGTAACTGTCTCTTTTCTCTTGCTGCTTTTAAGATTCTCTCCTTCATTATGTTTTCACATAAGTTTTCAATGTCTTGCTCTTTCTCTTCTCCTTCTGGCACCCCTATGATTTGGATGTTGGAATGTTTGAAGTTGTCCCAGAGGTTCCTAAGCCTCTCCTCATTTTTTTGAATTCCTTTTTCTTCATTCCCCTCTGCCTGAATGTGTATTTCTTCCTCCTGGTCCAAACCGTTGATTTGAGCCCTGGTTTCCTTTCCATTACTGTTGGTTCCCTGTACATTTTTTTTTTATTTCACTTTTCATAGCCATCACTTCTTCCTCTGTTTTGCATCCATACTCAACCATTTCTGTGAGCATCCTGATCACCAGTGTTTTGAACTCTGTATCTGATAGGCTGGCTATCTCTTCATCACTAAGTTGTATTTTTTTCTGGAACTTTGATCTGTTCTTTCATTTGGGCCATGTTTTTTTTTTGTCTCAGAGGGCCTGCTATGTAGTAAGGGGCAGAGCCTTAGGTATTCACCAGGGCAGGGCAATCCATTTGGCTGCCTTGTGGGGCTGTATGTGGGGGAGGGGTCTGAGAGGAGACAATACAACTTGGTCAGTTCTAAGTCTGCTTTCAGTGACTTCCCCCACTACCCGCAAGCAAAATTGGGCCCTTCTGGTGCTGATTCCCTGGTAGGTGGGTTTGGGTATATTCTAGGACCCAGTGGGTCTCCAGTGATCTCTCCTGTGAGGATAGGAGTTTCTCCTGCTGCATAAACCCCCACAGGCTTTTTCAGTCAGAAGTTCTGAGGCTTTATTCACCCACTCTGGAACCCTGGATTGTGCAGTATGCCTCGCTTCCCAGTTGTTCCTCTGGGTTTATCCCCCACAGAAATGTGGGACCACTGGCTCTGCCAGCCACCACCATCCAGTCTTCCAGCTGTCACCTTGCCATGAGTTCTCTCCACCCTGGCTGCTTCTCCCATGCCCTCCTACTGGTTTGGATGAATGTTTCTCCTTTAACTCCTTGGTTTTCAGACTTCCATACTGTTCTGTTTTCTGGAAGTTCTGGTTGTTTTTTGTTTTTAAATTTGTTGTTGTCCTCCTTTTGCTTGTGTGAGTAGGTAAAGCATATTTACCTCAGCTTCTATCTTGGCTTCTGGAAGTCGGATTGTCAATACTTTTAAATTTGATCATAAACTGCTCTTTGCTGAACATAATGATGAAGAGTTTAAATTCAAATTCATCTCATCAACTTGTATTATTATTATTTGCTTCAAAATTGTGTTGTTCCAGTTTGGGGAAATTATCCTTTTGTTTTATTATCATTTATTTACAATATTAGTTATCACAATTTCTTCTTATGCTTCACATATTTAATGTGTTTAAATAATATCAATATATAGTATTTTCAATGGAATAACACACCAAATATTATATGTCATGTTTCTTGAAAATAATTTTAGTCCTATAATTGGCATCTTCTGTCCATGATTTATGAAAAGAATCAGTTGCCTATACTTTTGATGTCATAGTCAAGAAATCATTGCCAAGGGAAATGTCATAAAGTTTTTCCTTTATGCTTCTTTCTTTGAGGAGATTTATGGTTTCTAGCATTAAATTAAGTACAGTTATGGATTGCTTAATAATAGGGTTACATTTTGAGAAATGCATAGTTGTGCTATTTCATCATCATGCAAACATCACAGAGTGCACTTACAAACCTATATGGTATAGTCTACTAGGTACCTAACCCATATGGTATAGCCTATTGCTCTTAGGCTACAAGCAAGTACAACATGTTACTGTACTGGATACTGTGATTACAACACCATAGTAATCATAAGGTTGTATATATTATATATATGTTTTCATATATATATGTGTTCATCAGATATATATGTGTTCATATATATAATATATATAATATGTGTACATATCACACCTGTATAGGGAACTTACTGTGAATAGAGATATCAGATAGAGCTATCAGGACTGGAAGTCATTCTGTGTGAGTCAGTGAGTGTGTGATGTGTCAATGAAAGGCCTACATTAATACACACTACTGTAAACTGTATAAACACTGTGTGCACTTAGGTTACATTATATTTATTTAAAAATTTTTTCTTCAATAATAAATTAACCTTAGCTTCCTAAGTTTATTTTTTTACTTTATATACCATATTTTTCAGACCATAAGATGCACCTAAGTTTTAGAGGAGGAAAATAGGGAACAAAATTTTGAAGCAAAAAAAGTGGTAAAATATTTAATAACATAAATAACATACTATTTCACCAATGTAAATGTAAACAGAACTCAACAGCAGCATTAACAACCATTATTCCTCCCAAATTTGGCAGGGTCAGTGGAGAAGTGCATCATATAGTCTGAAAAATATGGTACTTTAAATTTCTTTTCAATTTTGACTATGATAACACTTAGCTTAAAACATAAACACATTGTATAGCTGTACAAAAATGTTTTCTTTCTTTATAAATTTCTTTTTTCTTGGAACAGTTTATTTTGTTATTTTTATAACTTTTATAAACTTTTTTCTATGTAACTTTTATTTTTACTTTTTAAAAATTTTCTGTTGAAAAGCAAGACACAAGCACACACATTAGCTTAGGCCTACACAAGGTCAGGATCATGGATATGACTGTGTTTCATCTCCACATTGTCACACTGGAAGAACTTCATGGGTAATAACCAGCATGGAGCTGTCATCTTCTATGATAACAATGCCTTCTTCTGGAAACCCCCTGGAGGACCTGTGTGAGGCTCTTCTTGAGGAAGTGTCATGCTTTTTAGAAATCTGTCCTTGGTAGTTTTCTTGGTTTGTTTATTTTTGTCATCACCTATAAGAAGGTAGCACACCTTGGACATTCCTCTTTATCAATGACAGCCTTCTGCTGTTGGGCTCTTTGTTTTCAAAACTTTTTAAGGAGCTTGTTGAACTCTGTAAAACCTTCTGCCAAACACTTCACTATGACTTTTTGGGGGGTTTCTTCTTTGTTTTGCAGTTTTATTTTTTCTTGCTTCTTCTTTAGGTATGTGTTCCAGTTCCAACAATTCCTCATTAGCCAATTCCTCAGGAATCACCTCTGGGAGCTCCTCAGTGTGATCTTCATCCACACTCAGGTTAAAGTTGTTTGCCATCTCAACCTCAGCCTTGATGATTTTTGTAACTTTCTTGTCTTTGGCAAATCTTTTGAAGTCATGAATAAGCCTCTTGAGTGTTTTCTTTCAGTGGCTATTCATGAACTCCTTGGTGACATCATCCCAATTGAAGCAAGGGTCTTGGTGCAGTCATAAATGTTCTAAATTTTTCAGAACTCCATCACTGTCTTCCTTGTTCACAATAATAACCAGGGTAAAAGTCCTCCGCAAATAGTAGGCCTTAAATTCTACTTGAAGCCCTCGATCTACTGATTTGATAAAAAAAAAAAAAAAGATGATGTTTGAAGAAAAAAACACCACTTTAATATTTGGATAAAGATGACCAATAAAGGGAGGGTATCCAGAGGCATTATCAACACTGAGCAAAATCTTTAAAACTATGTAATTATTTTTTATTGTTGACACTATTACAGATGTCCTTTCTTCCCTTCTCTTTTGCCCACCTCCACCCAGCTATACTTTACTGGCAGACCAGTTCAGGAGGGCATATTGGAAGAAAAGCTGCATAGTCCATGTCTTTTTATTGCTTCTTTAGTACACTGGCAGTGTGTGCTTACTGACATGTTTGAAGGTCCTGGGCTTTTCATTGTGCCATATTACAAAGAATTTCAACTTGTAGTCTTCAATAAACATTGCAACCAAGCAAGACTGTTATCCTGTTCTTAATAGCCTAGAAACCTGGCATTGACTTGGCTCCCTTAAGAATGAACATCCTTTCAGGCATTCATTTCCAAAATAGAAACATTTTATCCACATTAAATATTTTCTCTGGCAAGTAATTTTCCTCCATGGTTCGAAAAACTCTTTAGCTGCCTTCACATCAGCACTCAAAAATAAACTAATAGTCACTTTCACGTTACTTAGTAAATAATTCTTGCATCATTTAAACCATCCAGAGCTAGCAGTAAATTCTTCATTGCAAACAAATATTTTGCTTTGGCCAGATCATCATGGTGTTGAGAGGGATACTAGTCTCTGTCTATTCTTCAAATCCAGGTCTTTAGAAGGTTCTCTCTGTCTGATATAGGGCCTGTGTGAATATTGTTAATGTCACTGCTGTTAATGAAACTTTATAGCTTCCCTCACTTTGCTCTTTTTCTTAAGGATTGTGGCTATGGTAGGAAGGAACATCTATATTTGTAGTACTTGACTGCTTCTAATTTTGTTTCCACGTTAGTCAGTCCATGTGGGCTCTTACTTACAACATTAGCAGAGGATTTTGCACTGTTAGGAGCCATGAGGAGCAAAACAACATAAGATTAAATCAAGCAGAAGAGAAAATGATGTAATCAAGGGAGGAGGTAAACATGAGGTTTATGAGGCTGCTGTTGACATAAAATGACATAATGTTTAGAGCTAATGTTTTATTTTGGTTTTTATAGACAGAAAGGGTATACTCTATGGTAATCACAAAAAGTATAGTATAGTAAATACATAAACTGATAATGTAGTCATTTGTTATCATTATCAACGGTAATGTGATGTACATAATTTTATATGACTGGCAGCACAGTAGTTTTGTTTACACTAGCATTGCCAAAAACACAAAAGCAATGCACTGCACTGCAGTGTTAAAATGGTTACAAAGTCACTGGCAATAAGGATTTTTCAGCTTCATTATGATCTTGTAGGACTACTGTTATATATGCTGTCTGTCCTTGATCAAAACACTGTTTTGTGATACATGACTGTATTCAATCCATTTGAGTTGATTTTTGCACATAGTATTTAAAAAATAATCTTATCAATATGTGAATGTACAGTGTTCACAACATAATGCATTTAAGAGATTATCCTTCCCCCATTGTGTGTTCTTGAGACCAGTGTCAAATAGTCATTGACCATGTATGCATAGTTTTATTTCTAAACTTTCTATTGTGTTGTATTTGTCTATATGTCTGTCTGTATGCAAGCATCACACTGTTTATACAGAATGGAGGAAAATATTTGCAATCCTCATATCTAATGAAATGTTAATATCCAAAATATATAAATAACTCATATAATTTGATATCAAAATAATAAATAATCTGATTAAAATTGATAATGAATGTGAAAAGACATTTCAAGTGGCCAACAGATATATAAAAAGATACTTATTACTAACTATCTGAAATAACAAATCAAAACCTCAATGATATATGAATTCATACTCATAAGGATAGGTATTACCAAAATTTTTAAAAATATATGTCTTGGCAAAAATAGGGAGAAACTGGAACTTCTGTACACTGTTGGTGAAAATATACAATAGTGCAGATACTATGAAAAACCAGTATAGAGGTTCCTCAAAATATTAAAAATAGAACTACCATACGATCTAGCAATCTCACTTCTGGGTATTTATTTAAAAACAAACAAACAATCAAACCTGAAACCAGGGTCCTGAGGAAACATTTTACTACCATGTTCATTGCAACATAGTCAAAATAACCAGGAGGTAGAAATAAACTAAATTTCTATCAGTGAAAAAATGGGTAAAAAATGTGGTATATAAATATGATGGGATGTTATTCAGTCTGAAAAAAGAAATTCTGCAATATGTAATAAAATAAATATATCTGGAGGACATAACTTATATGGAATACACCAGTCACAGAAACAAATACTACATTTTACTCTTTTATGGAATACCTAAAACAGCCTAATTCATGGAGGCAGAGAGTAGAATGATGGCCACAACAGGCTAGGGTGGGGGAAATGAGAAACAATTTAAAGTATGAAAAGTGTCAGTTACACAACATAAATAAGTTCAAGGGATCTGCTGCAAAACTTCATGCTCTTGATTAACTAAACTATATTGTACGCATAAAACATTTATCAAGAGGTTAAATATCAGGTTAATTGTTTGTACCACAATAAGTAAAATTTAAAAGAAAAAGCAGGAAATTTACTAATGTATCATTTAAAGTTTTATTCCTATCTGACATAATTGAGAGTGTGGCTCTACGAAAGATTTTCTCTTGACTCTTCAAGTTTAGTTCCGGGAACAGTATATTTTTTAAAAGTGTAGAGTCATTCATTTTAAAAAAATGGTCCTGACCAGTATGGCTCAGTTGGTTGGATGTCATCCTGCAAAGCAAAGAGTTGCCCTGTTAAATTGCTGGTCAGGAAACATGACTGGGTTGTGGGTTTGGTCCTCATCTGGGCACCTACGTGAGGCAACCAATCGATGTTTTCTCTCACATCAATGTTTCTCTTACTCTCTCTCTCTCTCTCTTCTTTCCCTTCTCTCTAAAAATAAATAAAATATTTTTAAAGAATTGTTTCTTCTTTTTTGTTGCAGCGTTTATTTTATTTTATATTTTATTTTATTTTTTAATTTTATTTTACTATTTCATAAATTACTTTATTGTTGTTCAATTACAGTTGTCTGCATTTTCTCCCCACTGCTACCCCCTCCACCCCATCCAAACCCACCTCCCTCCCTTGCTTCCAACCTCCCCCTTGGTTTTGTCTTATGTGTCCTTTATAGTAGTTCCTGAAAACCCTTCTCCTCACTGTCTCCTCCCCTCTGGCTGTTGTTAGATTGTTATTAATTTCAGTGTCCCTTGTTATATTTCTTCTTAAAGTCTGGTACTGGCCAACTCAACATTCTTCCATCCAGTGAAAAGTCTTCATAAGACACTCATTACTTTCAGCTCAGCTGTGAAACATTTCTTTTACTGTAACATTATGGCTTTCCCAGGTCTCACTATCACTATAAATTAGTAGTAGTAAATGTTGATAGAATTTTAACATCAAACATATTCTTGTAGTGTATTTTTACATTCTACATTTGAGACAATTTAGTTAATTGAATTTTTAAATCTTTAAAATAAATTATAATTATTCAAATCAATGTGAATGAATAAATGTATCTATTATCTAGTACCTGGTTCAAGAAAACATATTACAATAAAATGTCTACAATTTTTCTAGTAAAGATAGAAAGGTAAATGCAGTACTTGCAATGTCTCACAACTACATAAAAATTTCAACTAAACTAAGAAACAACCATCATTTAGAACCACCTAAAATCTAGCTAAGCAGGAGTCCTATGAAACTAATAGTATAAAGAAGAAGCCACATGGAGACTGGTAGGAGGATCAGAGACTCCAAATGGCTCCTTCCACAACCACATGTAGTGGTTCAAAATTGGAGATATATATCAGCTGCAGAGGTTGCCCCTTAGGATCCAGGGATCTTAGCTCCATACCCAGTCAGGCAACCCCAGGCTTCAGTACCAGGAAGGAGATCCCCATGACTTCTAGTTGTAAAAAACAGCTGAAATTGAGACTGAGACAGAGGGTGGCAGGAGTCTTAGGTGCTCCTCTGACTTACCAGCTTACTGACTTACTCAGGCTTATTCAGTCTGAACTCCAGCACTGGGGCAACAGTTAGAAAGGCCCCAGGGATATATGGTGAAAAAATGAATTGCTCAGTGAGGGCTGAAGGCAATTATTTTTTTCCAGACAGAAGTGTTCACACAAGCTATTGTTCTTTTGCTGACCCCTCCTGCAGAAGAGTCATCAGGGGAGAATTACATTTGAGTCCCCATCAGCTAGGCTAACGCATTTCACCCCAACCTGGTGATTCTCAGGGATCCCACCCCACTTAATTGGCTGACCTACCCAGACCCTTTCCAGATGCTTGTCCATTTAAATGGTATACTTTGGTTTATGCTTTAAACTTTCCTAAAATATCTCAAAGGTACACAAACCCCAAATAAGCAGCATCTGGCCTCAGAATGCCCCATACCTCTTACTAAGTGGCCCTAAGCCTGACACTAGGAGCAGACATCTTTGGTTCATAGCTTCACCTCTCTTGGGTACCTCCAGGTCTAGGAAAATAGTAGACATCTGTGGATAACTTTGTACATGAGACCAGGTGGCCCCAGGCAGGATGTAGGAAGCAACTGACTTGGCTTGCACTTCCTGAGATGCCCCAGAGATAGTACGACCCAAATACCTCTACCAGTGACACACTAAAAGAGCAGGCTCAACAGGCACCAGAGCTCTGCTGAAGACAGTCCTGCTCAATGGCGTAAGTTACCGAAAAACAGATTATCCACTGTGGTTGCCTTCAACATCATGTTGCACACAGCCCATATAGAGGGTAGCGAGAGGGGACACATCTGAAGTACCCAGCTTGGGTGATTAGGAAGGCTGTGCCAATGGTCCCAAAGAAAACCTAGTACTCTAAAAGACCAGAGACATAGCAACTCTACCTAATACACAGGGAAAAAATACAGTAAGGCAGCCAAAAAAGGACAAAGAAACATATCCCAAATGGGGAAAAAAAAAAAAAACAAGAAACAGAAAATATCTTCAGAGAAAGAACTAAACAAAATAGAGACAAATAATCTACCGGATACAGAGAATAAAACACTCTTATATGGATGCTCAATAAAATTAGGGTAAAAGTAGATGAACTTAGTGAGAACTTAAAAAATGATAGGCAACATAAAAATGCATATAGAAAATAGAAAAAGAATCAGATAGAAATGAAAAATTCATTAACTGAAATTAAGAAGACATTACAGAAAATCAAATGTTCAGCAGAAGAAGCAGAGGATAAGAAAGCAGAAAACACCCAATTAAAACAACAAAAATAATCCAAATAAATAGGATAATGTAAAGAGTCTCTGCAGCAGCTTCGAGTGTATCAATATTAGCATCATGGGGGTCCTGGAAGAAAAAGAGACAAAGCAAGTAATTGAAAACTATTTGAAAAAATAATAATGGAAAAATTTTCTAACCTGGTGAAAGAAACAGACATACCAGTCCAGAAAACACAGAGAATCCCAAACAAGATGAACCCAAAGAGATCCACACCAAGACACATCATAATTAAAATGCCAAAGGTTAAAGACATAGAGAGAATTTTAAAAGTAACAAGAGAAAAGTAGTTGGTTACCTGTTGTGGACCTTTCAGCCTGGTTTCAGGAGTTGTAACCCTCACCCCATGGTGGGCTGTGTAAGAGCCCAAGGGACCCACTTCATCTGGGTCTGTTCTATCACAAGGACGTGACCTACTAAGGAGACAAAGTTTATTTCCCTGGCAGGAGCGCTGCTTATGCCTCATCCATCTCTGGCCCCATTGCTTGGTTGGCAGTCAATGATGGGTAAGACTCCTCATGGGAGGGGCAACTTAAGCCAGACTCGACCACTTGGGAGGCCTCATGAAAGGACTCAGGGGGTTGCAGCAAAGAGGATGTGATGGACCCTCGCCCCCTGGCTATTCTGACATAGCTCGAGTCCTCATTTCCATCTAGGAGATGTCTCCTGCTTCCTAATTGCCTTAAAGCCTGAAACTGTCGGGGTGAGCAGTGCAGCCCTGTGCTGGCCAGGACGGTTCCCTGGGTGATTGGGTATAAGAAAGAATTCCTAAAGCCCTGTGAAACCTGCTTTGCTAAGAGTGCTCTTCCTTATGTGATAAGCGTCCCAGGAGGAAATGAGTATGTCTCCCAAAGTTTGGCAACCCCCTTTCCTGACAAACACTGCCTCGGATTAAGCCCTCAGATTTCTTTGACATGTTAAACCTGTATTCTTCTGTATTTGAGCCCAATAAAAGCCTAGTGAGGATGGGGCTCTAGGTCATTCTCCTCTGCGAGTTTGACCCCTTTCCTCCCCAAGCAGAAAATGTCTTGGTAGTATTTATTTTCATCCATGACGGAGGGATGGGGCTCTGCGGGTAGAGCCCCCCCACATCTGGCACCCAGGACAGGGGCCTCCCGCAGTTACCTAAAAGAGAGTTTCCATGAGACTGACCATTGATTTCTCAACAGAAAGATTAAGGGACAGAAAGGATCGTCACGAAACATTCAAAGTGATAAAGAGCAAGGGCATGCAACCAAGATTACTATACCCAGAAACGTTATCATTTAGAATTGAAGGACATATAAAGTGCTTCCCAGACATTAAAAAAATTAAAGGAGTTCATAACCAGCAAACTAGTATTAGGAGAAATTATAAGGAGCTTTTTAAGAATAAAAAATAAAAATATGAATAATAATATGGCAATAAAAACACATCTGCCAAAAATTACTTCAAAGTCAAATGAATTAAGTGCACCAATCCAAAGACATATACTGTCTACAACAGACTCACTTTGGATAGAAAGGCACACACTGATTGAAAGTAAAAGAATTGAAAAATGTATTTCATAAAAATGGAAATAAACAAACAAAAGAAGAAGCTGGGGTAGCAAAATATATACTAGACAAAATAGACTTTAAAACAAAGGCTATAACAAGAGACAAAGAAGGACCCAGTAATTCCATTTCTGGGTATTTATTAGAAGCAATACAAAACACTAAAAAAAGAATACATATCCATCCAAATGTTCATTACATTATTTCAACAATATTTCCAATAGCCAAGATATGGAAGCATGCTAATTATCCATGTCAGTAGTTGAGTAGGTAAAGAAAAAGTGGTGCATATGTAATAGTATATGACTAAACCGTAATCCAAAGAATGAAATCTTCCCATCTGCAGCAAGGATGGATCTAGAAAGTACTGTGCTCAGTGAAGTAAGTCGGATAAAGATAAATGTCATGTGATTTCACTCATAAAGGGAATGTGAAGAAAAAATTAACAAACAACAAAAATAGACTCAGAGATACCAAGAATATTTTGGTTGCCAAAATATACCAAGATGGTTGCCAAATTAGGGGGCCTGGGAGGTGGGTGATAAAGGTGAAGGGATTAAGAAGTAGAAATTGCTAGTTACAGAATAGTCATGGAGATATAAAATATGGTGTCATATGGGTACTAGATTTGTTGGGGTGATCACTCTATAAATTATATATGTAATTGTCTAATTCCTGATTTGTAAATTTTAAATAAATATTATATTGTACATTAACTGTAATTGAAATTTTTAAAAAATATGTTAGTTTTTAATTCTCACCCAAGGATATGTTTATTGATTTGAGAGGGGGGCATCAGTATAAAAGAAAAATATAAATCAATTGTTTTCTATATATTCCCTGACTGAGGATAAAACCTGCAACCTATATATGCACTCTGGCCAGGAACCAAACACACAAACTTATTGGTGTAAAGGACAACAGTCCAACCAACTGAGCCATCATCCAGCCAGGGCAAAAATTACTTTTAAAAATGTCTATAATTTTACTTATTTGTTCATATATTTCATCTGTTCTGAATTTTCAAACAATTATATTTTTCCAAGAATATATATTTTTCTCTTTCACATTTTTTCTATTCTGACAGGCTAATAATCCCCGAAAAGTAATGCTTTCCCGAGTACAACACTGTTTCTAGATTATGAACACAATGTGAATCAAAATGGCACCTGTTGTGCTTAATATTATAACCCTGGTTTGTAGACACTGCTTCTTAGCACATAGTCATCAAATAGACATCAGTAGAAGAAAAGAAAAAAAAAAATGTAAGGAATGGGAAGCAGGGCAAAGGCAGAAAATAAATGCAATATACCTACTTCAAATTGTCTTCTCAAATAAATCTAAAACTGAGAGAAAATTATCACTCTCATCATTATTGCCACATATCCCCCAGACATGCATAAAATTGATTAAAAACTTTCTTTCATATTAGAGATTCTAATTCAGAAACAAAATACACAGATTTAGTAGTCAGATATGAAATACAGTAAGTCTTCTATTTTCTCTTTATTTTCCATCACCTCATGTCATTGTAACTTCCACTTCCCACATCTGTGTCCTTTTCTCTACTACATAAAGAGCTAGCGGTGGGTGGGGGGCAGGGCAGGTAAGGAAATGGAGGGATTAAGCAAAAAGGATAAAAGACTCATGCATATGTACAACAGTGTGGCGATTTCTGAGGGGAGGATGAGAGGGAGGTGTAATGGGGCTAAAAGGTAATGTAAAGAAATACGATAAAGATTAAAGTAAAAAAAAACTTACTAATTTACTACGGAGGGATTTACAGGAAGCAGATCCCCCCAAATCAGGAAGCTGTAGGGGCTGTATCAGGAGAAATTTTTGGCTGTAGGGCAGGAGGGAGCAGGATTTTTGGAGGAATGAATTAGACATGAGGGGGTACATTATAACTTATGTTGTTTTGAATTGCTAGAACATGGTAATAATTTAAAGCATATCAATTTTAAATTCTCTACTGCTCCCAGTCCCTCTTGTTATCCATACCCCATGCTAGAATATATTTTATCATAGAGGGACATATTTTATTTAAATAAGAAAAATAAATATGTAGGTTATAATTTTTATTCTACTTTTCAATTCTATCTCAGCTGCTTGCTTAGATATTGAAGATCATGAAGTCTTATTCAAATAGTAACAACAAAATGATCTCACTTTGTTCAGTGGGTCTACTAGGGAGCTCATGCTTTCTGTGCCAGCTACTGGCTCTGAGACAATGGGCATTTTTAAGAATCTGTATTACAAATCCTCATGTCTTCTACTTCTGATACATTTTTTATTTACCTCTAGATTCATTCTATATCTTTTCATATCCATCTATCCATATAAGAGCCTTTAGTCAAAATTCAGAGTTATCATAGAAACGATATATATTTACTAATAAATACGTACAAAATGACATATAAAATCATGTTTTAATGTGTAAACTAATGTTGTCTAGTTCATACTTATATACATTTGACTTAACAACTAATATATCCAGAATTAGACCATAATACAAAATATGATACATATTCATGGGCAATAAACATATGCTAAGATCATTAAATTCTATCTTATAGTGACATTTGTGATTTGCTTAAAAGAAAAAAAGGTAATCTACTTCTTTTATATCACTTTGTAATTAGGTTAAGTATTTCCTCTTTATTCAAATGGTAAGTACTGTATGTTGCATATAAATGTAACTATAATTTAGTGATCTGTGTAAATGATTGGCATATTTACCACTAAATAACAGGAGATAAGGTTTTAAAAATTAGCTATATAAAGATGAAATTGCTTTTTTTTTTTTTTAATTTATTCATCTTTAGAGGGGAAGGGTAGGAGAGGGGGAGAGGGAGAGAAATATCAATGTATGGTTGCCTCTTGTGTGTCCCATGCTGGGAACTGGCCTGCAACCCAGGCATGTGCCCTGACTGGGAATCGAACTGCGATCCTTTGCTTCGCAGGCGAAATTGCTTTGAGTACCAATACCAGTGTGGATATGGGGGATGTTCCCCACATCAGCAAGTAATCTGGGAACAACAGATGGGTGTCTTACAATTAAACTCAACTCTGACACTGTCTGCTCAGAGAGACACCATCATATTTCACAGCTTATGGGCTCAAACCAACTACAGTGTCCTGACCTTCAACTTCAGACACCACTTGCAAGCCCAGGTTATTATCTGTACTTCTGACCTTCCAGCTAGATTGTTTAACTGTATAGAAACTTCATTGCTTTAATATGACTCTTCTTTCTTTTCCTTTCAAGCTGGCCTCATCTAGAACTCTGACTTATTTGCCCTCTTCTCCCTTGTGAGACAACTCCATTAATCGTTAAGCCCTCAGGATTATGAGCATCAGATAATTTTAGGAATAAAGCTACTTTTCATTCAAACTAGAAATAACATATAAGACTCAGTTGTGTTTTAGCTCTAAACCCTGAAAAGCAGCAGAACTAGACAAAGCAATGCCATTGTTGATACCAGGACCAGATACATTAATAAACCACCTCTGCTTTAGTAATACCCAACCCAGGTTTGGCTGCTTGCTACTTGAAAGTCAATAATCAAGAGACAGGGGCTGGTGGAAGACTCTTGTTGCAAAGACAGGGGTTTTTGTATTTAAAAAAAAAAAAAAGGAGAAAAAATGGAACAAAGAAATCAAAAGAAAGAGGTTGGGAGTTCACTGAGGAAACAACATCCAAGCCAACATGGTTTGTTCAGATAACTTGTTGAAGGCCAGAAAATATCCCAAAACTGGAATGCCCGCTTCATTTGAGATTAGTTCCTACCATTCTTAAGAGGCTGTTTATCTACAAATACTTGTTAACAGGTCATCATTTCAGAAAAAGTGTTAAAAGAATGGTGGGGTCGGTCACAGTCTCCACTGTCAATTTTTTATTTATTTTCATGGAAGTTTCCCTTACTAATCTGTAGCAGTCTTGAAAAATTATTTTAGCATGAAACAACACCCTTATTGTGAGATATAACTTTTAGCTTTAAGAGAAGACTCGAGGTGGCAGAATTCTGGTCCCTTAAGTCCTGCCTTTGAAATTCTAAACAATAAAATTTTACATTCTAGAAAATAAGTTGGTAGATTGTTCCATTTCATTGCTCCAATCTTTCACTACTGAGAATGAGTCAGCTCAGTTAAATTGTTGAGTGTCACTTCAGGAGGTGGTGACACAGATGGGCTCCAAAAGTGAGGACTGTATTGTGCAAGTAAGCAATAAGTATTTAATAGGAATATGTCTACGAACAAAAAGAAGAAATTAAACAAAGGTTAGTGATCAGAGCAAACCATAAACAAGTTTCTGAGTTTATAAGGCTGTCAGTCAAGAAAATTTCTCAATGTAGGGCTCAACGTTTCTTTTACTTGAATGAAAGAAAGCAAGCAGTGGCAACCTGATAGTTCCTCCTTATCTGGAGTTTGAATGTCTCTGGTGATGTCATCTGGTACTCAGGTTAATTCTGCATGGCTTACACAGCATTAATCACCCAGGTTTTTTAAGCTGTTGAAGCAATTTCTTAAGTATATATTAATTATTTGGCTCTAATTTTCCATTGAAAAGCTCAATAAAAAAGTTTTAGCTTTTAGGACTTCCGGCTAAGATGGAGGTGTAGGCGGACACACTGTGCCTCCTCTAACAACCAAAATTAAGGACAACAAATATTCAGAAACAAGAAAACAACCAGAACCTATAGAAATTTGAACTGTACGGAAGTCCAACAACCATTCATCCAGACCGGTAAGAGGGGCGGAGTCGCAGCAGGAGAAAGTGGAGGTGCGGTCCCAGGAACACAAGCAGCAACGGCTGGCAGTTCCCAGGTGCACAGGCGGCAGCTGGCGGACCCCGGTCACAGGGGGGCAACTGTGCAGAACCAGTGAGGCCACACAAGGCAGCTGGCTGACCAGGTGGTCCCACATTTGCGCGCGCAGACGGTCCAGGCAGAGGGGAAGTGGCGGAAGGGACTGAATCCAGGAGAGAGCGGAGCAGGTGCCATTGTTCCCTCTCAGACCCCGCCCCCACATACAGCATCACAACCCAGCGACTGGGCTGCCCCGCCCTGAGGAACACCTAAGGCTCCACCCCTTAATACGTAATAGCCGCGACCAGACTAAAACCAAAACAAAACAAACCCCACCAAAAATGGCTCAAACTGGAGAACAAATAAAAGCTCCAGAGCCAATTCCTCTAAGCAGTGAAGAGATAGCCAACCTATCAGATGCACAGTTCAAAGCACTGGTCATCAAAATGCTCACAGAATTGGTTGATTTTGCTCACAAATTAGATGAAAAAATGCAGGCTACAATACGTGAAATGAAGGAAGACGCATGGGGAACCAATAGAGATGGAAGGAAAACTGGGACTCAAATCAATGGAGTGGACCAGAAGGAAGAAATTAGCTGTCATTTAGAATGGAAGGGCAGATAAAGTGCTTCTCAGATAAGGTCAAGTTAAAGGAGTTCATCATCACCAAGCCCTTATTATATGAAATGTTAAAGGGACTTATCTAAGAAAAAGAAGATAAAAAATCTGAACAGTAAAAAGATAGCAAACTCACACCTATTAAGAACCACACCTAAAACAAAAGCAAACTAAGCAGAACAGGAACAGAACCACAGAAATGGAAATCATATGGAGGGTTAGCAACAGGGGCATGGGAGGAGGAGAGGGGGGAACAGGTACAGAGAATAAGTAGCATGGACGGTGGGTAGAAAATAGGGGGAGGGCAAGAATAGTGTGGGAAATGTAGAAGCTAAAGAACTTAATGACACATGGACATGAACTAAAGGGAGGAATGTGGGTAGGAGGGGATGTGCAGTGGGGAGGGGAATGATGGGGGAGAAATGGGACAACTATAATAGCATAATCAATAAAATATATTTTAAAAAATAAAATAAAATAATAAAATAAAATAAAATAAAATAAAATAAAATAAAATAAAATAAAATAAAATAAAATAAAGGAGAGTATTCTAGAAGCAGCAAGAGATAAGAGGACAGTCACCTGCAAAGGAGTTCCCATCAGACTGTCAGCTGATTTCTCAAAAGAGACCTTGCAGGCAAGAAGGGGCTGGAAAGAAGTATTCCAAGTCATGAAAGGCAAGGACCTACATCTGAGATTATTCTATCCAGCAAAGCTTTCATTTAGAATGGAAGGGCAGATAAAGTGCTTCCCAGATAAGGTCAATTTAAAGGAGTTCATCATCACCAAGCCCTTATTATATGAAATGTTAAAGGGACTTATCTAAGAAAAAGAAGATAAAAAATCTGAACAGTAAAAAGATAGCAAACTCAGTTATTAGCAACCACACCTAAAACAAAAGCAAACTAAGCAAACAGTAGAACAGAAACAGAACCACAGAAATGGAGATCACATGGAGGGTTAGCAACATGGGGGTGGGAGGAGGAGAGAGGGGGGAAGGTACAGAGAATAAGTAGCATAGATGGTAGGTAGAAAATAGACAGGGGGAGGGCAAGAATAGTATGGGAAATGTAGAAGCTACAGAACTTATGACACATGGCCATGAACTAAAGGGGGGGAATGTGGGTGAGAGGGGGTGTGCAGGGTGGGGGGAATGAAGGGGGGAATGGGACAACTGTAATAGCACAATCAATAAAATATATTAAAAAAAAAAAAAGAAACAATTGGTGGGAGGCTTCATATGCCTGTCACCCTGACTGGCTATAAACCAGAGGTTCCTATGACCTCTGCCATGGGTTCAAATAATTTGTTAAAGTGGCTCACAAAACTCAAGAGTCACAATTTACATCTTAGATTCTGGGTTTATTATAAGAAATATAAGTCAAGAAGAGCCAGATAGAAGAGCTGCATAAGACAAGAAATGAAAAAAAAGTGAAGAGTCCTCATGCCCTCTTCAGGCAAGTCACACTTTCCCCATGTTACCACATGTTCACCAACTCAGAAACCCTCCAATCCAGTCCTTTGGGTTTTTCTGTCACCATTTATTAATTCACTGCCTACTGGCCATTGGTTCAACATGAGTGCAGCCACTTTCCCCTTCCTGGAGATTGGGGGTGGGTCCTAAAACTTCCAGACTTCTAATGGCATGGTTAGTTTCCTTGGCAATCAGCCTCCACCCCTAGGTTACCTAAAGGTTTTCCAAAAGTCAATTTTAACATAACAAAAGACATCATTGTTGCTCTCATCAAAAAAAATCGCAAAAGTTTTAGGTGTTCTGTGTAAAAAACAAGGGTGAAAACCTAATATATTTTTTCTTATTATAAAGCCCAGTACCACAGATATATATATTTACCATCAAAATTCAAAAAAAAAAGAAAAATATATTCAAACATAGTTAGAGCATTAGCTTTAGGAACACATTTAATTATATTTCTAAAAATAGAAACAAACCAAATACAAACAAAAAAGATCTACAAAAAACATAAAAATATAGTCATTTTTCCATAATGGATAATTTAGCATCCACAAAAAATAGACTTTATTCTTGATTGATTTAAATCAAACAGGTCAAATACATTAAAAATATACCATGTAGCATAAAATCACCTCTGATATCATGAAGCTAATAAAAGCTAATAAAGTAGTTCCTAGACAATCAACTGTGGTTTCAGTAGAATTATAAAATGAATTGAATACTGCAATGGGTTGGCAAATGTGCCCCAAAATTCATGACAACCTGAAACATCAGAATATGACCTTATTTGGAAAAGGGTCTTTTTAGAGTTAATTGGTTAAAATGAGGTAGTAAACTGAATTTAATAGCACATTAATATGATCATATATCATAAGGAAGAGAGATTTACCCTAAGGATACAAGGATAATTTAAAATTCACAAAGCAATCATGTGATAAAACACATTAACACAATAAAAATTATAAACTACTTGAACACTTTAATAGATGCAGAAAAAATATTTGATAAAGTCTAATATCCATTCATGGTTGAAACTCTTACAAAATAAATACAGAAGAAACTTATCTCAACAAAATAAAGTTCATGTATGAAAAACCCACAGGTAAAAATCAACTAGAAAAACACTGAAAGCTTTTCTGCTAAAATATGGAACAAGATTAAGAAGCCCACTCTAACAACATCTTTTGAATATAATACTAGAAATTCTGATCAAAGCAATTAGACAATTTAAAAAAATAAAACATTTCAATCGGAAAGGAAGAAATGGAATTATATTTGCAGATGACATGATATATGTAGAAAACTCTAAATATTCACAGAAATTATTACAAATATTAAATTCAGAAAAGTTTCATGATATCAAATGAGCACACAAATATCTGCTACATGTTTACAGACAATGAGTTATCCAAAAAAACAATTTAAAAACTAAAAGTATAAAATACTTAGGAATAAACTTAACAAAAGTGGTGAAGAATTTGCACATTGAAAATTATAAAATATCAATAGAAGAAATTTAACAAACAGTTAATTTAAAGGACATCTTGTGTTCATGATCCAGAAAGCTTAATATTGGAAAAATACTTATATATTCAAAGCAATCCAAAGATTCAAAACACTCCCTATTAAAATCCCAATGGAATTTTTACAAAAATAAAAAATATATAATCTTAAATTGGTTTTCAAACACAGAAAACCCTCAATATCCAAAGCATTCTTGAGCAAAATAAAAAAAAACAAAGCTGGTACAAAAATAAATTCAAGGTGGATAAAAGATTTAAATATAAGCCGTGACACCATTAAAGTCCTAGAGGAGAACATAGGCAGGAAAATCTCAGATATTTCATGCAGCAACATTTTTACTGATATGTACCCTAAAGCAAGGGACATAAAGGAAAGAATAAACAAATGGGATTTCATCAAAATAAAAAGCTTCTGCACAGCTAAAGAAAACAGTATTAAAATAAAAAGAGAACCAACTGTATGGGGAAACATATTTGCCAATGATACATCAGACAAGGGTTTAATCTCCAAAATATATAAAGAACTTACACGACTCCACTCTAAGAAGTCAAGCAATCAAATTAAAAAATGGGCAAGGGACTTGAACAGACACTTCTCCAAGGAGGACATAGAGAGGATTCAGAGACACATGAAAAGATGCTCAATATCACTAGCTATCAAAAAGATGCAAATTAAAACCACAATGAGATACCACTTCACACCAGTCAGATTGGCCATCATAAACAAAGCAACAAACAACAAGTGTTGAAGAGGTTGTGGAGAAAAGGGGACCCTAGTGCACTGTTGGTGGGATTGCAGACTGCTACAACCACTATGGAAAACAGTATGGAATTTTCTAAGAAAACTCAAAATGGATCTGCCTTTTGACCCAGCAATTCCACTGCTAAGATTATATCCTAAGAACCCTGAACTACCAATCCAAAAGGACCTATAAACCCCTATGTTCATAGCAGCACAATTTACAATAGGCAAGTGTTGGAAGCAACCTAGGTGCCCATCAGTAAATGAATGGATCAAAAAACTATGGTACATTTACACAATGGAATTCTATGCAGCAAAAAGAAAGGAGCTCCTACCCGTTGTGACAGCATGGATGGAACTGGAGAGCATCATGCTGAGTGAAACAAGCCAGGCAGTGAAAGACAAATACCATATGATCTCTTCTTTAACAGGAATCTTATCAACAAACAAAGAACCAAGCAAAATATAACCAAAGACACTGAAATTCAGAGCAGGCTGACAGTCACCAGAGGGGTGAGGGGAGGGAATTTCAGGGCAAAAGGAGAAGAGTTTGTAGGGATAAGTATAAAGGACACATGGTCAAAAACTATGGGGGGTGGAAATGGGAGGGAGGTGGGGATGGCTGGGGTGGTGGGCTGTGATGGGAGTAAAAGACAGAAAACTGTACAAGAACAACAATTAAAATAAAATTTAAAAAAAGCTGGATGCATCAGATTTCCTGATTTCAAAGTATGTTCTATACTTTCAGTAATCAAAACTATATGCTACAGGTATAAAAACATATACACTAATGAAACAGAATAAAAAGCCAATAAATAAATCCATGTTTTTTGACCAATTAATGGTCAACAAGGTTGCCAATGTGGAAAAGATGATTTTTTTTCAATAATTTGGGGAAAACTGGATGTCCACGTAGGGAAAACTGAAATTGGACCCATACCATCTTTTTTTTTTTTTACAATGCTCTAAATGGATTAAACATGTAAATATAAAACTGCAAACTAAAATTATTAGAAGAAAACATAGGAAAATTTTTCTTGACATTGTTTTTGGCAATAATCTGATGATATGATACCCAAAGACAGAAAAAAATGCAAAAATAATTTGGATTGCATCAATGTAAAAAGTTCTAGACAGAAAAGAAAACAAACAACAGAATAAAAATAAATAAAAACAACATTTAGGATTTGGAAAACGTTTACAAACTATATATTTGATAAAAGATTAATATCAAAATATATAAGAAACTCATAAAGCTCAATAGAAAAATAATAAATAACCTGATTAAAATATGGACAAAGAAGTTGAAAGACATCTTTCCAAGAAGAGATGTTAATGGCCTACAGGCATATAAAAAGGTGCTTAACACCAATAATCATTACATAAATGCAAATCAAAACATTATACCTATTAGAATGTGTGTTGTCATTGAGGCAAAGATAAGTGTTGGTGAAAATGTGGAGAAAATGTAAGCCCAGTATGCTATTGATGGGAATGTATATTGCTATAGCCACTATGGGAAAATATATGGAGGCTTCTACAAAAATTAAAAATAGAACTACCTTATGTTCTAGGGATTCCACCTCTAGGTATATATTCAAAGGAAATAAAATTGTAACCTAAAAGAGATATGTACATTTTCATGTTCATGTTCATTTCAGCATTATTTACAATAACTAATATATTAAAAGAATTTGAGTCCATCAACAGATGAAAGAATAAAGAAAATGTGATATATACCTATCATGGAATGTTATTCAACCATGAGAAAGAAGAAAATACTGCCATTTGTGACAACATGTATGAACCTAGTGGACATTGTACTAAATAAAATAAGCCAGGCACAGAAAGACAAATATTGATGATATCACTTAGATGTGGAATCTAAAAAAGTCAAACTCTTAGAATGTGAGAGCATAATGGTGGTGGCCAAAAGCTTGGGGAGGAGGAAGAGGAAATAAGGAGATGTTGGTTCAAGGGATACAGAGTATCAGTTATGCAAGATAAGTGCTGGAGATCTAACGTGCAACAACAGGTGGCTATATATTTAATTATAGCTAACAATACTATATCATACATACTGTACGTTAAATTTGTTAAAAGCATCAGTATAAGTGATCTCATCTCACATACACACAAAAAAGGGGAGAAAAGGGAAGGAAAGAGACTAAATATTTGCGGTGCTGGATATATTAATGAGCTTTGATTGCCATGGTTTTTTCACAATGTATACATATATCAAATCATCACATTGTATACCTTAAATATGCATAATTTTTAACTGTCACTTATGCCCAAATAAATTGTAATATATTTCTGTTTCAGTTATACAATTAAACTTTTAATACAGTAGATATGTTTATGTATGATAACACAGATAGCATTCAAATAATTTAATTTAGTACAAATTAGACCTTTATATTCTAAAACACAAGTTGAATAGGTTTTGAGCATGGGCTTGTAAATATGAATTGTTTGGTGAGTGGTCTCTTGAGGAATTTTATTACCTAATGCTTTGTGCAGTACAAATGGGGAAAAATTGCTTCTGGGATTTAAGTTTAAATGAATAGAAAAGGTGAAGGAGAATACAAAATATGTAGAATAGTATATAAGCTTAGAAAATTCTTAACTGTTTACTTAAAGACTTGCAGGAAAAAAATGAAGGCTCTAGGAAGAAATGAAACAAAAATCTTTATGAGGTATCTGTTTCAAAAAAATGAACTTCCAATCTAGTAGAAGTTTGAAAATTATAAAGAAGTATAAGAATAGAAAAAATGACTAAATAATAACTTGTATAAAGTAATATGGATGATACAACTGATGATAAAATTCAAAAGTTAAAACTTTTTAGCTTTAGCTTATAGTTAATATGTTTAGTAACTATTACATGTAGAAATCTCTTGTTCCATAAACTAGATTGCATGACCAGACCCACTCTGACTCCAGGAGGCCCAAAAAATATTCAACCTTTGTGGCCCAGGAGGACTGCTGGTGATCAAGTTGGTATCCATTGTGCTTCAGGGAGAGAGAGTGTCCATTGACCAGGACACAGAAAAAGAAAATGAAGAGATGCTAGGAGAATTGCCAGACTGAAGCTTGTATTTGATTAACCTTTTCCTCTGAATTCCAAACTCCTTACCTCCTCTTTTCTTCTCCTTATAACAGGTTGGCTTGAGATGAGATGATAACAGGAGTTTTAGGGTACATAACCCACCTTCTTCTCAGATCACCAGCATCTGAATAAAGCACCCATAAAGATTCAATCCTTGTCTCTACATATTTGTTCCAGTAGAGACAGGCAGCATGAACACCAGCTTTTCTGGTTTTGTATTCTGTGACTCCACCTTAGGATGCTTTGGGACTCTCTAGTAAGTCTGAGTATTTGGCATGGTGTTTCATTGGCTGTTTGGACTGGGGAAACCCAGGGTGCAGAATTAAAGGTTCCCTAGCAGCTGCCAAGTCATTTCCCTTGGGGACTCTCCTTCTCTGACTCCTGGCACTCCCATTCACTTCACTTTTGATGGAATTGCTGTAGTTTCTTGTTCAGGATTAAAGTCCTGGTTTACAATTTACATAGGTCATTAAAAATTAAGATGCCTTCCAAACAAATGGAAACATATGACATGTTCATGGATTGGAAGAGTTAACATCAACAAAATGTCCATACTACCCAAAGCAATTTACAGATTCAATGCAATACCTATTAAAGTACCAATGACATATTTCATAGACATAGGACAAACATTTCAAAAATTTATATGGAACCACAAATAACCTTGAATAGCTAAGGCAATTTTGAGAAAGAAGAGGAAAGTAGGAGGGATCACAATACCTGATACCAAACCATATTACAAGGTCACTGTAATCAAAACATGCATATAGACCAATGGAACAGAACAGAGAGCTCAGAAATAAACCCGTCTCTACAGTCAATTAATATTCGACAAAGGGGGCAGCAACATAAAATGGTGTAAAAATAGTCTCTTCAACAAATGATGTTGGGAGAGCTGGACAGTTACATGCCGAAAAATGAAACCCAAGCACCAAATTTCACCATACACAAAAATAAATTCAAGGTGGATAAAAAACTTAAATATAAGTTGTGACACCATTAAAGTCCTAGAGGAGAACATAGGCAGGAAAATCTCAGATATTTTATGCAGCAGTATTTTCACTTATATTTCCGTAAAGCAAGGGACATAAAGGAAAGAATAAAAAAATGGGATCTCATCAAAACAAAAAGTTTCTGCGTGGCTAAAGAAAACAGTATTAAAATAAAAAGAGAATGAACTGTATGGGAAAACATATTTGCTAATGATACTTCAGACAAGGGTTTAATCTCCAAAGTATATAAAGAACTCACATGACTCCACTCTAAGAAGACAAGCAACCGAATTAAAAAATGGGCAAAGGACTTGAACAGACACTTCTTCAAGGAGGACATACAGAGGATCCAGAGACCCATGAAAAGATGCTCAGTATCACTAGCTATCAGAGAGATGCAAATTAAAACCACAATGAGATACCACTTCACACCAGTCAGAATGGCCATCATAAAGAAAACAACAAACAACAAGTGTTGGAGTGGTTCTGGAAAAAAGGAGACCCTAGTGCACTGTTGGTGGGATTTCAGACTGGTACAACCACTATGGAAAGCAGTATGGAATTTTCTCAGAAAATTAAAAATGGATCTGCTTTTTTGACCCAGCAATTCCATTGCTAGGATTATATCCTGAGAACCCTGAAACACCAATCCATAAGAACCTATGCATCTATAAGAACCTATGCATAATTTACAATAACCAAGTGCTGGAAGCAACCTAGGTGCCCACCAGTAAATGAGTGGATCAAAAAACTATGGTACATTTTCACAATGGAATTCTATGCAGCGGAAAGAAAGAAGCAGTTTCTACCCTTTGCAATGGCATGGATGGAACTGGAAAGCATTATGCTAAGTCAAATAAGCCAGGCGGTGAAAGACAGATACCGTATGCTTTCACCTTTAACAAGAACCTAATCAACAAAACAAACGAACAAGTAAAATATAACCAAAGACATTGAAATTGAGAACAGGCTGCCAGTGACCAGAGGGGAGAGGGGAGAGAATTTCAGGGCAAAAAGAGAAGAGTTTGCAGGAACAAGTATAAAGGACACATGGACAATAACAAGGAGCGGGTGGAGACGGAGGGAGGTGGGGAGGGCTGGAGTGGTGGGCTGGGATGGTGGGCTCTGATGGGGGGATGGTGGTATAGTTTTCCTATCAGAAAACTATACTTGAACAACAATTAAAATTAAAAAATAAAAAATAAAAATAAATAAATTAAGATGCCTTCTGTTTTGCATGATATTACAGAGCTCTGTCTGGTAGAATAGGGGATATCCTCCATTCCAGGAAACAGCTCAGTGGGGCAAATTTTAGATGATTGATCAACCTATGCTTATGAACCAATGACTAAAAATAAAATGACTTTTTATTGTAATACAGGTTGGCCTATCTATAATCTGGAGTCAGGAGAGTAGTGGCCACTGAGCTGGTCTTTTAATTACTACGCTACACTGCAATTAGAGTTGTTTTTCCAACGATAAGGAAAATGGAATGAAATAAATTCTGTGCAAGCTTTTATGAATTGCCATAATAAAGATGCAGAATTAAAAGATAATAGTTAATGGTTCAGGGGAAAGGGAATTCACTTGTGGCAGATAGCAGGCACTCAGAAGAGAGGGACTAAGACCATTATGGCTGCGGTCAGCAGGGCCAGGGTTTACACAGCCCTTCTGGCCCTGGGAGAGAACCATGCACCACCACCTGCAAGATGGCCTGAAAGTCATCTTTCAGAAACAATGACATATTCTTTTCATTACTTCTTGTTTAACCCCATGTTATGGAGAATGTATTCCTTTAAAATGAGTTGAAAATATTTGAGTATACTTAGAAAAAAATGTTCTAAGTACCTCTCACTTTTGTCTTGCAGAAGGAACCTGTGTTGAACAAATTTCACTTAATGTCCTGTAGATGTTTGTACTCCCCTGGAAAGCCTTCAAAATTATACTTTGTTTCAGCCTATTCCAATATTTACAATTGGAGACCTGTGATAATTCTAAAGAATAGGAAAATGTTTTTCTTAAAAGTCAGCTGGAGTGTGTGCAACTTCTGTTAATTGTACTACAAAGTATTTTATGCTTTCATCAGATGTGGAGATGAATTGCAACACCACCTCTAATGCATCTTATGCGTTTAGTCACGTCGAATTGCCTGTGGGATCGTTTCTAATATGTGGATAGACTGTTGGTTCCTATTTTCCTGCACACAGTTCCAGGGGACAATGTTCTCTGGGAAGACTGACAGTGTTTGTGCCTCAGAAGCTCACAAGACTCAGGCTCAATGGTAACTCCCTTGCACCTGATTATAACACGGATTTGTACCTCTTTAGCTTTGTTGAATATACATCTTTGACTATATTTGTAATGTCAGTCATGGTAACCTGTTTGAATATAAAATAAGTAGATTAGCCTGTGCTATGATAAAAACTTTGAATGTCACCTTTCAAGTCATTAATGCCATCAGTAAGAATTAGGACAAGTTAGGGAAGCAGTATTAGAAAATTGTGCAGCTATAACTACCTCCTTTGAAGACGTAATCATGGATATGAAGAATTTAAAGGACTCTGCTGCTTCAACCTGACGAATAATTCACAACTAATAGAGCTTAAAGTAAAGCAAGTAAATGAAGTGGTGTCCAAGATAAAATAAAGAGGGATTCCTTGGTGTTGATTTCTCTATACTAACCTCCTGGCTGCCTAATATTAGTGATCTTAGAGAGGCAATTGTTGTTTTAATTCCTTTTATCTTTTTCAGTATCAAAGCTTATTGCTGCATACAATGTGCCCCTTTCTGTGGATCTGCAATTAAGTGTATCCCTAAACCCCCTACGAGACTTTCCAATGCTAAGATACATGCTCAACAGCAAAATGATTACTCTCATCTAAAACTATTCTCATAGAAAGAAAGTTAAAAACTCAAGTGGGGATTTATGGGGAAACTCAATATTTATTTATTTTTGTTTGTTTTAGCTTATAGTTAATAAGCTTAGTGATTATTGCGTGTAGAAAACTCCTGTTCCAGGAATTGAGATATAAGACTGGTCCTACCCTGACTGCGGCAGGTCTGCAAGCACTTCAACCTTTGTTCCCAAGAAGGACTGCAAGTGATCATGATGGCATCTGAGCCACTGTGTTCCAGGGAAACTGTCCACTGCCCAGGACACAGATGAAGAATAACTGGTCACCAGATGAAGATATGCTAGAAAAATGACCAGACTGCAGCTTGTATCTGATTAACCTTTTTTCTTGATTTCTAAACCCCATACCTACTTTTTTTCTGAATTCCAAATCCTTTACCGACCCTTTTTCTTCTCCTTATAAAGGGAAAAGTTGACTTGAGATGTTAAGACAGTTTTTAAGTACATAAACAACTATCTTATCAGATAGCCAGCATCTAAATAATGTAACTACAAAAATTCAATCCTTATCTCTATTTATTGGTTCTGGTTAGTGACAGGCCACACAAACATATAGTTTTCCAGTTTCACAACCAGTTAATAACTTAAACCTAAAAAAAAAAAAAAACGCAAAATATAAACTAGTGCTTTTGAGATTTGATTTCCATTAGGAGAGAAAGGGCAGTAAACTCCTGGGGTAACTATGCAAAAATTAAAATTCTATAAAAAGTCAAATATGAATAGAGATAAATTTTACATTTCTAATATATGCATAAAATAATTTAATTAATTCAGTGTTTTATTAGCTTCAAGTCTGAGGGTGACAGGGTTGGGGAAGCTGGTGGTATAAATGACAGTTTTAAACCCGAGAAATATTTTTTTCTACAATGATCTTCCCTGACTCAAAAGGGTCCTTCACAGAATAACTTGGTTTAAACATGGTATATTGATGACTGAACCAAATTCCAAATTCATTGATAATTGCATGTGTAGAGTTTTTCTGTTGAAAATGTAATGATATATACCATTATTTAGAGGATATATTTATAATATATTAAAGACAGAGACAAATACATCAGTAAAAGACTGATAAAGTCTTTATAATACAGTATTTTGTGAATATAGTTTATATAAATTGTAATTTCCTTCATAAATAAGAAATATGAAAATAAATTACAAATCACAAATATGAGAAAATAACCACAACGAGAAAAAAGCAAATATAAATGTTTGATTTGTGCTTACCACAGATTTTACACACTTTCATTATCATATAAATAGCTCACATGTATAATTTTTATGGATTAATTCTGATAAATGCAACAGTAAAAATTAAGATTAATAGAGTCTGCTTTGAAAGGTTTGCTACAAGTTATAGCTACAGCCATTTTCAGCACGGTTACATTTTGTTCTGAGAAAGTTTGTGCATTTTATTAGTAATTTACGGTATCTGCTAACTTGTGTTTTATAAACTGTTAAAGTATGTAAATTTTTTATTCTAAACTTTTGATGCTTAAATATTTGCAAGTTATGAAACTTTTGTTTTTACAAATCTGGTGCTAAAAGAGCATAAATTAAAAAGTGCTTTGAACTTTTACAAGTAATCACTAAAGAACACAATTATTCATAAAACTACACTACAATCTTTAGCCAGACAGTCATATTTTATCATTAATGTTACCCATATTGTTTTTTAACTTATTAAAAAGGACATTTGTTAATTTGATGAATGTTTGTCATATGTTTTCCGTGCACTGGCCATTGAACTATACAGAGTCATACAGGAAAACTATAATGCATTCACCAGCCTCAGGAAATTTATTGCCTACTTAGAAAAAAGATATGTAAGAAAAAAATTGCAATGCATTATTAGAAATACTATGGTGAAAGAAAAGTGGGGAGCCACCCCTCCTCTTTCTCTCTCTTTCCCAGTATGTTTTTTAAATACATTTTATCAATTATGCTATTACAGTTGTCCCATTACATTACAGTTCCCTCCCATTCCCCTCCGCCCTGTACCTACCTCCCACCCACATTATCCCACCTAGTTCAGGTGCATGGGTTGTAAATTTCAGTTCTTTGACTTCCACTTTTCTCATACTATTTTTAAATTCCCCCTGTCTATTTTCTACCTACCATTTATGCTGCTTATCCCTGTACCTTTTTCCCTATCTCATCTCCCCCAACCCTCTGATAACCCTCCACGTGATCTCCATTTCTGTGATTCTGTTCCTGCTCAAGTTGTTGGCTTAGTTTTTTTTGTGTGTGTGTGTGTTTTGTTTTGTTTTGTTTTTTGTTTTTTTGTTTTTTTTTTTTTGTTTTTTTGGTCTGGTCATTGATAATTGTGAGTTTGTTGTCATTTTACTATTCACATTTTTGATCGTCTTCTTTTTCTTAGATAAGTCCCTTTAAAATTTCATATAATAAGGGTTTTGGGATGATGAACTCCTTTAACTTGACCTTATCTGGGAAGCACTTTATCTGTCCTTCCATTCTAAATGATAGCTTTGCTGGGTAGAATCATCTTGGATGTAGATCCTTGTCTTTTATGACTCTGAATACTTTTCTCCAGCCTCTTCTTGTCTGCAAAGTTTCTTTTGAGAAATCAGCTGATAGTCTTATGGGAACTCCTTTGTAGTTAATTCTTTCCTTCTCCCTTGCTGCTTTTAAGATTCTCTCCTTATCTTTAGTCTTGAGTAGCATAATTAAGATGTGCCTTGGTATGTGCTTCTTTGGGTCCAACTTCTTGGAGACTCTGAGCTTCCTGGACTTCCTGGAAGTCTATTTCCTTCATCACATTGGGAAAGTTCTCCATTATTTTTTCAAATGAGTTTTCAATTTTTTGCTCTCTCCTTCTCTTCTGTTTCTAATCTCCTTCTGGCACCCTATGATTCACATGTTGGAACGTTTAAAGTTGTCTTGGAGGTTCCTAAGCCTCTGTTCATTTTTTGAATTCTTCTTTCTTCATTCTTCTCTGGTTGAATGTTTATTTCTTCCTCCTGCTCCAAACTATTGATTTGAGTTCCAGTTTCCTTCCCATCACTGTTGACTCCCTGTACATTTTCCTTTATTTCACTTTGCATAGCTTTTACTTTTTCCTCTATTTTGTGACCTTACTCAACCATTTCTGTGAGCATCCTGATTACCAGTGTTTTTTCTAGAGCTCTGATCTGTTCTTTCATTGGAGCCTTTTTTTTTTTCCCCCTTGGCATGCTTGTTATGTAGTAAGTGGTAGAGTTTCAGGTATTCTCCAGGAAGAAGTAACCCATGTTACTGCCTTGTGGTGCCATATGTGGGGGAGGTTACTTTTGAGTAATTTCTAGTCATGTGTGTGTGTTGATAAAGCCTTTTTAAAAATTATTTCTTTTTAAAAATTATCATTGACACACAATACTGCATTAGATTCAAGTGTACCTCAGTGACTAGACATTATATAACTTAGTAAGTGATCATCTCAATAAACCTCCTACCCATCTGACACCATGTACAGATATTAGAACATTATTGACTATAGTCCCTGTGCTGAAGAGTATATCCCCATTAGTATTCTCTATCTACCAATTTGTGATTTTTAATACTTTCACCTTTTTCACCCATCACCCAAACTCCATTCCCATTTGGCATTCTTCATGAATGTTCTCCGTATCTATGAGTCTGTTTCTGTTCTGCTTGTTTAATTATTTTGTTTTGAGATTCAATTGCTGATAGATATGTATTTATTTATTGTCATTTTATTATTTATATTATCATTTTCTTCTTCTTCTTCTTCTTAAAGAAGACCCTTTAACATTTCATGTAATATTGGTTTATTGGTGATGGACTCTTTTGCTTTTTCTTGTCTGGGAAGCTCTTTATCTTTCCTTTGATTCTAAATAATAGCTTTCATTGCTGGGTAAAATTCTTGGTTGTAGGTTCTTGGTTTTCATCACTTTGAATATTTCATGCCTGTCCCTTTTGGGCTGCAAAATACCTGTTGGGAAATCATCTGACAGTCTTATGAGAGATACCTTGTTGGTATCTCTGATACCTTGATTGTCTTTTGCTGCTTTTAAGATTCTCTATTTGTCTTTAACCTTTGGCATATTAATTATGATGTATCTTGGTGTGGGCCTTAAGGTTTATCTTGTTTGGGATTCTCTGAACTTTCTGAACTTCTATGTCTATTTCCTTCACCAGGTTAGGGAAGTTTTCTATCAGCATTTTTTCAATTATGTTTTCAATTCCTTGTTCTTCCTCTTCTCCTTCACCCCCATAATGCAAATGTTAGTATGCTTAAAGTTGCCCCAAAGTCCCCTTACACTGTCTTCATTTGTAGGGGTGTGAAATTCTTTTTTCTTTTTTCTCTTCTGTTTGAACATTTTCTCCTTCCTTATATTCCAAATTGCTGATTTGATTCTCTGCTTCATCTAATCCATTGTTGGTTCTATATAAATTGTTTTTTATTTTAGTTAGTGTACACTTCACTTCTGACCAGTTTCTTTTTATGTTTTCCATGTCCTTTTGTTATGTTGTTGAAGTTCTCTCTAAGTTCATCTATGCTTTCTCTAAGTCATTCAATATCTTTTAACCAGTGTTTTGAATTCTGTATCTTATAAATTACTTGTCTCCATTTGGCATTTCTTTCCTAGAGTTTTCTTCTCTTCTTTCATGTGGAATATATTTCTTTGTCTCCTCATTTTGTTTGTTTGCTTTTATGTATTAGGTAGAGTTTCTATATCTCCCAGGTTTTATAGAGTGGCCTAATGTAGTAAGGTCACTCCATAGTAAAGCCCAGGGGCACGGTATTTCCATTCACCAGAGTTGGGCACACTTGGTGCATTCCCAATGTGGTCGATGTGCACCCTTTTATTATAGTTGAACTTTGATTGCTGTTGGCATGTCAACATGAGGGATTTGATTTTAGGCACATTGGCTGCAAGGACTGGCTGTGATATTGTAGATCAGATGTTCAGGGGCAGACCACATGAAGCAAGACATACTTCAAGCATGGCTCTGATATCAGCCCAGTCCTCCCCTTGAGTGGTTATCTTGTGAAGGTGGTTGGGTAGTGCTTCAATACGGTGAAAAACTGTCTACTTAGTACACTGGCTCTGGGGCCTCCCAGGATATGCAGGCAAAGGTCAGCCACAGCCTGTGCCCTGCCAAGGGCCGCCTGGCATGTACCACAAAGTTACCTGCAGATGACTTCTACTCATGCTGAGCTTTGAGGTGACCTAAAGAGGCTAAGTTGTGCACCAAGGCTTGCTGCTGCTAGTCCCATGCCTGGGGCCAATTAGTGGAAAGTACAGAGCACACTGAGGCTAGATGCTGTTCATTTGATGTATTTTAGAAAAATCTGAAGCACGTACAGAGACAGGCTATTCTTATGGAAAAGCCACTGGAAACAGCTTCAATGGGCCAGCAAGTGGGGTGGGGTGGGGCCTCATGGAATCACCAGGGTGATTGTGAGTAGTGATAGCTAGTTTGGTGGAGCTTCAGAATGAAACCTTCCTACTGGCTCAGATAAAACAAAAAACAAACAAACAAAAACAATGGCCTTTGCCAGAACTTTTGTCTGGGAAAAAGTTGCCTGTCTAGCTTTCTCCCTGATGCCAAACAGTTCAGTTCCTCCCCATATAAGCCTGGTGGCTTCCAAGCTGCAGCTCCAGAGCTGAAACTCATAGAGAATGTAGGAATTTATGATATATTACAGAGTATAGAGGATTAAACTGCCTATATTGTTATATAATCATTTAAAATATAGTTATATAAAAATAAGTATTACACATTTGACAATATTATATCAAATAATTTTATATTATTATCATAATTTCCATATAATGAGGAATTAAGAATCTCTCCAATTTGTCTTTAGCAGAAAGACAATTTTACAAATACATAGTGTGGTTTTACAGTAAAAACATATCTTTATAACTTTCTCCTCTAGTCTTGCCCTTTTCCCAATATTACTTAATATTTTCTCTTTATTTTGTTGTTGCTGTTCTTGTATGTTAAATTTTATGTTATGTTAAGATCACTAGGAATACATTCATCACTTCAATCTATTCTAAGATATTAAAAGTCAATAAGTAAACTCATTTCTGTTTCAGCAAGCAATGACAACATTAATTCAATTTTTAAGGGTGAAATACTTTAAAACTGGATAATGAAATGTGTTCATTTCTGAATGGAAGCTGCTGTGGTACAATAGTAAATGTTGAGACTATTTACAGAGTAGCACTTTAAAGGACATACCTCTGCTTTAATTTCTCTGTAATACTTTTAGTATTTTAAAATGCATCTCATGCAAACATTCCTCTAAGGCAAATGGCAATAAATCTTTAATAAATTCCAAACAAAATTTACAATTGCAGTGAAAAACATTTTGCTACAAACGTATCACTGACATATTACATTAAAAATAAATAAACAAACATTATTAAAAGTCTTGACTCTTTGTAGAACATAGTGTTCACATTCGAGTTTGTCAAGAATTAAATGGCTATTCATTTTTCATGAAGAATGGATGAATAAATGGATCACTTGAGGGTTACTGACACATCCATATCCATAGAATAGTGTCTTATTAAACCATTTCTCCTCTTTTCTTAATACAGTTTATATATTAAATATTAATAATAGATGATCATTTAAAATTCATTTCTATTGTTAAATCCTATTTGCACTCTTGTAGGAACATCATTAAAACTGGTTTTATAAAGATGCATTTTCTAAAAATGCATATATATGACAGCTACTGCTTTTTAAAAAATCTTCCATGTGGCTAAATTTTTCAAATAATTATAAATTATTCATTTGTCAACTGCCAGAAATAACTGTTTTTCTTGCACTGCTTCTGAAGGTGGCCTGAGACATGATATGCTTACTATTATGCAAGGAGTACATATGGTTTACAAATCTCTTGGAAAGAAACATACTCATCTGGCATTTCTTTAGGGAAATACTAATTGAATTTAATTTCCATGTATAAGGTAATCTTTATTTTGCATAAATAAGCTGAAAAATCTACACTTTGATGATAAATTGGAAGCATCTTAACAATTCCATGCCCACTGTGCATGGTGAATCCCAGACTCAGAGGTAACTAAAAAGTAAAGTTGAATCAGTTTGTCCATAAAATCTATTGCTAAAAATACCATAAATTATTGAGTGATGTATTAGTCTGTTATAACACATTTTTCTTTTTTAATTTTTTTAATTTTTTTAAATTTTATTTGTTGTTCTTGTACAGTTTTCTGTCTTTTACTTCCATCCCAGCCCACCACCGCAGCCCTCCCTACCTCCCTCCCATTTCCACCCACCCTAGTTTTTGTCCACTTGTCTTTTACACTTGTTGCTCTAAACCCTTCCCATTTTCCCCTGAAATCCTCTCCCCTCTCTCTTCTGGTGATTGTCAGCCAGTTCTGAATTTCAGTGTCTTTAGTTATATTTTGCTTTTTTATTTGTTTTGTTGATAAGGTTCCTGCTAAAGGAGAGATCATATGGTATTTGTCTTTCACTGCCTGGCTTGTATCCCTTAGCATAATGCTCTCCAGTTACATCCATGCTGTTGTGAAGGGTAGGAGCTCCTTCTTTCTTTTTGTTGCATCAAATTCTATTGTGTAAATGTACCATAGTTTCTTGATCCATCCATTTACTGATGGGCACCTAGGTTGCTTCCAACACTTGGCTACTGTAAATTGTGCTGCTATAAACATTGTGGTGCATAGGTTCTCTTGGATTGGTGTTTCAGGGTTCTTAGGATATAATCTTAGCAGTGGAATGGCTGGGTCAAAAGGTAGATCCATTTTTAGTTTTCTTAGAAAAATTCCATACTGCTCTCCATGGTGGTTGTAGCAGTCTGCAATCCCACCAACAGTGCACTAGGGTCCCCTTTTTCCCACAACCTCTCCAACACTTGCTGCTTGTTGCTTTGTTTATAATGGCCATTCTGACCAGTGTGAAGTGGTATCTCATTATGGTTTTAATTTGCATCTCTTTGATAGCTAGTGACATTGAGCATCTTTTCATGGGTCTCTGGATCCTCTGTATGACCTCCCTGGAGAAGTGTCTGTTCAAGTCCCTTGCCCATTTTTTAATTTGATTGCTTGACTTCTTAGAGTGGAGTCATATAAGTTCTCTATATATTTTGGAGATTAAACCCTTGTCTGACGTATCATTGGCAAATATGTTTTCCCATACAGTTGGTTCTCTTTTTATTTTAATACTGATTTCTTTAGCTATGCAGAAGCTTTTTATTTTGATGAGAACCCATTTGATTATTCTTTCCTTTCCATACCTTTCTCTAGGGAACATATCCGTAAAAATGTTGCTGTGTGAAATATCTGAAATTTTCTTGCCTATGTTCCCCTCTAGGATTTTAATGGTGCCACGCTTATATTTAAATCTTTTATCCACCTTGAATTTATTTTTGTGTATGGTGTAAGCTGGTGTTCAAGTTTCATTTTTTTGCACATAGCTATCCAATTCTCCCAACAGCACTTGTTAAAGAGGCTATTTTTGCTCCATTTTATGTTGCTGCCACTTCTGTTGAATATTAATTGACCGTAGAGACTTGAGTTTATTTCTGGGCTCTCTATTCTATTCCACTGGTCCATGTGCCTGTTTCTATGCCAGTACCAGGCTGTTTTGATTACAGTGGCCTTGTAATATAGTTTGGTATCAGGTGTTATGATCCCTCCTACTTTACTCTTCTTTCTCAAAATTGCTGCAGCCATTTAAGGTCATTTATGGTTCCATATAAATTTCTGAAGTATTTGTTCTATATCTGTGAAATATGCCATTGGTAGTTTAAAAGGTATTGCATTGAATCTATAAATTGCTTTGGATAGTATGGACATTTGCATGATGTTAATTCTTCCCATCCATGAACATAGTATATGTTTCCATTTGTCTGTGTCTTCCTTGATTTATTTCTTCAGTGTTGTGTAGTTTTCAGCATACAGGTCTTTTACCTCCTCGGTTAGGTTTATTCCTAGGTATTTTATTTATTTATTTTTTTTGCTATATCAAATGGGATTTTTTTTCTTGATTTCTGCTTCTGTTGTTTCATTGTTGGTATACAAAAATGCCTTTGATTTCTGGATATTGACTTTGTATACAGCAGTTTGGCCAAATTCATTAATTAGGTTGAGCAACTTTTAGTCCGAGTCTATAGGATTTTCTATGTACACTATCATGTCATCTGCAAAAAATGAGTTTTGTTTCCTCCTTTCCGAGTTGGATGCCTTTTATTTCTTTTTCTTGTCTAATCACTGTGGCTAAGACTATATTGAATAGAAGAGGTGAAAGTGGACAACCTTGTCTTTTTCCTGATCTTAATGGAAAAGGTTTTAGTTTTTGTTCATTGAGTATGATGTTGGCTGTAGGTCTCTCATATATGGCCTTTATTCTGTAGAGGAATGCTCCCTCTATTCCCACTTTGTTGAGTCTTCTTATCATAAATGGGTGCTGTACATTATCAAACACTTTTTCCTCATCTATTGATATGATCATGTGATTTTTGTCTTTCCTTTTGTTTATGTGATGTATTACATTTACTGATTTGTGAATATTGAACCATCCTTTCATCCCTGGGATGAATCCAACTTGGTCATGGTGTATGATCTTTTTAGTGTATTGTTGGATGCTGTTTGCCAATATTCTGTTGAGGATTTTATCATCTAAGTTCATCAGCAATATTGGCCAGAGTTTGCTTTCTTTGTTGTGTCTATATCTGGTTTTGGGATTAGAATGATGCTGGCTTCATAAAAAGATTTTTGGAGTCTTCCATCATTTTGGATTTTTTTGGAATAGTCTGTGAAGGAGAGGGGTTAGCTCTTCCTTAAATGCTTTGTAGAATACTCCTGTGAAACCATCTCCTCCAGGGTTTTTGTGCATCAGGAGTTTTTTGATTACTGCTTCAATTTCATTGGCTGTTACTGGTCTGTTCAGGCTTTCTGCTTCTTCCTCCTTGAGTTTTGCAAAATTATATTTTTCTAGAAACTTGTCCATTTCACCTAGGTTTTCAAATTACTTGGCATAGCTCTTCATAGTAATTTCTTACAATCCTTTGTATTTCTGTGGTGTCAATTGTAATCACTCCACTTTCATTTCTGATTGTGTTTATTTGGGTCCTCTCTCTTTTTTCCTTGATGAGCCTACTTAAAGGCTTGTCGATTTTGTTTATCTTTTCAAATAGTTAGCTCTTGGATTCGTTGATCCTTAGAACTGTGCCTTTAGTCTTTTGTGGGGGGCACCACCTGCAGAACCCCCCCCCCCCACCGCCGTCTGTCATGGATGAAAATAAACTACCAAGACATGTTCTGCTTCGGGAGGAGAGGTGGACAAACTCTCAGAAGACAATGACCAAGGGCCCCTTTCTCACTAGGCTTTTATTGGGTTCAAATGCAGAAGAATACAGGTTTAACATTTCAAAGAAATCTGAGGGCTTAATCTGAGTCAGTGTCTGTCAGGAAAGGGGGTTGCAAAACTTTGGGAGACATACTTATTTCCTCCTCAGACCCTTATCTCTTAAATGAGAGCACTCTTAGCAAAGCAGGTTTCAAAGGACTTTAGGAATTCTTTCTTATGCCCGATCACCTGGGGAACCATTCTGGCCAGCACAGGGCTGCAGGACTCACTGTCATAGTTTCAGGCTTTAAGCTGATTAGTCTCAGGAAGCAAAAGATATCTCCCAGAGGGAAATGAGGACTCAGGCTACGGTAGAATAACTGGGGGGGAGGGTCCATCACCCCCTCCTTGTTTTAGCTCCCCCCGCCCGAGTCCTTCCATGAGGGCCTCCCAAGTGGTTGTGTCTGGCTTAGGTTGCCCCTCCCATGAGGAGTCTTACCCATCATTGACTACCGACCAAGCACTGGGGCCAGAGTTGGATGAGGCAGAAACGGTGCTCCTGCCAGGGAGATAAGCTTTGTCTCCTTAGTAGGTCATATCCTCTTGACAGAACAGCCCCAGATGAAGTGGGTCCCTTGGCTCTTACACAGCCCACCGTGGTGTGAGGGTTACAACTCCTGAAACCAGGCTGAATGGTCCACAACAGTCTCTATGTCATTTAATTCTGCTCTGATCTTGGTTATTTCCTTCCTTCTACTTGCTCTGGGCTGTCTTTGTTGTTGTTCCTGAACTTCTTGTAGGCGTAGGGGTAAGTTGTTTGAAATGTTTCTATCTTTTTTAGATAGGCCTGTATTGCTATCAACTTCCCTGTCAGGACTGCCTTCGCTGTGTCCCATAAGTTTTAAGTCGCTGTGAGTCCATTTTCATTTGCTTTCAGAAACTTTTTGATTTCCTCCCTAATTTCATTCTTGACCCATTCATTGTTTAATAGCATGCTATTCAATCTCCATGATGTTGAAGGTTTTGGGTTTTTCCCCTTGGGGTTGGTTTCTAGTTTCAGTCCATTGTGGCTGGACAAAAATGCTTGGTATGATTTCAATTTCCTTGAATTTGTTGACACTTGTTTTGTGTCCTGTCATGTGGTCTACGTTTGAAAATGTTCCTCATGCATTTGAAAAAAAAAAACGTCTATTTAGTTTCTTTGGGATGAAGGGCTCTATATATATCAGTTAAGCCCTTTTCATATAGAGTGTTGCTCAGTGCGACATCTTTGTTGATATGTTGTTTGGTAGATCTGTCCATTTTTGACAGTGGGATGTTAAAATCCCCTACTATAATTGTGTTGCTGTCAATATCTTTCTTAAAGTCCTCTAAGATTTTCTTTGTGTATTCAGGTGCTCCTATGTTGGGTGCACATATATTTACAATGTTTATGTCTTCTTGGTGGATTCGTCCCTTGAGTATTATGAAGTGGCCTTCTGGGTCTCTCCTTATGGCTCTTCTTTTGTAGTCTATTTTGTCTGATATGAGTACTGCTACCCCAGCTTTTTTTTTTTTTTTTCCCTGTCCATTCGCTTGGAAAATTTGTTTCCAGCCCTTCATTTTGAGTCTGTGTAGATCTTTTGTCCTGGGGTGGGTCTCTTGTAGGCAGTATATGTGTGGGCCATGCTTTCTTATCCATTCAGCTATTCTATGTCTTTTGATTGGAGTATTTAATCCATTTATGTTTAAGGTTATTATTGATAGGCACTTATTCTTTGCCATTTCGTACCTGTGTTCCTCTCTCTGTCTCTCTCTCTTTTCCTTCCTTTCCTTAAAGCAGTCCCTTTAGTATCTCTTACAGAACTGGTTTGATAGAGTGTATTCTTTTAGACTTCTTTTGCCTAGAAGCTCTTTATTTGGCTTCCTATCTTGATTGAAAGTCTTGCTGGGTAATGTAGTCTTGGTTGCAGGCCTTTGGTTCTCATTACTTGGAATATTTCTTGCCATTCTCTTCTGGCTTGGAGGGTTTTCATTGAGAAGTCTGATGCTAACCTTATCAGGGCTCCCTTGGATGTTATTTCCTTTTTCTCCCCTGCTGCCTTTAAGATTTTCTCTTTGTCTTGGAATTTTGTCATTGTAATGACAATGTGTCTTGAAGTGGACCTCTTTGGGTTCCTATTGATTGGGACTCTCTGTGTTTTCTGGATTTGTGTGACTTATTCTCTTATCAACTTAGGGAAGTTTTCCACCATTACTTTTTCAAATAGGTTTTCTATCCCTTGCTCTTCTTCTTCTCCTTCTGGTATCCATATTATATGGATGTTATTACATTTCATATTGTCTTGAATTTCTCTTAATCCTCCTTCATTCTTTCTGAGCCTCTTTTTTTTTTTTTTTTCTTTCTCTTTCTGGGTGTTTTTTCTACTTTGTCCTTCAAATTGCTGATCCAATCTTCTGCTTCATCGATTCTGCTTTTCATTCCTTCCACTGTGTTCTTCAGTTCAGAAATTGTATTCTTCATTTCCTCTTGGCCTTTGTTGATCGTTTCTATTTTCTTTTTCATGTTGATATAGTTTGCAATGAGTTCATTGTAGCTTCCTTGTAGTTTCTGGTAGCTCACTGAGAGCTCATGGAGCTTCCTGACAACTATTACTTTGAATTCAATATCTGATAGTTGAGTTGCCTCTGTTTCATTTAGCATTCTTTATGGGGCTTCCTCCTTTCCTTTCATTTGGGGATCGTTTCTTTGTCTTCCCATTGTTTGTGAGTCTCTTCTTGTTAGCCTCAGCTTCTTAAATTGATCTGTTCTGGCTCCCTGGTTTTATGGTGTGAACTTCTGTGGTAGAATACCTGTGAAATTCAGTGGTGCAGTCTCCTTTGGGTATCCTGGTGTTCATAGTTTCAACTGTCTCAGCTGTTGGGATGCTCCCTCTTTGGGACCAACTCTGATTTTTTTTTACAATTCATGGTTTGTCTGGTTTTTTTGGTCTCACTCCTGGATATTTAAGAAGAGAAAAGTGGGGGGAAATGAAAAAAGAAGGAAAGAAAAAAAGAGGAAGGAAGAAGAGATAAAATTGGAAAGTAAAGAAGAAGGAATAAAACAAAAAGGAAGTAATGAGAAGCAAAAGGAGTTGAGGGGTAAAAAGGATAAAAATAATTTAAAATAGTAAAAAAATATTTAAAACAAACAAACTAACTAAAAAGAAAACAAACAAACAAACAAAAGTCTCTTGCTGTTTTCAAAGTTGCCAAGCTGGCTTTTCTGGTCTTGCTGGCTGCAATGGATGAGGGGTGACGGTATCACTTTTCTTCCTGTTCAGCACTCAGTCATCTTTGGGCTATTCTCCCCAGGGCTAGCCTGGTGCCTCTCCACACAGGGCCTAGAGGGTGTGGGTTCTGAGCCTCCTGGGGATTGTGAACTTTCCTGAGTTTATGGGTGTAAGCTTGAGTCTCCTACAGGACATGTGTTGACTCTGAATTTATAGGTGTTGGTTTCACATTTCCTGCTTTGCTTGCACTCACCCTAATTTCACAGGAGTGAGATCCTGGTTTCCCATGGATAGGGCACACTCCCTGGGTCCGTATGCGTTGGCTCTGGTTCTCCCACGAATTGCCCCCATTCCCCAGGTTGGCGTGGGCTACAGGTCTCCAGTCGTGTGCGGGCACCTCAGGTCATGCAGCCGTCTCTGTTCACGCTTGGGCGCCTGTGATCACACAGCTGTCTGTGGCCCCAGATAGGAGGTGATTGTCGCAGGAGCTCCAGGGTGCACTCCACCCAGGGCTATGTGTGGATGCTCACATCCTCAGCATGTTTGCCACATAGACCTTAACTCTTCCCTGTGTGACCTCAAGCATCTAGGTCTCTCTCAGTGCTGCTAAAGCCTTTTTTGGCTGGGGAGGGAGTGGTGGACCCAGCTCCCTCCCTAGAGCCCTGTAGCAGGCCTGGCAAGCGCCTGGCCTGGGGTCCTGGTCTCCGTGCTGATCCCTGGGCTCTTATTGTTCTGACGTACTCTCCTTACCATCTGGTTTTTCAATGTTCGCTACAATTTTTGATCTCCTATTTTCAAATATGCTGTGTTACTGTTGTTTGTTTGCTCTGTTCTTCCATAGATCGGCAGGTTTTTCACCCATGAAGGAAGAAGTGGAATCTGCTCCCTCCTACCATGCCACCATCTACCTTCTCTGATCTTTTTCTTTTTTCTTATGCTATTACAGTTTTTCCAATTTTTCCCCTTTATCTCCCCTCCATACTGCTCCCCCAACCCTCCAGCATTCCCCTTTTAGTTCATGTCCATGGGTTGTACATATATGTTCTTTGAGTCCTCTGTTTCCTATACCATTTTTATCCATCCCTGTCTATTTTATGCCTACTAATTATGCTTCTTCTTTTTCTCTGTGCCTTTGCCCCCAATCCCTTCCTTTCTCCTCCCCACTGAACTCCCTCTATGTGATGTCCATTTCTCTGGTTCTGTTCCTGTTCTGGTGTTTGTTTAGTTTTTGTTTTCATTGTTTTTCTTTTCTTTTAGTTTCATTTGTTGATGGTTGTGAGTTTGTTGTCATTTTACTGTTCTCATTTTTTATCTTCTTTTTCTTAGATAAGTCTCTTTAATATTTCATATAATAATGGCTTGGTGATGATGTACTCCTTTAACTTGACCTTATCTGGGAAGCACTTTATCTGTCCTTCCATTCTCAATGAAATCTTTGCTGGATAGAGTAATCTTGGATGTAGTTCCTTGCCTTCCATGACTTGGAATACTTCTTTCCAGCCCCTTCTTGCCTGTAAAGTTTATTTTTAGAAATCAGCTGATTTCTATGGGAACTCCTTTGTAGGTAACTGTCTGTGTATTGCTTGCTGCTTTTAGGATTTTCTCTTTGTTTTTAATCTTGGGTAACTTAATGATGATGTGCCTTGCTCTGTTCCTCTTTGGGTTCAACTTCTTTTGGGGCTCTCTGGTCTTCCTGGAAGTCTATTTCCTTTGCCAGATTGGCAAATGTTTCCTTCATTGTTTGTTCAAATAAGTTTTCAATTTCTTACTGCTGTTCTTCTCCTTCTGGCACCCCTATAATTTTGATATTGGAACATTTCAGGTTATCCCAGAGAATCCCCAGCCTCTTTTCATTTTGGGGGGATCTTGTTTCTTTGTTCTGATCCAGTTGGATGTTTATTTCTTCCTTATGTTCCACATCATTGCTTTGAATCCTGGTTTCCTTCTTGTCATTGTTGGTTCCCTGAATATTTTGCTTTACTTAATTTTGGGTATCTTTCATTTGTTCTTCCATTTTTCGATCAAGCTCAGTCAGTTCTGTGAGCATTTTGATTACCAGAGCTTTAAATTCTTCATCAGATAGGTTGGCAATCTCCTCATCGCTTAGTTCTCTTTCTGAGGTTTTGCTGTGTTCTTTCATTGGGCCATATTCCTTTGTCTCAGCACAGCTGACTGTTATAACACAGTTTTGAAATAATAAGTATATCTTGTTCTAAAACAGTATTTTCCTAACAAAATACAAATAGAAAAAGTTACTTACTTGATTAAATATTTAATTTAAATAAACATTACTGTTTTGCATTTATCCTGTTAATATGAAAATTAATTTTGTTTTCCAGATTTTTGGCTGCAGGAACCATAAACAATTATAGCAATTGGGGGTTATCATAAATCTTGCAAATATTTTGCTAAGACAGAATGTAAATAAAGTCTCTAACAACACAAAATCTATAAAATCAAACAAAAATTCAACATCCACCATTCTCTCCTTGTCCACTGGACACTCTTTTCATGCTGTGCAGCCCTCACCATGACCATGGAGAGAAGATTAACAAAATCATCACCTTCCCTGCCCTTGTGGACCTTATGCTGAGAGGCAGACTTAGCCAAATATGCAAAGAAATAAATATACATCACAAAATATGATATGCACCATGTTGGAAAGTTGCACAGTGTTTTGAGAGAATGTTACAGAATCGTGCATTTTAAGTTAAGGACCCAGAGAAGATCTCTGAAGAAATGGTCTTTAAATTGAAACCTTTAGAATAAGTGTCAGTCAACTATATTAGAGGGAAAAAATATTCCATGAAGAGGGAACAGATGTGCATAGGAAATAAGATACATATTATTAAAATACTGTTTCAAACATTTTGTGCTATTATTAAAACTTTATATTTCGCTTGAAAATTTTAAAGCAAACACACCAAACATAATATCTGCTGTTATGAATGTTGTAAGCTAGTGAAGGAGAGACAATTACGAATGCTGTTAAAGAGCATGAGATGCTAAACCCAACCTAATTTGCAGGCTGAGTTGTGGGGGAATCTTCAGTGGAAGTGACAAATACAAACAAATTAAACATTGAATTAGTCAGGAAAAATGGGGAGAGGAATTTATAGTGCTTGTGATGAGGCTAGAGAAACAAATAGTAGTTACCGCTTTAAGGGTCTTTTTAGACAACCTTATGATTTAAGACTATAGGATTTCAGCAGAAGACTGACACAAATTTATTCATTTTTACATAAATAAAATTTGTTTTATGTAAAGACTCTAAGTACAGTGGAGATGAAATAACTTGAAAACAAACAAACAAAAAAAAACCCTAAATATAGGTAAAACAGTTAAGATATTATGGTAGTTTTCTAGGTTTTCAATTATTGTTTGCAATAAAGGTGGCAAAAACTTAAAAGAAATAAAAAGATTCAAAGGAAGTTTAGCAGGAGTCTTGACAACAATTAGTGATTTATTCAGTGGAAGTAAAATTAAGGAAAATTTGTTCAATATCTCATTTATATATTTCTCTGTGCAATATATAATACGGTATGTATAACAAAATAACAAAGTTTGTATCTGTGGATTCTAAAACTATAATTATTAAATTTTTGATATTCCATATTTTAAAATTTATTTATGATGAGTCTGTGCCAATTTTCATAGGGATAAGAGGAAACACAAACTGTTATACAATCTAAAAATTGTTGAAAATGTCAGCTATTTATTTAATTGATTGTATTTTCCCACTGAATAGCCCAAAACAGCAATCTACAGGACTTTTTTGGTAATAGCTATAGATAGGGTCCCCTTTATTCTTCTTGAAGGCAAAATTATATAAAATTATAACTTTATTAACTTATTACTTCTGCATTCCTTCACACCAAAGTGCTTGTCAAAAAAATAATGATGTCAATTATATTGTTTTTAATTTTCTCTCTTGCATTTTTTTCATAGCATACATATCCTATTTGACATACCCCTGTGGTTAAATATTAACTTTGTGAGTAGTAGCACAACATACTAAAAAGTCAATTTCAAAGGAAGAAAATGTGCCCTGTAGAACTTTCATATCCAGTTTATACTTCTAGAATGAGATCTAGTCTGCTGGTCTTACTTGTGCTGCCCTGGTTCCTTTTAATCTTTTTTTTTTTTAATTATTATTTCTTTTTCCTTTTTATTTCTTAATTTTATTTTAATTGTTGCTCTTGTACAGTTTTCTGTCTTTTACTCCCATCCCAGCCCACCACCTCAGCCCTCTCCACATCCCTCCCATTTCCAGCCCCCCCCCCCCCTAGTTTTTGTCCACATGTCCTTTACACTTGTTCCTGTAAACCCTGCCTTTTTCCCACTGAAATTCCATCCCCTCTCCCCTCAGGTGACTGTCAGACTGTTCTCAATTTCTGTGTCATTGATTACATTTTTCTTTTTTGTTTGATTGTTTGTTTTATTGTTTAGGTTCCTGTTAAAGGTGAGATCATATGGTATTTGTCTTTCACCCCATGGATTTTTTCATTTAGCATAATGCTTTCCAGATCCATCCATGCCATTGCAAAGGGTAGGAGCTCCTTCTTTATTTCTGCTGCATAGAATTCCATTGTGTAAATGTACCACAGATTTTTGATCCATTCATTTACTGATGGGCACCTAGGTTGCTTCCAACACCTGGCTATTATAAATTGTGCTGCTATGAACACTGGAGTGCATAGGTTCTTTTGGATTGGTGTTTCAGGGTTCTTAGGATATAATCCTACCAGTGGAATTGCTGTGTCAAAAGGCAGATCCATTTTTAGTTTTCTTAGAAAATTCCATACTGTTTTCCATAGTGGTTACACCAGTCTGCAATCCTACCAACAATGCACTAGGGCCCCCTTTTCTCCACAATCTCTCCAACACTTGCTGTTTTTTTTTTTTTTTTTTTATTTTTTTTTTTTTGCTTTGTTTATTACGGCCATTCTGACTGATGTGAAGTGCTTTCTCATTTTGGTTTTAATTTGCATCTCTCTGATACCTTAATCACTGTGGCTAAGACTTCCAATAATATATTGAATAGAAATGGTGAAAGTGGACAACCTTGTCTTATTCCTGATCTTAGTGGAAAAGATTTTAGCTTTTGCCCATTGAGTATGATGTTGGCTGTAGGTCTCTCATATATGGCCTTTATTATGTTGAGGAATGCTCCTGCTATTCCGACTTTCCTGAGTGTTTTTATCATAAATGTGTGCTGTAGCTTATCAAATACTTTTTCCCCATCCATTGATATGATCATGTGATTTTTGTCTTTGCTTTTCTTTATGTGATGTATTACATTTACTGATTTGTGAATATTGAACCATCCTTGCATCCCTGGGATGAATCCCACTTGGTCATGGTGTCTGATCTTGTTAATGTATTGTTGGATATGGTTTGCCAGTTTTTGTTGTTGTTGTTGTTGTTGAGGATTTTAGCATCTATGTTCATCAGAGATATTGGCCTGAAGTTTTTGTTCTTTGTTGTATCTTTATCTGTTTTTGGGATTAGGATGATGCTGGCTTCATAAAAAGAGTTTGGGAGTCTTTCATCATTTAGGATTTTTTTGAATAGTCTGTGAAGGATAGGGGTTAGCTCTTCCTTAAATGCTTTGTAGAATACTCCTGTGAAACCATCTGGTCCAGGGCATTTGCGTGTTGGGAGTTTTTTTTTATTATTGCTTCAGTTTGGTCTGTTATTGGTCTGTTCAGGCTTTCTGCTTCTTTTTCACTGAGTTTTGCAATACTGTATTTTTCTAGAAGCTTGTCCATTTCACCTAGGTTTTCAAATTTCTTGGCATAGAGTTCTTCATAGTAATTTCTTACGATCCTTTGTATTTCTGTGGTGTCAATTGTAATCACTCCACTTTCATTTTTGATTGTGTTTATTTGGGTCCTCTCTCTTTTTTTCTTGATAATCCTGCTTAAAGGCTTGTCAATTTTGTTTATCTATTCAAAGAACAAGCTCCTGGATTCATTGATCCTTAGAATTGTGCTTTTAGTCTCTGTCTTTTAATTCTGCTCTGATCTTGGTTATTTCCTTCCTTCTACCTGCTCCGGGCTGTCTTTGTTCTTGTTCCTCAAGTTCTTGTAGACATAGTGTTAGGTTGTTTGTTTGAAATGTTTCTATATATTTTAGGTAAGCCTGTATTGCTATGAACTTCCCTCTCAGGACTGCCTTTGCTGTGTCCCATAAGTTTTTGGTTGTTGTGAGGTCATTTTCATTTGTTTCCAGGACCTTTTTGAGTTCTTCCCTAATTGCATTCTTGACCCATTCATTGTTTAATAGCATGCTATTCAATCTCCATGATTTTGAGGTTTTTGGGTTTTTCCCCTTGGCGTTGGTTTTTAGTTTCAGTTTTGAGTTTTCCTTGTGGTCAGAGAAAATGTTTGGTATTATTTCAATTTTCTTGAATTTGTTGAGGTTTGTTTTGTGTCCTATCATATGGTTTATCTTTGAAAATGTTCCATGTGTATTTGAGAAGAATATGTATTTAGGTCTTTGGAATGAAGAGCTCTATATGTATCAGTTAAGTGCATTTCATCTAGAGTGTTGTTCAATGCCACAATATCTTTGTTGATATTTTGTTTGGAAGATCTGTCCATTTTTGACAGTTGGGTGTTAAAATCCCCTACTATAATTGTGCTGCCGTCCATATCTTTCTTGTAGTCCTCTAAGATTTGCTGTGTGTATTTTGGTGCTCCTATTTTGGGTGCACATATATTTACAATGTTTATGTCTTTTTGGTGGATTCTTCCCTTGATTATTAAGAAGTGACCTTCTGGGTCTCTCTTTATGGCTCTTCTTTTGAAGTCTATTTTTTCTGATATGAGTATTGCCACCCTGGTTTTTTTCCCTTTCCATTTGCTTAGAGAATTTGTTTCTAGCCCTTCACTTTGAGTCTGTGCAGGTCTTTTGTGTTGAGGTGGGTCTCTTGTAGGAAGCATACGTGTGGGTCATGCTTTCTTATCCATTCAGCTATTCTATGTCTTTTGATTGGAGCATTTAATCCATTTATGTTTAAGGTTGTTATTGATAGGTACTTATTCATTGCCCTTTTCATACCTGTCTCTCTCTCTCTCTCTCTCTCTCTCTCTCTCCCCCCCTCTCTCCCTCTCCCTCTCCCTCTCCCTCTCTCTCTCTCTCTCTCTCTCCTTTTTCCTCCTTTCCTTAAAGCAGTCCCTTTAGCATCTCTTACAGAGCTGGTTTGGTGGAGGTGCATTCTTTTAGACTTTTGTCTGGTGAACTTCTTCTTTGGCCTTCTACCTTTATTGAGAGCCTTGCTGGGTAAAGTAGTCTTGGTTGCAGGCCTCTTGTTCTCATTACTTCAAACATATCTTGCCATTCTCTACTAGCTTGGAGCATTCCATTGAGAAGTCAGCTGCTAACCTTATTGGGGCCCCCTTATATGTTACTTCCTGTTTCTCCTTTGCTGCCTTTAAGATACTCTCTTTGTCTTGCAATTTTGCCATTTTAATGATGATGGGTCTTGAAGTGGGCCTCTTTGTGTTCCTCTTGAATGGGACTCTCTGTGTTTCCTGGATTTGTGTGATTTTTTCTCTCATCAACTTAGGGAAGTTTTCCACCATTACTTTTTCAAATAGGTTTTCTATCCCTTGCTCTTCTTCTCCTCCTTCTGGTATCCCTATTATATGGATATTATTCGATTTCATGTTGTCTTGCATTTCTCTTAATCCCTCTTCATTCTTTCTGAGCTTCTTTTCATTTTCTTGCTCTTTCTGGGTGTTTTTTTCTACTGTGTCCTCCAACTCGCTGAAGTGATTCTTTGCTTCATCTAGCCTGGTTTTGATTCCTTCTACTGTGTTCTTCAGCTCAGAAATTGTATTCTGCATTTCCTCTTGGCCCTTGTTGATAGTTTCTACTTCCTTTTTCATGTTGATATAGTATGCAGTGCGTTCATTGTAGCTTCCCTGTAGTTTCTACTAGCTCATTGTGAGCTCTTTGACCTTTGTGACAACCATTGCTTTGAATTCAATATCTGATCGTTGAGTTGCCTCTGTTTCATTTTGCATTCTTTCACAGGCTTCCCCCTTTCCTTTCATTTGGGGATTGTTTCTTTGTCTTTCCATTGTTTGGGAGACTGTTCCTGGTAGCCTGAGCTGCCTAAATTAATCTGTTCTGGCTCCCTGGTTTTATGGTGTAAACTTCTGTGGTAGAATACCTGTGAGATTCAGTAGTACAGTGTCTTTGATCTCCCAAGCTCACTCACTGGTCTTAGGCTGTCATTTAAGTTGGCTCTGTGTTTGTCTTTCTGTTTTGATTGTTGTTGGGTCTTTCTTTGGCAGGTCCTTCCCACTATCTGGTTAACTGAGGGTCACTCTGTCCTTCACCTCTTTTATTTTGTTCTGCTGGTTAGGTCAGATTGTGTTGAAACTGGTTCTTCCATTTGTATAAGGTTTGAGGATTTTTTCTTGCTCTTGTTCAGTTGTTTCTACCAGGTAGTTTCTCCACTATTTAGTTGTATTTCCAGGTAGGTCCTGGATTGAGATTTGTGTGGTTTCCACTTCCTCTTTCACCTTCTTCTGTTTTTATCTGTTGGTGGTTCCTTTGTTGTTGGGTTTCCTCTTCCAGTGTGTATCCTGGTGTTCGCTGCTTCCTCCACCTACATATTTTTGTGATCATTTGGAGGGGGAAGGCAAAAATGGTTTAAGACAGCAAGAGAGCATTCTATGATATTTATAGAGGAACCAAAAATACTATTAAAATAAAAGATGAAAGAATAATGAAAAAAATAATATGAATATGCAATAACTTGCAAGTTCTCTGTAATAGCAACGTGAAATTTGTCTCACTGTCACAGCTGTTGGGATGCACCCTCTTTGGGCCCAACTCTGGTCTTTTCACAGTTCCAGGTTTTTTGTCTCACTTGTGGGTATTTGAAAAAAAAGCAGAAGGAAGGAAGGTGAGATGAAATTGGAACGAAAGGAAGGAGGAAGAAAACAAGAAAGAAGGAAAGAGAGGAAAAAGGAATTCAAAGATAAAAAATAATACAAATTTAAAAATAAAAATCACTTAAAAAACAACAAAGGAAAAAAAAAAAAAACCCAAAAGCCCCTTGTTGGTTTCAAACTGGCCAAGCTGTTTTTTCTGGTCTTACTGGCTGCAGCAGGCTGAGGACAATTGGTATGGATTTTCTTCCTTCCCAATCTGTGCAGCCTGGCACCTCCCACCCCTGGCACCTTGGGTGGGGAACAGGGTTACTGCTGGGTGCTGGGGTGCGGGTGCACGCTCAGCCAGGCTGCCTTGGTCCCACAGGTTTGGGAGTACACCCTTCTTTCCCAGTACTATGGGGGGTGCACAGGGCCTTCTGGTCAACCTCAGAATCACTGCCGGGTTGGGTGGGGAGCTAGCAGGAGCAGCTGATATAGGAGAATTCCCCAGTGTCTCTCTTTTCACTTTTTCTTTTTGATAAATTCCTCCTACTCAATCCTACCACTCAGTGCAATGGTCTGGTCTCAGGCACATCCTGGTTCTCTAGCCAGATCAGTGACTATCAGGGTCAGAGCCAACTCCCAGCTCTCCGCAATCAGTGTCTGCAGACTCTATGGGTGCTCACAGACCCTGTGTGTTTGCCACTTAGCCCTTATCCCCCTCTCTGTGATTTTAAGCAGCCAGGTCTCTCCTGGTGCTGCTCAAACCTTGTTTGGCAGGGAGGAAGCAGCTGACCCGGCTCTCTCCCAAGGACCCTGGGCAGACCCAATGGGTACCAGACCTGGGGCTGAAGCCTCCCTGGTCCCTGCACTGGCCTCTGGGACCTTATTGTCCTAAAGCGGTCTCCTTACTGTCAGGTTTTTCAGTGTCTGCTACAATTTTCGGTCTCTTATTTTCACATATGCTGGGGTACTGTTGGCTGTTTGCTCTGTTCCTCCATAGATCAGTTAGGGTTTTCTACTATGTATAGGAGGAAGTGGAATCCGCTCCTTCCTATTATGCTGCCAACTTCCTCCTCCTGCCCTGGTTCTTATGAATGAACTGAGCTCCCGAATGCATCCAGGACATATAACTGCAAATGTAGATATAGTCTCTAATTCACCCATAATACAACCTCTCTCTCTCACTGGATTTTGTAGGGAACCTCTTTACAAGACACGGAAATGTGGCCCAACACCCATGTGGAAAACCAGTGGGGGGCAAGTCGGCACACAGGACCACACCCATGAAGAAGTTCTCCAGTGGGAAATCAGGCCTGCATTATACCTTGGCTGCTTTGAGACTTGCTCTTGCTAAAACTCTCTCACCCTGACTTCAGGCAGCAAGCCCTTGCTGCATAACTTTAAAGTAACTTCCTGAAGTCTGTGCTAATTCTCCCAAGGACTGAAGTATAACCAGACCTGTTATTCTTATAGTTCCCTTGCATTTGCAACATTTTTCAATGGACAGAATTTACAGTTTTGGGTCCTAGCAGTCCTTGGGTTCCCCCTTGTCTTAATCCTTATTTGTGCTTTATGATATATATGGAGGTTATTTTCTTAAGGTTACATTCGAAGACAACAAATAGTAGGTTTTACAGGCTTAACAACTACAATTGATTTAAAAAGCAAAAAAGGGAGAGATGTTGGGAACTGCCCTGCCTGGTTTCAGAAGCTGTAATACCCCCTTGTCTAAGGCTGAGTGAGCCACCTTTGGACCATAAGCCACTAAGGAGACAAAGCTTATCTCCCTGGCAAGAGCACTGCTTCTGCTCCTTTTACTTCATCTGTAACTGGCCCCCAATGCTTGATCAGTTAGCCAATGTCAGATAAGATTCCCCAAGGGGGTGACCTAAGACAGCCACAATCATGGGGAGCCCCCAGAGAAGGACTTGGGGGCTATAGAAAAAGGAGGTGATGGGCCCTCACCCCTTGGCTTTGACATAGCCTTAGTCCTCATTCTGTCTGCGAGAAGTCTCCTAATCTCTTGGCTGCCTGACTTAAGCCTGAAACAATGACAGAGGGTAGTGCAGCCCTGTGCTGGAAAAGGTGTGTTCCCCAGGTGATCAGGCCTAGGAAAGAATGCATAAAATCCTGTGAAACCTGCTTTGCTAAGAATGCTCTCAATTAAATGATAAGGGTCTGAGCAGGAGATGAGTTTGTTTCCCAAAGTTTTGTAGCCCTTTAGCTAACAGACCCTGACTCAGAATAGTCCCTTGAAGTTCTTTGTATGCTATCTATTGTTTGATCCTTACTGCCTGACAATTATTAATGAACTTTACCTGTATTCCTTTGCAAATTGAAACCCAATAATAACCTGTTAAGGCAGGGGTCTGTGTGCTCTCCCCTTGAGAGAGTAGCTGGGCCACCCCTTTTCCTCTACAGGACTTGGTAGTCCATGTGAATTTGCCTCATATCACATCCACAATGGTGTGGACACTGCAGGCCGGAGTCTGCTTCAGGACTTCTGTTTGAGTCTTGTTTTTTCTCTCTATTTCCCACACTGGACTATTCTTCAGATCTGAACCTAGAGCAATAGAGCAGAGGTTGATTCCTAGAGTTGATTTCTAATGGCATAGTGACTGTTGGTGCTATTCATGCTACATTACAAAGAATGTTTCAAACTAAAATTCTGGTATATCTTTTTTTCCCCTTTGGGTAGATGTTTCATAAGGAATATACCAAATTGCATCAAAATGACCCCTCCCAACTCCCTGCCAACTGGGAAAATGTGCCATTAAAAAATCTTGATGCAACTTTAGAATATTTTATGTGCATTATTTACCAATCAAATTTTTAAAAAGTTTACCTAATATTTTTTTTAATTTATTATTTATTTATCTTTTAGAGGGGAAGGGTAGGAGAGAAGGAGAGGGAGAGAAATATCAATGTACGGTTGCCTGTCGTGTGTCCGCTGCCGGGAACTGGCCTGCAACCCAGGCATGTGCCCTGACTGGGAATCGAACCGCGATCGTCTGGTTCGCAGGCCCGCGCTCAATCCACTGAGCTACACCAGCCAGGCAAAAGTTTACCTAATATTTTAAGGTATAGTTATACACACTCTGATGGACAGATATGTGTAATCTAAAAGTCTCTTTCCATACGTTAAAAGAATGATTGACTCTATTCTCATGCACATGTCATGCGCGTAGTGTCACCTGTTCTGCCACAGTGTAGCTCCAACATGTGGACTTTTTCCACTTTGTATTACTTACCAAGAATATTGTAGAGGCTTTAGTTTTGTAATCTGTTCCTCACATGAATCATCGATTATTTGTGAAATTAAGATGAATAGAGGATTAAGAATTAAACCAGAGACAAAGGTTGGCTTTACATATAGCCTGCCTAAGTGTCTACTTAAATGATATGATCTGAATTGCGTTTGCAGATCAGCATATCCTGAAATATGCCCCAATAAATCCAAATTGATATCTGAAATGTGTCAGTGGAGCAGAAATCCACTTCTTGTTTTCCCCTATACATTTTAGTAAACTGAGCATAACGATTATGTAATTTAGATGATAGAAGGGTAACAGATAAGTTTACAATTTCTATCATATCTGAGTCTTCCAGCTGAGTCTTCCCCTTAAGTGTTTTGTTTGTTTGTTTGTTTGTTTGTTTTTATGGAGGTAGTTTGGTGGTGCTTCAATGTTTTCTGAAGATGTCCACAAAGTGTGCTGTCCTAAGGCCTCTGTGAAGTCCAGACCAAAATCAGCCACAAACTATGCCATATCCAGGGCCACCTGGCATGAGATACAAAGTCATCTGCAGATGACTGCTACTTATGATGAGCTTGGAGGTTACCAGGAGATCCAAGCTAGGAACCAAGGTCAGCTGCCATTAGTGCTACGATATGGGCACTCAGTGAGAAGTACAGGGTGCACAAAGACCAGATGATGCTTGTTTGAGAGGTTTTAGGAAAATCTGAAAATGAGTCAAAACAGGCTGTTTATATGGAAAAGCCACTGGGTAGATCCTGAAGTTGGGTATGAATGGGTCTCAGGGAGTCACCAGAGTGGGGCAAACAGTGCTAACCAGTTTGATGGAGACTCAGATATGGGACCACCTGCCAGCTCAGTGGGGAGACAGCTCAGAAAACTGGCCTTGGTCAGCATTTCTGTCTGGGATAAAGCTGTCCCTTCATCTCTTGTCCTGATGCCAGACAAGTCCACTCTTTCTGTGTTATAGTTGGTGACTTTGCTCTGCTACCCTGCTCTGGAGCAGTTTTGCTCTGCTAAACTGCTACCCTGCTCTGGAGCTCAGAGTTAGTGAGTTTAAGTCCATTTAAGGACCTATTAAGATAACTGGGACTCCAAGAGTGCTCTCTTTCACTCAGCTACAATACCTCTTTAATTTTACAGTCAGAAGTTAAGGGTACCTCTCTTTCTGTCACTGGAACCCTGGGTTAGGGGGCTTGGTGCGAGTCTGGGAACTGTTGCTCCTCAGGGGGTCCTCTGAAGCCAAGATACCCCTTCTGATTTGTACTGCCACACATTGGTATGAAACAGCTAATTCTCCTTCTCCAGCCCTTCTACCAGTCTAGATATGTCTCGTGTTTGTCCTTAGTGGTAGGATATCTTTATAGCTAGATTTCTGGATGTTTGAATGATGGTAGTTCTATGGTATAGTTTTGATTTTAATGTGGTTGTGGGAGGATTTGTGTATCGAATTTATGTATGCCACCATCTAGACCAAAAAGATTCAGACTTTTTTTGGCATTCTTAATCTAGTCCTATAACTACATCTCTCTGTGTATATGCCATGTGTGTATGTGTATATTATATATATATGTATATATATATGAATATACATTATATGTATATATATGAATAGATACACATGTGTGATATATGTGATTCAATAATTTTTATTTTGTTATAATATACATTGAACGTATATTACTCAATGAAAGATTAATTATTTTTATAAAAAACAATTTTTTAACCTTGCTGGTTTGTAATTTTTTTCACTCTAGACATGATTTATTGTCTAACATAGAAGCAGTAAATACTTATTGAGTAAACCATAAGAATTATTTTTATAAATAATATATGTTTGTTGAATCATTTGCTTTAAATACTTTATCCTTTACCACATCAGAGAGAGAAAATTCTGTGGTTTTACCACTTAGTTATAGGTAGTTTTAAAATTATGACTCTAGGTTTCCACAGGAGCTATGCTGTCCTTAAACTTTTTACAAAAAGTGGAAATGTAGAAGTATTTCCATTTTTACAAAATGGAAATGTAGAAGTATTCTAGGCATTTAGTGGATGAAGACAGAGATACTGGTATACTGTTAGCCATGATACTGCCATGTATACCAAATAATTATCTTTCATTTTCCACAACTCTCATATATCTTGATGTCTAATGATACAAATAGAAAACCTCTTTGTTACCATCTGAGCATAGAAATCAACTTTATTTATATACAAACAGAAATGTTTTTTGCATGTTTTATTATGACCTTAATTCCAAAATCCAAATATCTTGTGAATTGGGGAAAGATTGTTTTTCATTTTGTTCGGAACTTTATCGTGGTGATCCATCATTTATGCAAATAAACCCACTGGAGCTAATGCTGTTATGGCACTGGTTCACAAATATTAGAATACAGTTTGTTCTCACATGGTTAGGCCATCTGCAAGTGTAAGTATTTGACTAGTTCGTTAAGTATTTCATTTTGGTAGTACTTAAGCATATTAAAATGCATATTTATTATTAAGTATTTTCATTTAGTTATTTTTATTGCTAAGGTATAATACTTATTTCAAAAAATTATGTGTATCAATAGGTTATATTCACCTTAAATTTACTTTAAGAAAGTGCTGTGAATTGGAATTGTGTCCCCATAAAAGATATATTGAAGTTTTACTCTCAGGCACTTGTGAAGAGTCTTTGCAGATATAATCAAGTTAAGAATGGGACATATTGCATTAAGATGTGCTCTGAATCCAATGACTGATGTCTTAATAAGAGAAAGCAAAAAGGAATTCACATACAAAGAGATGTGTAGCTACATAGAAAGGAAGATCATGTGAAGACAGACAGAAATTATAACTATGTTGTCACACACCAAGTAAAACCAAAGATTGCCAGCAACCTCCAAAAAAAAAAAAAAAGACAGGAACTAATTATTCCTTGGACACTAGAGAGAACATAAATCTGCTGATACCTGATTCCAGACATTTAACCTCCAAAACTGTAAGAAAAGAAAATTATCTTGTTTTGAGCTCCCCAAGTGTGTAGTACTTTATTAGGGCAGTTCTAAGACACTGACACAGAAAGTAAGCAGGTATTACAAAATGTGTTTGAAGGAAAGGAGGAAGACTGGGTTGCTGGCAATTAAAAGCAGTACCATATTACTAGATTTTACAAACTGTTTGTTCTATGGTTTTTCATGATTGATCTTTCAATATTCTTGGAATCTTTCATTTCCAACAATCCTTTCACAATACCCCTAATTACAATTTAATACTATTTGAACACACATAGCATCTTTATTTGTGCTTATAATTCTTCTGAACTGATAATTTCTTTATTTCTTCCCCATTAAACAATAACTGTTTTGCACAACACATCTCAAAGGCAAACTCCTCCTTCTGTATCCCACCAACCAGATATGTTACTAGTGTGCTACTTTGTTTTTACTTTTTCATAACAAGTAAACAAGTACATCTTGTCTTGTATTAGGATTGTCAGTATACAAATATATTCTTCCATAATATATTGAAAACAAAAATTATGTTTTATTGATCTTTACATCCTCAATGATACTGAACATCATGCTTTAAAGACAGTTTGTAATCAATTAAATAAATAAATACATAGATAAATATGTTGTGATACAGTGAAAATGTTTTTAAAAGAAGAGCTCTGAGAAATTAACTCATTTTCTGGGAGAACAAAAAAATTGTAAGAATTTAAAGTATAAAGTATAACAATAGCCATTTAAGAATAACAAAAAAAGGAATTTGTTTAAAAATGAGAAACTAAAAAATAGATGTATATGACTAGAGCAAAAGCATATTCTGTCTGAAGCAGGCAAGGCAAAAAGTAAAATTTTACATTTTCTATTAGTGCCTATCATGTCTAGGAGTGGCCCAGGGTATGGAAGTGACATTCAGAAAGTCATTAGATGATAGAAATGGGACACCTAAAAATTTTTAACAAATTATATAATCCACACCCCAAAAAAGGCATTTGTTTATCTCTTTTCTTCTTTTATTTACTTAGCATATGAAGAGGACTACATTGCTTCAGAATTAGGCTATTTCAATAAGCAAGGCAATTTTTACAGATATCAGCTGCAACACATATTTGGTAAGTCTTAATAACATCCTCTTATACCTACACAATAAATTACTAGCAGAAAAACTTCTTTAGCTGTGAAGCTGTGACATTTTCACTAATTTGCTCTATCATCAACTTTTAGATAGGCATGTATTTTAATTTTGAAAAGGAAAGCTTTTGCAAGCATAGCAAACATAATGACATTTGATTGAATTGAGTAACTTAAAAACCAGGACTTCTTAAATTATTTTCTAAAGTCATATATCTCTTTCAAAAGCAGTATTAAGCAGATCTATAATTGGAACTAGCACTCTTCCCTCAAGATGGCTAATACGTTATTTCTGTATAATGATTTTCTATAATTCACTCTCATTCCTGTGCAATTAGTAACTTAAAATTTTAAGTTAGACCTTAAGTTCCTCCCACTTAAGTTTCCTCAATACACTATTCATAGCCTATAAGCAGGTGAACATGGAACTTGATTGTCAAACCTGAATAAATGATTATGAAACTATTTTTAAATTACTCATTTTTACAATGTTATTTGTGTTTTGAAAGATTCTCGGAATGTCTTGGGACCTAAGATATAAATATAAATAAAGTTAAAAACTGGAATCACTATAATTTCAAGCAGCGTAGAAATTAACTGGAGTGACATCCCTACAAAAGCTTCTCAGTAGTTCATGCTCCTTGGGGCATGTCATAAGCCACTCCACTACCCACCTATTTGATTTGACCTCTATCTCAAGTGTCTTTTTCATTTTGTTGGAGCTAATATTTCTTCTTGCAGTGTTTAAGTGAGTAGAAGAATAGTTGAAAGCTAATAGTAACTGATATTATATAGCTAATTTTATATAGCATTACAGAAACAGAAACTTTTATAATTTCATATAAAATAAATAATTTAAACCAGCAGTAAGCTGGAGGTGATTTTGGCTTCCAGGGGACATTTGGCAGTGTCTGGAGACAATTTTTATTTGTCATTAAAGGGCTTGTGCTCCTGGCACCTAATGGGCAGGAGATAGAGCCACACTGCTAAACATCCCACAGTGCACAGAAGAGACCCCTGTAAGAAAGAAGTATCTGGTCTAAATGTCCATAGTGCCAATATTAAGAAACTATTATTTATTCTTTTTACAATACCTACAAAATAGATAGCTATTGCCAATAGTTTAGTAATTTAAAATGAGGTGAATACAACGTTTTTAGTTTGCCAAGGTCACACAGAAAATACATAGTTGAGCTAAAAATTACACCAAGGCAAACTCAAGCAGTTTGGCACAAAGAACATAATCATAATAACCTCTATAAATTCTCACTGATGTTATGATAAGCTACTTAAGAAATGGCTCCCAATGTCACCTTCTGGTACTCACATCATTGTATAATACCTTCCACTTGTATGTGAAATGGACCTAGTGATTAGTTTTTTAACAATAAGATGCAGCTAAAATACTGGGAGATCATTTCTAGTATTAAGTTATAAAAATCTGTGACTTCTCACTGTGGTTTTGATTTTCTTTCCACGATGATTAGTGATGTTGAGTAGCTTTTTACCTCTTCTTTGAAGATGTGTCTACTTAAGTTCTTAGTCCATTTTTAAATTAGATTTTTCACTATTGATTGTTGAGAATGCCTTACATATTTTAGTGATTAACTTCTTATTTTACATATTATTGTGCAAATATTGTCACTGTCTGTAGTTTCCCTTTTCTCTCTGTCACTTGTCTCCTTTGGTGTGCAGGGCTTTTTAGATTTATGTGGTCCCATTTGTTCATGTTTGTTGCTGTTACCAGTACTTTTTATATCATAGCATGAAATTATTGCTGAGATCAATTTCATGTAGATTGTGCTTTATGTTTTCTTATAGTAGTTTTATAGTTTCAGGTCTTATATGTTAGTGTGTTTCATATTTTGAGGTAATTTTTATATGAGCTTTAAGGTAGGGGTTGAATTTCCTTCTGTTGTTTGTGTATTTCCACTTACCAAGCACCATTTCTTAAAGAGTCTATCATTTCCCTGTTGTGAATTCTAGACCTCAAATGCACAGATTTAATTCTGGACTTTTTATTCTTTTCCATTGTTCTATATGTCTGTCTTTATGCCAATACCATGATGTTTTTTTTTTTTATTTTGATTACTAAAAATTTGTAATATATTTGGAAATTAAGAAGTGCAATATCTCTATCTTTGTCTTTCACAGGATTAATATGGCTACTTGGGGCCTTTTCTGATTCCATATGAATTATAGAATTATTTTCTCTACTATAAAAATTTTCATTGGCATTTCTCCAAAAAGGACATAGAAAGGAAAGAGCCCAGAGATATATGAAAAGATGCTCAGCATCACTAGCCATCAGAGAGATACAAATTAAAACCACAATGACATATCACTTCACACGGGTCACAATGGCCATCATAAAAAAATCAACAAACAACAAGTGCTGACGAGGTTGTGGAGAAAAGGATACTCTGGTGAAGCCACTGTGGAAAAGAGTATGGAATTTCCTCAGAAAACTAAAAATGGAACTGCCTTTTGACCCAGCAATTTCACTGCTCACATTATACCCTAAGAATTCTGAAATACCAATTCTAAAGAACCTATAGACCCCTATGTTCATAGCAGCACAATTTACAATAGCCAAGTGCAGGAAGCAACCTAAGTGACCATCAGTAAACGAATGGATCAAAAAACTCTGGTACATTTACACAATGGAATACTATGCAGCAAAAAGAAAGAAGCTTCTACCCTTTTTGACAACATGGGTGGACCTGGAGAGCATTATGCTAAGTGAAACAAGCCAGGTAGAGAAAAACAAATACCATATGATCTCACCTCTAAGTGGAACCTAATCAACAAAACAAGCAAGCAAAATATAACCAGAGACATTGAAATTAAGAACAAACTGAGAGTAACCAGAGGGGAGGTGGGAAGGGATAATGGAGAGAAAAGGGGAAAGGGTTTGCAAGAACATCTACAAAGGACACATGGACAAAACCAAAGGCAGGTAGGATCAAGGGTGGGAAGTGGGGATGGCTGGGATGTGGGGAAGTGGGAGGGAAATGGAGACAACTGTACTTGAACAATAATAAAAATGTGAAAATAAATAAATTAATTAAATCTTTTAAAAATTGTCATTGAGATTTTGATAGGGATCACTATGGGTAGTATGAACACTTAAAAATATTGTTTTCCATTCCATGTACATGGGATACCTTTTCATTTGTTTGTGTCTTCTTTAATTGCTTTCATCAATGTTTCATTGTTTTTAGTACATAAATCTTTTGTCTTCTTCATTAAATTTATTAATACCTATTAATGTGATGATAACACTACATGGAGAAATTGAAACCCTCACACACTGTTTGTAGCAATGCAAAATGATACAACCAAAATGGAAAACACTACGAATGTTCCTCAAACAATTTAAAATAGAACTCCCATATAATCCTGCAAATACTCTTCTGGGTAATTATCCAAAAGAATTGAAACCAGAATCTCAAAATGATATTAATACTCCCATTGCAGCACTATTTTCAAAAGCCAAATTATGAAAACAACACAAATGTCCAGCAATAGATGAATAGGAAAAGAAAAAGTGGTATATAGACTTCTGGCAAAGATGGAGGCGTAGGTGGACACACTGTGACTCCTCTCACAACCAAAAGTAAGGACAACAAATATTTAGAAATGAGAAGACAACAAGACCTGATAGAAAAGTGAACTGTATGGAAGTCCAATAACCATTCATCCAGACCGGTAAGAAGGGCGGAGTCGCGGCAGGAAAAAGTGGAGGTGCGGACCATGACACACAGGCAGCAGTGGCTGGCAGTTCTCAGGCATGCAGGTGGCAGCTAGTGGACCCCAGGTGCACAGGTGGTGGCTAGCAGACCCCAGGCACAGAATGGCAACTGTGCAGACCCAGTGAGGCCCTGCAAAGCAGCTGGCTGACCAGGTGGTCCCACATTCGCACGCAGATAATCCAAGCGAAGGGAAAGCGGCAGAAGGGACTGGAATCTGAGAGAGCAGAGCAAGTGCCATTGTTCCCTCTCGGACCCCACCCCCACATTCACAGTCACAACTCAGTGACTGGGCTGCCCCACACTAGGGAAGACCTAAGGTGCCACCCCTCACTATGTAACAGCTGCAACCAGATCAAAATTCAAAACAAAACAACAACAACAACAACAACAACAAACCACCAAGAATGGCTCAAACTGTAGAACAAATGAAATCCCCAGATCCAATTCCTCTAAGTGATGAAGAGATAGCCAACCTATCAGATGCACAGTTCAAAGCCCTGGTGATCAGGATGTTCACAGAATTGGTTGATTTTGCTCACAAATTAGATGAAAAAATGCAGCCTACAATACATGAAATGAAAGAAAACACATGGGGAACCAATAGATATGGGAGGAAAACTGGGACTCAAATCAATGGAGTGGACCAGAAGGTAGAAACTAACAACCAAACAGTAAACAAGGAAGAAACAAGAATTCAAAAAAATGAGGAGAGGCTTAGGAACCTCCGGGACATCTTTAAACGTCCCAACATCCAAATTATAGGGGTACCAGAAGGGGAAAAGGAAAAGCAACAAGTGGAAAACTTATTTGAACAAATAATAAAGGAGAACTTTCCCAATCTGGCAAAGGAAATAGACTACCAGGAAGTCCAGGAAGCTCAGAGAAGTTGGATCCAAAGAGGAAAACGCCAAGGCACATCATAATTACATTAGCCAAGATTCAAATGAAGGAGAAAATTCTAGAAGCAGCAAAGGATAAGGGGACAGTTACCTCCAAAGGAGTTCCCATCAGACTGTCAGCTGATTTCTCAAAAGAGACCTTCTAGGCAAGAAGGGGCTGGAAAGAAGTATTTGAAGTCTTGAAAGGCAGGGACCTACATCCAAAATTGCTCTATCCAGCAAAGCCGTCATTTAGAATGGAAGGGAAGATAAAGTGCTTCTCAGATAAGGTCAAGTTAAAGGAGTTCATCATCACCAAGCCCTTATTATATGGAATGTTAAAGTGACTTATCTAAGAAAAAGAAGATAAAAATAGGACAGTGAAAAGACAGCAAACTCACAGCTATTAACAACCATACCTAAAACAAAAGCAAACAACTAGAACAGGAAGAGAACCACAGAAATGGAGATCATATGGAAGGTTAGCTGCAGGGGAGTAGGAGGAGGAGAGAGGGGTAAGAGGTACAGAGAATAAGTAGCATAGACGGTGGGTAGAAAATAGACAGGGGGAGGGCAAGAATAGTGTGGGAAATGTAGAAGCTAAAGAGCTTACGACACATGGACATGAACTAAAGGGAGGAATGTGGGTGGGAGAGGGTGTGCAGGGTGGAGGGGAATGATGGGGGAGAAATGGGACAACTGTAATAGCATAATCAATAAAATATTTAAAAAAATAAAATGTGCTATATACATACAATGAAATACTATTCGGACTTATAAAAAAGAAGAAAACTGCAATATGGAGCAGCACAGATGATACTTGAAGACGTTAAGCTAAATGAAATAAATTAATTATAGAAAGACAAATACTGTAAAATTCCACTTATATAAGGTACATAAAATAGTCTAACTCATTAAAGCAAAAAAATGGAATGGTGATTACCAGAAACTGGGTAACAGGAAATGAAGGCTTACTAACAAAATAATGAAGTTTCTGTTAAGCAAGTATTAAAGATTTATTGTACAACATTGCACCTATAGTTCACTATGACATACTATACACTCAAAAATATGTTAACAGGTCCATCTATGCTTTAGAAGGGAACACTTCTTTTTTTACGGCCCAGTAGTATCCAATTATGCAAATGCCCCATGCTTGTTTTATCCACTCATCTACTGATAGACACTTGGGCTGTTTCCAAATCTTGGCAATTATAAATAATGCTTCAGTGAACACAGGGGTGCTTATATTTTTTCAAATTCTTGTTTTGGATTTCTGCGACTAAATTATCAGAAGTGGAATTGCTGAGTTATAAGGCTGTTCCATTTTTAATTTTTTAAGTTTTGTCCATATTGCTTTCCACAGTGGCTGCACAACCTGCTTTCCCACCAATAGTTCAAAACCGTTCCCATTTCTCTACATCTTCTTCAGTACTTTCTGTTTGTTGATTTATTGATGGTAGCCATTCTGGCAGGTGTGAGGTGATATCACATTGTTGCTTTACTTTACATTTCTCTGATTATTAGTGACACTGAGCATCTTTTCATATGTCAATTGACCATACATATGTCCTCTTCGGAGAGATGTCCATTCAGGTCTTTTGTCAATTTTTTTTCTCTACATGTTTTTTATTTTTTAATATATTTTATTGATAATGCTATTACAGTTGTCCCATTTCTCCCCCATCGTTCCCCTCAACCCTGCACACCCCCTCCTACCCACATTCACCCCTTTAGTTCATGTCCATGTGTCATAAGTTCTTTAGCTTCTACATTTCCCACACTATTCTTGTCCTCCCCCTATTTTCTACCCATTGTCTATGATACTTATTCTCTGTACCTTTTCTCCCTTTCTCCTCCTCCCACTCCCCTGTTGCTAACCCTCCATGTGATATCCATTTCTGTGGTTCTCTTCCTGTGCTATTTTGCCATTGAGTTTTGTAACTTCTTTATAAATTTTAGATATTAACTCCATATCAGGTGTATCAGTGGATATGTTCTCCCATTCCATGGGTTGTCATTTTATTTTGTTGATGGTTTCCTTTGATGTGCAAATACTTTTTAGTTTGATGTAGTCCTACTTGATTAATTTTCTTTTTGTGTCCTTTGCCTGAGAAAATATATCAGATAAAATAGTACTATGAGCCATATACTGCCTATGTTTTCTTCTAGGAATTTTATGGTTTCAGGTCTAACATTTTAGTTTTTAATCCATTTTTTAATTTATTATTGTGAGTGGCATATGTAGGTGGTCTAGGTTCTTTTTTCTGCACAACACTAATAAGCCAGTCAGAGAAAGAAAAATACCATATGATTTCACTCATATGTAAAATCCAATGAACAAACTACACTAACAAGCAAAATAGAGACAGACTTGCCTTAGAGAGCAGGATGACTGCTTTGGCGAGGAGCAGTTAGGGGGTGGAGGGATCAAGCAAAAAGGATAAAAGACTCATGGACATGGACAGCAGTGTGGTGATGGTGATGCAGGGACAAGTGGAGGGGAGCATAAGAGGGATAAATGAGAATGGAAAAAATCAAATAAATTAAGAAAAAATGTTTAAAATATTTTTAATAGGGTAGGTCTCAGGATAAGTGTTCTTACCGCAATAAAATAAAATAACCAAAAATAAAATAACCTAAAATAAAATAAAATAAATAAAATAAAATAAAATAAAAGTATAGTAAAAAATAAAATAAAATAATAAAAGTTAAACTGCCTGCCCTACAGAAAGCCCCATGTGTTAAAGATCTAAAACTGACCTCTGGCCAACAGCCCTTGAAGAAGTGAATCTTGCCATCAGTCAGGTAGTGAGTTGGGAAGCTGATCCATTCCTGACTTCCTAAAAAAACTATAATCTTAGCTGATACCTTGATGACATCTTGTGAAAGATGCAATCAGAGGACATAGCTAAGCCATACACTGATTCCTTAATGATAGAAACTATTGGATAAATGGTGTAAACTAAGATACAAAATTTGGGGTAATTTGTTATGCAGCTATAGTTAACTAAAACAGATACATAATTTGAAGTTTATTTTAAATGTATCTTTGAAACTGTTCCCTTGATTTTTACATCTTTCTTGGAGAAAGAAAGTTTAAGATGTGTCTATAAACACTTTTTAACTGACTTCAGCAATATGATTGACGTAAGTAAATTAATAGAGGAAAATAATGTAGCAGGGTTTTATTATTTATCATTGGTAATATAAATGTGACTGCTACAACATTAATACATACACAAGTCATTATTTAAATGTAATATGTCAATCACAATGATTGATTGTAGGTCAATAAATGTTTTATTGGTATTTTGTTCCTGTCGCAGTGCTGTTGTAAGTTAAATAATGACTAATACATATTAGAGTTGCTCAATACCCAAATATGTGACCTGGTTTTATAGCCTAAAGAACAGAACATTTGTTAAAGAAAATTGTCAAAAGATGGTAAGTAACTTAACCACTCTTTTTTAAAACTTACACATATTGTAACTGAATATTTTTTAGTACTTTGATTATCAACTTTATTAAGCAGGTAGGGTTTGTTTCTTTTTTAAGTCAATAATTTGCACTAACTTCTATTCTGAGATCATCTGAAATAGCTACTTAAGCCAAGCATGACTTAATCAGGCTTCGATCATTATTCTTTTTTCTTTCCTTTTTTGTTTTTACTCCCATCCTATCCAACCACCCCAGGCCTGGCCACCTCCTTCACATTTCCACCCCCTCCTAATTTTTGCCCATGTGTCCTTTATACTTGTTGATCTAAACCCTTCCCTTTTCCCCCTGAAATTCCCTCCCCTCTCTCCTCTGGTGACTGTCAGCCTGTTCTTAATTTCAGTGTCTTTGGTTATATTTTGCTTTTTTGTTTGTTTTATTGATAAGGTTCCTGTTAAAGGAGAGATCATATGGTATTTGTCTTTCACCACCTGGCTTGTTTCGCTTAGCATAATGCTCTAGAGTCCCATCCATGCTGTCTTGAAGGGTAGGAGCTCCTTCTTTCTTTCTGCTTCATAGAATTCCATTGTGTAAATGTACCAAAGATTTTTGATCCATTCATTTACCGATGGGCACCCAGGTTGCTTCCAACACTTGGCTATTGTAAATGTGCTGCTATGAACATTGGGGTGCATAGGTTCTTCTGGACTGGTGTTTCAGGGTTCTTAGGATATAATCCTAGCAGTAGATTTACTGGCTCAAAAGGTACATCCATTCTTAGTTTTCTTAGAAAATTCCATACTGCTTTCCATAGCGGTTGTAGCAGTCTGCAATCCCACCGACAGTGCACTAGGGTCCCCTTTTCTCCAAAATCTCTCCAACACTTGGTGTTCGTTGCTTTGTTTATGATGGTCATTCTGACCAGTGAAAAATGGTATCTCATTGTGGTTTTAATTTGCATCTCTATGATAGCTAGCAATACTGACCATCTTTTCATGTGTCTCTGGATCCTCTGTATGTCCTCCTTGGAGAAGTGCCTGTTCAAGTTCCTTGCCCATTTTTTAATTGGGTTGCTTTTCTTCTTAGACTGGAGTCATGTAAGTTCTTTATATATTTTGGAGATTAAAACTGTCTGACGTATCATTGGAAAATATGTTTTGCCATATAGTTGGTTCTCTTTTAATTTTAATACTGTTTCTTTAGCCATACAGAAGCTTTTTACTTTGATGAGATCCCATTTGTTTATTCTTTCCTTTATGTCCCTTGCTTTAGGGGACATATCAGTAAAAATATTGCTGGGTGAAATATCCGAGATTGTCCTGCCTATGATCTCCTCTAGGACTTTAATGATGTCACGGCTTATACTTATATCTTTTATCCACCTTGAATTTATTTTAGTCTATGGTGTAGGTTGATGCTCAAGTTTCATTTTTGTTTTGCATATAGCTGTCCAGTTCTCCCAACACCACTTGCTGAAGAGGCTATTTTTACTGCATTTTATGTTGCTGCCCATTTTGTTGAATATTAATTGACCATAGAGACTTAGGTTTATTTCTAGGCTCTCTGTTCTATTCCGCTGGTCCATGTGCCTGTTTTTATACCAGTACCAGGCTGTTTTGATTACAGTGGCCTTGCAGTACAGTTTGGTATCAGGTATTGTGATCACCCCTACTTTGATCTTCTTTCTCAAAATTGCTGTAGCTATTCTAGGTCATTTATGGTTCCATATAAATTTCTGAAGTGTTTGTTCTATGTCTGTGAAATATACCATTGGTAATTTAATAGGTATTGCATTGAATTTGCAAATTGCTTTAGGCAGCATGGACATTTTGATGATATTAATTCTTCCTATCCATGAACATGGTATATGCTTCCATTTGTTTGTGTCTTTCTTGATTTCTTTCTTCAGTGTTGTGTAGTTTTTGGCATACAGGTCTTCTACCTCCTTGGTTAGGTTTACTCCTAGGTATTTTATTTTTCTTTTTGCTATATAAAATTGAATTTTTTTCTTGATTTCTGCTTCTGCTGTTTCACTGTTGGTATACAAAAATGCCTTTGATTTCTGGATATTGACTTTGTATCTGGCTGTTTGGCCAAATTCATTAATTAGGTTGAGCAGCTTTTTGGCTGAGTCTATAGGATTTTCTATGTACATTATCATATCATCTGCAAACAATGATAGTTTTGTTTCCTCCTTTCCGTGTTGGATGCCTTTTATTTCCTTTTCTTCTCTAATCACTGTGGCTACAGCTTCCAATACTATATTGAATAGAAGTAGTGAAAGTGGACAATCTTGTCTTGTTCCTGATCTTAATGGAAAAGATTTTAGTTTTTGCCCCTTGAATATGATGTCGGCTGTAGGTCTCTCATATGCAGCCTTTATTATGTTGAGGAATGCTCCCTCTATTCCCACTTTGCTGAGTGTTTTTATCATAAATGGGTGTTGTACTTTATCAAAAGCTTTTTCCGCATCTATTGATATGATCATGTGATTTTTGTCTTTGCTTTTGTTTATGTGATGTGTTACATTTACTGATTTGTGAATATTGAACCATCCTTGTATCCCTGAGATGAATCCCACTTGGTCATGTTGTATAATCTTTTTAACGTACTGTTGGATGCAGTTAGCTAATATTTTGTTGAGGATTTTAGCGTCTATGTTCATCAGAGATATTGCACTGAAGTTTTCTTTCTTTGTTTCATCTTTATCTGATTTTGGGATTAGGATGATGCTGGCTTCATAAAAAGAGTTTGGGAATCTTCCATCATTTTGGATTTTTTGGAATAATCTGTGAAGGATAGGGGTTAGCTCTTTCTCAAATGCTTTGTAGAATTCTCCTGTGAATCCATCTGGCCCAGGTCTTTTGTGTGTGGGGAGTTTTTTGATTACTGCTTCAATTTCATCTGCTGTTATTGGTCTGTTCAGGCCTTCTGCTTCTTCTTCATTGAGTTTTGGAAGATTATATTTTTCTAGAAATATATTGTCCATTTCACCTAGGTTCTCAAAATTCTTGGCATACAATTCTTCATAGTAATTTCTTACAATCCTTTGTATTTCTGTGGTGTCAGTTGTTATCTTTCCTCTTTTATTTCTGATTGTGTTTATTTGGGTCCTCTCTCTTTTTTTCTTGATGAGCCTGCTTAAAGGCTTGTTGATTTTGTTTATCTTTTCAAAGAACCAGCTCCTGGATTCATTGATCCTTAGTATTGTGTTTTTAGTCTCTATGTCATTTAAGTCTGCTCTGATCTTGGTTATTTTCTTCCTTCTACTTGCTCTGGGCAGTCTTTGTTGTTGTTCCTCAACTTATTGTAAGCATAGAGTTAAGTTGTTTGTTTGAAATGTTTCTATCTTTTTTAGGTAGGCCTGTGTTGCTATTCACTTCCCTCTGAGGACTGCCTTCACTGTGTCCCATAAGTTTTGGGTTGTTGGGAGTTCATTTTTGTTTGTTTCCAGAAACTTTTAAATTCCTCCCTAATTTCATTCTTGACCCATTCATTGTTTAATAGCATGCTATTCAATCTTCATGATTTTGAGTTTTTTTTTATTTTCCCCCTTGGGGTTGGTTTCTAGTTTCAGTTCCTTGTGGTCTGAGAAAATGCTTGGTATGATTTCAATTTTCTTGAATTTGTTGAGGGTTCTTTTGTGTCCTATCATGTGGTCCCCCTTTGAAAATGTTCCATGTGCATTTGAAAAGAATATGTATTTAGTTTTTGGAGGGTGAAGGACTCTCTATATATATCAGTTAAGTCCATTCCATCTAGATTGTTGTTCAATGCCACCATATCTTTGTTAATATTTTGTTTGGAAGATCTGTTCATTTTTGACAGTGGAGTGTTAAAATTGTGGACTATAATTGTGTTGCTGTCAATATCTTTCTTGTAGTTATCTTAGATTTGCTGTGTGTATTTTGGTGCTCTTACATTGGGTGCATATATATTTACAATGTTTATGTCTTCTTGGTGGATTCTTCCCTTGAGTATTATGAAGTGACCTTCTGGGTCTCTCTTTATGGCTCTTCTTTTAAAATCTATTTTGTCTGATACGAGTATTGCCATCCTGGCTTTTCTTTCCTTTCCATTTGCTTGGAGTATTTGTTTCCAGCACTTTGCTTTGAGTCTGTGTAGGTCTTTTGTCCTGATGCAGGTCTCTTGTAGGCAGTATATGTGTGGGCCATGCTTTCTTATCCATTCAGCTATTCTATGGCCTTTGACTGGAGCATTTAATCCATTTACATTTAAGGTTATTATTGATAGGTACTGATTCATTGCCATTTTTGCACCTGTCTTCCTCTCTCTGTCTCTCTCTGTTTTCCTTCCTTTCCATAAAGCAGTCCCTTTAGCATCTCTTGCAGAAATGGTTTGGTAGAGGTGTATTCTTTTAGACTTCTTTTGTCTGGGGAGCTCCTTATTTGGCCTTCTATCTTGTTTGAAAACCTTGCTGGGTAAAGTAGTCTTGGTTGCAGGCCTTTGGTTCTCATTACTTGAAATATTTCTTGCCATGCTCTTCTAGCCTGGAACGTTTCCATTAAGAAGTCAGCTGCTATCCTTATTGGAGCTCCCTTGTATGTTATTTCCTTTTTCTCCCCTGCTGCCTTTAAGATTCTGTCTTTGTCTTGGAATCTGACATTTTAATGATTGTGTGTCTTGAAGTGGGCCTCTTTGGTTTCCTCTTGATTGGGGCTCTCTGTGTTTTCTAGATTTGTGTGACTTTTTCCTCTCATCAACTTAGGGAAGTTTTCCATCATTACTTTTTCAAACAGGTTTTCTATCCCTTGCTCTTCTTCTTCTCCTTCTGGTATCCATATTATACGAATGCTATTACATTTCTTATTGTCTTGCAATTCTCTTAATCCTTCTTCATTCTTTCTGAGCCTCTGTTCCTTTTCTTGCTCTTTCTGGGTATTTTTTTCTACTTTGTCCTCCAACTTGCTAATCCAATCTTCTGCTTCATTGATCCTGCTTTTGATTCCTTCTACTGTGTTCTTCAGTTCAGAAATTGTATTCTTCATTTCCTCTTGGCCCTTGTTGATAGTTTCTATTTTCTTTTTCATGTTGATATAGTTCGCAATGAATTCATTGTAGCTTCCTTGTAGTTTCTGGTGGTTCATTGAGAGCTCATGTAGCTTCCTGACAACCATTGCTTTGAACTCAATATCTGATAGTTGCGTTGTCTCTGTTTCACTTAGCATTCTTTGTGGGCCTTCCTCCTTTCCTTTCATTTGTGGATTGTTTCTTTGTCCTCCCATTGTTTGTGAGTCTCTTCTTGTTAGTCTCAGCTTCTTAAATTGATTTGTTCTGGCTCCCTGGTTTTATGGTGTGAACTTCTGTGGTAGAATACCTGTGAGATTCAGTGGTGCAGTCTCCTTTGGGTATCCTGGTGTTCTCAGCTTCCACTTTCTCAGTTGTGGGGATGCCTCCTGTTTGGGTCCAACTCTGGTTTTTTCACAGTTCCAGGTTTTGTTTTGTTCTGTTTTGTTTTTCTTTTGGTCTCAGTCATGGGTATTTGAAAAGAGAAAAGTAAAAAAAAAAAAAAATGAATAAAAAAGTGTAAGGAAGAAGAGACAAAATTGGAAAGAAAGAAGAAGTAATAATACAAGAAAGAAGTAAAAAGCAAAAGGAATTGAGGGATAAAAAAGATAAAAATTAAAAAATAATTATAAATTATAATTAAAACAAGCAAAGAAAAAAAAAAACCCTCTTGCTGGTTTCAAACTTGTCAAGCAGGTTTTTCTGGTCTTGCTGCCTGCAACCTCTGGAGGGGTGATGGTATCACTTTTCTCCCTGTTGAGCACTCAGTCAACTTTGGGCTACTCTCTCCAGCAATAGCCCAGCCACTCTCCATGCGGGACCTTGGGTCATGGGCTCTTGGTCTGATGCAGAGCGCTGCTTTCTCTGAGTTTATGGGTGTGAGCTTGGGTCTCCCAAGGATTGAGCACTCTCAGGGGTTTATGGGTGTGAGTTCTGGGTCTCCTATGGGGTGTGTACACCCTCCCTGTTTTACAGGTGGGAGTTCTGGGTTTCCTATGGAGTGTGCACGCTGCTGGAATTTACCAGTGTGGGCTCAGCAGGTTTCCTGAGTTGCGTGCACTCACCCTGGGTTCACAGGGTGAGCTCCAGGTTTCCCTTGGATTGTGCGCTGTCCCTGGGTTTATGGGTGTGAGCTCCAGTTCTCCTACATAATGTGAGCACTGCCGGAGTTTATGGGTGTGGGTTCCAGGTTTCCTGTGGTGCATGCACTCACCCTAAGTTCACGGATGTGAGCTCTGGGTTTCCCACGGATCGTGCGCATTCCCTGGGTTCACATGCAGGGGCTCTGGTTCTCCCAGGGGTCACTCACACTCCCTGAATTCCCAGCATGGGCTCCACAAAGCCCCCTGCTTCAGTTGCAGGTGCCTCTGGTCCCACAGACTCCAGTGTGCACTCCACCCAGGGCTATGCGTGGGTGCTCACAGCCCCAGCATGTTTGCCACTCAGACCTTAACTTCTCTCTCTGCGACTTCAAGCAGCCAGGTCTCTCCCATTGCTGCTCAACCCTTGTTTGGCCGGGGAGTGAGCAGTTCACGTGGCTCCCTCCCTAGAACCCTGTGGCAGACCTGGCAAGTGCTGTCCAGGGCTTCAGCTGCCCTGGTCTCCGTGCTGATCCCTGGGCTCTTATTGTCCTGAAATACTCTCCTTACCATCTGTTTTTTCAATGTCCACTACAGATTTTTATCTCCTATTTTCATGTATGTTGTGGTACTGTTGGCTGTCTGCTCTGTTCCTCTGCAGATCAGCCAGGTTTTTCTGTGTAGGAGGAAGTGGAATCTGCCTCCTCCTACTGTGCCACCATCTTCCTGTCTTCATAACTGAATATTCTTGATCAAAATGGTGCTCATATGTAACCTGCCAGCTTAATTTACTTCTATGGTCATGTGACACTTCAGGTTCCTGCTCTGTCTATATTCTACAGAAATCAAACTATGAAGACATGCTCTTCTCTTGTAACTTACAGTTATAATACAGAATTTATTATGATAATGATCATTTTTAGATATTTCTCAATTATAAATTAGTAAAGAGCAGGAACACTGTATGTCTGGAGCTTTTTGAACAGTGCCTGGCACACAGTAAGTCACAGTCTATATTTGTTGTCATATTACAACTGTAAAACTGTATAAGACTGTACCACAAGGTATTAAAAATTGTAATTACAATAAATGCACAATCACTTTTAAAATATCAACAATCAAAAATATGTTAAAATATAACTTACAAGCAATAATGTAATTCTTTCAAATTGTGTTTTTATATATACATATTAATTCATTTATAAATCAGTCTAACAAATGTGTATTAAATACCTACTTTTTCCAGTGCAAGATTAGATTGTGAGGACATACTACTGACAAAGACAAAAAGAAAATCCATATATGTTCTTGTGCTAATGAACCCAGATAGAAGAATTGGGAAGACAGAAATTAAACCAATAAATATATAACTCTATATTTAAAAAAGTACTTTAAATAAAGAAAGCTTCTATGGTAAAGGCCCCTTTTCCCCCACAAAGGAGGCTGTCAAGGGAAACCTCACAGAGAAAGAAACTTTTTAACTGATTGTTGAATGGTGAGTAGCTGATACCGGAAAGGCAGGCAAAGAAGTGTTTCAAGCAGGAAGTAGAGAAAGTATCTGCTCCAAAGTGTAAGAAGCTATAATATTGCTGAAGTCTTGAACCCATATCTGCTAGCTATTTCAGGGCTAATGGAACTGTATTAAGAAAAATGATCTTTGAGAACATTTGAGCTGTTAACGCACAAAGTTGAAAGAAGTTAAGAGTTCCTTCCTTGTTCAATCACCACCTTATGCTTCCAATCTTGGAATATAATCCTAATAAAAGTGATACACTGCATTTGTACTCTTTCTTTTTTTATTGTTAATTATGAAAACATATTCTTTACAACCTCCTAAAGTGCTGCCAATTTATATGTGTGGGAGTGCCCTTGACCTCCACGTGCAAGTGTTCTGCACCCATTTGCCTCAAAGCAATGTGATTATGTTAATAAAAAGGCTGCTAAGCACAGGAGTCACTTAGAAGTGCCACCCAAAGGCCTTCTTATGTATTGTTTTAGGAAAAAATAGTTTTAGCATGATCCCTGGTGCCTGCAAGTACAATAAAACTTCCATATGTTTACAAATATTCCCTGTAGCCTTCTCAGTTTCAATATATTATTATCTAGTTTACAAAATTTCCCTATCTTTACCTGAAATTTTCAAATGGCACATCCATTGATATAGTTTTGTGACTACTATATTTTTCCTCCATTTTCTTAATTTGTATTCATTTGGTATGCTATTTTTTGGTAAAATCTTAGGACTTTTACCATAACAAAAGATAAACATAGTAGTCTCATAAAATTTGGGGAGATAGAAGATAAAGTAGATAATTACGGTAAGCTACAAAAATTACTGTAACTACTGAAATAGTGGTTAAGACAAAAGAGAAAAAAAAAGAACTAGCTCACTCTCTGAGCCAGAAAAATGTTCCAAAGAAGGAACTGTTTAAAGAGAGGCTTGGAAAATAGACAAGAGTTGCTCAGAGAAAGTGACAAAAGATGGGTAGTCTGCCTGAAGAAAGAAATTTGGACAAAATCCAGTATGTGTAAAAACTAAAAAGAAGTGACAGCAGGTCAATTTGGTGGGCAAATAGTTCAGTATATCTGAGATTTAGAGTTTGCAGGTACTGACTATATGATCGAAGGAAAGAGATGAGGCTGGAAAGAAAGACAAAGCCTCATGAAATAGAGGCCAAAAAGGCAGGTTGCTTTATTCTTAGGACAATGGGAATCCAGTGAAATAATTTAAGCAAAGTAGACATGTTTTAAGACATTATCCAATAGAGTGGGAAAATTGAATAAGTCTTTTACATTTGTTCTACTACTTGAAGTATGAGATGGCCTGATCATTGTCTTCACTAGAAAGATGACATAGATGCATTTGTTAGGTGCTTAGGAAATGAAAATGCCAGTATTCGGTATCTGAATAGTGTCAGGAAGGGCAAAACCAAACAAACACACAAACAAACATTTACAGGTTATTTTCTTTAAAAATAGGTTTAACAGTAGAGTAATTTAGCATTAGGAGAGAACCTCAGAATAGAATTAAATACAATTTGACTACATATGTTGATATACTAAACAGAAATGACCAATGATTAAAAAACTATAAAGTTATACCATTTTCCTAGCACTTTTAAGAGTAAAGAGGAATGTCTTAGTCTTCTGAGTGTTAATGTACTTTCTTTGATAATTTTCTGTGATTTTGATCAATTATCATACTAAAAGATGGATTACTTAGTATTAAAGACTATTTCACATCTGCTTTTAGAACATAAAGTAAGATAATATTAAGGAGTCAAGAAAAATCTTGAGAAGCTAATTAATGGTTAGGGGAATTAGACAATGAGTTATCTAAAGAACTCTGAATTAAGACAGTCTGTGAATGTTTTAGTAGCAATTATTTCACACGTATTTTTGTGTGGCACAACTCAAAGCCACTTGTGTGTTTTTTGGGGGAATCTCCTACTATAACAAGGATGATACATTATAATTTTTTGATGTTTGTGAGAACTGCTTGGGCACTTCTGCATTCACAGTGTGAGTTAGGGAGAAAAGACTGTGGAAGGAAATTTGGAGAATGGGTAGAAATAAACAGAAGTTAAAGGAATACTCACCTTAGTGAAGTCACCTCCTCCTTGGCTGCAATTTTTAATCCTGGCTATACATAGAATCACCTGCACCAGGCCCAACAAATAAGTACAAAATCAATGGCTCTGTGTTTCTTTGCAAGGAATGGTTCTGTTTTAAAAAATTCCAAAGGTTGTCCTGACACCTACTCTGAGAACTACTCCTTATTAACAGTAGCTACTTGATAAATTCTATTGAAAAAAGAAAAAAAAAATCAAGCAAGGTGTGAAATGTTTGATACATTGTTTTTTCTTTTAAAAATATTATAATTAAAAAGTATGAAATATAATATGAAAATTGTAGTTAAAATTTTAATTTTTCTTTTTAATTTTCTTAACAAGTAAGGGTTTTCTTTGGGAATCATTCTTCCAGAAACAACAACAACAACAACAAAAAAAGAGCGTTACCTACCTTGAATTACTTGAAATGCTGATTACTTGAATGCTGATTACTTGAAATATGTTGTTTTTTGATCTTCTTCTTTTTCTTAAATAAGTCCCTTTAACATTTCATGTGATAAGGGCTTGGTGAAGATGAACTCCTTTAGTTTAACTTTGTCTGGGAAGCACTTTATCTGCCTTTCCATTCAAAATGAAAGCTTTGCTGGATAGAGTAACCTTGGATGTAGGTCCTTGCCTTTAATGACTTGTAATATTTCTTTCCAGCCCCTTCTTGCCTGTAAGGTTTCTTTTGAGAAATCAGCTTATAGTCTTATGGGAATTCCTTTGTAAGTAACTGTCTCCTTTTCTCTTGCTGCTTTTAAGATTCTCTCCTTATCTTTAATTTTGAGTAATTTAATTATGATGTGTCTTGGCAAGGTCCTGTTTGGGTCCCACTTGTTTGGGACTCTCTGAGTGTCTTGGATTTGTATTTTCTTCCTTTCACCAAATTAGGGGTGTTTTCTTTCATTATTTTTTTCAAATAAGTTTTCAATTTCTTGCTCTTCCTCTTCTCCTTCTGGCATCTTTATCATTTGGATGTTGGCATATTTGGAGACATCCCAAGGTCTTCTCATTCTCATCTTGTTTTTTTGAATTGTTTTTTCATTCTGTACTGGTTGATGGTTTTTTTCTTTATGTTACAAATTGTTGATTTGAACCCAGGCTTCCTTCTCTTCACTGTTGGTTCCCTCTGGATTTTTCTTTATTTCACTTAGTGTAGCCTTCATTTCTTCCCTTGTTGGCCATACTCAACAAGGTCTCTGAGCATCCTTATCACCAGTGTTTTGAACTCTGCATCTCATAGGTTGGCTATCTCTGTTTCACTGAGTTTTTTTTTTCTGGAATTTTGATCTGTTCTTTCATTTGGGCTATATATTTGGTCTCTTCAATTTGGCAGCCTCCTTGTGTTCATTTCTGTATTTTAGGTAGAACTGTGTTGACTCACTGTCTTGGCACACCTGTTGTATTATAGGGGTTTTTTTTTGTTTTTTGTTTTTTTTTTTTAATAAAGCCTGTTAAAAGTGATTCATTTTCTTTCTTGGAGTGATGCTATAGACCACTTAATTGTAATATGTAGTTTGTGTCTGAAGAATGTTGGCTTAATATTCTAAAAAATAGTAGATCTTTTCATAGTAATAAGACCAAGATGAAATATTTTTAATGTGCAAAAATGAATCTTAATCATAACATTTTGAAAAACACTATATATTTTTTATTAACTAGTTCTTGGCTGAGCAACCAGAACAATGATTGATACTTTATTTAGAAACATGTCTGACCCAGTTCCCACAATTTCAGTTTACTTTTTCTTCTCCCCAGATGGAAGCACTAAGTGATCATAACATTTATAGCGTTCCAGATCAATCTAGAGCTAAAGCAAAGCAGAAAGAAAGGGTAAAATTATAAGGGAAGGCAGGACCATGGCTTTATTTTTTTGTGTTTGTGTCTCTGTTCAACCAGATTTTGTTAAGTAAGCCATAGTTGCTTAAAATAGTTTAACGTTTCTCTAAGATCTTCTAATCAAAGTTTGTCTACTTAAATTAATTTCAAACTTCATATATGAATGAATACTGTAATTTCATTAAGCATAACACATTTCTGTAGAGTCTGTTATTTATTATACTAAGATGAAAGTTGACTATGAAATGTCCTAGGGTCCAGGAGAAACTTCACCCACCCAAATCCTTAAACAAAAGTTCTTTAAAAGTATTTGTGTTGGCAGAAACATAAATTATATTATTTCTCCAGATACAAGTAAATAATATTTTAAAACACATATAACATTTTGAAGGATATCTATCATTATGTAGATAAGAAACATTATTGTATATTAATGTAAAACCAAACAGACATCTTTGTTAAATGTGTAGGTTATCTTTTGAAAATATTTAGATCGCTTTTTCTAACAAAAGTTGTATCAGCAAAACATTGTTAGAAATTACCAAGTGAATGGAAATTGATTTTTTATAGGAAAATAAACTTAAAAATATTTGTTTAAATGAACATCCTGTCTTAGAATAAAGGTAAGCTAAAATAAAATTAATTCTTTTACAGTTGTTATCCTAGGTGTGATATTCCAAAAACTCTATTTCATTTTAATAATTTTATCATGTGCTTACATAAATAAAAAGAAAATATAATGAAACATTTAAATAGTTTTGCTCAAGCTATAATAGCACTATCATCTGAAATTAAATAAATTGATTCATATGAGGAAACACATTTGAAAATGAAGCATGTAGATGATAGCAGCTTTAACTTGTCACCAACATTTCATTTATTCAACAAATATTTATTTAGTGCCTACTATGTGTCAGAAACCAGGGATCAGATCATGAAAATGTCAGGCAAAGCAGAGAACATAAAGGCTAGTGAGAAAACTGTTAAAACCACATGCTTATTTTATTAGCCAAAAATTTCTATATCAAGCACTTTTAAAGTGTGTACAATTTTATAACATTTTTCTTAACTTTAATTATAAAGTATATCTGGAATATTGCATATAAATTGGAAAAAGTCTGTTGCCATGAACTTTGTTTTCCAACAGTGCTAGTTTCTTTCCCTGGCTTTAACCTCCTCATAATCAATTTGTAGTAAGGACATGTAAATGCCCAGATCGGGTGTGATAATCAAATAATATGAACTCAGAAAGGGTGCAGAGCAGATAATGAAGAGGGAAAACTGACTGGCTGAAGGGCTACAAATGGCAGTTAATTTTTTAGGGAAAAAAAGCGCTCAGAATATTACTTCTGAAAGGTTTGTTCATGGACACTTCTGGAGAGAGGAAGGGTGGCAGATAGGGTGTGGTTAAGCTTGAGCTCACAAAAAACAAAGCCTTGTTAGACACTTCATAACACTGACAACCCATCAAAGTCACAGAAAATGAATTGTAAGTTTCCAGCCCTCCTACCACATATTCAGTATGGGTCCAGATTTAAAATTGTCTCAACGTCAGAGGAGCTTACAGAAAAAAAATAGTGAGTTGTAAAAATAAATTAACTGTGAAAAAAATTAAATATTTTAAGAAGACACCCTAATAATACACCTCTGAATTTCACCACAGATAGTAAACAGCAAAAAGTGTTGCTTTCATCCTTATAATACAGAGAAAGATGGATGGAATGGAAATTAATGAGCTTTTTCTAACCTATTAGGGAACTGAGGTTACAGGCATAAAACATTCCATCCCCCTCTATCTTCCAAATGAACGGTATAATCTATAGAAAGAACAAAAATTGACACCTCAGAGCACTGGTGCAAATGCATCATAGATGAGTTAACAAAACAAAGGGAAAAGTAACAAAACTAGGTACTAACTCTTTAGTTTAATGTAGTACCATTTATTTATTTATTTTCTCTTGGCCATGGAAATATATCAGAAAAATATTGCAAAGAAAAATGTTTGATATTTTATTACCTATGTTTTCTTCTACGATTTTTTGCAGTTTTGAGTCTCGTATTTGTTTTTAATCCATTTTGAGTTTTTTCTTATATATGGTGTAAGAAAGTGGTCTAGTTTCATTTTTTTTGCATGTATCTGTCCAATTTTCCCAACACCATTTACTGAATAGACAATCTTTATTTCATTATATGTTCTTGCCTCCTTTATCAAGTATTAATTGGCCATAAAGATATAAGTTATTTCTGGGATCTTATTCTGTTCTATTGATCTATATCTCTGTTTTTATGCCAGTACCATGCTGTTTGATTACTAAGGCCTTGTAGTATATTTTGATATGAGGTAGCATGATTCTCCTAACTTTGCTCTATTTTCTCAAAATTGCTGTGGCTGTCCAGGGTCTTTTGTGGTTCCATATAAATTTTTGGAATATGCCATTGGTATTGTGATAGGAATTGTGTTAAATCTATATTGATTGTTTTAGGTATTATGGACATTTTAATGATGTAATTCTTCCTATCCATGAACACAGTATATGCTTCTATGTACTTGTATCTTCTTCAATTTCTGTCACCAGCATCTTATAATTTTTCAAGTACAGGTGTTTTACAGCCTTGATTCAATTTATTACTAGGTATTTTATTATGTTTTGATGCAATTGTAAATAAGATTGATTTCGTAGTTTCCCTTTCTGATAGTTCATTAATAGTGCATAAATATGCAACTAAGTTCTCAATATTTATTTTGTATACTGCTACTTTACTAAAATCATTGATTAGTTCTAGTAGTTTTTTGTGAAAAATTTAGGATTCTCTATATACAGTATCATGGCATCTGCAAATAATAAGTTTTACTTCTTCCTTTCCAATCTGGAAGTATTTTATCTCTTCTTCCTTTCTGATTGCTGTGGCTAGGACTTCCAGTATTATGTGCAATAAGAGTGGTGAAAACAAGCACCCCTGTCTTGTTCCTGATCTTAAGGGAAATGCATTTAAATTTTTCCCATGGAGTGTGATGTTGGTTGTGGGTGTGCCCTAGGTGGTTTTTATTATGTTGAGGTATGTTCCCTCTATTTGCACTTTGCATAGATTTTTTAAATCATAAATGGGTACTGGATTTTATCAAGTACTTTTTCTGCATTTTGTTAGGATTATGTGATTTTCATCCTTTATTTTTAATATAGTGTATTACATTTATTGATTTGTGGTATTGTACCAACCTTGCATTTCTGGAATAAATACCACTTGATCATGGTTTATAATGTTGTTATTGTATTGCTGGATCTGATTAGCTAATGTCGTATGGAGGATTTTAGCTTCTATGTACACTAGAAATATTGGCTTATAATTTTCTCTCTTCATAGTGTTTTCTTCTGGTTTTGGAATTAAGATAAAGCTAGCCTTGTAAATTGAGCTTGGAATTCTTCTGTTCCCTTGAGTTTTTTTGGAATAGATTGAGAAGGATAAGTGTTAGTTCTTTGGATATTTGGTAAAACTTATCTCTGAAACCATGTAATCCAGGACTTTTGTTTGTTGGTAGTTTATTGACTAGTGCTTCCAATTCATTAGCTGTAATTTGTCTATTTCAGATTTTCTGATTCTTCCTCATTCAGTTTTGGAAAATTTTATGTTTTTAGGGACTTATTCATTTTTTCCAGATTGTCCAATTTGTAGGCTTATAGTTGTTCACAATATTTATTTATGACCCCTTGTATTTCTATGGAGTCAGTTGGTGCTAAAAAGTTTTTACACAGCAAAGGAAACCATTGAAAAAATGAAAAGACAGCCCACTGAATGGGAGAACATATTTACCAGTGATACATCTGATAAGGTGTTAATGTCTAAATTTTATAAAGAACATATAAAACTCAACACCAAAAAAAAAAAAAAACAAAAACAATCCAATTAAAAATGGGCAAAGAACCTGAGTAAACATTTCTCCAAAGAGGACATACAGATTGCCAATAGACATGAAAAGATGCTCAACATCACTAATCATCAGAAAAATGCAAATGAAAACCACAGTGAGATCTCACTTCACACCTGTCCAAATGACTATCATCAATAAATTAACAAACAACAACTATTGGAGAGGATTTGGAGGAAAAAAGGAACCCTCATGCACTGTTGGTGGGAATGTACACTGGTGCAGACACTGTGGAAATCAGTATGGAGGTACCTGAAAAAAACTAAAACTGAAAAGGCCTTATTGGCCCATTGATTTCACTTAAGGGAATATATTTGAAAAAAATATTAAACAGATTGTAAAGAATATATGCAACCTTATGTATTTGAAATTAGCTCATGTCCATCATTAGTCAAGTGGATAACAAAAGCGATGGTATATTTTCACAATGGAATACTACCTGGCCATGAAAAAGAAATAAATATTACCTTTCACACCAGTGTGGATGGACCTAGATAGTACTATGCTAAGTGAAACAAGAGAAAGACAAATACTGTATGATTTCACTTGGATGTGGAATCTAAAACAAAATAAGCTAACAAACAAAATAGAAATAGACTAACAGATACAGAGAACAAATGGACAGCTGTCAGAGGGGAGGGGATTAGAGGGCTGGGTGAAAAAGGTGAAGGGATTAAACAAAAATATTCACAGACACAGACAGCAGTATGATGATTTCTAGAGGGAAAAGGAGGTGGGGGAGGTAGAGGAGGATAAAGAGAAAGAGACAGAAAACTTGATTTTGGTCAGTGAACACAATAAATAAACTGTACAGATGTACTATAGAATTATACACCTGAAACCTATAGAATTTTATTAACAGATGCCATTCCAATAAAAACAATATTTTTTTTTGTTTGTTTGTTTTAAAAGGTACTTCCCTGGCTTGCTTGTTCAGTTGGTTGGAGCATCATCCACACACCAAATGATTGCAGGTTTGATACCTAGTCAGGGCACATAACTAGGTTGTGGGTTCAATCTCCATTAGTGCATGTATGGAAGGCAATTGATCAATGTTCTCTATTTCCGCCTCTCTGTCTATTCCACTCTCTCTTTCAAATCAGTAAACATACCCTCACGTGAAGATTGGAAAAAAAGGTACTCTCAAAAATGGACAAAAATGTATGCTGAGTTTAGAACTATAGTTTTATAAGGGATGAAAAAACTAGCTCAGGTTATACTCCACCAAAACTTGAGGACATAGAACTTGCCTGAGATTGAGGCTTCATCAGAAAATTAGAAAATGGCCCAGTTATATGCCCCACCCACTATGTAAATACACATTGATCAAAAATGTCATTGTAATAGAAATAAGAAAGGTACAAAAGACAGAACTTTCCTAGGGCAGAGTATAAAGAAAAGACTGAAAGGGAAGTGTGGGCAGACAATGAGGAAATAACATCCGGTGCTGAGGGCATGCTCACCTAACAAAATTTATCAAAGTTGTAATGTATTAGAGAGCTCACATCTAAAATGAAAATAATGAAATAATAATGAAATAATGAAAATAATTGTAAAAGTAAAAGCTTCAATGTGTCACAGTTTGATATAGGCATCAATAAATTCTATGCAATTCTAGGCTGCTTGAATGGCAGAAGGGTCCTTACGATACTAAATAGTTATATTTTAAATTTACTCACCCCTGTTATACCATATTTGGATTATTGTTGCCCACCTGAAGGGCAATCTTCCAGGAGGAGCAACAAGCAGATATTCAAAATGATATAATGTAATTTGATAGTACTCATTACCATTCAAAATCGATAAGTTTGAAATATTAAGGTTGTTTGACCTTGAGAAAGAAAAGTATATGAAATATATACTAAGTGTCCAAAAACCACTTAAAGGATTTTTAAATGGAAAAATTACACATTTTGTACATGGCATTAAAGAAAGACACAATTAGAACCAAAGTAAATAAATCATTGAGATATATGCTTTCAGTAATGGAAGAAATAATTCTTGAAAGTAGTACAAAAGTAAATATATAAATTTAGAGGTGTAACATTAAAAGTACTCAATTATATGATAGATAGTTAAAACTGGGAAATATTTTCAAGGTAACTGGCCATTATTAGACCAAACTATATTTAATACTCCGAGTGTATTATTGTATCAGAAGCATCTTCCAAGATTTTTAATTCAGATTTTTATAGATATCTTCATTAAAGGAAAACTCATCATCATATGTAGACTAAAAATTCTACATAATATTAGATACTAAAATTCTCCTAAACTAAGTTATTTGGCAGGAGATAGTACTAACATTATTTCAGTGGAAAAACAAATCAAAGAAGAGAGTCAAGTTAAACAATTTAGACAATTATTTTTTCAAAGTGGTATTTATTAAATGAACTAAAAATGCAGAGGTTGTTTTGTATTATGTATTGCTTACCCTTTAAAAATACACTCTTCTTCTAGAGGAAAAAGCCTCAATATATTCCATGAATCATCTTTTAGACAGGAAACACTGGGATTTGCCAACATCAGTGAAGGTGACTCCTTTATGAGTATTCTTTCCTGTTATCTCCATCTTCCACCAGGTTCTTAGATAAATTAAAAAAATATTATTTACTACTTAAAGATATATCATAATTTATATTTAAATGTAAAAAGTCTAAATTTAAAAGAAAGTCTTGATAATGTTTTATAGCTTGTGAATATAGGGAAGATTTCACGAAACAAAAGATGTAAAACTAAAAATGGCTTTTGAGTTTGTATCTACAAAAAAAAAAAAAAAAAAAGGAATTGGCTGCCAAGAATAACAAAATGCAAAACAAGACTTGCAATATATGAATACATTTTTTTTTTTTAAATCTGCAGCAGAGTTGGTCGCACAGACATGGAGGGAGGATTTGTGTTCAGGAAGGGAAAAGTATTCTAGAGTCACACAGAAGGGCAGAATCCTGAGGGAAGCCAACAATAAGAAGGCCACCTTATTCTCCTGAGCCAAAAAAGTACAAAGACATTATCCATCTATGTTTTCCAGTAAGAATTTGTATGGTGGTAAATTTAAAAACAAATACTATGAAAAACAATGTAGCAAACACTATTTTATTTTAATATCAATTATTGAAGAACTCAGATTTTAACTCTAGGTTAAGATAAAATCTAATAAAAAGGCAAGTGAGTTTATTTAATCAACATAACTAAAATATTTCCTTTTATTTTATAATAATTTTAGATATAATTATCTTAAATACTTCCTATATTTCAGAATTCATTTAACTCATGTAAATACCAATACATCTAAACCTAACATTTTTCAGAAATTTCGTGGAAAATAAACAGACAAATTACATAATCAAATTTGCCTCTTTTGATGTTTCTGTTTTCTATGAATTTTTTTCAATTTTTATTTTAATTGTTGATCTTGTACAGTTTTCTGTCTTTTATTCTCACCCCAACCCACCACCCCAGCCCTCCCCACCTCCCTCCTATTTTGTTTTCTATGACTTTTTACCTTCATAAATAATTCATGAAAACTTAACCAGCCTATAATGTGGAGCAGCTTCTTTGTCAATCATTCATGTGTCTTGTGTCTGAGGAAAAAAAAAACAACCAACTAATCACCCAAACAAACAAGGAAACCCTGGTCACACAACATAATGTACTTGGAAATGACACACACTCACCATGGCCAATGGCACTCACATTTCAATTAACAAAGCAAGTTTCATTGTTAAGCCTTGTATTGGTGGGGCAGGAAGTTAATCTTGCTATAGGAGGGGGCCTATGGCAAAAGGGATACAAATATTTTTGACCAATAACATAATCTAAAATATATGTACATAAAAATATAATTACATCTTAATTCTCAGGTAGATATCTTAATTCAATCCTCATCCTCAATTTTGGATGTTTATTGGAACTTGGTATGAAATTTGAATAGGCTCTGATTGATGAAACAAGATAGCTCTCCATAGTTATTAATGACTAATATACATGAATGACACACTGTTAACTCATAATGAAAAGTATAGAAAATACTGCCCTAAAAATCCTAATTAAAAATTGCACTGAATTGTAACCAAGTGTTTATTAATCTAAAATGTTGATGAGAAAATATAAATAAATATAATTGTGAACACTGGAGATGATGAATAGAAAATAAAAACTCATCAATGTCTTTAGAAATAGATGACATTGATTTATACTTGCAATAATTTTACAATACCTATGAACTGAGTCCCATAATCAATGCATTATAATTTATGTTAAGCTTTTCTTAAGGTATCAATCAGGATTGTGGTATATTTGACTTTTAAGATAAACATGTGCAAAAAAGAAAAAATCTAGATAAAAGAAAGAAGTAAAAAATTGCATACAAAACACTGACAGAACTCAAAAACATTTAAAAAGAAAAGAAAAAACTGAATATGTAAAAAATTAATTAGTAAACAGAATGATCTGAATTAAAAACTGTCAAAGACAGCAGTCCCCTGGGCAGTACCCTGGATCTGTCTCTTGCTTTGACAGTGTTCAGATGGAACAGACCCCAGAAATTGCCCTTCTTCCAGACTTTGACAACCCTCAACCTCTTTTCCAGTCATGAGCACATGACAGTTTAGATACAGTTCAGAACCAAATCCGCCATGCTTAGCCTTCCAGACCAGCCAACACCATATTTTGAACTTAACTTCTTATTGCCAAACCACCATAAGCTCCCAAATTCATCAGAATTATTGCACCAAGATGGAGGCTGCCATCAACCACCTGGTCAACCTGCATCTGTGAACCTCCTACACCTCTCTCTCTCTGGGCTTCTATTTTGACTGTGATGCAGCTCAAAACAGTGTGGGCCACCTCTTCCCAATTTGGCAGAGAAGTGCAAGGGTGCTTAAAGATGTAAAACCAGCATTTGGCCACACCGTCTTCCAGGACCTACAGAAGCCAAGTTGAGTGGGGTGAAACTCAGGACACCATGGAAGCCACCATGGTCAAGAAGAAGAACTTGAACGAGGCCATTTGGAATCTTCATATCTTGGGTTCTACCCACACAGACCCTCATCTCTATGACTTCCTGGAGAACCACTTTCCGTAAGAGGCTGTGAAACTCATCAAGTATATGGGCAACCACCTGGATATCCTTCACAGGCTGGCCAGCTCCCAAGTTGTGCTAGGTGAGTATCTCTTCAAAAGGCTCACCCTTAAATACCACTAGGAGCCTTTGGAACCCAGATCCCTTTGAAGCGCCCCTCTGCAACCCCCCAGTGTCTGGCTTTTGCCTGAGCCTCTCTCTGAAACCTCTAGGTGAAACCACTAGGATCCTTTTAACCACCCTGAAGCCCTCTTCAATGTTTTGGAACAAATGGAAACAAGGAAACTTTTTTGCAGGAAAAGAAAACCTGTAAAGATAGAGAAAAAAGGATAGTAACACCATACATAATTGACACCTTTAAGACCAACAGATGCCTTAGAAAAACTAGTAGAAGAGATACAGTTGACCCTTGAATGACATGCCTTTGAACTGCAGGGGTCCACTGATACGCAGATTTTTTTTTTTTTCCCAGTAAATACAGTCAGCACATCCTATTGACAGGATTTGTATCTACGAATTTTACAAACCACAGGTCAAAAAACAGTATTTTCGCATTCCCAGCTGTAGATTGAAATAGTTTTCCATCTGCGGTTGGTTGAATCTGTGGATGTGAAGGGTATACTCTAGAGCCAAAAGTTATATACAAATTTTCTCCTTCAGGGGAGAACAAGGGTAGAAGAGGTGGGAGGAGGGAGGCAGGCACAGCTGAGGGGGAGTGATGAGTACCCCTAACTCCTTTGATCAAGGGTCAACTGTAGTTCATATATCAGCCAACTCTTCTATCTTTGGTCAAGAAAAGTTAATTTGTTACCTAAAATATGAGTAATGAGGATTAGGAAAATGCAGGGCTTTTATAGGACTATACTAAACGAAGACATTTTAATAACCTATGTTAACTTATATACAACCTATGTACAATTTTTTGTAACTAAAATAGGATGATACGTTTTAATTGATTAGTAAAACAAAAAAATAAAATATTTACACTGTGATTTTGAAGGGGAGGGAAGACAAAAAGTTCCTTATTACAAAAAGTTAGATGTTATAAAGTATGCAAGTGGGAAGTTACAATGAGTACCAGAAACAAAAAAGCATGATTTGAACAAACTGATTAGTAAATAATAAAAAGCATAATTCTTATGATTTAAAAAAATTAGCATTGGAAGACTTTAACCTTGACTACCTATGCTGAGCTACAAAATTTCTATGTTTCAACTCAGATAATTTATTTTGATCATTATACTCAAAATAGGATCTATATGTAACTTCATTATTTCAAAGAAATAATAAATGGAAAATTAAAATCATAGGAAAATCCTTTTAAGCTTAGAGAAAATAACTTTTGAGCTGGAAGTTATTTTGCATAGATAAGGAGCTCTAATCAGTTTTTTTTTTGTATAGTTTTCGTAAATTTTGTTTGTTTTACCTTTATTTTATTCTTTACCAGAAAATGCAGATATTATTTTTAAAGAATCATTTTAGAAGATTATCAGGAGAGCTGTGGGGTGGTTTACATTCATAACACAAACACCTGTTGCGGAGTCCTATTTGCAAGTAAATATTTGAAACTCTTCTTTCATTTTGCAAACACAAGAAAGAGTCAAAGTTTCTGATGCTCCTCTGAATCACTGAGAATAATGTTATTAAAAGAAAATAGGATTTAATGTGAGATGTGTAGTATTTGATGCTTTACATAGAGTTGAAGCTGTGCTTAATATTAGTCCTTCCCCTCAAAAATGTAAATAAAACATTGAATTATGAAAAAATCAAAAGAATTAAAGATCTTAAAGAGTATAGTAATATAATCTGAGTCATATTGTTACATTTCCTCAAATCTTGACTTTTATGCTAGTCTTATTTAATATTTGAAAAAACTGTAAATAAAAACTTAGAACTGAAAGAATTCTTAGTAGTGTCTGTTCATCTCTTATTTTGAAGAGGTTTGTAATGTCTGGGTGAGGAGTCCAATGTCACATAAGCAATTAGTAGCAGACCTGAAATTTAATTGTCAGTATTCTTTTTTCTTTTTTTTCTTTAAAACCATGGTAGATTGTAATGCATTATATAATCTAGTTTCTAGTCTGTGTTTACTCATACACAGCTGGCAGTGGTTTACAATTTATCTGAACTGCACCGAATTGTTGTTAGTCAATTTATCTATACCTGGTTTTACATTTCCAGTGTGGTAACAAGGAGACAAAAAATAAACCCCAGTAACAGTGCCCTCCTTACACAGTATCAGCCTTATTATTTAGAGAATAGGCAACCTGTAATGGGGTAGGTCAGGCCTGAGATCCCTGGAGAACAAGGAGACCCTAGGTTCACGGGAACCCCCAAATCCAGCACACTTCAACAAGGCTGCTCCCCCTCTGGCCATAAAATTAGGGGGAGTGGGGAAAGCGGCTCAGGCTGTAGATTAAAGGCACCATGCCTTCCTCTAGGTAGAAGGGAGCTGTCTGAAAAAAGGGAATTGCCCAAGGCAAGGGGCGAGAATGAATACAGTGCAGTTGTGAGGAGGAGGGGCAGAGATCTCCCAGGACTGAAATTGGAGCTGGAGTTTAATTGCCCTCAACCTCGAGGGTACTAGCTCTTGACACAGGCTATACAGTTCCCTGGTGAGCTGTGGGGTCCTGACGCCCCACCCAGGGTGACCGAAGACTCCTGCCCATGCCTGGTAGAAGGGGCAAAGATAGTCACCGCCATTGGTTGAAAAGCCGGACACTCCCATTGGCTTCCAGAGTACTTGGAATTCTGGGAGAGGCCTTTTTAAAATAGGAGCCAGGGAGAACCTAGGGCTTCTGCTCTCTCTTGCTTTGGAGCTTGGTGTAGGCTTTCTCACATTCTGGGCTTTTGGAGCTGGGTGCATGCCCTTGGCTCTGGATTTGGCATTTGGATGCTCTGGGTCTCTGGTCCTTGCTCCCCACAGGGATGGGAGCACTCATGGGACCAGTATATGCCTGGCCAACCAGGAGCTTAGGCACACATGTTTGGAAGCCTGCTTCTGGAGACAGGTCCCAGAGTGGACTCTGGGACACTATGATCCAGTGCAACATGGCACGTGGGCCCTGGACTGCCACATGGAGACTTCGAACAACATACCCAAGATCCTGAAGGAGAGAGCTGCTGTGAGAGGATGGTGACTCTGAAACCCACGATTGCAAATTCCAGAGAGGAGGAAGATTTGTTTGTGTGGTTGGCTTAAACTCCAGAAAGTATGGATAAGGAAAAGGGGAACTCCTGAGTGTATGTTTGGCTTGTAGTTGTTTGGGGAGCAAGAGAAGTTCTAAGTCTTGTGGCAGAGAAGGGCTCAGAGTAGGACCACTCTCAGCCCACCACCCCCCAAAGTTGGAACACTGTTAATAAAGACCTGATTCTTTCCACATAAATCTTTGGGTCATGTGTGTTAAGTGTGTCAAGTGGCCAAACCCCATGCTGCATGGTTACAAACCCACTCTGTAAAGGCACAGCACTGGACCTTACATAAATGTGCATTCCCCTTACCTGATTGTTATGGGCTGCACTGTGTTCCCTCCAAATCTGTACGTTCACTTATGTATCATAAACCTTAGTGCGTCAGAGTGTGGCCATATTTGGAGATGGGAGTGTTTGAAATAGTGACTAAGTTAAAATGAAGACTTTGGGTGTGGGGGCTCCTCCAATATATTGAATGTCCTTGTAGGAAAAGGAAATTAAGACATATAGAAACACCAGTCACATGAGCATGCAGAGGGACAACCATGTGAAGACACAGTGAGAAGGTGACCATCTGCAAGTCAAGGACAAATATTTCAGAAGAAACTAATCTTGTTATACCTCGATCTCAGATATCCAGCCTCAAACTGTAAGAAAATAAATCTCTGTTGTTTAAGTTAGCTAGTCTGTAGTATTTTGTTGTGGCAGCCCCAGAAAACTAATATACTGCCAATTTTAATTTGTGAATACACATAATAAGTAATCCATTTCTTTTGGCCTTTTGGTTTCTATGATTTATTTATTGTTACAAACATACTTGTCAGGGGTTCGCTTGCACTGGAATAATTAGTTCAGAAGCAGGAAGCATTAAGAACTTACATTTTATGTAGCGTGAAACTTCCAAGACCTGACAAGAGTACATAATATGCTTCCAAAAGTAGCTGGCTGCTACAGCTGACAATTTGTACTTGGGAACATAGCAATAGCTCAATCTCAAGTTGTTAGAACAAATCCATCTTGCCTCAGAGTTCTGCTAATCCCAGTCCCAAACTTCTAATTTAACCTAAAATATTATTCCTGTATATGTTTCCTAATGTAATCCAATCCTCCATTCCTTTCTGCTCTTACTATACCTTTAGCTACCTTATGATTAACAAAGTTGCCTATATTTGCACCATTTTGTATTGGTCTTTGCTTTTATGGGCAACTGCCTGTCAATTGAACAATAGCTTCCCCTGTAACTTCACCAGTCTGAAACTATTTTTGTTGTTTTATATGCCAGTACCAGAAGGCTAAACTCATGACCTTTGCTTATAATCGCCACTTCTGGATCTTTACTGTCCTAAAAGAAATTCAGTACAGAAACATCAAAAATATAACAAAAATTTCTTCTTCTACTATCTATTAAACAAAGTTCAACCTTTCTCATTCCTTTTTAAAAAGATTTTATTTATTTATTTTTAGACAGAGGGGAAGGGAGGGAGAAAAACAGCGAGAGAAACACCCCGACTGGAAATCTAACAGGCGACCCTTTGCTTCACAGGCCAGCACTCAATCCACCGAAACACACTAGCCAGGGATATTTTCTTGTAATGTTTTAGATTTTATTTATTTATTTTTAGACAGAAGGGAAGGGAGGGAAACAGAGGTAGAGAAACATCAATACGTGGTTGCCTCTCTCATGCCTCCAACTGGGGACCTGGCCCACAACTCAGGCATGTGCCCTGACTGGGAATCTAACAGGTGGCCTTTTGGTTCACAGGCTGGCACACAATCTACTGAGCCACACCAGCCAGGGCCTTTTTAAATACTTTATCTACCTTAGTCATTCCATTTGCAGTCACCCAAGAATTCAATGTGTTCTTTTTTCTTCTGTTCTCCAACTTTTATAATTTTCAATGACATTAAAACCTACATAGGTAACATTTTATTAATTAAAACTCTCATTTCTCTACTAGATTCTTAGTGTCTTGAACTAGCCAAGTACTTTTCTATATCAGAGACTTTATGCCTGTTTCCTAAAGTGATTTTAGTCATGATCTATGTCCAAATTTTTAAATGCTAACTATAACTTAGTAAATATTGATTTATATCATGCTTTTACTTGATCAAAAAAATATCTTCCAGAAAAAAAGAAAGGAAAGAAGGAAGGAAAGGGGGAGGGAAGGGAGGATATAAAGAAAGAACAGGATGGGTGAGGGGAATTAGGACAAGAAAAGATTAATATACAAGTGAATTGTAAAGCAGGAAATAAAATATAACCTAAGCCATATTTTCCTATCATACTCATAATAAACACACTTAGACATATTTTTGAATTCCATGTGTTTATACTCTACTTTTTAAAGAAGTAAACCACATTTTCCATACCCTAGATTAAATGTATTTTTAAAAGACTTTACGCAACTATTGCCTCAGAAGAAAAATATTAGCTACTAAAATATATACTTTGAAACTTGAAAAATGTGCGTAATAGAACTGAGAATGATGCTCTGGATGGTGTGGCTCAGTGGATTGAGTGTCAGTCTGTGAAACAATTCCCAGTCAGCGCACATGCCTGGTTTGTGGACTAGGTCCCCATTGGGGGCATATAAGAGGCAACCACATATTGATTCTTCTCTCCATCATTTTCTTCCTCCCTTCTCCTCTATCTAAATATAAATAAATAAAATATTTTTTTAAAAAAGAACTGAGAATGAAAGTGATGTCACCAAAAATTGATATCTGCCACTTTAATTCAGAAGACAAAGTTTAAGGAGAAGAATATATGTAAAATTCATTGAAGTAACATGGCAAAGATAACATCATGAACCATTTCCAAAGAATTAAAAGACCAATATTCATTTTTCATTATGAAAATGTTATCAGGTTATGCTTCATAATTAGGTCACATGTGAGGCCACACCAGGAATCAAAGATAATTCAAGAAGTTGGTGAGAAAATGTACCTGTCAGCCATCTTGCTCTCAGCTCATCTGAGGCTGACACTTGCAGCAGTTTGCTGTGTACATTGAGGCAATGAAATGATTTGTGTTAAAATGCAGTTAGTGTTGTCAGTTTGTTGCCAAAACTTGGTCTTGGCTAAAGGGGACATTTTTTTCCCGTGAACATTCACCACCCACCTCCACGTTGATTATGTTAGCTTTATATGAATATTTAGTTTTCCTTTTTCAATTGGAAAATTGTTATGGAAGAAATTTTTTACTACAGAAGGTAATAAAAATACCACACAAGCAAAATATATAAATAAAATTTTCAGAAATCCCATTTAAACAGCAGCATTATTTTTCCCAGTAAAATAAAACATCTTTTTTTAAACTCAGATATTAGATGGTAGATTTTTCAGTTAATGTTCCTGTTTAAATGGCACTTCCAAGTCATGATGTACTCCACAACATCTTTACCATTCTGAAATTTCTTTAATTATTTCCACTCTTTTTTTCATTTGAATATAAATATAATCTTTCCTAGTTTGCAAAATTTTTCAAGAATACTTTTGTCCACGTATATGAGTTTGTACAGAAAGTATCCAGCCATGTACTGAGAAAAATTAAGACACTTATTGAAGAAGATATAAGATATAAGAAATATTGTACTTAGGATGATAATGCCTCAGGCCCCTTCAAAGTAGGCACCTTGGGACCTCACACAGTTCTCACAATTGCAATCAGCTCCATTGTCATAGTTTCCTGAATCTCATCTACTGTCTGAAATCTCTTCTCTTTCAAAGATAATTTTAATTTTCAGAAAAGCCAGAAGTCCCAGGACACCAAATCTGGACTATAAGGGACCTAAGTCACCTGGGTGATTTGATTTTTTTACCTAAAAACTCTACAGAAGATGTGATGCATGAGCAGACATGTTGCTGTGATGAAGCTGCCAGTCACCAGTTGCCCATAGCTACAACCTTCTGAATCATCTCTATAGTTTCCACAGAGGAATGTTCAAGCTTAATGCAAAATTTGATGCAGAATCATTGCTCTACTTGCTCGGATATTTTGAATGAGACTGCCACACAGTACAGGTGCTCATTTAACAGCATCTACCACCCTCACTGACTAGTACAGTGAAGTTGTCATTGTTCACACATGCACACTCCAGTCCCCTTTCTTTGGCTGCCAGGTTACTTCAATATCATGCAGAGTTCTCATTATATTAACAATGGCTGGATTCTTTCTGGACAAACCTTGTATAACAATGATAATTAAAAAGAAGAATCTGTTCAGGGGTATAATAATTTGACAGTTTTCATCTCACTATATTATCATTGCCATATCCATGATCTAACTTTACAATTAGGAAGGAAATTTTATTAATTAAAAATTGCATTGTATTTTATGCCATAGAAAGACAATACAAAGAAATTGTAGAGATATTAAAAGCTGAAAAAACATTAATTTCTTGGCTCAAAATAAAAGTAATAAGATACTACAGTTATGCATATACACATTCACATACATTGATTGGTTAAAGCTTGGTAGCAGTAAAAATAAGTGGGGACATAAAATAAAAGCTATAGGCAACAAATGTAAGCAGAAGGGAATGAGACAGGAAGTATAAGTTTGCTATAAAATAAAAGAGCAATAAAATTAATGATGAGTTTTTAGTAGTCAAGATACTGAACTAATATTTTAAACTTGTCTTGAACAGAAAAATGTGAAAAAAGAATCTAAACATTTGGAGAGTGAAGACCAGAGTAATTGCATTTAAAAAAATCTATTAAGAAAATAGAATATACCTAGAATTGAATATGTAAAATGATAAATTTCAGGTATAGTTTTTAATAAAGTAGTAAAATAATTATAAGTGACTAAGAATGTCACTAATTAAACCCAAGAAATTATTGCTTGAATAAATCTAGTCCTGATACCTCAGTAATTTAATATTTTATTTAAGAGAAAAAATAAAACACTTTTGCCTAACTGGAAATAATACAGTAGGAGATTTCTTTATAGGAAAATATATAATTATTTTGTCTTTTGAAGTAAATCTCCTACTATATACTTATCACAAAGCAAACATACACAAAAATACAATGAAACACTTTCAACATACAGCCACAGATATTGAAAATCTAAAATGAGAAGCTATTTTATGCAAATATTAAGCATAAAAAGTGGAAGTGGCTCCCTTAATATCAGAAAAAGTTGACTTCAATAAAATAGTATCAGATATAAACAAAATTTTATATTGACAAATGTCATGTTATCAAAAATATAGTGTGAAATTTACATTAAAAACATAAATAAAAAAGGGAAGGTAGAGCCCTGGCTGGTGTAGCTCAGTGGATTGAGTGCGGGCCTGCGGACCAAAGGATCGCGGTTCGATTCCCAGTCAGGGCACATGCCTGGGTTGCCAGGCCAGTTCCCGGCAGGGGACATACAAGAGGCAACCGCACATTGGTGTTTCTCTCCCTCTCTCCTTCCCTTCCCCTCTAAAGATAAATAAACAAATAAATAATAAAAATAAATAAATAAAATAAAAAAAAGAACTGACGTTTAAAAAAAAAAGGGAAGGTAGAATGTAGGGAAAAAGTTTGAAAAGATTATTTCTATGCCTCAAGTTTTAAAAATGTCTACTTAATAAAACCCTTAAGTACAAATAGTGAGATGAGAAAGTGATGATTTTTGTTAAACCAAATTTAAAGGACAATCTTAATAAAGAAAAACATGGACAGAGAAACAGAAAAATGACAACTTGAAAAGTATTTAGATTATATAAAATAAATACATTAATTAGATTAGAATAAAAAGAAATGTCTAAAAATTTATATATATATATGGATATACACACAGGTGACTTAGTAGAACAGCTGGCAAATATATGAATAGCCCATTCAGAGAAAAGGAAACCCAAAATCTGATCAATCAATAAAAAAATATTTAAATTTATAGTTACAGAACTGCAATTTGCAAAATATGTTAACATGTTACTAGCTTTCCATTAGGAAAAACTGGAATATGCCAAGTTTTGGTATCAGTTGTGTGATGGGAAGAATGATGAAGAACTACAGTGGAGAATGTAAAGGAATGAAGCCATTCTGGTTAAATAGATTTGTACTCAAGAAAGCATAGGTAACACTCCTGCTTCTTAAACATGTCAATTTACAAAACAGTTCTCACACATGTACTGATGGAAGATGTTTGCCACAAAATTGCTTACAGTAGTGATGGGTCGAAGGCCACCCAGAAATCCATGTTTGGGGAAAGAGGAAAACAGTGGTGGGTATCACCACTGTATGCAATGTGGCAGTTAGATGCAACCACTTTGGAACATACACGTTCACAGTTGTGCACATACACACACATATTCCAACATGGGTGCTCCTTAAAGACATTATTTAAATAAAAAAAGTAAGGTTCTACTTAAAAACACTACTTACATAAATTAAAAATAAATGAATATGTGCAAATAGAAGTAGAATTAAAGACTCAGTAGCTGAAATTTATGGTGGTTGCTTCTCGCAGAGTTTATTTGTTATGAAGTAGGAGGCAAGGCCATCTGCTGAAAATTGCACAGGTAGAGGAGTGTGGAGAATAGAAAAGTTTGACTACAGAAACTAGACAAAACAAATGTAATAATAAAATTTCCAGCAGTATTGAGGTCCAGCTGAGGTCAGTGACTGTGAATATATATTGCTAACAATCTCCTCGGTATGTGATTTTTTCTCTCCCTGACTGTTTTTAGCTGCCCAGTAGGAGGCTTGGAGAAGGCTGACAGTGAATCAGTCATAAGGGGAAAGTAAGAAATTCATTCATTTATTCAGGTAAATAGACCAATTTTTTTTGTTGTTAAAATTATCTAGGTAGCATTTACTTTATACTGACATGATGCTCCTAGTGGACAGCATAAAATGAGCCATGATTTAAAAATGGCAGAGTTTGGAACAGATGAATTTAAATAAGGCTAACATATGTTTGGCAATCTGATTAAAAGTATGATTTCAGGTAGCTATCTTAAAAACTTTGCTTTAAAATGGAAGAATTGCTATTAAATCATGAGGGATGGCTTCTGATACTGACACTGTCACTAGTGAACTTTGTGAATTGAGCCTCCACTCCTTTTGAACATCAGTTCCATCACCTTGCAAAGGAAGTGATCACATTATTGGTCTTCATAAGTCTCCCACTGCAGACCTACTAGAGCAAATGATTCTAGCTGAGTTTTCCCAAATTATCAACAAATTCTTAGACAGATATAAACTCTGATAAAATTACTTAAGTATTTTTGTATGAGAACACCATAATGGAATATACAAATGCTTTATTTTTAATAGCAATCTCAAGAGCTATTAAGCCAGGGAATTTAGAACACATTCTCTTTATCTTCCTTCCTATACTCATAAGAATTTAAAATTAGATTCTAGTGGTCAGCAGAGGATATAGCTGCACCCATTATTGTAAAGAAAATTAAGACAGAGAGTTAACATCTGTTTTCTGATTTCTTCATCTGAATCAGAACTAGTATAGAAGTTACGCAGTTAAGAATAGATTCTTTATGTACTATGTGAATATGAAGGTTGCCCATGTTCTCTCCTGTTGATCCATTTTACCCAAAACATTTTGACCCTGAAAAACAAAAACAACTACAACATTATTTCAGGAGCTCATTCTCCCCAAAATTAAAGTAGAATTTAAACAAATTATGATTTTTCTTTCTGAAAATAATTCAGAAAGGCATACAATGAAGTAAATAAATGCTTTATGCTCAGCAGTGTGCCTCACATATAAGAGATGCATTTAGGAAGTAACAAATCTCATGTTTTTATTACCAAAATTTATAGTAACTTCATTTGTTTCTTCCTAACACCACAATTAAATCATCACAAGAAAGCAATTTTTCAAACCATGTGCTGCAAGAATTTTAAAACATGCAATACCTGACTATTTAATCAGGGTCACTGATGTCTTTAGACTATCAAATAAAACAAAGACAACAGCCAACACAACAATAGCTGTCTAGTGTGAATGTCATGTCTTGAACCACAAATACATAGGTCATGTAATAGATTTGCATCTTATTGGTTTCATTGCATAAGGCTGCATCTGATTGGTAATTCTTGACACGAAAATCCTCCCATACAAGTACTAATTAGGCCAGACCCTGAAAGCAGATGAGATCAGATGCATTCAGGGTGGTATGGCCATAGGCAGTACCAGAAATTCTTATACACAAGTATGTGCACTTGATTTTTTTGAAAGTCACTTTGGAGTAAAAAAAGTAGGCAATTGCTATTATTATTATTTTTGTAAACCATTCAAAATTATACCTATGTGTTTGTCACACCAACAAAATATATAACATAATTTTGGTGTGCCACAGAATTTTAGTGATTACTTCATGTGTGCCATGAGATTAAAGAGGTTGAAAATCACTGCTACAAGATATGAGAAAAGATACATGGGCTAAAGTACTCCAATTATTTTAAAAGGATTATGGCCTATACTATTTATTTTCATGAAAGATAAAAATAATGTATAATATGAAGAAAAATCTCCTGATAAAAGTGAAATTATGACTTGATCTTTGATTTTTTAAGTGACTTAAGAAACGTGGTAACAAAAAATACAAGATGCTAAAATTAAAAAACATTTATCACACTCATCCAACAACTGGCACATGGGTTAATGTCTAATCTTCCTACTAAAGAATATAATATATGTGTATATATATGTATATTCACATATATTCATGCATATATGTGATGCACATATGTGAATATATACAAGGCTAGTATTGTTTTAAATAGTTAAAGAATGCCACATACTCTGATATAATATTTATTCTTGTTTTTATAAACATAATTATCATGCTTGTATTATTTATGGGAAGTTTAAGATATCATCATTCTGATCACTGGGCAGATCATCTTGATCCTTCAAATTTATTATTATGTGTTGAAAAAATGGTACATATTATTTTGCTTTTCTTTCTAAGTAACAGCAAATTCAACTTGAGTAAAAGGTTTAGATTTATTGTTCTTACAGTTGTTTCCCCATTCTCTTTTACATAAAATAAATCACACATTGTCATTTTTATGGTCAGAAATGTGTTGTTTTTAATACTTTATTACTTATTATTTTTATAGATTTTCAGAGATATTTGTTCAAAATCTGGATGCCAGATTTAGCATGTCCATTTATTTTGGTGTTTGATTATATTGAAGTCGAATTCTCAGTGGGAGAATTTATACTGTTTCAACTAGCATACCACTGATTGCAGTACTTTAGAATGCAGAGATTCTCATGTTTTTCAGAGTAACATACTGTTAGAGAAAACAGCAATACTTAAAAACTCTGTGCCCTAACGTCTCATCAAATGTTCTCACCAATTTTGAAGAGGCTACTCTTCCATGAACAAATGGTTGGTTGTATATGACTCATCTAAGATACCCAGATGTCTGTCCTGTAGTAATTCTTTTAAAAAATACTTTATTGTATCCCTCTGTTTGGACAAATTCATTTATTAGGTTAAGGAGCTTTTTGGCCAAGTCTATAGGATTTTCTATGTACACTATCATGTCATCTGCAAACAATGATAGTTTTGTTTCCTCCTTTCCGAGTTGGATGCCTTTTATTTCCTTTTCTTGTCTAATCCCTGTGGCTAAAACTTCCAGTACTATATTGAATAGGAGTGGTGAAAGTGGACAACTTTGTCTTGTTCCTGGTCTTAGTGGAGAAGATTTTCATTTTTGCCTGTTGAGTATGATGTCGGCTGTAGAGTTCTCATATATGGCCTTTATTATGTTGAGGAATGTTCCCTCTACTCCCACTTTGCTGAGTGTTTTTATCATAAATGGGTGCTGTACACTATCAAATGCTTTTTCCTCATCTATTGATATGATCATGTGATTTTTGTCTTTGCTTTTGTTTATGTGATGTATTACATCTACTGATTTGTGAATATTGAACCATCTTTGCATCCCTGGGATGAATCCCACTTGGTAATGGTGTATGATCTTTTTAATGTGTTGTTGGATGCGGTTTGCCAATATTTTGTTGAGGATTTTAGCGTCTACGTTCATCAGCGATATTGCACTGAAGTTTTCTTTCTTTGTTGTGTTGTTATCTGGTTTTGGGATTAGAATGACGCTGGCTTCATAAAAAGAGTTTGGGAGTCTTCCATCATTTTGGATTTTTTGGAATAGTCTGTGAAGGATAGGGGTTAGCTCTTTCTCAAATGCTTTGTAGAATTCTCCTGTGAATCCATCTGGCCCAGGTCTTTTGTGTGTGGGGAGTTTTTTGATTACTGCTTCAATTTCATCTGCTGTTATTGGTCTGTTCAGACCTTCTGCTTCTTCTTCATTGAGTTTTGGAAGATTATATTTTTCTAGAAATTTGTCCATTTCACCTAGGTTTTCAAATTTCTTGGCATACAGTTCTTCATAGTAATTTCTTACAATCCTTTGTATTTCTGTGGTTTTAGTTGTAACAGAAACAAGTATAAAGGACATGTGGTCAAAAACTGGGGGGGCTGGAAATGGAATGGAGGTGGGGAGGGCTGGGGTAGTGGGTGGGTTGGGAGTAAGAGACAGAAAACTGAACAACAATTAAAATAAAATTTAAAAAAAATGAAAAGAAAAAATAAAAAAACTTTGTTGATTATGCTATTAGAGTTATCCTGATTTTCCTCCTCTGCCCTCTTCTACTCAGTACCCCTCAATCTCTCAGGCAATCCCTGCACCATTGTTCATTTCCATGGGTCATACATATGCATTCTTAGGCTACTCCATTTTTTATACTGTACTTTACATCATCATGCTACTCGGTAACTACCTATTTGTACTTCTTAATCTGCTTACCTCTTCACCCATTCCCTATCACACCCCTCCCATCTGGCAACTATCAAAACACTCTCTGTATCCATGATTCTGTCTCTGTTCTTCTTGTTTGCTTTTTAGATTCAATTGCTGATAAGATTTGTATTTTTTGCCATAAAAGTGTTCATAGTTTTGATCTTCTTTTTCTTAAATAAGTCCATTTAACATTTCATATAATAATAGTTTGGTGATGATGAACTCTTTTAATTTTTTATTGTCTGTGAAGCTCTTTACTTGCCCTTAAATTCTAAATGATATTTTTGTTGAGTAGAGCAATCTTGGTTGTAGGTCCCTGCTTTCATGACTTTGAATATTTCTTATCAATCCTTCTAATCTGAAGTTTCTTTTGAGATATGAGCTGACAGTCTTATGGGAGTCTTATTACCTCCCCTGTATGTAATTAACTGCTTTTCTCTTGCTGCTTTTAAGATTCTCTCTTTATGGTCAACCTTTGACATTTTAATTATGATGTGTCTTCGAGAGGGTCTCCTTGTACCCATATTGTTTGGAACTCTCTGTGCTTCCTGGACTTGTATGTCTATTTCCTTTACCAAATTACAGAAAGTTTCTTTCATTATTTTTTCACATAAATTTCCAATTGTTTCTTCTTTCTCTTCTCTTTCTGGCACCCCTATAATGTGAATGTTGGACCTCTTGAATTTGCCCCAGAAGCTTTTATATTATCCTCATTTTTTGATTCTTTATTCTTCTTCTTCTTCTGATCATTTATTTGTCTGTTTTTTTTTTTTTGCTTCTTTATATCTCAAATCATTGATTTGATTCTCAGCTTCATCTACTCTACTGTTGTTTCCCTATAAATTGTTCTTTATTTCAATTAGTGAATCCTTTCTTTCTGGCTGGATCTTTTTGAGGCTGTTGAGGTCCTCACTAAGTTCTTTGAACATTCTATTACCAGTGTTTTAAACTCTGCCTCTGATGGATTGTTTATCTCCATTTCAATTTAGCTCTTTTTCTGGAGTTTTGATCTGTTCTTTCATTCTGGCCATGTTTCTAAGTCTCCGTGTTTTGGCAGCCTCCCTGTGCTTGTTTCTATGTATTATGTAGAGCTTCTTTGACTCTGTGTCTTGGTAGTGTGGCCTAATGTAGTAGGTGTCCTGTAGTGTCCAGTGGCACACCCTCCCTTATCATCCAAGCCAAGTGGGGTACTTACTCAAAGTGTGCCCTCTGTGTAGGCTAACTACATCTTCCTCTTGTAGTTGAGCCTTGGTTGCTGTTGACAGATTAATGGGAGGGATTTACCCAGGCCAGTCAGCTGTGAGGTTTGGCTGTGACTACTTACCATAAACCTCCACCATCCATGGAGGATCAGCTGTGCAGGAGCAGGGTGGTGGTACTCTGATGTGGTCTATAGCTTTCCACTAGGTGCACTTGCCCTGGGGTTTCCTGGGCAGTGCAGGCCAAGATTAGCCCCAACCTGTGTTTTGCCTGGGGCCACCCTGCCTGAGCTATAAAGCAGGCAGGGTGCTACTACTTGTGCTTGGAGATTCCCAGACAAAGTCAAGCTGTGAGTTTCTGCTGGCTGCTGCTAATGTCTGGCTTGGGGCTTTCTAAGGCCAGCTATTGCTTATTAGATAAGATTTAGGAAATTGTGCATCATGATCCAAGATTGGCCATTCATATGGAAAAGCAGCTTGGGTGGGCCTGTAAATTTTGTGGGGTGAGACCCTGGGGATTTCCAAGATAGTTCCAACAGTGTTAGCCAAGTTGGTGGAGACTCATATACGGCACCAGTTTACTGGCTCTGTCAGGGGAGAGTTTACTGGCCTCTGCTAGCCCTAATGCCAGACACTTCATTTTCTCCCTACATGCCATTTGTACCTTTCAAGCTGCTACCCTGGTGCTGGAGCTCAGAGGGAGTGAGTCTGAGTAGGTGAGTCCATGTGTGGGTTCTTTAAGAGGAACTGCTTGGGCTTCCAACAGTTTCTTCAACCAACTCAAACCTGTTGGTTTTTCTAGTCAGAAGTTGTGGGGACTTATCTCCTGGTGCTGGAACCCTGGACTGGAGGGCCTGGTGTGGGGCCAGGACTCCTTGCTCTGGAGATATACCTCCCAAATTTTTATCCGCCACATGTGGGTGAGCGGTGAGCCCATTCTGCATCTGTGCCTCTCCTACCAGTCTTGATGAATGTGGTTTCTTTCATTCCACAGTTGTCAGACTTCCATTCAACTTTATTTCTGAAATTTTTGAGTGATTCTTCATCATCACTCTCAACTGTCATAGCTTAAATAAGAGAAAAAAATATTGAAGTGTTACTTTATATTTCAAAGTCATAATATCAGATTAATGATTTTGATAGTAGTGACAGCAGATACTGACTATGCATTTAGAAAACTTCTTTCAAAAGAGACTATTTCATAGATTGTTTTATTATTTGGTCCCCAAAGTTCCCTAATGTGAGAGATGAAAAAATGCCAGAGACTCTACTACTTTACTTCTTCTAACTGAATTTTTTTAACTTTTGTAAGAAGCTTTAAATCTTTCCAAAACAATTTACAATTATATTCAAGTAAGGCTAATGGCTATTTCTATTTTTATTATGAATGACCAATTATCCCAGATAGCAAAACCAACATAAATGTTTTCCTTTAATTTCCCTTTATTTTATTTTTAATTTGACTCTTATTTGTTAATCATATAGAAACAGAAATAATAGTACTTTTGATTCCCTTTAACATTTTAAACACAGATAGAAATCCTGAAAGTGATTCATTTTCTTTTCTTATTTTTTGAGATTATCTTTTCAAAAGGGAGGACCTAAAATTGATGATGCTACTTTTTCCAAAGCTAGAATCAATAGAATAGCCTATTTAAAAAAAAAACATAGTGCTAAAATATGGTGCATTATTCCTGTCATCATCTCTGAGAGTTTGCCTATATCATGAACACAAGTATACCCAATGCTTCTATGAACTATTAAGAACCTTCAGAATGATCTTGAATATGGTGGTAGAGTGCTAAGGAACATGCTAGTTTATTTTAATAGGTATTTAAAAATTTTTCTAAGTGTTCTAAAATTCATTATTTCATTTGTTTCTAAGTAAATTCATGAGAAATTGGCTGTGTGTGTGTGTGTGTGTGTGTGTAACATTTCTTTTTTAAAGGTGACAAAAATAGTCTCAGTAAGGTGAATTGAATTGTTGGCTTCTAAGTGACAGGGATTGGTTCAGAAAAGGGTTTCTTTTACAGTAATTGCACAGTTTTTCCATATTTATCAGTGTCTTTATAAGTAAAACCATATAAGTGGGTTTTTAATTTATTTCGTATGGCTCTATTCTTCTGGAGAATAAAGGTTGTGGAAATGTTGGAGATGTGTATTTGCAACAAAGAAAAATAAAGTTTTATTTCTTCATATTGCTGTCTGATATTCTTTATATTTTGCTCCATTTTATTATTAAATACTACCATTGCCTTATATGTAGGTCAATTAAGCAATTAATGTGTCAATTAATAATTATTTTATCAATCATCTTCTATATGTTAATATATGTACCATAGTGACTAAGAAAGACTTTACAAAACCCTCATTCACAATGAACTTGACATAGGTTACTGTACAAGAAATACCACTAAAATTTTACTAAAAAACTAAAATAAACTTTAATGTAAGCACTCATTATATATGTAGTTATATCAGTGAATACTATAAAAATTCTGATCAAGAAAAGCTACCATTCCTTGTGGGTGGGTGATGGACTCCTAAAATTTGCGCAGAAAGAGGGGAATTAAATCAAGAGTGTAGATATGTCATTTTAAGTATCATGTGATTCTTTGACTTACACAGATGTAATATAATTTTCTTGTTGGGATAGTCCATGAAGATACATTAGGAAAAGGGAACTTCATTTGGAAAGCATTTTGCCTAACAGTTAGAAGAGTCATATTTCTTACTATAATAAGTGAATAAGTTTAATAAGTTAAGACCTCATTAAAATATATATTATTCTAATTATTAATTTTATAGTCCATGCTGATAAATTTGGTTTAGTGTAATTTTGTCTTCTCTGTCTACTGTAGACTTTGACACCTGATAAATATTAACTGAATAAAGGAAAGTTTGTACTTGAAAGAAAAAGATCATCAGAGTATTAAAGCTGATACAAGTGTTGTACTAATTTGTCAAATTTCAGACTTACAAAACTATCTTTTAGAAGAAAGCACAAAAGACAAATATTTCAAAACTGATTTTTAAAGAAGAAGATATTATATCCAGAAAAGTGGAAATTGCTTCCCAAAAATTACACAAAAAACAAGGAATTTCTTTCTAAATTTGAATTTTCATAAAAAATTCAAGAAGATTTTTTCAAAACCTGAATTTTTAAAACCATAATTGTATTTGCTATTAAACAATATTAAAGGTGCCAAATACTTGAGACACTTAAAAAAACTCAATTTCATTATTTTATATGTTCAGAATATCTATTAAGTCAAGTATAAATAGATAAATAGTAAAATCTTAGTAAATTATATCCACAAATATAAACTATTTAATATAAGGTACATGAGAATGAATGTAGCCAGAGAAACACATACACACATGTAAATACACAAACTTGCAATGAAAAATAAACATGATATAGTTATTCCATTTATTTTGAAAATTCTCTTTTAGTAGCTATGCATTGAATACAAGTTTATGGATCAGAAGGAGATAATATTCTCTCCTTAGTATCTAACTTCACTATCTGGGAGTGACTTAGGTACTCAAGTGTCTTGACTTATTATATCTCTGTCAGTAAGAGGCAAAACCACAAAAAAAAAAAAAAAAAAAAAAAAACCCTCTGATAAATACACACTGTTCTCAAGAAGAAAATGAACTGATTTTATTCTCTCACCAGGGATATATGTGCTAGATATGTCTAATGGTCACAGGTGGTCTGATCTGATCTTTTCCTATTTTAGTTGAGAAATAGCTTTTCACACTTAGGATAGTTTACTTCTCTTTAGCTCTTAAAATGAAATATCCTTGTATTTGTGACCAATGTGAACTCACCTTCTTTTTATCTTGATAAAATCTCCCCATAGATAGAACTTGGAAAAAAGTTTAATATTTAGAGGATAAAAAATATCCTTTATAATATACACAGCAAAAACTTATGTGTACATGTGGTAATTTTATTATTTTTTACTATTTATTTAATTTCCAACTTTTATTTTCACAACATGAAATATTCTATTTTGCACACAATTTTCATTGAAATAAAATTATTTTGATATGCCTTATGTCAAAAATAGTTTTAATTTTATAATCTTTGGTTGGACGATTAATTCAAACTTATTCTTGGAATATGAATTGAAATGGTCCATACAAAACAATTAAGGGCATTTCAAGCAAAGGTGAAATACAGAAGACCAGGTCATGGTTCTGGAAACAGTAACTAGATGTATGGTCAGACACTTTCTATTTATTAGATAATACTGTTGGATTTAAGAAAAAGTAAAGACTGAAATAAAACAATATTAAATTCAACTGACTTCTTTGTGCCTGAATAGGAAAACAAAAAAAGCAGTTATCCCTTTACATTCTAACAAGAATTACAACCATATTGGGATTAACTGTTTCTTTGAGTCATTGAATCTGCTCCATTGTGCTTGCGACTACTAATAAACTAATTCCAGGAAAGGTATCCTAAGGCCAAACTGAGAGATCACTAACATCTCTGAATCAGTAGGTTTTGAGAAATCAATTGCACTGGGAAAAATTATATTTCTTCTTTCTAGTTAGAAGAAAACAATAAAAATAGAGGAGTTTAAAAAAGACACATATTCCAATACTCTCTGGCACCTCATTTATACTTGCTCAATCTGTTTCAACTTGCACAATTCTTTCAGTCCTCCTTGTTTAATTATTTCCAAATCAATCCATAGTAATGAATGTGAAAAGTACATATGGCAATATACAAACATTGTTAGAATGGTAAATTTTGTTTTGTACATTTTCTTATAAAAATAATAGTTTTTTAATGAACGTTTTAATTACTTCAAAAATATGTTTAGTGTTCGAATGAGTTATAGATGAAAAACTGTCTCCACCTGTTTTATGATATTCTGATAAAAAATATTTAAATTACACACTGAAATGCATATTATTTAAAAATACCCAGTGATGTTACTGTGAAGATTTTGCTCAGGCAAAATTATTAATATTTTAAGATTATCATTTTCTACTAGAGTTCTGAACCAGGCATTTCTCTTAAAGTTGTTTGATGATGTTCATGTTTCATGATCATAAAAGCCTCATATTTTTAAAATATGTAATTTAGTTCTCACCAGGGACATGACATAAAATATGAATGTCTTCTATAATGACAGACAAATTCTGAATATTGAGTCATACATATACTGATATTTCTGGTGCCACAGAACAACGCTCACTCATTTAATTTGCAGTTCAGTGCTACCCTTTAGAAACATTAATAAATTATATTTTTCCAAATAATCCATCCCATATCTCATGCCCCTTAGTGTTTTCTTCATAAGCTTTAGTTTATATTTCCATGTGTTCTACTTCAACTGATTATTTCTTTATCATTTTAAAATATATTGAATAATTCTTTGATTTCTTTACATTTTCATTTATAATGTTAACTTTCACTAAGAATCTTATTTTATAAATTCTATTAAAACATTTTCTGCCTGGTGTAGCTCAGTGGATTGAGCACAAGGCTGTGAACCAAAGGGCTTCTGGTTCGATTCCCAATCAAGGCACATGCCTTGGTTGTGGGCCAAGTCCCTGGTAGGGGGAGTGCAAGAGGCAACCACACATTGATGTTTCTCTCCTTCTCTTTCTCCCTCCCTCCCCCTCTCTCTAAAAAAATAAAAAAATATTTAAAAATATATATAACCTTATTAAAAATCCTTTCATGTTTTATTTCAGAGCATTAATAACGAAGATATGTATCTGAACCTTGCTCCAGAAAGTTGATACTCACTTTGATGTTTATCATATATATTTTCTTATGGTCTGTTATTTGATATTCCATGACAGCAGTACAGATATGGATTTATATGATATTTTATTTGATATTCATAAATTCATATGGCACAGTTATATAATATATTCTAAAACATTTTGATGAAATTAACCTTCTTAATACTGATAACCAGTTTAATTTACAAATAAATTTTGTTCTTAAACATATTTGAGTTATTATACTCATTTGCCTTGCTAGGGATTAACATATATATATTGATAACCTACAGCACATGTTGTTTATGTAACTAGACACTGCATGTACTTAGTCTTACATGTGCACATTCTATGAGGCACACAGTGTCATAGAAATTTTGGTGTGGAATTTTGATATGGAGTAGGCAGACCTGACTCCTGTGCTGCATTATCATATCTGAACCATGGTAACTTATCTAGGTGTGATTCTTTGATACAAACTATATCTCAGGGGTAAATGTTCAAAAAATTGACAGCCATGATTATGACAAAGCAAATGTCCCAGAGTAACTAATAACTTCCCATGTTTTCCTATCTATATTTTGTTTTGTTTTACATCTCTCTACTTAATACTGTCATAATTCATGAGAAGAGAACTTAATTGAAAGTAAATTAAATGACACACTATGAAATGAATTACAATATTCTTAAAGTAGAATAACAAAAAGGATTGATATGTATCCTGTTCGATTTATTGATTTTATGGTCTTAGAATATGGTCCATGTTGGTGAATATCCCATGTGAAATTGACAAAAATGTGTACTCTCCTGTTATTGAATGCATTGTGTTATGACTATTTGGTCAAGTTAATTAATGTTTTATTTTAGTCCCTCTATATTCTTTTACTGAACTTTTATAGATCTGTTTTATATTTTACTAAAAGGAAAGTTAATGTCTAGAGGTACAATCATGGATTTGTCTATTTCTTTAAATTTTATTTATTTAATTGTATACCGAAACTTTTTTTAAGATTGTGTTTTTAGAGAGTGGGGAAGAGAGGGAGAAAGAGAGGGAGAAAAACACTGATATGTGAGAGAGAAACATAATTTAGTTGCCTTTCATACTCGCCCTGACAAGGGACTGAACCTGTTACCCAGGCATTTGCCCTGGTAGGGAATTGAATCCACAACCCTTTTTTCTTCAAAATGATGTCCAACCAACTGAACCACACCAGTCCAGGATGAAACTCTCTTTTTAAGTGCCTGCACATTAGAACTATCGTATCTTGTTGGAAAATTAACTTTTCTACCATTACGTAACACCACTTTTTATTCCTGGTAATAGTCCTTATTTTGATGCCTCCTTTGACATTGACTATTTTTTAGTTAGTAGTCCACCCTTCTTCTTATAACCTATGTTATATTTGAAGTGGGTTTCTTGTAGACAGCACAGAATTGGGTCTTGTATTTTTACTCAGTCTGATCATCTCTTTTAATTGGTAGGTTCAGAACATTTATATTGTATATGATTATCGCTAAGTTTGGATTAAAATATCATGCTAGCAGTTTTCTATGTATTCCATCTGTTCTTAATTCTCTTTCCCTCTTCATCTGTCTTGTTTAAGATCAAATGATTATATATGATGTCCTACTTATCTCCATGTTGACTTCTTGTTTATACTTCTTGCTTACAGGAATTTAGATAGGATAGAATTAAGAAATATATACTGGCAAAAAATAATTAGGCCCTGAAAACTTTCCATAGACTCTATTTTTCAAGGAAAGAAATATAAAGGATTTTGACAGCACTTTTATTTCCAAACCAGTTAACAACCAGAGGTAAAGTTAAGAGTCATTCAAAACAAAAATACAAACAAATGAAAATTCGTAAGTAGATAATACACCACATATGTAAAGTGAACACATTTTGTTTTTCTTTAAAAAAATGAGAAAGTAGAGGGAAAGGGGAAGAGTTTACAGGAACAAGTGCAAAGGACATATGGACAAAAACTAGGGGGGGTGGAAATGGGAGGGAGGAGGGGAGGGCTGGGGCAGTGGGCTGGGATGGGAGTAAAAGACAGAAAACTGTGTAAGAACAATTAAAATAAAATTTTAAAAAATGAGAAAGTAAATACTTAAAGTTTTGGGGGCCACATAAGGTCTTAGGTCTTTTGTGTACATTGTTCTCCGTGTTTTTTTAAAATTTTTATTTTTCTCACTGTTTTAAAATGTAAAACCGCCTTTAGGTCACGGGCTGTACAAAACAAGTCATGAGCTGGACTGTGCACCAGGGCCTTGGTTTGCCATCTTCTATTTCACAGCATTTTCTAATACTGCATATTTCGAGAATGTAGGTGCAGTGAGTGGTGGCTGGATGTGACATGGACCCAACAAAGGAAAAAAAAACACTCCCTTTGCTAATAAACATGATCTCTGTTAATAAAGTAGAATGTGGAGTATGGCCTTGGCATAGTGTGCACACTTCTTGCTGGAGCTGTAAACTATCAAGAGAGTCTGTGTGGGTACAATTAGAGCCAGTCCCAACATACTAACCAGGATTCAGCACCTTCTATTTAACACAAGAAATGACATCGTGAGTATATAAAACCTATGAATTTTCTTTTACCCTTTGCTCTTAAGAATTCACTTAGAGCATATTAGTGTTTTATTTGTTTATTTTTACCATTCTTAAATATGACCAATTGATAGAGAATAATCATGATCGATGTTGATAACTTAATTTGATACTGCTTCTCCAAGGTTCTTAAACTTAATTGAACTAAAGTTGACTCATTATCAGAAATGATAATGTCTGATATTTTGTGCTATGATATAGAGTTTGAAAAAAATGTATGAGATGGAACCAAAAGAGTTAAAAAATTTGCAAAACAAAAACAAGAATTTTCCCCTAAATTCTGATGAAAATAGATATGAATTTTACTTAGAGTTACTGGAATCTCCAACAAGAAATGTGCCTGAAGCAGTTTATGATGCAAGCATAATCCTTGCTGCATTATTTTGCCTTATTTCAATAAGAGAGTATAAACAAAATAAATACATGATGATGATGATATTATTAGAATAATAGTTTGAATTCTGTAAGACATGTATTAATTTGATTGAATTGCAAATTACTTGAATTCCATATGGCCTACCATGTCCAAATGCATATTTAGACTAATGTGAAACACAACTCAATCTAGGATTTCATGCACTTCCTCTTTTCATTGACCTACATAAAAGATAAGTCAAAAATGTATTAATATCAAAATGGAATTTATAATGGTGAAGAGCTCAGGACATCTGCCTCAACATTTCTATTCTGGCAATTAAGGTAGGTGTCAAGTATTTAGCCAATAGCTTCAGATGTAAAAGCACATATTACCCTGGAATAGAACAAGCTTTAATTAACTGACTCTTAGATTAATAAATCCTAGAAAATGTGCGCAAGAAACAATGTCCATAAATCTATTAAAAATATTTTTAAAGATTTTTATTTATCCATTTTTAGAGGGAGGGGAAGAGAGAGCGAAAGGGAGAGAAACATCAATGTGTAGTTGCCTCTCACACACCCTCTACTGGGGAACTTGGCCCACAACACAGGTGTGTGCCATGACTGGGAATCAAACCAGCTACCCTTTGATTCACAGGCAGGCACTCAATCCACTGAGTCACACCAACCAGGGCTCAAAAAAAATTTTTTTTTAATTAAGTATTTTGTTGACTATCTCACCAATGCTATTGACTCACATTCTCAAGAGTAGGTTAAATAGTTTCAGAATTGAGAAACTGTTCTTGTTTGCATAATCATCCTTTCGTAAGTTTGAGTTCCTTATGTCCAGAATTTGGTGTAACATTTTCCAAAACATATTATAAAATATGTTAGAATATTTGTCTGTAAACTATTAATAAAGAACAAGAGACTGGGAAAAGTTAAGGGGTTTGCCCTTACAGCCAAACAATTAAGAGATGCAATTCTAGAACATACCTCTTTTCTTTAAAGGGTTATTTATCTATTGAGGAATGCTGTATAATTTCTATCACTTTATTGAAAATCTGTATAATAAGAAAAAATTAGGCCCATTAGAATTAATTAAAAATCATCATTTTTTATTTTAAATATATGTGAATATTGGGAAATTTAACTTCTGTATCATGAGACCATTTGTTTTTTTGTTGTAAAAAGGCACTACTATATAGTTGAATAGTAATAAGTAGTGATTACTTCATTTGCATGATGATATGCATGATTTTTTTTCTTTTGAGAGACAGATTTTTGTTAAAGTCTAGTTTGCATTAAGTTTTAAAATTCTATTTTAATTACTGCAATTGAATTATTTTTAAAAAGTGTATTCTTAATACAAAAAAAGAGATAAGTCTAGGCGTCATGCCTATCGAGTGATTTGTCAGATTAAGTCTCCTTTGCTGTACATCCCAAACAAGCTCTGGCAACTCATTTTTCATCAGCTGTTTCTTAAAATCATGAGCCAATTGTGCATTTAAGTTAGAGAATGAACCTCAGGGCATGCCCATCTGTCTAAACAAATAAGCACATACACAACCTACTTAAGGGGACAGATTGTTCTTTAAACTGAGGTGATGGATGTGAAAGTTTAAGAGATTGAAAAGCACACAGCTTAATGTATTGCTTTTCATTTCTATAATCATATTTTTGAAATAAATTACTGACTTTGGAGAATTTTTACTATTCTTATGAAAATGATGTTATCATTAAAGTGTTTCCGTATTAACATAGGTAGCCACAGCATGAAGAAATGCATTAAAAATGGTAATTGAATATTGCAGAAATAAAAACTCCATCATGGCTCTTTTAAAGATATACACCTATCCCTAGTGAATTAAAACAAATTTAAAGTACGCTAATTGCTTTAACTAAAGTCTGTGTAAAAATAGCAAGCAATTCTTAATAAAAGTTGGTTGTGATTTAAAAAAAAAAAACAGGACAGCAAGAGCACAGTTATATCCAATTCAATCAAATATCATAATAATGCACTTATTCTTACAGAGGGATTTTTACCCTTTAGCCCATGCTACCATAAAACAAACAAACAAACAAATAAACAAATAAAGCCTGCAACAAGTGTATATTAAATTTTAAAAGACAACTTACATTCACAACAGTGCAAAATAAATAATCTTCTCCACAATTGAGTCAAAGGGTTATCATAATTGAAGTGAACATCTCATTTAGCAGTGTGGTGAAAAGCATGGTGGATATGAGTAGAGTTCACATGAACTAAGCAAGCAAATCATTGGCAGTGTAAATTAAAAAATTAATTTGCCCTGGATTTGTGTGTGTGTGTGTGTGTGTGTGTGTGTGTGTAGGGGCATTTCTCACTACTGCTTTCTTTTGAAATATAAAGTTCAGCATTAGAATTAAGAAAGGGAAATTATTAAAAAATGTGTACAAAGTACAAATTAGAGTAGAAATTAGATGGAACAAGCATAATAATGAAAAAAAACAAAAAGTAATAATGAAAAACCAAAAGTCTAAGAAGATATGTGAGTGCATGAAGTATTTTTCTTTATTAATCTTTAGAAAAGGTAGTTCATGAAATTAGAGGTAATTATTTCTATTCATAGAGTGGTATACAAAGACTTGGAATAATTTTCACTCACACAAAACAATTTATCCACAATTTTGAAAATCAGCCTATTTTTTGCATGTGCAATTTTGCTCACCCAAAATCTTAATTATGACCTAAAACCTTTGCTCTAAAGTTTTGCTATTTCAAAAAGTCAAGTGCTCTAGCTATAATTTATAAATTGATTCAATATTGTTTTAAGAATCCATTTTGCATCATTATCATTCTTTTTACTAGAATAAAGATTTCCAAATTAGTTGGCCAGCTTTTTCATTTTATAGAAATTCAAATGTTACAGTTTGTACCTTCATGCCAGCTTTTCCCATTAAGTAGTATAATTGAGGGATTTATTCATACTGTAGTCAATTATTTAAAGTACTAAGTCAATAATTGTCATATAGTAGGTGTTGAAAATATTAGCTACTGTTAGTAATATTTCTGTTATTTCTTTTTCTCTTTCAATATCCTTCTCCTCTTTCCCAATACTTTTCTTTCATGAGGCCACATGTTTCCCTTTTCCATGGTTTATAGTTGTTTTGGTGAAAAATATTCACCAGTTGATTCATAAAAATTAATCCATGAAAAATATTATTTTAAAGTTGTTGCTCATTGGAAAATGATTTTATTCTACACCCTCACTTCATTAAGAATCTCTACTATAACCTGTTTAAGTTAAGAATTCTGAAACTCTGCTTCTTTATTTTATTCTGTTTTCTTATCGACATTTAGATATTTTGTTTATTTCTAATTCTCTCTGGGTTCTTTTTCTTTCACTCTGGAAGAGTTTAGAATCTTTATTTTACTCTTATATTCTGCAAATTCACACTGACATATGTTCTAGACTGGGTCCTTCTTTAATTTCATTCTCAGGGTTCTTTCTGGACCCTTTAATTCTTGAGAGGATTATTTACAGTCAAAAAATAAAAGTTTTCTAATGTCATTATTTGAATATTTTCATCTTCACTTTAAATTTCTTTCAGAAAATATGTTTAGTTGGATGTCAAGTCTACTAAATTCTTCTATTTTTTATTTCCTTTGTCTCAAATTTCCTCCTACTTTCAATAATACATCAATTTAATTTTTAACACTTCTATTAAAATATTTTGACTGTTGTTTTATTTTCATGTATTAAATATTTTGCACAATCTCTTTTTGTGCTATACATGCAATAACTTTTCTCTCTTAGGACATTAATTAGAGTTTGAATATTTTGACACTTTATTTCACTGCATTATTTTCTTCTTCTATTATTATTTTTCTTTTGCTTTAACATTTCATCTCATCTTTACTGATATAGTTTGATGCAGACTTTCAACAAATAATACTGATTTTTTGGCATTTCATATACAAAAATTAAGTACTAAAATGACTAAAATTTTTGTAAGATCTGATTTACTTATCTGGTGGAATTAAATAAACATAGTCAGAGAGTGAGAATATTTTATGAAGTCATCCTAAGTGTATAACTAAATTTTTCCAGGAGACTATACTCTAAGTGACTGATTAGTGGAAATCAGTCCTGTGGAGTTCTCACAATTCATTGAGCTATTTTTATTTAATATTGCTCTCTCTCTCACAATTTAATTTTGTTATTTACTATGCCTGTGCTTCCCAGTTTACATATATTTGCCTCAATTTCTGTAGTTTATATAATTTGTGATACTTAGATGGGCTGGATTGAGAAGACACCAGGGTCTCAAAATTATAGCTCTTTATGGATGTAATTTCTCTTTACTTCACTCTTTGTTAACCTGTCTTTTATTGCCTATCCCCCACACTATCCTCTATAGTATCTCATACAACTGCCAATACTTTCTATATATTTCAAAAGTTCTTCAGGGAACATTGTCTTATTTCTATTTGTGATTTTCCTCTGTGAACAGCAAGCATTTCACTGTAGTCATGACATTTTTTAAAATATTTTATTATTTACTCTCAGACACAGGGGAAGTGAGGAAGAAAGAGAGGGAAAGAAACATCAATGTGTGGTTGCCTCTCATGTGCCCCCAACTGGGGACCAGGCCTGCAACCCAAGCATGTGCCCTGACTGGGAATTGAACCAGTGACCCTTGGGTTGCAGGCTAGCACTCAGCCCACTGAGACACACCAGCCAGGGCTGTAGTCATGACATTTAGCACTCTGTTCGCTCCCAACTACTGTGTGTTAAGTTACAGTTATTCCTATTTCATCACAAATGGATTTTTCTCTATTTTTCTCCTAGTTTTCAATGATTTTTAAATGGAGAGACATACATTTGTTACATTGACATATTAAAATTGTTCAAATTGCTTTTTATTAAATAATGATATGTTTGATTATTTCTAATATTTATAGAAATATTTTATGTTGTCTTTTTGTTTCTATTTATTAAATTAGTATTAATAATATATAGATATTTGACAGTTGTTAAAGAACCACAATACAAATGGGAAATTCAAAAATGTATTACAAAAAGTGTAATGTGTATAAGTAGAATATAAGTGGAATATTCCTTTAGGTATTTTACACAAACTTTTAATATCTAAATACAGATCTATGTTTTTTTTCTGTTTTCTATTTTTCTAAATTTTCTAAAAAAATACCATTTTTTGTATTTTTGTCTACCTGATATCTCATTAAATATTATGTTGAAATACATTATTAAAAAGTCAAAATTACTAGTGAGTTTAGTGATAATGGCTTAACTATTAAATTGTAAACTGTGTCCCACTGGCCTGAAGAATTACAAATATTTACTGGCTATTACAGATCAGAAGCACCTGGCTTAAAAATCCATAAAATAGCTACAAAAATATTGGCTGATTTGCATTCATGAAAAAATGTTCACCTCTAATCTACATGAGGTCTGTCCAGAAGGTATCCAGCCATTTACTATGAAAAATAGAGACATTATTGAAGAAGATACAAGATACAAGAAACAATGTACATACAACAATGACACCTCAGTCCCCTTCAAAGTAGGCACCTTGAGACCTCACACAGTTCTCCCAATTGCCATCAGCTGCCCTGTTATATTTTCCTGAATCTAATCGGTGGTCTGAAATTTCTCCTTCACAGGAGATTTTAGTTGTGGAAGAAACAGAAATCACAGGGCTCCAAATCTGGGCTGTAGAGGAGCTGAGTCACCTGAGTGATTTGATGTTTTACCTAAAAACTCCGCACCACACTTGATTTATGAACTATGGCATTGTTGTGTTGAAGCTGCCCATCACCAGTAGCCCATAGTTGTAGCTTTCTGAACCATTTGAATAGTTCGCATGGAAGAATGTTCAAGCTTAATGAAAAATTTGATGCAGATTGGTTGCTCTACTTGCCACTTATTTTGAATGTGATGGCCACACAGTACATATACTCTCTCAATGGCAGCTACCATCCCCACTGACTAGTACAGTGAAGTCATCATTGTTCACACATCTGCATTCCAGTCCACTCTCCTTGGCTGCCAGGTTACATCAATGTGGCACAAACCATTCTTGTTATATTAATTATAGCTGTCGTTTTCTGGACAGACCTTTTATATTTACCATTTTCCCTTTTCAAATAATTGATCCATCTGCAAAGCTTTCACATTCAAAAGTCTACCATGATTCTCAGGGTTCCCTTTCTATTCATGACTCATTCTCATGGAACTAAAATTTGCCTTTAATCCATCAACAAAGAATCCTAGTTTAATGAATGGAAGATACATATTTTCCAAGTGTTGTGTGCTTAAAATACATAAGACTGTATGTATATATATTTTTGGCATATAGGTATATCTTTTTAAAAAATCCTCACCCAAGGATATGTTTACGGTTTTTCAAGTGAAAGAGAGAAACATCAGCGGGTTGTCTCCTGTACGCACCCCAAACCAGGATCAAACACCAAACCTAGGCACATGCCCTGACCAGGAATCGAAACAACAGCTTTTGGTGAACAGGACAATGCTCCAAACAACTGAGCCACCAGGCCAGGGTTGTTTGTGGGTATATCTTTATACCAGTTTGTGTAGATAGCTGTTTGATTCTATCTACTCTACTTGTCTTAGTACTATCTTTTTCCTTACTTCTTCATTAAAGAATAAATAAGAAATTCCAAGATAGTCCTATTCCAAGATAGTCCAACTAAGTAAGTGGAGCTGGAGATATTTAATGAGATATCCAAGGTGTCCTTCTAAGTTTTTCACACATTGTATATTACTGAACAAATCACTTTACTCTTCAAAGTTGTTTATTTATAAAAAAAGATATTGCTTGATATATCTTAGTGAGGCCTGTCCCTCTCACCTCCTTTCATTTTTCTATGCTCTCTTCTTGTGTAGCCTAGATTTCTAAATTTACCTTAAATATCACTCATTTTTCTCTTTTCAATATCTGAGGCCTTTGCAGTAAGAAACTTTTACCATAAAGGGTCAGACAGTAAAACGTTTAGGCTTTGATAACCATGTCTTTTCCACAGTTCTTTCATCTACCCTTCCTTCCTTCCTGCTTTTTTTTCCTTTTCTTTCTCTTTTCCTTCCTCCTGTCCTTCTTTTTCTATTTTCTTACTTTTGTTCAGTTTCTTTTCCTTTGTTTTTAAACTATATCAAAAATATAAAATCCTTTTCTAGCTAAAGAACTTTCTACAAAAGAAACAAAGAAAAAGACTTCATGAGCCATATCTGTCCCACAATATATTTGCTAGATGCTGACATATAGAAAAATTACTTCTTTAAAGTGAGGGATATAGGTTTAATTAAATTAAAAAGTTCCTATCTTCAGCCCTGGCTGGTGTAGCTCAGTGGATTGAGCTCGGGCCTGCGAACCGAAGGATCGCGGTTCGATTTCCAGTCAGGGCACATGCCTGGGTTGCCAGGCCAGTTCCCGGCAGGGGACATACAAGAGGCAACCGCACATTGATGTTTCTCTCCCTCTCTCCTTCCCTTCCCCTCTAAAGATAAATAAATAAAATATTAAAAAAAAAAGTTCCTATCTTCTTATTTCTACTGTTTTGATCAGAGGTTGGCAAATATTTCTAAAGGGCCAAATAATAAATGTTTTAAACTTGCAAGTCATACAGTATCTGTTGTTATTATTTAACTCTGCCCCAGATAGATTTGAAACATGTAAGCTGTCATAGACAGCTTAATAGGTAAATTAATGACTGTGACTATCTTTCAATAAAAGTTTTTTTTTGTTTTTTTTTTTTTTTTTTTTTTTTTTTTTACCAAAAAGATGGCTGATGTTTGGAACAAAACATTACATGAGTGTTTATAGCAGCTTTATTTGTAACATCCCAAAACTGGAAATGTCCCAGATATTTTTCAATAGACATTGGGTAAACAAATTGCAATAGATCAACACAATGTAATACTATACAGAAATTAAAAAAAAAAACAAAACAACTATTGATACATACAACTTGGATAAATCTCAAAGGAACTATGTTGAGTGAAGTATGGCCAATTTCAAAACATCTTGTATTGTATGACTCAATTTCTGCAACATTCTTCAAGTGACAAAATTATACAGATGGAGAATAGTTTACAGGTTGCCAGGGGCCAGGGTTTGGGGAGGATTGTGACCTGTCAGGCTACAAAAAGTTAGTATTAAGCATATAACATTTAAATACTAATTTAAAAATAATATAAAGGCCTTATGTTTTAGTAATAGAAAAGCAGAAAGCAAAACTCAAATATAGACTTTGTCAGTCATATATATATTATTGAAGAAATACCTGAAATAATAAGACACTTTTTATATTCACCTTTACATGTATGTAATTCTTTATTCTTCAATCTTCACTTTTCTACATTTCTTATTTTACAGTTATTATTCTGTAAAAAATTTGATCATATATTTCAAGTAAAAAAAAAATCCCAGGAGCATTTACTACTGAAAATACTTAACTCTTTTTAAGTCAGTCCCCCAAAATTCGTAATTTGGGGGCATTAATCTATGTAATCTATGAATAGTATTTACCTTCACTCTTTGAGTCAAAAGATTTTTTGATTTTTTATTATAAGCAAACAAAAATCTAGGATAATAAAAGTATATATAATAATAGATAATAGATAATAAAATTATATATAATGATATATATCAATAAAAGTATATAATAAAATAGATAATAAAATTATGTATAATACTAATATACTGGTTTTTATCTGCCACAAAACTTTGTATTTTTTTGTGTTTTGGGTTTTTGCTGTTGTTATTGTTTTTAAATCCAATACAGGACAAAATACTACTTTGGACAATATTTTCATCCTGTGGTCAAAAACAGAATTTGTCATTTGATTAAATAGTTTAATCCACAAAGCAGGAGAAACCAGATTGTCAATGGCAGCATGAAATAAGGGATTATTTTGCAGTCTAGAATCAAAATTTTCCAAGTAAAACAAGATAATCTATTGCTATATCAAGCAAACTTTTCTTTCAAATATGAAAACTAAGTAAATAAAATCTCAGTAGAACAAATAGTGAGAAAATTCATCACAATCGCATCTTCTCTGCAAGAAATGTGAACTGATTTTCTTCAGGAAGAAGAAATTATACAGGTTAGAAATGTGATTCTACATAAAAAAAGAAGAGTTTCAGGAAAGGAATAAAATATAATTTTTGTCATTATTGAAGAAATAATTGCTTAAAGTTACAATAGTTGTAATGTATTAGGTGGTTATAGCTCATGAATAAGTGAACTTAATGACAGCAACATCACAAAAGCTGGAGGAAGTAACTGGAAACATTAAATGGACGCTTCTCCAAAGAGGACATACAGATGGCGAGTAGACTTGTGAAAAGATACTCAACATTACTAATCATCAGAAAACTATTCAACTGCTAGAAAATAACAAGAGAAAATTACATGACCTTGTAATATATACCTTAAAATATTACACCAAAAGTGATATCCATGAAAAAATAGACTTTATTAAAATTAAAAATTTGTTCTCTATAAAAGTTACTATTAACAGAATAAAAAGATGAATCACCGATTGGGAGAAAACATTTGCAAAATACATATCTGATAAAGGACTTGTATCCAAAATATATTTTAAAAATCTTAAAATTCAACAATAAGAAAACAAAAACTCCATTTAAAATAGACAAATATTTGAACAGACACCTCATTAACAAAAACATACAGGTGGCAAATAAGCATATGTGAAAAATGTTCTACATCATTGGTGTTCCGGGAATTGCAAATTAAACAATAATTTTCCCAAACTGAAATATTTTATAATAGCTAAAATTTAAACAAGCAAAGGAAAATTCCTGATGATATATACTAGTGATATGGAGCAACAGGAACTCTCTTCAGGTGCTGGTGGTAACAAAAATTGATAAGGCCACTTTGGATGACAGTTTGGCAGTTTTTACAAAATTACACATCATCTTACCATATAAGTTAACAATTTCTCTTTTAGAAATTTATACACTAATTTGAAAACCAATTTAAAAACAAGTGCTGAAAGAAACCTAAGTGTCCACCAGTAAACGAGTCAATTAAAAAATTATGGCACATTTACACAATGGAGTACTATGCAGCAGAAAGAAAGGAGGATCTCCTACTGTTAGCAATAGCATGGATAGAACCAGAGAGTATTATGCTAAGTGAAATAAACCAGGCAGTGACAGACAAGTGAAAGATGCCATAGGATCTCACCTATCAGTGGAACCTAGTCAACAAAACAAACAAGCAAGCAAAAAATAACCAGAGACATTGAAATAATGAACAAACTAACAGTAACCGGAGAGGAGAGGGAAGAGGGATAATGGAGGAAAATGGGGGAAAGGCCATTAAGGAACTTGTATAAAGGACCCATCGAACAAAGCCAAAGCGGGTATGTTCGAAGGTGAGAGGCAGGGATGGGTGGGGTGCGTGTGTGTGGTGGGGTGAAAATGGAGACAACTGTGCTTGAATAACAAAAAAAATAATTAATTAAAACAATGTCCCCTCCCCAAAAAACAAACAACAGAATACACTACACATGAATTTTTATAGAAACTTTATTCAGAATCAGCAGGAAAAATGAATAAATAAATAAAAGCAATAAAGATACTCTTCCTTAGGCTAATAAATGAACTGTAGGTTATCTATACAAAGGAAATAATATTCAATGTTAAAATGAAATAAACTACCAAGCCATGAAAATACATGGGTAAATCTTAAATTCTTATTCATAACTGAAAGAAGCCAGTCTCATAAAGCAACATAATGTATTATTCCAATTATATTCTGGGAAAGGCAAAACTACAGAGTCAGTTAACAAATCAGTAATTGCCAGGGGCTGGTCAAGAGAGTTCATAGATAAAACATAGAAAATATTTCAGGGCAATAAAACTATTGTCTATGATACCATAAATATGAATATAAAACATAAAGTATTTGTCAATATTCATAAAAATGTATAGCACAAAAATGAACTTTATTATATATAATCTTTTAGGAGATCTGGGATTCTTGGGTAGAATGTTACAAAGAATATAAATATATTATGAATGTATAAAACAACTTCAACAAAAGGAGTTGAGGCTTTAAAGGGGCTAGCCTAAGTTATTTTGGAAATAAGTGTTTTCTATAAGACTAAACTCAAAAGAAGTTGTATGTATAGACTGTACTCTAGTTGATAAAGTAGTTCTGCTGGATGGTATAGATGGTATTTAAAGGTTGCTCAGATGGTGGATTTCTAAAGTTCTCATCATACACACACTAAAAAAATTGTAACTATATGAGGTGATGAATATCTTGACAGACCTTATTGTGGTAATTATTTAACAATATAAAAAGTCACTGTGTTGTATGCCTGAAACACATAGAATATCATATGTTGATTATATCTCAAAAATTGGAACAAAAGGAAATAACTTTAAAAAATTCCAAAACCATTTTATAAGCATACTGCAACCAAACAATGAAGTAAAGAAAGATAGAATGTTGAATGGGGAGGTTCCCCACTGCTGAAATGGGAATTTACGGATAAATAAGGAGAAGAAGATAGAATGATCTTTATAGTAATAGATTACAGTTGGAGATTTCACTATAAACCCAAGTTTAATTTAGTATAGATACCAATGGTTATATATAGAAACATTAATAAATGTGTTACACACATGTATCTCTTTGCTCCATCAGCTAAAGGAGCCTAGATGCAAAAACATTCTAGGAACAATCATACCAAATATCCAGACATTGGTTTCTAATATGATTTCTAACATGATTGTAAAATAAAATAAACCAGAGAGCTTAAAGAAATGATTGATTCTAGGAATGGGACTGGGAATAAACAAACTCAGCACATAGTATTACGTATTGCCAGATAGGAAGAAAGTGATGGGAGGAAACATAGAAAGCTGTAAGGAAACCTCAAACAGGGACATAGGAATAGACTGAAAAACTTTCAATTAACAAATGTGCAATAGTTTAGCAACAAAATAAATAAAGTAGTATAAATCCATAATTCAAAGTATAAAATGAATATTCACGAACCCATATTGCTATAAATAAAGTAACTAAAAATGATTAATTAAATAAATAAATGTCTTATGCAAAAAATCCAAATAATGTATGAAGATATTCTACCCTTAAGGGTTGGCTCGTAACTCCAATTCCTTAGGTGTGGGTATGTGCAGTAATTTCCTTTCGAATACAAAAGAGAAAAAGGTAAAAAATAAAAGTAACTGTATTACAGTGGAGAAATTTGTCAAACATGACCTCAAACCAGATGAGTATTGTTAAAATAAACCATAAGTCATATCGATAGCGTTACTCTTGACTAATGTGATGAGAGTAGCAATTTGTTTTGTGATCCTCCTCCAAAAACATATGCACTCATTGTACTTGTGAGAAAAACATCAAACAAATTGCAGTGAGTGACAGTCCATAAAATATTTGATCAGAATTCAAGGCCACCAAAGTGAGAAAAGTCTGAAAAACTAAATGTAATGTGGTATAATGGATGGAATCCTAGAATAGATATAATATATTCATTATTAAAATGTAAAGAAATGTAAAAATGTAAACTAGTTAATAATGATATGTCAATGTTTTCATTAATTTTGACAAAGGTACCTTAAAAATGCAAAATGTTAACAAAAAGAAAACACAGTAGAGGAATAAATGTACTCTTCATACTATTTTTTCTTTTTCTTAACAGTTCTATTGAAATGTAATTCATATTTCATGCTAGCTAAAAACTGAAAGTATGCAATTAATAATTATTAGTATTTCACAGACATGTGCAACCATAACCACAGTCAATTTTAGAATATTCTCATCACCTTAAAAAGAAAGCTTATAACCTTAAGCTATCACCCACTACTCTGCATCCCACTTCCCCAGCCACCAGCAACCACCAGTTTACTTTCTGTCTTTTATATTTCCTATTCTGAATTATTCCATTTGAATGGAAAAGTATGTGTGGCATTTTTCAACTGGCTTCTTTTGCTTAGAATGTTTTCAAGCTTCATTCATGTTGTAGCCTGTGTTAGTATTCTAGTCCTTTCGATAGTTAAATAATATTCTATTCTATGGATGTATGACACTTTTATCCATTCATCAGGTGATGGATATTTGGGTTGTTTCCACCTTTTGGTAATAATGAATAATATTGCTATATACATTTTCATGCAATTTTTTGTGTGGACATAATTTTCCATCATTTTTCTAGTTTGTTTTCTTCTCCTTAGTCTCTTTATTGTGCCTCTTTTGACAAAGAATTTATCACATAGGTTGTATATATATTTTATTACATAAAAAGTCATAGATTAATAGACCACTATATCTGAGTCTTAATCACTTTATACCTTGATTAATATTTGGAAATAGTAAGTTGCATTATGTCATACGTTACTTTGTATTGCAATGAATGTGTAGAATGTGACATAATTGTGCTAGCTAGAGCTGAGAAACCCCAGAGATGCATGATTGACTAGATACCTGCATCCAAATGAGATTTGCAAATTTTAAAGCAGAGCTTTTAGAAGTATCTGTCATATCTACTTCCTTCTACTGTTATCTTAATTATAAGTTTTTGAAATAAAGATATTATGCGATATGATTCATATCCCCACCAGAAATGTTTCCATCTTTATGATTCTGTGACATATGTGACATAAAGATTAGAACATTTCTGATGAAAATATTAAAACTGTATAAATTGCTACCTCTCTCCTCTTTTTTTTAAAATCACACCACTGAGAACATTATGCTAAGTGAAATAAGCCAGTCAGAGAAAGACAACTACCATATGATTTTACTCATATGTGGAAGCTAATGAACAAACTGAACTAATAAGCAATATAGAGACACACTGATAGAGGGCAGGCTGATAGTTCTGCGGGTGGGTGGTTGGGAGTGGAGGAATCCAGCAAACAGAAAAAGGACTCATGACAGCAGAGAGTGATTGAGGGGGGCAGAATGGAAGATGGTATATGGAACATATATAGTAATAGAAAAACACAATAGGAGTTCATCATCACGAAACCCTTGTTATATGAAATGTTAAAGGGACTTATCTAAGAAAAAGAAGATCAAAATATAAACAGTAAAATGACAACAAACTAGCAACTATCAACAACTGCACCTAAAAACAAACTAAGCGAACAACTAGAAGAGGAACAGAATCATACAAATGGAGATCATATGGAGGGTTATCAGCAGGTAGGGCGAGGAGGGAGAATGGGGAAAAGATACAGGGAATAGAAGCATAAATGGTAGGTACAAAATAGACAGGGGGAGGTTAGTAATAGTATGGGAAATGGAGAAGCCAAAGAGCTTATATGTATGACCCATGGACATGAACTAAGGGAGGGAGAAATGTGGGTGGGAGGGGGTGTGCAGGGCAGAGGGGAATGAAGGGGGCAAATGGGGCAACTGTAATAGCATAATCAATACAATATATTTAAAAGGAAAAACAATAATAATGGTTTACAAAGAAGAAAAGAAGAAAAATTAATAAAATAACACTACTGAAATTTATTACTGTTTAATGAACAAAAGTTTTCCATTCAAGTCCATATCAGTCTTTAGTCTCATAAGAAACAGCATTCATTACAATGTTGACAATTATTTCAGTTAATCAGGATGCCTAAACTCCAGTTGATATTGTATCTAAACTTCTTAAATAAGTAGAGAGTTTGCCATCATACAGACTACAAATTCTTGAAAATAAAGTGAAAGGCACAATTTCATAAGTTCCCTTACCTACTAGTCACTTTCTATTACATTCATATATTCTCAAAATTCAATGCTTTATTATTGACTTCCCCCAATCTGTGGAGCTGAATGATTGTATAATTAGAAACATAACAACAAATTTAAAAATCAGTCTTTCTCTACCATTTTAAGTAAAAAAGGCAACTATTAAATAAATATCCATGTCAATAAACAATAGAAATTTAAATTAAAGATAGCTATACTATAATTTAGACTAAAGAAAGCTTGATAGAAAATAAGCTAAATATTTTAAGTTATGGCCCCAATTGTTATACAGGAGTAGGAAAAAGTAGGTTTACAATTGTGAGTACACAAAACACAGTTTATTCTTGTATTATCATTTATTAATTATATTATTTCCATTTGAACAACTATGAACCTACTTTCCCAATACCTTTATAGTCCACTGAGTCTAAACAGGCAACATACACATGAGTAAGCATGTTCTCTTTTACTGAATATAATTCTCATTAAATTTGGAAAGAAAAGCAATGCTATTCTTCTAGTCTCCTTACCCTCCTCAATTGTGAGCTCTTCTTTCCTGTTTATTATAATGACCATGAATTAGCAGCTAGCTCCTTTAATTCACTAATTCATTCATTCATTTATTCATACTATATATGAAATATGTTATGTAGCAGACATTGAGTTTTATTAGTTAAACTTTTTTAAATCATAAAAAACGAAGACTCATAACACAGACTGATGCCCTTGATGCACCTAGGAGTTTATCCTGTTAATCATTTATTTTACCATTTTAACAAAAATAAAAAGGAAAAATTACAACAAAAAACATTTTATAAAGTATACAGGAGATAGAATTACTATAATGTAAAGTAGTCAAGATAATAAATAATATACAGAGGAAGATGGCAATGATGTAGGTGGGGACTGATCCCACTTGCTCGGGTACCCAACTGGGACACTTCGCCAATCTTCTGAAAAACAAAGTGAACAGCCAACACAGTTTCAGTGGATATCAAGTTTGGAAGCCAAAGTATGGAGAGGACCCTTTAACACAGCTGGTAAGGAGGTTTTACAGGCCGATCAGCAGGTCCCTGGGCCTGGCACCAGAGACTGGCTGCTGTGTATTCATTGGAAGAGAGCATGGTCAGTGATAGCAGCCTAGTGGCTGTCTCCTCTCCCAGAGCAGGGCAGTCCCAGACCCACACAAGGAGAAACTTGGAGGCATAAAGTTTCTGGGGGAAAATAAAAAAGCAGCAATGAATACACAGCCAGCACAGCACCCAGGCTGGGGTGGTGGTTGCTGGCCAGGTCATTGCCAGAAAATTTTGGGGTTCTTGGTGACACTTGCAGCTAGGAGAGGAGGTGGGCCATGACTGACCACGACCCAGATAGACTGTGGGCTTGCCAGAGGGTTGGACTGTGTGGAAAGTCAGGCAGTGGCTCAGAGTGGCAGCAGTGCCCAAAGAGACTTTTTCAAAAGGGGAGCTGAGATGTTCAGCGCAGGGACCTCGCATGTGCAGCATCCTGGCCAAACAAGAGGGAGGAGCGGGGCTTGATTTATGTACCTCAAAAGGGTGCAAAGCGAGCTGGCTAATTGGCACCATCAGGGCACAAATGCTCAGAGTGGAGATTGTAGCCTCACAGTGCTCTCAGGGTCTGGGCTGAAAACTGGGCACCTATGATAATTGTAGACCAGACTGAGCCCCCTTCCTTGCAGAACCACAAGAAAGGAAAAACAGAGCCCAGTCCCAAACTGCCTGCAGGAACCTGAAAGGTCTGCAAAATTGGCTGAGCGGCGTTTTTGTTTTTTTCTCGAGTAAGGATCTGGAGAGGAGAGAAACCCAGAGACAGACCCAGAAAGTAGTTGGAAAGCAAAAACCAACAGCTGAGACAAATTTCACTTTGCTCTTCAACAGAACTAAGATGAGTTTTTGTTTGTTTATTTCTCTTTCTTCTATCTGTTTTTTTTTTTTAGGTTTTGTTGTTTGCTTTTATTGTTTGTTCTGTTTTTTAACTTCCCTTTCATATTGCATTTTAATTTTTCTTTCACTACACTTGTATTCCAAATAACTTACTACTCTTTGTCATTTACTTGTTATTCTATTTATTCAGATCATATATTTCTTATCATACTATTATTCCAAATCCCACACAGCACCCTTCCCTGGTCTTAATCCATTTTACCATCTTCCTGAGCTTTAATACTGTTGTGTAAAGTTTATTTTCTCTCACACTATGCCAGGTTCTATCTATTATTCTCACTATTTCTCCTCCATCTGACCTCATATAGGCACTCTCCGTTTTTTCTTTTTTCTTTTTATTGTTGTTCAAGTACAGTTTTCTGCCTTCTCCCCCCACCCTCCCCAACCACCCCAGCGATCCCCACCTCCCTCCCCTCTCTCAACCCCAACTTGTTATAGTCCATGTGTCCTTTATCATTGTTCCTGTAAACCCTTCAACCATTTCCCCATCACTCCTCCCGCCCCCTCTTTTCCCCTCTGGTCACTGTCAGCCTATTCTCAATTTCAATGTCTTTGGCTATACTTTGCTTGCTTGTTCCTTTTGTTGATTAGGTTACTGATAAAGGTGAGATAATATGGTATTTGCCTTTTACTGCCTGGCTTATTTTACTTAGCACTCTTCTTTCTTAAGTCCACTCGCATTCTTTTTCCCCTCTAATAACACTCTTGTTTCTCTTCTACTTTTTGTGGACGGGCTCCTCCCGCAGAGCCCCATCCCTCCGTCATGGATGAAAATAAAACTACCAAGATATGATCTGCTTGGGGAGGAGAGGTGGCCAAACTCAACGGAGAAGGACCCAGAGCCCCTTCCTCACTGGGCTTTTATTGGGTTCAAAAACACAGGAATACAGGTAAGTCAGGCAGCAAGGATCAAACAATGGTTAACACTTCAAAGAAATCTGAGGGCTTAATCTGAGTCAGTGTCTTTCAGGAAAGGGGGTTGCAAAACTTTGGGATACATACTCATTTCCTCCTTGGACCCTTATCATTTAAATGAGAGCACTCTTAGCAAACAAAGCAGGTTTCATAGGACTTTACAAATTCTTTCTTATGCTTGATCACCTGGAAAACTGCTCTGGCTGGCACAGGGCTGCACCACCCACCACCCGCAGTCATAGTTTCAGGTTTAAGCTGATTGGAGCCAGGAAGCATCTCCCAGATGGAAATGGGGACTTGCGCTATGTCAGAATAGCCAGGGGGCGAGGGTCTATGACCCCCTCTTTGCTGCAGCTTGCGCCCCCCCCCCGTCCTTCCATGAGGGCCTTCCAAGTGGTCGTGTCTGGCTTAGGTTGCCCCTCCTGTGGGGAGCCTTACCGTTATTGACTAACCAACCAAACATTGGGGCCAGAGATGGATGAGGCAGAAGCAGCACTCCTGCCAGGGAGATAAGCTTTGTTTCCTTAGTAGCTCACGTCCTCTTGACAGAACAGACCCAGATGAAGCGGGTCCCTTGGCTCTTACTCCGCCCACCAAGGGGTGAGGGTTACAACTCCTGAAACCAAGCTGAACAGTCCTCAACAACTTTTTATAAACAGTGGCTAGTTGGGTGAAATACCATGGTTATTGCTGTACTTCTCCAAAGGAACTCTTTTTTTTTTTTCGTTATTTCTTTGTACTTTCAATCCCGTACAATACTCTCCCACTCTCTTACTTCATTTCCCCTTCACCCTGCCCCTGATCAGTTGAATGAGGAATTTTATTTCACTGTTTTCTCTCTCCTCTTCTTTCCCCGCCTCTCTCAACCTAGGTTTTACTCGTTACTCTTAATAGGTTGCTTCACCCATCCTCTCAAAATATTTTTTCTTTACTCTGGATATCTTATATTCCCTTTTTGCTTTTCTATGATATGTTTATTCCCATCCCACCTTTATTACATTTCATTCAGCTACTGTTGTTATGGACCCTGCTGTGTTTTTTTCTATAATTTACTCCCATTGGTCCAGTATCTTTTCAATTTTTTAAAAGATTTTATGCCTTTATTTTCAGAAAGAGGGGGAGAGAGGGAGCTAGAGAGGGAGAGAAAAGTCAATCTGTGGTTTCCTCTTACGTGGCCCCCACAGGGGACCTGGTCCACAACCCATGCATGTACCTGACTGGGAATTGAACCGGTGACCCTTTGGTTTACAGCCAGTGCTCAATCCACTGAGGTGCACCAGCCAGGGCACCTTTTCAATTTTACTTCCAACCTCATAGTATACTTTTCCCTTTTTTTACCCTGAGGTTCCCATCACCCTTTTGTGTTTTACTTAAGTTTAAAATTGTGTTCTCTCCCTTTCTTCACCTCAGTTCTGTCCAAATTCTTATCTATTCTTCTCCCTCTTACCATACTATAATATTTCCCCTATTTTTGTCACCTTATATTCCCTTTGACGTATAATATCTGCAATCTCTCTCCAACTTTATTAATCTTAGTGCAGTTGCAGTTGAGATTGCTGAGGTGGTAGGGGGATTCTTTTTGCTGGTGTAATTTGGGGTATCTGGTAACACTGTTTTGTTAACCAACACCTATACAATACCATAAAGACAAGGTGGGAATTGTGACTTCCAGTAAGCCCACTGGAGACAACCCACCAACAAAGTAGCCAACAATAGGTAAAGCCCAAGTGCAACAAGTGAACCTACACAAAAGGAAGAAATGGCAACCCTAGAACATCCAGACAAGGAGATAAAAGAGAATGCTCCACTGAGTCCCACAGAACCCCTACCACAGAAGTTCACCCCACAAAGACAGCTGGCAAAGCAGAACATCCTGAGATGAAGAAACAAAAAGAGTCACTTAAAATGGGGAGATAAAAAAGAACTCACAATTGAAAGGAATGAAAGAATCCCCAGTTTAAAAAAAAAAAAAAAACTAAATGAAATGGAGGCAAGCAAACTATCTGACACAGAATTCAAATGGATGGTTATAAGGATGCTCAAGGAACTCAGTGAAAACTAGAAGGAAATGAGTGGGAACTACAACAACATAAAAAAAAAAAAGAAAATAGAAACTATAAACAGGAACCAGAAAGAAATGAAGAACATAATATCTGAAATAAAAATATATGTAAAGGGATTACAAGCATGCAAATGAAGCAGAGGACCAAATGAGTGAGCTGGGAGAGAAGGTAGAAAAAAATACACAGGTAAGGGAGCAACATGGAAACAGACTAAAAAGTAATAGGATAACTTAAGGGAACTTCAGGATAACATGAAACCTAACAGCATTCAAATCATAGGAATACCAGAAGGGGAAGAAAAGGAACAAGGAATAGAAAACATATTTTAAAAAATAATGACAGAAAACTTCCCTAACCTGGATATGAGAAAAAACATGCAATTTCACTAAGCACAGAGGGTCCTATCAAGATGAATCCAAAGAATCCTACTACAAGACATATAATGATTAAAATGCCAACTTTTAAAGACAAAGAGAGAATCTTAAAGGCTGCAAAAGGGAAACAGGAAGTAACATACAAGGGAGCTCCAATAAATCTAATATCTGATTTCTCAACAGAAAGACTCCAAGCCAGAAGAGAATGGCACAAAATATTCTAAGTAATGAAAAACAAAGGCCTGCAACCAATACTACTCTACCCAGCAAGGCTCCTGATTAAAATTGAAGGTGAAATAAGCAGTTTCCCACACAAAAGAAAGCTGAAAGAAAATGCCTCCGTCAAACCAGCATTGCAAGAAATGTTAAAGGGAAAGCCTTAAGGAAAAAAAGAAAAGGAGTGAGAGAAGAACAGAGATACAAAGGGGAAAAATAGTAATGAATAAGTACCTGTCAAGAATAACCTTAAATGTAAATGGAATAAATGTTCCAATCAAAATACATAGGGTAGCTGAATGGACAAGAAAACATGACCCACACATATGCTGCCTACAAGAGACCCAACTCAGAGCAAATAAGGTACACAGAGTAAATATGAAGGATTGGAAAAAATATTCCAAGCAAATGGACAGGGAAAAAAAAGCTGGGGTAGCAATACTGATATCAAACAAAATGGATTTCAAAACAAAGGACATAAAAAGACACACAGAAAGACTGCTCATAATGCTCAAGGGAAGAATTAATCAAGAAGATATAAACATTGTAAACATATAGGTACCCAATATAAGAACACACAAATATATAAGGTAAATTATGTAGGACATCAAGAATGATATAAACAGCAACATAATTATAGTAGGGGATTTTAACACCCAAATGTCAACAATGGATAGATCTTCCAAACAAAATAACAAGGATATTGTGGCAGTGAACAACACCATAGACAAAGAGGATTTAACTGATCTATATAGAAGGTTTCATCCCAAAGAGGCTATGTACACATTCTTTTCAAATGCACATGGAACAGTTTCAAAGATAGGCCACATGATAAGACACAAAACCAAACTCAATAAATTCCAGAAAACTGAAGTAATATCAAGCATTTTCTCAAACCACAAAGACCTGAAAATAGAAACCAACCTCAAGGAAAAAAACTCAAAAACATTCAAACTCAGGGAGATTGAGTAGCATGTTATTAAACAATGAATAGGTTAAGAATGAGGTCAAGGAAAAAATCAAAAAGTTTCTGGAAACAAATGAAAATGAACACAAAACAGCCCAAAATTATGGGACACAGCAAAGGAAGTCTTGAAAAAGAAGTTCATAGCAATATAGTCCTACCTAAAAAAAAAAAAAACATAGAAACATTTCAAATGAAAGACCTAACCCTACATCTAAAAGAACTGGAGGAATAACAAAAAACAAAACCTAGAGTGAGTAAAAGGAAGAAAATAATCAAGATCAGAGAAGAATTAAATGGCATAAAGACTAAAAGAACAAAGAATCAATAATCCAGAAGCTGGTTCTTTGATAAGATAAACAAATTGACAAACTTTAACCAGATTCATCAAGAAAAGAAGGGAGGGGACTGAAATAAATAAAATCAGAAATGAAAGAGGAGAAATTATAGCTGATACCACAAAAATACAAAGGATTGTAAGAAATTACTATGAACAACTATATGCCAAGAAATTTGAAAACCTGGGTGAAATGAACAAATTTATAGAAACACATAATTTTCCAAAACTGAATCGTGAGGAAGCAGAAAGCTGAATAGACCAATAATGGTTGGTGAAATGGCAGTAATCAAAAAACTCCCAGGATGCAAAAGCCCTGGATTAAACAGTTTAACCAGAGAATTTTACAAAACATTTAAGGAAGAGCTAACTCCTATTCTTCTCAAAGTATTCCAAGAAATTCAAGAAAAGGGAAGACTCCCAAACTCTTTTGATGAGGCTAGCATCATCCTGTTCCCCAAACCAGATAAAACACAACAAAAAGAGAAAACCACAGGCCAATATCACTGATGAACATGGACACTAAAATCCTCAATAAAAATATTGGCAAACCACATCCAGTAATACATTTAAAGGATTACACATCATGGTCAAGTGTGGTTCACTGCAGTGGGGCAAGAATGGTACAATATTTACAAATCAATAAGCATAATATACCACATAAACAAAGGAAAGACAAAAATAATATCATCATATCAATGGATGCAGAAAAAGCATTTGATAAGGAACAGAACCCATTTATGATAGCACTCAGCAATGTGGGAGTAGACAGGGTATACTTCAACATAATGAAGGCCATATATGAGAAATGTATAGACAACATCATACTCAATGGACGAACACTAAAAGTTTTCTCATTAAGATCAGGAACAAGACAAGGATGTCTGTTTTCACCACTTCCATTCAACATAGTACTGGAAGTTCTAGCCACAATGATCCGACAAGAAAAAAGAAGTAAAAGGCATCTAAATAGAAAAGGGGGAAGCAAAATTGTCATTGTTTGCAGATTACATGATAGTATGCGTAGAAAATTCTATAGAGTGCACCAAAAACCTACTTGACCTAATAAGTGAATTTGGCACAGCAGTGGGAGACAAAGTCAATATTCAGAAATTGAAGGCATTTTGTACATCAACAATGAAATATCAGAAATCAGGAAAAAAATCCCATTCGATACAGCAACAAGAAAAATAAAGTACTTAGGAATAAACCTAACCAAGGAGGTAAAAGACCTGTACTCAGAAAACTACACAACACTGGAGAAAGAAATTAAGGAAGACACAAACAAAAGGAAGCATGTAATTGGAAGAAGTAACATCATCAAAATGTCTACACTGCCCAAAGCAATTTATAGATTCAGTGCAATCCCTATTAAAGTACAAATGACATATGTCACACATATAAAATAAATATTTCAGAAATTCATATGGAACCATAAATGAGCCTGAATAGCTGCAGAAATTTTGAGAGAGAAAAACAAAGTTGGAAGCATCACAATACCTGACATCAAACTATTTTACAAGGCCACTGGAATCTATAGAGTCAAGTACTGGCATAAGAACAGACACTGGCATCAGATCAATGAACAGAATAGAGAGCCTAGAAATAAACCCATGTCTCTATGGCCAATTAATATTCAACAAAGTAGGCAGGAGCATACAATGGAGTAAAAATAGCTTCTTCAACAAATGGTGTTGAGAGATCTGGAGAGCTACTTGCAAAAAAAAAAAAAAAAAAATGGAACTCGACCACCAACTACATCATAAACAAATATAAACATAAGATGGATAAAACACTTAAATATAAGTCACAACACCATATAAGTCCTAAAGGAGGACATAGGCAGGAAAATTTCAGATTCCACACAGCAATATTTTCACCAATATGTCCCCCAAAAGTCTATGGGAAGAAAGCAAGCTTTAACAGGGTGGAGTCAGAGACCAAGTATTTCACTTTGTTACAAAAATACTCCTAGACCTTTTCTCCTATACCTATATCTTTTTTATATAAATATTTCATCCAAATAAACTCCTCTTACTTAGTTTAATATAAATTATATAAGACAATTTACATTTATTAATACTGAGACCACAACTTAACTTAAAGATAATCTCCCTTTTATAAATGGGTAGGAATAATTTTGGATGCTCAACAAGTCTTTGTCTTTCTTAATTTTTCCTTCTCTTTTTTAATAAACAAGTGAAGAAACTAATGCTAATCAGCAATCACAAAAATACACTTAAAAACATTTTAGAGTACTACATTAGCCAAAAATGCAGTGAGTACATAACATTGATAATCAGGGTACTACAACAAGATAACTCTAACACATTGTTGGTAAGATGGTAAATTGGTGTAAATTTTCTTGAAAGAAATTTTACCTTACATATTAAGAAGTTTAAATAATGTTAAATATTAAACTGTTAATTCTCATTCTAAGAATCTATTGTGAAGAAATAATAAGAAATATGAACAAAGACTATGATCATAAATGTTCACCATAACATCACTCACAATTTAAAAAAATCTTTAGAAATAACTTAAGTGCTTACAAAGTAGAAACTGATTGGCTCGGTGAAAGCATATTTAGATCATGTAGTAAACACCAAATACAATTATGTTTATGAAGAACATTTAATGACATGAAATATGCTATGTCATATTTTGGCTAAGTGAAAAGAGTGAATTAAATGTATATGTTTAAAATATACACACACACACACACACACACACAATGATTTTAATTTTATAATGAAAATATATTTAGAATTTTTTAAAAATTCTGAAGTTTTGACAGTAGACCATAAGTTGTTTTATATAGTCATTTAGCAATGTTATATGTGATTTTGTTAATATTTTTTAAATTGTTTAGTCTTTTTCATTGTTTTTGCTATCAGTTGTCCCAAATTTTCCTCCCTTATACCCCTCATCTCAGCACACCTCTATTCCTACAGATAATCCCCACACTGTTGTTCATGCCCTTGAGTCATGCATATATGTTCTTTGTCTAATCCCTTCACTATCTTTCAACTAGTTCCAACCTCTCCTCTCCCTTCTTATAACTGTCAGTCTATTCCATGTTTCTGTGCTTCTGATTACATATTGCTCATTCATTTATTTTGTTCTTTAGATTCTAGTTATAAGTGAGATCATAACATATTTGTCTTTCATTGACTGGCTTATTTCATTTAGCATAATAGTCTCCAGTTCCATCCATGCTGTTGCAAAGGTAAAAATTCCTTCTTTTTTCTTGCTGCTGTAGTATTTCATTGTGTAAATGTAATGTAGCTTTTTATCCACTCATCTAATGATGGGCACTTAGGCAATTTCCAAGTCTTGGCTATTGTAAATAATGTTGCTATGAATGTAAGGGTGCATAGGTTCTTTAGAATTGGTATTTGGTTACCTTTGAATATATTCCCAGAATTGGAACCTCCGGGTCAAAAGACAGTTCCATTTTCAATTTTGTGAAGAAACTTGTACTGTTTTCTAGAGTGATTGCAGCAGTCTGCATTCCCAACAACAGTTCCCTAAGGTTCCCTTTCCTCCACATACTCACCAGCACTTGTTTGTTGATTTATTAATGACTGATATTTGCAGGTGTGGAGTGGTATCTAATTATAATTATGGTTTTAAATAACATATCTCTGATGGCTAGTGATGTGGAGCATTTTTTCATATGTCTACGGGCCATATGTATGTCATCCTTAGAGAAATGTCTATTCAGGTCTTTTGCCCATTTTTTAATTGGATTGTTTGTCCTCCTGGTGTTGTATGAGTATTTTATATATTTTGAAGTCTAATGTTTTGTTCAGTGTATCATTGGCAAATATATTCTCTCATACAGTGGCATCCATTTTTATTTTGATGATGGTTTCTTTAGCTGTGCAGATGTTTTTTAATTTGATGTAAGTCCCATTTGTTAATTTTCTCCTTTGTTTCCAGTGCCTTGAGATATATATTGGAAAAAAATATTGCGATGCAAAATATCTGAAATTTTATTGCTACATTTTCCTCTAGGATTTCATGGTATTATGACTTATATTTAACTCTTTTATCCATTTGCAGATTATTCTAGTGTGTATTGTAAATTGGTGGTCTAGTTTCATTTTTTTTTTCAAGTACTCCCACCACAATGTATTGAAGAAACTGTCTTTACTCCATTGTATGTTCTTGACTCTTTTGTCAAATACTAATTGACCAAAATGGTGTGGGTTTATTTCTGGGGTCTCTATTCTGTTCCATTGATCTATGTGTCTGTTTTTATGTCATTACCAGACTATTTTTATTGCAGTGGCCTTAAAATGTAGTTTGATATCAGGTATTGTGATCCCTCCAACTTTGTTTTTCTTTCTCATGATTGCTGAGGCTATTTGGGGTCTTTTTTGGTTCCATATAAATTTATGGAATATTTGTTCTATAGTGTGAAATATGCCATTGGTATTCTAGTAGGAATTACATTGAATCTATAAATTGCTTTGGAAGGAAATAACCAAGATCAAAGTGGAAATAAATGACATAGAAACTAAAAAAGCAACTCAAAAGATCAATCTAGGAGTCTGCTCTGTGAAAGATAAGCAAAATTGATGAACTTTTAATAAGACTCATCAAGAAAAAAAGAGAGGACCCTAATTATTAAAATCAGAAATGAAAGAGGGGAAACAATAATAAGACAGAAATAGATAACAAAGAAATAAAAAGGACTATAAGAAAATACTATGAGTAACTATATGCCAAGAAATTAGACAATCTGGATGAAATGGATACATTTCTAGAGTCATAAAATCTCCCCAAAACTGAATCATAAAGAGGCAGAACACCTGAATAGACCCATAACAACTAATAAAATTGAAGCTCTAAAAAACAAGAAAAACAAAACAACAACAAAAAAACTCCCAGCAAACAAAAGTCCTGGATCAGCTTGCTTCACAGGCAAATTTTACCAATCATTGAAAAAAGAATTAACACCTATTTTTCTCACACTATTCCAAAAATTTCAAGAATAGAGAAGGCTTCCAAGCTCTTTTTTATGAGGCCAGTATTATCCCAATTCCCAAACCAGGTAAAGACACGAGAAAGAAAGAAAACTACAGGCCAATATATCTAATGAACATAGATGTTAAAATTCTCAACAAAATATTGGCAAGCCAGATCCAGCAATACATTACAAAGATCATGCTTAAGTGGGATTTATCTGGGGGATGGAAGTTTGGTACAATATTTTTAAGTCAATAAATGTGATATATCACATAAACAAAAGGTAAAAACAACACATGATCATATCAATAGACACAGGAAAAAAACATTTGATAAAATCCAGCACACATGTATTATGAAAACTCTAAGTAAAATGGGAATAAAGGGATCAAAAATCAAAATAACAGAGGCCGTATACAAAAAAACATACAGCCAACATCATATTCAAGAGCAAAAACTTTAAGTGTCTCCTTTAAGATCAGGAACAAGACAGGGATGTCTGCTTTCACCATTCTTATTCAATGTAGTACTGAAAGTCCTAGCCACAGTGATCAGATAAGAAGAAATTAAAGGCACTCAGATGGGAAAGAAATAAATAAAACTGTCTTTATTTGCAGATAACATGATATTGTACATTGAAAACTGTATAGGTTCCACCAGAAAAATCTTTCTAAATTTTCAACAGTATTTTTGATGCTTAAAATTGTTTGTGGCACATTATCCAAAGTAAAATTCACTTTCATTTTCATATTTCCTTTTCAAGCTTTTCCATAAGTCACAAATAAGAAAACCCATAAAAATTAGTTTCAAAATGCAATGGACATTCAATAAATGATGTCTGGTTTTTATTGAAAACAACATTGACAAATTAGTCCAATATTGATGTTGATTTCCTCACTGATTGGCAGTTATGGAATTGAGACTAAGAAAAATTAGCTGAGAAACTTTAACTTGGATTATCTCTACAAGCTATTTCCACATATGGACACCCTAATGTTTGTCTTTGCACTTACAAGTGCTGATACAAACAGTAAATGAGGAAGGCTCAGCTCAAATTTCCCTTTATTCTGTAACATTGAGAATGTTTATTCTCATTGAATGCCATTCCACCAAGAAGCCCAAACAGGTTACTAGGGACAATTAATGTGTTTATTCAAACATGTTACTAGGGACAATTATGCTAGAAATCTGTAAGCTAAGTACTTTAAATTTATCAAGTAATATGCATTATAAGGTAAGAAAGTTGATAGTTTATGACCCTATTTGTTTAATATAATGTTGACATTTACCATCAGAATAAAGAGAAGCTTCACACTGAATCAACATCTGGATGTATACATACTCCCTCACTCTTCACCTAATGATGAAAGATCTCATTTACTCTCCTAATTTCCTAACATAAGACCAGAAATAGCATCGAGAGCTACTTACCTCTATATTGACAGCTATTGTAGCATCATGACAAGGCACTATTTATTGGCTCGTGACAGGAAGAATATCTCCCCCTTTTCTTTCAAAATGACAATAAAAAATTGATGGGTTCTCACTACTTTTGTTTACTGACATTGGCTAATTATTTGCTCTACAGGGAAAATTAAATTTGAATTTGAATGTCACTGTAAAACGGCAGGATCTTTTTCAGCACGACAAGATATCATAAAGTTTTAAGTTGTTTTGGTAAGTTTACCACCTGTTCAAATGTTAAAAATGTACAGTATCTCCAGCCTCACATAATTTATGTTGATATATTGTATCATGGTCATTATGTTACCAGAGTTTAACACAGAACCACTTTAAGAGGTCTGCTAAGCACATACAGTAACCTCTAAGCTGTAATTAAATTAATATTCAACAGACAAAATACCTGCAGACAGAGAATACTGTCAATTAACTGCATGCCTCATATTAAAATTTTGAAAAGTTATTCTGTGAATTTATTTTACCTAATGGTTGCCATAAAGAAAAGATGTCTAGCTGAAAATTTTGGGTAGTACTCTAAGTAACAATTATTTTAATAAAACAATTATATTTTATAAAAACAATCATCTAAAATCAAATGTGTTGTCTTAGCATTAAAGATTCCCCATATTTAATTGAACTAGAAGAAAAAGATTATAGCCACAAACTTTCTTTTAATTAATGTTTATTGGGATATGAATAGATGTTATTGTAAATTATGGAACTGAGACTAGTTCAAAGATAGAGGCACTTTCCTTAGGAGAGAATGTTTTAATATTTAACATGTTTCATAGAGGACTATGAACCAGTATTTTTTTTAATGGGAGTCAAGTCCTTTGATCTCAAGTAGCTCATAATTTGGATGAGGTTTAATATTTATAGATATAAGGAATTAGTCCAGAACATTTGTTACGAAAACAAACCCACTTCAAAAATATTTGTTCTTTTATAGGAAGTGAGCCATGTTAAGAAATGCTCAGTGGAGTCTGATGATGAGATGGAGAAGAATCTCCTAGGATTAAGGGGAGGATAACAGAAGGACAAAGGCTTTGTGTTAGATTAAAACATTAATTCATTATTTAACCAGCAAATATTTATCAAAAGTCTGCCATGTTTCAGTTTTCTTCACTTACAGCCATGAACATGACAGAAATAAACTATACCCTTATTAAATTTAAAGCAATAAGCTGTCATTAATGTAGTGTTAGAAGTACAAATTGCTAAGCAAACTCCTACCCAGGATAAACTTCCCAAGCCAGACAGTGATAGAAACTTTTAAGAATAGTAATGATAATATAAAATAAAGCTTTGGCACAACCTTCTGGTAAAGAGTAGGGTAGAGACTCCAGAGAGCTGGTGGGGTGACCATAGGCAGCAGCGCAGGAGGGATAATTAAGCAGCCAGTCAGATCCCCCTGAGAAGAATGGGGTCTGAACCCTAAACTAGGATTCCCAGCCTAGAGCAACAGAGTCCCAAAGAGCCCAACGAAAACATCCAGTGTGGAAAAGTGGCAGGGTTGCAGAGCCAGACAGTTGGAAATGCAAGAGCTATTTAAAGGACCAACACACAAATTTTCATTTGCAGTCACTTACCTTGGGCTCTGGCAAAGGTAGGGACACAGTAGTCTTGTGACGCCTGAGGAGAGACTAAAGGCATAAGATTTGGGGAGAGAACTGTGAGAGTAGAAGCCAGGATCCCAGTGCGAGTCATCCCCAGTGCAGTAGCAGCCATCATTGCTCAGGTAGGCCACTCCCTTCCAAGCGGGAGCAGTCTGAGGGGAAACAATAGCTCCAACCCCAGGAAGGTTTCTGCCCTGGCCCTCTGGTGCTTAAACCTGACTGCTGAGTGCAGAGTGACTAGATTAACAACCGAAGGAGACAGCCATAGATGGTAGATCCCGGGCAAAGGGAGGGGTGGCAGAATGGACCAGAGAGACTCGAGGAGAGACTGGGAACAAAGGCTTTGGGAGATAATGGAGAGAGTAGCCTAGATCCCAGTACTGAGCCAACCCCCATAGGGCAGCAGCTGTCTTGCTCAGGCAGAACACTCCCCTCTGAGCAGCAGCAGCCTGAGGGGAAACAATAGCTCCTATACCTGGAGGGATTTGGTTCTGCCTTATGGTGCTTAAACCTAACTGCTGAGTGCAGAATGACTAGATTAACGACTGAAGGAGACAGTCAGGGACATTACATCCCTGGAAGTCTCCAAAAGGCTGCCTTAAGTCAGACAGGGTTGACATCTGACATCACCAGAGGCAGATTCAGAAAGAAAAAAAAAAAAAAAAAAAAAACCCACACTGGTAAATACTGGAAGCTACTGAGACAAAAGTCACAATGGTCTTCTCCATAATTTGTGATATTTTCTTTCCTGCATAGCTTTTAACATTCATTTCAGCAAGTTTGTACATATTAAGTCACTAGATTTTTTTATATCGCAGTGTATTTCAACTCACATATTCCCCCCCTCTTCTCTTATCCCATTTTACCTTGCACTTTCCTTGCATTATTTTCATTTCAAATTTTGTTTTCTCTCTTGCTACAAGTTGTTTCCATTCTGCACTTTTACTATTTCACCCCAGTTCAAACACACAAAACCAATTTTCTCGTCAATGGTCATCTCACATTCTTTTTCCCCATTCTTAAAATACCAGCTATCTTTCTCCACATTCAGCAAGCTTTGCTAGCTGGTTGTGGGTATGGTAGTTGTTATTGCATCTTGTTTTCAATTTTATCTCTAGAGCTTTACTAATTTTGTATTTTAAATATCAAATTTTACTGGCCCCCTCTCCAACACTTTTCTTTGTCTCAAATTTTTAATTTTGCCATCTTAGCCTGTTTTTATTCTTTTTTGTCCTCTATATCTCTTTGATCCAATCCTTTTATTTTTCTTTATTCTCCTTTTCCTGTGTTTTTCTTTTCCCTTACATCGCAAATTTAATTTTTCCCCTGTCTTAGCCTGGGTTTTTTTCCTCACTCTTAGTATTCCCTCCCTATCATTTCAAAATCACTTCTCATCCCTCCAGACATCTCTTAAACTTTTATTCATTTCGTCTTTCCTTCTTATTCCCATACCTCCTTTGTTATTTTAGGTCAGTTATTGTTGATAGTACTTCGGTGGATCTTTCTCTCCAATTTGGCTCCTATATTTTTTTAATTATTTACTATTTGTCCTTCATTTTTCTTTCTCTGTCTCTCACTTTATTTTATTTTATATTATTTTAATTTCTGTTTAAACCTAATACTATATGCTTCCCTTTTCACACTCCATTCCACATTCTATATTCCCTTTTTTATTCATGATGCAAATTTTACTTTCCCTCTTCACATTGCTCCAACTCCTAACTCTTATTAGTGCTCCTCCCTCTATCCACTAAAATCAATTTTCTTTCAGTAGGTCATCTCATATCTGCTCTACTTTTTATAATAGTCTTAATCTCTTTACACCTTTATTAACACTTGTTCATTTGCTGTTGATAATGGGATTGTGGGGGCAGTTATTTTTCCAGGTGTGGTATTGTTTCCTGGGCTTGGTGGTTTTGTTCTGGCAGCACCTGCACAACAGCACACAAAATGTGGTGACCCTCAGTCAACCAGTTGGAAAGAAGGAACTACCAAAGTAAGACCCAACAACAATCAAAACCAAATTACACTCAGAGAGACAACATAAATGGCATAAAGGGCATCCCAAGAGCATCTAGGTCAGGCAATCAAGGAAACTGCACCACTGAATCTCACACCACAAAGTCAGGAAGCCAAAACAAACCAATTTAGGAAGCAGAAGGAAACAAGAAGAGTCTCACAAATAATGGGAAGACAAAGAAACAACCCCCAATCAAAAAGAAAATAGGAATCCTCAGAAAGGATTCTAGATGAAATAGAAGCAAGTCAACTATCAGATATCAAGTTCAAAACAATGGTTATGCAGAAGCTCAATGAACCAGTGAGAATTACCAAAAACTATAGAGAAACTATGAGGAAGTTACTACAAACTATATCAGCTATCAGCATAATAAATGACATAGAAGCAATCAACAAGGGTGAAGAGGAAATGAAGAATACAATTTCTGAATTGAAGAATACAATAAAAAGAATCAAAAGCAGTCTAGATAAAGCAGAGGATAGAATCAGTGAGCTGGAGGACAAGGGAGGAAAAAAATCCCAAAAATAGCAAGAAAACAAACAAACAAAAAAGACTCAAAAAGAATGAAGAGTGGTTAAGGGAACTGCAACATAACATGAAAAGTAATAACATCCATATAATGGGAATACCAGAAGAAGAAGAAAAAGAGCAAGGAATAGAAAACCTGTTTGAAAAAGTAATGATGGGAAACTTCCCTAATTTGATGAGAAAAAAAAAGCTACACATGTCCAGGAAGCACAAAGTTTCCCAATCAAGAGGAACCCAAAGAGGCCTACTCCAAGACACATTATAATATAATGGCAAATTTTAAAAATTAAGAGAGAATCTTAAATGTAGCAAGGGAGAAACCAGAAATAACATACAAGGGAGTTCCAATAAGGCTAGCAGCTGATTTCTAAACAGAAACACTGCAAGCCAGAAGGGAATGGCAAAAAATATTCTAAGTAATGATAAATTAAGGTCTACAACTGAGACTACTTTAACAAGCAAGGCTCTCAATTAAAATTAAAGGTGAAATAAGGAGTTTCCAGACACAAGAAAGCTAAAAGAATGTGCCTCCACCCAAACGGCATTGTAAGAAATGTTGGGGATTGCTTTAATAAGATAAAGAGGGGATGCTTTAAGAAGATGAAGTGAGGAGGGGGGGCGGAGAGAGGGAGAGAGAGAGAGAGGGGAACATAGGTACAAAGGATAAAAATAGCAATGAATAAGTACCTGTCAAGAATAACCTTAAATGTAAATGGATTAAATGTTCCAATCAAAATACATAGGTAGCTGAATGGAGAGGAAAACATGACCAGCACATGTGCTGCCTACAACAGACTCACTCAGAACAAAAGACCTACACAGACTGAAAGTGCAAGATTGAAAAAAAATATTCCAAGTAAATGGATAGGAAACAAAAAGCTGGGGTAGCAATACTTATATTAAAAATAGACTTCCAAAAAAGGCCATAAAAAGAGACAGAATGACACTCAATCATAATACTCAATGGAAGAATCCATGAAAAAGACATATATATTATGAACATATATGCACCCAGCTTAGGAACAACCAAATATATAAGGGAATTCTTGGAGGACTTCAAGAAAGATATAGACAACAATAGAAATATAGTAGGGGATTTTAACACCTCATTGCCAACAAAGGATAGATCTTCCAAACAAAATATCAACAAGGATATTGTGGCATTTAACAATGCCATAGATCAAAAGGACTTAGCTGATATATATAGAAGGTTTCATCCCAAAGAGACAATATACACATTCTTTTCAAATGCACATGGAACATTTTCAAAGATAGGCCACACGATAAGACACAAAACAAGATTCAACTAATTCAAGAAAACTGAAACCATATCAAGCACTTTCTCATACTACAAGGTCTAGAAACTAGAAACCAACCTTCAAGAAAAAACTCAAAAATATTCCAACTCATGGAGACTGAATAGCATGCTTTTAAACAAGGAATGGGTTAAAAATGAGATCAAGGAAGAAATCGAAAGTTTCTGGGAACAAATAAAAATGAACATACAACAATCAAAACCTATGGAACACAACAAAGGCAATCCTCAGAGGGAAGTTTATAGCAATACAGGCTTACCTAAAAAGATAGAAACATTTCAAATAAATAGCCTAACCCTACATCTACAAGAACTGGAGGAACCACACCAAATAAAGCATAGAGTGAGTAAAAGAAAGGAAATAATCAAGATCAGAGAAGAATTAAATGACATAGAAAATGAAAGAACAATTTAAAGGATCAATAATCCAGGGGCTGGTTCTTTGAAAACATAAAATTGACAAGTCTTTATCCAGATTCATTACGAAAAAACAAGGGGATCCTAATAAATAAAATCAGAAATGAAAGAGGAAAAACTACAACTGATACCACAGAAATAAAAAGGATTGTAAGAAATTACTATGAACAACTATATGCCAAGAAATTTGAAAACCAGGATAAAATGGATAAATTTCTAGAAAAATATAATCTCCCAAAACTGAATGAAGAAGAAGCAGAAAGCCTAAACAGACCCATAACAGCTGGTAAAATTGAAGCAGTAATCAAAAAACTCCTGTCACACAAAAGCCCTGGACTGGATGGTTTCACAGGAGAAATATACAAAGCATTTAAGGAAGAGCTCATCCCTATCCTTCTCAGACTATTCCAATAAATCCAAGAAAAGGGAAGACTCCCAAACTATTTTCATGAAGCCAGCATCATTCTAATCCAAAAATACCAGACAACAACACAACAAAGAAAGAAAACTACCTGCCAATATTACTGATGAACATGGACACTAAAATCCTCAACAAAATATTGGCAAACCATATCTTGCAACAGATCAAAAAGATCATACACCATAATCAGGTTGGATTCATCTCAGGGATGCAAGGATGGTACAATATTTGGAAATCAATAAATGTAATACATCATGTAAACAAAAGAAAATATAAAAATCACATGATCATATCAATAGATGTGTAAAAAAGGGTTTGATAAGGTCTAGCACCTATTTATGATAAAAACACTCAGAAAAGTTGGAGTAGAGGGAGCTGATCTCAACATAATAAAGGTCATATATGAAAAATCTACAGCCAACATCATACTCAATGGGAAAACATAAAAGCTTCAGGAACAAGAAAAGGTTGTTGGCTTTCACCACTTCTATTCAACATAGTATTAGAAATCCCAGCCATACCAATCAAACAAGAAGAAATAAAAGACATCCAAATTGGAAAGGAGGGAGTAAAACTGTCATTGTTTGCACAACAAGATTGCATACATAGAAAATCCTATAGATTACACAAAAAACTACTCAATGTAATAAGTGAATTTGGCACAGCAGTGGGATACGAAGTCAATATTCAAAAATCAAAGGCATTTTTGTACACCAAAATGAAATAACAGAAACAGAAATTGGAAAAGAATTTCATTTGATATAGCAACAAGAAAAATGAAGTACTTAGAATAAATTTAACCAAGGAGGTAAAAGACCTGAACTCAGAAAACTACACAACGCTGAAAAAAGAAATTAAGGAAGGCACAATAAATTGAAGCATATGCTGTGGTCATGGATTGGAAGAATTAATATCATCAAAATGTCCAAAATAACAAAAGTAATTTATAGATTCAATACAATCCTTATTAAAATACCAATGACATATTTTGCAGATATAGAACACACATTTCAAAAATATATATGGAACCATAAATGACCCTGAACAGCCTTGACAATTTTGAGAAAGAACAAAGTTGGAGGGATTACAATACCTGACATCAAACTATTTTACAAGGCCACTATAATCCACTCACTCTGGTACTGGCATAAAAACAGACACATAGATCAATGGAACGGAATAGAGAGCCCAGAAATAAACCCAAGTCTCTATGGTCAATTAGTATTTGACAAAGGAGCAGAAGCATAAAATGGAGTCAAAATAGCCTCATCAATAAATGATATTGGGAGAGTTGGACAGCTACATGCAAAAGAATGAAAGTAGATCACCAACTTACACTATACACAAAAACAAACTCAAGATGGATAAAAGACTTAAATATAAGTCATGATGCCATAAAAAGTCATAGAGTTAACATAGGCAGGGAAATCTCAGATATTCCACGCAGCAATATTTTCACTGGTATGTCCCCTAGACCAAGGAACATAAAGGAAAGAATAAACAAATGGGACTTCATCAAAATAAAAAGCTTCTGCACAGCTAAATAAAACATCAGCAAAATGAAGAGAACCAACTGTATGGGCAAATATTTACCAATGATACCTCGAACAAGGGATTGATCTTCAAAATATATAAAGAACTCACAGGACACCACTCCAGGAAGAAAACAATCCAATTAAAAAATGGACCAAGGACCTGAACAGACACTTCTCCAAGGAGGATATACAGTGGGCCCAGAGACATATGAAAAGATGCTCAACATCACTAACCATCAGAGAGATGCAAATTAACACAAGGAGATAACACTTCACACTGGTGAGAATGGACATCATAAACAAATCAACAAACAATAAGTGCTGGAAAGGTTGTAGAGAAAAGAAAACCCTAGTACATTTCTGGTGGGGATGCAGACTGGTGCAGACCCTATGGAAAACAGTATGGAATTTCCTGAAAAACTAAAAATGGAACCGCCTTTCAACACAGCAATACCACTGTTGGGATTATACTCTAAGAATCCTGAAACACTAATTCAAAAGGACCTATACACCCAATGTTCATAGCAGCACAATTTACATTAGGCAAGTGCTGGAAGCAACCTAAGTGCCCATCAGTAAATGAGTGCATTGAAAAACTGTGGTACATTTACACAATGCAATACTATGAAGCAGAGGGAAAGAAGGAGCTCCTACCCTTTGAGACAGCATGGATGGAACTGGAAAGCATTATGCTGAGTGAAGTAAGCCAGGCAGTGAAAGACAAATACCATATGATCTGACCTATAAGTGGAACCTAATCAACAAAACAAATAAGCAAGCAAAATATCACAAGCGATACTGAAATAAAGAACAAACTGACAGTAACTAGAGGGAAGGCGCATAGGGAATAATGGGGAAAGAAAGGGAAGGGTTCATCAAGGAACAAGGACCCATGGACAAAGCCCCAAGTGGATACAGCTGTTTCTAGATGAAGTGGAAGTGGGTGGAGGAGAAAGGTGGTGGTGGGAAAATGGAGACAACTGTATTCAAACAACAATAAAAATAATAAAATAACAACAACAACAACAACCACAACAACAACAAAATGTTTAAAAAGACATAACAGACTTCCGGCCAAGATGGAGGTGTAGGCGGACACACTGTGCCTCCTCTCACAACCAAAATTAAGGACAACAAATATTCAGAAACAAGAAAACAATCAGAACTGATAGAAAATTGAACTGTACAGAAGTCCAACAACCATTCATCCAGACCGGTAAGAGGGGCAGAGTTGTGGCAGAAAAAAGTAGAGGTGTGGACCCGGGAACGCAAGCAGCATCGGCTGGCAGTTCCCAGGTGCACAGGCAGCAGCTGGCGGACCCTGGGCACAGGGGGGCAACTGTGCAGACCCAGTGAGGCCGTACAAGGCGCCTGGCTGCCCAGGTGGTCCCACATTTGAGTGCGCAGAGGATTCAGGCAAAGGGGAAGTGGCGGAAGGGACTGAATCCAGGAGAGAGCGGAGAAGGCGCCATTGTTCCCTCTCAGACCCCGCCCCCACATACAGTGTCACAACCAGAGACTGGGCTGCCCTGCCCTGAGAAACACCTAAGGCTCCACCCCTTACTACATAACAGCCATGACCAGACTAAAACCAAACCAAAACAAACAAACAAAAAAAAGCCCCACCAAAAATGGCTTAAACCGGAGAACAAATGAAAGCCCCAGAGCCAATTCCTCTAAACCGTGAAGAGATAGCCAACCTATTAGATGCACAGTTCAAAGCCCTGGTGATCAGGATGCTCACAGAATTGGTTGATTTTGCTCACAAATTAGATGAAAAAATGCAGGCTACGATACGTGAAATGAAGGAAGACACATGGGGAACCAATAGAAATGGGAGGAAAACTGGGACTCAGATCAATGGAATGGACCAGAAGGAAGAAACAAACAACCAAACAGAAAACAAGGAAGAAACAAGAATTCAAAAAAAATGAGGAGAGGCTTAGGAACCTCTGGGACATCTTTAAATGTCCCAACATCCGAATTATAGGGGTACCAGAAGGGGAAGAAGAAGAGCAACAAGTGGAAAACTTATTTGAACAAATAATAAAGGAGAACTTCCCCAATCTGGCAGAGGAAATAGACTTCTAGGAAGTCCAAGAAGCTCAGAGAGTCCCAAAGAAGTTGGACCCAAGGAAGAACACAGCAAGGCACATTATCATTACATTAGCCAAGATTAAATTGAAGGAGAGAATTCTAGAAGCAGCAAAGGATAAGGGGACAGTCACCTACAAAGGAGTTTCCATCAGACTGTCAGCTGATTTCTCAAAAGAGACCTTCCAGGCAAGAAGGGGCTGGAAAGAAATATTTGAAGTCTTGAAAGGCAGGGACCTACATCCAAAATTGCTCTACCCAGCAAAGCTGTCATTTAGAATGGAAGGGCAGATAAAGTGCTTCTCAGATAAGGTCAAGTTCAAGGAGTTCATCATCACCAAGCCCTTATTATTTGAAATGTTAAAGGGACTTACCTAAGAAAAAGAAGATAAAAAATAGGACAGTAAAAAGACAGCAAACTCACAGATATTAACAACCACACCTAAAACAAAAGAGAACTAAGCAAACATCTAGAACAGGAACAGAACCACAGAAATGGAGATCATATGGAGGGTTAGCAACAGGGCCGTGGGAGGAGGAGAGAGGGGGAAAAGGTACAGAGAATGAGTAGCATAGATGGTGGGTAGAAAATAGACAGGGAGGGCAAGAATAGTTTGGGAAATGTAGAAGCTAAAGAACTTATGACACATGGACATGAACTAAAGGGGGGGAATGTGGGTGGGAGAGGGTGTGCAGGGTGGAGTGGAATGATAGGAGAGGCATGGGACAACTGTAATAGCATAATCAATAAAATATATTAAAAATAAATAAATAGAGGGGTCGGGAAGATGGCGGCGTGGTAGGAGGGAGCAGACCCTACTCCCCCTCTACACACGGGAGAAATACCAGATCAATCTACGTAAAGATCAGAACAGACAAGGAACAGTAATACAGCATATTGGAGAATAAGAGGTCGGAAATTGTAGCGGACACTGAAAAACAAGCGGTAAGGAGAGCTCTTCGGAACAATAAGAGCCCAGGGTTCCAGCGCGCGGAGAACGGGGCGGCCGAGGCCCCGGCCCGGCGCTCCGCCAAGCCTGCCCCAGGGCCCTGGGGAGGGAGCTGGGTCAGCCGCTGAACCGGCTGGGAGATCTCAGGGGCCACCGCGCGACTGCGCCCGAGCAAAAGTGGGTGCCCTGCGAGGGAGCGAAAGTGGGTGCACCCCACCAGGTCACTGCGCGACTTTGAACCGAGTTTTCGTGGTTGCCGCGCGACTACGAAAGCATAGGCGCCCCAAGAGAGACAGAGGCGCGGGCGAAGTGAGACAGCTGAATGAAAATAGACACCCTTAGGGGACCGCACACGGTCTGGGGCTAGTGGACACTCGCGAAAACATAGGCGCAGGCCACTGGAGACAGCTGTGGAGCCAGAGGCGCCAGTTCACCGGCGGGTTCGCAACGCGGACAGCTCAGGCCCAAGGTGCAGGCGCCGGATAGCAGCTGGAACACAGGCCTCTCTCAGATCCGAATGCAGGCAGCTGTGCCTGAACACTGAAAGCCTCCCAGGGACAAAGGCAGGCGGCTGTGCACGTCTGGAGAACCTAGCTCACACCCATAACCTCGGAGAAGTGCGCACACACCAGTAAGTTCAGATCACACGCTGGAAACCCTGTGGGGAGAGGTGCCCACTAACGCTGGGATACATAGCACAGTGAGGACTGAGTTCTGAACACAGAGAAAAGCAATAAGATCACCCCTCGGCCATTGCAGCCAGCAAGACCTGAAAAAAACCGGCTGGCAAGTTTGAAAACAACAAGAGGGTTTTTTTTTTTTTTTTTTTCCTTTTCTTTTCTTTCTTTCTTTTTTTTTTAAATAAATAATTTTTTAAATTTTTTATTTCTTTAATATATTTTTATTTTTTTAAATATTTTGTTGTGCTTTGCTTGTTTTTTTTTTTTTTTTTTTTTTTTTTTTTTTTTTTTCTTTTTCCCCCCTTTGGCTGCTTATATTTGTGTGGGGGTGTCTGTGTGCGTGTCTCTTTTTTGTTTTGCCAGTTTGTTAGTGTCTTTTTGTTTGTAAGCCTGTATATCTATATGAGTTTTTAACTACTCCTTCTTCATTGTTTATATCTTCTTCTTTACTCCCCAACTCCTTTTGCCTTCCCTGAATTCCTTCTTCTCTTATCCCCTCTTCCTTTCTCTTCAATTTTTATCTTTTCTACCTTCCTCTTGTTTCCCCTTTCTTCTTTTTTTCATTTTCCCCCCTCTTCTTTTTGTAAATACACACGAGTGAGACAAAACAAACAAACAAGCAAGCCTGGAACTGTGGCGGGGGGAGATCCAGAGTTGGCCCCCAAAAGAGGGTATTCCAGCTGATGAGTCAGTGGAAGCAGTGAACAACAGGATATCCGAAGGAGAATCCACCATTGAATCTCACAGATATTCTACCACAGAAGGTCATACCACAAACCCAGGGAGCCAGAACAGATCAATTTAAGAAGTTGAGGTTAACAACAAGAGTCTTACAAACAATGGGAAGACAAAAGAACAATCCCCAAATGAAAGGAAAGGAGGAAGCTCAAGAAAGAATGCTAAATGAAACAGAGGCAACTCAACTATCAGATATCGAGTTCAAAGCAATGGTTGTCAGGAAGCTCAATGAGCTCTCAATGAGCTACCATAAACTACAGGGAAGTTATGATGAACTCACGGCAAACTATATCAACATGAAAAAGGAAATAGAAACTATCAACAAGGGCCAAGAGGAAATGAAGAACACAATCTCTGAACTGAAGAACACAGTAGAAGGAATGAAAAGCAGAATCGACGAAGCAGAAGATCAGATCAGCGAGTTGGAGGACAAAATAGAAAAAAATACTCAGAATGAGCAAGATAAGGAAAAGAGGCTTAGAAAGAATGAAGAGGGTTTAAGAGAAATGCAAGACAACATGAAACGGAATAATATCCGTATAATAGGAATACCAGAAGGAGAAGAACAAGAACAAGGGATAGAAAACCTGTTTGAAAAAGTAATGATGGAAAACTTCCCTAATTTGGTGAGAGAAAAAGCCACACAAATCCAGGAAACACAGAGAGTCCCAATCAAAAGGAACCCAAACAGGCCCACTTCAAGACACATCATAATTAAAATGGCAAAACTCCAAGACAAAGAGAGAATCTTAAAGGCAGCAAGGGAGAAAAAGGAAGTAACATACAAGGGGGCCCCAATCAGGTTAGCATCTGACTTCTCAATGGAAACGCTCCAAGCCAGAAGAGAATGGCAAGAAATATTCCAAGCAATGAGAACTAAAGGCCTGCAACCCAGACTACTTTACCCAGCAAGGCTTTCAATCAAGATAGAAGGCCAAATAAGGAGCTTCCCAAACAAAAGAAGTCTAAAAGAATACACCTCTACCAAACCAATGCTGCAAGAGATACTAAAGGGACTGCTTTAAGGGAAGAAAGGAAAAGACAGAGAGAGAAAGAGAGAGAGGAACACAGGTACGAAAATGGCAATGAATAAATACCTATCAATAATAACTTTAAATGTAAATGGATTAAATGCCCCAATCAAAAGACATAGAATAGCTGAATGGATAAGAAAGCATGACCCACACATATGCTGCCTACAAGAAACCCACCTCAGGACAAAAGACATACACAGGCTCAAAGTGAAGGGCTGGAAACAAATTTTCCAAGCAAATGGTCAGGAAAAAAAAGCTGGGGTAGCAATACTCATATCAGACAAAATAGACTTCAAAAGAAGGGCCATAAAGAGAGACCCAGAAGGCCACTTCATAATACTCAAGGGAAGAATCCACCAAGAAGACATAAATATTGTAAATATATATGCACCCAACGGAGGAGCACCTAAATACATCAAGAAAATTTTAGAGGACTTCAAGAAAGATATAGACAGCAACACAATTATAGTAGGTGATTTTAACACCCCACTGTCAAAAATGGACAGATCTTCCAAACAAAATATCAACAAAGATATTGTGGCACTGAACAACACTCTAGAGGAAATGGACTTAACTGATATATATAGAGCCCTTCATCCCAAAGAAGCTAAATACACTTTCTTTTCAAATGCACATGGAACATTTTCAAAGATAGACCACATGATAGGACACAAATCAAGCCTCAACAAATTCAAGAAAATTGAAATCATACCAAGCATTTTCTCTGACCACAAGGGACTGAAACTAGAAACCAACCCCAAGGAGAAAAACCCAAAACCCTCAAAATCATGGAGATTGAATAGCATGCTATTAAACAATGAATGGGTCAAGAATGAAATTAGGGAGGAATTCAAAAAGTTTCTGGAAACAAACGATAATGAACTCACATCGACCCAAAACTTATGGGACACAGCAAAGGCAGTCCTCAGAGGGAAGTTTATAGCGATACAGGCCTATCTAAAAAAGACAGAAACATCTCAAACAAACAACCTAACCCTTCGCCTACAAGAACTCGAGGAACAACAACAAAGACAGCCCAGAGCAAGTAGAAGGAAAGAAATAACCAAGATAAGAGCAGAATTAAATGATATAGAGACTAAAAGCACAATCCTAAAGATCAATGAATCCAGGAGTTGGTTCTTTGAAAAGATCAACAAAATCGACAAGCCTTTAAGCAGGCTCATCAAGAAAAAAAGAGAGAGGACTCAAATAAACACAATCAGAAATGAAAGAGGAGATATTACAACCGACACTGCAGAAATACAAAGGATTGTAAGAAATTACTATGAAGAACTGTATGCCAAGAAATTTGAAAACCTAGGTGAAATGGACAGGTTTCTGGAAAAATACAACCTTCCAAAACTCAATGAAAAAGAAACAGAAAGTCTGAACAGACCAATAACGGCTGGTGAAATTGAATCAGTAATCAAAACACTCCCGACGCACAAAAGCCCTGGACCAGATGGCTTCACAGGAGAGTTCTACAAAACATTTAAGGAAGAGCTAACCCCTATTCTCCACAGACTATTCCAAAAAATCCAAAATGATGGAAGACTCCCAAACTCTTTTTATGAAGCCAGCATCATCCTAATCCCAAAACCAGATAAAGACACAACAAAGAAGGAGAACTTCAGGCCAATATCGCTGATGAACATAGATGCTAAAATCCTCAACAAAATATTGGCAAACTGCATCCAGCAACACATTAAAAAGATCATACACCACGACCAAGTGGGATTCATCCCAGGGATGCAAGGATGGTTCAACATTCGCAAATCAGTAAATGTAATTCATCACATAAACAAAAGCAAAGACAAAAATCACATGATCATATCAATAGATGCGGAAAAAGCATTCGATAAGGTACAGCACCCATTTATGATAAAAACACTCAGCAAAGTGGGAATAGAGGGAGCATTCCTCAACATAATAAAGGCTATATATGAGAAACCTACAGCCAGCATCATACTCAACGGGCAAAGACTAAATTCTTTTCCACTAAAATCAGGAACAAGACAAGGCTGCCCACTCTCTCCACTTCTATTCAACATAGTATTGGAAGTATTAGCCACAGCGATTAGACAAGAAAAGGAAATAAAAGGCATCCAACTTGGAAAGGAGGAAACAAAACTATCATTGTTTGCAGATGACATGTTAGTATACATAGAAAATCCTATAGTCTCGGCCAAAAAACTGCTCGACCTAATAAATGAATTTAGCCAAACAGCCGGATACAAAGTCAATATCCAGAAATCAAAGGCATTTTTGTATACCAACAATGAAACAACAGAAGTAGAAATCAAGGAAAAAATACCATTTGATATAGCAAAAAGAAAAATAAAGTACCTAGGAATAAACCTAACCAAGGAGGTAAAAGACCTGTATGCAGAAAACTACACAACACTGAAGAAAGAAATCAAGGAAGACACAAATAAATGGAAACACATACCGTGTTCATGGATCGGAAGAATTAACATCATCAAAATGTCCATACTTCCCAAAGCAATCTACAGATTCAATGCAATACCTATTAAAGTACCAATGGCATATTTCACAGATATAGAACAAACTCTTCAAAAATTTATATGGAACCATAAACGACCCAGAATAGCGGCAGCAATCTTGAGAAAGAAGAGCAAAGCAGGAGGGATCACAATACCTGATATCAAAATGTATTACAAGGCCACTGTAATCAAAACAGCCTGGTACTGGCATAAAAACAGGCACGTCGACCAGTGGAATAGAATAGAGAGCCCAGAAATAAACCCTAGTGTCTATAGTCAATTAATATTCGACAAAGGGGGCAGCAACATAAAATGGAGTAAAAACAGCCTCTTCAACAAGTGGTGTTGGGAGAACTGGACAGCTTCGTGCAAGAAAATGAAACTCGAGCACCAACTTACACCATACACAAAAATAAATTCAAGGTGGATAAAAGACTTAAGCATAAGCCGTAACACCATTAAAGTCCTAGAAGAGAACATAGGCAGGAAAATCTCAGATATTACACGCAGCAACATTTTTACTGATATGTCCCCTAAAGCAAGGGACATAAAGGAAAGAATAAACAAATGGGATCTCATCAAAATAAAAAGCTTCTGCATGGCCAAGGAAAACAGTATTAAAATAAAAAGAGAACCGACTGTGTGGGAAAACATATTTGCCAATGATATCTCAGATAAGGGTTTAATCTCCAAAATATACAAAGAACTTACACGACTCCACTCTAAGAAGACAAGCAACCCAATTAAAAAATGGGCAAAGGACTTGGGCAGACACCTCTCCAAGGAGGACATACAGAGGATCCAGAGACACATGAAAAAATGCTCGATATCGCTAGCTATCAGAGAGATGCAAATTAAAACAACAATGAGATACCACTTGACACCAGTCAGAATGGCCCTCATAAACAAAGCAACAAACAGCAAGTGTTGGAGAGGTTGTGGAGACAAGGGGACACTACTGCACTGCTGGTGGGAGTGCAGACTGGTACAACCACTATGGAAAACAGTATGGGTTTTTCTTAAAAAACTAAAAATGGACATACCTTTTGACCCAGCAATTCCATTGCTAGGACTATATCCTAAGAACCCTGAAACACCAATCCAAAAGAAACTATGCATCCCTATGTTTATAGCAGCACAATTTACAATAGCCAAGTGTTGGAAGCAACCTAGATGCCCATCAGTAAATGAATGGATCAAAAAACTGTGGTACATTTATATAATGGAATTCTATGCAGCAGAAAGAAAGAAGGAGCTCATACCCTATGCAACGGCATGGATGGAACTTGAGAGCATCATGCTAAGCGAAGTAAGCCAGGCAGTGAAAGACAAATACCATATGATCTCACCTTTAACAGGAACCTAATCAACAAAACAAAGAAACAAGCATAATATAACCAAAGACATAGAAATTGGGAACAGGCTGAAAGTCACCAGAGGGGAGAGGGGAGGGAATTTCAGGGGAAAAGGGGAAGGATTTACAGAAACAAGTAAAAAGGACACATGGATAAAAACTATGGGGGGGTGGAAATGGGAGGGAAGGGCTGGGGTGGTGGGTTGGGGTGAGAATAAAAGACAGAAAACTGTACAAGATCAACAATTAAAATAAAAATTTAAAATTAAAAAAAAAAAAAATAAATAAATAAATAAATAAAAATAAAATGACATAACAGGTCCAAAAATAGAATCACTTGTGCTAGGCCCATATCATCAAAAGAATTGATGTCTAACCTAATTGTAATTTCAGCCTCTCCCAGAAATGGAATTTTAACTAAACAGTCTGAAATTTCCTGGTCTGCAATAGTGAGGTAATATACTTGATAAACCACTGACTTCCCCAGAGGAAGGTGGCTTTGCCTGAAACAATCCACTCTGTTCAACTACTTCCTTTGCCTTTAATAAAAAGCCTTTCCTTTTCTACTGCTCTTCTGGGCTCTTTTCTGTTTGCTAGATGGAATGCTGCCTGAAATTCATGAATCATTGAATAAAGCCAATTAGATATTCAAATTTACTCAGTTAAATTTGTTTTTTAACATTAAAAAGATTGTAACAGTTAAATTTGCTTATGCACATACTCTTTTTGATTTTGCATATACTTTGTAGGTGTAAAAGAAAAAAATATTCTGACACTGTTAAAAATGGTAAGGCAGACTTTATTCAGGGAGTTTTTTAGTAGAGGAGAAAGACTGAACTCAACTCTGAATGCAATAAAGAGAAATGGAGATTTATAGCCAAGGGGAAAGGTAGTCAGTGAATGGAAAATTACTAGGAGGAGACATCCAGGGTCAAGGGGTTAAAGCACCTTGATAGAATTTGTAATGAAGGCAGGCAGGCAGACCAGGATGAAAGATATGAAGGTGGAGCACAAGAAATTTGTGCACATATCAAGAGTGGGGGATTTTCACTAAATTGACTCAGTAGGATTCTTGCTAAAATTGGACGAAATGGGTTTGGTTCAGAGCCCAGGGGCACCATTGATTCAAATGAGGTCTCATAGGAGCCTGACTAAAGTTTGGTCAAAGGAGAAAGTCTTTGTCACAGGTATTAAGCCACTTAATCCTCATAACACATAACACAAGCATTAGTAATAAATGCCATCCTTTCACCACTAAGATAATCAGGGAACATCTAGGTTGTCATTTTATGAAGATCACATGGTAAGTTGGCATAACCAGGTCTCAAATCTAATCTAACTCTCTTCAGAGCCTCTGCTCTAAACAGTCTAATTCACAGATATTGTCCCAATCAGAGGGCTATCATGAAGAAATCCATAGGAATGGGAGAGGAACATGTCACTTGCCATATTTTACAATTTTAGGGTATATCTAGGATTCAGTTCCAAATTTGTGCATGTATATACACACATTTATATAGATATAGCCATCAAATTATAGAAACATCCTATTTTGTATTTATTATTATAGCATTTAATAATTATCGATTATCTCTATAAAACAAGTAAAATTTACAAAGTATTAATTCCATAAATATACATTAGATTCAATAGTCATTTTACTATAATTTGGCAATAAAAGTATTTCTGATTCTCTACTTCATATTATTTAATATTTAATATCATTCATTTTTAAAAATAGTATTTATCAAGTTTAGGTTATTTCTAAGATTAATTAGGTTTATCTAGAAATTACTGTGTCATGTTTGCTGTTTTTTAAAGAGGGATTTGTAAAGTTTGCATTTCCTTTCATATTATATGGCAGGGCCCATTCACTTGAATAGTGTATTTTTAAACATCATAATTACCTTTTAATATTTAACATTTATACAGTAAAATATTACATATGTATTGTTGAGATTTATTTATTTCATTTTGGTGTTGTGACATGTGTCTATATTTCTATTTTCTGTTTTATCAATTTGTATTCATTTTTCTGTGAACTGTCAGTCTTCTTGCCCATTTGTTGAACTGAGATTTTGTTTTTATGTTCACATTTACTGAGTATCTAATACGCTCTAGGCACTGTGCATACAATAACATTGTTCCTACCTGTGAAGGGGAATTCCACAAGGAATGAAAGATAGTCACAACACAGTAGGATGAGCACTGGATTTGGTAAGAACAAAGAAAGAAGCATTTATCCAGCCTCTTAGAGACCTCTGGATAAAGTGATTTTTAAACTGGTTGGAGAAAGAATGGAACTTGGTTATGAGTTGGAATGTGGTATTTAAATTAGGTAATAGTATGTTTAAAATCTCAGAAGAACATCCCTGGCTGGTGTGGCTCAGTGGATTGAGTGCCAGCTTGTGAACCAAAGAATGGCCAGTTCAATTCCCAGCCAGTGGATGTTCCTGGGTTGCAGGCCAGGTCCCCAGTAGGGGGTGCATAAGAGGGAACAACACATTGAATTTTCTCTCCCTCTCTCTCCCTCCATTCCCCTCTGTCTATAAGTAAAATCTTTTTTGAAAAAGTCTTAAGTCTTAATAAACCTCAGAAAAACAGGATTACAGTGATTCCAAATAATTGCGTGTAGTGGCAGCATAATGTAAGCCTAGGTGTGGACTGTGGTGAAGAAAGAGCATCCAGGGATAAGCAGAGACCATTTCATGAAAAGCTGTTCTACCCTAAACTACTCACACCCATGCCTATCTTACGATCTTTCATTCTATTTCTACCTTAAATGTTGTAATTATTTAAATTACTTTCTTAATGGGTTTGCTTCTTTTTAAAATGTGTTGGGCAACTATACATTGTCTTCCTTGTAATCAAATCTGCCCACCCTTTCCTCTCCCATTACTTCCCTTTTACTATATTAGTTCCACATAGTTTTAAAAAGTAAATAGATTCCTGACAGGTGGCTCAGTTGGTTGGAGCATTGTCCCATGCACTGGGTCAATGGTTCAATTCCCATTAATGGTTTAAAGGTCACAGGTTTAATTCCCAGTTAGGGCACATGCCTAGGTTGTGGGTTCAGTCTTCAGTTGGGACATGTGTGGGAGCCAATCAATTGATGTTTCCCTCACATTGATGTTTCTCTCTCTCCTTTCCTCTTTCTTTCTGGAATCAGTAAATATATTTTTTAAAAATGAAGTAAATGGGTAAGACCATTCTGTACTAATTAAACTTATTTATTGATGAATTAAGTGATTGTATAAGAAATGTGCTTACAAAGGAAACTAGATATTTGATGAAATAAAATAGCAATGATTGTATTGATTTTAGCAATTATATGTGACCATATCTAGAATAGTAATTTCAAGAAATAGCTATTGTTCCCAGCAGCATCTCATGAATATTCCATTAGCTATTGAAAATGCAATTTTCACAGGTGGGTTGGAAACAACATATAAATTGAAAGGTCTGTGTATTAAAATTATGGCTCCATTGGTGTTACAGCGGCATCTTCACAAGTTGAACCAGCTGTATTATGTGGGAGTCTGGAGGGTTTTCACAACATAGGGCCATTTAAAGCCATTTATGCTGCCACTAATCCTCATTATAATAAATGTACCTGATGGTATAATACTTTCATCTAGATGCAAGTTGTCTTTGACACAAAGCACAGAAAATAATTGGTAGGTCATTTGAGACAATCATCCTCTTATATTGTTTACTGTTAGAGATTATTATAATACCAGGGAATTTCAAAAGCATGTTTTTATTCTTAGATCTAAACACTGAGAAGTACAAAAATACAGATATTTTATTTCAAGTGAAATAATTTTTTTCTAGAACAACCCTATACTTTCAATCAAGTAAGTCAGAAACACAGTTGTATTCATCTTTAATTCATATTAGTGGCCTCCGGTGGCACTATGTTAGAAAGTGTGGATAATGTTATTATTTATAATCACCCTTGTTTCTAATACTTTTATTTTCTAACAGAAAGAGGAAATAGATGAAAAGATGCATTTATTGAATATCACCACCTATAATAATAACACTAAGTGCTTTGGACTATATTTTAAGCATTTTATGTATATTACATCATTTATGACATAAAAACTCCAAGAAGTATATATTCTTACTATCTTTACTTTATATATGAAAATTGAGGCTCAGGAATATTATATAAGTATTCCAATGTTACCAAGATTCTAACAGGATCTCAAATCCAGGTACCTGATTCTTGACTATCATAATACATGACAGAAACCACATGCTAGGTATGGTACACACACAGTTATTTAGTTCTTACAACAACATCAGGAAATAACTTGTTATTCTATGTGACAAATGAAGCAATTGAGACTTAGAACAATTTAATAACACGGCAGGTTGCACACAGATAGTGATTGCAGAGCAGGACCCAATCTAGCTTGACTGTAATGGCCTGTCCCACCCTATGCTCAACTCTCCTAGGGAGAACTGCTCACTCCAAGAACTACAGTAATTATGATACCTAAAAATAATAAATTGAAAGGATTGCAGAAGCTATTAAATCCTAATTTTATCTAATTATGTTATTATTTAGTTCATAAAACTTTTAATAGTACAATAATCAAATTTACCATTGTGCTTCTGTTCTTTGTCTTTTTTTTTTTTTTTTTTTTTTTTTTTTACCATCAGAGAGATGTGATGATTATTAGGGACATATAGTCACAGAAACAAGGAGGAGAACGAAGGGCTTGAACAATGGGGAAATGATCATTAACACAAAATGACCAAAATTGTCCTTCGCATAAACTATTACCTGCTTGAGACAATATAATTTTATCCTGTTAAATATATTGTCAGAGTAAGAAATGATCTAACAATGATATGGATTTTAGGTTCTAGGAGCATTCTTATTTTTTTGTAGTGTATTTAAAATGTAACCTCTGATTATAGATAAACACTTAAATCATGGGTACTTATTATTACTCTTTTTTTAAACTACCACTTACCCATAATATTAACTTGATAACAGGTTAATTTATTTGTAATTGTAGCTGCATTTTATCACTATCTGAATTTTATTGTCTGATAAACTATGGAGGTCTCTTTTTTAACCCGTACCAAGCCCTTTGGTACTAAACACTGCTAAAGATTTTATTGAAAGTTCAGAGCTAAAAGCCCCTACAGGTTTTTATTACGTCCCTTCCCTCATATAAGAAAAATACTATCTAATTATTTCTTGAACTGAGGAAGAAATAGAGGTTAGATTAGAGAATTTGGCAAATTTTTGGTTATTTACAGAAAATTTATCACTAATATGGCAATAGCCCACAAAACAAACTGAAAATCTTAAATTCAGAGTTCTAGTCAAACTCATCTTTCTTAATCCTTTCTTTTCCTTTTTATTGAATTTATTGGGGTAACACTGTTTAACAAAATTATACAGTTTGCAAGTGTACAATTCTTGAACACATCATCTGTACACTGTATTGGGTGTTTACCACCCCAAACACACTCATCTTAAGGTGCACATTATTGATACCTGAGTTGATTTCTTGATGAGATTAGGATTATCTACCAGCTCTACTGAACATTTTGATATGAACAGTTGTGTAATAATTTTAAAAATCACTCAAATAAATAAAATATTGTATATACACTTAAAATTAATACATGTAGAGAATATTTCTAAATATTTTAGTTTGAATCCTCAAGAAAATGTTCTTATTTTAAAAAATAAAAACGCATAACTACTTTATGCCAGTAACATCTAGTGCCCTGATGCGGAGATGATGCAAAAGAAAAGCATCATTCTAACACACTTCGTAATATCACCTGAGTTATATCTGACCTGGACCGTGTTCATGTTTTTCCCAAATTGTGTATGTAATTAACATTTATTTAAAGGTCACATATAAAAGTTTACACATATTACATCAAATGTGACTAATAATTATTAAGAATATTAAAAATTGTTTGTGCCACTGCTTCGATTTTCTTGGACTAAGATCAAGAGTAAGTTTATTATTGATGCAGTAACTCAGTCACACTTTAGTTTTCAAATGCAATAGTATCCCATGGACTGCTTCTATAGATTTTTCAATAATAAAAAAGATAAATGACATATATAAGAAGACTAAATAACTCACGTAGCCTGCATGATAATGGTTATGACAAATTTAAGAGCCAAAACTTGAACTGAGGTGATACTATGCACATTACTCTAAAAAAAATTCTGTTTTCAGGTTAACAAATTAAAACAGAAATCCAACAAATTTTAAGTCCCTCTACTGGTGTAAGCATTGGAAGGGACAATTAAATCTGTGGGCCAGAGAAAAAGAAGTCTCAAGTTAGAGAGAGAGAAGAGATCAGAATTACCAAAATCAAAGCAGGAAACAAAGTAGGGGCAGGGGTTGGGAAGGGAGAAGGCAGGAGAAAAAGGGGGAATGAAAGAGAGATACAAGAAGACGCAACAAAGAGAGAGAGAAAGGAAATTCTTTGGAATAAAGTAGGGTTGATGTCCAGCCATGCCAACTGTTTAAATAAGCATATAAATGTTTCAATATTTTATAACAATAATTAAGTAGTTGTATTCATGAGTCACTTAGTGGGACTACATTAACCCGAATTGTTCTGGTTCCTCTCCCTGGACTTCCTAAATCTCCCATGATCTGAGAATTAAAGGGTAACATTTTAAATGGTACTAATATTAGTTGTCAAATAGTATTATACCCTGGTAATAAAAAAATCAACAGCATTAATTTTGGTGAAGTATCACGGAACAAAATATAATTAATTTATAAATAAGAAACTAGGCTAGGAAATTATTAGGCATTAGAAAATTCAAAATTCAAAACTGAAGACAGAAAAGGCACATCACATACATGCTCAGGAGAGAGAACCACATATTTATGAATAGCTTCAAAAGCTATCAGAGGATTGTCTCCAATTCTTTAGTGATAGGTACTAGGGGGAAAAGATTTCATCTATCATCTATCTATCTATCTATCTATCTATCTATCTATCATCTATCATCATATATTTATCTATCTATTAGATATCAATCTTTACCAAATGCAGCAACAAAATATACATAGCTTTTAGAATTTTTCTCTCCTGTTCTAAAAAAAAGGTCAAACATGTCTGACACACATAGAAGGCACAATGAAGTAAGGAGGGTATTATTGAGTGTAAATTATATTAAACTATTTCATTAATTTTTTGTTAACCTTTGCTCAATATTTTTAAAGAAAGAATGGTCTTAATAAAACATCAGATTAAACACAACAGATGTTTATTCAGTGCCTATATAGCAGGCACTAAACTAGTCAGTAAAATTAGAGCAGTAATTATGGCACAGTTCCCATCCTCAAGGAATTCAAATGTAAAAGTGGAATGGTCAGATAAGTTGCCTATGTCAGCAATTTTCAACCCTTTTCATATCACAGCACACATAAACTAATTACTAAAAGTGTGGCACACCAAAAAACATATATTTTTGTTGATCTGACAAAAATAGGTATAAGTTGTATTCATTCACACCAGACAGCTATTATTGTGTTTTGTAATTTGACAATCCAAAGGAAAAGAGGTCAGTGCCATTGACTAAATAGTCAGGTATCGAACATTTTGAAAATTCTTGCGGCACACTGGCTGGAAATAGCTGGCCTAGATGATGATGGTAAAAATTGTTTCAAGGGATCACTTAGCCCAAACTAGAAAAAAACAAAAAGTAAGCTAGATCAGGGAGTTTGCAAGAGCAGGTAAAACTTCAACTGAGCAGCCTTATGGAGTGAGCCAGGTAGATGGAAGTTTCTTCACTTTTAATTGCACATTCTCCACATAACGTTGCCCTTAAGGACATCACAGCTCCTCACGTTTCCTTGTGAAGAGGTTTCAGCTGGATTTCTTTGTCTGGAGCCCTTCTCTAGACTCCTCATTTGTTGCTCTCTAAGGGAAGAGAAGTGAGGTGTCTAACTAATGAGTTTGGAATAATGCTCCATTTGGAGCAAGCTTGCACTGCGGACAGATGTGTGCTGGCCTGCTTTCTCAGCCTGGTGGTGAGCTCAGGGAGCTGGCAGTTCTCTGGTCGAACAGCTTGCCATTCTTCCAGTAACTGGGTAAATAAGTTGATCCAATCCTAAGAGGTGTTCTCAAGTCCTTGTTGGCTCTGTATCTAAGTCATGTCCTTTACTCCTTTGATCTATTTTTTATTAGCAATAAAGCTGACAATTTGGTCTCCATCTGTCTGACTCCTGTGTCTATTTCTCAATTTATTTGAAGCAGGGCAGTAAACAGGGTTGTTATTTAGGGACTCATTAAATCTGAAACCACCACTTTCAGTACATTCTCTTAAGTGGTTGGTTAAATACACGCAGTTTAGTTTTGGTGATTTGTTCAGGAGCCTAGAACCTGATTCAAATTCAATTTGGGGACTGACAGCGTCTTTTTTCCAGAATCATGGCCAAGATCATACATCTAACAGGAACTAAAATTTTTAAGTTTAACTATAATTTCTCCCCTCAGCTTGTCTTCTTTGATAGGTCAAATGTAATAACTAATGCAAATCTGTCAACATTAAGAAATAACTGAGCACTTGCAGTATTGCCCATGTGTTCATTGTGTCATTGTTTCACTTGGCTTGGGCTGCCATGACAAAATGCCATACACTGAGCAGCTTAAATAGCAGGCATTTATCTTCTCATGGTTCTGTAGGCTGAAATTCTGAGATAAAGGTACCAGCACAATTGGTTCCAGTGAAGCCTGTCTTCAAGACGTGCAGGAGGCTGCCTTCCTTACCATATACTCACATGACCTCTTCTTTGTGCACACAGAGAGAGGGAGAGAGCACTCTAGAGTCTTTTATTATAAGATCAGCAGCCCTATAGGATAAGAGCCACACCGTTCTTGCCTCACTTTACCCTAATTACCTCTTCGTAGGCCCTATATTCAAATCCAGTCAAAATGGGAGTTAGGGCTTCAAAGTATGTATTTGAGGGCCACGACTCAATTCATCCCAAAGCTTTGTAATGGAATAATGATGACTAATTCATTTTTATTAAACATCTTTCCTGTGCCAGTCTCTGTGTTGTTACGATGTAATACTTCAAATAATCTTATATTTATCATTATCATCTATTTCAGAAAATGAAACCACAATTAAAGAAATTTCAGTAATCTATCCAAGATTACTCAGTGACATAATCAGAATGCAAATCCTACAATCAAATGCTGAGCTATTCTTTGTCATCTCTCAGGCTGTGTTGCTTCAAATTCCTTGTGTAATTTATACACTTGTTGCTAGGGATTGAAAAACATGGGTTCTTGGCTCTCTGATGGGGAAGAAATGCAAACAAGCAATAAAAAATAATATGTTGATTATTGCTTCAGTGGTATTAAGTCCAAATATTTTACATATACACTACATTACCTTTTTTTTTTTCCCATTTTGTAAGCAAAAATGTTGTCCATGATAAAGGCTGGGATGACATAGGGCTAGCATACTTTGACAGGAGGAAGAAGCTAATGCTTAGTGTAAACTGCATAGATTCTAAACAGTAAGCAATAGCAAGCATTTGCAGAATGTTTCTAGGATGATATCCCAATGCTGGTATTTGGGCAAACAACTGTCTAAATAAATTGTTCATGTCAATCATAGCCTGTTAATAAATTTTATCTCTGCAGTATAAAAGTTAGAATCTAGAATACTGTGTTTATTTAGCCAAACTCTGGGGCATAGTAACATACTAAAGCTGTATGTTTGAACAAATTCATAACAAATTTTTTCACATATTTCCTTATTTAATTTCTTGATACTGATACTGCAGGCCCTGTAAGAATAAATAGATCTTATAAATTCCTAATTCATGCATTAGGATTAATTTATTCATTAAATTTGTCCAATAGGTTCTTGCTTAGAGGTGGTACCACTGATAAAGACAAAACTGAATATTTCTGTTGTTTTCTATTATCTTATTTTCATTTCCTTCTAATATCCCTATATTTTACTAATTATTTTGGATTTGTTTACAAATCTACTTATTTCAAGTAAACGAAGACAATTTCTAAGTTATTTTATTAGTATTTTTAACAAATGTCTGTCTTACCAATAGAGAACTTTGTATGACCCCACAAAAACAATATGCTGTCAATTATAATTAATTTAATTCAAATGGATCATACAGAGGTGAGAGCAAAAATTTTAAAAAAAGTAAATAAGAGCCTGGATAAATAATTTGTCAGTAAGTTTTGATAAGAAGAAAAATAAAATAGATGTGTTTCATTCCTTTTTGTTTTCCTCCCAATGTAAAGTAAATAGCCCCATAGAATATGCTATTTTGACAATACAGAAATTTTCTTTAAAGGATGTTTTCTGAGGAGGTAAGCTAGGAGGTTTTAGAATAAATTATTTTATTATTTTCTACTTGGAAAACAATATTACAGTCAAAAGTGATATACTCTTTCATTGAATCTCTTACTAGAACACTTTCCAAACTATGCTTTTTGCTCCTTTCCCCTCTGTTTTTCCTTTAGCAGAGCACCATTTCTGTTCATAGATCTTCAAACAAAACAAAAGCTTAGTCTAAAATAGCTGGGATATAATTCAGACAGTAGAGGCAGAAAGTACTGTGAACTTTTAAAGTGTTTTCATAACAAAAATGCACATTTCAAATTGGAAATTTCTGTAAGATATGATAAGGCGCATAGTGTTCTTTTATTGATGCACTATGCAATGCAATTTTTATACTTTTATATCTCCTGTAATAGAAAATACGACCTGCAGCTACACATAACATTGGTATTTGGAACCATTACAGGCCTTTGTAAAGTGTATTATGCCTCAGTGATACATTCAGAAGAAATCCAAAAGCACATAAATCTAGTGATTGCCTTTAAACTACACCTTTGGGTGAGATTTCAAGTTTTCAGAATCTGAATGTTCCTTAGCAGGTCAGAATTTTAGAACTGTCGGCTATTCCTCAAATGAATGTTTGACCTCTCTGCAGATGGGAACTGGAAGGGATAAGAGAATATCATAAAGATGGAAAATCTATTTTTATAATAGAGACACCATGGTGGTATTAAATAACATATCATCTGTCCATATAAGCATGCATGTTCATGTGTATTCATGAACATACACATGCATAGAAACCCCTATCAACCTGTCTCCTTTTACCCTGACCCACTTTTCTAAATATCACTTTTTACCACTTGAAATATTGACTATGTATTAATGTCCTTCAGTCTTATTCACTTCACCCCTGTTTCTACAATGTCACATAGTAGTAGTTTAATAAATATTTATAAATAATGAATGAGTGAATGAATATAGAGGGAAACTATGTTACATCCCTTTTTTCCATTATGTACTATCTCAAAACACAAGTTCAATATCAATTTATTTGATTTTTAAGCATCTTGGCGCCTATGTACCTATTGAAAGTCCAATACCTACTTGGGATCTGTGAGGTTACAAATAAGGGTGAGAAAATAAACTGTCAAACACATAGTTTTTCTAAAATTTCTCTTCTTTTTGACTCTGTCTTATTTCATCACTTACCTACAGAGAACTAATCACCATTACCAGAGTCTCATGTAATAAATAGAATTTTGTTGCTTATTAGGGAAAATAAAAAATATAAACAAACCAACCAATTGGTTAGTTTTCTCAAGCACATAAAAATGGATAAATTTATATAAATCCATATTAATAAAAATGTTCTTAGTAAAAAACGTATATGAAGACTCAGAATTATTTGAACTGAAGATATGGTGATAACCATAAATAACATTTTAAGGTTTTCATTTGGTGGAATCTCTAGATTGGAGGAAAAATTTAAAAACCTTTATGCTACAGATCAATGTTATATGGAAAGTTCAGATGTCAAGAATAATTTTACTTGATCCCTATAAATTAGCAATATAATTAACTATTATAGGTGAAATAGATATAGCTATGAGTAAAGGCAGAAATATACTTTTTAAAAGAGCATATAAGAATTCCTCCATACTATTACTCAGTTATTTTTAGTATAATAATTTCCTTTTACTTATCTATATACCATATTATCAATCATCTAGATATATTTTTGTTTCTCCTAACACAATGCCATCATATAGGAGATTCAGAATTTTAAAACCATATTTTGACTTACTTCTATGATCTATAGTTACGGTTAAATTTGAATTTTGCTGATGTAATATATCATGTAAGTTAGAAATATTTGACTCCTTTGTATAGAAAAAATATACTTTTGATAATATTTAAAAATAATATAATAAATTATATTATTATAAAGTAACCTAAATTTATGCAATTTAAATAAATGCAGTACATTTGCATGATTCAGTATAAAAGTTAATTATTAAAAAATATTCTCCTTTCATTTTGTCCTGAGATGCCATGTTTATATTTTGAAGTGAATATTTTAATAGTAAAATAATTGAATGAAATTCTTAAATGTGATTTAAAATACAGAAAATAATTCTTAAAACATTGTAAAATATTTAAGTAATTAATAATAAAAACAGTCAATTTTTATAACTATGACTAAATAAATTTTGATATCAATAAAATTTTTAAAAATATTTTCCAAATAATAGAAAGGTTCAGAAAGAGTCTAAGGACTGCATTTAAAAATAAATAAATCATAAAAGTTCATATTTTTAAAAAAATATGTTTATAATTGCCCTGCCAGGGTTAATTATGTTTTAAGTATGTCACTAAAATATTAGTACAAAAATTATTTTTTATCAACAAAAACAACATGGAGATTACTGTGTACGTGGATAAAAACTGCAAAGCATGCTGCTGTATATTCCTTTCTGTGTGCTGTCTCATATTTTCAGACTGGGTCAAGAAAAGGATGGAGACTACTAGAAGTAAATTTCCCTACATTTAATTAAATGAGTTTCCAGCTCAAGGAGATGTTGGAGACAATAGAGACAATTCTGAGAGAAAAGTATTTGCAATTTAGAATTATAAAGTATGAGGAGAAATACACATTTTCATATATTACATTATATATGATCTTATATGTAATATATATACAGCACATATGATATGTAATATATATAATGCTATATATCATATCGTGTGTGGTGTTATATATTGAAAACTTCAGAAAGAGAAGAGATGTTGTATACTTCTTTTTTTTAAAGATTTTATTTATTTATTTTTTAGAGAGGGGAAGGGAGGAAGAAAGAGAAGGAGGGAAACATCAATGTGTGCTTGTCTCTCATGCACCCTCTACTGGGGACCTAGCCAGCAACCCAGGCATGTGCCCCAGACTGGGAATCGCACCACCAACCCTTTGATTCACAGTCCAGAAGCCAACCACTGAGCCACACCAGCCAGGGTTGTTGTGTACTTCTAAAATGAGGATGTAAGTCAGGAATGGACAAGCCATGGAAATACAGAAGGCAGGGGATCCAGCATAGGTTAAGAACATGATGTAAATTCTGTATGATGATTTAAGAAAATTCCCAAGATAAAAATCTGTGCAGTGGCAGTACACTATAGTGCATGTCATAATGACTTATTAGCAAGCAGTAATGAGGACTAAAGAGACCACAAATTCTGTGACCTATCATTACTGCTTAGTGGTTTCCAATGATATCAGGAAATATGGTAAGTAAATCAACTAGGCACAATTAATAAAGACAAACCAATGGTTTATTAGGCTCAAAAGCACTAAAACTCATGATCTTAATAAGTATACCAAAATGTTTCTCAAGAATGGTAGCAGTCTTTCATCTAATAAAATTGAAATATATAGTTGGTCCTAATTAGTGAAAATAAAAATAGACAAAGATCTAAAAAGAGATACATGAATAGACACATAATTTTTTACTCATTATGCATGTATACATATAAAATGTATTATGTTTATACGTATTATGTATATTCACTAACTACTATTGAGTTCAATTATTTTCATTGCTATAAATCCTCTGATTCAAGTTAAATTCATAATTAAAACATATAATTAAAGGAGTAACATTTTAAAACTTTGTAAATTAATGAGAACACTATGCTTCCAGATTTCTATAATTCTTTCAATACATATACAGTTGGCTGCTGAACAACAAGAGAATTATGGATACCAACACCCTCCCTGCACAGTCAGAAATCTACACATAATTTTTGACTCCCCCCAAACTTAAGTTATTAACTAGTATCCATGGGGGATTGGTTCCAGGATACCCCTCACAGACAACAAAATCTGTGGATGCTGTCTCCTGTATAAAATGCCATAGAGGGAACAATGCCTCTTGCTCCCAGATGCAGAGTTCAAAACACGGGAAATTAAGAAGCGCACAGAAATGGTTGAGGATGGTCACAAAATAGAGGAAGAAGTGAAGGCTATGCAAAGTGAAATAAAGAGAAATATACTGGGAACCAACAATGAAAGGAAGGAAACTGGGACTCAAATCAACAATTTGGTGGAGAAGTAAGAAATAAACATTCAACCAGAACAGAATGAAGAAACAATAATTGAAAAAAATGAGGAGAGGCTGAGAAACCTCTGAGACAACTTTAAACCTTCCAACATCCTAATCATAGGAATCCAGAAGAAGAAGAAGAGGAAGAGCAAGAAATTTGAAAACATAATGAAGGAGAACTTCACCAATCCAGCAAAAGAAAAAGACTTCCAGGAGTCCAGAGTGCTCAGACAGTCCCAAAGAAGTTGGACCCAAGGAAGCACACACCAAGGCATGTCATAATTCCATTACTCAAGATTAAAGATAAGGGGAGAATCTTAAAAGCAGCAAGAGAAAAGGAGACATTTATCAACAAAGGTGTTCCCATAAGACTGTCAGCTGATTTCTCAAAAGAAGCCTTGCCAACTAGAAGGGAATGGCAAGAAGTATTCAAAGTGATGAAAGGCAAGGACCTACACCCAAGATTACTCTATTCAGCAAAGCTATCATTTAGAATGGAAGGGCAGATAAAGTGCTTCCCAGATAAGGTCAAGTTAAAGGAGTTCATCATCACCAAGCCCTTATTATATGAAATGTTAAAGGGCCTTATCTAAGAAAATGAAGAAGATCAAAACTATAAAAAGTGAAATGACAACAAACTCAGCAATCAACAACTGAACCTTAAAAACAAAAACAAACTAAGCAAAGAGCTAGAATAGGAACAGAATCATAGAAATTGAGAACACATGGAGGGTTATCAGTGGGAAGGGGGATGGAGGAGAATGGGGTAAAGTACAGGGAATGAAAAACATAATTGGTAGTTACAAAATAGAGAGGGAGAGGTTAAGAATAGTATGGGGAATGGAGAGGCCAACGAACTTCTGTGTATAACCCATAGACATGAACTAAGCAGGAGGGAAAATGCTGGTGGGAGAGGTGGTGCAAGGTGGAGGGGAATAAAAGGGAGGAAAAAATGGGACAACTATAATAGCATAATTAATAAAATATACTTAAAAATAAAATGCCACAGATTGCTGCATATAGTTGGCTTTTAATATCCTCAAACTTATAACTGCAGTTCAAAAACAATACAGGTATTTAATGAAAAAAAATCTGCATATAAGTGGGTCCATATGGGTGAAACCTGAATTGTTCAAGGGTCAACTGTACATTATTCCTCCAAATCTACTCAAACAGAATTGTTTTAAGAAATATTTTTACTGAGTAGTCCAAATAATTTGACTTATTTTTAACAGAAATGACAATTTTGTTTTTATTATCATATTTTATTTGTTTTTAGTAGGAGTCAACTAAATTATATCAGTATGTCAATAAAAAATAAAAATGGCATAAACTAACTTGGAAACAAACAACTAACATCTGATTATCTTAGATTAACTCCTGAAAAAAAAATTGTATGAATAGCCCAGGTCTGTGTGGCTCAGTGTGTTGGATGTTGTCCTGCAAAGGGAAGGTGGCTGGTTCAATTCCCAGACAGGGCAAGTGCCCGGTTGCAGGTTTGGTCTCCCGCTGGGGTGTGTGCAAGAGGTAGTGATCAATGTTTCTCTTCCATATCAACATTACTCTACCTCCCTTCCCCTCTCTCTAGAATCAGTAAAAGAAAAAATAATGAAGAAGATGGATATAGTAGTTATGGGCACACCAATTGCTATTATTTTCTTTACCTCTGAAATCCACCTTTTAAACTTTAATTTTGCTTCCAAAAATTTAACACTTCAATCGAATAAATCTGTATTTTCTTAATTTTTTAAACACAACTAAGAGTAAACCAAATATTGGTCAACTGCAGCAACTGGTAAATACGTATAGTAATTTGTAGCATTATTTTACCTTTCACCTTATAAAATTCTCATATAGAAGAATGAAGAATGCATTTGAAAGAACAGAGTTCAGTGAACATAGAAAGCTATAACCATTATTTAAGGGTACAACTATTTGGTATCACTGATTATCTGCTCATATTTGTCTCTTAAATTTGTCCTTATTTTCTTTCTTATTTACTTAATTGCCTAACTTAACGAATCCAGTAATCATCAATTGCAGGAACTTAAGACTCCAAACTGTTTACAGGGTAGAGGAATCTGGGGAGGTGGGAATTACAATCCAGGTGACAGCAGACAGTTCAGCAGATGTGAGAGATTATCCAAGAAATATGCCCAAGGCTTCTGGAACTAATTTTTGTAATACATCTTTTGAGAATCTGGTAAAATCCATTAAATTTCTCTTGAAATACACAGATTCATATTCATCTACCTTCCATTCAATTTCAAAAGTTTGGAAGTTTGAAAAGTTGACATAAGTGGAGCCATTTCAAGATCGAGCCACGGCAACCATTCAGAGGAACTGCTTGCATGTTTTCCTTGTTCCTTGAACTGTTGGAATGTTCAAATTGGCAAACATTACCTTTAGTGTAAGCCAAAGCAACATCATCTTACAATTGTCTGTAAAACTAACAGAAAAGCAGATATCCTGACCACAAAGACACTCTTTCTGAAGATAGAACCAGTAATTGATCATTCATGTATAGCTGAAGAATAACTCAACTTGTTAACACCAATATAAATGTCTTTCCTGTATTCATGTAATCACTTATTTTCCTTTTCCCTTGCCCTCGCCCTGTAATTGAGATATATTTTTGGTTTCTGCCTGAATCTGTGCCCCTGAATGCAACTCTTTAATTGCAAATAATCATTTATTGCCTCTCACTATAGCTTTTTATTTTTTGGTTAACCACAGATTCCTGAAGTGCATGTATAGACTCTTTCTGGGAAGTTGCTACCTGCTAATAAAAAATATCATTTCATAGTGTTAACTGCAACACTGATTTACCTCCCCAACAATGGTATTATTCAGAACATCAATCAAGTGGATAAAGTACTCAAAAACTTTTATTGAGCATTCACATTGAACCAAGAACACAGCTTATTTCTGGGGGGGAAAAAGCACATATAAAGTATACTCTTCCTTCAAGGGAATATAAAGTGCCAATTACAAGATAGGGTAACAATTACTTAATTGATGTTAATGTAATGATAACAGAAAACAAAGAAGACAGTAGCAAAAAAAGACAGTTTTCCAGTATAGTGCAGCAAAATGCTTGGGATTGAAACATATAACTTGATCAAAAGTAGAAAACAAAACTAGGGCTCCCAAGATGGGTAAGGTCATGAAGCCCTTTTGTGCCCCAGCAGGAAGTACGGACTTTGTCCACCAGTAAATGAATTGCCTAAGGCAATATACACTATTGTACAAAATGTATTAGCCTGAAAAAAAAGTAAAATTCAATTTTTAAAAATAAGATTTATAGCATATTATTTATTTTAAATAATGACAATAATATATTAATTTTTTTAATTTATATTTTGATTTTATTAAAAAATTATCTCTGCACTTATTCATATTTAACTCTTCCATAACTTCTAAGAATAGTTCAAAAAATTACTTTTAAAAATCAATTGCAATAATCATTTCTATTTTGAGTTGGCTTGTTTTTATTTACATTATTTCCTTTAAAATTGTGTATGGACGTGGATAGCAGTCTGGTGATGGAGGATGTGAGTGGACAGGGGGTGGAGGTGGAAGAAGGTACAAGGGGGTAATGGGGAAATATAATAATAATAATATAATTTTCTTTACCACATTAAAATATAATCACCATACCTCTGAGTTTATTTTAATCAACTTTTAGTCACTTTCCACTACCATGATATCTTTTGATCTAGCCATCATGAGTTTAGATATTTTAGGTTACTTTACTACATTATTTAAAATGTATTTTATTCCAAACCATGTCATTATACTTCTTTTAACCATAATATTCATAGTAAAAGCTTATTATTTTAGATTTTTTTTTTTTGTTGTTGAGATCATAGTGGTCAGCTGTCAGTAAATAATTGTCTTGATGGTCTTGTTGTCACATATTGAAGATTGTCTCTACAATGATGTCTACACTTCAAATGCCTTTTCTCACATATTTTCTTTATTTCAATATCATGTTGTCCTTTCCCATCAGCATCATGTAATCTTGTCACTGACAAACAGTGAGAGCTATGTCAAGAATCACCTTAGACGCTGTAGTGAATTTTCTTTCAAATTTTAATTCTACTTGTACAAAATGGTCTTAAATATTTTCTACTTTGTGAAGCAGATGTCTTGAACTTTAAATTCATTTTTTAATTTTTATTTTAATTGTTGATCTTGTACAGTTTTCTGTCTTTTACTCCCACTCCAGCCCACCACCCCAGCCCTCCCCACCTCCCTCCCATTTCCACCCCCCCCCCATAGTTTTTGTCCATGTGTCCTTTATACTTGTTCCTGTAAACCCTTCCCCTTTTCCCCTGAAATTCCCTCCCCTCTCCCCTCCGGTGACTGTCAGCCTGTTTTCAATTTCAATGTCTTAATTGAAGACATGCTTGTTTGTTTGATTTGTCGATTAGGTTCCTGTTAAAGGTGAGATCATATGGTATTTGTCTTTCACTTTAAATTCTTTAGAATTTTCTCTTTCACATCTGGATGAGTGATTCTACTTCAGTGTGTTTTAGCTTATACATTGTATGATACCATGTATAATGAAGTTCACAAGCTATGAGGATGAGTTAATAATTGTTTAGAACTGAGCAAATGTATTATAGATATATGACAAAAACGAATTACTAAATCCTTTAATTTCGCTCTGTATTTTTTATAAATGTGTCTCTCCGGCATGTTGCTACAATCACAAGGGGACATCATAATACTGCTTTGCCAGTCGACACAAGCTAACAGCAACGAGGAGTTATTTTCTTCACAGAGATTCAGGCCTATATGAAAAGGAAACAAAATAAGAGATTGGTAAGAAAAAATAATGTTTTTTTTTTTTAAATCAGGAAGGAAAATAAGTAACATAAGCAGCTCGTCATATTTATTTTTGGCATAAAGTAGAAAGCAAACTAAGTTATGTGTACTTATTTATTTATTTGTAAAACAATTTTCTGTGTTATAAAGAGAAAAGATTTTGGATTCATATGAACCTAAGTATAAAGCATCAGTTGCTTCCTGGTATTATAAACTGGAATAAGTTAAGGAGCTCTGAAACCCAGTTTTAACAACTACAAAATGGGGATGAAGGTACGGGAGTCAGATATTTATGAGAATTTAAAAAATAACAAAAAATATCAAAATAACAGAAGCACTTAATGCGGTGATTTGACACATGGTTGGTATCTTCTACATGGCAGCTTTTGGTGCCCTTGTATTTGTGTACACTTGATTGAAAATGTTAGAATAGAACCTATACTAAAACTCTAAGAATGTGAGTGTGCAATATAAATATTTAAATACCAAAAATGTTTCATGAATGTATATGATAACCAGAAGTTTATACATTTTCTAACAAAGTAATTGACTGTAATTTCAAGAAATTGTATCAATTCTTCTCAACATTCTCTTATACATCAACTTCCAAAAGGTAGTTAAGTTATGCTAATAAACATCTGGCTTACACATTTCTGTTTCTATCCTTGGTTGTGAGTAAAAGGACTGTCATAATTCCTTTAACTTCTCAAACCTAACAAATTTGTTCCAGACCAGAATCATACTAGGAAGTTCTAACATTTCGATATTTCTAACAAGCAGTTTAAAACAAAATTGTTTTAGCCACAAATCACCTTCTTTCCAATAACTGTGACTTAATAAATTAATTTCATTTGTAGAATGATTAAATCTTTGTTCCTTTCTGTAAAAACCTAATGAACTCCTGGATGTTGCTCTCCGTAGAAACTAGAAGAGCAAAGATGCTTGTACATAATTACGAAAAATTTTGCTGACTCTAGAGCAACCTTATAAAACAAATAAGCAAGTCTTTCAGCAAGAGCCTCCTTCTAGAATCAACTGTCTTCCAGTAAAGTTTTGGCTTTGGTATCTCTTTATTTTCTCATGCAAACCATATTATTCCCATGATTCATTACTCATCCTTCAACATAAAGCACTACCAAGGTTCAGTAAATATTCATTTAGAATATAATGCAATGTGGTTTGTTGCTGTTGTTGTTGTTGTTGTTGTTATGAGAGGAAGACAAACTATATTGGAGAGGTAGTTAACAGACTTTTACTTGTTATTTTACTTTAAAATCAACTGGTCATACTTACAGGTAACAAGGAATTTCAAATGAATTGTATATATCTGTCCTAAGTTTTTCTTGTCATTATGAACCAATCTTTAATCCTTTGTGATAATGAGCAAAGTTGAAATATCCCCTCTCTCTCTCTCTCACTCTCTCTCATACATACACACACAGAAAAATCATTATTCATGTAAAATATATAAGCTTCTGGTGTCATAAATAAAATAATTTCTACCAATATCAATTTATTTATTCATGCTTTTAACAATTATTGAACACTCATGTATGGCAGTCATTGCTGTAGTACTGTAACAGAACATAGGCAGAAGAGATAAAGCCTTGCTTTCATGCAGCATATTATTTATATTAAACCCACAAAATTTATTATTTGTGCCCATGGCTAGAACTGAAACTGTGTGCTGTGATATTCTCATTGAAACAAACTATGAAAGAAGAAATCATTTAGTGCTTGGAACATCTGTGTGAGTTGGAATACATATTTTTTACATTGTAGGTTTTTTTTTTTTTTTCCCAAAATTGCTCCTCTTTGAGTAGGGAAACCAACAGGGGGGGAAACCATAAAACAAAGAATCTCTACTCTCAGGTAACAGTTTTTGTATTCAATGATACCATTTTTACTTAAGTAAAATTGTCATATCTTCATCTCCATTCCTCTCAGACCAAGTTCCCAATTCTGTTTAGCCACAAATAAAAGCTCATTCCTTACTTTCAACACTTGTCTACTACTTTTATCAGCTTGTGGTTACCTATGGAAGGAATTTTATGCACTGAGATGACTAGCTTAAGAAATTTCTTTTAATTGTTGATGCTATTACAGATATCCCCTTCCCCACTGCCATTGTCCCCTTCAAATCAGTCCCTGCTCCCTCCTGGTCTTCACCACATTTTTTTTTTTTTTTCTGAGTCCATGAGCTATGCGTATATGTTCTTTGGCTAATCTCTTACAGTCACCCACAACCCCCTCCCCTCTGAGATCTGACAATCTGTTTCATGTATCCGCGCCTCTGGTTTTATTTTGTTTATTACATTCCACATATGAATGAGATCATATGGTACTTGTCTTTCTCTGACTGGCTTATTTTACTTACACAATAATATCCAGGTTGATCCACATTGTCACAAAGAATAGAAGTTCTTTCTGACAGTCACATAGTATTATATTGTGTGAGTATATCACTGCTTTTTATCCACTCATCTAATGATGGGCATTTGGCTGTTTTCATATCTTGGCTTTAAGATCTTGTAAATAGTGCTGCTATGAACATAGGAGTGCATATATTCTTTTTTTTTTAAAAAATATTTTATTCATTTATTTTTAGACAGAAGGGAAGGGAGGAAGAAAGAGAGGGTGGTTGCATCTTGTGCACCTCCTACTGGAGACCTGGCCTGCAAACCAGGCGTGTGCCCTGACTGGGAATCAAACCGGTATCAAACCGGTGACCCTTTGGTTCAAAGGCTGGTACTCAATCCACTAAGCCACACCAGCCAGGGCCATATATTCTTTTTTTAATTGATGTTTGCACATTCATAGGATATGTTCCCAGAAGTAGAATTGCGGGGTCAAATGGCAGTTCCATTTTTAGTTTTTTCAGGAAACTCTATACCAGGGGTGTCAAACTCATTTTCACAGGAGGCCATGTCAGCCTCATGGTTGCCTTCCAAGAGCCAAATAATTTTAGGACTGTATAAATGTAACTACTCCTTGGCTGTTAAGGAGTTGAAATTACATTCGGCCCTTTGAGGTCAACCACGAGGCTGATTTGACCCCCTGTGAAAATGAGTTTGACACCCCTGCTCTATGCTGTTTTGCACAGTTGCTACAGTAGCCTGCATTCCTACCAGCAATGCACTAGGGTACCTTTCTCCATATGTTCACCAGCATTTGATGTTTGTCGATTTACTGATGGAAGCCATTCTGACAGGTGCGAGGTGATAACTCAAGGTCTCTTTAATTTGAGTCTCTCTGATAAATAGTGATTTTTGAGCATTTTTTATGTCTATTGGCCATTTACATGTTCTTTGGAGAAGTATCTATTTAGGCCCTTTGCTAATTTTTTAATTGGATTATTTGTCATGCTGGTGTTCAGTTGTATAAGTTATTTATATATTTTGGGAATTAACTCTTTATTGGATATATAATTGGCTAATATATCCTCCCATACAGTGAGTTCTCTTTTCATTTTGTTGATGGTTTATTCTGCTGTGCAGAAATTTTTAGCTAGATAAGTCCCATTTGTTTGATTTTCCTTTGTATCCCTTGTCCTAGGAGAAATATTGGCAAAAATATTGCTATTCGAGTTGTCTGAGATTTTACTGCCTATGATTTCTTATATGATTTTTATGGTTTCATGACTTACACTTAAGCATTTTATCCAGTTTGAGTTTATTCTTGTGTATGGTATAAGCTGGTGATCTAATTTAATCTTTCTGCATGTACCAGTACAATTTCCCAACACCATTTATTGAAGAGAATGTTTTTCACTCCATCGTATGTTCTTGCCTCCGTTGTCAAATATTAATTGACCATAAAGGTGTGGGTTGATCTCTGGGGATGTTGTTCTGTTTCACTGATCTGTTTCATATGCCTGTTCTTGTGGCAGTACCAGGATGTTTTGATTACAACGTTTTTGTAGTGTGGTTTGATATCTAGTATTGTGATCCCTCCAACTTTGTTCTTCTTTCTCAAGACTGCTGAGGCCATTCAATGTCTTCTTTTGGTTCTATAAACATTTTTTGAATATTTGTTCTAGATCTGTGAAAGATACATTGGTATTTTAATAGAAATTGCATTGAATTTATACATTGCTTTGGGTAGTATGGACATTTTAATGATGTTCATTCTTCCAATATACGAACATGGTATATGCTTTCATTTGTTGTGTCTTCCTCTATTTCTTTCTTCAATGTTCTATATTCTTCCAATTACATGCTTCCTATTTTTGTTTTTGTTGCTGCAATGATAAATGGGATTTTTTTCTGAGAGTCCATTATTGTGTATAAAAGTGCCACCAATTGCTGGATATTAAATTTGTGTCCTGCTACTTTGCTGAATTCATTTATTAAAACTCACAGTTTGTTGATGGAATCTTCATGGTATAATATGCTGTCCTCATTTTTCTATACACAAAATTAAAAGAATAATATTATGGGGCCATAATTATGGAGTGGATGTTATTAGCTTTTACTCTCTAGTTGATTTTTATCAGTTATTTAACCAATTTTTTCAACTGAGATGGCACAAGACAAGGATTTTCTATAATAGAAATTTGGAAAATGTATAAATTTAAACATATAGAGATATTTTCCTTTTGAGAAACCTACATACATATTCTATCTTGCAAACTATTCTTTTATCAAAAAGTTAAAATAATGTACAGCTTTTACTTTATTATGGTGGTGATAATATTTTAAACTTAATCTTTAACATCTTTGGTTCAAACATCTCCCTGTCTCCATCTCTATAGCCTCTCATTCTCTGTGTGTGTGTCTTTCTCCTGCATGTGCAGACATGGGGTACTTGTCACGAATTTTGATGCAGTGTCTAGTCAGTGTTATCTCTAAGTATCCTCTTCTTTTTCTTCTGCATTAAGAAGAAATGGGTTTCTTACAGCTGAGTTCTAAAGTATGCAAAACATTATAACTAACAAGACCTTCTTTGCTCTTAGAAAGTGGAAGGGTTTTAAGCAGCTGTGTCTGGGATAAAAAACATATCTTCAAAATTCTAAATGTTCTTTACAACTGATCTCATAGAGTAAGGCATTGCATTATAATGTACTTCCCCAGGAGAAATGAAGTTCATAAAATTCATACTCTGGAGTATGGATTCTGGTTCCTGAGAAATTTACCATAAGATACTAGAATGTAAGATGAAAGAATCAGTTTCAAATAGTGCCCTTCTTTTCAAATTATTCATGTAGAATAAAAAGAAAAAATGCTTAGCCTCTGTTTTAAATTAAAATTCAGGGACATCAAATGCAGCATTTATAAGTTATTAGATATTTAGGTTCTACTATAGGTGATATGTGCTTCATTGTGAATGACATAAAAAGTTGTCATATATAACCCTTGCCACTAAGGAGTTAATAAACTTGATGAGTGTTATTTTAAAATAGAATGTCAGGTGTTGATAAGCAATTAGTAATATAATAGTTTTTATTTTTTAAATTTTTAATGTATTTTTCCATTAACATTTAACCCCCTTATGCTACCCCCTTCTGTAATCACTACACTATTGTCCATGACCATGAATACTTTTTCTTTTTTGATCCATTCCTCCAGCCCCTAACCTCCCCCCTGCTTATTTGTCATCCTGTTCTCTATCTATGTGTCTGTCTATATTTTGCTTGTTAGTTCAGTTTGTTCATTTGATTCCATGTGTGAGTGAAATCATATGGTATTTTTCTTTCTCTGACTAGCTTATTTCACTTAGCATAATGTTCTCTAGGCCTATTCATCCTCTCATAAGGGATAAAATGTTCTTCTTTTTTACATTTGCATAGTATTCCATTGTGTAAATGTCCCACAGTTGTTTTATCCACTCACCTACTGATGGACACTTGCATTGCTTCCATAGCTTGGTGATTGTAAATAATGCTGCAATGAATATAGGAGTGCTTATGTTCTTTTGAATTGGTGTTGGGTTATTTTGGATATTTTCTCAGAGGTGGGGTAGTTGGATCAAAAGGCAGATTCATTTTTAATTTTTTGAGGTATCTCCATATTGCTTTCCACAGCGGTTGCACATATCTGCATTCCCACCAACAGTGAAGAAGGGTCCACTTTTGTCCACATCCTCACCAGCACTTGTTGTTTGTTGATTTTTTGATAATACCCATTTTGATAGGTGTGAGTTGGTATCTTATTGTGGTTTTAATTTGCATCTCTCTGATGGCTAGTGTTGTTGAACCTTTTTTTCGTATGTCCATTGGCCATCATTTTGTCCTCTTTGGAGAAGTGTCTCTTGAGATTCTTTGCCCATTTTTTAAATTAGTTTGTTCGTTTTGGTGTTGAGTCTTGTAATTTCTTTATAAGTTTTAGGTGCCTCTTATTAGATGTATTGGTGAATATGTTCTCCCATTCTGTTGGCTGTCTTTTTATTTTGTCAACAGTCTCCTTTGCTGTGTAAAACCTTTTAATTTGATGTATTCCCATTTATTTATTGTTTCTTTTGTTTCCCTTGCCTGGGCAGATATATCCAATGAAATATTGCTACCAGAAAGTTCCAAGATTTTGCTGCCTTTGTTTTTTTTTGTTTGTTTGTTTGTTTGTTTGTTTTTAGGATTTTTATGGTTTCATGTCTAACATCTAATTATTTATTCCATTTTTGAATTTATGTTTGTGTGTGGTTGAAGACAGTTGTCTAATTTCATTTTTTGCACATATCTGTCCAATTTCTACAACACCATTTATTGAATAAACTATTTTTAGCATATTTTATGTGCTTGCTTCCTCTGTCAAATATTAATTGACTATAAAGTTGTGGGTTTATTTCTGGGCTCTCTATTCTGTTCCATTGATCTATGTTTTGTTTTTATGCCATTACAATGCTGTTTTGATTACAACGGCCTTATAGTATAGTTTGATATTAGATATTGCGTTGCCTCCAACTTCATTCTTCTTTCTCAGAATCAATGTTGCTACATGGGGCCTTTTTGTGGTTGGTTCCATATAAATTTTGAAATATTTGTTCTAGTTCTGTGAAATATAACATTAGAATCTTGATAGGAATTGCATTGAATCTATAGATTGCTTTGGGTAGCATGAAAAGCAAGGACCTACAACCAAGGTTACTTTACCCAGCAAGGCTATCATTTAAAATTGAAGCATCAGAATAATTTTTAATGTTCAATAAATAGCTTTACTAACACATACTTAACACCCTTTACCTGGAACTGATTTAGGTCTAGTTATATGTCAGCTCCTTCCACAGTATGCCTACACCAAAACATGGTTTTAGAAAAATCCATGGCTCTATTACTACCTTCTGTACAGAAGGCCTCTTCGGTACAAATTTTAGTTCCTTTGACCCCTAATTTCTACTGGTTAATTTTATTGGATTTTACTAATGTACAAATCGTTTTTCAGGGCTATGTAGAGGATTTAGAACAAAGACTAATTAAACATACAAAAAAAAATCCTTATTACAGCTTTCATCTCTCCTGAAAGTGAGGATTAATTTCAACAAATTACAATTGTTTTAAGAATAATCCATATAGGACTGCCCTACAAGAATCTTTAATGATGATTTTTTTTCCTTCACAAATTTACACTACTCATTATTTAAATATTTTTAAAAATTCTAAAAAGATTCCCCATGATTCATTATACACACATTCCAAACTCACAATATTTCAGAAGTGATGAAAATGTGTGAAAATATTTTTGCTGCAAAGCAAAAATATCTAACTATACATTCCATTCTCTTATCTATGGTAATATAAGTATTTGAGCAATGTTAGTTCTCTATTATGGATCTGAATGTCCACACAATTCATCACTGGTCTGCACCATTGAAGCATCTCAATTAGGTCATTTAACACAATTACCTGATTACCTCTATGCAAAATTGAAGTTTCTCTCTGTTTGTTAAGCTTTATCTTTATTCCCTCAGCCTTCTATCCATGACACATTTTGGAACACTTATGTGTGTAACTCTAAACTAGCACTAAATATATTATAAATTGTGCCTCTGTTGTTTTTTCTGACAAATGTATATTTTATAAAGTAATTCATTTTAGGTTTTAAGAAAATGTTCTATTTCCAGTAAATCAAAGTAACTATTGAGAAACTATACATTATTAACTTTATTAACAAAATCTCATCACCAGCACTACTAAAAAAAGCAGGAGTAAGGAAAACAGCAAGCATGATTTAGGTTTTAATATTATAATTTATCTTCAAAGGCTAAAGTATTAAGTACAACACAATATAGGCTATTCTAAATATTTGAGCAATATGTAAAATAAAGAAGTATAATAATTATATAGCCTATTATAAATTTGGGGAACAGTAAAATATTAATAAAATTTTCCATTGTTCATAAATAAAATAATATTTATTGAGCATGTACCAGATTTTGCATTGAATAAATCATTAATTCTATATAATAGATTCACAATGCAAAGATCTTATTACAGAAATTGATAAATGAGTAAATAATCATCTATTTGAATTAGGTTCTTTAAATTTAGTTTTTTGAAAAAGATAATTTGAATAGGATATAGTACTACCATAAGAGAACTTAAAATCTCTATTGCATTAAGAGAGAAAATGTTATATGATGATGAGCAACAAAAATGTTAAAAACACAAATGACAATCAGGTAATTATACAGAATAAGAAAGATAAAAAGATGTAATCCTTAAGCTCAATATTTTTATTCAATAAAAATTTATTAATCACATGTTGTGTGCCAGACACTGTTAATGACACTAGACATTTAGTATTGAGTATGAGAGACATGAATCTTTCCCTTTATGGAGCTCATATTTCAGACATTAAACAAGGACAACATATGGTATGTTAGATGATGGTATATGTTAAGAAATTAAATAAAACAGGTAAATAAATAGGAAATGTGCTAAACTACAGATTTAAAATTGTCCTGGGGAGGAGGAAGATGGCAGCCAAGTAGGTGGAAGCTGAGTCTACTTGCTCTTGTACCCAATTCAGATAATTGGCTGATCTTTCAAAAAATAAACTGAACCTTCGACAGAATCTTAGCTGACATGAATTTTGGAAGACAGGGAATACAGAAGATGCTTCACAATAGGTGGTAGAGAGGTTTTATAGGTGGAAAGGTAAATACCCCATGCACAGCCCCTGCAGTCATGGAGAGCCTGGTCAGAGATTGCAGCTTTGTGGCTCTCTACCCAACCTGTGCAGAAAACCATTATTCCTAGGCTGGGAGCAACTTGGATACACTAAGTTGAAGAGATCCAGGCTACACACACACAGTGAGCAGTACACCCAGACCTGTAGCTGCAAACATCAACTGGGAGAGTGCCAGAGGGAGAAAGGGATTCTATCTGCATCTGAGTCAGGTGGAGGAGGCTGGCTGCGGTCAGCCACGACTGTGGCAGACTCCTGACTTTTTGGAGAGGTGGTGTGTATGAAAAGTTGGATAGTGACTCAGTGATGCAATGGGGCAGCAAGAGAGACTTTTTGAAAGGGGAGCTGAGGCATGCTGTGCAGGTACCTTGTGCACAGCTGCTCTGCCAGCAAGGGGAAAAGACTGATGGAGTGTTGCTCCCACTCAGTGAAGCTGGGCAGATTGATCAGAAAGGTCTAAAGCAAGGGGATTTTTTTACCCCCAAACTGGCGCAGCTGGCAGGGCAGAAGCTTCTCAGGGTGGAGAGTGTGGAACTCTCTCTGCTGCTAGGGCAGTGGGCTGGTAACTGGAAGGGTGGGAAGTGAGTACCTGAGAACGTTTAAAGACAGACAGAGCCCCTTTCCCTGGCAGAGATTGAACCTCCAGTAAGGGAAGGTTGCACCCAGTATGCACCTCCTGCAGAACTGAAAGCACTTCCAACAGGGAATATCTTCAAAACAGGCAGGTCAGGCTCAAGAACCCTCTGTAGGGTACATTTCTGCAAGAGAAAGACAGCAAGAGGAATACGTAAAAGGCCCATTTGAACTTTCAGAAACACAAAACACACTGGTTCCTAGATCCCTATTTCACTGAGGCCAGCAAAGCAGGGAGATCAGAAATCACTGCAGCAAGGATGAATCACGGCCCTGCCCAGCCTCAGCTCACTCACAGAGCTGCTGGCAACACCAAGAAGGAGAGAGCTGATCTTCTTACACAGATTGGCCTCTCCCTTGAAAAGGATAGCTGATTCATCAGAAGCCATACATTGTTGGAAATAAGCTGGGACAGACAAAAACAGGTGGTGCAGGGGCAGGCAGAACATACTCATGATATTCCCAGAAGAATGAGCCGTGCCTCCCGGGGGAGATCCAGGGATCCCAGCCCCCTAACCACAACAGAAGCTGCCTTTAGAGGCAGATAAATGTGATGCAGGCAGTCAGGCAGTGTTGCTAGAAGTTGGACAACCCGCCTTGGGACCTTGAGCTGATAAAAGAACCAGAGGCACATCTAGAAAGAGAAGTCGTAAGGCCAACACTAAAGTGCTGACATGAATTTCATCTTGTTCTTTTTCAGAATTTGCATTTTTCTTCCATTCATGTAACCTTTTAATATTTCTTCTTTTGCTTCGATTGTATTCCAACTAATTCATTATTCTTTGCTTTTTATTTTTATTTTATATATTTTTTATTTTATTGTTATTTTAAATCTCACATTGTGCCCTTTGCTTGTACTACTCCATTTTGCATTCTTCCTGCCCTTTCTCATTTTAATTGTAAATTTTATTTCTCCTACCCTATGCCGTGTTCCTATTCCTTACCCTTACTATTTCTCCTCCATCTATCCTCTTAAAGCGTCCTTGCTTCCCTTATTCAGCACACATTCTTTTTCCCCACTCTCACAGTATTCTTATTTCCTTTCTACCTTTATAAATTATGGATTGCTTAATGTGGATATTATGGTTATTGTTGTTATTCTTCAATGGTATTCCTTTTTGTTCACTATTTTTTTTCTATTTCAAATGTCATAGGTTACTCTCTCCCTGTCTTATTCCATTTTGCCTTCCTCCTGCTCTTGCTTATTTGAGATATGAATTTTATTGTATTCCGTTTCTTAGACTGGATTCTATTCCTTACTCTTATTTATTTTTCTCCCCCTTATCCTTTCAAAATCACTTTTCTTTACTGTAGACTTATCATATTCTCCTTTTTTGTATAATATTCTTATTCCCTTTCCACCTTTATTAATCTTTGCTCAGCTGTCATTAATTTTGCCTCTCTTGTACTTTTTCAGCAATTTTATTCTCTTTGGTTCACTAACTTTTTAACTTTATTTCAAAACACATAGTATACTTTTCTCTTTTCTTACCACATTTGCCATCACTCTTCCCTGTTTTACTTAGATTTTAAATTTTATTTTCTCCCTTTCTTTGCCTTGTTTCTGTTTCCTACTCTTATTATTCATCCTCCATATTCCCACTCAAAATCATTGTTCTCCCCTTTACTCATATCATATTACTTAGTCATATTTTATAATATTTGTATCTCTCTCCATCTTTATTAATCTTTGTTCAATTGCTATTCATTTTGCTGATGTGGTGAGGCGTATTTTTGCTGGCATGAGTTTGGCTTTCTGGGTAGTATTGCTTTTATAGTCAGCACCTGAACAACAACATATAAGACATGACAGGATGTGTGACTCCCAGTGAGCCGGTTGGAGGGGAAAACCCACCAACTAATGAACCACCAATAATCAAAGCCCAAGTAAAACAGAAGAACCCACATAAACTAAATAAAAGGCAACCCTAGAGCATCCAAATCAGGAGATCAAAGACACTGCACCACTTAGTCCCACAGAACTCCTACCACAGAAGCCCACCACACAAAGACAGGCAGGCAAAGCAGAGCAACCTGAGATACAGAAACAAACAAAAAGTCACCTAAAATGGGACAAAGAAAGAAGCCCAAATCAAAAGGAAAGGAGGAATCCCCAGAAAGCTAAATGAAATTGAGGTGAACATTCTATCAAACATAGAATTCAAAATAATGGTTATAAGGATGTTCAAGGAACTCAGTGAGGACTACAGGGAACCTAGTTGGAACTACTGCATCATGAAAAAGGACATAGAAACTAAGAGAACCAAGAAGACATGAGGAATACAATATGTGCAAATAAAAATACCCTAGAAGGAATTAAAAGCAGGCTAGATGAAACGGAGGACCGAATGAACAAGCTGGAAAAAAATGGTAGGAAAAAAAAAAACCCACTGAGAGGAGCAAAATGAAAAGAAGACTCAGAAAGAATGAGGATAGTTTAAGGGAGTTTCAAGACAACATGAAAACTAATAACATTCACGTCATAGGAATATCAAAGGAGAAGAAAAAGAGCAAGGGATAGAAAACCTGTTTGAACAAATGATGGTAGAAAATTTCTTTAACTTGGTGAGGGAAAAATGTCATGAAACTTCAGAAAGCACAGAGGACCCCAATCAAGATAGACCAAAAAAGGCCTACTCCAAGATATATCATAATTAAAATGGAAGATTTTAAAGACAAAGAGAGAATCTTAAAAGCAAAATGGAGAAATAGCTAGTAAAATAGAAGGGAACTCCAAAACAGGTATCAGCTGATTTCTCAAAAGAAACAGTACAAGCCAGAATGGATTGACCTGAAATGTCCTCAGTAATGAGAAGCAAGGGCCTACAAACAAGACTAGTCTATCCAGCAAGGTATTCATTAAAAATGAAGGCAAAATAAAGAGCTTCACAGACAAGAAAAGGCTAAAAGAGTACATTCTCCCCAAAGCCAGCAATGCGAGAGATGTTAAAAAGACTGCTGCAAAAAGGAGAAGAAAAAGAGAGAAAGACAGGCAGAGACAGAGACAGAGACAGAGGAACACAGGTACAGAAAAAATGGCAAGGAATAAATACCTATCCATAATAACCTTAAATGTACATAGATTAAATGCTCCAATCAAAAGACACAGGATAGCTGAATGGATAAAGAGCACAAGTCACATATATGCTGCGTACAAAAGACCCACCACAGAACAAAAGATCAACACAGACTGAAAGTGAAGGTTTAGAAAAAAATATTTCAAGCAAATGGACACAAAAAGAAAGCTGGAGTAGTGATACTTATATCAGACAAAATAGACTTCAAAACAAAGGCCACAAAAAGGGACCAAAAAAAGGACACTACATGATGCTTAAAGGAATAGTTCAACACCAGGCTATAACCCCTGTAAACACATATGCACCCAACATAGGCACACCCAAATACATAAAGAAAATCTTGGAGGACTTCAAGAAAGATATTGACAGCAACACAATTATACTAGGGGATTTTTACACCCCACTATCAAAAATGGAGAGATCTTCCAAACAAAATATTAACAAAGATATTGTGGCATTGAACAATGTCCTAGATCAAATGAACTTAACTGATATGTATATAGAGTCTTTCATCCAAAAAAAGCAAAACACACATTCTTTTTAAATGCACATAGATCATTTTAAAAGATAGACCACATGATAGGACACAAAACAAGCCTCAACAAATTCAAGAAAATTGAAATATCAAGCATTTTCTCTGACCACAAGGACTGAAACTAGAAACCAGCCTCAAGGAAAAAACTGAAAAACATTCAAACTCATGGAGATTGAATAGCATGCCATTAAACAATGAATGGGTCAAGAGTGAAATTAGGGAGGAAATTAAAAAGTTCCTGGAAACAAATGAAAATGAACTCACAACAACCCAAATCCTATGGGACACAACAAAGGCAGTCCTGAGAGGGAAGTTCATAGCTATACAGGTCTATCTTAAAAAAAAAAAAAAAAAAAAAAATAGAAACATTTCAAATAAACAACCTAACCCTATACCTACAAGAACTCAAAAAATAACAACAAAGACAGCCCAGAGCAAGTAGAAGGAAGGAAATAACCAAGATCAGAGCAGAATTAAACAACATAGAGACTAAAAGCACAATTCTAAGGATCAATAAATCCAGAAGCTAGTTCTTTGAAAAGATAAACAAAATTAACAAGCCTTTAAGCAGACTCAACAAGCCTCAGCAATCTTGAGAAAAAAGAACAAAGTAGGAGGGATCACAGTACCTGATATCAAACTATACTATAAGGCCACAGTAGTCAAAACAGCCTGGTACTGGCATAAAGACAGATCCATAGATGAATCTAACAGAATAGAGACCCCAGAAATAAACCCAAGTCTCTACGGTTCATTAATGTTTGACAAAGGGAACAGGAGCACACAATGGAGTAAAGATAGCCTCTTCAATAAGTGGTGTTGGGAAAACTGGACTGCGACATGCAAAAAAAATGAAACTAGATGACCACCTTACACCATACACTGGAATCACCTCAAAATGGATAAAAGACTTAAATATAAGTCATGATACCATAAAAGTCCTAGAGAAAAACATAGACAGGAAAATATGATATCCCATGTAGCAATATTTTTGCCCATATATTTCCTATGGCAAAAGTAATAAAGAAAACATAAACAAATGGGAATACATCAAAGTAAAAAGCTTCCTCATGTCTAAAGAAACCATCATCAAAATGAAAAGGGAACTGACTATATGGGAGAACATATTTGCCAATAATACATCGGACAAGGTTTTGATCTCCAAAATATATAAAGAACTCTTACACCAGGAAGACAAACAATCCACTTATAAAATGGGCAAAGGACCTGAACAGACACTTCTCCGAGGAGGACACACAGAGGCCCTAGAGATATATGAAAAGAGGCTCAATATCGTTAGCCATCAGGGAGATGCAAATTAAAACCACAATGAGATATCATCTCACACAAGTCAGAATGGCTATCATTAATTAAACAACAAACAAGAGCTGACGAGGATACCAGTTAAAGGGAACCCTGGTGCACTGTTGACAGACATGCACACTGTTGTAGCCACTGTAGAAAACAGTTTGGAATTTACTCAAAAAAATAAATATGAACATGCCTTTTGAGCCAGCAATTCCATTGTTGGGAATGTACCATAAGAATCCTGAATAGTAAAATCAAAAGAACTTATGCACCCCTATGTTCATAGTAGTGCTATTTAAAATAACCATATGCTGGAAGCAGCCTAAGTGCCCATCAGTAAATGAATGGGTCAAAAAACTATGGTACATTTACACAATTAAATACTCCACAGCAGAAAGAAAGAAGGAACTCCTACTTTTTGTAACAGCATGGATGGAACTAGAGAATATTATGCTAAATGAAATAAGCCAGGTGGTGAAAGAAAAATACCACAGATTCCTACAAGAGGAATCTGGTGATCAAAATAAACTAATGAATAAAATATACCACAGGCATGACAACATAGAATGCACTAAAAGTGACCAGAGGGGAGGAGGGAGGAAGATATTGGTGGAAAGAAGGGGAAGGGACTAGACAATGAACATGTATGAATGACTCACGGACCTGGACAACAGTGTGCAAACTGACTGTGGGTGTGGTGGGTGAGATGGGCAAAGAGGGCAAAGGGGAAAAGCCTGGGACAACTGTAATAAAATAACCATAAAAAGTGATTTTGCCCTGGCTGGCGTGGCTCAGTGGACTGAATGAAGGCTGTGAACCAAAGGGTCCCCAATTAGATTCCCAGTCAAGGCACATGCCTGGATTGCAGGCCAGGTCCCCAGTGGGGGCCCCATGAGAGACAACCACACACTGATGTTTCCCTCCCTCTCTTTCTCCCTCCCTTCCCCTCTCTCTAAAAAATATAAATTAATTAATTTTTTAAAAGTGATTTAATGATAAAAATGGGCTCAAGGACAGCATACTGATTAAGTATCATAGGAAATATGACCAGAAAGAGGCAAGGGAGTAAGTCATAACTATTTCTAGAGGAAGAGCTGGGGCAATTGTACATGCAAAGACCCTAAGGATAGGAGGTTGTTAATTTTTTTTCTTGATTTTTTTTTCTTTAGAAACAGTAAAAAGTCTGTGTAGCTTGAAATTAGAGACAGGCAAGTGTATGAATAAAAGAAACAAAATGAGAATGTATTTTTTTTTAATTACCAAAGTTTTTGATCTAAGCACCTAAAGCAATGAGATTCCATTTATTGAGATGTGGATTACTGTGAGGCAAGAGATTTGATAAGAAAATTACAAAAAAAAGAATAAAAAAAATGATTGGCTTATGTTCCAAAATGGTGAAAGAGGAGTCTCCTGAATTTACCTCCTTCCATAGACAACAAATCTACAGCTATTCCAGGACCCATTCCCTTTGAAACAGGTCCAGAAACTAGCTGAGTGACTCCTACACACTGAATGAATGAGAAAATGCCCACATTGAAAAGAGTAGGATAGGCTGAGCCACACTCACCATAAATCACATCCCCCAGCACAATCAAGAAGGAACTCACAATCAAGAAGGAACTTCCCAGCTTTTCCTTGAGGAACAATTGGATTGGACCCATTATCTAGCATTCAAACGTTTAAGTTCCACCTGAGAGATAGGCCTCTAAAACAACTCTCTCTGGATGCCAGTGGGCCTTGTATCTATGAGACCCACAAAAAATAACAAAGAAATAGTTCTTAACTGGCTCTTGAGGACTCACTGTGGCTTATCCACCATGGATGATCAGGTTCAGTACAGGAGAGCAGACAGAAACATCAATCTCCCAGTCTTCCTCTGAAAGAGGACTATTTTCATACTTCAAAAGTTGCAACTGGAGGGTCAAATTGCTATTTAGCACACACCTAAGAGCTGACTGCACTTCTTCCCAGAAACCAAGGAGGCCAAAGTTGCCATCTCTGTGTTCTCCCTCTGGCCCACTCTAAGTTGTCAGTAACTCCCTCCCTAGGATGAGCTTGTGCACACCCCAGGTACTCTGCAATCTGTGCCTTTCTTAAAAGCCCTTCAGGTGATTCTTATGTATATATAGTGCATTTCAGAATCATTCTTCAAAAGTATTATTTCAGAAGGAAGCAAATTTAACACAAAAGAACTAGAATGCAAGAAAATGCTCAACATATGAGTGAATTGTAGAAAATATGAACTATATTATATAATGGTAAATTAATGTCTAATTTGTAGAGCTAAAAAACAAAGAAGTAAATAAAACACTAAAGAATGGTATACCTCTCATGAGATGAATTAATGAGTTTAAAGCTTATATCCTTTGGAGTAGTATAGAAAATATTATAAACTGTGGAATTCTGTGTGTGTTAAAATGTTAAGGGTAATCATAAAATAATTAAAATAGAATGCATGTACAGCACATCAGTAGAGGAGAAACAACATGATTAAAACTTGACTTAATGGCCTTGGCTGATGTGGTTCAGTGGATTGAGTGCTGGCCTATGAACCAAAAGGTCACTGGTTTGATTCCCACTCAGGGCACATGCCTAGGTCACAGGCCAGATCCTCCCAGTTGGGGGTGCGAAAGAGGCATCCACACATTGATGTTTCTCTCCTCTTTGTCCTTCCCTTCCCCTGTGTCTAAAAATAAATAAACAAAAAATCTTTAAAAAGAGAAAAAAAACTTAATGGCAACCCTAATAGATTCCCATTTAGGGCACATACTTAGGTTGCAGGTTTGGTTCCTCGTTTGGGAAGCAATGGATCAATCTTTCTTTTTTTTTTTTCTCTCTCTCTCGCTCCCTCCCTCCCTCTCTTCTAAAATCAATAAATGTAATCTCTGGCAAGGGTTTTAAAAAAGAAAAGAAAAAAGACAATGGTAAATAGAGGAAAAAATATTTAAAAGACACTTTATGAGAAAAATGTTGATTAAAACCACAATTCCATTAATCTAAACAACAGAATGCTTAAAATGAGTTTACATTTATCAATTTTGTTAAGGGTATGGAGCAGCCCAATTATTTATACTGTTTTTCAGAGAATATACATTTGAACAACCAATTTGGAAAACTATTAGATAATTTTACTTGAAGGTGTATCCCCAAATGAAATATGGACATAGGTTTACTAAAAGATTTGTGTTAATGTATACAGTAGTACTATTCATAATGGCCCTACACTGTTTATACTCAAATGTCTATCAATCACATAATAAGTAAGTAAGCTGTGATATATTCACAAATAAAATCCTATAGAGCAACAAGGGTAAATTATTTCAAGAACAAGAAAAATAAGCATGATTCTTATAATATTGAATAAAAATCATATACACACTTTGGGAGACCCCCCAAAATAGAATTTATTTATAAAAATTGTAATTTTTCTTATATCTTTAAATTTCAGTCACATTCAAAGTACTCTCCATTTATGCAATACATCTGTTGAGTTTTTTTCTACTGCTCAAAACAGTTTTAGAACTCATCAATTTTGATGTCTTTTAGTGCTTCTGCCATTTTTTTTTGTTTCACCTCTTCCATATTGGCAAAACATTTTCCTTTGAAGACATTTTTCATCTGGGGAAACAAACAAAAAAGTGCCCAAGGTGAGATGGGATGAATAGCAAGGGCAGGGCATGGGGTGGTCATGCCATTTTTGGTTAAAAACTGCTGAACACTCAGTGTGATGTGGGTAGGTGCACTTGTAAATCGTCCATCGTGAAATGGGCAAACATGTTGAGTCTTCCAAAAAAGTTCACTGAAGTTGAACGCAGCCTTTCACAATAACACCAGCTAGTTCACTGATTCAGATGTGTTCCTAGAATACTCAGCCAGGGAAGCCTGTACTACAAGGGGTGCACCCTCCAGAAGATAATTCTGATATTTTGGGGTCCCCCTCATATTCTATAACTCTAAAATGTATACATATTCTATAAATCTATGTATTTAAATTTCAACAAAAATAAATATAATCTGCTGTCAGAAATGAAAGTAGTTCCTCTTGAGTGAACAGAGAGCAGAAAATGTTTGAAGGGGCTTCTGTGGAGATGGTGATACCCGTTTCTTAATTTCTTAATCTGAGTACTAGACATGCGGTATATGCAATTTGTGAAAATTCAAAGTTGTATGTGCATTTTTGTTTGTATATTAAATGAAATTTTTAAAAAATATTCTCTTATCAATAAAAATGTGGAAAAGAAGAAATGCTAAAAAATAATTAGCATATGTAAAAGTGTTTAACGTGCACCCCTATTTTTGGCCAAAACTTTCAGCAAAAAAATTCATTTTAATTTTTTAATTCAATTTTGTATTTTTTTTTTTTACATTTACAAACAAAACAAATTATCATATTCAGGGTATTATTTTTCATACAAATATTGTTATTGCTTTCTAGAATTATAATTTAATGTATAAGCATAAAAAAAGAATTAAATCATTTAGCTAGATATAGAATTAACACTACCCATTTATAATGTGCATCCTTATTTTTCCTTCTAACATCTGGTCATAAATGTGTGCATTACACATGGCAAAATATGGCAAAAATATCAAGCATCATTGTGAATGTAAATGAATTAACTATTCAATTAGAATGTGATGACATGAACCTAGGCAATTTTTAATTGAATAGATATTTAAGTCATAAGCTCATAAAAGGGTTGAAATTAAAATAATGGACAATGATGCAACAAGAAAATCTGACTCAAAATGAGTGTGCTACTGTTTCCGAAGAGCACTTGGGGTCTGCTGCTTGCCTCCACCATCTAGGCAAGAATTCTAGAAGCAAAGTTCTGGTGATAAAGGAAAGGAGTGTATTTAAGCATATTGGTTAAGGCTAAACTATGCCGCCTGAGTCCTCCTATCATTTTCCGTTAGTGCTTAGTTATCTTGTTTCTATAGGGTTAGTTTACAAACTAAAAACAATATAAATATACAAAAACTACATAATTTTGGAATGACAGGCTTCTGCCTCAGAGTCTATCCCCCCTATGACACCCAAAGAATAAACCTGCCACTCTGCCAGGCCAGCCTGGACCTACGCTGTGCCTGGAGTTCCTTTCCACACAAAATTCCGTCTATTGGAAAACACCCACAGTTCCAGCACCATCATCCAGGCATCCTTGAGGAAGACGAGCCTGAGAGCCTGATCATGAACCTGAGGGAGAGCCAGCTCAGGATCCTGGGAGCTCCCCCTCAGCCAAGTGCTCTCTCTTCTTATTTCCATTGGCTCTGGAAGCATTCAGCTTCTCAGCCAATCCCATCCTAGACTGCCCACAATTGCTTTGGATGTCCCCACTGCTACTTCTCCCCAGTGATCTGAGTTATCTTAGATCTCTCTGTATCAGTAGGCTACATTGGGGTTTCTCAACAGTAGCACTATTGATATCTGAGACTAAGTAAGTCTTTTTAGGTTGTTTAGAAACCTCCCAGGCAGTTAAACACTAGATGCCAGTTGTACTACCACCCCAGCTGCGACAACCCAAAGCATCTCCACAGATTATGAAATGATCCCTGGATTACAAAATTACCTCAACTTGAGAAATAGTAGGCTACATTAATGTGATTCCAAATAGACTTTAAACAAATGTTTATTAAAGGAAGCTATTGTGAAGTGTTAAAATACTTAATTCATATTTGTTCTTCAAGAAATATTTATTAAGTTCCTACAATATGCTAGACACCAGGAGTACAATAGAGAATAAGTAAAGTTCTGGTTGTCATGGAGCTCACACTCTAGTGGGGATCAACAAACAATCAATAATAATTCATTAATAAAAGCTGGAATTCCATTGTGTAAATGTACCACAGTTTTTTGATCCATTCATTAACTAATGGGGACCAGAGAGGGAGGGGAGGGAATTTCAGGGGGAAAGGGGAACGGTTTAGAGCAACAAGTATAAAGGACTCATGGACAAAAACTATGGGGGGTGGGAATGGGAGGAAGGTGGGGAGGGCTGGAGTGGTGGGCTGGGTTGGGAGTAAAAGACAGAAAACTGTACAAGATCAACAATTAAAAAATACTGATTAAAAAATAAAATTTATGAAAATGCCAAAAATAAAAAAAATAAAAAATAAAAGCTGGAAAGAACAGTAAATCATGGCAAGTGGAGAGATTTTGATGTAGTAAAATGCTATTTTATACAGAAGATTTATATAATGAGTTCACATTTCAAATGACACTTCAAACAGTCATGAATAGTAAGATTGTCCAGGAGGAAGGGAAAACAAGAACTTGAAGAGGGTCTAAGAAAGATACTAGGTGTTTTCCAAGAACAATAGAAAAAATGGTGTGGCTCAACTACAGTAATAGAGAGGAATTGTAATAGAAGGTAAAAGAACTGTAGCTGGCTTGTCAAAGAATTTTGAATTAATTGGATATAGTGATTCCAAACTCACATGTAGTTAAAAATAAAGAATGAAAATACATGAAAGTATTGTTATTACATCCAAACTAATTTATGAAAATCCAGAACAACATGTGGAGTTTTTAAAAGACCTTTCTTGGCAACTAAAAGATCAATTTGACAGAAAATTAACAAGGTTAGGGAAAGTTGAACATAAATAAATGACTAGTTTCATCTAATAGACACATCCTTAGGTTTAAAAACAAACAGTTACACTTTCTCACCCTATACTTCTACTGATGAATAACATAACCAACTTACATCATCACGAAATTCACAAACCCAGTAATTATAGCTGACCCCTTTATTGCCATCCCTCCAACACAAACACACATTTCCCATATTCTGGCAATCACGGTCTCATCTTTATCTCCAGAACAGCACTCACCTGGCTCTCGATCCTCTCCACCTATGTTGCAAAAAAGTTCAGGAACCTCTGACAATCACTTGCCTACAACATAGCCCCTGGAGAGCACAAGATACTCCCTTTCAATCTATCCTTCACGCTACCAAAATAACTTTCTAAAAACACAACATTGACTATGCAACTTCCATACTTAAATTCTTCAACCAAGACACAGGATAAAGCCCAAACTCAACAGTAAATTCCCTTCTTACTAAATATGACCAAACCCTCTTACTCATTTGGGTCTTAACTTAAATGGCACTTACCAAAAAAAGACTTCCTTGCCACAAGTTAATTTAAATCAGTTTTTCTTATTAATTCTTCCATCTAGCTTTCTGAATTTCCATTCATTTTTCTTTGAGAAATTTATTACTAAAATTAATTATTTAATATCAATCTTTCAACGAGACTGAAAATGCCACACCTTTAAGGACATACTCTATTTTGTTTACTCCATAAAAGTAGCACAGTGATTGGGTGAATGAAGGACACTCTGGGATATCCAATGTTTATCACCCTGGTCCTATTGTGTTCATACTAATCTTCCCCACCTACCCACAAAATGATCATCATATTATCTAAATTTGCCATGTTCTTTCACAACTCTGTGTTTCAGCTCAGAAGCCTCATTATCTCTCTCTCTCCCTCTTTTTTCCCTCCCTCAAATTTTTCCTCAAATGCCTTTACTGCTAACGCAGTTGGCCACATACCAATACATTTTTTAGGTACCAACTAAAACTTATCTTTTTAATTAAATCATTTTGACTCTCCTATCTCCATTCTACTACCAAAAGAACAAATGGCATCCACTCTTTTTATATTCAGTGAGCTTATATCATTCTGTCTGGACATAGACACCACAATAGTTATTTTAGCAAATATAATTTAATATAAAAATTGGTTAACTAGTTATCAAAGTAATAAAAAGACAAAAAAAGGTACATGAAGGCTTTTCCTTAGGTAGGTAACAACAGGAAGAACAAAATAAATTGGAATTTTTGAATCTTCAACTTAAAGGACAGGTCCTTCAAGCAGAAATCAGGTGTCTAAGAATGTACTTCCGTAATGGGTTCTATGGTTCTAGTTTCATAAGTGTTGTGGAGATTGCCACTAATGGACCAAAGTGTCCTGGGTAGGACAAAGCTCTGCTAAGGTGATGCTGACAGTTATGGAAAAGAAACAAATAAACAGAATTAATGCATAAACATTTTTGTCCTCCTCGAGGCCTTACAGTCTCTCTCACTCCCAATTGGCAGAGACTGAACAGGGAGTTATCTTGCCAAGGAAAACATGGTTTGCAGAGTCCAAGTTTATATGAAGAATGTTTAAAAGGAAAAGATAATAACTTAACAATTGCCACATAGCCCTATATGCTTTATTATAATTATTTTTCTAACAATTTCTTCATTCACTTATGTAACTGTTTATTGATACCGTACTTTCAACCAGGTACAATGCTAAGTTCTGAAATAGAATGAAGAGTAATTATAGAATTCTTGCACTCAAGTGCTTATTTTCTGAGTTTTCTATTTTCCTAAACTCTGAGCACATTCAGTCATATAATACATCTTTAAAATATAGACTGCTTTAAATATATAGAATATAACACAACAGACGTCCATGATTGCAATGGTCTTGGTTCCTTTAGAAGAGTAATTCTCTACTGGGGATAATTATGGCCCCCAAAACAGGGGACCATGGCAATGTATGCCAACCATCAGCAATCCTGCCTACACCTGTTACTATAACTAATTTTTTTTTACAGCAAGTCATACCTGATTGTTGTGAACTGTTTGTATTTGCTTTCATGATCCACCAGCACAGGAGCAATTGTGACAGAGGCCCTGTGGCCATAAAGTCTAAAATGTTTATTGTTTGACCCATTAGAGAAAAAAGTTTGCCATTCTCCAGATCAGATCATTATAATTTAGCACCAACACTTAAGGAGATATATAGGTGAAATTTTTGTTATGTATGTATATAAATTCATGCCACTAAAACTAACCAGAGAAAATTTGTTAACTAACTTTTGAAATTGAAATACATTTTTCGTGGACACCCAACTTTCCTACAGCATCAGAACACTCAATTTTCAACTTTCAGTCTAATTTAAAACATTTTCAAGTATTTTTTTTTCAAGGACACTACAGAGAGGTATAATTGATGCAAGCTTTGTCTGGTTAGTCACTTGTTTTTCAACTCTTTATACTGTTTGGAACATGTGTCTCTTCTTAAGCTCAGTAGATAAGAGAAATATGTTTTTTTGCCAGGGGAAGTAGAACTCAGTGTTATTTGGCAGATCACTTGTCACTGGAGTCCTAACATACAAAACTGTACTTTTATTCCCCCTTACGTGTCTTTTACTTCTGCAAGGGCAATATCCATTCTGTTTGTCAGTGCATTGATAATTAATTCATCAAAACCAACTGCAGTAAAAGATACATTTAGCAAACTTTAAACAGAATACCAACCCAAATATAAGCAAAATTTCTGTATGAGACTGTTCATTTAAAATGATTTTATTTGCCACGATATGCTGCTACCAGCCGAAGTAGAAGAATTTAAATGGGTCCAAAACATAAATAAAACTAAACTCAGAAAAAATTCACACTCCGTGTTGCATTTTAAAGTTCATTACTTTTTTATGTTCAGAGATAAAATATCACTCAGTGAAAAATAACTTACTGAAATATGACTAAAATTATAAAAGTATCTTGAAATATTATATTAAATATTTAATAATTTTGACTTACATGTTCTTCTCTTAGACTTCTCTAAGAGGGGAAAGGTCATTTCAGATTGGGGAATTGAAATGACCACTCATATCACTTCACAAAGCAGCAATCTTTCAATTTTTTTCTTTATTTATATTTTTTGTCTTTTAGAAACCAATCACATTTTTCCCTATCCATGAAAGGAATATTTACTGTTTCACAAACTGTGTGAGGTAGAAGTACATATCATCTTTGCCCTTTCAAACAAGAAAAGGGCACAATCCTTCAAAGTGTTTTTTCTAATTGCATGCATTTTTCTTTATTTTTCTTTACAAGATATGAATACAATAAGCTAAACTTCCCTGAAGCCCAGTTTCTTTGTGACACTGACTAAATCAATTCATCCAGGAGCCACATTCATTATAAAATTTATTCTCCTTCACTCAATAAATGATTAGTGAGCATTTACTACCTGTTAGGCAGTTTAGGTTGTTCAAGATCCAAGTAGTTGAAAAGGAGAGAACTTTACATTCAAGGTGTTTACAACATGGTAAACAGTCAGCATGTTTGATTTCTTACATGGTAACTGACAACATGCAATTAATTCTAGCACAATGGTACAGGTTAGAAAATTGTAGTATAAACACTAGATAACTCTTTAGAGAGACAGTAGATTATATAAAAGAATAGTGTTTGCATAGATTGTTATAGAAATAAAGACATTTGGTACCTTTTCAATAAATAGAGAGGGAAAGGTTATTCCAGATTAGGGAAAGACCATGTAAAAAAACCATATTTTGAGAGTACAGTTAAAGAGTTAAACATGCATCTGTGTCCCTTGAATATTAGATACAATGCCAGAAATGAGAATAATGAAAAAAAAATACAGGGGTAGACAACAGTAGGTTTACAGTTGTGAGTCTATAATCTGCATGTTTGCATAAACTGCATGTCTTCTTCCTTATGAACAACTGTAAACCTACTTCTGCCCACCCTATATATGAAATATTACCTCATAGAACGTGCTGAAGTGACTTGACTTTAAATACAATAAAGATTCATAAACTAGTTTGAGCAAAACATAAATATTTCCAAAAATATTATTGAAATAATATAAAAAGTATAAAAAATGTACCCAAGATAGATAATTAAGAGGTTGTATCCATGTTTCATTTAGTGATCTGATAAAGGAAATGAGGGAAAATGAGAAATAAGAATTATTGCCAGGTTGCAGCTATGCCTGTGAGTTTTTTCTGACTGGAGAATAGCAGTGCCATCATAAAGGGTAAGTTTGCTAGAAAAATCTAGTATGATGAATTTAACAATTACATGAAAAGTTCAAGGTGAAGTGTCATGTAAGGCTTTTCACTAGAAATTGTTTATGAGTCTCAGCATTATGTGAAGTCATTTCTGTTTACACAGTTTCCCAGGAACAGTGTATGAGGGGTGAAGAAGAGTATCTGAAGAACATACATATTTTTAAGATGGCAGGAGAAGAGCTTTCCTTAAAAGAAGAAATAGTTTGGGAGTGTCTTAACAGAAGTCCGCCATCCAGCAATCACATGCATCTTTTTAAACAACTGCTTTGAAAACTTATGTTCACACAGAAACCTGCACACAAATGTTTGTAACATTTTTATCATAATTACCAAAACGTCTTTTAATAGGTGAATCGGTAAACAAACTATGGTGAGTCCATACAATGGAGTAGTATTCATCAGTAAAAAGAAATCAGCAATAAGGCTAAAAGAAGATATGGAAGACCTTAAAATCATGTTGCTAACTGAAAGAAGCCAACCTTAAAACACTACATATTATATGAATTTAATTTTACAGTAACTGGAAAAAGCAGAACTATGAACACAATGATGACCAGCAGTTGACAGGGATTTAGAGGGGGAAGGTTGAATAGGTTGAACATAGGGGGCTTTTGGGGTGGTTAAAATTATTACGTACAATAGAGAAACAATGGACACATATCATTATATATTTGTGAAAACACATAGAAGGCACAATACAAAGAGTAAACCCTAATGTAAACTATGGAGTTTAGTTGATCATAATGTATCAATATTGGTTCATTAATCATAACAAAAGCACCACACTCATATAAAATGTTCAGTAACTGGGGAAACTGTGCGTGTCAGGGAGAAGGGAGTATGTACGAACTCTGAACTTTCGTATCAATTTTCTGTAAACCGATTAATGTTCTAAAAAAAGATCTAATATACTTGTGCTGGGCTTGGAGATTGCCAGATGAAGCCAAGCTGTGACTCTAGGTGGACTGCTGCTGGTGCCAGGCCTGGGGCTCAGTGAGGTCAGCTGTTGCTCGTTTGAAGTCGTGCAGCATGAGCCAAGCAAGACCAGCCATTCATGAGGAAAAGCAGCTTGGGTGGACAGGTAGGTACAGTGGGGCAGAGTCTCTGGGGATCTCCAAGGCAGGTCAAACAATGTTAGCCAGGTTGATGGAGTCTCAGATATGGCACTAGTTTGCCTTGCTGGTTCTGTGGCTCTGGGAGTCGGGTGAGGGTTTAAATAGATGTAAGAGGCCCACTCCAAGACATATCATAATCAAAATGGCAAAGGTTAAAGATAAAGAGAGAATCTTTTTTTTTTTCTGACAAATTCATCTTTTAATTATTTTTGTTTTAATTGTTCAAGTACAGTTTTCTGTCTTACTCCCATCCCAGCCCACCTCCCAGCCTTCCCCACATCCCTCCCATTTGTAGCCCCCTAGTTTTTGTCCATTTGTCCTTCTATTTGTTCCTGTAAACCCTTCCCCTTCTTCAAAGCAACAAGGGAAAAGACATTTGTTACCTACGGGGCAGTTTCCATAAGACTGGCAGCTGATTTCTCAAAAGAAACTGCAGGTTTGAGGGAATTGGAGAGAAATATTTAAAATCATGGAAAGCAGACACTCTCAGCCAAGATTGCTCTACCCAGAAAGATATTATTTAGAATTGAAGGGTAAATGGAGAGCTTCCTAGACAAGAAAAAAACTAAGGGGGTTTGTCATCACCAAACCATTATTATATGACATGTTAACGGAACTTATTTAAGAAAAAGATCAAAACTATCAATAATTTTACGGCAAAAAGTACAAATCTTACCAACAATTGAATTTAAAAAACCAACTAAGCAAACGAGAAGAACAGAGAGAGAATCATGGGTACAGAGAGTGTTTTGATGGTTTCCAGATAGGAGGGAGGTATGGGAGAATGGGTGAAGAGGTGAGGGGATTAAGAAGTACAAATAGGCAGTTACAGAATAGCCATGGTGATGTAAAGTCGAGTATTGGAAATGAAGTAGCCAAAGAACGTATAAGCATGACCCATGGACATGAACAGTGGTCGGGTGATTGCCTGCGGGAGTGGGGGTGCTTGGTGGACGGGGCAAAGGGGGAAAATCAGGACAACTATAACAACCTAATCAATAAAATATAATTTTAAAAGACGTAAGACAAAAAATAAATAGCTAAATGAATATTATCACAAAAAAGCTATTCTGAATACTTTAGACCACAGGTGACAAACACAAGGCCCGAGGAAACCAGCCCTCCACCTTATTTTATCCGGCCCAGCATCTTGTTTCTACCAGGTGGCAGTGCCAAGCTCCTTGCCCTTAGCTAAGGAGTAGCTATGTTTATACAGTCCTAAAGTTACAGTTGGCCCTTTGAAGGCAACCACGAGGCTGACGTGGCCCCCAGTGAAAATGAGTTTGACACCCCTGCTTTAGACATTCAATATTCTCTGCTTTCTTTTTATGTTTAGCCAAACTTCATGAAACGATATGCTTTAACATTGCTCTAATATGGGGTAGGGAACCCCCAAAACCTGGAATTTTTTAGATGTTTTTAAATATATTTTATTGATTATGCTATTACAGTTGTCCCATTTCTCCACCATCATTCCCCTCCACCCTGCACACCCCCTCCCACCCACATTCCCCCGCTTTAATTCATGGAATTTAATTATAAAAATGTTTAAACTTCAATCAGCAGCAAAGTACTCTCCATTTGATGCAACATACCTATCAGATGTTTTTAGATAGGTGTAAACATTTTAGAACTGCTCAAACATTTTAGAACCCATGAATTTTGATGTCTTTTAGTGCGTCTGCCATTTTTCACTTCATCTCTTCCACAAAAACATAACTTTCCCTTTGAGGGCATTATTTTCATTTGCGGAACCAAAAAAGTTTGCTTGGGTGAGATGGAGTGAATGGGAAGGGGAGGGTATGGGTGGGTCATGCCAGTTTTGGTCAAAAACTGCTGAACACTCAGTGTGGTGTGGGCAGGTATGATCATAAATCACCTATCATGAAAGGAGCAAACACATTGAAAGTCTTCAAAAAAAATTCGCTGAAACAGAACACAGCCTCTCACATCGCCAGCTGCTACATTGCTAGAGATGGGCTCCCAGAACACTCACAGTGGGGAAAGCCTGTGCATGGACCTGCCCTCCGAAAGATAATTCCAGGTTTTTTTGTCACCCCCATAATTCATAGCATTATTCTGGTACCCAGTATACAAAAGAATAATAAGAAAATACACAAGTGAACAGGGTAATCCATAATATAAAATTTAAAAAAAACCTTAAGGATTCCATACTCTTCTGAAATGTATTAAGTACCTATTTGGTAGTAATTAAATGGAATAGACAAATTGGAAGCATATTATACTTAAATGACACTTGTTTTATTTTTTGTGCTTCTTCATTTCAATTTATTATAAGTAAAAATTATATTAATACAAAGCTTAGGAAAAAGTTGAAAATCTATTAACATACACATTTAAGTGATGTTGTGTTTAATAAGAAATAGGAAATGAAATATTTATTGATTATACTTTTTAATTAGGAAATGAATAATTTCAGTTAATAACTATTTGTTTGATTAAAATATGCAGGAATATAGAATATTTTATGAAGACAAAATTTTTCAGAAAAATGCATGTTAAACTCTGTTGCCAATAATTTAGGAACAGTAACACTGTAAATATTTTACAATTTCTTCATAGAATTAAATATTTTTTTCCACACAAACCTACTGTGGAAACTCCCTTTGTAATTTGCAGAATATTTGATAATTCCACAATTTCCAGACTTATGCTAGAGTAGAATATTTATAATATTTTATAATGATATCTTTCTCTGAACTTATATAGTTTCATTTGTTGTAAGTAAACAGTTTTCCTATATTAATTTTTAATTTACTACATAAGAATAAAAATAAACATATGCAAAACTAATGGTAATTGATTGCTTAGCATCATTAAAAATAAGTAGGCTTAGAATAAAAACCAAACATCAATGAACTAAGTGTTAGATATTCTTTTTAGTAACAGCTTTGGTCTACTAAAAATTTATTGTATTTTTGATGATACCTCACATCCAGCCCCATATGCAGTGTGTTTTACCAATATAATATTTTTAAATCTATAATAATTTGTTATATTTACCTATCATGTCATCTTTAAAGAACCTTAAAATATACTTATTTTCATGTTCTATAAATGGATTCTCTCAATAAATACTTTTTGTTTTAATGTTATTATCATTATTTTATACAAATAAGCTAAAAGGAGAGATCTCATTTTTCTCACACTGTTAAAGAGATACTACAATATGTCCACTATAACTTCTTTTTTAAATTGTGACAAATATAACATAAAATTCACCATCTGAAAGGTTTTAAGTGTATAGTACAGATATAAATTACATGTCCATAGTTGTTGATCTCTAGTACTTTTTATCTTGTAAAACATCCTCTATACCCATTGAACTTTTTAAAGATTTTATTTTATTTTTTTATTTTTAGAGAGAGGGGACAGGAGGAAGAAAGAGAAGAACTTTGATGGGCATGAGAAACATCAACCAGCTGCCTCTAGCACACCCCCAACCAGGGACCTGGCTCTCAACCCAGGTGTCTGCCCTGACTGGGAATTGAACAGATGACCTTTCAGTTTGTGGGAGGATGCCCAGCCGAGTCATACCAGTCAGGGACCCATTGAACCTTTTCTGTCTCTCTCCCTAAACCTTCAGACAAGTACCATTCTACTTCCTGTTTCTAAGAGTTTGTCTACTTTAGATAGCTCAAATAAGTGGAATCACGCAGTGTTAGTGCTTCTGTAACTGGCTTGTTTCACTTGCCATAAGGTCTTCAAGGTTCATCCATGTTTCAGCCTATGATAGAATGTCCTTCTATTTAAAAGCTGAATATTATTCCATTATACGTATACTGCGTTTGTTTATCCATTCATCTGTGAATAGACATTTAAGTTCCACCACTTGGCTATTGTGAATAATGCCTCATTGAACATGAACAAGTAAATTTCTTTTCAAGTTCCTATTTTCAATTATTTTGGCTATATATGTAGAAATAGGATTGCTGGATCATATGGTAATCCTACACTTAGTGTTTTGAGGAATCTCCATGCTGTTTTTCATAGCAGCTATTCTATTTTACATTTCCACCAACAGTGCACGAGGGTTACAAATTTCTCCACGTCCTCACCAACACTTGTTAATTACTGTTGATTTGATAGTAGCCATTTTAAGGGGTATGAATGATTTGATTTGTATTTTCCTGAGCATCAGTGATGTTGAACATCTTTTATATGCTTGTTTAGCTATTTTTACATGTTTTTGATGAAATGATGTATTCAAAATCTTTGCCTATTTTTTAATTGGCTAATTTTATTTTTCTTGTTGAGTTGCAGAAATTCTTTGTATATTCTATATATTCATCCTTTATTGGATTTGGATTTATTTATTTATTTATTTTTTGGTCAGAAAAGGTTTGCCTTTTCACTCTGCTGGTTGTTTCCTTTGTCACAGATTTTTTTTTTTTTTAATTTTAAGGTAACCCTGTTTTAGTCAATTTGGGTTGTTATAACAGAGTAACATAGGCCTGTGATGCGGACACTGGCTAGCAGTGTCTGCGTCATTATGGATGAAATAAGACATTCACACAGACTACTGAGTCCAGTGGAGGAAAAAGGACAGCATGGCTTTTTTTAAATTTTTTTATTTTAATTGTTGATCTTGTACAGTTTTCTGTCTTTTACTCCCACCCCAGCCCACCACCCCAGCCCTCCCGACCTCCCTCCCATTTCCACCCCCCATAGTTTTTGTCTATGAGTCCTTTATACTTTTATCTCAACTGGAGCAAAAGCCAAGGCCTCTGCCATCACAGGGCTTTATTTTATTTCTCATCACATTACATGATGGTCCTCATTTACTATGCACAGGTTCACTATAGGTGGTTACCTTTTACAAACAACAAAGGAGTCAATGCCCCTAATCACATCACAGAAGAAGGATATTTGCAAATGAAAAGGTAGACGTGGTTGGACCAGTTACACTGGTTCTTGCAAGGTTTAGCATGGATTTTAGTAAGTTACAATAAGCACTTGCTATCCCAATCCAGGGTGAGGGAGTTTCAGCAAAAAGCAAGACTTAAAGTGGCCTAGGCACATTGCAAACCTGACTACCCACAATAACCTGTCTGTGGGTGTGGGTCCTGTGCATCTCTGAGTGGGAGCTGGGCCCATGCCACACAGAAGGGTTTACCACAGACCTGGCTTATAAACAACAAAAATTTATTTCCTACAGTTTGGGAGGATGGAGGTTTGTGATCAAGGCACCAGCATCTTCACATTCTGGTGAGGGCCTTCTTCCAGGCTGCAGACTGATGACTTTTCTAGTATTCTCCCTTGATGGAAAAGAGCGTAAGAGCTATCTCCTCAAAAATTATATTGTTTGTATGACCAATTCTTTAAGGCTAAAAACTCTTGTTCTATATTTTGGGGTTTGGGATACGTGGTCATTTAAAACATAAGGATTTAAATTCATGAATATCATGTAGAAAAATCTAAAATCTTTTAAGTTCTTCAAGAATTCTTCTCAAATAGGCTGTGAGACTCATGCGACTTTATTCCCAAAAAGAAACTGTCTACCTGCCTCTCCTAAAATAAGGCAGTTTGATTCTGCTACCTTCAAACCTATAGTTTACCCTTTAAAGATATATTTCTACATCTTACCCACAGGTCTAATAATTAGGTAAATAACACCATTAAAGAAAAAAACTCACCTTTGAGATGTGTGGTAACAGTTCATCAAAAGAGTAATATTCAAATGATTCTGGGATAGAAAAGAATATGCACATTTGAATACCTATTTTTCTCCTTCTCATACTTTTAATGAGTCATAAAATATAATACTCCCTGAGTTATATGAACCAAGGAGCCCATCCCCACACCCAACATTAATGGCTTTTTCATTTCACAGTTTCCAGAGGCAGTGTGTCAGGCTTCACCAAGGTTCACAAAGATTGCCAAAAAGGAAAAGTCCTTAAGATTTTATGTCTATAAAACATACTTTATGAATTAGTTCAAACTAAATTAATAATCAATATTGAGGAGTTTGTGCCTACCTTAAGTAATTATACTATATAATGCTAGAAATGATAAGAATGCATATTGTTTACATGATAAAACTTTATAGTTAAGAGTAAACTCATATACCTGAATACAGTTAAAAAAAAAGGTCTAATCAAGATTAGGTGAATAATTTTAACTAAAAGAGCTGGAGTTCTGTACTATCTTCCCTTTTTTCTGCTTCATAATTATCATCCTTTTTCATGAATGCGGCAACCTCTCTTAATTCACTTTCTCTTGGCATTTATGTATTCTCAATTTCATGAAAAACAAAGATTCTAATGTTTAACACTTTCTTTCATTTCAAAATCAAGTTCATATTGTTGGGTTTATTCTCATACTTCAGTTAAGAGGAAAGTTAATTAGTACATTCAAATTTTGAAAAATATTTCCTCATAATGAGGTCTTCTCATTAGTTTGAAATCTTTACCAAATATACTTTCCCCCAAGTTCATATAACATTTCTAAATGAAATAGTCTCAGTGCTTTACTAATAATAATTAGTGTTGATGGTGGTGGTGGTGGTCATGGTGGTGGTGTTATTGCTGATAGTGATAATAATAACAGTAGTGCCCCAACTAATTCACAAAGATTGAGGAGCAACTCTAAAATGTTAGCATAATTCGTGCTTTGCTTTCTTCTCTTACCACCACTCTGATTCCTGATGTCTATTTTCTTAATTCCTCATTTAAATTTTTTGTTTGTAATTTTCAATTACCTTTATTCATTTTACTTTGTATAATAATTTTTCAAATATAAAATGTAAAAACAATGTGCAGCCTAGCAAAATTCATTTGACAATCCAAATAATTTCCCGTCCCCCACGGCCACTTAAGTTATCTGTATGTTTCATGTGTTGACTATGTGACTACTAACATAACATGTACTTGAATGCAAAAAGAAAACAACTGAGAAATTACAAAAAAAATTAAATATTTAATCAAAAACATAAGTAAAATATATTAAGAGACATATTTTTATTGAAGAACATTAATATACTTCTAATTTTCCTTATTTTTATCCATATGGAATAATAAAGTTAATGGCTGATTTAAATTGAATGCTTTAGAAATACTTTTTAATTCAAATATTTAAAATAAGTTGAGTAAAAAGTAGAAGTATAGCAAACTTAATCTAAAAAATTTAGATTATTAATAGTACCAAAAATATATCATTGTTCAGTTGCTAATATAAAACCTTCTAATAGATTTAGTTTATAGTTTAGTTTATGACTCATTATTAAAGAAATAACCCCATTTCTATACTATTAAATTGTTTTGCAAACCATTTTTCTATAGGTAATCCATATAGAAAACCTGAGGCAAATGTCCATATTACTCAAACAATAAATTATGTTTTATTGGCCTTTTTATACCTGAATACAGTTCAAAAGAAGGCTAATCAAGATTATTCTTGAAGACGCAATGATGTGCTTCTGATTGGGATGTCAACTGCGTTAGAACAGCAGCCTTTCCTCTGCTTCCTCTCCACGGGCTTGTATGCATAAAAATTGACAGATGTTTAGGGAGAGTGTTTAACAGTTCATATCGGTGTAAGCATTAATTTACAACATAAAGAACCGTTTCTGATCTAGAAATAATGTAGCTATATAATATTTCCTAATTCTGTGGAGACATTTTCAAAGCCTCGTATTTGATGTCAGCTTATAGACAGCTTCATCTTTTTTCTTCTTTCATTTTTTTATTGTTTTTCAAGTACAATTGTCTCCATTTTCACCCCACCCATTCCTGCCTCCCACCCTCCAACCTACCCACTTTGGCTTTGTCCATGTGTCCTTTATACATGTTCCTTGATGACCCTTCCTCTATTTTCCCCCATTATCCCTCTCTCTCCTCCTCTCTAGTTACTGTCCATTTGTTCCTTATTTTAATGTCTCTGGTTGTATTTTGATTTCTTGTTTGTTTTGTTGATCAGGTTCCACTTATAGGTGAGATCCTATGGTATTTGTCTTTCACTGCCTAGCTTATTTCACTCAGCATAATGTTTTCCAGTTCCATCCATGCTCTTGTAAGGGGTAGGAGCTTCTTCTTTCTTTCTGCTACTTAGTATTCTGTTGTATAAATGTACCATAGTTTTTTGATCCACTCATTTTCTGATGGGCACTTAGGTATAAACAGCTTCATCTTTAACTCCATGTCTTCCTTGTTAACAATAGGAGGAGGAATGAATGATTGTTGGGTCACAAAATTAAAGATATTTAAGAATAAATGTAATAAGTTCATAAATTTAGAAAACTTTATTCTTGAACAAATACAATGTCCCATTTTCCTCTAAAAACTTAGGAGAATTCATAAATATGGAGGAAAAATACCTTGAATATAAAATATAGTCACATATTATCAACAGTGTGATTTTTTAAATATGCATAAATAAATGGGTCATGTTAAAATATATAATTACTGTAAATAGTATATAATTACTCTAAATAGTATATAATTGGAGATGCATTCCAACTTTGGGAACATCTGTAGAAACTATCTTAGTTCCACTTATGTGTTAAGCACCTTACTAAGTAAAAACATAAAAACAGATATTGTAGAAAATTACAGGATGAGTCAAATACAGATTCTACAACCAAGACTTTAAAATATATCAGGTTTCAATCTTTAAACTTAGAAGATAAATACAAATATAATACAGATAACTATACCAGGTAAAATAATATAAGAACAGTTTTTTAAATCACAACAATAAAAGCCATGAATTACATAGTATTTACTATGTGCCAGTTTTGTTCCATAAACTTTATATCTATTTTATCATTTAATCTTCATTACAACCTTACGTCAGTTCTGGAAGGCTAAGCTATAATGGAAAATAAACTCCTAATATTTAGTGACTGAAAACTAGAAGAAATTAATTTCTTTTTTATGTAACACTTCAGGTCACTGTCATTTTCATTCCATTAAATCAGAAGGCAGAATGAAATGAAGCAGCACTGGGAAGTGTTATTGGCTAGGCCTAGAAATGGCAAAATTCATTTCTACTTACATCTGAATGAATGAATAACTGAGCTAGAAAGTGGGGGACTGAAGTAGAGGGAAGCTGGATCATGGAGTGTGGTAAGATAGCGAGTGGTTCAAGACACATCTACACAGAGAGATCAGTACTATATCATACAGGGTGTTTCCAACCATGTAGAAGATCTTACAAGTAATATTAATAGACTTTTTATTTTAACCATAGAACAGAAGGATTTCAATAAGAATGACATCAAAATTTTAACATTTAAAAAATATTGCTCTCTTTCTTTAAAATAAATGTTTTATTTTAGAAAAGTGTTAGATTTACAGAAAAATTGCAAATACAATAGAATTCCCATATTTTTCACACTCAATTTCCCCTATTACTAATGTATCACATTAGGCCATTATATTTGTCACAAATAATGAAATCATTTATTAATTTTTTCATAGATTGTGCTTTTGGTGTTGTTTAAACACTCATTAAAAACCTATGGTCACATAGATTTTCTCCTATGTTATCTTCTAGATATTATTGCAAGGGTTAAAGGGATATTTCAATTTGGACAAATATTATGATAGTTTGGAAGAGTTTTGTAATATTAAAAAAGTAAACATTATTTTCTGACAAACTCATTATGTATCTGTTCATTACTCAAGATAATTAAGTGCCAATATAAGAAGACATTTAATTACTTATGAACACAGAATAAGAGTGACTGAAGATGCATATATGTATCTTATCAGAGCTTCCCAAATTACACTGCTAATGTGGCCTTTCATTGGATAAAATGTAGGTTCCTTGAGGGAGAAAAGCAACATAATCATTTCTTGGGGAGCAGGGGATTCATGCTCCCAGAATAGATGGAAGAATCCAGCTGATCCTTCTTAATTACTAGTAGAAAACTTCTTTTATTTTGCTTGACAAATTACTAGAACTGTAGTTATTTCATTATCCCTTTTTAGAACTGCTTCCCTGTTAATATCCTTACTACTAATAAATATGTTAGGGTCTGTGACATTTACATTGTGAAGATAGGAAATGAGGAAGATAAAAATATGAGTGGAAAGATAAGGAAAAACAGGAAGAGTGTGAAAATTTAACATTACTGGACATAGGTATCTTGTTCACAGTGCATTTTAACATATTATGGGAAAAGCATTTCAGGTACTCATATTTGACATTTTTATGAATATTGGACAAATATTTATTATTTCTTCAATTACTATTCATTAGGTATACAGTGCCCTTTATTTTAACAAGTGCATACTCAGAAATGATATTGAATATTCAATTATAAACACTGAGGTGAAAATAGCACAAATATAATATTATCAAAATTACTTAAGAGGAAAATTAATATGACTAAATACTGAAGGGGATAAAATATGAACAGGGAGAAGCTTAAATATCAGTTTAAATATTACAGAGAAATACCCTCTGATTTTCTATAGCAAGATACTCTCAGGAAATTGTATCTCCATGAAGAAGGTGCTTATGTATTTCTTGAGTTAATTTCCTCTCTCTCAATATCTCACTCTCATTCTCCCCACCCTGCCTACACACACAAACACACACAGGAAATAATATTATTTATTTAGAATAAACAGAAACTACACTAATTTACTCTTATAAGAGCAGTAAATTAAAATATGTTCTCACCTCCATTTACATTGAGTCATGTCTATTTTCAACATTTTTCAACTAAACAAGAAAAGTTTCTCCCTAAGCTTTCATTCAAACATGTTCATTAATAAGGACTTGACTTCAAATCTTAACAGCAAAATATATTTCTGTTTTTGCTTCCACAAATAAATATTTAATGTGAAAATGAATATAAGTAGTTTAGTACATAATATGACTTTGATTAAGCATAACATAAGCAATATTTTCCCAGGAACCTATTTTTTTCCTATAGTACATCATTATATTCTTTTACTCTCTCCATATACATACTCTCTCTCTCTCTCTATATATATATATATATATAGAGAGAGAGAGAGAGAGAGCGCTCTGGCTGGTGTGGCTCAGTGGATTCAGTGCTGGCCTGCAAACCAAATGTTGCTGTTTCAATTCCCAGTCAGGGCACATTTGTTGGTTACAGGCCAGGTCCCCAGGATGGAGCATGAAAGAGGTAACCACACATTGATGTTTGCCTTCCTTTATTTCTCCATCCCTTCTCCTCTCTCTAAAAATAAATAAATATAATCTATATATATATATATATATATATATATATATATATATATATATACACATAGATATATATTTTATATCCTCTTTATAATTTATGAAAATTGATACTTTATTTTTAACATTTGCATATTTTAATTTTTATTTGGTAATTTCATATTTTTCCATTTAATCCTTCTGATAATCTGTTTTTAATGTTGTTCAATTACAGTTGTCCCAATTTTTTTCCCATTGCTCCTTGCTCTCCTTCACCCTGCCCACCACCTGCTCCCACAGTCAATCCCTACCCTATTGTCCATGTCCATGGTTCTTTATATCTGTTCCTTAACTATGTCCTTCCCTTTCTTTCCTCCAGTATACCTCTCCTCCCTCCCGTCTGTTCACTGTCAATTTGTTCCTTATTCCCATGTCTCTAGTTCTATTTTGTTCATTTGTTTGTTTTGTTTATTAGGTTCCACTTATAGGTCTTTACCCATCTAGCTTATTTCACTAAGCATAATACTCTCCAGTAAAATTATCATCACTTTTATATGCTTTTTCCATTGGTTTCATGCTTAAAAACTCTTGCTTAACTATAGCGAAATGTTTACTGCTAGTTTCCACTAGTAAAACATCAACGTGTGGTTGCCTCTCATGTGTGCCCCCCACTGGGGGACCTTGTCTGCAACTCGAATGTACCCTGACCAGGAATCAAACAGGCAACCCTTTGGTTCACAGACCAGTGCTCAATCCACTGAGCCACATCAGCTAGGGCTGTCATTTTTTTCTTTGTATTTTATAGGACAAAATTATATTAAATTCTAGTTAATTTTCCTAACATTAGTATTTAAGTATCCCTTTACTACCTATGTTTTCTTCTAGGATTTTCATGGTTTCATGACTTACCCATTTTGAGTTTATTCTTGTGTATGGTGCAAGTTGGTGGTCTAATTTCATTTTCTTTGCATGCCCCTGTCCAATTTTCTCAATATCATTTATTGAAGAGATTGTATTTATTCCATTGTATGATCTTGCTTCTTTTGTCTAATATTAACTGACCGTAAAGGCACAGGTTTATATCTAGACTCTCTGTTTTCTTCCATTGATCCTGCAGCAACATTTTCACTGATATATCTCCTCAAACAAGATAAACAAAGGAAAAATAAAGAAATGGAACTACATCAAACTAAAAACTTCTGCACAGTTAAAGAAACCATCAACAAAATAAAAAGGGAATCCATTGTATGTGAGAACATATTTGCCAATGATAATCTAATAATGGGTTAATTTCCAAAATATATAATGAACTTATTCAACTCAACACCAGGAAGACAAATAGTCCTATTAAAAAAAGGTTGACCTGAAAAAAAAAATGGGCAAAGGACCTGAATAGACATTTTTCCAAAGAGGACACACAGATGAGCCAATAGACATAAGAAAAAATATTCTATGTAACCAATCATCAGAAAGTTGCAAATAAAAAGCACAATGAGATATCATCCTCACATCTGTCAGAATGGCTAATATTGATAAATCAACAAACAAGTGTTGGAGATGTTGTGGAGAAAAGGGAACCCCTGTGCTCTGTGGTGGGAATGCAGACAGTTGCAGCCACTGTGGAAAACTTTATGGAGTTTCCTCAAAAAATTAAAATCAGTATTGCCTTTTGACCCAGCAATTCCACTTCTGAGAATATGTCCTGAGAATCCCAAAACACTAATTTGAAGGAATATGTGCACCCCTATGTTCATTTTAGCATTATTTACAGTAGCAAATATCTGGAAACAGCCCAAGTGCCCATCAGTAGATGAGTGGGTAAAAAGCTGTGGTACTTTTAAAGAAACAAGACTTTTTTGTGATAGCATGGATGGACCTAGAGATTATTAAGTTAAGTAAAATAATCCAATCAGACAAGGACAAATACCGTATAATCTCACTTACACATGGGATCTAATGAACAACATAAACTAAGGGACAAAAAAGAAACAGAGGCATGGATACATATAAGAGACTGACAGCTGTCAGGTGGTGGGAGGACTGGATGAAAGATGGTGAAGTACTTAGCTGAAAAAACATAAACACATAACACAGACACAGACAACAGTGTGGTGATAACCAGAGAGAAAGGGGGATTGGAGCCAGGTTGAGGTGTGCGAAGTGAGGGTGACAGAAAGAGACTTTGTTGGGGCTATGGGAACACAGAACAGTTATGCAAATGATGTTTATTGAGATAAAAATAAAAAATAAAGCATCCCTTCATCATTCATTTGCTGCCTTTATTATTTATTGAATGATTAAATTATTTCTTAGACTCAAGTTATTAAGCAGCTATTTTGCACTGTTCAATCAACCCCTTGGCTAAGACTATTGTCATCTGTCTTTATATACTTGTTCCACCATCTTCATAAATGTTACCTTCTTGGACTTTTATTCTTGGCTTTGTCCCTTGATGATTTTCATTGTCCCATTGACAGACTCATCCAACCATTTTTTCTTTTTTTCATTTCTTGAGTTAGATATATTTTAGAAAGTGTGATTTCTTTTTGTTTTGTTTTTTTATTTTTATTTGTTATCAGTATTTTTTTAATTGTTGATCTTGTACAGTTTTCTGTCTTTTACTCCCAACCCAGCCCACCACCCCAGTCCTCCCCACCTCCCTCCCATTTCCACCCCTCATAGTTTTTGTCCATGTGTCCTTTATACTTGTTGCTCTAAACCATTCCCCTTTTCCCCTGAAATTCCCTCCACTCTCCCCTCTGGTGACTGTCAGCCTGTTCTCAATTTCAGTGTCTTTGGTTATATTATGCTTGTTTGTTTGTTTTGTTGATTAGGTTCCTGTTAAAGGTGAGAACATATGGTATTCATCCAACCATTTTTAAACAACTCTTCTATATCACATACCTTGCGTTGGGTACTAAGGGTCAGAGATGAAGACACAGGGAACTAGGTGTATAAAATGTAGAGCTAGAGGAAGAATTTTCATAGCTTCCTATGAATTTATCCGTATTGTTGATATGTGTCAGTTTCCTTAGTACCCTTCCCTTTTCCAAACATAGTTCCTACTAGTTATTAATGTCTTATTATATATTTAACTATTATTTTTATAAGTACCATACCATTAGCATGTTTTTTTTTAAAGAATATACAATATATGGAGATATACTTTCTTAAACTCAACTGAATATGCATTTGGCCACCCATCTTCATCTTAATAGCTTCATTACTTCCTTGGTTAACCAAATATGATATATGAGGCACTAATGAGCACTGTATTTTGGCTTAATCCCTTTATTGAACCAGTTATCTGTCTTTATTAACTCCTAAAATAATCATAACCCTTGTTTCCCCCCCATTACCATTGTTACCCATTTCAGTTTCCTGTTCCTTCTTATCTGAATTATTAAATAATGTCCTACTGGAAACTCTGGAACTTGCCTCTCTCCAGCCCTGTAAATTTTTTTTTTTTTTTTTTTGTGGAATCAACTCAATTTCTAAAATACAAACATTGTAAATTTATCATATTTATTAAGAATTTTAAAATCTGTATATATCATTCCTTGCAGATACTTGGAATTTTAAAACATCAACTTCAAATGTTTCTTTATTTCTCACTGCCCATGACAGCAGTTCTCCAAGTGTGTTCCAAAGATGCTGGAGCTAACCAAGAGACTTTCAAGGTATCTGTGATGTCAAAGGTATCTTCATAATAATAGTAAAAGTTATCTTCCATTTTACTGTGTTTATATTTGCTCTACTGGTGCAAAGTTAATGATGGGTAAAATTACATGCATCTTGGCATGAATCTGACAATGGCACCAAAGTGTTCTAGGAATCATTACATTCTTCACTGCTACGCACTGTGATTTTGTTTTTAAACTGACTGTTGCATAGAGTCATTTAAGAATTCCCTTCATAAAGCCGTACAAAATACTAATAGTATTAAATTTTGACCTTGAATAGTATCTCTTTCCATTTTACTACTGTGTAAATAGCAAAGATAAAGAATTTCTGCTGCATATCATATTACAGTTGTCTTGAGGAAAACACAAGTGATTGTTTTCCGTCTTGAATTAAACTATTTGAATTTTCATTGAACATCATTTTTATTTAAAACAATGACAGACAATTAAGCTATGCAGACTTGAGGATTTGGCAGATATTTTTTCAAAAATGAACAAAGATAGTTATTGCTGGAAAACAAATGACAGTATCTGATAGCAATATTCAAATGAAAGTATCTAATATCAATGTTAAAATTCATGTTTTTAAATAAAAATTAGAGTTTTGGAAAACTTGTACCTGTCATAGCTTCTAAATAGACTTTAAAGATTTGTAATGATATTAATGAATGTATTGTTTTTGCTCTAAATTTAAATGTGTTCAGACCTGCAGAACTCAGTTAAATAATATTAAATAAGTATTTTAACATTTCAGTTTTAATTTCTACTATGGAGGCTATCTACCTAAATTATCCAAGTAGGCTAAAGCTCTTGGGAGTTTCTGATTTTCTTAAGAATGTAGAGTCCCTGTGACCAAAAATTCGAGTCTATAGGATAAAAGCTAAGCTCATTAGATAGCTATATATCAATACCAGTCCCAGCTTCCCTTTCCAGAACTTCTATGTGTGACTCCTTTATGTACCAATAAATAAACCAATCTATTGAAATGTCTTATCCCTGCATACTTCCATACAATCTTTCACAATATTACTCCATTATGTAATGGTCTCTCCCTTTCTTCACTCGACATACTTCCATTTACATTACAAAAATATTTTTAAATGTTACTTTTTGTATTGTTTCCTTTGCTTACACAAATATAAAATAATTTACTACCTCATATATGTTACCTCAATAATTTATACAACTATTAAGATATATTTTAAGTTGCGTAATAGTCTTCAGTGCCCTTTTTTCTTGATAAATATTTGTAGACTGTGAGACATTTGAAAACCAATTCTGGTGTATTTTACTCAGGTTTTCTTTTTTATCTCATGCCTGGCACATAATGATTAAAAAATAAACTATTGGATCATATTGTTAAAGCCCTCCTAGAGCTGAGATTGGGCATCAACATTTATTGGAAAATTAAAAATGAATATTTTAAAAATAGGATATAAGTATATCACTGAAAATTGATTAATAGTGGGTTTGGTTTGTAACATTGCTAGACATTTAAGAATACTAGCACCTTTGTTTCCCTTTTTTAAGGTTATAATAACCATAACTTGTTTTTGTGTTTGATAGGATGTTTACTTCTTTAAAAATGTGCTTCTGAGTGTTTACGTGCAATATGCTGACTTTCTCATTATTCGATGTACTATTAAGCCTAGAGTGGCTGTTATTTGATCTTTGTTTCTATTTATTATAGAAATCAATATATTACACAACTCTCAAGCATGTGCAGCCTCTATTCTCCTGGAACACTGAGAGAATTCAAGTTGCTGATTTCAGCTACACAAAAGACTTCTTTTCTAAGATGTAAGTATAGCTCACATTATACTTGAAATATATATTTCTGTAGAAAAACACATTGCTTATTAAACTTATTTCTCAAGGTGTATGTCTAAAACTTATAATGTCACCAGTATCTCATGGCTAATGAATATTACAGAGGCAGTTTTTTAGCTGCAAAAACCCCCCAATATTATTAAATTATGTGGGCATGTTTTAAGCTATATAACATTTATCCACCTGTCTTCTGGTGAGGTTTCCATGATATTCCTCTGGTGAATGCTCCTTCTTCATTCTCAGTTTACAAGTACTCTTAGGGTTAAACTCACATCCAATTTCCTAGAGCACATGATGCAGGCCTGGTTCAACAGAGCACCAAGCAGTTGGCTACAGTGTTCAATTCAGAGATAGGCATGATTCACCAAGCCATGAAGAACCTTATACTACTTGAAATATTTGGAAAGAAGTTAACTTTTTCCCAATGAAATTGGAAAATGTCAAGATGAAATTCTGAAGCTGCTGATGGCTATATTTAACAACATCATTTGCAAAGTGTCTACCTGGGAATCATGCCATAGACAGGTAAGGAGAAACATACAGTGTAGAAAGATTGATTCCTAAGGCAATCATCTCAGTTCCTGGATCCAATTGTTCCTAAAGCCAAAAAACAACCCTGGACTTTCTGGTTGTGTAAGACAAATTATTGTATTTCTTAAAAGCTAGTTGAGTTGAGTTTCTACGGTTTGCCATTGAAAAGTCATAAGTGGTAGAGTAAAATTAACTCAACTTTCAGGCCTGTCTTCCCAGAAATATATCAAAATAGTCAGATAAGTTCACAGTATATACTGTAGATAAACATAACTGAGGGAAGAGAGGTCAGTTCCTAAAACACAGAACATGCTAATTTTCTTAATCTATTTTCCCCAATAACTTCATGTACAATTTAGGAACAAAGTTAAATGTCATTTGAGTTGAAATACATATTACAACTATATTACAATGCAATTCCAATTATTTTTAGTGTGTTCTTTTATGATGAAAAGAAGAAAGTAATTTTAGTATAATGTATCATTAGTCTCTAAGCCTTTTAAATAACAAATTTAAAAAGAATCTTATAAAAATTTTCTTGATTAAAGTCATTCTAATGTGCATTATAGATACCAAAGAGAAGAAAAACATGCAATATTTCTAAGCTTATTTCATTAAAATAATTGTTCCCTGAAATTTTATGACATTCCATAGGAAAACTTATGTGAACAAATGTTTGAAAAAACTGACCTACAATATTATCTTTACTCCTTTAAAGAATTGAGAAAGCTTCATTTTTTCATGATTCAGTAATGATATAAATATAATAGATATATAGAATTAAGATAGTTTTAATTTATCTAAATATATAGAAATTAACATCTATTTTAATTTTATTCATTTAATTCTTTCCTTATTAAAAGCTTTTTTTACATTTTATAACATTTTAAAAATGTTTTATTGCTGTTCAAGTACAGTTAATTGTCCTAATGTTTCCCCATTGCTTTCCTCTGTCCCTCTCACCCCCGTTCCCTCAGTCAGTCTCCACCCTGTTGTCCATTCATCCATTATGTATTTGTAATTTATGTGCACTTTTTGCAAAATATAGTAAAATGAATAAAAATATTGAGCAGAAAATGAGCTAGCCACATTTAAACTAAATTTTTAACATTTACATTATTTCTATGAAAATTCCAGTTAATAAATACCTTCTTGGTATTTCCAGCTAATAACCCTTTTATTCTTATTTATGTTTTATTTAGTTTTTTTTCCATCTGTGCAGTTCAAAGGCCACTTTCAACCTTTCATGGAATAATCAGCATGTTTGTCAACAAAGGCTCCATATAATTAAACTGGATATTTATGTTTTTACAGTTCACTTGATAAATTATTTAAGTTCAACAGAAGAAATGTTCAGACATAAAAATTTTAATTGCTTAATAAAGTTTAAGTATACATTCATCTTCAATATTGTCATATTTTAATAACAAAATAAATAAAATTAGAACAAGTTTTTTGAATAACTCGGAAGTTTTTTCCTCCATAGAGCTAACCAAAATAACACATATAATTATAGCGATCATTTAGGAACAGAAGAAACTGTTTCAAGTTCAGAAAATCGTCTCAGACACATGGGTTCCCATCTGCTACCTGCTCTACTTTTGAAGTGCAAAGCCCCTATCATGGTGGAGTCAGTAAGCTGCATTCAGAATCTGAAAACCTATCACTGCCAGCTTTGCAACGTGTAAATAGATCCTTTGTGGAATGGGGAGTGTTTGCAGCCACCGTTTTCCTCTTCCGTTCCTACCATAAAGTCTGTATTTTTCAGGCCACAATTTAAAAAATAGTTTACTACTTTGGAGTAAAGTATCAATATTCTAGGAGGTTCCTGTGAAATACAAACTCATTACTTGAAACATTCTCTCAATACCGCCTTTGTCACTACTCAGTATTGAGTGTCTAGTGTACCGAGTTGCAAACTTTCATCTCAGGACCCCTTGACACACTTATGTGAGTTATAGCTATCTATATTTATCACTAGAAATTCAAACTGAGGAATGTAATAATGTTTATTAGTTTTAAAATAGCAATAATAAACCAATTACATATTAACACATTTTTAATGAAAAAAGCTTTGTTTAGCATCTGTTTCAGCATTTGGTAGTGATGTTATCAGTTAGGAATGCCTGGGGTCTTGCACTAGGATCTGTACTAATTGTGGGAGCTCCTACAAACATTTCTCCAAACACAGAAAATCTTGTCACTGGACTAGCTCTTGTGGTTCTTATTGTGATTGCCCCATAGCAGCAACCATCAGGGAACTTTGGAAAAACAAGGTTTATTACTCACAAGTGCTAAAGGGTACATGGTATGCCCTGGGCCACGTAGCAAAAAGGTCAAGACAGAGAGACAGAGAGAAAGGGGCTTGGTATGCCCCTTTACTGGGGTAAGGAGTACGTGGCTCAGGATTTTGCAGGTTCACACTTTTTATCAGTGATTATAAAATGTGAGAGAGAATTAAAGCATGGGAAGAGTGGGGTCACGCAGTTAGTTTTCTAGGTTATCTTGGACTTCCTAAAAAGAAAACTTCATGGGCTGAGACTACTGGCTCCTTATCTAGTTGTGTAGCCAGAAACATGTTTATCAGAGAGGCAGTTGTCTTAGGAACGGATGCCTCCTGGACAATCATAACCTTATATTACCTTATATGTTATATGTTAATTTATATATATATATATATATATATATATATATATATATATATATATATGCCTTATATAAGGCACTTATATTACCACTAGTAAAGCTAATTGTAAGGCATTAACACTACAAACATATTTTTCCCAAACAAAAATGAGTGCCATATCTTTACATTTTTGTAAATCTCTGTAATACTTTAATTAATAGAAAACAACTGGATTGTCATAGTAGCTCTGCATCCAACCTTTTATAATAATATGTTATGTACATTTTGGAAAACACCAATCTTAGTCTTGTGAAGTAGTTTTGACTTGATATATATCCTGAAAGTATTGTCTGGTAGTTCTAGTATCCCTTTGACAATTCCAGGGTTTACATCAAGTCAAAACTCTGAGCAAGCAGGTATCACTCTCCCTGGAAAACACCAAGGGAAACAGAATATGGATGTAAATACAGAGAAAATAGGGCCTGAACACAAGGGCCTCAAGGTGCTAATCGACAGCTACAAAGATGTATTAGAGTAATGGAGGTTATGGGAGCCCCCAACAAAACTTCACTAATTTTACCTGAGCAAGTTCTATCAAACATATTATTAATAATGAGATAATGTGTTTTTCTTGACTTTTCCAGTTAGGTTTATTTTCTTATGTTTAAGTTAGTCACCACACACAAATTATTATGATACACTTTTATTAAGTCATCCCTACATTACAATAATATTGGCACAAGAAAATAAAACTTACTGCAAAAAACTGCCATGACTTGTGATTTATTTCCCTTCTAGTCAATTAATTAAATATCTTGTCCGAACACAACAACCAAAGTAATGCTGTAAAGGTACTAAGCCCAACCATAAATAACTGTTTCTCCTAGATAAAAATAGTCATTCTTAGCCAGGGCTGGGTGGCTCAGTTGGCTGGAACATCATCCTGTGCACCAAAGGGTTTGTGGGTTGATTCCTCATCAGGGCAAATGCCTGGGCTGCAGGTTCAATCCCCAGTTGGGGCGTGTAAGGAGCCCACTGATCAGTGTTTCTCTTTCTCTTTCTCTCTCCCTTCCTCTCTCTCTAAGAAAACAAAAATTGATAAACATATTCTCAGGTGAGCATTAGAAATTAAAAAAGTATTCAGTCTTAACTAGAGGATATAAAGGATGACAAAAAATAACCCAGAGTTATTAAGATCTAGAAACCATATACTTGAACATTTTATCAGTTTCCTTTATATTTACTTATCAGTTCTTTATATGGAAACAAAACATAAACTTAATTATATATTTTATCAGAATATATAAAGGATACAAGTAATATATATATATAATTAAAATTAGACTAAATTTTAATTATATATAAATATTATAGAGTGGTCATATCATTAGTTCCCAAATGTAAACAAAACCGTATAACATATTGTGGCTTTTAAAAAGTAGTTAAATGCAATACTGAGAAATAACTTTGAAACTTACATTATATACAAATCACAGTCTTTTCCTTAACAAAAAAAGATGTTTCTAACTGTGATATATCAGAGTCAAATAATGAAGGACAAATAAAAGTATTTTTAGGTGAGGAATTCACATGCAACTTAGATTGTCCTATTGGCATATAAAATTTAATGTGAAAAAATAATAAGAAGACTTTCACATAAAATTCTAAGGCTATATAACATATTAAAATTTATACAATCAGGAAAGGTTAGTCTATGGCAATGGCTAGCTATGAAATTCTAAATTTCTGGAATGAAAGCAATGAAAGCAATTGAAGGTATTGATGAAGTGAAATATGCCATAAGGTTACTGCACCAAGTTACCAATGGAAACAGAACTTAGGGTAGGACATAAAGCTTGTTCCTCTGTTTCCAAAGATAATTTAGTCAAATACTTTGTGTAAGGTTTTTTGATTGCTCTTCCAAGATGATCCAAGCCTGTGCATTGTATTTAACATCCACCCAAATGTGATCAGGCTATGTTGTCTCTGAGGTCATGAAGGACCAAAAGAAAGGCATTTTTTTATCTATCATATAACCTTTGTTAAAATACTGAAACCTCAGAAGAAGGTGTGTACTTATGAAAGAGAAAATATGGTTTTACAGGTCTCCATCACCAAAGGGAGGTATAAAGTACAATTGGGTCAGCCATTGCAGAGCAAATGTCTGCAGAATCTGAGTGTTATCACTGGTTCACAGTCAGCCCATCTGTTTGGTAAGCTTACTGAACCCTAAGCCCAAGGCTAGGTGCATGATGTTATCTGAACTTTACAATGAGGAAGGGGGACAGTTAATGTGTACATCAAAATTGGATTTTGATTCAGACTATGAGGGGATTCTTCATTTTTTTTGTAAAACCCCACCAATAACTTATTAGAAGTTACACCTCAAACTAAGGGTAAAGCAGTAACACACAAAAAAATATTTGTAACAAAATATCAAACATTTAAGAAGTGGATTCTATTGGTCTCTGAATTTATCATTTTTACAAGAATAAGTTTCACTCAGAAGTGTAATAATTTCTATATAATGTTAACACTACAATTTGCAGACACACCATGTTTTGGTGGGTATTATCAAAATTGAATATACTTTTCCTTCCTAAGCTGGAAAATTTAGAAGAAACTGCAGGAAAAAATATTACCATTTTAGTGTTCCCAATTGGTCTCCAATCTTTTATTACTTCATATATTTCACATAAGGTGGTCTATATTTTTAGCAGCAACTGTGCAGGTAACATATATTAAAAACAGGTGTTCATGAATAAAACCAAATAAAAGGCATCAGCTCTTAGAGTTTGCAGTAGAATGGTTCCCACTCTTGAGTTTTTCAAGCAGCTATGTAGTTTGCTCCCCACAGGAATTAAACAGCACAAATACACTTAATTAAAATAACAATAGAAAGCATGACTTCCCCTCAGGCCCTGGATTTGAGAATGGTATCTATAATAACTTATTCATTAATGTACATTTAATAATCATATATTTAATCCTCAAATTTAGTATAGTAACACTAGTTAGTTATTAACCCTATTTCCACATAAAATGTAACTAACTGTCAGAATTCAAAAAGTTGATAAAAATAGAGCCAGCAAATTTTTTTCACTGGCACAATAAAAAAAGTTTATTCACCTAATTTTCTGACTAAGCTTATAATAATGGCTAAATAAATTCTATTGCAACTCATTGTGAACACATGTTCCTCATTAAGAAGAGGTTATGACTGTAAAAAGATGTGTAAATAACAGTAAAAAACCCCACATTTTTCTTACCAAAACATTTATTTTGATTGTATTATTCTGTTTTTTTAAAAGTGACATATAATCTATAGCTCATGACTAACTCTTTGTAATTCAACATATTGCTTCTTGCATGGATTCATGTTTATGGACCGTGCATATCCAGTACAGTGTGCAACACCTAGAGGGTGTACGTTTTCCACTATTCTCCTGCAGCCCTTTGGTAACTGTTCCATATGTAACAGTGCCTTGATAAAGACTTGTTTCTACCCAAATAACTCACTCAAAATTTAAAGGATGAACTGAAAAATGGCACGTACACTGTAATTTTTAAAAATGCTGAACTGTTTCATCACTAGGGCAAGATTAATAAATGAGAACATTGACAAAATATTTTACAATAATTTTTAAGAAGCATGGATTCTGCTAACTTTTCCTTAAAAATATGACTAGTTTACTTCAATCTAACCTTGAACAGAAATTATAAGGAGGTATTGCTATCTTTACAAATCAAAATAACAAGTGGATTTTCATTAAATATAATGGATTCAGCAAACGTCAACAAAAACTCTTTGTGTTATGCTGAGTATATGACCAGAAAGTAAACTTATAAGAAACTTTTGAGATTATAAACATTAATTGAAAGTCTGTGCACTACACATATCAAAACTAAATGTGAAAGTGATTTAACTAAATAATTTAGCATAATCTAGAAATCAATTCTTTCACAAGTTTGTAAGAACTTGTATATGTCTGTCCATAAAGTATTCACCAGGTAATATGAAAAATAGGGACATTTATTGAATGAGATACAAGAAACACTGCATATGGGACAATGACGCCTCAGTCCTCTTCAAAGTCATGACTTTCTTGAGGAAATCTGGTTCATTGATAGTGGTTTGAATCAAATTATTAGCACCTGCGGAAAATTGTTCCTTCTGCTCTGGTAGCAGAAGCCACAGAACAAATTTTGCCATAACACATTTCATGCCAAGATCCTACATCAAAATCTCAGACACAGTAGTTTTTGAAATCCCCAGACCAGCTCTGGTTTCTGCACTGTCACTGGGCTTTGTTGATTGTAGCCTGTACATGTTCAACATTTTCAGTGTGCTGCTTGTCGCAGGACTTCCAGAATGTGGCTACTTTAAACAGACTCTCAACCACATCTGAAGCATTTGTGTCACACACTTATTGCAGTGACTGCAATGAGTGCATAAATTTTCACTGCACTCGTTGCATCATTCCAAAAAAGCCTTCTGAATCATCAGAATAGTTTCTGTGGGGAAATGTTGAAGCTTAATGTAAAATTTGAATCAGATTTGTTGGTCTACTTGCTCAGTCATTTTGAATGCAACAACCACACAGTATACATGCTCACTCAATAATATATAACTCCTTCATTGACTAGCACAGTGAAGTCCTCATTGTTCACTCATGCACATTCCAGTCCACTGTCCTTGGCTGGCAAATTACATTAATGTCACACAAACCGTTCTTGTTATATTAACCATGGCTGGACTTACATATAAAATATATACCACATTTCCATATTTTTATTTTAAACAATCAATATGTAGATTCCTTTGATCATTTTTCTTTACCTGAAATTATTTCCATGTTGTGTTCATTCCCAAACCCATTTTAAAGGGCTTTCTTTCCTTCCCAGGCTTTCCATTATGCTCTGAGAGATCTCATTTATACGATTAATATTCTCTCTTTCCTATACTCTTTTTTGGTAGTTTTATGACTTTATTGATAGGCAGTTGTTAGTTTTCATCCACATTAATGTCTATTTTAAGTATACTTTATTGAGTATTATTACAGCTGTCTCATTTTTTTCCTCTCCTTTGTCCCCCTCCATCCTGCACCCCTCTCCCTACAGCATCCCCCTTATCTCTTAGTTCATGTCTATGGGTCGTACATACAAGTTCTTTGGGTTCTCCATTTCCTATACTATTCTTAACCTCCGTCTGTCTATTTTTGTACCTCCCAATTTTGCTTCTTATTCCCTGTACCTTTTCCTCCTATTCTTTGCCTTTCCTCTCCCTGCTGATAACGCTCCATGTGATCTCCATTTCTGTGATTCTGTTCCTGTTCTAGTTGTTTAAATGGTGACATATACATAGGTAAAAAATATATAGACCTTGCTAGGTGAATCTTCATGTTCATTTCTGGAGAACCACAGACAGATGCAGTAGGAGACATCCTCATTCCGTTGGCCCAGACAGCTTTTCTGACACTGGTATCAATATGTACATCTGATGTTCCCATCTCCTTTTTCGGATCTGAGTATCCAAGGGCCATACTTCTTGATACCCAGTCCATAGATGTGACTGTGAGTTTTGATGGTATTTTCTCTGGTCACTGTCTCATTCACAGCTGAGAGGTCCTTCTTGCTACCTTGTGCATGAGCAACAGCCCAGGTTGGAAAAGATGCTCTGCTGTACTCAAGCATTTTATAAACCTACCTTGACCCTTTGAACTTAATTGAACCTGTTACTTTTTCTGGACTCTCTCCTTTCTCCATCAATTCATCATAATTACATGTGAAGTGTTAGCATTAGACCTCTTGGATACTCAAATCACATGTGTTTATGAAAATATACATACAAAAAACACACCTCTGAATTTTAAGTTCTTTTGTGAGGTCTAGCTTCTATGTCTGCTAGTTCCTGTTGATTTTCAATTAATCAGTTAGCTACTCCAATTCATTTGCTAAAGAACTGCCATTTAGTGTTCTTTGCACATCGAGAAAGGTTTTATGACCTGTTCAATACTCTGGCCTCCCTGCTTTATAATCCCCGTATCATGATTTTTTCCTGCACTCTCTTCAGCACCCTTCTCCATCAACTTTGCTATTGCCTGAAATTTACATATATATGTATATATGTATATATGTATATATGTATGTATATATATGCATATATATAATATAGATAGATAGACAGATTTGGACAACTGCAACAGCATAATCAATGAAATATATTTTTAAAAAAGAGTCAAATTCTTCCAGGGAAAATTATTAATTTTCCTGTAAAAAGGAAATGTACATTCTTCTCTATACTTTTGTTACTAAAAATATTTAAGTTTTATATTTATAATGTAAAATGACATATTCAAATGTAAATAATGTGATATAAAACATTGAGGTGCTATTTCTTATCCATATCTGTAAATGAAGGCATAAATACAGGGGTGGGCAAAAGTAGGTGACAGCTATGAATATGCAAAACAGAGTTTATTTTGTATTACTTATTATCATATTATTTATTTTTATTATAATCTACTTTTGCTTACTTCTGTAAAGTCAATAAAATTATATAAAGGTTTCAAAAATACTATATAATTTTCCTCATTAATTGTTTTTGCTTCTATAGCATTTGCATTAAAAATACAGTTTTTTACATATTCCCTTTAAATAAAATCTTCTCATAGTGATTATGCATTTTTCCCATTTTGGAATATTATCATTGAGGCTTTTCTCCTCCAGATATATACACAAGTTAGTAGACAAAATATTTGTTTAGTGAGATAAAATATTTCAGACAAAAGAAGGAATAATGTAATAAAACATATTCCCAAGAAAAATGAGTAAAAGAAAATATCTCTGTCAAAAATACTGTAAAATATAATGTTTATAATTTCCTCCAATGTTAATTTCAGAAAGATGTTTTATAATTAAGAAGCTTACTATTAAAATTATTTTAAATTAAATGACTAAGAAAAATAAATTACATAGAAATATATTTCACATAAAATTTACTGTCAGGTTTGCAATAGAAATTTCTTAAAAATAAACATTTAAAACTTCTCTCTAAATTTCCAGACAAGTAACTTCTCCCCCTAAAGCTGGCTATGCTTAAAACCAAATTGAGGTATAATGGTAAGTATTAATTGCATTATTCCCAGTATTAAAATGGCTTTTATGTATTTCATAATGAAAAAGAATAACATTTACTCAACCCAATTCTAATGTTAGGTGCGTATTGCAAAAGTTAAACATGAAATCAATAGGTAATATTCCCAATAATTCTTTCTTTTAAAAATTTTTTATTTCTTTTTTTCAGAGAAGGGAAGGGAGGGAGAAAGAAAGGGAGAGAAACATTGTTTGGTTGCCTCTCATGCACCCCTCACTGGGGACCTGGCCCATAACATAGGCATGTACCCTAGACTGGGAATTGAACCAGTGACTCTTCGATTCATAGACCAGCAATCATTGCACTGAGCCACATCAACCAGGGCATATTATCAATAATTCCATCTAAATAGGGAAAGCTATGTTTAATTTTAGGGTTTGTTTGTTTCACCTGTTAAGGTCCTATGTTTTCCATTACATCCCATCATTTTTTTCAGATAAAGTGCTTAGATAATATGCTGCAAAAAACTTAAGACTGTGTTGCATTAAATGCATATTGAATCTTTCTATGTATTTTCACAGAGTAATAATCCCAAAAATGTCTCTTTAAGATGAAAAGAACGGGACTTCCAGCCAAGATGGAGGCATAGTAGATATACTTTGCCTCCTCACACAACCAAAAGAAGGCCAACAACAAATTTAAAAAACAAAAGCAACCAGAACTGCCATAAAATCAAACCGTATGGAAGTCTGACAACCAAGGAGTTAAAGAAGAAACACTCATCCAGACTGGTAGGAGGGATGGAGACAGGCAGCCAGGGCAGAGAGGATGGGCAACAAGGTGGCGTCTGGAGGACCTGGGCAAGGTGGCTGCTGGCAGATCAGATGGTCCCATATTTGCAGGCGGATAAACTGGGAGGAACAACTGGGGAGTGAGACAGACCACACACCATAGGGTTCCAGTGCAGGGAAATAAAGCCTCAAAACCTCGTACTGAAAAATCTTGTGGGGGTTGCAGTGGTAGGAGAAACTCCCAGCCTCACAGGAGAGTTCAATGGAAGGACCCACAGGGCTCTAAAATGTACACAAACCCATCCACCCTGGAATAAGCACCAGAAGGGCCCAATTTGCTTGTGGGTAGTAGGGGAAGTGACTGAGATCCAGGCGAGAGCCGAGTAAGAGACATTGGTCCCCACTCTGACTGCCCCCACATACAGTTCCAAAAAGCAATGATGTAGATCACCCTGCCCTGGCAAATACCTAAGGCTCTGTTCCTTACAAGGTAACAGGTGTGCTGAGACAATAAAAATATGGACCAAATAAAAGAATAGATCAAAGCTTCAAAAGTAGAACTAAGCAATGAAGAGATAGCTAACTTATCAGATGCAGAGTTCAAAACACTGGTAATAAGGATGCTCACAGAAATGGTTGAGTATGGTCACAAAATAGAGGAAAAAGTGAAGGCTATGTACAGGAAACCAACAGTGATGGGAAGGAAACCACGACTCAAATCAATGATATCAAGCAGAAGGAAGAAATAAACATTTACCCAGAATGTTGCGGACTGTTCAGCCTGGTTTCAGGAATTGTAACCCTCACCCCATGGTGGGCTGTGTAAGAGCCCTAGGGACCCACTTCATCTGGGTCTGTTCTGTCACAAGGATGTGACCTACTAAGGAGACAAAGCTTATCTCCCTGGCAGGAGCACTGCTTCTGCCTTACCCATCTCTGGCCCCATTGCTTGGTTGGCAGTCAATGACAGGTAAGACTCCTCATGGGAGGGGCAACCTAAGCCAGACGCAACCACTTGGAAGGCCTCATGGAAGGACTCCGGGGGTTGCAGCAAAGAGGATGTGATGGACCCTCGCCCCCCGGCTATTCTGACATAGCCCGAGTCCTCATTTCCATCTGGGAGATGTCTCCTGCTTCCTAATCGGCTTAAAGCCTGAAACTGTGGGGGTGAGTGGTGCAGCCCTGTCCTGGCCAGGACGGCTCCGTGGGTGATTGGCATAAGAAAGAATTCCTAAAGTCCTGTGAAACCTGCTTTGCTAAGAGTGCTCTTCCTGAGGTGACAAGTGTCCCTGGAGGAAATGAGCATGTCTCCCAAAGTCTGGCAACCCTCCTTCCTGACAAACACTGGCTCGGATTAAGCCCTCAGATTTCTTTGACATGTTAAACTTGTATTCTGGTGTATTGGAACCCAATAAAAGCCTAGTGAGGAAGGGGCTCTGGGTCATTCTCCTCTGAGAGTTTGACCCCTTTCCTCCCCAAGCAGAAAATGTCTTGGTAGTTTTTATTTTCATCCGTGATGAACGGGGGGTTCTACGGGCGAAGCCCCCCGCACCAGAACAGAATGAAGAAACAAGAATTCAAAAAAATGAGGAGAGGCTTAGCAACCTCCATGACTACTTTAAAAGTTCCAACAGCTGAATCATGGGGATGCCAGAAGGAGAAGAGGAAGAACAAGAAATTGAAAACTTATTTGAAAAAAAAATATTTGGCCCTGGCTGGTGTAGCTCAATGGATTGAGCGCGGGCCTGCGAACCGAAGGATCGCAGTTCGATTCCCAGTCAGGGCACATGCCTGGGTTGCCAGGCCAGTTCCCGGCAGGGGACATACAAGAGGCAACCACACATTGATGTTTCTCTCCCTCTCTCCTTCCCTTCCCCTCTGAAGATAAATAAATAAAATCTAAAAGAAAAAAAAAAAATATTTGAAGGAGAACTTCCCCAATATGGCCAAGGAAATAGACTTCCAGGAAGCCTTTAGGCTTTTAGAGTCCCAAAGAGGTCAGACCCGAGGAAGCACACACCAAGGCACATCATAATTCCATTACCCAAGATGAAAGATAAGGAGAGAAGCTTAAAATCAGCAAAATAAAAAGAGACATTTTTCTATGAAGGAGTTCCCACAAGACTGTCAGCTGACTTCTCAAAAGAAACCTTACAGGCAAGAAGGGGCTAGAAAGAAGTATTCCAAGTCATGAAAGGCAAGGACCTACATCCAAGATGACTCTATCCAGCAAATCTATCATTTAGAATGGAAGGGCAGATAAAGTGCTTCCCAGATAAGGTCAGTTTAAAGGAGTTCATCATGACCAAGCCCTTATTATATGAAATGATAAGAAGAAGATCATAACTAAACAGTAAAATGATAGTGAACTCACAACTATTAACAACTGAACTTAAAAAATAAAAATAAAAACACTAAGCAAATAACTAGAACAGGAACAGAATCATAAAAATGTAGATCACCTGGAGGGTTATCAGCTGGGAAGGATAGGCAATAGAATGGGGGGAAAGGTACAAGGAATAAGAAGCATAAATGGTATGTACAAAATAGACAGGGGAAGTTGAGAATAGTATAGGAAATGGAGATGCCAAAGAACAACCCATGTACAAATACTATTATATGTACAGCCCATGGACTTGAACTGAGATGGGGGAATCCTGGTGCAAGGGGGTGCCAGGCAGAGGGGAATAAAGGGGAGAAAAATATGGGACAATTGTAATAGCATAATCAATAAAACATACTTTTAAAAACTTTTAAGAAAAAAAGAGAAAATGAAAAGAACAAAACTCACAGTGAGAAATAATAGAATCAACTATATATATACAGTGTATACTTGCACACAAATCACATATTCACACAGGATAGAATAACTGCCACATAGTTTATGTGTGACTTGTCAGTTTTCCCTTTATGTGGTGTTGCTGAAATTATTGTAGCACCAAAATTCTCATGATCTTTTTTCTTGGCTTTCCAAATCTGTCATCCATGTTCCTCTATTCTAAACATGTCCCATGTGTGCTGGTGAGTGTTCAATCATTCATTCTGTCCATACTTTTTAAAATTCACAGGCTGCTTTCCAAGTTCCTAATGCTGTTGTTAATTTTATTTTCAGTCTGTTCTTATTCTGTTTGCACTGCCATAACAAAATACCACAAGACTGGTGGCTTACAAACAACAGAAATTTATTTCTCACAGCTCTGGATGATGGAAGTCCGAGATCAGGGTGCTAGCCTAGTAGGTGAGGAACCTCTTCCAGCTTATTGACTTCTCTCTGAATTCTTACTTGGTAGAAAGGCAAGAGTGCTCTGTGGGATTGGTGTTATTAGAGCACTAGTCCCATTTTTGAGGGTTTCATTCTTATAACCTAAGCAACTCCCAAACACTCCACCTACTAATGTCATCATCTTTAGGAGTTAGAGTTTCAACATATGTGTTTGGGGCAAAGGAATACTAACACTCAGCTCTAGCAAGTGCAACAGGATAACCTTGCTAGTTTCCTGTTTAATAGTCTAGTAAGAACCCTGGTTGAAGTCTCGTCTTTAGTGCTCAGTAGTTATACAAACTTGAACACTTTTATCACCTCTGTAATTCAATAGTATTTTTTTAAATATGGGGTTAGGAATATCAAACTCATGTAGTGATAAAGAATAAATGTGAAATGTTTAAAAGGCTCTTTGTAAATAAAGAAAAGCTCTATCAATACATTCAGTATTTTTCTTTATCTTTGATATGCCAATCTATTTCAATTCACTTTAGCATTTCTTTTCTTTATCTCATAAAACATCCCCACTCTTTAGCAGCTAGTTCTAAAAATTGTCTATTTGCATCAAAGTCCTGATTTTTCGACTTTGTTGCTTGCTCTGTTATGCCTGCTTCACAAATTACATGAGCCTAAGGGTTACACACATTTTTGTAAAAATTGCTGAGGTATTTTTGTGGAATTGTGAAATGAACTTTTATAAAACCCATCATCTCCTATATTATTACAATTAGAAAATAAACTATCTAGTCTCTTTGTGTCTGATTCATATTTTAAAATAATTTCTCCAGATCTCCATTAATTCTGTTGACTCTAATTATTGGTTTTGTCAGCCAAACAATAGAGATTGCAGAGAATAACACACAATAAGGAGCCCAATCCATTAATGTTGGTGATATTTATAAAGGTCTGTAAGCTGCGAATTTTGGAAAGTTTAGGTCATTTAATACCCTCTTTTGGGCAAAAGCTGGTGGAATCTGCAGGGGACCAAAAGACTGGGGACAGGTGCAGAGCAGTTCAGTGTGTCCTGCAGCACCTAGAGCTGCAGGGTGGACACTGAGAGCCCAGCCTTTCTTCCCTATTCCTAGCTGCCTCTCTCTGCATCTCAGCTTTGCAGAAACCAAAGTAGAATCTTTGTGCAGTACCCCAAAAGGGTAAAGATGCTTGCCTCTCACACTATCCTTCTTTTCCCTGTGGGGGGAACTCTTTCTGACAGGGGAGCTGCCTATTGGTGCTAAGAAGTGCTGGCTTGAGGGGCGGGTCCATTGCAGGCCAAAGGAAAGTGTTCTGTTCCCAGTGCAGTTATTGTTGAATTGTTTGTTTGACTGCATGGCTCAAGTTTCTTACATGGACCCCAGGGTTCTCCCAGGTTGCTTCTGTTCATGGATCACTGTGTAATTATTCAATTTTTCAAGGGACAGATGCTGGCGTATCCCACTTGGCAATTTCACAACACTCTGCATATCCCAAATGCATATTTCTTTCGACAAAAGACATATGGTTTTGGTGATATTGTCCACAGATCTAAATTGTGTAATTAGCATTCGTACCTGATTGAATCTTAATATGGACCTGCTGTCCACCGAGTTCAAACTAATTTTAACGTACATGGCCATGAAAATAGTTCTTCAAATGCCATGTCCATCCAGAATGATTCAATATGGATTTGCAAAGACAAGCTGAGGACCCAAAGATGAAACTCTCATAACTTAATGCATGTAATTTAAAGGCTCTGTTAAATATGAGACAATTATATAAAGACTAAAATGTTGCTTCTTCCAGGTGTTCCAAATCAGCAAAAGAAAAAAAAAAATACTGTCTGAGATCTAGGCCAAATTACTTATAAATGTATTTAATCTTTTAGCACTGTACAAATTTTAACATGTAAAATAAATGAAATGATCCTAATTTGCTAGGGGTCTCACTTTTAAGATACCTTTTAATACTTGGTAGCTACTTATAATAAACTTAACTGTCTTGAAAATTGTTCAATTGTCCCCTTCCCTTGGTTACAATATAACTTAGAATAGTGAATTCATGTATCTTAAAAGCTTCTAAACAGACCAACTCAATTACTCAATAATTAGCAATTTGTCACCTGATTTTTCCCTTTTGCCATATTCAGGAATAAAAAAAGTGTGAAAACATAACTGATGTACACAGCAGAAACTGTTGTCTTTATTTTCTTGCTTAGGAAGCATTAGCAGGGACTGAGGTCTGTCAGGCCACTCAAATGCATGTATCAATTGCATAGTGTATTTTTGAAAACTGAATAAATCAGCATATGTGAAAACATTTAGCACATGACCAAGAATGAATTATATTTTTGAAACTTGATTTCTTCATTTATTTCCCACTTTTCCTCTCCAAATTTTTCATTCTCATTTCTTATTGGCAAAGGAAATTTTCTTACTGATAGCCATATTTCACATTTTTCCTCATATATTTATATTATTTCTATCAAATTAGGAAATAGGTGAATTCTGCTAACAGGTAATTTGTTATGTTTAAAATATAACTTTTTTTTTTACTTTTCTTATAGAAATGGCTGTGCTAAATAATGCACTTCTTCAGCCAAGTATATTCACTTTCCATAATTTGTCATTTCCATGAATTACCAAGGAAACAAAGGTGGTGAACTGAGATATGTCACCTGTCTGAGGTTCCACTGCAAATTGGTTACAGAAAAAATTAAAATTTACAACCTCAGAAATATAGTGTGACGTTTAGTACATTTTGTTACAATTGCAACAAAATGAAGTACAAAAAATATGTCTCTGTCAATTGTCTGCCGAGATCGAAGTCATAGCATTATAGACAGCTGGGATAAGCTACCCCACTCTTTCAATCAGGAAGAGGAAATAATCCTCTCAGAGTGTCTGTTTTCCCTGCCTCTTGGGAGAACCTCTTCCTTGTTGCAACAGTGAGATCTACAGATGCCAAGGAAACATATTGGCTGGAGGCAAATCCTAACCCAGAGGGGTATTTTAGCTTTTCCTACTTCAGCTCAAAACTTACACTGAGGCTACTTCTAGGTGGACTGCTCTACCTTGGGATGTAAGAATTATAGAAAATAACCAAGAAATATTAGCTTCTCAGTTATCTGGCCACCACCCAGACGATTATATGCTTAAGATTTAAAAACTTGCCCTGGCTGATGTAGCTCAGTGTATTGAGCATGGGCCTCTGAACCAAAGTGTAGCTGGTTCGATTCCCAGTCAGGGCACATGCCTGGGTTGTGGGCCAGGCCCCCATTAGGGGGAACATAAGGGGTAACCACACACTGATGCTTCTCTCCCTCCATTTCTCCCTACCTTCCCCTCTCTCTAAAAAAATAAATAAAATATATTTTTTAAAAAGATTAAAAAACCTAAGCAATACTTCAAAAAAAGTGAAGGAAATAAAAAATAAGCCAAAGAGAAACCAGAAAAAGATAATATTAATTTTCTGTAGTTTAAATAAAAGCAACATTTTAAAATAATAAATTAGTAAAGCAATAATATCACTAATGTTAACAATAACTGCTCCATGCTATTGAGAAAATGGCTCTCTCAATTATCATTAAAAAGTATGTTTTAGTTTATAAAGTATAAATTTTACAATTGAAAAGAAATTAGAATATAAGAAAAATTGTCATGAGTGGTAGGTATATTATACATTCTTAGAAAACACTAACATATTACAAATTATAAGAAAAATAGATCAAAATATAATTCAATTAACAAAAACAAAGAAAACCATCTTCTATAAGGACTAACATGTCTTAATATAAACATTTAAACTCCTTCCAGCTAGGCTGAAGTTTTCACAATGTTTACTAGGAGACAAAGAAGGAAATGGGGGAAAATATTTAGTTTTTTGAGAAATGGTAAATTTTAGGAAGGAAGCACCATAGAAAAGTCTAAAAGATATTCATGTGAAGTCTAATAAGGAGACAAAGGTTTAATTACAATGTAGGAAGAACTCTGTTACTCAGGTAGAGTTGACATGACATCACTTGCATATATTGGAGCTTCCATATATATGAACTGAAAAGCAATAACCAGTGAAAACAAATGACATATTCTTTAGGAACCACAATGTCATCACTGGCTTCTCTGTGATAAAGAAATCACTTTTAACATCTATCCAAAGAAAATTACCATTTAAACCCATACTGGAGTACAGGAACAAACACAGAAGCAAAAAAAGTGTTCCAAAGAGAAACGGAAATAAAAATTTATTTAGAGAAAGAAGATATTTTAGGTACTATAAACAGGCACTTGAAAAATAACATTGGTGGAGAACTATAGGAACTGATTAATTATATACTCTGTTACATGTGAGTGAAGGTATATGTACCATCAAGATAATCATTGCAAGAAGTGCCAAGACAAGGAAATAACAACTCTTAGATAGATTCGGTTATAAAAGAATACTTTGGGCCCTGGCTGGTGTAGCTCAGTGGATTGAGCGCAGGCCTGCGAACCGAAAGATCGAGGTTCGATTCCCAGTCAGGGCACATGCCTGGGTTGCCAGGCCAGTTCCCGTCAGGGGACATACAAGAGGCAACCGCACATTGATGTTTCTCTCCCTCTCTCCTTCCCTTCCCCTCTAAAGATAAATAAATAAAATCTAAAAGGAAAAAAAAAAATCTTTAAAAAAAAAAAAAAAAAGAATACTTTGGGACCCAGACTAGAGTATCAGCTGAAAAGAAAGCAAAATCTAAGTACTGTCTAGACCAAAACTGCAACAATTTTCTTAGATAAATTTGGCCAAAAGAATAATTGATTCCTAGTGATGAGCTATTACTAGTTCCTAACAGAACCCTGCTTGTGAGTTTTATTTGTTTGATATATCCATCCACAACTTTGTATAAATCCTACTTATATTTATTATTTTTCAAATAATCTTCCCATTATCTTAAAATCATCACTTAATTACTCAGTGAATAAATGAGTGAATAAATGAATAGTTGGTTCTCATCCAGTGTTATATTTACATTTTCTTCCTATTGACACATCAGGACCTGGTAGTGCAGCAGGTACCTGGACACTAACAAATTCTGAATTGGATGCTGGCACACGTACAGTTTTGTGCTTTTCTTCCTTTTGGAAAATGAACAGGTTTGTTTTTTTTTTTTTTCATAGAGAAAAACTTTTCCTTAACACCTCACAAGAGAATAACTGATCCCTTTCTCTCCATCATACCACATATCCAATTTATCACAGCACCCAAAATTTTCTTTCATTCTCAAATGCTTCATTTCCCTGTTTTTAGTATTTCCACTGGTCTCAAGTTAGCTGAAGTCCTTGTCGTTTTCCTTTTAACCTGTTCTAAGGGTCGCCAAATTGGTATCCTTAAATACATTTTGAGTTTTATATTACAAACAGTTTAGCTTTCCTAAGATCTGTTTTCCCACATGTTCACCTTTTCCATACCTGTTATATCATTCAGTTTCTTATAGAATGAAGTGAAAATGCATGAAAGAATCATGTAAGTTTTCATTAACTTCTCTCCCAACTTACTGTCTAAGTTGGCCCCTTCATTTAAGTTAAACACTCGTGTTTGTTAACTAACATGTTATGTGGAAATATTTTCTCTCTGAGTAATTTAACCAGTTTATAAATTTTATTTTTAGAAATAATTCTAAATGCAAACTAGAGAGTATGATAGAGAATGATATTAAATTAGGAAACTACAGAATACAATTGTGGAGAATAGAGAAGAGCTAAGAACTGATGGTAGTGAAAATAAGAACTAAGATTATATGATATAAAGATGATGTAGTACAGAATTGTACACCTGAAACCTCTATCATTTTATTAACCAATGTCACCCCAACAAATCCCATAGACACTAAAGGAAAAGGTCTAAATAAACAGGCAGGTAAGCCTCAAAGGTAATATTTGTTTGGTTCAACATTTTTCTTCTGAACACTTTTGCTGTTGTATTCAGTTGATTGACTTTCTAGCTACTAAATGGTATTTTACATCAAAGTTTTTCAAAGAAATTGCAAAACCCTTGTTAGACACGTGAGGCATATGCATGATGTAAAAGATTTTGTCTTTTGTTTTTTGGTGTGGTCGTAGTGGGGAGACATACCTCCTCCTGAGCCTCATTCTCTAGCTCCAAGCTCTACTGATTGATGTCCAGACCCACTGTATGAGAGATTTTCTACCATTTAAAAAATTTATTGTTTCTTCTTGTTTTATTTGTTTGTGTGTGAGTGTGTGTTTAGTGCAATGTAACTTCAGTACCTTTCTGAAAAAGAAAATGTAAGAGGCAACATTTTTCAGAGCTGTATTTATGGAAATTCCTTATTCTATGCTCATACTTGATGGATAATATGTGAAGTTTGTAAACTATTATGTTAGAAATTAATGTGCTTTAGATGTTGAAAATTTTTCTTTACTTTTCAACTTTCCTGTTGCCTTGATAAGTTAACACTATTATTGACCATATTCCCTTGGCATAAACTCACTCTCTCATTCTCAGTGTTTAAGATAATTAATATTTTGCAGCTGATTCAAAATTGTGTGGCAATTATATCTAAACATGGGTAATTCTCAAATTTGTCCAGGTTCTCAGTGGGTGCTTGGAACTAGCCATTCCATGTCTCTCAATTCTAGAAATTTAAAAAAATCATTTCTCTTATAATTTCCTCCCCAGTGGGTTTTCAGTTTCCCCAGAGGATTTTTAGATTCTCAATATTGACCTTCAAGTTTTCTTATAATTTCTTATTATTTTTACCTCCCCATCTGTTTCATTCTGTTTTCTTAGTGATGCCCCATAATGTCCTTCCACTACTTATGTTTATACAACTTGTATTCAGCTAATAAATTTCAGATTTCAAAATCAATTTCTCATGTCTGATTGTTTCTTTATCACTATTCCTGTTTTAAGAATTAAAAATATTTTTATTCTCTGTAATATATCTGTTCTTTTCATGTTCATTTTTGTTTGATGTAGAGTCCCTCATATAAGTTAGAATCATTGGCTAGTCTTCCATAATATACAATGAGGCATTACTAAGCTATCGGGGAAGCTCTGAGAGCCTGCATGGGCAGTGCGAGTGAATGAGATTCAGTGGAAAAGGACTGGCTGGGGACCTCCGAATATCAATGCTTATAAATCTTTCTCTTGGTGTGTAATAGACTCCAGAGAAGAGAGAGACTAGCAACCTTCTGCCTGAGGATATAGGCCTGTAGGCACTAGTGTACTGGGAGCTTAATATGTGGCAACCATTTGCCCACATTTTTAATGTACAGAATTTGAATAAATCTTTCCACTTTAATGCACCCACCTTATGATGCTTTCAGTGGGTTCCGAGAGCACCAATGTGTCTGAGATCTAATGTCTCAAGAGTACAAAATCTCCTTTATACAGGTGCATGGCGGGAAGGTTGGTTCTCAACAGACCCTTTACCTTTCAGCACCTCTCCTCACTCCCACACTCTGAAGTTCTTTGCATCTCCATTCCACACACAGATGCAGGTTCTGAGTGAGAGACCGACTGTCCACATGGGCATCCTCCCTGCCAAATTCAGGTTTTATTTTTAATTTGTGTGTAATGTCATTTACCAATCATCTCTCACTTTTCCTTTTTTCATAATTTATTAGCTTGTATGTTTTAAAAATTCTTGTCTTTAATTCTTCCTTCTCTTCTTTATCTTTGTGAATTTATACTACTTTAAAATCTAGTTCAGTCATTTTAGTATTTTCTTTGTATGTAGAAAGCTACGCTTAACCACCTGGAGTTATCCAAAAATTAAGGTCATGTATTTTAAATGGAAGAAAGTTTCAAGAAAATAACATATAAAGGGTTGTGATGGAAATCTGCAATTAAAGAAGTAATTTTGGAATTGCTGGGTCAAAAGGCAGAAGGAGCTCCTACCCTTTGAGACCACATGGATGGAACTGGAGAGCATTATGCTAAGTGAAATAAGCCTGGTGGTGAAAGACAAATACCATATGATCTCGCCTTTAACAGGAACCTAATCAACAAAACAAATGAACAAACAAACAAGCAAAATATAACCAAAGACACTGAAATAGAAAACAGGCCGACAGTGACCAGAGGGGAGAGGGGAGGGAATTTCAGGGGAAAAGGGGAAGGGTTTGCAGGAACAAATGTAAAGGACACATGAATAATAACAATGGGGTGGTGAAAACAGGAGGGAGGTGGGGAGGGCTGGGGGGTGGGCTGGGATGGGGTAAAATGCAGAAAACTGTACTTGAACAACAATTAACATAAAAATAATAAAAATAAAAATAAATTTAAAAAAGAAGTGATTTGGGGAAGATGTAACACAAAGCAGTCTGTCAACAATGGTGAGGATAAGGACACTTAAAGAGATTTCATTTTGACTGGAGCAGTAGACAAGGGACCTGTTTGAATTAAACACCTCACAAGTACAGGCATCCCAAGATGAAGTCTCAATATCAAAATCTGATGATAATGGTAGCTTTCAATCTTTAAGCAGTATTCAAATACTATGCTACAGAGGGGAGGGAATTTCAGGGGAAAAGGGGGAGGGTTTACAGGAACAAGTATAAAGGACTCATGGACAAAAACTATGGGGGGCGGAAATGGGAGGGAGGTGGGGAGGGCTGGTGTGGTGGGCTGGGGTGGGAGTAAAAGACAGAAAACTGTACAAGATCAACAATTAAAATAAAAATTAACAAAACAAAACAAAAACAAATACTATGCTACAGAAAACACTTTTCCCCCCTTTTTATTGAATTAAGAACATTTTTGATGATTTTGTGACAATTCTCCCCAGACACTTTAAGGTAAGTAGAGGGCTCAGGCTGAGTATGGTGTGAATCAAAAATCCTGAAATGGTGTTGGAAAAGTAGGTTGTGGGGTTTCATGGCCTCATTGTTGAAAGGCAGTGCTCAAGTGCTTAGATATTGACCTTCTAAATTCAAGTTTTCATAACGGCTGATTAGATAATCACCAACCCAGATGAATGTAACAGCTTCTGAACTGGTTCTTGAATTGAATCTTGCCCACTTTAAAGTATTGTATATTCTCAGAACATCTCATAAAACAATACTCTTCAAAATTTTAGAAAAATACCTGAGCAATCATCCTCAATAAATCCACACTTTATTTCTTTAAAGTGGGGATAACTATAACTCTTATGGCTTCATGGACATGTGACTTAAGCAGTTACACAGGGACAAGCACTTACAGGATCTTGAATTAATGTTCAGCTTTTGCTATCTTGAAATCAGTAAGAGTTTTTGGATAAATAGCTTCACATTTTCATTTTATGTTAAGCCCTGCAAATTATGTAACTAGTCCTGTCCCTATTTCATACACAGAAAATAAATGAAGCAGCATAGAGCCCTATAGACTGTAATCCTTCAATAATGCCTGGGGTCAGCCTTAGTTGGATAATTGTTAGCAGCAGTAGTGGTATTAATAGTGGTAGATTAAGAATAGCACTTTATTCAGTAGCACTAAATTACACGCTGCTCATTACTCATTCATTCTTCAACATAGAAGCATTCATTATTTATATTAAACACTGGGATGGAAAACTTATTAAAATCATCCCTTTATCTGTTTTATCAATTTGACCATAACATCTTTTTTTAAGAGAGAGCTTATCATGCTCATTTTAATAGCCCTGTGCCTACCAAATATAGTTGCTCCACAATTATTTGTTGGAAAATAAATGAATAAATATTTTGTAAGTATTTTATATGCTATAAAAGTATAGAAAATTAAAAATATTTAGTTATTTACTCATTTTAACAATTATGTACACATTAAGTGCCTTTGTATTAACTTTTAATTTAGTTCTGCCCATCCGCTCATATCCTTTGGCAAACATTGCTAAAAGTATGTTCCTTTTAAATATTAAAAGACATAATAAACATTATATCCAGTAGTAACAAAATAAAATTCTTGAATTTGACAAACTTAAGATGCACAGATTATAATGGAATACATCACTGATGCAACTGCATTATCTTACAAAATTGAAGTCCTTTAATTATCATACTAGCAACACATAATTTCTGCTAATAGTAAGATGGCATGTTGGCCAATGATAGAACTTAAATAATCATAAAACATTAGAGATTTTTTGCTACAATGTACAAATATCAAATCACAATTGTGTTCAGTCTTTTAAGAAACTATTTCCTGTCATAGCAAACAAAGGGTAGGAGATCATGTTATTTAAAAGGCATTTTCTATTCAGAAACTCAACATTTAACACCAAATGTCTCCACTTAAAATAATTCAATTAAATAGAAGCTCTTTTGAAAATCAGCCTTGTTAGAGATTTTGGGAAATTACTGCTAAGAAAGTAGATTTATTTTACCTTCAATTTTTATAAACACCATATCCTTGATAAGCTGGTTACACAATGCTGACATGTATATAAGGTGTTTGAATTATCTGAATTGTGTGAAAGATTGTACTTAACTATATAGACTTAAACAATTCTAATTTTCTTGCTGACATTAATCATGTGTTTCTATACATGAACTGGTCTGCCTGAAACTTTTGTTTGCTGCATAAGTATGCCAGAGGGTTTGTGTTAATGTTGGTGTAATAAAAATTACTATTATTTTATTCCACTTCTATGAAAAGTCATTACAAGTTTTGAAACTAAGAAGAGAAAGAGCACATGAAAAAAATACAACAACTGGGTTGTATCTACTTAACATACAGATAAGAATGTTAGAGATTAGAGATTTATACCTGACTTGCTACCATTAAGCTTCAGACTGACTGAGGTAAATGATGATGATGATGATGATGATGATGATGATGATGATGATAACAACAACAGCAGCAGCAGCAGCAACAGTAACAATAGTTACTATTTACTACCCTGGCTGGTGTAGCTCAGTGAATTGACTGTCGGTCTTTGAAACTAAGGGTCCCCTGTTTGATTCCCAGTCAGGGCACATGCCTGGGTTTCGGGCCAGGTCCCCAGGGCAGGGCACATGAGAGTCAACCACACATTGATGTTTCTCTCCCTTTCTTTCTCTTTCCCTTCCCCTCTCTCTAAAAACAAACAAATACAATCTTTAAGAAAAATAGTTACTATTTACTATCATACAGTGCACCGCATGTTATACTCATTGCCAATTAAATTTCACAATAGCCTTATGTAATAACATAAATATATTTATAAAGAAAGGGAAGTAATAAGACTGTTCATACTTACAGATCATTTTGAGAAATAACAGAGAAAAAAAGGAAGTTTTAGTCAAGAACCAATCAGGTGAAATTGGATTAAAACTCAAAATGATATACATCTGTGAGCACTATCTACTGCCAAAGCATGCAGGGTTAGATCTAGTTCAGGAGAAAATTCCATTTTATCTGCCTGGCGTTATAATGTGATGGGCTAAAGTTATTATAAATATTGTCAAGACATTTATATGGTTATGATATTTATATTGTTATGATATATTAACCATTCAAATGGTTAAGAAAATGTAGAATAAAATAGAACTAAAATACTTGTTAATTTCAACATTTAATTATATAAGGTATACTTTTACACATTTAAGATAAACAACATAATTGAAAACCACGAACTGCTTAAAATAGGTGCATGTAAATTGTAAGTATACTCATTTATATGTTCAAAAAATAGTGGCAGCTAGTTTTGCTTGTAGTTTTAGGGTGTCAAAGCCTAACAGCAGTGGCAGATACTTTATGTAGACTTTTAGTTATCTGTAACAGTCAGCACTGACATTATTCAATTCTCAGAAGTGTATTATAAGTGTATTAATGTTTATATTGGCATGTACTTCTATGTGTGTGTAAAGACCATTTACTTCAAAATATATTTAAATCATGTTTTCCTAATAGTTTTGATAATATAAGTTTCCCCAATTCTTCCTCATATTCAGAAGTCAGCAACCCAATTTTATCTCCATGCAAAGAACATGAGATGCTAACTTTCCACAGAAAAGCTGCAAATTTTTAATTGCAATTAAAAACTTAATTGCAATTAAGTTCATTTCCTTGCAAAAAAAAAAAAAAGTATGCATGTATGAGTTTGTGACAATACTCCATGGATATTTCTATATATGCAAGGCCATGTGGTATGTATTCACAGAACTCTGTGAACAGACTTCTTAATAGCCCTGGTTGATAATTTATAAATGTTATATTTTTTAAGTCAGTTTTGCTTTGAGTTATTATTTCAAAGATAAATACAAAATTATTTCATTATCACACAGTTTAAGCAATGTTAAATATACCTGAAAAAATACTGTTATATTTTGTCTGGCCATGTGGCTAATAAAAAAAAGCTGTTACATCTAGTATCAGAGACAGATAAAAATAGTATTTCATTTCCTCCTGAAGCAAAAATACTAGTAGTATATTTGTATCTACAAAGAAGAAAGAACTAATATCTTTCCATAATGACATTTTTTCCAAACTTTCCAAATTACCACAGTAGTATAAAACAACTCTGATGTATTATTTCAGTAAACTATATAAATCAGTATAAATTCATTTCTAGAATGTTTTAGAAAACAACTGCATTTGTTGTGAAACAGTAACTAAATTCTTAAGTACTTAGCGCAATTTTAAAAGTATTTATTTTGCATTCCCACCAACAGTGTACTAGGATTCCCTTTTCTCCACATCCTAGCCAGCTCTTATTTGTTGATTTATTAATAATGCCATTCTGATAGGTGTGATGTGACATCTCACTGTAGTTTTAATTTGCATTTTACTCTGATGGCTAGTGACTTTAAGCATCTTTTCATATGGCCATGGACCCTCTGTATGTCCTTGGAGAAGTGTCTGTTCAGGTCCTTTGCTTATTTTTAAATTGGATTGCTTGTCTACCTGGTATTGAGTCATATGAGTTCTTTATATATTTTGGAGAGCAAATCCTTGCCCAAGGTATCATTGGCAAAAATGTTTTCTCATATGATTGGATCCCTTTTAATTTTGATGATGTTTCTTTAGCTATGCAGATAATTTTTACGTTGAAGTAGTCCCCTTTGTTTATTTTTTACTTTATCTCCTATGTCCTAGGAAACATATAGGCAAAAATATTGTTGCTTGGGATATCTGAAATTTTCCAGCCTATATTTCCCTCTAGAATATTTACAGTGTCATGATTTATATTTAAGTTTTTTATTCATCTTGAGTTTATTCTGGTGTATAATGTAATTTGGTGGTCCAGTTTCATCTTTTGCATACACTTGTCCAGATATTCCAACACTATTTATTGGCAAGCCTGTTTTTACCCCGCTCTATACTCCTGCCCATTTTGGCAAATACTAATTGACCATAGAAACATGGGTTTATTTCTGGGCTCTGTATTCCGTTCCATTGATCTATGTGTCTATTCTTATTCAAGTACCAGACTGTTTTGAGTACTGTGGCCTTGTAATGTACTTTGATATCAGGTATTGTAATCCCTTCTACTTTGTCCTTCCTCAAGATTGCTGTGGCTATACGGGGGCATCTTTGGTCCATGTAAATTTTTGAAATATTTCTCCTGGATCTGTGATATATGCCATTGGTATTTAATAGGGATTGCACTGAATCTATAGATTGCTTTGGGTAGTATGGATATTTTAATGATGTTAACTCATCCAATTCATAAACACAGAATATACTTCTGCTTATTTGTATCTGCCTTAATTTCTTTCTTCACATTTTGGAGCTTCCTGAGTACAAGTCTTTTAACTCCTTGGTTAAATATATTCCTAGGTACTTTATCTTTCTTGTTAGTATAGTAATTGGGATTTTTTTCCCTAGTTTCTTTTTCTGATATTTCACTGTTGGTGTACAAAAATACCTTTGATTTCTGAATATTAACTTTTTATCTATTTTGCCAAATTTGTTTACTAGGTTGAGTAACTTTTTGGAGGAGTCTATAGGGCTATCTATGGACACTATCATGTCATCTGCAAATAATGACAGTTTTACTTTCTCCTTTCCAATTTGTATGCCTTTTACTTCTTTTTCTTATCCAATTGCTGTGGCTAGAATTTCCAATACCATGTTGAATAAAAATGGCGAAAGTGGACACCCTTGTCTTGTTCCTGATTTTAAGGGGAAAGATTTTATTTTTTCCCCATGAGTATAATGTTGGCTGTAAGTTTCTCATATATTGCTTTTATTATGTTGAGGTATACTCTCTCTATTCCCATGTTACTGAGTATTTTCATCATAAATGGATGCTGGATTTTATCAAATGCTTTTTTAGCCTGTATTCATAGGATCATGTGATTTTTGTCTTTCACTTTGTTTAAGTAGTGTATTATGTTTATTGATTTGCAAATAGTATACCATCTTTGCATCCCTGGATGAATCCCAATTGATCTTTTTAATGTATTGCTGGATTTGGATTGCCAATACTTTGTTGAGGATTTTAGTATCTATGTTCATCAGAAATATTGACCTGTAGTTTTCTTTCTTTGCTGTGTCTTCACCTAGTTTTGGAATTAGAATAATACTGGTCTTGAAAAAAGAGTTTGTGAGTCTTCTTTAATTTTTTGGAATATTTTGAGGGTAGAATTTAGTTCTTCTTTAAATGTTTGGTAAAGTTTGCCTGTGAAGCCATCTGGTCCAGGGTTTTTGTGTAACAGGAGATTCTTGATCACTGCTTCAATTTCACTAGTTGTTGCAATCTATTCAGGCTTTCTGATTCTTATTGATTCAGTTTTGGAAACCTGTTTCTACATATTTGTTCATTTCATCCATGTTGTCCAATTTTTTGGCATACAGTTTTTTGTAGTAATTTCTTACAAACCTTTGTATTTCTGTGGTGTCGCTTATAACTTCTTTCAATTCTGATTTTATTTATTTGGGTTGTCCTTTTTTTTTTCTTGATGAGTCTGGTTAAATGTTTATTGATTTTGTTTATCTCATCAATGAAACAACTCCTGATTTATACATCCTTTGAATTGTTGTTTTAGACTCTATGTCATTTAATTCTGTTCTGATCTTGATTATTTCCTTCCTTCTTCTTGGTCTGGGCTTTATTTGTTGCTCTTCCTGTAGTTCTTATAGATGTAGGATTAGGTTGTTTATTTGAGATTTTTTTTCTATCTCTGTTAGGTAGGCTTGTATTTCTATGAACTTTCCTCTGAAGACTGGTTTCACTTTGTCCCATAATTTCTGTTCAGTTGTGTGTTCATTTTCATTTGTTTTCAGAAACTTTTTGATTTCTTCTTTGATCTCATTATTTACACATTCCATATTTAATAACATTCTAGTTTCAAGCCATTGTGATCTGAAAAAATATACAGCCATTGTGGAAAACAGTATGAAACTTTCTCAAAAAACTAAAAATGTAACTTCCTTTTGACCCAGTGGTTTTACTGCTGGGATTATACCCTGAGAATCCTGAAACACCAATTCAAAAGAACCTATATACCCTTGTGTTCATAGCAGGATTATTTATAATATCCAAGTGCTGGAAACAGCTTAAATGCCCATTAGTAAATGAATGGGTCAAAAAACTATGGTACATTTACACAATAGAATACTATGCTGTGGAAAGAAAGAAAGAACTCCTACCTTTCATGACACATGAATGGAACTGGAGAATATTATGCTAAGTGGAGAAACCTAATAAACAAAAGCAAATTAATGAGCACAATACAACCAGAGTCATGGAAACATGGAACAGTATGAGCAACCAGAAGTTAGATAGGAGGAGGGTATTGGTAGAATGAAGAGGAAGAGACTAAAGAACATGTATGAATGACACATGGGCATAGACAACAGTGTGGGGACTGACCGACTGTGGGAGTGAGGGGTGGACTGGGTGGAGGAGAGCAAAGCAGGAATAATTGGGATGACTGTAATAGAATAACAATAAAAATATTTTTTTAAGATTTTATTTATTTTTAGACAGAGTGGAAGGGATGGAGAAAGAGAGGGAGCAAAACATCAATGTGTGGTTGCCTCTCACATGCCCCCCACTGGGGACCTGGCCTGCAACCCAGGCATGTGCCCTGACTGGGAATCAAGCTGGTGACCCTTTGGTTTGGAGGCCAGCACTCAATCCACTGAGCCACACCAGCCAGGGCAAATAACAATAAAAATATTTTTTAAAAGAATTCAGAAATATGAGAATAGTGTAAGAAATTTTGGGGACAATTTCAAGAATTCCAACATTCTCATGATAGGGGTGCTAGAAGGAGAAAAGAAAGAGTGATAAATTGGAAATTTATTTGAAAAAATATGAAAGATAACCTCCCTAATTTGGTGAATAAACATTCAGGTCCAGGAAGCACAGAAAGTTCCAAACAAGGTGGATGCAAAGAGGAGCACACCAAGACACATCCTAACTAAAATGACAAATTTTAAAGATAGAGAATCTTAAAAGCAGCAAGAGAAAAGTAGTTAGTTACCTACAGGGGAGTTCCAGTAAGACTATCATCTCATTTTGCAAAAGAAACTCTGCAGTATAGAAGGGATTGGCAAGAAATTTTCAAACTCATGAAAAGTAGGGACCTACAGCCAAGATTGTTCTACCCACCAAAGCTATCAGTATCGTTTAGAATCAAAGGTCAGATAAAAGACTTCCAAGACAAGAAAAAAACTAAAGGAGTTTATGATCACCAAGCCATTATTATATGAAATGTTAAAGGGACTTACATAAGAAAAAGAGAAGTTGAACAATAAAATGTCAATAAAAACATATCTATGAACAATGTAATCTGAAAAACAAACTAATCAAACAAGAAGAATAGGGACAGAATTGTGAATGAGATCCTTTTCATGATTTGCAGATGGTTGGGGAACATGTGGGAAAGGGTGAAGAGGTGAGGGAATAGAGAAGTACAAATTGGATGTTACAGATAGCCATGGGCATGTAAAGTACAGTATAGAAAATACAGTAGTGAAATAATTTATACACCTGACCCATGGACATGAACATAGGTGTGGGGATTACCTGAGACAGTTGGGGGTGCTGGGTGGTGGGGGGCAAAGGAGAAAAAGTGGGACAACTGTAATAGCATAATCAACACAATATAATTTAAAAAATAAAAACATACCCTACTGGTCAAAACTGAAAAAAATAAAAGTATTAATTTTGATTCAAATATAATGCCTATATTTCTAAATTTCATGGGTCACTTTGTTTTTATTCATTAACTATCAAAAACAATATTAGTAGAAAAACTTTATACCATGTGTGTAGGAAACTTATTTTCATTGGAATTCATAGTTGTTTTTGCTACCTCCAAGACCCATACAATGTTGGTATGAAACTGTGGATTATATATTGAGATTAATGATATACTCTAATATATTTTTATAAAATTGCATAAATAATAAAGAAAAAAGTATGTACATTCAATTCATCATGTTAAATAAAGGAGTATAAAGCATTGAGAAGAAAATCATTTTAATAAACATAAATACCAAAATTGCCTATTTGGTATGTTCATTTAGGAAATAATCTTTTCTAAAAGTTTAGACATATCTATAACCATCTATAGTTCCATGTATTAGTTTTATATAGAATTGAAGAAAAAAAACACTGCAAGAGTAGTAGTTTTTTCCTGCTATGGAGAAATACAAATTGGTCACTAATAATCATAAAAGATAGAAGTCATTATTACTCTTAAGTTTATAGTGAATATGTAAGAATAATGAACATCTGATTTTCATCTTATATAAAACCTTATATGAATGCCCATGGATTACTAATTCCTTTTTCCACAAGAATTAATAATAAATATCCATTTTCCCTTAGCATATTGGAAATACATTTCACTCTGAAATATAATGTGAAATTGTGAATGAACTTTTAACCTGAAATCAGTAAAGAATCATCATGTACCTGATACCATTCTTAATAATTGTTATTAGATGATGAGCTTGCATATTTATTTTTGTTAAAAAATAAATCTCCCTCTATAGATGTAACTTTGAGAACAGAAAATAGTTAAGTAGTGAATATGTTAACTATTGCCTAAAGTTTAAAGTTATATGATTGAAATATTATTTAACTTGAGCTTGAGTACAATTACAGGTGTAATCATTAAAATAGCTTTACATTGTGTACTTCAGTGTATTCAATATTTAAGGGCAGACTAAAAATTAAAAAGTGCCAATTCACTCAACTTTCTGAAGTCTAAGCAGAGTAATGTTTATTCAGAATAAACACAATTTTTGACTAAAGACTTGTTGCCTGAATTTTGAAAAACATGACACCTTGGCATTTACATGTTGGCATATAAATGTCAACAACACAATATCGTCATTATTGGAATTTTAATTCAATGACTTTTCAGTATTTCCTATGCCAAAAATTAATGATAATCAGTTACAACGTTGAATCTCTTATTACTTAGGAGTATTTATCTACTGTTAAAGCATAACTGTGAACTGGAATATGGAGATTTGGTCAAAGAAAAATGAGATTTTCTGCAATTATAAGCTCTAGTATGATATTATATGTCCAAATTAATTCAATAGAATTTAATACACAAACAGATTCACAAAAAATTACAAAAACAATATTCTTTTCTTCAATTAGCTAAAACAATACCCATGACAGTTAGTGGCCTAATGCCTATGGTTGCCTCACCTGGTCAGTTTCTTGACTGCATTAGCTTTTCATCCTGTCTTTCTGTCGATAATTTTCCCAAAGTAAATGTCACTTTAAAATACCTTTCTTCATAAATTTAGCTTAGCATGCACTTTTTTTTAGTTAGCTTAGCTACCATTCAGACAAAAAGAGAACAAATTTATATGATACATTTTCTGTATCCTGATACATTTACACGAGTGATTCATAAATTTCATTGTCATGTTTACATTTATCTTTCTCATCTTTTATTTTCCTCACTTCCCCACTCCCATTAACTTTAGAGAAATATGTATGTGCCTCAAATGATTCTTGAAATGTCCAATTCTAGGCCTAAAGTTTCTCTTTAAAAAATAAAACAAAAACCAGAATTTTAAAAACATTTTATTTACTTGTTTGTAGAGAGAGGGCAAGGGAGGGAGAATGAGAGGGAGAGAAACATCAATGTGTGGTTGCCTTTCTAGTGCCCTCTACTGAGGATGTGGCCCACAACCCAGGCAGGTGCCTCAACTGGAAAGTGATCCCGCAACCCTTTGGTTCACTCAATCCACAGAGCCACACCAACCAAAGCACAAGAAACAGATTCTGAATAAGCTGCTGAATAGACTTCATTTCTTTTAAAATTTCTGCCTGAGTCTTATTAATTTTCATCCTTCTTTTCTAAGAGTACCTTAGCTATCCACTAAAAAGGTCTGGCTAATGCCTCAATGAAATGCATAAAAATTTACACTTACTTTGATCTGAAGGCAAAGAATCATGACATTTTGGGACACATGGGTGATAGCATTCCTTATGTAATTCTAAAATGGCATTCAGTTTTGGTTGACTCAGTAGTAGAGGAATATAGACATATTGTAAGGAGTGCAGAAAAAAAGTTCAAAATGACTAAGTGAAGTCAAGTAGCATTGTAAATAGATATTAAAAAGGAGAACAACAATAAAGTGTTTGATCCAGCATTAACTAAAATGCTACATGAAAATATACAGAAACTTTATTTAAATACTATGAAAAAATAGAACTGGCTAAATTTTGTACTAGGGTAAATAGTATAAACAGAGAAATATCTGAAATTTTAACAGTTTATTATAGATTTTAATACCCAGTTCTAAAAATATGCTCAGTCTTGCAAGTAAGTTCAAAAAACATGCATACATTTTACTTAATAATAACATACTGATTCAAGAAACTCCTACTATGTTGAAATGCATTCTACAATCAATAATTATTGCAAAGTACTTTGTAACAGTAGAACGTAAATAATAGGAGTTACGAGTTACATAAAGACAGTAAGTTGAGTAAAACAGAACTACTACAATAATTCTCATAACATACCAAGAATTGTTCTAAGAACTTTACATACAATGAATAACTACTCCGTGCAATAATTATCGTTATTCCCACTTTAATGTTGACAAAACTGAGCAAATGGGAAAAAATAGAACATTCCGTGGCCATACAGCTTGTTAATAGGAGACTCAGGACTCAGCTGCTACAATCTCAAGGGTTTATGCTTGCATGCAATAGCACTGTTGCCTTTGTTGGAAGCCAGTAACTATCTAAATACATCACCTCTATAGCCTTCTTCCACATCAGCTCACTTTAAATAGTTTCACACCTGAAGATCATGTAGTGAGGTACTGTGTATCTGTGCCATCCAACATAGCAGGCAATAGAAACAGGTGATTATTGAATACTTGACATGCTATTCCAATTTAAAATATTCTATAAATGTAAAATACATAATAATTTTCAAAAACATAAAAATATCATTAGTATTTTATATCAATTATATGTTGAAATAAAAATATTTTGAATATATTGGGTTTGATACAACAAATCATTAACATTATTTACACATGTTCTCTTTACCTTTTTAATGTAGCTACGAATTTTTTGAATAATACATATCATTCACCTTTGTGACTCATATTTCTTTTTGACAGCGTTCTCTAGATGAATTCTATGGTCTTTTCTATTTCAAGTATCTATAATTCTGTGTAAATGCCATAAAATGAGGTTTTTGAAAACATCTCAAAATGGGATTTTAATTATTATGACTAATTCTGTTGATAAACCTGAAGGAGGTACTAGTTATTACTAAATAATTTCTCTATTATAATAATGCACTTGTTTTATTAGTGTTCGGGTCATCCCTATCATAATTAAGTGAATTTCATTTTTACATTAACATGGTTTGAGCTTTATGTTCCATACAAATGGCCACTCTTGCCTCTTGCTTCAGACTTTTCTAAAACCTCTCCAGCAGCATCTGGCCTTTGGGTACCCCATACCCCTTGCTAAGTGGCCCCAAGCTTGGCACTAGCAGTAGCTGGCCTTAGATCGCAGGTTGGCCACTCCTGGGCACTTCCAAACCCAGCACAAGCAGCAGCCATCTGTGGAACACTTTGTGGCTGGTTTCAGGTGGCCCCAGGTGGGGCACAAGCCATGGCTGACCTTGAATTTCCAATAGGCTCCAGAGTTAGTGAAATTGGTAGACAGCTTCAGACCATGCTGGAATGCGACCCTACCACAAGTGACAGACTCAAGTGTCAGACTTGGTGGTCATCAAAACCTCTCTGAACTTCACTGGCCCTCTTTAGTAGGGTCAGCCCTTGAACAGCAGCTGTTCTGTTATAGTCACAGCTGGTTTTTGCAGCTAATTGGCCAGATATCAATCACTCCCACTGATGTTCCCAAAACAATCAAGGCTCAGTTGCAAGAGGAACATGCTCACAAACCACACATGGGCCACACCTAGAGATCCCAGCTCAGGTGACCAAGGAGGCTGCACCACTGGGCCATATAAGACATCTACTGCACAAGGTCACTCTACCAAGTGGGGGAAACAGAGAAGCTCTACCTAATACACAGAAACAAACACAGAACACAGCCAAAATGAGGAGACAAAGAAACAAAGAAAGGTACAAAATGAAAGAACAGGAGAAATCTCCGAAAAAAGAACTAAATAAAATGGAGATAAGCAAATTACCAGATACAGAGGTCAAAACAATGGTTATAAGGATGCTCAAAGAACTTAGCGAGAACTTCAGCAGCATAAAAAAGGATGTGGGAACCATAAAATATCACTAGTGAGAAATGAAAAACACACGAACTAAAATTAGGAATAAATTACAGGGAATCTACAGTAGATGAAGCAGAGAATCAAATCATCAATTTGGAATATAAGGAAGCAAGAAACACCTGATGAGAACAGAAAAAAAATCCAAAAAGTGAAGATAACATAAGAATCCACTGTAACAACTTCAAGCCTACCAACATTCACATCATGGGGGTGCCAGAGAGGAAAAGAGCAAGAAATTAAAAATGTATTTGAAAAATTAATGAAAGAAAATGTCCCTCACCTGGTAAAGGAAACAGACACACAAGTCCAGGAAGCACAGAGAGTCCCAAATAAGATGAACCCGAAGAAATTCACACCAAGACACATCATAATTAAAATGTTAAAGGTTAAAAGCAGAGAGAGAATCTTAAAAGCCACAAGAGAAAAGGAGTTACCTTCAAGAGAGCTCCAATGCAACTTTCAACTGATTTCCCAACAGAAACTTTGCAGGCCAGAAAACACTGACATGAAATATTCAAAGTGATGAAAAGCAAGAACCTACAACCAAGATTACTATACCTAGCAAAGCTATCATCTATTCTAGAAAGAGAGATAAAGAGCTTCCCAAAACAAGAAAGTGCTTAAGGAGTTCATCATCACCAAACCAGTATAACAATAAATGTTAAAGGATCTTCTTAAAGAAGAGAAAAAAACATAAAAAATATAAATAATAAACAGCCATAAAAAAGAACAAAATCTTACTATTTGTGACAGCATGGATGGACCTAGAGGGTATTATGCAAAGTGAAATAAGTCAGTCAGAGAAAGATAAATACCATATGATTTCACTTACATGTGAAATCTAAAGAACAATTTAAAAAAAAAAAAAAAACAGAAACAGACTCATAGATACAGAAAACAGACTGATGATTTCCAAGTGAGATGGGGGCTGGTAGACTGGGTGAAAAAATGAAGAGTTTGAGAAGTACAGAAGTTACAAAATAGTTACGGAGATGCAAAGTACAGCATATGAAATACAGTCAATAATATTGTAATAACTATGCATGTTGCCAGGTGGGTATTGGAAATGTCAGGGAGGAACTTTGTAAAGTATATAATTATCTAACCACTATGTCATACACCTGAAACTAGTAAAAATAATATTGAATGCAAACTGTAATTGAAAAGATTTTTAAATTAAAAATAAAGTAAAATGTGTAAAAATAAAGTTAAAAGGGTGACTAGAAAAAAATTTGACATAGTTTGAAATTTCATGTTATACTAGTAATAAAATTTTACTTTCTATGCTACTTTTGAGCTAGAATGAAAAGAAAATGAAAAATAAGTATAATTCAAAATAACAACTTGGAAATAAATTTAGAAAGCACAATAAAACTCTACTTGGGTTTTTCGTATGGCCTTGGATTTCTTCCACATAATTTTTGTGCTTATATTTATAATTGGAAAAATGCCTCAAATTTTATATGTGCAATATTTAATATAATAATTTTACTGTGCAATGGTCAGTTTGTGAAATACCAGAAAATAAAAAGAAATTAAAGTTGCAATTGTAAAACTGTATCTGAACTTGAGTTACTCCAGAAAACTGAATATCAAGTAGACTCTGTAATTGTGTACCTGGCAATTACAATAAACTTTCAATAAAACTTGAAAGTGTAAGGTGCTGAATTTCAACTGTTATTCATTGTTGTTATTCAATATATTACTTTCATTACATTTAACTTTAAAAATGTATGCTAATGTACTTTAAAAAACATTAGAATGCATGTTATTATGTTCATGTTTACAAATAAATGTAATCTTAAATTGGTATTTGTAAGCCTTGAGCAATGCAGTAATTGAGCTACTGTTTAATTCTTTTAAATCACATTTTTTAAGTATTTTCTCACACAGGGCTATTTTAATCATGAAAACTAAAATGATATATTTAAGACAATGTTAAAGGAAATAGAAACCCAAGTTTAAACATAATGAAAATAAATACCATTAATAAAATATGTAGCGTATTCTCTTTTTACTCATTCACATATTAAATCAAAATTTATTCTTGTCTAACTATTCACTGTACAGAAGAACATAAATCAAACATCATCACAATGACATAATGTTTTGATGAATATGACAGATGACATATGATTCATCACAGTTTATATCTAATAAGAGCACCCTACCTGTCAGTTATCTTTCATGGGATGTAATAATTTTCTATAGTTACAATGTGAAAAGGGGGAATATTTATTTGTTAGCAAAATTATGTTAAAGGTTTTATTTAAAGTGGGCTAAACTTAAATTCAGCCAATACTGAAATGTGTGTTTTATTTGTTTGCCTAGATAAGAAATGTAAAATATCAATGAAATTTTGGATTTATTCTCAGAAATGATATCACTTATCTTTTTAAACCTAAATCACAAACTGTAAATACCCTTGATATCTATATGGCCATATCTCCTAGAATATTTAAAAGGCAGTATATTTGAAGACTTTTAAGGGTAAAAACATAAGCATTTCAAATTACTAATATATTAAAAGGGTGAAAAATTATAAACTATCCTTAGAGGTTTTAGAGGCTAGTGATCATTCCTTAAGAACTTTTAGTAAACAGGAAACACACAATGAGGTCTGTCCAGAAGGTATCCAATCATGTAATATGAATTGTAGACATTAATTGAAGAAGATACAAGAAACATTGTACATAGGACAATGATACCTCAGTCCCCTTCAAAGTGGCACCTTGGGACCTCACACATTTCTCCCAATTGCCATCAGCTGCCCAGTAGTATTTTCCTGATCTCATTGTCTGAAATCTATTCCCTTTCAAAAGTGATTTGAGTTTTTGGAAAAGCCAGAAGTCTCAGGGCATCAAATTTGGGCTGTAGGGAGTTGAGTCACCTGGGTGATTTGATGTTTCACCAAAAAGCTCTGCATGAGATGTGATGTGTGAGTGGATGCATTGTTGTGGTGAAGCTGTCAATCACCATTTGCTCATAGCTGCAGCCTTCTGAATCATCCAAATAGTTTCCATGGAGGAATGTTCAAGCTTAATGCAAAAAAATTGATGCAGATTCCTTGCTCTACTTGTTCAGTAATTTTGAATGTCACAGCTACACAGTATGTAAGCTCACTCAATGGTATCCACTGCCCCCACTGACTAGTACAGCAAAGTCATCCTTGTTTACACATGCACATTCCAGTCCATTCTCCTTGTCTGCCAGGTTACATCAATGTCACACAAATGATTCTCATATTAACAATGGCTGGACTTTTTCTGGACAGCTCTTCATATGTGGACAATTTTAACACATTAAGTTTTATCTAAAACCTTATTAAGATTGGGTGTTAAGATTTTTTTTAATGTATAGGTTTTCCTTCCCTTTCTCTTCTCATCATCATAATTTATTTGTTGGTGAAATTGAGTCACTTTCGCAAAGCATATTCTAAAATTTTGGATATTTTTTAAGATATCTCCATGGCATTCTTCTTTTGTTTTGTATTTCCTAAAACATTGCTAATTGGATCTAGATATTTGATCAGATTCAGGTTTGTGCTTTGGGATGAGAATATTTCATATACATTTTTTGTTATAACAGTTTATCTTAAACTTTCTTTACCCACTGAAACATGTTTAAATAATTAATTTAAATGCCAAAAGAAATCAATATTCTACTAAAACTGGAAAATCTCTATAAAAATGTAGGCGTACTAAATATTATTCTACCCATTTATTAAAATATGTACCACCAAGAATCCTACTAATAGGTATACTTTTACTTTTTGTAAGATATGAAAGTTATTGGTTACTTCAAACCAAATTATAGTGATGTGGTTTGTGATGTAGTTTCTTATAAAAATTTGGATTGCAGATTTTGATAGAGGTCAGAGGAAGAAAAAAAATGTGTGGAGATAGAACCCAAGCGGTATCTGATTAAAATACTTAGAGGTCCAAGATATCTATTTATGTATTTTCTATATTGTTGGGTATTTTTCTCATTTAAGAAATATCTACTAAATCTCCACAATGTTCTAGAGACAGTTCCATATACATGGGATATACTAGTGAAGAGAAAAGATTAAAATCCCTAACGCCAATGACTTACACAATGTGTGTGTGTGTCCATCAATTTAATCAGCAGGTTTTTCTTCTTATATTATATACTCTTCATTGTGGAAGGAAGTGTACTAATAGAGCACAAATTCTTTTTACGCACTTTGGTCTGAAAAACTGAGTAATTGAAAATTTTTCTCTATAGCATTGGTCTCTCAAAATGGATTTAATAATTTTAAATAATTATTCCAAATCTTCAAAGTGTTTTATGTGGCAAAATATAAGCATATTTTTATTTATAAAACACTGGCAATCTACAAATACTTGCTAAAATTTATATGACTAAAATTCAGTAGAATCTATTGGAGGGTGCAGATGATAAAGATACTGAAACTAAACATGTTATGGACTTTCTTGTTTCATGAATTATTAATATTTCAATGTTTAACATATTTTAATGGCCTGGAACCATCTTCCATGAGGCTTCATAATATATTGATTTAATATATTTGACTTTCACCTTTAGAGGTTCGGGTTTAATTGGCTCTGATCTCAAATTGAATGAATTTAATGGCTTCAATTTAGCCATTTGTCCACATCACTGGACTATAAATTTTTGGTAATAATACAAACTTGAAAGTCTTCGCTCAGGAGAAGCCTGAGATTTGCACAGGGTTACTAAACAGCAGGTGAATATTTGCCCTAATCACTTTGTTCTTAACAGTACTATCAATGTCTTATTTTCATAAACATGATTTTCCACAAAATCTATTATAAAAATGGGAAATATTTTTCAGTGAAAAATATTATTCATGAAATAGGATGAAGGAAAGACTAGGTTTGTCTTGTTCATATAGAGTAAGGAAATTGCAATATTACAAATCATTCTGATGCCAAATGGGTCCAGAAGAAATTTACATGTAACTGAGGTACCTGATTTTCTTTTCTGATCCTCAACCAAGGACATGTCTCCATTGATTTTTAGAGAGAGAGAAAGGAACAGGGAGGGAGGGAGGGAGAGAGAGATAAATGTGAGAGAGAGACACTGATTGACTGCCTCCTGTACTTGACCCAACCAGGGACCAAATCCAAAATTCAGACATGTGGCAGAATGGGAATCAAACTGGCAACACTTCCATGCATGAGATATTTCAATCAACTCAGCCATGCAGCCAAGGCAAGATCCTAAATTTCCTTATACTATCTCAATAATGATTTGTTTTTCACTTGAAAGAATTATTTTCATGGCCAACTAAACTTGAGAATGCTTTCAGATACCTGACACAATCACAGACGTACTATTCAAAATTCTAACACATTCTTATTTCCTATGTAACAGCTCACAAAAAAATGAAAACAAAAAAGAATATAAAGCTCCCATGTAAAATATCCCCCCTCCTAAAGGGGAGAATCTGGTCTTTATGAAGAAAAGTTCTGATTAATGACTAAAGTTTTATCTAGATTCATAAAAAAAGAAAACAAAAAGAAGAGTTCTCCAGAGGTAACAAAAATGGAGATTTATATCTGGCCTTGTTAGAGTGCACTTGCAAAAAAATCATATTGAATAACAATTTAGTATATTTTAGTATGCCAGTTTAATAATCAATGTATCTTTAAAATCATTATGCATGCATCTAAGTTTATGTTGGTGCTGAGACTGTGCATCGTAGACATTTAAAAAAAATGATCTGACCATATTAAAAGTCATATTATAATAAACAGCTTGCTCCAGGATTATAAATATATCAATCCCTAAAGTTATTAACAGACCACAAAGACAAGGTTATGTGATGTTTAAATAATGCTTAAGTAAAATTTAAAATAAAATAATACATAATATTTTTTTATCTTTATTGATTCTCCAGTTTGAAGAAAATGAACAGAGTATTTCAGAGCATATTTAAGCTTTGTCCTATAGTGTTACATGAAAATGTCACCATGACCAAAGTGAGTGTTTTGCATGTAGATTAAAGCTTTTATTTTATGGAATTCATATAAACTGTAGGATCAGTGACTCTGTGTGTAGATGTGCACACGGACACACTCACGCACTTGTGTCTAGATACTGGAAAAGATTCAAATAAGAAGTCCCTTAGTCTGGTATAAGTCTTTCATTTGTCCTCTTCAGGAAAATCAGAGTACCAATCAACAATAAAATCAGATTGTCCATATGCATTTAATTCTATTATTTCTATTCTAAATATTTACCTTTAAAGTAATTATATAATGCTTTTAAAGGAATTGGATCAACTTCTTCGCTTCTTAAACTTTTTAAAACTATTATAGTCATTAACAAATAGTCCTTTCACACAAGTCATAAGTGATAGAAATATATAATATTAATATTTTGTTGTCATCTTTGAGAAATAAATTAGTTAACAGTAACTAGTCACTGCCTAACATCAAGGTTCTCAACTTTAGTTATTTAGGTTTCTTTCCATGTATTTTATTGTTTCAGATGTTATATTTAAATCTTTGATCCATTTTGTTATTTTTGTATATGATTTTAAACAGCAGTCTAGTTTCATTCTTTTGCATGTGGCTTTCCAATTTTCCTAGCACCATTCAATGAAGATGTTTTCTTTTCTCATTGTGTCTGTTTTTCTGTCAGTACCATGTTGTGTATTATTGTAGCTCTGGAGTATAATTTGAAGTCAGGGATTATGATACCTCTGGCTTTGTTTCCAACCCCCTCAGGATTGCTTTGGCTATTTAAGGTTTTTTGTGGTAATGTAAAAATCTAATAACTTTTGTGATATTTCTTTAAAAATTCCAATAAGATTTTGAACACAGAATTTCTTTCCATTTCATTGTATCTTCTTCGATTTCTTTTAATAATGTCTTAGAGTTTCCAGTGTATAAGTCATTCACATCCTTTAAGTTTATAACAAATAATTTTATTATTTTTGTTGAAACTACGAAACTAATTACTTTTTCATTTTGTTTTCTCAAATTTCATTGTGAATACATAGGAATGCAATGGATTACTGTGCATTGATTTTGTATTCTACAACTTTACTGTATTCATTTATGGTAGAGTCTTTAGAGTTTCTATATGAAAAATTGTGTTATCTGCAAAAGTTGACAATTTTATTTCTTCATTCCCAATTTGGATGCCTGTTATAAATTTGACCTCAAAGGCAATGGAAGTGAAAGCAAAAAATAAATGAATGGAACTACATCAAACTAAAAAGCTTCTGCACTGCAAATGAAACCACCAACAAAACAAAAAGGAAAGCAACCAAATGATAGAAAATATTTGAGAACAACAAATCCGACAAGGGGTTAATATTTAAAATATACAAAAAACTTAGACAACCCAACAACAACAAAAAAAAACAAACAATTCAATTTAAAAAATGGGCAGAGGACCTGAATAGACACCTCTCCCAAGAAGACACACAAATGTCTGACAGATATATGAAAAGATGCTCAATTTCACTACACTATTAGGAAACACAAATCCAAATCACTTGCCCTTTTGGCTAAGATCCAGTGCAGTATCTGTTCTTATCAGTTCAAATCACAATGAGACAATATCTCTCACTGGTTAGAAAGGCTGTTATCAACAATGAAAGTAAATAACAAGAGTTGGAAAGGATGTGGAGAAAAAGGAACCCTTATTCACCACTAATAGGAATGTAAATTGGTACAGCCACTATGGAAACAGTGTGAAGGTTCCCCCAAAATTAAGAATATAGTAACCACGTGACCCAGAAATCCCTCTTATTAGTATCTACCTAAAGAATGTGAACACATTTATTTAAAAAGATATATGCACCCTATGTTCATTATATCATTATTCACAGTGGTCAACACATGAAAACAATTGAAGTGTCCTTCAACAGGGGGAGGATAAAGATGATGTGGTATGTATATACAATGGAATACTACTCAGATATAAGAAAAGATGAAATACCTCCATTTGCAACAACAAGAACGGATCTTGAGAAAGTCAGGTTAAGTTAAATAAGTCAGATGGAAAATGTCAAAAGTCATGATTTCACTCATATGTGGGATATAAAATAAAAAGCAATAAAAGAACAAGCCAGACCCCCCCAAAAAATCCTCCTAGATACAGACAACATTATGGTGGTTACCAGGGGAGAGGGGAATGTGGAGAGGCAGAAAAGGGTAAAGGAGGTCAAATACACTGTCACAGAAGGAGATTTGACTTTAGGTGGTGAACACACAATGCAATATACAGATGATGTATCATAGAATGATATACTTGAACCCTATATAATTTTATTAACCAATATCACCTCAGTAAATTTAATAAAAATTGTAAAAAGTACTCACTGCCAAATGTTTGTTATGAGAAAGTAGTCATTAAAACAGTAATTAAGGGTTTCTTGTGAACATTAAGCTCGTTAACAACTTAAGAAGTACCCGATTGTTTTCTAAGAACCACCTAAAAAACATACCACAGCAGACACTGTGCCCTACAGGTAGCAGGCATTGTTTGATTAATGATGCTGAACTAATATCAAGTACAACAGCCAGGCATTACTCCAGGAGACATTCCGTTTCAGGGTAAGGCTGGCATAAGTAGTAGTTAGGTGATAGTTGAATGCAGACCTAAGAAAAAGCTCAAACATATCTGAACATTTTACGAAAAAAAGGAACAAATACACTGAAAGACTGATGAAATTTTGCATATCAAACCATTTATTTAAAAAATCCATAAATATATGCTTGCTATATCAAAGAATATTTGCATGTGTGAATTAAACTATAGCCTGTGCATGCATGCCCAATTGTTCCCTATACATGTGAGTCTTTATAAGGTGTTCCATTTGAGTTACTATAATAGATTCTTGTGTCAAACAGTTATTCAGAGAAAGGAAAAGATGAGAGATTAAAAAAGAAAGGTAGTAAGTAATTACTTTAAAAGTAAGCAAAAACTTTCTTGCACAATCCTTGAATGTGCCAACAAAAATCAGTCCATACTTAATGGGTGATATAATTGATCTACATAACTTAAATACATTATGCAAATAATTTTTATTTTCTCAGGCAAAAATATAAGCAATAGTTGAAATAAACTGCTTCCCTTTCTTACAGTAAAAATGCTGCACACCCAGAGTGTGTTCATATGATCAACATTTAAATATGCCTTAAACATATGAACAAGAAAAACGTGTGCTTCCTAAAGTGAGTAATTTACCTCTAATATATCCGATGACAAATACAGTTTAATGAAGTTGTTTTCATGTCCTACAAAGATAAACAAGTGTGTAAGAATCAGAGTCGCAAATACTAACTGCATTTCATTCACATACAAAAACAATTCATTCTATTAATAAAAATAGGAAACAAACATATATGAGTTGGAAAGCAGAAAAAGCTCTAACTTAAATGTAATTATTCCAAATACAAACTTTCCAAAGTAATTTCAAACAATATAATGAATAAAACAGAAAGAAAGAAAGAAGGAGCTCCTACCCTTTGAGACAGCATGGATGGAACTGGAGAGCATCACACTAAGCGAAATAAGCCAGGCAGTGAAAGACAAATACCATATGATCTCACCTTTAACAGGAACCTAATCAACAAAACAAACAAACAAGCATAATATAACCAGACACTGAAATAGAGAACAGCCTGACAGTGACCAGAGGGGAGAGGGGAGGGAATTTCAGGGGAAAAGGGGAATGGTTTGGAGCAACAAGTATAAAGGACACATGGACAAAAACTATGGGGGGTGGATGTGGGAGGGAGGTGGGGAGGTCTGGGGCACTGGGCTGGCGGGGAGTAAAAGACAGAAAACTGTATGAGATCAACAATTAAAAAATACTGGTAAAAATAAATAAATAAGTTAAAAAACAGAAATAAAACAAAAAAATGATATATTTTTAAATGGCCTATATTCTTTATAGGCAATTGAAGCTATACTTAATTTAAGATTTTATAATTTTCTGTAACTTATTTCCTAAGTCCTAAATTTGTGAAACTTTTAATGCTCTTAAATACTGAAAAAAATTTAAGGAAAGATTTTACTATAGTCAATATCTATGTATGTGCACGTACTGGAATTTACAATCTCTAGTAATATTTAGAGGATGATAAACTCTATACTTTTCAATTCAAATGTACCCTAAGGTATAGACTAATATTTAAGGGTAAATACTGTAATTTCACCTCCTATATGATAAAAAAATGTTTGTTACATAAATGACCCTCCAAAATAAGATTTATTTACGATACAGTGAATGTTCCAACATTGGACTTACACAAAAGACAACTTAATTAGCCTTAATTATCAAGGACAGCCTAATCAGGCTGGGATTTGGATGTTTGCCCAGTGGTCTGTTGAACTCAGGTGCATAACCCCAGTTGAGAGATCATATCACAACACCATCTGTTTCTGATTCTGCCCAGATTTTTCTGCTCCTTTGTGCTCAACTTGCTCTAATATTTCTGCTTGGTTTATGAACTTTGAGTCATTTTAGACAAAACTGTGAAGTAGATAAAGTCTCTCCTTGGTATCCTCACATTTTCACTTTAACCTCCTTGAAACTTCCTAGAAGTCCTATGACCCATTCCCCAGACAGTCATATGCTGGCCAAATTCCTAAGCCACAGCAAACTCTAAAGTTTGTCACATTTACCAGCTCCCCATCCTCAAAATTACTGCTTTAGTAGTTGACAGTTTCAGTCAGCATTCTCAGTTGTTGGCAATAAACACCACATAACAACTATTCCAAACAGAAAGATATTTAGTTGGGAGGATACCGAGAGTAGTATATTTAAGCCTCCTAACAAGTCATTACTTCTATGAATGAAAGGCAGTTTTTCTAAATTTTATTTCTGCAAAACAGTACACTATCTTTAAATAAATTCATTTCTTCCTGTGCTTACCTGACTCAGATCAGATTTCTATCATTTACAATCAAAAGAGACCAAACTGATACATGGTTATGGCTGGATAGTGGGATTACATGTGACTTTGATTTCCTCATTATACTTTCGTTTATTTTCAAAAATTATCTAATAAACTTTTTTATGTTTTGTAAATAGATTAAATAATTTGTGTCTGTAAAGCAAGCAACAACAGAAAAATTCTGTATATTGATCATGTGGAAGAGGGTATAAGGTGGATAAATGGTAATGGGAAAAATACAATAAAATAAAATACATTATGCAGCTTTTAACAATGTAAAATGTGATTGAAATTAAGACCACTTAATTTAAAATCTTCAAAATTTGCAATATCCACATTACCACCCTTTGTGGCATTTTCTGTTCCACACAAGTTTCTCAGGATTCGGTTCTCTCTAACTATCTTTCACTAAAGAGAACTAGGAATTACAATGGCATTTCTAATACTGTCTTACATATTGTTATGAAATAAAGCTGTTGGATGCTTTACATTGCAGGAAGATTCTCCCTGTTCCTTAAATCTTCTTGCTTCTTCTCTTCCTTCCCTTAATTATATGTACAATGTGTTTGATTGGACCAAATGAATCTCATATTTTTTTTTTTTTTTAGTTAAACAACAGAAATTTATTTTCTCATAGTTCCAGAGGCTAGAAGTTCAAGAACAAGGTGCTGGTACAATCATTTTCTACTGAGAGCTCCCTTCCTAGCTTCTAGATGACAACCTTCTTTCTATGTCTTCACATGGTGGGAAAACAGAGAAAGCAAGCTCTCTTGGTGTCTCTTCTTCTTCTTTTTTTATTGTTGTTCAATTACAGTTGTCCCCATTTTCCTACCTCCCACCCTCAATCCTACCCTTTTTGTCTTTGTCCATGTGTCCATATGTTCCTTGACAGCCCTTCCCCTTCTCTCCCCTGTTTTCTTCCTCTCCCCTCCCCTCTGGTCACTGTCAGTTTGTTCTTATTTTCCATGTCTCTGGTTCTATTCTGCTCACTTGTCTATTTTGTTGATTAAGATCTACTTATAGATGAGATCATATGGTATTTGTCTTTCACTTCCTGACTTATTTCACTTAGCATAATGCTCTCCAGTTCCTGAAACACCAATTCAAAAGAGCCTATGCAACCCAATATCCATAGCAGCACAATTAGCCAAGTGCTGGAAACAGCCTAAGCGCCCATCAGTAAATGAGTGGATCAAAAAACTGTGGTACATTTACACAATGGAATACTATGCAGCAGAAAGAAAGAAGGAACTCCTAGATCCTTCAGGACAGCATGGATGCAACTGGAATCCATATTTTTTAAAGATATATTAATTTGTATACATTATGAATTGGACATAATCTGCCAAAAAATGACCTCATTAGAAAATTTAAATTTGCAATGTAAAAGACATTGATATTTGAAAAACTTTTATAGCAATAAATAAAATATTGCGACCAAAAAGCACTTAAATACTTTAAAGGAGAGTAAATAATTTGTTCAAGACAGGGACAAAGTTTCCCATTATCTACAAAGATATCTTATGACTTTAATTAAGCTTCATGTTTAAGTGAAGGTTGAAATAAGATTAATGTTTACTTTAATCTTGGGTAAAATTCCTTTTATGTTCTGATCAATTGTATCTATTAATTTCATTTCTGGTGTTAACATCAATATCTGATATAGTACAGGATATAATAATATAATCAAGGGTTTTCTTCTTTTTATGTGAATAAATACTCAAAAAGCACTTTATTTGTTCATACACAAAAAAAATTAATACTATTTGTACTACAGTCTACTACAGACATAGTTAACAATATTTAGGACAACACCCAGAAAGTATAGCTTAAAGAGTGAGAACTCCAACCAAAAACCATTCAAAAACAATTTTTTTGAGTACATATAATGACGCTTTTTTTAAAACACGTTAAAACTTTATAGTGTCAGTATATATACAAAGACCTCTAAAACTTAAAATGACCACTGACAATCCCTCATATAGTTAATGCTACAAATAATAAATCTCTTTCCTATTTCCAGTTACATCTTTGGATAGAATTTACACAGATTGAGTTTTTAACTATTCTAATTTTAGACTTTTTTTAAAAGTTACAATAGTTCCATGTGCACTCAACCTAACTTTCCTTAATGTTAACATCTTACATAGCCATTGTACAATGACCAATTATAGTAATATTAAATAAAGAACAGACTTTATTCCTATATCACCAGTTTCCACTAATACCCTTCATCAGTTCTCAGACCCTATCCAGAAGCCCACATTGCATTTATTGCTTTCCCCCCTCAGACTCCTTCAATCTGCAATTACTCTTCAATATTTCTTGTCTTTTATGACCTAGACATTTTTGAAGCTGTGAATTTTGGCAAAGCTATCACAGAAGGGAACATCTATTCTGTTCCGTGCATCATATCAGGGGTTCATGTTGTTCACCTGTATTATACCTAGTTATTGCTAAACTGGATCACTTGATTAAAGTAGATGTTAATCAAGGGTTTTCAACTGAAGGCTTGATTTTTATAGTTTAAAGATATTTGTAACATGCATCCTCATATTAAACCATGTATATAATTATCAAATTGTACATATTGTTTATAAATTATTTGAAGGCATCTCCATATTTCAAAATGCTTCAGTGACTTGCCCATTGTTTACATTAAAAAATCTGTGGAATACAGGAGGTTTGAAGTTATTATCTGAAAGACGTCAATAATTCTAATATACATCTAATATATAACACCAATATGGTATAGACAAACCTTATACTTTTAGCTATTCCCCACCCTTCTACTCTTCTTTCCCCTCCCATAATCTCTTCATCCATAAACTGGCTTAGTGAAACAATCACTTGAAGTAAATAAACTGAAACAGCAATCAAAATTACCATTTTCTGAAGAATTTACATAAGATCCTGACTGTGAACTATTCAGATGAGCATTAAGCATTAGCTTTAGCAAATATTTCCTCACAAAAGATAATACTTTGAGCAGAGGTGAAAAAAAGGTAAAAAAAGGAAAAAGAAAAATCGAGGAAAAGTTTTGTTCACTTACTAACTTAAAAGTAGTCATGATGTTGGCTCCACTGCCAACAATTTTCTTTAAGCAATAATTTTAGGCACCGTACACAGCACAGTAGTGAGCACAAAGTAGGTGTTTAATGACAAATACTGCAACAAATACTTTACAAAGACATTTGCTAATAATTTCTTACTATCAATAATGAAATGTACCGATTTGCTTTTTGCTGAAATATGAGATTTATGTAGTATAAATATTCTGACCTATAAACAACCCTGGAAGTATAAACAAATTGAAAAGAAGTTATCCAGTTCATTCAGATAACAAAGTGTTTTAGTAAACATTTGCAGCTAAATCCATTTGCAAAATGTTAATTTTACTTCTTACAATACTAATTACTTATTGTTGTTGATAGTATGTAACTCTAATAATACAGAAGCATGACTTCTGTAACAGCTGAGGTGTACAAACTAGAAATTACAAAATTGATCAAAAAGATCAATTATTTGTGTTAAAGATTGATGTAGGAAAGACTGAAAATATGACCATGTTAAGTTGGTCATGTGCAGAAGAATGGAGTCAGTTGCATCGATCTTAAATGAAGCTGAAAAACTGATAAGAGTACTAAACACTCTGGAAGGTAATGCTTTAGGAAGTTAGAATATTTTGTAAGAATTTTCTCTTTTATTTAAAATGATACATGCTTTGAATACAAAACAAAAATATTAATCCTTTTTTAGCTGTTGTGATTTTAGTTGAATGTTCAGGTTTCTTCCTTTTCTTTCCAAGTTTATATAAGCTTTCTAAACTCTCTAACAGTTTGCCTGATAACTAAAAAAAAAAATAATAATAATTAATTAATTTAAAAAGGTCTACACAAGGCAAATGAAAAGTCATAAACTACAATTATTTCAAAATTAAGAGGAATATTTCCAAATTAAGACACCTATGTGTCTATGTGAAGAAAACTGGGGTCATGAATACGACTGTATTTTCCCCTGAAATTTTCTTCTCTAAATTCAGTTGGAAAATTATTGTTATTTTCAGGAATACCAGAACAATTCTGTAAAACCCACCACCACACCCAATATTTCTGTGCCATTTGTCACAGCCTCCATAGTTAATGTGGGATAACAAAAATCCATCAGGCCGTCATAAAACACAATGTTGATGTAACAATCATGAATGTGTGTAAACACTTACTTCTAAATTATTGATTCAGACTAGCCAATTGTAATGGAAGAAACAAAAGCTTAGCATCTATATTAAATGGCAAAGGAAGAGATGAATAAAAATAAAATATAAGCAAAGAAACAGGGATACTTTATTTCCTTTGCCATTTAATCTAGATGCTAAGTCTTCCCACCAATGTCATATTTTCAAAGAAATGGCAATCTGAGGTTACTGATGAGGTTTTAAGTACATGATTTTTAAAGACTCTTTTCTGTAAAATTCTATTGTTTGGAGTTTACGGTTGTACATATTTTTGGAAAGATGGTTTCACTAGTAAGATTCTGTGCCAAATCCAATTCAAGGGCAAAAATAATATTGTTCTAAGTTTGGCCAAGTTTTACTAAATTATAGGAACAAAAACATGAATATTATCTATTTTATTCTTTCAAAGAAGAAAAGAGATCATGACACTTTTTAAGCAAACCTCAACTGTGCAGCGTTACACTCAATTTATGTGTGCTCCTGCTGATCCAATTAAGAAGTGAAGTTACACAGGTATATTATATAATTCACTTTGAAATGAAAAACAACACACTTGATCAAAACATGTCTCCCCATGGCTGCAATGTCAGACAGGACCGCTTTTAGAATACTAACACAAAATGTGAATGATAACTGCTATTTCCCAGAATTGTTAAATGACTATCTAATAATGGCTATCAGATGTTCTTTTTTTCCTAGTCTAACTCTGTAAGATTCAATAAGAGGATCAGTAATTTTTACCACAAATATATCTGGCTTCTTGCTACCACCTACATAATTCAATTCTGCGTATATATTATATGTTATGTAGAAGCACTGAGTGCCTCTTTTTCTGGATGGTGCATTATGAAAATTATTTAATAGTATTATTTAAATAATATCTTCATTATATCATGAAATATCTGCAATACTCTTTGAGTTGTTGCTGAATATACTATCTTCCCAACAAAGAGAAAATCAGATCATATTAGCAAAGTTTGCTAAGGAAACATTAATCACATTTATTTATTCAACTCATTTATTGAATAGCATATCCTCTGCGATTGGAATTTAACAACAAACAAGGGAGGGCAAAAAATTGCTGGCCCTCGTCGCAGTCATTTTATAGTAGAAGTAGATAAGTGATGACAAAATGCATAAGCAAAATGTGTTTGGCGGGGGGAGTGATCATTGGTTTTGGGGAGAAAAAACACAGGGCACAGAGGAGTTATAGCATATAGGATGGGGAGTGTCCCTTTCAGATATGGTTATAAGAAAAGGCCTTTAATTTGATTAAAGACCTGAAGGAAGTGAAAGCGATGTCCATGTTGACTTTTGTAAGAAGAGTATTGCAGGCAGCAGCAAGTGCAAAAGCACATAGATATTCCAAAGTTTCAGGAACAAACAGGTGAGGACAAGGAATGAGTCCAGAAAGGAAATAGGTTGTGTGGGGCCTGTTAGATTGTAGTGAGGGTTTTAACTTCCCTTTGAATGAGGTGGGAAGTTTTTGCAGGATTTAAAGCAACACTGGGAACAACTTCTCATGCTGGATCCTTTGATGAGAAGAGGTTTCTGGAGAACAAGTGTGTATGTAACCTGGCAGATGAGTTGCATCTCCCACAGGCCTCCAGGTGAGAGATGATTAATGGCTTGAAAAAGGTAAGTGAAATGGTAAGTGGCTGTATTTTTAACATATACTAATCACAAACCCACAGAATTCACAGATGGATTGGATGGTTGGCATAAAAATAAAAAGAAATGTAAGCAGGTTGATTCCACGGTTTTTGGTCTCACTTCCTAAAGAGTGGTAGTTTCATTTTCTACAATAAAGATTGTGGGGAAAAAAGTTTCGATGGTAGTCAGGGACATTTTATTTTGATTTGCCTAGGAACATCAAAATGGTACACTTGAGTATACAGCTGTATATACAAGTCCATATTCACAGACTGGTGAGTTCCTCTTTCAATTTGTCAACTCACAGGTATTTTTAAATGCCATGAGAATAGATGAGATCACAAAAAGAATGAGTTCAAAGGAAAAAGTGAGTGGTTTAGATGACTGACAGTTGGGGGAGTCCAATATTTAGTGATTGAAGAGATAAGAAGGAACTGGGGAAAAGTTAGAAGAGTTGGTCAATGAGGAAGGAAGAAAACATTTTCATAATTCTTTTATTTTTATTAATTTTAATATTTTTATTGATTATGCTACTACAGTTGTCCTGTTTTGTTTTTTTTTACCCTTTACTCCCCTCTGCCCTGCACCACACCTCCCACCAGCATCCCCCCCCCACCTTAGTTCATGTCCATGGGTTGTACATATAAGTTCTTTGGCGTCTCCATTTCCTATATTATTCTTAACCTCTCCCTGTCTATTGTGTACCTACCATTTATGCTTCTTATTCCTTGTACTATTTCCCCCATTCTCCCTCCTCCCCCACCCCTCTGATAACCCTCCATATGATCTCCATTTCTATGATTCTGTTCTTGTTCTAGTTCTTTGCTTATTTGTCTTTTTGTTTTTTAGGTTCAGTTGTTCTTAGTTGTGAGTTTGTTGTCATTTCACTGTTTATAGTTTTGATCTTCTTCTTTTTCTTAGATAAGTCTCTTTGAAATTTCATATAATAAGGGCTTGGTGATGATAAATTCCTTGAACTTGACTTTATCTGCCCTTCCACTCTAAATAAAAGCTTTGCTGGATTGCGTCATCTTGGAGGTAGGTCCTTGCTTTTCATGACTTTGAATACTTCTTTGCAGCCCCTTCTTGCCCATAAGGTTTCTTTGGAGAAATCAGCTGATAGTCTTATGGGAACTCCTTTCTAGGTAACTCTCTCATTTCCTCTTGCTGCTTTTAAGCTTCTCTCCTTATCTTTCATCTTGGGTAATGGAATTATGATGTGCCTTGGTGTGTGCTTCCTTGAGTGCAACTTCTTTGGGACTCTCTGAGCTTCCAGGACTTCCTGGAAGTCTATTTCCTTTGCCAGACTGGGGAAGTTCTCCTTCATTATTTTTTTAAATCAGTTTTCAAATTCTTACTCTTTCTCTTTACCTCTGGCACCCTTATGATTTGGTTGTTGGAACATTTAAAGTTGTCCTGGAGTTTCCTAAGCCTCTCCTCATTTTTTGAATTATTGTTTCTTCATTCTGTTCAGGTCGAAATGTTTATTTATTCCTTGTGTTCCAAATCATTGATTTGATCCCCAGTTTCCTTCACTTCACTGTTGCTTCCTTGCATATTTTCTATATAACTTTGCATAGCCTTCACTTTTTCCTCAATTTTGTGACTGCACTCAACCATTTCTGTGAACATCCTGATTACCAGTGTTTTGAACTGTGCATCTGATAGGTTGATAGGTTGGTTATCTCTTCATCACTTAATATTATTTTTGGAGTATCATTCTTTCATTTGGGCAATATTTTTTTCTTAGCATGCCTTTTAAATTGTAAGAGGCAGAGCCTTAGATATTGACCAGTATGGGGTAACCCAAGTCACTGCCTTGTGGCTCTGTATGTGGTGCAGGAGTGAAGGAGGGAATGATGCCACTTGCTTGGCTCTTGGCTGGCTTTCAGTCACTTGCCCCACTACCCACAATCAAATTGTGCCCTTCTGGTACTGATTCCCAGGTGGGTAGGTTTGTGTATGTTCTAGAACCCTGTGGTTCTCTCCAATGAACTTGACTGTGAGTCTGGGAATTCTCACCATTGCAACCCCCACAGTTTTCTACAGTCAGAGGTTTTGAGTCTTTATTTCCCTGTGCTGGAACCCTGGGTCTCTTGGTCTGTCCAGCTCCCCAGTTGTTCCTCCTGGCTTATCAGCATGCAAAAGTGGGGCACCCAGTCCACCAGTGGCCTCCTTGCTGCATGTCCTCTCCACCTGGCTGCCCGTCTCTGCACCTCCTACAAGTTGGATGAATGTTTCTTCTTTAACTCCTTGTTTGTCAGACTTCCATACAATTTGATTTTTTGGCAGTTCTAGTAGTATTTTGTTTTTAAATTTGTTGCTGCCCTTCTTTTGGTTGCGCAAGGAAGCAAAGTGTTTCTACCCATATATCCCCCTTGGCCAAGAGTTCATATTTTCATAATTCTTTTAATTTGATATATATCTTATATAGGATATAAATTAGTTATCTTATGTTACAAATATATAATTATTCAATTAGTATAGAGTTACTTATTATATCAAATATAATGTTTTATAATATATTATATACATAATATATACACTATACTGTAAAATATGATATTTTTATGGTGGACATTGTATATTTAAAAACATAAAAACCAAGAATAAAGTCAATGCTATTTTTTCCTGTTTAGAAGGTTTTTCCCTTTTCTCTGTTAAGTGGATACTCAGCATAGCAGGCCACATAGCCATTACAAGTTTTGATGTTTTCTATTCCCTCAAGTGATTAATCTACCTTGATTAAACTACCTTAATTTAGCTAGATTAAGTCTGACCCTCACCCTGCACCCAAACAACCCATCTCGAGTTTACCTAAGAAGGGTTTTTTCCCATTCTTGTTATTTTGGTTCATCTTGTGTTCTTTATTTCCAATGTTCTAAAAACCATAAAATTTTCATTCATCTTTTATTTTTCCTAGTTGTAGCTCTGGGAGTAATTTTCTAATGCTAGTGACTAAACCTTACTCGTACAAAGTAGTCTAAATTATTCTTTGAGTTTATTCAAATTTTTATAGTATGTGAGCATTTGGCAAAGCTAATAAAGGATAAGGCCTTCAGCCCAAATGATGAGACAATACACATATTGTGTAACACTATATATATATATACATCATGTTGCACCAAATAGCAAGATTAGATGGGGAGAGGATTCTAGCAACTGCAGTGGTGTGTGACTTTAGGCAAGTTTTATAAGTTCTCCAAGCATCATGTCCTTATTAACAACTCAGTAAAGGGAGATGTAATGTGCATTTTTTTTTTAATTCTCTTTCATGAACTCTTTCACATTCTGATGAGCGCACTCTGATGTTCCTTGAGGGAACAACCATTTCTAACTCATTCTCAGGGTGGTATGTGAATGCTTGTTTCCACCCTTAGCTTCAAGAATGGACGCATAACCCAAAAAGCTAATCAGAGTATTTTATACCACTAGCAAGTAACACCCTTAACTAGGACAAGAGCCTCCTGCCAAGGGTCTCCTTACAGCCTATTTAGGAAGGCCTCTGGGAATTGTAATAAAAAGATGTGTATTTCAGCTTACTGTTCCAACACAGTGAAAGCCTGGAGCTATTGGTTCCACATTACTAACTTAAGTAACCCCCCGCTTCATCCTGAGTGATACAGCACATGGAAAAATAGCCCAGAAACTGAGACAGCAAACCCTGATGACTTTATATAAGCCACTAGTCCAGATGAACTTGATCTAATGGAAAATTTCCCATACACTATTCTCTTAAACCTGTATGTATAATTGAATAATTTACTCCCAAATAAAAACAGAGCCCTGACTTATACAAGATATTAACAGTAGCAACAGATAAATAGTTTCCTCTCAGTCACAAAACAAATAAATATGTGTGGGAAAAGAATTATAATATTTACACAGATCTCTGAATTCTAAAAATATGAGAACTTTTCTTTTTACATGAGATGCCAAAACTCCTTTAGCAAGCTCATGTTTTCTTGTATAGCATAAACTGAAATTTTACTATCACCATACTGAAAGAAAAGGAAAAATTCCCAAATCAATCAACTAAAAAGGATTCTGCTCCAACAATCAGTTTTTTTACCCATATATTAGTGAGGCATTTGATCTAAAAAACTATCAATGATATTTCTTTGCAGTAAGGATCAATAATAAATAATATGTGAGTGTGCTTTTATATAGCAAAGTACATATACTATAGGTTTTTATTTGGATGTTATGAAGTACAGCCTTTCATATAAAATATAATTAGTTCTTAAACTTTTTACTTGAAATATTAACAACAAAGCCCAGTTGGTCATCAGACAAAATATGACTTATTTTCTTTGGCGTCAGGCTTCAGAGGTTGGATCTATATGAAAATCAGAGATATGATTTTGAACTGACACTCTAACAATTACCACTGTCTAAAGATGAAAAAAGCCAGGATAAACAATCATTACTTTTATTTTTGCCTAGGTCCCTGAAAAAAAATTTAATATATTTTATTGATTATGTTATTACAGTTGTCCCAATTTCCCCCCTTTGCTCCCCTCCACCCAGTACTCTCATTTCCTCTAGCAATCCCTCCTTAGTTCATGTCCATGGGTAGTGCATATAAGTTATTTGGCTACTCCAATAACTCTACTGTTCTTAACATCCCCCAGTCTTTTGTGTACCTACCAATTTGTGCATCTTAATCCCTATACCTCTCCCCTATTTCCCCCTTCCCTCTCCCAAATAATAACCCTCCAAATGATCTCCATGTCTGATTCTGTTCCTATTCCACTTATTTAATTTGTTATTTGGATTCAATTATTGATAGTTCTGAATATGTTGCTCATAGTGTTAATCTTCTTTGTCTTAAATATGCCCCTTTAACATTTCATGTAATAATACCTTGGTAATGATGAATTCCTTTAGTTTTACCTTGTCTGGGAAGCACTTTGTCTGTCCTTCAATTCTAAATGACAGCTTTGCTGGCTAGAGTAAACTAGGTTGTTGGTCTTTGCTTTTCATCAATTTAAATACTTCTTGCCAATCCCTTCTTGCCAAGTTTCTTTTGAGAAATCAACTAATAGTCTTATGGGAATTTCAGGTAGCTCTCTACTTTTGCTGCTTCTAAGATTCTCTCTTAATCTTTAACCTTTGGCATTTTAATTATGATGTGTCAGTGTGGTCTTCTTTAGGTCCATCTTGTTTGGGACTCTGTACTTCCTGGACTTGTTTGTCTATTTCTTTCACCAACTTAGGCACATTTTCTTTTATTAATTTTAAATAAGTTTTCCATTTCTTGCTCTTCCTCTTCTCCTTCTGGCACCCCTACGATTCAGATGTTGGTATATTTAAAGATGTTCTGGAGGTTCCCAAGCTTATTCTCATTTTTAAAAATTCTTTCTTCCTCCTCTTCTGATTGAATGCTTTTTCCTTCCTTATGTTCCAAATTTGATTCACAGCTTCATCCCCTCCACTGTTGGTTCCCTGTACATCTTTCTTTATTTCACTTAATGCAACCTTCATTTCTACTTGGGTCTTTCTTTTTTTATGCCCTAACCCTAACCCTAACCCTAACCATGAGTTCCTGGAGCATCCTGATAACCAGTGTTTTCAACTATGTATCTGATGGGTTACCTAACTCCATTTAGTTCTTTTTCTAGAATTTTGTTCTGCTCTTTAATTTGGCCATATTTCTTTATCTCCTCATTTTTGCAGCCTCCCTGGGTTTATCTCTGTGTATTAGGTAGAACTGCTTTGTCTCCCCACATTAGTAGTGTGGCCTATTGTAGAAAAGTGCACCTGTTAAATTGTATGGGCGAAGCCTTTAGTAATCTCCAGGGTAGAGCAACCTATGTCACTGCTCTTTTGCTCTGTGTCAAGGAGGGTTCAGAGAGGGGAAAATGCCACTGACTGGCCTCTGGAGTTTTGTTGCAATGAAAGCTATAACCAAGCACTCAAACTTCGCTTTTTTCCTGAATGCCACTGGTACACTGTGAGCTGTTGCCACAGTGCTAAATCCCAGAGAGGGTGGGTCTGTGTGAGTTCTAAATCTGTTACTGGTTCTTTGAGGGGTGTTTCTTAAGATTCCCACAGTTTATTCTGCCACCCAACCCCCATTGGTTTTTAAGAGTCAGAAGTTATGGGAACTTATCTTCCTGGCACTGGAACCCTGGGCTGTATGGTCTGGACTGTGGCTGGGATCCTTTGCTCCTAAGGTATCCCTTCTGAGTTTTGTCCACCACAAGAGGATGTGGTGCCACCTGGTCCATCTCCAAACCTCTCTGCACCCCTCCCTTTTATCTGTGTCTCAGCCCCTTGTACCCGTCTAGATGAATGTCACTTCTTTAAATCCTTGGTTGTCAGACTTCCACACAGCTCTATTTTCTGACAATTCTGGGTGATATTTGTTTTGTAGTCTAGTTGTATTTTTTTGCTATAGCTGTGCACAGAAGGGAGGTGTGTTTACCTATGCTTTAATCTTGAACACAAGTCTGAAATTCTTTAAGTCTTTGATCTGTGATTGATAAATGGTGGAGTCCAAAGAATTGCTCTTAGAAAAAAGAAAGAATTGATATTTTAATTGGTTAAATTGTGACCAGTTTTAAATATCTTCTCTTATCAAGAAAGTAAATTGAAAATAATTGTTGTACTAGCTAGTGTGGCTCAGTTGGTAGAACATCATCCTATACACCAAAAGGCTGAGGGTTTGATTTCTGCTCAAGGTACATGATGTTTCTCACATCAATGTTTCTCTCTCTCTGCTCCTTCCTTTCTCTCTAAAATCAATAAACATATTTACCTAATTTTTTAAAAAGAAAATAATTGTTGTTAATCTCATATTTTTAATGAAAAACTTAGGCTTCTTACATACTTAGAATTTAGGCTTAGTAACATACTCAAGACCATAAACTAAAAAATCATCGAATGAGATAATATTGTATAAATTATATGTCTTTCTACTAGACAATAGTGTTTATTCAATATCACACATGATGCTTCTTTACAAAGGTGTCAAATGTTGCCTTGAAATAAGTAAATTATTCAGACAGATGCTTGGAGAGTATGAGTTTGAAAAATAATAACACAAAATCAGCAGAAAAATAAAATTTATAAATACTTTCAGCAATTACAAAGAAAAATATAAAATAAACTATTGCTTTTAAAATTTTTATTTTAAGCACAGCACAATGATGTACATGCAAAAGGTAATGGAAGTAGCCACATTTGGTTTCACATGACCCAAGAGTTGGGGAAGAGGAGATTTCAAGTCAATTACAAAGTGCTATCACAGAACTAATTAGCACTAGTCAGAACCATATTTAACATTTATCTATGCCAACATGTAACATTTTCATCATTATATTCAGATTCATTGATGTAAATAATATAGTCTTCCTCCATACCAGAAACTTTAGATCAAGATGCAAGACAATACTTCTGACATGTGCAATAGCTACAATAATTAATCTTCTATGCTCTGAACATAAACATTTCATGGTTCAAGGGAAGGTTATAGAAATGAGTAGCAATATACTACTTAAGAATTTCTTCCAGAAAAGTAGATTCAATTATAGCTCACAAGTAAGAAAACATAATGATTAAGAACTTGGGATATGGAGCTACACTGCCTGAGTTCAAAGGGCTTCTGTTCATTAATAGATGTGCCATACCAACAAGCTAACCTATTATCTATGACTTTATTGTCTCTTCTATGAAATGGAGAACCTAACATGGATTACTTGTTCATATATTAATATGAAGACCTTAGAAAATTATGTGGCACAAAATAAACACTGGAAAATATTAACCTTGATTATAATACCTTCTTTCTTTTTTGAATAGATATTACTGGCTACTCCACCTTTTCGTTGTTTTGGTTTCATTTGTGGAGGAAGCAATTTCTCAGAAATATACTTCTACATACAACACTATTTTTAAGTCTTATCATCTTTTCAAAGAAGTATAATATATGAAAAATAAATTTTTCTAGGTACAATTTTTAAGTAAATATATTCAAGAAGGGTAATTTCATTTCAAATTTCATCTTTTTTATTCCTCCTTAAAGTGAATATTGGAGCTGTTAGTTGTCCAAGATGATACTTAAAGGGTTTGTGAAGAATTTATATTCCCTAAAATTTATGGGAGATGGACATATGTAAATTAAATACTTACCAAGAGTACAGTGCTGATAGATTCACAGGGCTATAGAAAAAAAAACTGCACACTTATAAAAAACCAAGAAGTGGAAAGGAAAATTTTACTTTAAGTATTTCCACTAAATATATATAATCTCAATTTTGTAAATTAAATGCAAATGGCATAAGAAATTATAAGAGATAGTAAACCAAATGTATATGGTATTAACAATCTCTTTGCAATTTTGAATTAATACATGGGGGGGGGAATGTAGGTTTACAATTGTTCCTAAGGAAAATAATGTATTATAAATAATAATACAAGAATAAACTCTGCTTTGTATAGTCACAATTGTAAACCTACTTTTTCCCACCTATATGTTTTATTTCTTTACTTTTATAATTTTTGCTGTTGTTTAAGTGCAGTTGTCTTCATTTTCCTCTTACCATGCCCCTCCACCTCACCCATAGCCACATCCCACCCTCAAACCTACCCCCTTTGGCTTTGTCCATGTGTCCCTATACATGGTCCTTGATGACATTCCCCCTATTTTCCCCTATTATCCCTCTCTCCACTCCCCTCTAGTTGCTGCCAGTTGTTCTTTATTTTAATGTCTCTGGTTATATTTTGCTAGTTTGTTTGTTTGTTCCTTAGATTCCACTTATAGGTGAGACCATATGGTATTTGTATTTCATTGCCTGGGTTATTTCACTTAGCATAACACTCTCCAGTACCACACACGCTGTCACAAAGGAGAGGAGCTCCTTCTTTCTTTCTGCCTCATAGTATTCCTTCCAGTAAATGTATTTTGACTCACTTATTTGGTGGGCACCTAGGTTGCTTCCAATATTTGGCTACTGTAAATTGCACTTCTGTGAACGTCGGGGTGCATAGGTTCTTTTGGATTGGTGTTTCGGGGTTCTTAGGATATAAACTCAGCAGTGGAATTGCTGGATCAAAAGGCAGTTCTATTTATCTTTTTCTGAGGAAATTCCATACTGTTTTCCACAGTTGCTGCACCAGTCTGCATTCCCACAAACAGTGCCCTAAGGTTCCCTTTTCTCTACCACATCTACAACACTTGTTCTTTGTTGATTTGCTTATGATAGTCATTCTGACCAGTGTGCAACAGTATCTCATTGTAGTTTTAATTTGCATCTCTCTGGTGGCTAGCAATGCTGAGCATCCTGTCATGTCTCTAGCACCTCTGTATGTCCTCCTTGGAGAAGTGTCTTTTCAGGTCCTTTGCCCATTTTTTAATTGGGTTGCTTGTCTTCCTGGAGTGGAGTCATTTGAGTTCTTTATATATATTTTTTGGAGATCAAACTCCTGTTTCATTTGCAAATATATTTTCCCTTAAGTTTGACTCCCTTTTCTGTTGCTGCTGGGGTTTTTTAGCCATGCAGAAGCTTTTCATTTTGATGAAGTCTCATTTGTTTATTCATTCCTTTATGTCCCTTGCTCTAGAGAACATATTAGTGAAAATATTGCTGTGTGGAATATCTGAGATTTCCCTGCCTATGTTCCCCTCTAGGACTTTTATGGTGTTGAAATTTATATTTAAGTCTTTTATCCACCTTGAGCTTATCTTTGTATATGGTGTAAGCTGGTGTTTGAGTTCCATTTTTTATATGTACTTGTCCAGATCTCCCACCACCATTTGTTGAAGAGGCTATTTTTACTCCATTTTATGCCTCTGCCTCTTTGTCGAGTAATAATTGACCATGGGTTTATTTCTGGGCTCTATATTCTGTTCTATTGATCTATGTATCTTTCTTATGACAGTACCAGATTATTCTGATTACAGTGGCCTTGTAATATAGTTCGACATCAGATATAGTGATCCCTCCTACTTTGTTCTTTTTCAAAATTGCTGCAGCTATTCAGAGTTGTTTATGGTTCCAGATAAATATTTGGAATATTAGTTCTATACTTCTGATTCATTGGTATTTTAATAGGTATTGCATTGAATCTATAAATTACTTTGGGTAGTATGGATATTTTGATAATGTTAAGTCTTAATCCACAGACATGATACAGGTTTCCATTTATTGTGTATTCTTTAATTTCTTTCTTCATGTTGTGTAGTTTTCTGAGTGTAGGTCTTTTACTTCTTTGGTAAGGTTTATTCCTAGGTATTTTACTTTTCTTGTTGCTATAACAAATTTTTTTCCTGATTCCTGATTATAATATTTCACTATTGTTATATAAAACTGTCTTTGACTTCTGAATATTGACTCTTTACCCCTCTGTTTTGCCAAATTCACTTATTAGGTTGAGTTTTCTAGTAGAGTCTACAGGGTTTTCTATGTACACTATCATGTCATCTGCAGTGACAGTTTTACTTCCTCCTTTTCAATTTGGATACCTTACCTTTTTTTCATTTGATTGCTGTGGAGAGGACTTCCAATACTATATTGAATAGAAGTGGAGAAAGTGGATATTCTTGTCTTGTTCCTGATCTCAGTGGGGAAGATTTTAGTTTATGCCCATTGAGTAGGATGTTAGCTATAGGTTTCTCATACGTGGCCTTTATTATGTTGAGGTATGCTTCCTCTAATCCCAGTTTGTTGACTGTTTTTATCATAAATGGGTGTTGTACCTTATCAAATGCTTATTAAGCATCTATTGATATGATCCTGTGACTTTTGCCTTTCCTTTTGTTTATGTGATGTATTGTGCTTATTGATTTGTGAATAGTGTACCACCCTTGCATCCCTGGGATGAATCCCACTTGATCATGGTATATAATCTCTTTAATGTATTGCTGGATGCAGTTTGCCAAATTTTATTGAGGATTTTAGCATCTACATTCATTAGAGATATTGTCTTGTAGTTTTCTTTCTTTGTTGTGTCTTTATCTGGTTTGAGGATTAGGATGATACTAGTTTCATAAAAAGAGTATGGGAGTCTTCCCTCTTCTTGGATTTTTTGGAATAGTCTGAGAAGGATGAGGGTTAGCTCTTCCTCAAATCTCTTATAAAATTCTCCCGTGAAACCATCCAGTCCAGGACTTTTGTGTGCCAGGAGTTTTTTTTTTTTTTTTTTTTTTTTTTTATTACTCCTTTGATCTCACTACTTGTTATTGGTCTGTTCAGGCTTTCTGCTTCTTCTTCATTCAGTTTTGAGGGATTATATTTTTCTAGAAATTTATCCATTTCATCCTGGTTTTCAAATTTCTTGGCAGATAGTTGTTCATAGTAATTTCTTACAATCCTTTGTATCTATGTGGTATCAGTTATAATAAACTCTCCTCTCTCATTTCTGATTTTATTTATTTCAGTATTTTCTTTTCTTCTTTGTAAGTCTGTTAAAGACTTGTCAATTTTATTTATCTTTTCAAAGAACCAGCTACTGTATTTATTAATCCTTTGGACTGTTCTTTTAGTCTCTATGTCATTTAATTCTGCCCTGATCTTGGTTATTTCCTTCCTTCTACTTGCTCTGGTCTTTGCTTGCTGTAGTTCCTCCAGTTCTTGTAGATGTAGAGTTAGGTTGATTATTTGAGATATTTCCATCTTTAATAAGGAGGCCTCTGTCACTATGTACTTCCCTCTCATGACTCTCTTTGTTGTGCCCCAAAAGTTTTGAACTATTGTGATTCGTTTTCATTTGTTTCCAGAAAATTTTTGATTTTTTCCTTGATATCTTTGTTAACCTATTCATCATTTAATAGCATGCTATTCAATCTCCACGAATTTGAGTGTTTTTTCCTTTTTCTTTGGCACTTGTTTCTAATCAGGGTCTTGTTTTCTGAGAAAATGCTTGATATGATTTCAATTTTCTTGAATTTGTTGAGGCTCATTCCGTGTCCTATCATGTGGTCTGTCTTTGAAAATATCCCATGTGCATTTGAAAAGAATGTGTATTTTGCTTCTCTGGGATGAAAATTTACATATATATATTTATATATGTATGTATGTATATATATCAGTCAAGTCCATTTGATCTAGGGCATTGTTCAATGTTACAATATTCTTGTTGATATTTTGTTTGGAAGATCTGTCAATTTTTGATAGTGGGTTGCTAAAATTCCCTATTATAAGTGTGTTGCTGTCTATATCTTTCCTGAAGTCCTCCAAAATTTCCCTTCTATATTTGGGTGCTCCTATGTTGGGTGCATATATGTTTACAATTTTTATGTCTTCTTGGTGGATTCTTCCTTTGAGTGTTATGAAGTGTCCTTCAGTGTCTCTTTTTATGGCTTTTGTTTTGAAGTCTATTTTTTTCTGATATAAGTATTCCTACCCCAGCTTTTTTCCCCAGTCCATTTGCTTGGAATATTTTTTTCCAATCCGTCACTTTCAGTCTGTGTAAGTCTGATTTGTTCTGGGGTGGGTAGCTTATAGACCTTATAAGTGTGGGTCATATTTTTTTATTCATTCAGCTACCCTATGTCCTTTGATGGGAGCATTTAATCCATTAATATTTAATGTTATTCTTGACATGTAATTTTTCATTTTCTCCCCTTTGTACCTGTGTTCCTCTCTCTCTCTCTCTCTCTCTCTCTCTCTCTCTCTCTCTCTCTCTCTCTCTCTCTCTCTTCCTCTTCTTAGTAGTCCCTTTAGCATATCTTTCAGTGATGGATTGGTGGAGGTATATTCTTTCAGCTTTCTTTTGTCTGGGAAACTCTTTATTTCACCTTCCATTTTAATTGAGAGTGTTGCAGAGTAGAGTAGTCTTGGTTACAGGCCTTTGATTTTCATTATTTGGAATATTTCTTGCCTTTCCCTTCTAAATTGTAGTGTTTCTGTTGAGAAATCAGCTGCTAGCCCTAGCGGAGCTCCCTTGAATGTTACTTCTTGTTTCTCCCTTGCTGCTTTTAAGATTCCCCCTTTGTCTTTAAAAGTTGGCATTTTCATTATGATGTATCTTGGAGTAGGCCTCTTTGGATTCCTCTTGATTGGGACTCTATGTGCTTACTGAACTTACATGGTTCTTCCCCTCTTCAAGTTCAGAAAGTTCTCTGTCAATATTTTTTCAAACAAGGTTTCTATCCCTTGCTCCGTTTCTTCTGGTTTCCCATGATTTGAATGTTACTGTGTTTCATGATTTCTTGCAGTTCCCTTAAGTTATCTTCATATTTTTAAGTCTTTTTTCATGCAGTTGCTCTACCTGGATATTTCTTTTCACCTCGTATTTCAGTTCACTAATTCAATCCTTGGCTTCATTCAACCTGGTTATAATTCCTTGTAGTGTTTTTTTGTTTGTTTGTTTGTTTTTTTCCGGAAATTGTATTTCTACATTTCTTCCTGGTTCTTGTTTATAGTATCTATTCCTTTTTCATCCTGTTGTAGTTCTTACTCAGTTCTTTGTAGTTGTCTGTGAGTTCTGTGAGCATCTTTATAACCATCCTTTTGAATTCTATATTTGGTAGTTTGCTTGCTTCATTTTATTTAGCTCTTTTATTGGGGAACCTTTCATTACTTTTGATTGTAAGTTCTTTACTTTTCTTCCCATTTTAGGTGACTCTTTTTGTTTGTTTATGTGTTTCCCAATGCTCCATTTTACTAGCTGTCTTCATAGGGTGAACTTCTATGGTAGGAGTTCTGTGGGACTCAGTGGTGTGGTCTCTTTGATCTCCTTACCTAGATGCTCTAGGACTGCCCTTCATCTGTTTGTGTGGGCTCTCTTCTTGTACTTGGGTTTTAAATGTTGGTGGGTCCTTTGTTGGTGGGTTCTTTCCTCCAGCTGGCGTTCACAACCCTCACCTTATCTTGTATGTGATCAGGGGCAGGGTGAAGGGGAACTGGTTTGAGACAGCCAGAAAGAATTCTGTGGGATTTAAAGTAACAACAAGTAGAGAATGGATAAGAGATCCTTTGGAGAAGTACAGAAATAACTGTGATATTTCACCCAACTAGCAACTTCTTTTTTTTTTTTTTTCCTTTTAGATTTTATTTATTTATCTTTAGACGGGAAGGGAAGGAGAGAGGGAGAGAAACATCAATGTGCGGTTGCCTCTTGTATGTCCCCTGACGGGAACTGGCCTGGCAACCCAGACATGTGCCCTGACTGGGAATCGAACCACGATCCTTCAGTTCGCAGGCCCGCGCTCAATCCACTGAGCTACACCAGCCAGGGCCCAACTAGCAACTTCTTATAAAAGGTGAAAAGGAGGTACAATTCTTATTAAAAGGGAAAAAGAATGTGAGCTGACTCCAGAAAGCAGAGCACTTATGTGAGTTTAGATAGTGAGATACAGTGTAAGGGACAGAAACTTGGCATATCGTGCAAGAGAATAAAATTAACCACAACAGTAACAAAACTCAGGAAGGTAGTGAAATGCACCAAGACCAGGAAAGAGTGCTGTATGGGATTTAGAACAACAATAATAGGAAAAGAAATATATGATCTGAATAAAAAGAGTAATATGTTTTTGGAATATGAGTGAAATGAAGAAAAATTAAAATGCAATATGACAGGGAGAACAAAGAAATCCAGTCAAACAGTGAAATCAAACAAAGAAAACTAAATAGAAAGAAGAAAAATAAAATAAAAAATAAAATGCAAGTTCTGTAGGACAGCAAAGTGACATTTGTCTCAGTTGTTGGTTTTAGCCTTCTGATCTCTCTTTGAATTTTTCTTCATTTTGTAGTTCCAGGTTTATTGTTTTACACTTGGGCGGGTGGGAACCCTCCTGCTGACTTTAAACCTGCCAAGGGGCTTGTGCTGGTCTTCCTGGATGCTGCAGGCACAGGGAGGCTGAGCTCTGTTTTTTTTCCCCTTTCCTGTGGTCCTGCGAGGATAGGGGCTAAGTCTGGGCTACAATATTCAGAGGTGCCCAGCTTACAGCCCAAGCCCTCAGAGTGCTGCATGGTCTATATTTCCTGTATATATCAGGTCAGTGCCTTTAATCTACCTTGTTGTGTCTCCCGTTGATTAGTCCATGAGGTGTACCAATGAGAGAAACTCACACCCCTCCTCCTCCGCTTTGCTAGACTGGGCATCACACACATGTAGTCCCTCCCTAGTAGTTTAGATCCCCTATTAAATTAAGTCTCTCTGGAGAGTACTACCTCTCTGAGCCCCTGCTACCCTCCTTTGATCTGTCCGTGGGGCACCCTGATTTGGAGCAAATTGAGCCCCTGCTCCTCCCTGAGAGCCTTTTTCTGAGTGAATTCCCCTTCGTTGAAGGCAGCCATTCCTAACAAGTGCCCAGCTTTTCACGCAGCCCAACTCTTTGACCAGTCCAGTGACTATCTGGATCATGGCCAGTCATGGCTCATCTCTTCTCCCATCTCCAGATGTCACCCACCTCTCCAATTTCCTTGGTACTGTCCCAGCCAGTGACCACAGTCCCAGCCAAGGAATGCCATCTGTGGTGTGTCTTCCACTGAGTTTTTATCCCCTCAAGGACCTCAAGCATCCAGATCTCTCCTAGTGCAGGACTGACTTCCCTGCTCTGGGAGGGGAGGGAGCTGCAAAGTTACAATGGCTGGCTGGCTCTCCTCCAAAACTCCTGCAGCAACTGCAGTCCCCCATGCAAGGCCCAGGGACCTTCTTGTCTGCTTACAAAATCTCTTTACTATCCGTTTTTAAATGTCCTCTGCAAATAATAATAATAATAATAATAATAATAATAATAATAAATAAATGTCCTCTGCAATCTTTGGCTTCCACACTTCATATAATTTGGGAATCTGTTCACTGTTCACCTGGTCTTCAGAATATCAACTAGGTGTCCCTGCTGGGTGCACAAACAAGTGGGTTCAGCTCCCACCTACCTTGCTGCATATTTAAAGTTCACCCACCACTGTATGTTTTCTGTAGCTCAGACTTATCATGGCTCCACAGTTTTTTCCTTTGCTGATAGATGGCATTACATTACTTAAATTCATACATGTGTAGAAATATCCCCTGACATTTCTTTAAGGCACTTTTAGCAGCTACAGTCATTTAGGAATAAAAATCAGATAAGATGTAAATTAATGTAAAATGATGGGAATGGACATATCACTGTTTTCAAATAAATATAGTTATTTAATATGATTTTCTACCCATGTAGCAAGCTTTACTTTTAAGTGTATTTCTTCTTTTGGGTAACAATTTCTACAAAAATTAATATATCTACTATAAAATTATATCCTAAGAACCCTGAAACACCAATCCAAAAGAACCTATGCACCCCAATGTTCATAGCAGCACAATTGACAATAGCCAAGTGTTGGAAGCAACCTAGGTGCCCATCAGTAAATGAATGAATCGAAAAACTATGGTACATTTACACAATGGAATTCTGTGCAGCAGAAAGAAAGAAGGAGCTCCTACCCTTTGCAACAGCATGGATGGAACTTGAGAGCATAATGCTAAGCGAAATAAGCTAGACAGTGAAAGACAAATACCACATGATCTCACCTTTAACAGGAATCTAATTAGCAAAACAAACAAACAAACAAACAAGCATAATATAACTAAAGACACTGAAATTGAGGACAGGCTGACAGTCACCAGAGGGGAGAGGGGAGGGAATTTCAGGGAGAAAGGGGAAGGGTTTAGAGCAACAAATATAAAGGACACATGGACAAAAATTAGTGGGGGTGGAAATGGGAGGGAGGTGGGAAGGGCTGGGGTGGTAGGCTGGGATGGGAGTAAAAGACAGAAAACTGTACAAGAACAACAATTAAAATAAAAAAAATTAATGTATCTACTATAAATTAACTAAACATTTTTACTAAAACATAACACCAAACCTTAGAATAAGATAGTCTAAAAAATTAGGACAATTTAAGGATAATATGCCATAATTAAGGAAAATCATACTGTTTGACTAAGGTATCAAGTTCAAGGTGAGTATTCAAGAAGTGGTAATATCAAACGGAAATAGCACCAATCAGGTCATTTGGACCAGGATTAGCTTCTGAGGTCATTGTGGATGTCCTGGTTAGACTGCACCCCCAGGTAATCTATCCTTTTTGTTTAATTTGTTTTGTTAACACTAAGTTAGTTTCAAATTTCAGCTATAGTTTTAAAGTTTGCATAAATCTTTCCTTGACTATCTCACAAGTTAGGTACTCCATACTCCTTCATAATCTCCTAGGACTCTGACCTTGCCACTATCATCATATTTTATTATGCTTTATAATCATGTGTTTCAATTTTTATAAACAAATAAATGTTATCACCCTTGTGAACAACTAGAATACTAGGATCATGTTTTATTCATTAAGAATCAACATATTAGCATAGATTACATTACTTAATATTAATTTAATATATATGTTTATTGACTTGAATAAAACTTTCAGTTTCAGTTGTTTTAACTTGCACTTTATGGTTTACCTATTTAAATATATTTGTATAAGAAAGACAATCAACACTGGAGCTTCTTCATCTTTCTGCAGGCATTTTTTCACTGTACTTGTATTTTTGGTCATATCCTTTTTCATCATGTTGTACACAGTATCCTCTTTAGAGTACTACCATTCATTAATCTTTTTATGTTATTTCATTCTAGTAGTTTTTATAGATTTCTCCAATATCTCTGTTTCCTGCTTCTTTGTCTAAAGTGCCTCTTTTTCATTTCAATATATTTTATTTTTAAAACAGGTCACAACACTAAGCTTCTGGACCATTCTGCCAATATATGAGCTACAAATGCTTACTCAACCTAAAATGATTCTTATAGCTAATAAAAGATAAAGACAGTTGCCTTCTACAGTCAAAACAGCACATAGCTCTAGTTATTTTGCTAGCACTTTGATGATTAATATTACAATACAATATCACAAAACTTTATCTTATTCCTCTGTAAAATAATCAGACTTACGTCATCATTTTTCAACATAGTGACTACAAGTTAGATACAGAAAGAAATTTTTTCTATCAGTCTCACGCTCTCACTATCCCCTTCCATCATTAGGCCTTTGTATAATTCCAGAACCCAATTCTATAGAAAAGTCTGGGGCTCCGTTCTGCAGTCTCAAAAATCTGAACTTGTTACCATGTAGAGAGAGACAACTCTTTCAGGCAGTGGACTCACAATGAACAAGCATGAAAAGTTTAATTTTTTATACCACATGTACATATTCACAATAAACAATAATCATGTGGAAAACAATATGTATACTCTTGGAACCAGAATGTCTATATCGTTATAACATCTGTGAAAAGTTGAACAGGAAATATGTAACAGTGCATAAAAATCTACATCAGTATATTCCCTCTCGACTCTTACTGAGAGCATGACTGCCATGCCAGTGTGAGCCTGCCAACATTAACCCGAAAGAGTCAGATTTCAGTTTATTTTGTATTTTGTTTTTTCAAAATTATTTATTTATTTATTTATTTATTTATTTATTTATTTATTTATTTATTTATTTATTGTAGTTTTCCAATGCCATTTAATCCCCTTATACCGCCCCCCTGCCCAGCAATCACCACGCTGTCCTTCAATCCTAAGAATCCTTCTTCCTTTTTGTTCAATCCCTCTATCCTCTAACTCTCCCTTCCCCCTTGGCTGTCATCCTGCTCTCTATCTGCAAGCCTGTGTCTATTTTCCTTGTTAGTTCAATTTGTTCATTAGATTCCACATATGAGTGAAATCATATGGTATTTGTCTTTCTCTGACTGGCTTATTTCATTTAGCATAATGTTCTCCAGGTCCATCCATATATTGCAAAGGGTAAACATTTCGTTTTTACAACTGAGTAGTATTCTATTGTGTAAACATCCCACAGTTGTTTTATCCACTCATCTATTGATGGGGCACCTGGGCTGCTTCCATATCTTGGAAATTGTAAATAATGCTGCAATGAACATAGGGATGCTTTAGGGGTGCTTTGTTCTTTAAAATTAGCCAGTACTTCTTGTTTGTTGATTTATTTATGTATGTACTTAATTGTTGTTCACTTACAGTTGAATAAGATTTGATTCTTAACCAAACTTCTTCCCAGTTTTGGATTTTCTGTTTGTTAATATGTTAGTTTATAATTTTGTTCAGTGTATTAGTACCTTCACTTACATCATATCTCTTTGATGGAATTTAGAATAATTTTATAGCTCAACTTCCACAGTAGATTTTTAATGTTATATTTTAATGTTATTACCTCATATAGTTTTAAAGTTTTAATTTAAAATGAATACTCTTTCAAGTAAAGAACAAGGTGACAGTGACCACAGGGGATGGGGGAGGAGGATAATGGGGGAAAGCAGAGAAAGGGTCAAGCCAAGGACCATGTATGAAGGACCCATGGACAAAGACAATGGAGGGAGGATTGAATGTAGACAGTGGGGTGGGTAGGGCAGGCGAGAGTAATGGGGGTAAAATGGGGACAACTGTAATTGAACAATAATAAATAAATAAATAAATAAATAAATAAATAAAATGGCATATTATTTCAAATCACTGAGAATTCTGAAGGAAAGAAAGAAAAATAAAGCAAATATTTACTTATTACCTATTTCTTTCATATGCTTTAAAAATATCTGAAATCTTCACAATAACTATTTGACATATATTACCATATTTTTCTTCAAATAAAATGAGGCTATAAAACATTAAATAAATTGCCTAAATTGCATGTAGGGTTAGGATGCAAACATAGATCTAACTCCAAAGTGTACTTTTGGCCCCTCATAATTTTTTAAAAATTTAATCTTTATTATATAGATAGATAGACAGATAGATAGATAGATAGATAGATATAACCAAAGTGTACTTTCCACTATATACTGCAGAGAACCCTAAGCTATGTGATCAAGTTACTGTAGAGACTAAGTAAAAGAAAACCTTATTAAATCCACAAAAATTAATCTTATATCCATTTAATAATTTGCATTATTATTGGTACTTTGTTCAGCAATTAAGATGTAAGCATTATACAGTTTAGTAAATAGTTGTAGTTAATAACAAAATATCAAAATATTTTTGAATCAGAACAGGAATAAAAAAACATAGAATACAAAGCTGTTCTAATGTTTTACTTAACTAATTTCAGCCCCCTTAATTCACTATTGAAAACTTTCTTCCAGGTCCTGATTAGGTAGTTCAGTTGGGTGGAGAGTCATCCCAGTGTGCCAGAGTTGTAGGTTCAATTCCCAGTCAGGGCACATACAAGGATCAACCAATGAATACGTAAATAAGTGGAAAAACATACTGATGCTTTTTTCTCTCACTCTAAAAATCAATGAAAAAAACTACAAAATGTCCCTCTATAATATAAAATATTGAGTAATATACATTTTCATATTAAACTTTCTGTTAAATAAATTTTTGTATTGGTCATTAAAAGAGTGCATAGTCTTTTCCTCTTCAAGTCCTAAAAGAACAGTGGGAACAACATTAGCTTTTAGATAAGAAAGTGGGGTCTCAAAAGCACTAACAGTTTTCTTTAAACACAAAGAACTAATTTAAAAAATAATGCAAAATCTCAAAATCTAATGTTCTACAAATACTGTAATATGAGAACTTATTTGATATTAACAATAAACAAAGTATTTCCTAACCATGAAAAGAATCACAATTAGAAAGCTCTGCTTTGCCGTGGCCTGGCAAATCAGTTGTCTGGACCATTGTTCCACACCCCAAAGGTGGGGGCTCGATTCCCAGTCATAGCACGTACCTAGGTTCCAGGTTCAGTCCCCATTCAGAGTGAGAATGGGAGGCAACCAATCAATGTTTCTCTCTCACATCAATGTTTGTCTCTCTCTTTCTTTCCCTCCATTCCTCTCTGTCTAAAATCAATAAACATATTTTTTAAAAGAAAGAAAATTTGCTTTAATGTTGATTTGCTTAGTGTGCCCTCCAAGGAAGGGTTCTAAGGTACTTTCTCAAGAAGCTATCACATAAACATTTTTACCCTAGGAAAAATATTACAGCCAACTAGTATCTCAACCCTGAATGTTTTCTCTCATTGCTCCAAATTCAAGGCTATAATGAAAATTTAGCTTTCACACTTATAAATTTAATTTTGGCATTTCTTAATTATCTCTCATAATATTTGGACTCATTTTAATATAACCATTACCTCTAATATGAAATTTAGTTGTATACATTAGCTAGCTTATATTTTTTATTTCCCTTCCTTCCAGTGATTTTTTTATCCATCATTGTAATCTTGCATCAAATCCAGACCTGAAAAATGAATGTATTATATACTTAGTATGCTCTTACTAAATGCTAACTTAGCATGAGGAAGCTACTAGTTTCTATTAAATGACTATAGCCATATACTCCTTGCATAATTTCTATTTTTTTCATACATAAACTGCTTATTTACGTGTGAGCTGTTGGTTTTAAGAAACAGTTATTTCTCGTCCATTTAGTATAAATAAGACACACTGGTGGGTGACAAATAATCATATAATGGGTAGCAGATGTTCCTGTACATCAGGAATCTTGTCCCTACAGAGAACACTGGGCACACCTACCCTGACAGTTTTACTCCTTTCTTATGTCTATACTATTCTGATCACAGCAAGGAGCAGGAAATACATAAGGACAGACCAGCAGTGGCCCAAAAGAAAATAAACTCTGTCTTGTAACCACCCTATGCCTCATCTCCTGATGTCACTTATCTCTGGTTTCCCAGGATACCAGTCTATGTACAAGGGTGGACACCCCCCCCAAAAAAAACGTACTGCATTTATAAAAATGTGTATTTATTCTTGCATATTTAAACTTCAGTTACCTTCAAAGTACTCTCCATTTGATGCAATACACGTATCAAGACTTTTTTTTCCTACTGCTCAAAAAAGTTTTTGAACTTGTAGGTTTTGATGCCTTTTAGTGCTTCTGCTGTTTTTTTGCTTCGCCTCTTCCAGGGCAGCAAAGCATTTCCCTTTGAGGACTTTTCTTATCTGGGGAAACAAAAAGAAGTCAGTAAGGGTGAGATCTGGTAAATAGGGGAGGGTGGGACACTGGGGTCATGCTATATTTTTTTTTGTCAAAACTGAACTCACAGCAGTGTCGGCAGTTGCACTCATAAATCACTCACCATGAAATGGGCAGACACAATGAAAGAGTCTTCAAAAACTATACATTAAAGCCAAACACAGCCTCTCACAACATCACTAGCTGGTACGCTGCTACAGATGGGTTCCTAGACCACTCACCTAGTGGGGAAAGCCTGTAGGACAAGGGGCCCACCTTTCAGAAGATAATTTTGTTTTTGTGTGTGTGTGTCCCCCCTCATATATTCTTGACATCTCATATTTTGTAATATATTAATCTAACCCGTCCTTCACTTCCTCAAATGTGATTCGGGTTCCAAAATTACCTTTTCTTTCATCCCTACAACCATCAGTTTTTCTTTCCAATTGCCTGAGTTAGAAATAGTGTGTTTGCCTACACATAGTATAGGCACTGGTACAAGAAAAGAAATGTTGAAGTTTGCATTAGGAAATAACACGTTAAGCATTCCAAAATGTTTTGTTGTGCAAAATTGCTATTACAGTATTTATCAAATGTGTGTGTTAAAACTTATATAATTGTGATTTACAGATTAATTGCATATTTAATTTCCTCATTTTAAAAAATATCACATGAAAAAGTCTAGAAAGTACCATAATCATTATACTGAAGAAATTGAGAACAAGAAAGGTTAAGTGACTTGCTCAGCACCACAGTGTAATTAATAACAGAGTCTACGTAGGTCTTTTTTAGACTCGCTCACATGCTCCTTTATCACACCATGCTGACAACACAACCAGCCTTGCCACTTCAGTTTTCTGTCTCTGCATGCTGTCCTTCTGATTGACTACATAAAGAGGCTTCATTTCCCTCTTGGAATGAGGCAGTTTCAGTTGTCTTCATGTTTATTTAAAACTCTATCCATAGTTGGGATTTCCTCTGGCTGTGTATTTTACCATACATCTTCTAAAGGGTTTTCTGTAATTTGGTCCTACCTAATTCTCAAATTTCAATAAAATCCACAGACACCAGATACAATTGAGAGCAGACAACCATGGCATCTTTCCTCAAGCCAATGATTGTTGTTTTTTTTTTTTTTTTTTTTTTTTTAAGAATGGTCAATGTAATGAAATTCTGACCAGTGAAATGTTAGAGAAAATAGGCTTCAAAGCATCCTGAGACGTTGTCCTCAACTCACTCTTGATAAAGAACAAAAAAACATTTTATTCTCCCTTCCTGTCTCTGGATATTACCAGCTACCTGTAACACTTGGATCTACAACAATCCATAAATCATCCACCAAGAATGGCAGAGAAGCAAAGTGGAAGGACCTAATGCCACCATTAATCTGATGAGTGAACTAAATCTGAAATCACCTTATCTCTAGACTTTGTTAGGTGAAGTAATAAATACCCTTATTGATCTACTCAGTTTTCATGGGGTTTCCCATAGCTGCAACTATAAGCACACAAATTGATACTGTGAGGATGAGCCTTACTATGATACTGATTTCTTGTAACTAGTGCCTTCTAAAAATTAGACCACACCATGCCTAGGGAAACACACACACTCATATTAACACATAAAACCAATATTTTATTGCTCCACAAGGAAAACTGTTTTGAACAGTTTAGAGAAAAGTAGCACATTTCATTCTAAAACATATTTTTTCTTAATTGATCCTCCACACTGTGGTCAAAATGATAACATGTAAACTAAATCTCTCCAACTTAAAATTCTTATAAAACTCTCCAAGACTGTTACAGAGTGTTTCTCACCCATGGCTGAACATTTTAATAACTTGGGGAGATTTCTGGAAATAATGATTCCTGAGTCCCCTCAGAGATTCTAGCATATGAGATCTGGATGTAGCCTGGCTGTCATGATTTAAATGTGCAGCCAAGGTTGAAAACCCCTTCCCTAAAGATTAGTTCAATTAGTTTAGGGTAGGAACTGGAAGTTATATGTTTTTATTTAAAAAGGAAAAAGGACTTATGTACATGGACACAGTGTGGTAATTGTGGGAGAAGGAGGTTATAAGGGGGACAATGGTAATAGAAAATACAATGAAAAAAATAAAATCTCCAGGTGATTGTAAATTAGCCAGGATTGAGAAACATGGAGTTATGAGAAAAAGTACAAATTCCTTATGTGGATACAGAGTATTTTATTATATGCTTTCAAGTATTTTCAAACTGCCTTCATAAACAAGGACTTCTTTACTCCATGTTCCAGTTACTCTACATCATTTAGAATTTTATTCCACTTCATGTAACAAAAGAACTAAAAACCAGTGGCTTAAGCAGAATAGAAATGTATCTTTTTTCTCTTATTTAGAAAAAAATGTTTTAAGACATGCATTAATGGCTCTAAGTTGATATCAGAGACCCACACAAACCTGTATTTTATACGTCTGTGGCCAGAACTTAATCAAATGGACAAATTCACCTACAAGGGAGACTGACCACATTGTCCTTACAGAAAAGTCATTGTTAAAATAGATGGGAAATAAAGAATAGATACTGGTTGGCAACCAGCCCTGTAGCCCGAACTACATAAATTTCCTCAAACATCATGCTTCTTTTGTCCATGTGTGCCTTTATTTGACTCTCAAGCAATTACTTGCTTTTCAAGTTTCAGCTTAACTATCAGATTAGTTACAAACTCCCTACTCTCCTATTCATGTAAAATTGATTACTCCTCTGACTTCCTTATACAAACTATTATCTTACTGCTTAAGAAATTATATTGCACTTACAAGTTTACTTCGTTTTGCCTTGTTAAAGAACTATTAGCTCCTTGAGGGCAAAAAGAGTTTTAAGATAGGAATACTTCTAGAATTTGAAGGTACAGTAACTATATCACAAGGTCAAACCCTGCCTCTACAGCTTATTTCCTGTGTATAAAATTAAGGGAAGTCATATATATCTCAGTATCTCTGTTTTTCTACTTGTAATTTTATATCTCAGTAAAATAATTGATGTCTATTTATTAGTTATTAAGAGAGTGAAATGAATTAATAACCATAAAACACTTAGAATAGTCCCTCACACATTGTAAGTGCTGTAGAACTAGCAGTAAAACATTTTAATTAATTTCCATGCATGAAATAATGCCACATTTGTTGAATAAACTGGTGCATCCACTATGGAAAACAGTGTGGAATTTCCTCAGAAAACTAAAAATAGAATTGCCTTGACCAAGCAATTCCACTGCTAGGATTATATCCTAAGAAACCTGAAACACCAATCCAAAAGAACCTATGCACCCCAATGTTCATAGCAGCATGATTTATGATAGCCAAGTGCTGAACACAACATAAGTGTTCATCAGTAAATGATTGGATCAAAAAACTATGGTACATTTACACAATGGAATGCTGAAGAAAGAAAGAAGGAGCTCCTACCCTTTGGGACAGCATAGATGGAACTGGAGAGCATTATGCTAAGTGAAATAAGCTAGATGGTGAAAGACAAATACCGTATGATCTCACCTTTAAGTGGAACCTAATCAACAAAACAAACAAGCAAGCAAAATATAACCAGAGACATTGAAATTAAGAACAAATGGACAATAACCAGAGAAGAGATGGGAGTGGGTAATGCAGAAAAAAGTGTGTAGGGTTTTCAGGAACAACTATAAAGGACACATGGACAAAAATAAATTGGCATGGAATCAGGGGAGGCAGGTGGAGATGGCTGGGGTGTGGGGGAGAGGTGGGAGGAGAAGGGAGAAAACTGTACTTGAACAACAATAAAATTCAAAAGTATTGAATAAAAAAGAATTAGCACTTAAACTTTTTAATGAATTTCCTTGCATGAAATAATGCCACATTTGTTGAATAAATGAATCATCTTTGTGTATTGAATTATATGTTTTAAATTATGAAGACATTCATGTGAGAAGGACACAGAAACATGAGAAATTATCTTTATAATACAGAAGCAGAGAATATAGTTGGAATAAAAGGCTCCATATAATGTCAAAGTTTAAGTGAGGCCTCAGATTCATGGAATACATTGTAAATGATGCCATTCAGGAGAAGTTCATTGAGGGTTACTGAGGGTAAGCGGGGGGAGGTGGATCAAAGATGTGTATTCAAGTTGGATATTGAAGGATGCACAGAGAAGGTGCCAGGGAAAACTAGTAGAGGTGTTCTAGAAATGATGGCGTGGTCTGTTTTGAGAAACTGAGAAGAGTATGACTGTAACAGAATTTTCAGTATGAGATAAAATTCAACAAAAATAGATTTAACAAATAATTATTGCATCTAAAAAATGTCCCAGTGACAGTGGTAGGTGTTTTACTGCTAGTTTTAAGAAAAAAGTCAGATGGATAGATCAAGACAGCAAGAAAAAAAGAGTTCTAAAGGGAACTACAGGACTACAGATTTGATGCAGATGAAAAATTCCATGATGAACCTGGTTTATAAAAAATTATTATGTGATGATGCACAGGAATACTTGAGGGAAGGGTGGACTAGAATCAAGGACATCTAAGACAGAATGCCTTTAATAAAATGCATTAGAACACATAGCACACCAGATGCATTTGTCCCAAAGCATTAGTTTCTCTCTATAGACAAACTTCTAAAATACAACTGGGCTAAAATATCTTTTCAAAGCACATTGTGTTGTATATTAAAAAATAGTTATTAACAAATTTACATTCCTATTTGTAAATGACATACTGTGACATAATTTACTTTGAGATTAGGAAGCTGACAAACATCTCTTTCCCCAGGTTTCTGATTCTCTGAAGACTTATCTACACTGACCAGATAGTTTGAATTGAATGTGTAGGAGGAGTTCCTATTTGAGCTTCCTCAGTAAGGAGCATTTTTTGTTGTTGTTGCTGTTAAAACTCATAATTCAACATTTGGTTTTAACAACTGTCTTTATATGGAAGCATATCCTTTTTTGGAAGCATTTCTTTGCAATTTCCCCAAAGTCTGTGCATTTGTTAAAAAAAGATATATATATACTACAGACATGAGATTAATGCCAATAAGAAGGCAGAGTAGGAAGGCTGAGACCCTCCTTATACCTAATGAGACACTTAATAACACATGCCCCAGTTCACTATCTGTGAAATCATAAACCAGTTAGGGGACTCCTATTCCCGAGACAAGTGCAAAACCATTCAATTCATAGCCAGGAGGGAAAACGTTGGCATATTCTCACCATTGTCCATCCTCCCAGTGTAGTGCCACGTGATTGGGAGGAAACTCCTAGATCTCTACTGCTTCCTGGGGAGGGAGAAAGAAGATCGGTTCTAACATAGTAACTTTTCAGGGCAGTTGCTTGAAGGACAAGCTTCTGCCTGGCCTATCTCAGAAAGCGAATAAAACCCAACATACTATAAAAACCTGAGAGCCACCTCGAAGAACAAAATCAGGGCAGCAGACTATTGCTCCAGAGACCAATGGCACAGGAGACATAGGCCAAAACAGCTCAGAGGCCTCCCCTCAGGAGGACAATAGAAGAGTGGAGTATACATCCAACATTTTGATTTTTCAAGGGACTGTCTTGAGGAATCAATTTCTGTATAATTCAACTTGGATTGTAAAGGGGACCTGCATATTCTGTATGACTGGGCTACTCTGAAAACAAAAATGTAGGGTGGTGTGTTGCTGCATCAGAGGACCAGTGATATGACACACAGACACTACAAAGAGATTATGAACTCCTGTGAAAAAGAGACTGGAAAATCCCTCTAATTAGGAATTTCTGAATGCAAAGAAGATGTATCCAAGAAAAGGTTTGAGAGGCCCCCTGAATCTTTAGCTTGGCTGAATAGTGAAGGCTTTTCCTGTTAAAGCCCATAGAAAGAAAAGTGGCTCAGTTTCAAATATGTGGATACCAACACAAAGTTAGAAGAAGCACAAAGAAACAGAGAAATGTTCCAGTTAAAGGAACAAATGATACACCAAAAACAGATCCTAAAGAAAAAAGATACATCATTATACAGAAAGACTAAAATAACTGCCAAAACATGCTCAGTGAGTTCAAGACAGTGACACATGAACAAAATAAAAATTTTAATAGAGATAGAAAATATAAAAAAGAACCAAACATGTTTGAAGATGAAAAATGAAATTAACTGAGAAATTCACTAGAGCGGTTCAACGGTAGACTTTAGTAATCAGAAAAAAATCAGCAAACTAAACACTAAGTCACTGGAAATTATCTAGTCAGAGGAACAAAAATAAAAAAGAATGAAAAATACGAAGACTAAAGAACTTATGAGAAACCATTGGAGAAGCCAATATACAATTTCCAAGAGTCCCAGAGGCAGAAACAGAGAGCAAAGGGCAGGAAATTTACTTGAAGAAATAATTGCTAAAATTTTCCCAAATATCGTTAAGGAAATGAATGTTTAGATTCAGGAAACCCAACAATCCACACTGAGATAAGTTAAAAAAGATATGAACTATGTAAATCACTTTGACATTTAGTATAAAATTAAAAGACAAAAATATTAAGAATAAATAAATATTCATTAATTGGTTCTCTTTTTATTTTAATACTGTTTTCTTTAGCTGTGCAGAAGCTTTTTATTTTGATGAGATTTCATTTGTTTATTTTTTCCTTTACGTCCCTTGCTTTAGGGAACATATCAGTAAAAATGTTGCTGCATGAAATATCTGAGATTTTCCTGCCTATGTTCTCCTCTAGGACTTTGATGGTGCCATGGCTTATATTTAAATCTTTTATACACTTTGAATTTATTTTTGTGTATGTTGTAAGTTGGTGCTCGAGTTTCCGGGTTTTTTTTTTTTTTTTTTTTGCACGTAGCTGTCCAGTTCTCCCAACACCACTTGTTGAAGAGGCTATTTTCACTCCATTTTATGTTGCTGCCCACTTTGTCGAAGATTAATTGACTGTAGAGACTTCAGTTTATTTCTGGGCTCTCTGTTCTATTCCACTGGTCCATGTGCCTGTTTTAATGCCAGTACCAGGCTGTTTTGATTATAGTGGCCTTGTAATATGCAGCAGAAAGAAAGAAGGAGCTCCTACCTGTTGCGACAGCATGGATGGAACTGGAGAGCATCATGCTAAGCAAAATAAGCCAGGCAGTGAAAGACAAATACCATATGATCTCACCTTTAACAGGAACCTAATCAACAGAACAAACCAACAAGCATAATATAACCAAAGACACTGAAATTGAGAACAGGCTGACAGTCACCATAAGGAAGAGGAGAGCGAATATTAGGGGAAAAGGGGAAGGGTTTAGAGCAACAAGTATAAAGGACACATGGACAAAAACTAGTGGGGATGAAAATGGGAGGGAGGTGGGGAGGGCTGGGGTGGTGGGCTGGGATGGGAGTAAAAGATAGAAAACTATACAAGAACAACAATTAAAATAAAAATTAAAATAAATAATTGTTAGTTGGTACACAATATAAATAGATGTAAATTGTAACATCAGTAACATAAAGTATGTGGGGCACACTCAGGCTATATAGATTTTATGTGTGATTAAAGTTAAATTTTTAACAGTGTAAAATATTTTATTGTATCTTTATGTCAACACCACACTATTTTAATCGCTGAAGCTTATCAACATTTATATATTGAAATCAGGAAGTGTGACTCCTCCAGCTTTGTTCTTTTTGAAACATTATTTGGGCTATTTGGGATCTTGTCCAATTCCATATAAATTTTAAGATTTTTTTTTCTATTACCATAGAAAAGATCATTGGTTGCTGTTAACTAGGTATACATTTTCAATATTCTAAGATGATAAATTTCTAGAGATTGACTGTACAACATTGTATTTATAGTTAACAATCCTGTAGTATGCTCTTTGTTAAAAGGCTAGATCTCATATTTTCTCCTACAATAAAAAGAGAGAGTATACTTAAATGAAAATAACTAAAGCCTTGAAGAAATGTTGTAATAGCAAATTTCCCCACCTCCAAGGTGAAATAGTTCAGTACCTCACAGATAACGTCAATTACCCAAGTTATTAGTTTTTTTTTTTGTTTGTTTGTTTGTTTTGTACTGTAATCCCAAACATATTGGTTGGCTTTTTATTGAATTTATTGGGGTGATACTGTTTAACAAAATTATACAGGTTTCAGGTACAAAATTTCACAACACATCATTAGTTTGGAATTTAGGTATGTCTCTTTAATATAGCTATCATACTTTTAGACATTATTCCCAGTTGTGGAATCTGGCTTGGGAAGGTCACTCATATATCTTCATAACTTCCCGGAAGGTCTTTGTCAGACTTCCAAAGTCTTATTTGCCAGGATAAGACTATATGGCATTTGCTCTTGTCCCAGATTCACTGTTGGCTTAGAAAATATTGGGCACTTTCAGACTCTCTACTGGTGGATATGGTCTGTACATCAACACAATGAAATTAAATTATTCAAATATAATAATTAATTTTAAAAAGAAAAGAAGAAATAAAGGAGGAATTGGGAATAGTGATTGTATAGTACCTGAAACTACTTCTGCTACATATTTCTTACCCTGTGCCACCTTCCATAAGGCATGACTAATATATATGTTTTACCAATTATTCTATGGGTGAGGTTTCTAAATTCACTCATCCTAAAAAAGTAAAATAAAATGTGGTGTATTTCTTATTAAAACATCTGATATATAAAGTTGTTACTGCATAAAATAGTAAGGAAAGTGAAACTAAAATGAATGATTCTGTCAACCCCGATAACTTTAGTTTGAAGAAATAAAATTTCCTTTTAGATAATTTTTGCTTGCAAACCTCAAGTGCTTCCTCAGTATTTCAAACTCCTAGCCATGACTCATCATTTCTAAGCCTTCTCACTATGTATTGTAGAAATAATTACAAAGGCAGCTTTAGAGGGAAGTAAATAAATCATGGTTATAGGATCCGAATCTGCATACACCCTTGGAACAAATTTACTATTTAGAAGAGTGCCTACTCAAAATATTTTTTCATGAATAGTGCCTCATAACACCTGATCTACACTAAAAGAATGTATTATATAATTTTATTGCCATAGAAATCAGGAAGGGTTCTTAGACACGTATAATGACCTCTGGGAATGCACTGATCATAGGTCATTAACATAGCTGGTCTGTCCTGCAACCTACACTGGTTGTTTTTGAGATCATTACTGCCATCTGGCTTTGAGAGAGGGGAAAGGAAGTGATAAAATTACATGCAGGCCATTTGCTTCAAACGCGGTCCTCTTAATAGTCTACTAATCGCTCAGTAATCCCGCCCTTCATGTATCATGTATATAAATCTCTATGGCACAAAGCAGACCTCGAGAAAACAAGAACATAGCTTCAGACACAGCTCCCACACTCATCTACCCTCTACCACAACAATTCATGCCATTTTAGAAGTGAATACATGCTGAATAAACCTGCAGGCCTTTGACTCTCCCTGGCATGCCCTTGGTTGTTTACACCAAGAAGTCTTCAAAGGACCTTGTTCATAAAGAAAATTTCATGAATTTGACCCCAAAGGCAAAGGAAGTAAAGGCAAAAATAAATAAATAGGACTATTTCAAACTGAAAAGCCTTTGCATAGCAAAAGAAACTATTAAAAAAAAAAAAAAAGGCAAGCAGCCAAATAAAAAAATAGATTTGCAAACAACAGCTCTGACAAGAGGTTTAAACCCAAAATATATAAAGAACTCACACAACTCAACAACAACAAAAAAAAAAACCAAACAATCCAATTAAAAGATGGGCAGAGGATGTAAACAGATACTTCTCTCAAGAAGACATACAAATGTATGGCCATTTGTGTATGTGTATGTGTGTGTGTGTGTGTGTGTGTGTGTGTGTGTATCAATAAAGATGCTGAACATCACCAGCTACCCAGGAAATGCAAATCAAAACTACAATGAGATACCACCTCCTACCTGTTAGAATTGCTATTACTAAGTAGTAACAAGTGTTGCAGAGGTATGGAGTAAAACAAAACCTCACTTACTGCTGGTGGGAATATAAACTGGTACAATCATGAAAATCAGTATGGAGTTTCCTCAAAAACCTAAGAATAGAGTTACTATATGCAACCCTCTCATCTGGGTATCTACCTGAAAATGTTGAAAACGTATTCCTAAAGATATATGTATCCTTATATTCATTGCAACATTATTCATGGTGGCCAAGACATGAAAACAACTAAAGTGCCCTTCGATAGATGATTGGATAAAGAAGATGTGGTCCAGCCCCTGGCTGGTGTGGCTCAGTGGATTGAGCACCAGCCTCTGAACCCAAGGGTTACTGGTTCGATTCCCAGTCAGGGCGTATACCTAGGTTACAGGCCAGGTCCCCAGTAGGGGGCAGGTGAGAGGCAACCACACATTCATGTCTCTCACTCTCTCTTTCTCCCTCCTTTCCCCTCTGTGTAAAAATAAATAAATAAAATCTTTAAGAAAAAGATGTGGTCCACATATACAATGGAATACTAGTCATCCATAAGAAAAGATTAAATACTGCCATTTACAACAACATGGATGGACCTTGAGAATATCATGCTAAGTGAAATATGACAAAAAGTTAAGAACCACATGATTTCACTTGGATGTGGGTTATAAAACTGAAAGCAACATATGAACAAATAAGAAAAATAAACAAAAACTCATAGACACAGATAACAGTATTGTGGTTATCAGAAAAAAGGGGAGGTGAGAGGGTCGCGAAAGGTAAAGGGGGACAAGTACATGGTGAGAGATGATTTGACTTTGGGTGGTGGCCACACAATGCAATATAGAGATGATATATCCTAGCATTTTACCCTTAAAACCTATGTAATCTTATAAACCAAGTTCACCCCAATAATTTAATTAAAATTGTTTTAAAATTAATTTTAAAAATAAAAAGAAATGCAGAATTCTAAATAAAAAATAAGTGACAATGGCTTCTGTAGTAATTAGTCTTTCTTTACTTTCCTTCCCTCTCCCAATCTTCGGCCCATTAGGATGAGATGGAGACACTGATGGCCACACTTAACACAGTCATCCTTAATGCTCCACAATACTTGGGCTACAGGCTTCATATTTCATTAAACAATGATTTTCAAACTTTTTCAAACTGATATTCCTAAACAGTAAACCAGAAGTATGTGTGTGTGTATTACAACGAAACGACAGTTTTATAAGCAATCTTGCCAATCTTGCCTTCACTATCTGCATAACACTGTATGTTTTTGCCCTGTTCTAATTCAGTTTTAATTTTTAATTTTTATTTTATGAAGATTTTACTCATTTATTTTTAGATAGAGGGGAAAGGAGGGAGAGAGTGAGATAAGTATCACTGTGTGGTTGCCTCTCATGTGCCCTCTACTGGGGATATGGCTGGCAACCCAGGCATGTGCCTTGTTTGGGAATTGAACTGGTGACCCTTTGGTTCACAGGCCAGTGCTCAGGCCACACCAGGCAGGGTCTAGTTCACTTAAAAAAAAAAAAAAAAAAAGAATAGTAACCCTGGCTGGTGTAGCTCAGTGGATTGAGCGCGGGCCTGCGAACCGAAGGATCGCGGTTCGATTCCCAGTCAGAGCACATGCCTGGGTTGCCAGGCCAGTTCCCGGCAGGGGACATACAAGAGGCAACTGCACATTGATGTTTCTCTCCCTCTCTCCTTCCCTTCCCCTCTAAAGATAAATAAATAAAATCTAAAAAAAAAAAAAGGTACTTAAAAAAATCTTAAAAAAAAAAAAGAATAGTAGTTATAACCAGAAAATTTAAGATCTTCTGATGGGTCTCTACTATGGTTTGAAAATCACCTCATCCTACTATCACAAAGCTCCAAGACTCACAGTTTAGCTGCAATTAGAAGAAACTTTATAATATGTTACATGAGGATTAAAGAAATTTAAAAAATCATTTTCAAAACTTGTCAACAGCTGGCTTTCACGTATATGATCTTCCTAAAAGAAAGAAAATAAAAGTATTGAGATCCAAGTTAAGGTTCAAAAATTTTTTATCACAAGTCAGAGAATCTATAAACTTTTTCATGTAAGTCCAAAGACCTGCTTTGTAGGTCATGCAATCACTGTTGAAAGTGTTCCAATGTGACCTTGTAGCATGAATACAGTCATAAACAGTATGTGAACAAATGACTGTGTTTGTGATCTAATAAAATTTTATTTAACCAAACATATGGTAATTTGCCAATCCTTGTTTTAAATAAAAGTATTTTGTTTCTCTCATAACGGTATATTTTGCCATTATTTATTTATTTGTGGGTTTACCTGTTTTTCACCCTTTTCCCACTTAACTCCAAGCTCTATGACAGAACAGGCCTCTTTAGTCTTTTATCTTTGCACTTCCAGTGCCGAGCACATAGTACAGACTCCATAGACATTTACAAAGCAATTGCCCACTCCCAAAATTGCTAGCCAAATAACCTGCTGATTAAGCAAAGAGTAGATTATTTGATTTATATAAGAAAGGATAACACCAGATAGAAATAGATGTAGCAGTTTTTCCAATAAGTATAAAGGAAGATATTTATTTACAGGTTTTGGTATTAAAAGTAAAACTGCTGTGAACATCAGTACAGATATTTGTGTGGGGAGAGGATTTCATTTCTCAGAAATAAATGCCAAGAGTGGCATTTCTGGGTTGTATGGTTACTTTTATAAGAAATGTCCAAAATGTAGTTAATAATGTCTATATCATTTACAATTCCATTAGAAATTTATAAAGGATCTAGTTTTTTCACATCCTCTCGCATTTGGCATTATCACTCTTTTATAGTTTAGTTTTTCTAGTGGATGCATAGCATCATCCCATCATGGTTTAGTTTGCAGGTACCTAATGGCCAATGGAGTTGAATATGTTTTCATGGGCCTCATAAGACAGAGAATTGCTCGATATGGGACAGATTATTACAGAGCTTATAGCTTTGGATCAGTGAACCCAACAAGGCCTGAGTCTTAAAGCAGAATATTAATAAGGAAATGTTTTAATTGGTTCACAAACTTAAATTTCACTAATAGATATTTCTTGGAATACTAACTTTTTGTGTCTGATATCATTACAAAAAAAAGACAAAAAAGGATATTTCATCAGAAATTCCAGATCATAAAAGTATAGTATAGTTACAGAAGAGAATATTGACTATCAGTTCTCAAATAATTAAATAAATATTTGAATACCATTAATTAATTTGGCATTTAATGTATTCTCTCTTATAATATCAGTGTTTGTGAAATTGGTCATCTAAAATTATTTTAAATTCAACCAGTCTGGTACTTAAAATAGTAAATAATGAAGCTACTTACTGTGCATGGCCCCTCAAAGGCATAGAGCCCACTATAAACATCATTATATTTCTTGATATTGTATTAACAGGAATTACAACATTTTAACTCTCATAGTTGCTTAACATGTTACACAGAACTTTAGTGTCTCGGGGAAACACATAATATGTTGCTGCTATATATTTAGAATTCTTGCTTTGAGTCCTGACATTGTCATTTACCAGAAATTTCTCAATAGGTAACCATTCAAAATTTTAGTTTCTCTTCTGTATAATGGGACAAAAGTTCAAGCCACCTATAGGGTAAATTTAAAGATCAAATGAGATACTATATGAAAGAGTTCTTTAGATGTTAAGTACTAAAATTCCATATCAACATATATTAGTGTTTAGAATGAGCCTCTGTTTGGCACAGCATATGGTTAACAAATATGACTAGAATCAAATTAACATAGATTTGAAAACAAAGTTTTACCACTTACCAGGTCTTAATCCTGTCTTCATCTACCTAAGCATCAGCTTCTTCACTGCAAATGATAACACCTCACTCAGAAAGATTGTTATGAAGTGAATGTTAGAATGTGCTTCAAACAATGCTCATAACATAATGTTATTCATTATTTATTGTAACATAATAATTATTAGTCATTATTAAATTAGTAAGTCCTATTATTATGGATATCTTAAAAATAATATATTTTACTCTCACTTGTAGATTTACTAGTAGTTTGGAAAATAAATCTTTCAGTAGATGATGAGCTCCAGAGTAGCAGGGGACAAAACATCCATTCTTAATCTCTGTCAAGGTCTAAATCAATGACCTGATTATATGTCGTGACCAACAGATGCTTATTACGGAATTAATACTTCCAAGAATCACTGCTATAAGGATAAGAAAGGGCATCAGGTTTTATTTTCAGTAGTATTCTTTTGTGTACTATGAATAAGGTATAATTTACAATTGTTGGGACTTAAACCTTAGTCTTGTTTGTTAATTGCTTTAAGAAGAATTTTCTTTCACAGTTACCTCATACTGTTCACCCTTTACTTGAAACAGTCAATTAAAGCTACTGACAATACATATTTGCTCTATGGACCTGTATAGGATAAAGAAAAATAAAATAAATGAATAAAGCTCTGGGTATTTTATGGTCCCAGTTTTAGAGATGGGGTCAAGTTCTTACTAGCTATCTCAATATAAATTTACATTTTGGGATAGACTTCAGTAATATCATCTACCATTTTTTTTTCATTTCACTAAGTTCAAATGTATTTCCAATCTTTTTTTTTCAATTAAGACACTATTTTATTTCATTTTCCCATTATTAATCTCCCCTACACCTTCATCCACCTTTACCCACTCCCTACCCCCCAAAAACACCACAGTGTTGTCAGTGACCATGAGGTTTTTTTTTTTTTTTTTTTAATCTCTTGCTCGTTCCTTCTCCCTCTCCAAACCTCACCAGTGCTGTCAGCCTGTGCTCTGTGAGTCTGTGTCTACGTTGCTTGTTACTTCCCTTTGTTCATTAGATTCCACATATGAGTGATATCATATGGTATTTGTCTTCCTCTGGTGTTTATTTCACTTATTACAATCTTCTCTAGGTCTATCCATGCTGTTACAAAGGGTAAAATTTTCTTCTTTTTTACGGCCTAGGGACATTTCATGGTGTAAATGTTCCATTGTTTTACCTACTCATCTACTGATGGACACATTGTTGCTTCCAAATTTTGGCAATTGTAACTAACACCGCTATGAACATAGGGTGCATATATCCTTCCAAATCAGTGTATTAGGTTTATTCAGATAAATTCCGAGAATTGGAATCATTGGGTCATAAAGCAGCTCCATTTTTAATTTTTCAAGGTAACTCCATACTGCTTTCCACAGTGCCTGCACCAATCTGCATTTCCACTAGTAGTGAACAAGGGTTCCCTTTCCTCAACATCCTCACTGAAACTTGTTTGTTTACTGATAATAGCCATTCTGACAGGTGTGAGGTGATATCTCACTATGGCTTTAACTGCCTTTCTCTGATGATTAGTGATGTTGAGCAACTTTTCAAATGTCTATTGGTGATCCGTATGTCTTCCTCGGAAACATGTCTACTTAGGTCCTTTGCCAATTTAGTCTTAATTTGGTTTATTTTGTACATATCCATAATGATATTTTCACCTAATTAGTAATGTTGGCCTTTATTTTATTGGACCCATAGTTATGGATTAGTATAAAAGGAAACAGCAAAATGAGGATCGCAATCAAGAATAGACTCTTCCTGGCATATACTATTACAATTTCAGCTTTCTAAGTGAATATTTGAAAAAGGAGAATAAATAGGGCAATGGAAAAAAATTAAAAATGTATTTTCCTTTGCTTCACCCTCATTAAAACCTTTCTCTAATATTATCCACAAAAATGGACAGATATTTTCATTTAGCCTTCTTTGATAAATTTTCTTCAATATGAGAGTGAAGGACTCCATCTCTCTAGGACAATCATTAAAATAAATTGTTTTTCTTTAATGCTTTGCCTGTGAGATAAGCACAAATGAACACAAACCTAAGTAGTGTTCAAACAATCCATGCTAGTTTTATCACTGCTGATTCTTGCAGTTACTGACACATAATTTTAAAATTATATCCTAAGCATCATAACTCAGATATTTTTTTCCTCATGGAGACTGTGGCATGAAAAAGGAATGAAAATATTTGTTATATAGAATTATTTATTGCAGAAAATCAGAAAAGTAATATTACAACAACACATGGAAATTGATTTCACATAGAATCAGTTTGCTAGATCTTATATAACCTCAGACTCCCTTAAGGGTAATATACTTTAATAAACTTCTACTTGATTATGAATAGAAAGTACAAGACCAAAAGTGAGGATAATTGTGGACTTCTATCACATACACAAATATATGAAAACAATTACCAGAACCTACCAGTTTACATGAATTATTTAATTATAAGATATTTGTGTAATTTAGTCCACAGCTACTAACAAATACCATATCCATCCTGACATTTTACCTTTTACCTCACATGTCTGGGAAGCACTTATATCTCCTTTTTGCCAATTCAACTGCTACCAACTGCTACCAAATTTTTAGGATGTCAAACAAACCTCACATTAAAAAAATAAATAAATAAATTTAAAGGTTAAAACCCACAAGTTAGCATTTAGAATGTTTTTATCTTTTTAGTTTTTATTGTTGTTCAATTACAGTTGTCCCCATTTTCCCCCATTGCTCTCCTCTGTCCTGCCCAGCCCCCTCCCATATTCAATCCTCCCCCACCCCATTGTCCTTGTCCATGGAATGTTTTTATTTTTTTAATTCCATTGTTCTCCAGTGGTTTCAGCTAAGTTAACCTTGTCTTCCCATAGAGAAAGTAGGTCTTCATATAAGAATCATGTATTTTACTACTTTTAAATCAACCAGAGATAGAAATATACAAGTACATGCTCTACTGGTCAATCCCTTTGTGATGATTTGGATAGATTTTAACACACTGAAACAGTTTCTAAACATTATTTTGGAGACTTGAGAGATCATGCCTGGTCTACAACTTGAGAGACTTGTATTCATATCACTGAGAATTAAAGCAAGGCAAGTTTAGTTTTCCTTTTTTCCATCCTCCTTCTCTTCCCTGTTCAGTCCTTCCTTACTTCCTTGTATTCTCTCTTTACATGTTTATTTCTTTCTTTAAGACTTAAAGTCTTTCGCCCTGGCTGGTGTAGCTCAGTGGATTGAGCTCAGGCTGCGAACCAGAGGATCGCGGTTCGATTCCCAGTCAGGGAACATGCCTGGGTTGCAGGCCTGTTCCCAGCATGGGACACACAAGAGGCAACCATACATTGATATTTCTCTCCCTCTCCCTCTCTCCTACCCTTCCCCTCTAAAGATAAATAAATAAAAATCTTAAAAAAAAAAAGACTTAAAGTCTTTCAAAAAAAAAAAGACTTAAAGTCTTTCTTTAAGACTTTAGACTTTTGCAATACAGAATGGGGCAAAAGTATGTTTGTTGTTCATATGCAAATTAATAGTAATTAAGAAATAATAATACAAGAATAAACTATGTTGTGCATACTCACAACTGTAAACCTACTTTCACCCCGCCTGTATTTCACTTCAATGATGACAATGTAACACAGGAGTCTTCAAAATTAATTATGTAATTATAAAGAGACATTTGATCACTAAAATACTGAGTTTCTCTTGAAGCAGTTTCTGTATTTTATCTACATAACTTCCCTATTTTCCTTAGTCATAAGAACATTGTTCTAAGAAGGAAAGTTGAGAAATGTAAAGTTGTCTTTTGAAATCGTTCAAGAATGTGACATGCTTCTTTCCAAAATGCTTACTTTATGTAAATCACTGAGTATTATTGAACATACTGAGAGCAAGTTAAAAAAATAGTAGCCTAGATGAAGAAATTAAGAAAATTGTATCTTTTAACATATTCTTGATATCAAAGGATGGACTTTAATCAGTCTGAATATTTTTGGCATTCTCAATTTGAAAATGATAACAATTTTATAGTAGTGTACAGAAGATAAATTTCACAAAACAGAAGTTCAATTAAACAATCAAAATCACTTTATTTATTATACAAATAAGTTAAGCCAATACCTATATTTGAAAATACAGTTAGTGAGGGTTCCTTATGTTGTACATTATTGATAAAAATAGTATAGATGCAAAATTTCTTAATTTTATGTAAGCTTCACATACATTCCATCTTTTTGTTGACAATTACTGATTTATTCGTTTAGCTACTATTTCACATTTAATTGCACTGTGTTAATTTGCATGAAAGTATGTATAATGTATTCAGAAATACACTTTATTTTCATTCAATATTGGTCACTTATATCACAGATCAATACATTAATTTAATGAAATAATTTTTTCACAGTATTTTAAATGAAATTTGAATTTATTTTCTATAACTGAAAAGATTATTTGAAAGAGGTTACGTACTATAGCAAATTAAGAATAATCCCTCATTATTTATTTATTTGTTTGTTTATTTAATTTTTTATTTTATCACAAAAAACATGTTTACTTTTTCGTTTGTTGGCTGTTAACATTTAATGGCACATGCTATAAGGAGTCTCAGTAATTTAGTTAAAGGATGATTACTAATGTAAAATAAATTAATAAATAAATAATGCAAACAGAATAATCACTTTATTTATCTTAGTGTTTCATAGTTTATAAAATATATTCATACAGTATCTTTTTGACCTTACAATTAAGAATGGGAAAAAAGGAAATAGAGGGGGAAATATGAGGAAAGTAGTAGAATGAGCAGAATACCCAGTTGTGGTAGGCACAATAATGTCACCATCAAGTATATCTATCTTAAGCTGCGGAACCTGTGATAATGTTAGGTTACATGGCAAAGGGTCACTATGGTTGAATCAGGTTGCTAATCAGCTTAATCTAAAACAGGGAGATTTTCTTCAATTATATGGTTGTGTCCAAAATAATCGTAAGGGCCTTGAATGTAGAAGAAGGAAGCATAAGAGAAAGTCAGTATGGTAGAAGGGCCCAATGAGCCATTGTTGGCTTTAACGATAGAGAAAAGGGCTGTGAGCATAGGAATGCAGGTAGGCATTCTTTAAGAAGCTGAAAAAAAGGCAAGAAAACAGATTCTCATCTAAAATCTCCAAAAAGGAATGCACTCCTATTGACATCTTGATTTTAGTCTAGTAAGACCTGTGTTGGACTTCTGACCAACAAAACTGCAAGATAATAAATTTGTATTATTTTAGCCACTGAGTTTCTTATAATTTATTATAGCATCCACGGGTAATATATCAGCATTCTACTTTCATTGGTAATTATCACACTTTCCTAAGTTAACATAAGAATCTGTGCCTAGTAAGAATATTTTTATTAGGTAAACTTCCTGATATTATTTATGAACTTAGGGAGACTTGAAAACTTTATACTATTGACCATTAGAATCTTTATTCACTTAGGACAAGTTATGGCTTTATTTGTTAAAACCATTCTTATAACTCAGTTGAGTTTTTCTCTCTATTTTGGTTCCTTATTACATTTGATCTTTTATGTTTTAATTTTTTGCTGTTGTAAGAGATGTTTTCTTTTATTACACTTTAGAAGATTTTAACCCATGTATGTTTGTGTTAAAATCAATCAACATTTTTAATTCTTTACTTTTTTAATTTTTATTTTAATTGTTGATCTTCTACAGTTTTCTGTCTTTTATTCTCATCCGAACCCACCACCCTAGCCCTCCCCTCCTCCCTCCCATTTCCACCCCCGCATAGTTTTTGTCCATGTGTCCTTTATACTTGTTCCTTCCCCTTTTCCCCTGAAATTCCCTCCCCTCTCCCCTCTGGTGACTTTCAGCCTTTTCTCAATTCTGTGTCTTTGGTTATATTATGCTTGTTTGTTTGTTTTGTTGATTAGCTTCCTGTTAAAGGTGAGATCATATGGTATTTGTCTTTCACTGCCTGGCTTACTTCGCTTAACATAACATTTACACAATGGAATTCTATGCAGCAGAAAGAAAGAAGGAGCTCATACCCTTTGCAACTGCATGGATGGAACTTGAGAGCATCATGTTAATTTTTTTACTTTTTTAAGCAATTTTTCAGTTGAGTCTATTAGAGTTTCAAGTTACAATAATTAGCCTTAAATAATGACATTTTGCTTCCTCCTTTAAATTATATTTATGATTTTTATTTTATCTCTAACTGAATTTGTCAGGACTTCTAGAATAATGATAAATAATTTTCAATATCATGGACATCCTTGCTTTTTCCTGACTTTAGTCATTAAGTATAATGTTAAACATTCATCTGACTCTTTTAATTATATGGTTGCGACAAATCAGAGCCATGTTCAGTCTGCAACTTCGCTGTAGGTTAGAAATACAAACTGCTTATGAGATGGTGGTTAGTCAATCTGATAAACACATTTTCTACCTATATAGAATACTGTCTTAGTCTGCCACTCACACACTGTGAGAAGTGCAGGAGTGGAGTCACATACTGTTAGTCAGTAGTGTCTATTGATAATCCTAGTAGGTAAAAATGAATACAACACATGTACAAACTCCAAGAGTTTTTCAACTTAGAGAGAAAAAATAAAAAATAGAAGTTCAAAGAAGGGAGTCTGTTTACAGAGAGAGAAGGTGTATTTCAAGGTGGGAAAGCAAGTTTTTGAATAAGGCACTCCCATTGAACTATGTAAGTTTCATTTATGCATTCCTGCACATCGCATCTGGTTGCAGGCCATAAAATGAAGATTGATAGTCTGACAGTGACCAGGGGGCGGGGGAGGGGAGGGAATTTCAGGGGAAACGGGGAATGAGTTAGAGCAACAAGTGTAAAGGACACATGGACAAAAACTATGGGGGGGGGTGGAAATGGGAGGAAGGTGGGGAGGGCTGGGGTGGTGGGCTTGGGGTGGGGTAAAAGACAGAAAACTGTACAATATCAACAATTTAAAAAATACTGATTAAAAAAAGAAAAAAAGATTTGATCGAAAAAAAATTTTAGCAACCAGTCTGGGAATTTTAAGCATATTTCCCCCTAAATTATAATTCTCTTAAATCCCAATTTTCAAGAAAGGCTATTGCACACATAGCACTTTTACACTGGTGAACTACGGTGAATGATTCAGTTTGGGGACAGAAAAGGAAACCTTGGCATTGTGGCATTGTCTTAAATTACCCTTCTACTCCAATCAGCACATTATCTTAAGGGAGGGTGGTAATACTGGAATTCCAGGCTGTGATTAACAAGAAGTCATGAGGAAATGAGACAACTTCTTGTCCTCATTAAGAATTATATTGGGTATTTATTAAATACACAGATTCCCAACTATCCTAGATTGAGACCATGGAGACCTATGTATTAGCCAAGATTCAATTTATAATGAGATTATTTTATAAAAATCTGAACTACAGAATGATTCCCCTTAAAATACAAAAATAAATCAATTATAAATGTTTTCAGTTTCATTGTTGTTTGCGTGTGACATATATTACAGTATAAGAGTATTGCCATTTTCCTGAGATTTGCATTTACTTAACTTACCAAACATTTTGAAAATATAAATCTCTCTTGCCCACAGACAAAAATTGGCCCCCAAGTTTTTGAGAAATGATGTGTTCCTTCCAATTAATTTGATTTGTAGGAAATTTCTGGATTAATTATTTCAGTAAGTGTAACATACTGTCTTAGTCAATTCAGACTGCTATAAAGAATACTACAGAATGAGTGGCTTATAAACATCAAAAACATATATCCACATTTCTGAAGATTAGGAAGGCCAAGATCAAGGATCCAGCCGATTCGATGCCTGGTGGGAGCCTGTTTCTTGGTCTAAAGATGGCTGTCTTCCTGCTATAACCTCACATGTTGGAAGGAGAGTAAGGGAGCTCTCTGGGGTCTCTTTCATAAAGACACTGATCTCATTCATGAGGGCTCTTCTCTCATGACCTAATTACCTCTCAAAGGCCTCATTTCCAAGTATTCTAACACTGGGAGTTGGAATTACAATATATAAATTTGGGATGGGAAACACAAACATTCAGTCTACAGAACCTGCCTTATATGAAAACATATAAACTACAAATTTTGAGTAATATCCAAATATATAAGACAATTAGAGTTCTCCATTATTTAATTCTAGTCTCACCTATTCATGGCTTTATTTACAATGGCTCAGAATTTTTCATAAGCAAATACCTGAAAATGTTTTTCAATACTTAGCAAGTCTAAAATGCAAATCCACTATCAGGCTTGTAACTAAATAATGCAATACATGACATTTAATTAATAAAGTTACATTTTAGCTTGAAAGTGTGTTCAAAAGAAGTGACCTACCGAGGTAGATTATCCTCTTGGGTTCTGGTTCTTTAGAACTTTAGTTACTCAAAACAAAAAACAAAACTGGTTGGGTAGTCCAAGAAGCTGACTTGCATTGGAGAGTATTACACAGACTGCTGGGGAGTGCCCTTGGAATCAATATCTACAGAATTACAGGGAAAGAAGCAAAGGGAAAAGTCCCAACCTATGACCATTTCTGGAATGAGTATGATACATTAGAGTTATCCTGTTTGGGAACAAAATAGCCGCCCCTTACACTGTCACTCTGTAAGTCCTTCAGTGTGTATAAGCTGTATGAGGGAAGTATGACTTGGAAGATCCAGATCTCTACAGCAAGGCAATCAGTGCAGAAGCTGGGGATTGAAGGCTGTCTCCCAGCAGCACTCCCACTCCTTCTGTGACTGGAATCAAGGCTACATCACAGTGTCTACCACAGCACATCCTTTGTACTGCTGGGACCCACATCATATATGTATTGGTAGCAGTTTTTCCAGGGTTCTAATTGGTGTGTGTTTGTGAGGAATCTTAGAAGACAGGTAAGACAAATCAGAGCCCTCAATGTTTCATGTTGCTACAGAGATCTTTCTTCTTTTTCCCTTAGGTTTTTCCCCCAATTCTGCTGCTCTTCAGCTTATAGCACGTGCTGTGCCAGTCTTGTATTCTCTGACTGTGTGACACAGACTCTCGTGCCAAAGTGGAGCCACCCTGCTCTTCTCAAGCTGAAGTTAATTTACTTATCTATTTTCCATCAGAACTGGGCTAGAGTATACCAACGAGCACCTAAGTGGATTACCTGTGTATCAAATATATTCCTGCCTGACTACACTGTATAACAGCCATTCTATCTCCGACTGATGATTAGGGTCAATTACCCATGACACACTGATGACTCCTTTTCTTGCCTTCTGGTCCCGCCTAAAGTCTGAAGTGCCCAGCTGTGAAGCTGCCAGGTGTCAATGTGGTCATAGGACAATTAGCTAAATGGAATGTAACAATCAAGCCTTTATTTACTTGCTGCAGTAGTGCAAGCAACAGGCAAAATAGGTCTTTGATTGCCAGTGTTCCATTTTTATCGTATGGAAGGGCACAGGGTGATAATCAGATAAATCAGTGCAGGTGGGGGAACTGTCTCATTGCCAAGGAATCCTGAATACAATGCTCCTAACATTTCTTTGTAACCAGGGGTCTGGGAGAGTAGAGGCCAGGGTAGGAGCACAAAGGTACTGAATTAAAGCGGAGAAAAGTGTCTTAGTCAAGATCCTCTGGAAAGGAGGTGAGGTAAGTGTCTCAGCTGAGGCCTTCAAATGAGGAGGCCCCTGACTGATGCCTGGCTTAAGAACGTGGATATACATGCCTGACCTGGGGATGGGGCCCAGGTTCTTGACAGTAACTCCCTCCAGAAAACTGTAAGGCATGGCTGTGCACTAAGTTTAGTGTGGATAGGACTCTCTCTCATGAGGCCTGCCTTTTTAATCGCCTATGGTCAGGTCAGGTCAGATCATACAGGATTTTGATCTGAAGCCACATTCCTCACCAAACAGCACCAGTCTCAAAGTTCAGCAGAACTCTTGCTGTTTCACTTGGCTGAAATATTTCCCCCATTTGGGACCTAGAGTTTTTAGTCTAGCTGAACTCAGATTTGCAAGGAGAAGAATCCAAGGTTCCTTAAGGGACCATTGGAAATTTTGGTAAGTGTGGCTATTTCTTTTCTATAGTGTCAGATCAATGAATTTATTATATTAAGTACATAGCACCATATAAGCATCTTTGCCTCAAGGTATACACTGCATCCTGGAAGATACGTCTGATCCTCATCCGAGTGCCACATCCGAGCTGCCAGTTCAGCTTTGCCATCAGCAGAAAATTAGTCTAAAACCATCTGGGTCATATGATACGACCATTTGATCCCACATTCATGGCTCATTCCTGCACATTGATTTTTATAAAATGGGTGCAGCTGTCAAGTGATATTTTGTGGAAGCTCTACCCATTGTGTCAAACACCCTGTACGTCCTCTCACAGTGGTGCTGGTTGAGGTCCTGCAGGCATAGCCAGCATGTGTCTCTACTCCTATCTGAATGAATCACTGGCCCTGCAGGAATGGAACCACACCAACACTGTCAACCTGACAACATAGCTTGTTTGTCTCATCAGGAGTTTGTCCACACTGGGAGCTTATCATTTCTATTGCTGACAGGCTGGACACTAAGCAATGGCAATAGCTAGATAGCTTTGTTAAGTTTTTTAACTGGGATTCCATGGTACCAGGCCATTGAATTGGCATCTCTTCCACCATGGCCACTTCATTCATATATTCACTGTACCAAGTGGCTGATATTAAAGGCTGGCTGTCAGCAACAGGTGACAAAATTATTTTGTCAACTTCGTTATTTAGTGTGCTTCCTCGGTGGATGCTCTCAGCAACCAGTAATATGATACAAAAAGTACATTTTCTCCTCACTCTCATATGTTCATTTGAATAATTTCTTACCTCATAGGCCTAGTCCCTTATGTGGGGTTGCACTAACAATCAAATATGCCTATCCTAACTTTACTTAGGAGATTATGGTGAGCCTATAGATTTATTATGACTTATATCTCACCCAGTGCTCTGCTTATTAACTGGCCCTTATATGTCATACTCAAAAAAAGGAGATATGGTGATACTTTAAATCTTTGAATACCAATGCCCAATGGTCATCAAAATGTTCGGGTATTCTTCTTTGTCCATTATAAATTTACTTGAGTAAATGATGGGGAAAAGACTGAGTAAATCATTACCTTGTATATTTGCAATGGTGTTACAGAATCCTTTTGCCAAAGACCTAATATTCTTTTTCAATGAACAGATTTTTAATCAAAACTCTCTAAGGTCCAGAAACTAGCAAAGAGATTTTAACTTTTTTGATAGGACAATTTCCCTTAACCTCAATTTTTAAAATTTCTCCTGAGGTTACAAGTTGAATAAACTATTCTTGTGTGCTCACTTACTTTTTCCATCATTTTAAGAGTTATTCCAGTAAAGTTCACATCATTTCCTGAAATCTTGGCCAGAATCTTAAATCCTGTGTCTTGGGCAAATACTACTAAATCAATAAACTCTTATTTATCCAGTCTGATGTTCCAGAACACCAGAATTTAAGTCCACCCATCACACCATGATCTATCAAACCTCTGTATTAAGAATATTAGAGCCTTCTGAAAAACTGAGTACTTACAACTTGAAAATGTTTTAACTCAAATGAACCTATTGAATTTTATTAATGTTCTATAATATCTTTAGTCTTATGTTTATATATATCCTAAAATACCAATATTTGAAGTAGTGAAAAGGGGATAATACATTTATATCTTCTTTACATTTGAGACAGAACATAAAATTCTCCTTTTATCTTCTTATGGATGTAAGTTCATGCAAATGTCCAGAGCTGCTCTTTACCAAAGTATAATATTATCCGAACGTTAGTAACACTGATTGTAACTTAAATTGATCAAGAAAGAAACTATAGATAAATATTATTTTAGAAAATAGGCTCAAGCCCTGGCTGGTGTAGCTCAGCGGATTGAGCACAGGCCTGTGAACCAAAGGATCTCGGTTCGATTCCCAGTCAGGGCACATGCCTGGGTTGCAGGACAGTTCCCAGCAGGGGACGCATGAGAGGCAACCATACATTGATATTCTCTCCATCTCTCCTTCCCTTCCCCTCTAAAGATAAATAAAGAAAATCTTTAAAAAAAAAGAAAATAGGCTCAGTTATTTCTATACCATTTTATTGCCCTGAATGGACCTTGTGGTATGGATGAGACATTGCAGTGGTCTCTTCTGCACAGCTGTATAATGCCCAGTGCATAGAAATTCACGTAGAGTACTAACAGAACCTTGGAGTTGCCAGCAACAATTCTCTGTAGCAAATCTTATGACAGTAGCTGTCCTAGACTATTTTTTCAAGGATATGTGTATAGCAATCAGCCATGGAAGATGAAGAAAACATTTTCCTCATGGCCACATCTCTTTACTGTTCAAGATTATAAAGGTAACATGTCCTTCTGAAGAAAAAGTTTAGGTAGGTTTGATAAAAGTCCCTTATATGCATTAGGATTTCCTAATCTCAGGGTCCATCAGCTGTGACACAAACCCACTGTGTGTGTGTGTGTGTGTGTGTGTGTGTGTGTGTGTAGCATCCACCTACATTTGCTTCTGCATTACGCCATAGGACATCAGCAGTGTTTTCTGTGCCACATAACAAATTATGACAATCACAGTGGCTTAAAACAACATGTAGTCACTATCACACATTTTCCATGGCTCAAGGGTCCAGGAATAGTTGAGCTTGGTGCTCTGCTCAGAGTCTCACAAGGCTGTAATCAAGGTGCCAGCGAGGGTGCCTTGTCATCTGGAAAGTCTACTTCCAAGCTCATTCACATTACTGGCAGTTACTGATGGTCGTATTATGGAGGAATCTGGATTTTTCTTGTTGTTGACTGGAGGCTGTCACAGTTCCTATGGCTGCCTGCAGTTCCTTGACAAGTGGGTTTTCCAGCATGGCAATTTATTTCATCAGCCCACAGACTGGATTAGTCTCTTGCTCCAACCTGTTAAAACAGTCTTATTTCATATAAGGTAATCATATGGGTGATGTGTTACCAACATTGCTATATTATGTAACCTAACCATAAGAGGGCTACCCTATAATGTTCACTATATTCTATTGGTCAAAAGTAAGTCATAGATACCTCCCACTCTCAAGGGAAAGGGATTACACAAAAGCATGAACATCAGGAGATGGGAATCGTTTGGGGGGAAGGGTCACTTTAGGGCCTGTCCATTATAGGACACAGGGAGAACACCAAGGCAAAAATTGGAAGTCATGCTACTTCATGATCTATGAGTAATAAAGTCCTTTGTCTCTGTCACAGGAGCCCTGTCTTCTGCCAGCATCTATGGACCTGTAGCAGGGGAGTTTTTAGCTTACAAGTATGGTAAAATTTCAGATTACACACTTCTTAACATGAATTCATTATACTCTTGTCCTGGATATTCACAGGCTACTGAGAGTTAAAGTAATGTTATTCTGGCCTTCCCCACCGCCACCATTGGTAAAGGATTTTCCAGAGCAAAAGAGTTTTATATAACTACATAGTATCTCCATCCTCATTACCACAGACATTCAGAGACTTTATACTTCTAAGGACAAGTGCAGTTGGAAGCTGGGACTTCACATCTGAATCTTTACCTATATAAGGGCTCTTTAATCTACGGATTTAATGCTTAAACCATTTCATCTGCAGTACAATTACATTTCCAGTTTACTTAATTTGAATCTTTTTAGACCCTTAGAATACAACCAAAATGACTGTGGGAAAGGTAATACACCAGAACTTTGTCATGAAATTTATGGTCAGTGACCTGAATGGAATATAATTGCTCCTCTCTAAATTTGACAGATCCTCGTATCACTTTTTAAAAAGTTTAACAATGTACAATGTCTACTAGAACTGATAAATATACCATCAGGGTGGTTTTGAAATGCATATTGCTTTTAAAATTGTGCTAAAATGGCTTATTTTTCCACAGACTACTTAGCAGTTTGAGTTCAAAGATCACCAGTTGAATGGCCCATAAAAAATCCATTATGTCATTTTATATGCATCTATCTGCCAAGAACTGAAGATCATAATAAGAAATTAAATAGTTCAAAGAAGATAAAGTTGTGAAAGTTAAGTGGCGAGACAATGCAATGGTCTATTGATAAAGAAGTTATTTCAACAGTTTATAAAGTGTTGACGGCTCTTTTCTAGCTTGGCTTAAGCAAAATCTTGTCCCGTTGCCAAAGTAATACCTTGTGTAGTTCAACCAGGTATATTCTGTATCTATAATTTGAAGGTCCTCCATTCCTCTCTTCTAAATTCTCCTTCTATAAGCATTCCAGATTTTGAAAATGGTAGCCATTCACTGCCATTATATTTCAACACACAAAAGACAAGACTTCCTTCCTTGTACTGTAGAAACCCTCTTGCTAAACCTGAGGAAAAATAAAAGTGACTCCCATATTACCTTCTTTACTTTTCTTCAACCCCTGAAACTCTCCAGAAGAACACGTGGGCACTGCATCTGATTTTCATGTGTTTTCTCTTTTCAACACCTCTCCAAGCAATCAATTTTAGAACTCCCAGAAAAGAAGGAAACCTTCTTTATTCATGGACCATGCAAAGTTACTGGTTTCCTGGTCACCAATTTTATTGGCAGTACAAATCATTAGAGTCATCTTTCAATCCCCAAATCCTCAAAGGCTTCCTATTATGTGTTTGTCAATATTTTCCAAGTTTAGAGTACAGAAATGTCCCCTAGTAAACTTGTGAGAAATACAGACTTTCAGGCCTATGGCCCCATGGCTAAGTCATAATTCTGCATGTTTTTGCATGCTTCCTAGTATGTGACTTTATTAAACTCATTTTACTAACAAAGAGTGGTGCCTTGGTACATTTTTAACAACCAACTCTCTAGGATAAAAAGAAAGAGAGAGCCCTGGCTGGTGTAGCTCAGTGGATTGAGCGCGGGCCTGCGAACCAAAGGATCGAGGTTCGATTCCCAGTCAGGGCACATGCCTGGGTTGCCAGGCCAGTTCCCGGCAGGGGACATACAAGAGGCAACCGCACATTGATGTTTCTCTCCCTCTCTCCTTCCCTTCCCCTCTAGAGATAAGTAAGTAAATAAATAAATAAATAAAATATTAAAAAAAAAAAAAGAAAGAGCGAAAGACAGAGACAAGGGAGGGGAAAAAAGAGTACAGTGTTGGAAAATTGCTAATTATCTTCATGATAATACTCCCAAGATGGCCAATATCAAGCTACTAAAGTGATGTCATTGGAGACGGTATTTCAGAAAAATACACACTTTGTTCTGAGCCAGTAGGGGTCAGCTCCAACACACCTAGGTGCAGCAGGGTGATTCAACCTCTGCTATGTTAATGCACTCATGTGATATCATTTACTGTTAGCATCTGTGCTTTATTTCTCACCTCTCCCTAGAATGCAGGACTTTCCTTCCTCTCTGCCTGATCATTTCCTACTTGGGGTACTAATAACCTGTCTGTGAAGCTATTGTCCAAGAAGCAAATCCAGATAATTGCACAGTTAGGGGTGAATATTTATTTCACAGTACTCGCCACATTCTAGTGCAATGACCAATTTAAGTGTCCATTTTTGTCTGATAATGGGCCATCAAGAACTATATCTCATTTATCTCAGTATCATCATGGTGTAACAATTATTTGTAAAACTCGAATTCACCATAATGAATTAATATGAAGGCAATTTCAATACTGATTTAATATTGATTTACTATTGAGAAATTTGAAATGCACCTAAGTAGAGTAGGGATAAAGAAGTGATAAGGTGACTAAAGGATCATAAAGCATTGAGTTATTAGAGAAATATGTGTGTAGAATTAAACTAAACATAAGCAGTGCTTGATCAGAGAAGTATTGAATTTTTGAGGTGGAAAAATCACTGGTTGGTTTTATAAATAGTATAGCTATATTTTCCCTACTAATCATATTTATAATTATACCAACCAAGAATAATGAGGGTAATCAAATTTCAAGCTTTAAAGCATAAACCTAAGATCAAGGAGGAGGTAATAACACCTATGTCATTTTCCTTAAAACTATGGGAGCCAGTCAATGCTAAAATCTAAATATAAAACTAAACAGAGTATATGAAAAACATTGTGAATACACTTTTGTAGTAAAATCTCTACAGAGTATTCACTTTTTAAAGTTTTATTCCATGTTAACTATATCTCTATATTTTCCTGTAGAATATAATGTAAATGTTTCCCATCTTTAAATTCAGACATTAGAACAGAGAAACTACCAATGGATACATCTCTGATACTATGTGCAACTCTAGGAACAACTTCATAAGCAACACCTTGAGCATTTCCAATTCATAAAGACAATGAAAGAGACTTATCCTGGTCATTTACAATGGGAAATATTAAGCACAAACTGAGGAATGAAGCATATTTTAAACATTACTTTTTAAAAGGTGCCAACATGGAGGATAAGCAGGGTGAAATAGTAAGGTAACTTTTGAGAATATACATAATCTTACTTTATGTTATTGCTTCCTGACTCAATTTTAGTCATTTATAATATGGGTTATTAGGTTCAGAGATCATAAAATAAGAGATCTGGATATTGCAATCAAATCTTTCATTTTACCAAAAAGAACCATGCTTTTATCACACTTTCATTACCAGTACTCAGTGGGGGGAAAAATGAGTTTCAAAGGGGTACTTCTGTCTTTTGTGTTTCTTAGTTCATCCACTTTTCTTCTATCCTTTTCTTTTCTTCTTCTACATTTTTTTTCAAGCAAAATTAAATTCCTGCTTAGGTGTATTGACATTCTTCAAATTGACATTTAAATTTTGTTTCAATTTTTCTTTATTAACGGAATGCATGACTCTTGAGTTTTCTTCCCATCAGTTCAGAATTCTTTAGTTTCAGAGCAAAATGAATAGCATCTGAATTCTCAAAGAGCACATAGCCAAACCCTCTGCCAACTCCTGTAACTTGGTCTGTTAGAATTCTGAATGCCACAGTACTCCCACAGTCCAAAAAAAGTGTCCCTCAACTGCAGCGTCTTCAACTTTGTATGGGACATTCTTCACAAAAAAAAAATTGATGTTTTATCCCTAGATGAGGTCTCAGTTGCAAGATCAAGATCATGTACACATATTCATGCACTAAGATTATAGTATACCCAGTGTGAAAATCCATGTTTCCTTGGACCAAACTAATTTCTTATTTATTATCTTATATTGTCTCACTGCTTATCTTTCATCATTTGGGGATGATAACTTACATAATCACTATCATTCACTAATTACCTTTGTGACTTGTTCAAATCATTTCCTGTTAACATCTGCAAAATGAGGAAACATGCCTTCCAACTGTCATATTTTCCGTTTTTATGACTCCCAGCTTATTAACAAAAAATAAGGAACATTTTTAAGTTAAAGCAATCATAAGCACATAAAGGACAGAAAGGAATCATTGCAACTATTTTGATCTCTTGTATATTGCAAATCCTAAATTGTAGATGACTTTAAAATTTTATTTCTAGAAGTCAAGCCACCGGATGGCATATTATGGCTAACTAGAAAATTGCCACCAAATACATTTTCCTTTCCTCAAGGACACTTAAGTAGAATTCATATCTCAGCAGCCTTTTCTGAATTTAGGTTGACTAAATACAGGTAGAATGTGACCAAAAAAGTGAAAATTAAAAAAAGGGAAATGGGTCATATTATACTGGACAGTCAAATTTTCCCAACATGATTTTTTTAAGCTTTGCCTTTGTGTAAAGCACTGAAAATCGATACAGGAAAAGGTTAAAAAAAAAAAAAGTAACTAAAAAAAACAACATGAAGGATACCTATATGCAGAAGTGTTGTCTTCCTAGTTTTGGCTCTCACATAAACAAGAAGTAAATAAGTTTTACTAAAGCACTGAGATTTCTGAGTTTTTCTGTCAAAGAAGTCATCATTGAGGACATTATCTTATCTAGTACTGGAGGGCTCTCAAAATTCTATGGTTACGATATTCTAATTTGTCAAACCATATGTCTGTAATAAATACATGATTTATCTTAAAATCACACCAAAGGCAAATTTTCTGTTTCCATACATCAGTAATTACACTTAATTCTCAATGTATGTTAAAAAATTCTTGTTAATTTATCATTTTCATTGAAATTCCTTTGAAATTGTAAAAGAATTTTGCCATTTTAATTAGTTACAATTTTTCTTTTTCCTTCAGGAAAGTTATATATTTTATTTTGCCTCAAACTTGTCATTCTCATCCTGAGAAGTTAGAAATTCCTGAATGTAGCCTTAGAAAAGCTTATTTCTTAATTTCAAATAGATTAAAATATGAACACTTGCAAAAAGTTTTTTTAAAAAATCTTCTTTCTCACATCACATTCACATCTCAAAAAAATTAGCATACATTTGGTGATCAACATACTATTTTTATCTGTTGAATTTTCAATTAAATGGACACATACTGAGAGTGAGAGTATATTTTAACAAGCAGATATATACACATTCTTTTTTCTGTTTCTTTTTATAATAAGATCAAGCACACCTTACAAAGAGGGGAAAATGTCTTATTTTAAAAACCAGCCAAAGTCTAAAAATATTGAATCTAATAAAAATTTATAAAACTCATGTGAATACTATTTTAATTAAACAATCAACTGTACTAATAACTAATTTTCCTGTATTGGAATATTAATTTTCCAGATACTACCTAGCGAACTATAATATTTACTGCAGGGTAAAGACTAAAAATATGTAAGAAAATAATTTTAATAGCAGTCAGCAAACTCATTATAGAATAGTGAGGAAAGAAAAATATAATATCAGTACAGACACCTTTGAATTTCATATTTGTTTTCTTTTAGATAAGAAAGTGAAGTAGTGGGATTTCCAGAATCTGCTAGTTGCAGGAACTTGGCAGAGATTCTTCCCAAGTAAACAATCGTTTACTGGTACATATAATAATAAAACCACCATTGAAAGTTCTGTGTAATATCTGAATGACAATCAGGATACCATTAAATTTTCATTCAAGAAAATCTAACATATCTCAGTAACAACACTGAGGGTCTATAGCATTGGAACCATGAGACATTTCCACTCTCCCCCCAGATGAGTATGACAGAAGCTCTTCTCTGAGTAGGTTCTGTCACAAAGACAGGCTCCCTCTTCCCCTAGCTACCAGTCTAAGTCTACAGTTTCCCTGTCAGTGGAACAGATTACCAGGATGTCTCATTCTACTAAATTCCATGCTACAAGGTAAATTCTAAGGAAGAGCCAATGAGAGGACAGAGGCTGCCTTCTCCTATCTGGCTCCCATTTTAGGACAGGCAAACAGCCCCAGGCTGAACCTGCTTCATCTAGATAACAAAGCAAATAAACAAGCAAAATGCAAATAACAACATCACCACCAAGATTTGAAGCATGGACCCGGCTGTTGTAGTTCAGTGGCTTGAGCATGGGCCTGTGAACCAAAGGGTAACTGGTTTAATTCCCAGTCTATGGCACATGCCTGGGTTGCAGGTCAGGTCCCCAGTAGGGGGCAAACAAGAGGCAACCAAGAGGCAACCACACATTGATATATCTCTCCCTCTCTCTCTCTCTTCTCCAATATCTAAAAATAAATAAATAAAATCTTAAAATAAAAAGATCTGAAGCATGGAGTAGCATTAAATGTCCAGAGTTGCTGCAAAACATCACCTAACATCAACAAAAAGACCTAGGAGAATGGTAAAGAGTATCAATATCACAAGTTGCTGCAATACATTAAAATTTCCATTTTTTTCAACAACAATATATAAGATGTGCAAAGAAACAGGAAAATGTGACATACACAGGAAAAAAAGAGCAGACGATATTGTCTGAATTTGAGGGAAGCTCAAATGTTGGGTTTAATAGACAAAAATGTCAAAACTGATATTATGAATATGTTAAAAATGGAAAGAAAACTATGCTTAAAAGAATTAAAGGAAGGTATAATGACAATGTCTTATCAAATAGAAAATAACAATAAAAAGACAGAATTTTTCTAAAAGAACAAAATGGAAATTCTGGAGTTGAAAAGTACAACAACAAATGAAAAATTCACTAGAGATATACCACTGAAGATATGACTGGCAGAAAAGAAAAATTTGTGAACTTGAAGACAGATTGACAAATATTACACATTGAAGAATGAAGAGTAAAGGGAATTAAAAAATTGAACACTGCTTCAGAGAAATGTGGAAAACCACTGTCACATCAACATATTTGCAACAGGAGTGCTGGAAGCACAGGAGAGATAGAAAGGAGCAGCAAAAATCGCTGAATAAATAATAGCCAGTGCTTTCCAAAATTTTAGAAGTTCAACGAACTCCAAGTATAATACATGCAAAGAGTTGCACACCCAGACACACTATAATAAAAATGTTGATAAGCAAAAACCACGAGAAAATCTTGAAAACAGTAAGATAAAATCATTTATCGCTTCCAATGGGCACCTCTCCAATAACATTAATAGCTGACCTCTCATCAGGAACAATAGAGTTCAGAAGGCAATGGGTACATAGTCAACACCCCCTCCAATAAGTAAGTAAGTAAGTAAGTAAGTAAGTAAGTAAGTAAGTAAGTAAATAAATAAATAATAAAGCTGTCAAGTAAGATTGCTTTATCCAGGCAAAGTATATTTCAAAATGAAGATGAAATAAAGACATTTTCAAAACAAAACCAGAGAGAGTTCATTGCTAGCTGACCCACCTTCCAAGAAATAATAATGGAAGTTCTTTCTGCAGAAAGCATGTAAACCTAGATAGAAATTCAAATCATTGTGAACAAACAGAAACCACCAGTAAAGGTGGTTATATAACTACAGAACACAGTACAAATTATAAAAATGTATTATGTTACCTCTTTTCCCTTACCTTATTTAAAAAGCAATGTATATATACACATTTACATACATACTTCTGTATATTTGGTCTTATAACATATAGAAATATATTTTGCACTAACAGCTTAAAGGAGATGGGTAAAAATAAAGCTATTTTGGAGTAAGGAAATGGCACCATATGGTAACTAAATCCTCAGGAAGATCTGAAGAGATACAAAAAATGAAGCACAATAAATTTAATATAACAAACACTATTAATATATACTTCCTCCCCTTTCTTTGCTGAGCTTAAAAAATAAATGATAAAAACTAGTACTTAAGATAATGTATTGATGTGTTTTATAATATATACACATATTATTTATAACATAGTAGTACCAAAAGGGGGACAATAGAGTTATGTAGAAGTAATATTTCAATATCTCATTAGAACTACTAATCCAAAGTATCTTCTGATAACTTACAATAAATGTGGTAAACCCTAGTGATCACTAAAAATGTAATTGAGAAAACTATAGTTTAAAAACCATTAAAAGAATTAAAATGTTATATTAGAAAACATTCATGTAATCCAAAAGAAATAACTTAATGACTAAAGGAACAAATAAATACAAAACAAATATTACAAAAAAAGCAAAATGACAAGCATAAATTTAGCTGTAGCAACAATAAAATTAAATATGAATTAATTAAGCAATCTGAACAAAACAGATCAAACTGAATTAACAAAAAGATTGAACAATATACTTTCTACAAGAGACATACTTTAGCTACAAGACATAAACAGATCCAAAGTAAAATAAAAAGATAGATTATGCAAAGAGCAATTATAAGAAAGTTAGAGTGTCTGTACTAACTTCAGAAAAAAGAGCTAGTAAAACAAATAGACAAAGTTCCTAGAGGTGATAAGCACCATTTTATAATAAAATGTCAAATATATCAAGAAGGTATAAAAATCATAAACCTAGATGCACTTCAAATGTACAAAAATACAAGACAAAATAAAGGGGGTAATAAACAATTCAGTTATAGTAGTTGAACACTACAATGCCTCACTTTCAATAATAAACAGAACAACTAGGCAGAGGAGCAACATGGAAATAAAAGGCCTTAACAACTTTATAAATCAGTAACACCTAACAGACATCTATAGAGCACAATACCCCAAAATAGCTGAATATATATTCATCTCAAATGCAAATGAAGTACTTTTGACCTACAAAATATTCTAGGCCATCAATGAAACTCAAGATATTTAAAGGCATTAGCCCTGGCTGGCATGGCTCAGTGGATTCAGCACCAGACTGAGAAACAAAGGGTCTCTGGTTTAATTAATTCCCAGTCAGGGTATATGCCTGGGTTTCCGGCCAGGTCCCCAGTAGGAGGCAAGCAAGAGGCAACAACCGCATATTGATGTTTCTTCCCCTCTCTTTCTCCCTCACTTCCCTTTTGTCTATAAGTAAGTAAATAAATAAATAAATAAATAAAAATATTTTTCAAAGATTAAAATAATACAAAGAATGTTCTCTAAACACAATGGAATGAAATTAAAAGCCAAAGCAGAAAAAATTGGGAAAGTCATAAATATATGAAAATTAAACAATGCACTTCTTTGACCAATAGCTCAAAAAATCATAATAAAGTTTATAAAGTACTTTGAAGTGAATGAAAATGAACATACAACATACCAAGCCTTATCAATGCAGCTAAGTCAGTGCTTAGAGGGAAATTAGCACTGATTTTCAGCTATAAATCCCTATATCAAAAAGGTAGAAATGTGTCCAATCATTAACCTAGCCTTAAAATTAAGACATTGGAGGGGAAAAAAGGAACAGTTCAGCAGAAAGATGGAAATAATTAAGTTTATAACAGAAAAAAATAAAATAGATCATAGAAAAGCAATCAAAATTAATGGAACTAAAAGCTGCTTCTTCGCAAAGATCAACAAAATAGGCAAACTTTTCACTAAATTTTTCACTAAATTTTTCACTAAACTTTTCACTAAATTTTTCACTAAACTTTTCACTAAACAAGAGGGAACAGAGTTAGATCACTAAAATCTGGAATAAAAATGGGACATTAATACTGACCTTACAGAAATAAAACAAATTATAAAAGAATATTATGAACAATTATATGCCAATAAATTAGATAAGTTTGGTGAAATTCCAAAACGACATAAAAGACTGAAACTGACTCAATTAGAAATATATATCCTAAATAATTTAATACGTATTAAAAGAATAAAAAAAGACAAATACATGATCATCTCAATAAATGCAGAAAAAAATTGACATTCAAATAATCTTATCATGATAAAAACAATTAAGCAAATAAGCCCTGGCCGGTGTAGCTCAGTTGGTTGTAGCATCATCCCCCAACGAAAATGTTGCAATTTGATTCCGTTCAGGGCACTAAGTTGCTAGTTTTGATCCCCAGTCCAGGCACCTGGATCCCTGTTCTGGATGAATATGGGAGGCAATCATTTGGTGTTTTTCTCTCACATTTGATGTTTCTCTCTTTCTCTTCCTCTCTCGCTAGGGATGAGGAAAAGAGAAAAAGAGCTCATGGACACAGACAACAGCGTGGTGATTGGGGGTGGGGGAAGGGCAGGGTCAGGGTAGGGTAAAGTTGGAGGTGTGTATAGGGGAGACAAATGGTAATGGGGGAAAAAAAGCAGACTTCCAGCCAAGATGGTGATGTAGATAGATACACGCTGTGCCTCCTTACATGACCAAAAGAAGGACAACAACAAATTTAAAAAGAAAAAAACAATCAGAACTGCCTAAAAATCAAGCTGTATGGAATGCCAACAACCAAGGAGTTAAAGAAGAAATATTCATCCGGACTAGTCGGAAGGGCTCAGACAGACAGCTGGGGTGGAGAGGACTCACAATAAGGCAGTGGCTGGAGGACCAGGGCAGGTGGTGGCTGGCAGAGCAAGCGGTCCCACATTTGCATGCAGATAAACCAGGAGGAACAACTGGGGAGTGAGACAGACCTCGAAATCCAGGGCTACAGTGCAAGGAAATAAAGCCTTAAAGCCTCTGACTGAAAAAACCTGTGGGTCTTGCACTGATGGGAGAAACTCCCAGTCTCACAGGAGAGTTCTTTGGAGAGAACCACAGCATCCTAAAATGCACACAAAACCACCCACTGAGAATTAGTACCAGAAGGGCCCAATTTGCTTGTGGGTAGGGGAGGAAGTGACTGAAAGCAGCCTAGAGCTAAGAAAGTGGCTTTGTTCCTTCTCAAACCTCTCCCCCACAGACAGTACCCAGACTCAGCAATGCAGGGGGTGGGGGGCAAGGGGGAGGCCCAAATGAAAGAACAGGTGAAAGCTCCAGAAAAAATACAACTAAGAAATGAAGAGATAGCCAACCTATCAGATGCACAATTCAAAACACTGGTAATCAGGATGCTCACAGAATTCATTGTTTATGGTTGCAAAATAGAGGAAAAAGCGAAGGCTATGAAAAGTGAAATAAAGAAAAATGCACAGGAAACTAACAGTGACGAGAAGGAAATTGGGACTCAAATCAACAGTTTGGACCAGAAGGGAGAGATAAACGTTCAACCAGAACAGAATGAAGAAACAAGAATTTTAAAAAAAATGAGAAGCTGAGGAACCTCTGGGACAACTTTAAGTGAAATAATTTATAAGTATCCTGATGGCCTTTTACTGACAGGGGCTTCATGCACTTTGCTAAACAGAAAGAACCTCAGACTGAACTCTCCACTTCCCACAGTATACCATGCTTGTTTATGCCATCTGAGCCAACCACTGCAGAAAAAATGCCTGCTTTCATCTATCAAAGAACTGAGACTTGCCCTGCTGGATCAGAAATGCATAATTTGTACACCTCGTTTACATAAAATGAACCTAATTAAGAACTTGATGGGAAGTTTTGAGACAGGCTGAGCCTCTCTTAGACAGATGGGAATGTTCTTCGATCATATCTTTTTAAGCCTCTCATTGGTAAGTTTAAAGTTTCACTTCAGGCATTCCCCAAAGACCTCTGCTCTGTGACTGAGATGGTAAATACAACCTAATGGCAAGAACCTGGAAAACAAAGTATAGGGAAACGATCTGCTTGGCGTGGCAAATGTAGCCCAGCCTCATCTGAACACCAACAGGCGAGAGTCCGCACACTGGAAGTCTAACCCACGGGTCGGCTTTCCCATGGGAAACCAGGCCTGCATTATACCTAGGCTACTTTGAGACTTGCTTTTGCTAAAACTCCCTCACCCTGAATTGAAGCAGCAAATGTTTACTGCATATCTTTAAAGTAACTTCCTGAAGTCTGTGCTAATTCTCCCAAGGACAGAGTGTAACCAATCCAATCACTCTTATCATTCCCTTGCATTTGCAACATTTTTTCCTGGTTAATCTGTAGGAAGTAATCAGTAACATCCTTTCCTTTGTTATTTGTAAAAAGTAATCACCTAAAGCAAACCTGAGCATAATGAATGAGAACCTTCTTTGATGTATGCTATTAGAAACCTAATAAAAGCCTGTCTAGGCAAGGGTCGAGGTGCTCTCTCTCTCAGAGAGGGGCTGTGCCATCCCATTTTCTCCACAGGATTTCTGCAGTCCTTGTGATTTTGTTCATTGCATCCACAACATACGGACCCCGCTGGATGGAGTCTGCATCAACAAAGAGCTTTGCTCTGCTCCCAGGCTGGTCCATGCTCACTCACATTGGAATACTGGCAAGCAAAGAAATTACTCTGTGCCTGCATGAACAACTCAGCTCTATATAAATTAGACCCCAACAGCAGTTTGGGGAGTCATGCTATCCTACTGTACTCTCTTGGTGCATCCAGTTCCTTATCTTTCCCCTTTCCCTCCACATCGTTTTCAGTAAAGCTCTTCTTCTGAATCTGTTTTGACTCCTCTCCTGATTTCCCTGATACCTATCTTGGCGGGAGGCAGGGATGGGTAACAAGAACTTCTTTGCCAGTGACACTAGCATTATAAAAGATGGCCTCCTCTTTGTCTTAGCTGAACACAGTTTATTTTTTTTCTTTTTTCTTTTTTTATTTATTTTTTTAATCAGTATTTTTTAATTGTTGATATTGTACAGTTTTCTGTCTTTTACCCCGCCCCAGCCCACCACCCCAGCCCTCCCCACCTTCCTCCCATTTCCACCCCCCCATAGTTTTTGTCCATGAGTCCTTTATACTTGTTGCTCTAAACCGTTCCCCTTTTCCCCTGAAATTCCCTCCCCTCCCACTCTGGACACTGTCAGACTGTTCTCAAATTCAGTGTCTTTGTTTATATTATGCTTGTTTGTTTGTTTTGTTGATTAGCTTCCTGTTAAAGGTGAGATCATATGGTATTTGTCTTTCATTGCCTGGCTTATTTCGCTTAGCATGATACTCTCCAATTCCTTCCATGCTGTCGCAAAGGGTAGGAGCTCCTTTTTTCTTTCTGCTGCATAGAATTCCATTGTGTAAATGTACCACAGTTTTTTGATCCATTCATTAACTGATGGGCACCTAGGTTGCTTCCAGCACTTGGCTATTGTAAATTGTGCTGCTATGAACATAGGGGTGCATAGATTCTTTTGGATTGGTGTTTCAGGATTCTTAGGATATAATCCAAGAATCCTGAACACAGTTTAGGTTGCTACCTGAAAGTGTCTTGCAGGCAGCAGCTGCTTGTTACTCAAATAAATGCTTACTATTCTTTATTACAATATAAATTAATTTTGGTTTATACCAGTCAGTAAGAAGTACAGGTGGCCAGAGACTTGCAAATAGCTTTCAGATAGGGGATTGAGCCCCTGAACTTGTGGGATCTGGCGATAACTCCAGGTAGATAGTGTCAGAACTAAAACAAATTGTTTGATACCTCCTTGAAATCAGAGATTTTAAGTATGTGGCATTGGAAAAGACATCACATATTATATTTGGGGTGAGGAGGAAAAGCCTTTCTAGCACTAATTCCAATAGCCAAAAGCTTAAACTCAAATATACATCACCTAATGAGTAGATAAGTTAAATGTGGCATATCTACAATAAAATATTATTTCAAAATAAAAAGAAATAAAGTACAGTTACAAGTTGTCAGGTAGAGGAATCTTGAAATTAGTAAGTGAAACAAACCAATCACAAAATATCACTTATTATATGATTTCATTTACATTATATTTGCAGTATCAGTAAATAAATACAAAGTAGATTAGTGGTTGCATAAAAAATTTAGGGTGATGGATGGAAATGGAAATTATTGATAATAAGTTTGGGTTTTCTTTTTGGATTATAAAATGTTCTTAAATTGATAATAGTGATAGCTACACAGCTCTTTGAATATATTAAAAACCACCAAATCCCCCATGTGGTAAACAGACCTATGTTTGGCCAGCATATCTAAAAAAGGCCAGCATTTTTCTCTACTTATTTTTGTTTAAAAAAAAGGAAAAAGAAAAGAAAGGAAAGCAAAAAGAAAAAAAATGGGAGACTCCCAGCCATAGTTTTATTACTTAATTCTGTTTTTATCCAAACACTATATTGGTGATGTTAACTTAAAAAGAATAAGCCAGAAGTGAGAGGTAGCAAGCATTTATTTGAGATCCAAAATAATGGCTATTCAGGAAGCACTTATTCAGGCAGAAACTTATTGTAAATAGTATTCCAATTAGGAGGCAAGGTAATGGGTATGCATGAGAAAGGAAAGAACAATCACAGGAATAGAAGGAAGGAATGTCTATAAGTGCAGATAAGATAACATAAGTAGGCCAATGCTAAAGGATGTTTTTGATTTTGAGTCTAGTGATAACAAAATCTGCCATCTTGTTATCTTTGCAAACAATTGTTTGGGACACAATGTTGCCTTAGGTCCAAAGGTTACTTTGCCCAATTTTAACATTCCAAAGGTTTGATGAGTAAGACATGCAAGGCAGGTCCCCTAGGATGGCAGATCAGACTCCATTTTAAAGTGGCTCTGTTTATATTACTTTTTAGTGATTATTAAAAGATTATCTATCTGGTGATAAAACCTATTTAACTATTGTTCCTTTTGCTAGCACCTCTTTTGTTTCATGTACCTTTTGCTTCATACATTACTGGCTGTTTAGTACTTTCAGTTTATAGACAGAAGCTGTTTGTTCATGTAATAGCTTCACCATGGATATTTATCTTTCTAAACTCAAGCTTAGTAAAATTATTTTTACAGCACTGATATATGTATATTATTTAAAATCTAATATATATATACATATATATATATATATATATATAATATATATATATACTTACATAATAGGCAGTTAGCTAGGGATGAGCAGAGCAAGGATGATATTCCAGGTAGAAAGGTCACCCAGGGCAGAAATCTCTGGCTGCCTAGCAATGACAATTTTAGTCTGGAAGCTTGCCCCCAGGGTTCCCTTTCCTCCCCTAGCATACCACTGGTCACGTGGTTTAAACCCTCTGAACTTTCACATTGCTGGTCATGTGGTTTGAACCCTCCCCTGACCTTTCCTCCCTGGCATGTCACTAGTCTTGTGATAGACATCCTTAGAGGAGGATCAAGAGTGATGGAGAACAAGGAAATAGACTTCCAGGAAGTCCAGGAACCTCAGAGAGGCCCAAAGAAGTTGGACCCAAGGAGGAACATGCCAAGGCACATCGTAATTCCATTAGCCAAGATTCAAATGAAGGAGAGAATTCTAGAAGCAGCAAGGAATAAGGGGACAGTCACCTACAAAGGAGTTCCCATCAGACTGTCAGCTGATTTCTCCAAAGAGACCTTACAGGCAAGAAGGGGCTGGAAAGAAATATTTGAAATATTTGAAATCTTGAAAAGCAGGGACCTACATCCAAAATTGCTCTATCCAGCAAAGCTGTCATTCAGAATGGAAGGGAAGATAAAGTGCTTCTCAGATAAGGTCAAGTTCAAGGAGTTCATCATCACCAAGCCCTTATTATACGAAATGTTAAAGGGACTTATCTAAGAAAAAGAAGATAAAAAATAGGACAGTGAAAAGACAGCAAACTCACAGCTATTAACAACCACACCTAAAACAAAAGCAAACTAAGCAAACAGCTAGAACAGGAACAGAAACACAGAAATGGAGATCACATGGAGAGTTAGCAACAGGGGAGTGCGAGGAGGAGAGCGGGGAAAGGTATAGAGAATAAGAAGCATAGATGGTGGGTAGAAAATAGACGCAGGGAGGGCAAGAATAGTGTGGGAAATGTAGAAGCTAAAGAACTTATGACACATGGACATGAACTAAAGGGGGGGAATGTGGGTGGGAGAGGGTGTGCAGGGTGGAGAGGAATGATGGGGGAGAAATGGGACAACTGTAATAGCATAATCAATAAAAAAAAAGTTGATGACAAAAAAAAAAAAAAAAAAGAGTGATGGAGAACAGCCTTTTACGACTCCCGTACAAGCCCTTGCATGACCACTGGCTTACTCCTATGTCTTTCTCCCCAACAGTGGACATGTTTGACTTCTCCATCTAGCCCTGCCACAGATGCTTTAGACTGCATGGGCCAGGACTAGCCCCTTTCTTTGGCTAGCGTATGACTCAGTGAACACATTTCTGTTAGGATAACTCTCAGTCTCGAAGATTTTTGCTTAACAGCATTTACATTTACATATAAATATATACCTAAACATCTTGGATATACAGAGGAGATCCTTTATTATATTTATGTTGGAAAACTAACGTGGATCTCATAGTCTAATGCCTTTATCACCTTCAACCACCTTCAACCACTATAAATTTATTATTTTTTGGATATCTTATCTTCTACATAACAGTCTTAAACTGGGCAATGTGGTATTAAAGAATAATAAGATCAATGAGTTAATAAGATTGGTCCTTGTTCTCAAATGTCTTATAGTTTGCATATACAATTAAATACAAAATAGGATGGTACACTCAATAGAAGCAATATTTATAATATTGAGAGCAACAGAATAAAGATGTAATTAATCCTGTCTGAGATGAAAAATTAAAAAGTCCTTCAGAGGCACATCTTGAGTAGGACTTGAAAGGTAATAAAAGTCCAGACAAAGGGAAATAGAAATTTTACTGTTTATACTTATTAAGTTTTACAGGAAGAAAAATAGTCATGTATTTGATTACGTGGAATAATAAAATGGAATTTTGATGGGATTCCAAGATAAACAATCTATCAGTGAATTTTTATTATAGAAAAGGAAAAATCTAATAAATCTCATGCTTAGATTTAAAATATAAAAATGTCTTATTAGTTAGAGTAATTAATGACAGATATAACAACAACTCAGAAATCTGAGTGGTCATCACTATAAAGAATTATTGTTCACCAACTCAGACATGTCAGAAGCCTTCCTCCATTATGAAGCTGACATAGTAGGCAGTGAGGCATAAGCGATGTAGGAATAATAGGCCAGGCACTGAAGGTCACCAAAGTATAAGACCCTGGGTGCCCAGCAACCAGCAATTGAAAAGTGGGACCTTGCTCCCATGGTCACGTTTCCCTCCCCAGCATATCGCTGGTCATGTGGTTAATTCCCCCCTGACCGTTCATACTTCTTGTCATGAGGTTCAGACCCTGCCCTGACCTTTGGCATGTCACTGCACAGGCCACAGACCCACCCCCCTTACAAGAGGATCACGTGGGCCAAAGAATAGACTCATACAGCTCCCATACGAGCTCTTGAACAGCCACTCCCTAAACGAGTAAGCCTTTGGGACAATGAGGTTCTGGCCCACATCAAATAATCTTAAGAACAAAGCCTTGGGTCTTTTGACCACAGACAGCATTCAGGTCAAACTGCAGATAACATGTAGGCCTCATTTGTGCTTCAGCTCCACGCTCAGAAAAGAAGCAAGGCAGGGTGACAGAATGGCTGATATCATCACCAGCAGCCATGACTAATGACCCCCTGCCCTAGTGCCATACAATGCTCTACAATCAGTAGAGACCATAACCCTGTAAGGGTGCACTTGGAAAAGATAATGACTATTCTATTGTGATCCTCCCCTGAGACCTCCGCTAAAATCCCCACCTTTAAAATCCTTCAGAGGAAGAACACAGCACTGACTCTCTCTCTCACCATCTCTCTATCTCTCTATCTCAAGCATGCCTGTGCCTTTGCCCATCCCTTCTCAGTTGTGCTGTCCCTGGAGCATACCTAAGCCTTCCCCCCACCTTCCCTCAGGCACATATGCCCTCAACTTGTTCCCTGAGCTCGCACAGCCCAGCTGGCTCACTTCTTCCATGGCTCACTTCCTTCACTTCTTCTACCTCTGTGACTTTCTAAATAAATGTTCACTTGTATTTGAGTCTTGGTTCTGAATTCTTAGCCAAAACTCAAAGACCAAGGTCTGACATCTGGTGCCATCTGCCATTAGCAAAGCTATGCTTATTGAACCATGTTGCCTTCAAGGTGCCCAGATGAAAAAGAGGGATGAAGCCAACACATGTTCAACCTGACTCTCTTAGACTATGAGAGACATATGCCACTTCAAATGGTCCATTAATCATAATTAGGCAGGCAGTCTGAATTCTGCTGCAAGGAAGGCTAAGAATTCTGAGAACTACATAATATAGCTGCAAGAACCACAATGAAACTTCCTTGAAAATTGTACGTATATTATTTGTTAGAGAGTTTGACAAAGAATGTCAACAAATGTGCCCTGTTGGAATGTTACTTCTAAGCTCTTTCCATCAAGAGATGGAAACTATTTCCCCATCTCATAAGGGTAGACTGGCCTTGTGACTTGATTTGACCAATAGATTGAGGGAGAAATGTTTTGGGCTGGATCTCAATCCAAGCCTCAAGGAAATTTCCATGTTTCTGCTCCCTCCTGCAAGCCTGTAATTGCTAATTGAACAACCTGGACTACACTTCGGGATAGTGATCACCAGCCTATACACTGGTCACCAGTTTACATCAAGCCACATATGAGTGAATATTCCATATATGAGTCTGACCTCCACACAGCTGCCAAGTTACTGCAAACACATAAGCCAGCCCAACCAAAACTAGATGAACCTGGCTTCAAAGTTGCAAGGTTAAACACAAATCAAAAGTAAGAAGAAAATTTAATTTCCCTATGGCAAAAAGAGATAGAGCTTCCTCTTTCTTTTTTGGTGTTTCCTTCAGAAAATGTTTGCTTGCAAATGTTCTCTTTCTTTTGAAATATATACAAATCTTTTTAAGTGTTAAATAAACCCATTGCTAGTTTTGTCAACCCAGTCATGAGTTTCTTAAGAACACATAAGCCATCTCTTTAAAATGTAATCATCGAAGAAGATAGTGTACCTGTACCCTCATTTCCAATGAGAGACTGAATGGAAGGAGACTAACTTCACTTCTGCTTTCGGATTCAAGTGTTACATTGCTTCCTGTCATTTCATCAAGATATAAGAAGTTTACTGATTCCTTTGGATAAAAGTAATTAACTAACACAGATGGCCACTCAAATTTACAGGTGAATTTATAAATTTCATGGCAAAGGATGCTCTTACTTTAGTCCTCTTACTTGAGGAGTAGCTACAGTCAACCTTAAAATATATGTAACGGGTACATAAAAGGGTGAGATTTCCTTCTGTCTTTGGAAACATTTCAGCTAATTGCCTGTAACGCATATGCCAGTCTGGTAAAATGCTTACGGTACTTGATAATAAAGTTGTACTTTGTGTAGAGAAATTTCTAGTTGGCAGATCTTTTAATTATTTTTTGCTAATAAGCAGAACTATCCAATTTGAATTTAAACTGATAAGTAATAAGTGGTAGCTGTTTTAGCTTATAAATTTTGAATTTTTTCCCCACAGTAAAAGCTAACTGGTGTTAAGGAGAAAAAGCACAGACCTGAAATGGTCTCAACTTGTGCTAAAGTCCATGATACCAAACCTAGATTTTAATACCTGACCTAATTGCTGCTTCAACATTGCTCATAAGCATAATCTTAGTCAGCCAGTCTGGAATTTTCTGGTCAACAATAATGAACTAATCTGTCAGGTGGGCTCTCACCACCCCTCCCAGAAGGAAGATACAATTTACATGATTAAAAATCCTTTTCCCCCAAAAGCATCCTGGTCTAAAAATAATCCTTCCTTTTGTTAATATCTCTTGTGTCCCACCCTTCTTCCTATAAAAACCTCTCATTTTTGTACAACCCCTCCCAGCACCCTTCTACTTGCTAGATGGCATGGTGCCCAATTCATGAATCACTTAATAAAATCAATTAGATCCTCAAATTTACTTAGTTGAATTTTGTTCTTTAACACAGGTAAATTCTGTACAACTGAAAAATTTATTATGCAGAATCTCAACATACACAGATGTAGACAAAAATATATAATACATTTTATGTGCCCATCACCTAGCATCAAAAATTAAAAACTCATGATGACTCCTGTTTCATCAATATCTCAAACCATTTCTCCCCCACATAATTACTAGAGAATCTGAAACATCGTATTTCATTCACCTTGGTACAACTTTTGAAACGGATAAAACTATTATTAAAACATAGTCAACTATTCACTAAAATTTTAGTTGATATGATAGAATTATCCAAAGTAAACACCAATACCTCCACAATACCACCTCTATGTTTTAAAATTTCAGAGTTCTCTTCAACATTTTTGCCTGCAGTGAAAAATCGGAAACAAAAAAATACAAAGAATTCTGTACCTTCCCACCTGAGCAGGAACCACAGTGGCTTGGCCATGTGGCCATCAGGCAGGTCTGCCCACTGGGTATTTTGTTGGTGGTGTTCCAGTAGGGCTCTGTTTTGGGGGGCCATGTTGTATGTACATGAACTGAACCAGAGCCTCTGCTGAGTTTACAAGGTTCAGAAAAGATGTTTGATAAAATCTTGAGGTTTGTGAATTTATGTTAATAAAAACCCACTGAAACTGGAGGGGGGGGCAGCAGGGAAGCGAAGGGAAGGGAAGAAGGAAAAGAAAACCCAGCCAAGATATGCGACCCCAATAGTCCACAGAGTACCTCCCGAAGGTCAATAGAACCCATGACATTTCATCCACAGTGAGGACCGGAAAGAGACCATGGGCTGGTTCACCTGCAGGTGGTGGTCCCGGAATAGGCGATGCAGACCTGGTATGTAAAGACAGCTACACGACAAAATGCACCCAAGCTAAAGGAAGGCTTCTGACAACGTGGGCTCACTAAGGATGACCCTAAGCTCCAGTTCAAAGTTGCCCGAGACACCCATCTTCATGGACAGCAGAGAGAACTGCTACACAGTGCTAGACAGCTCACGCCAGCCCACTGACCTCAGAGCCTCATGCACAAGATGGAGTCGGGGCAGCGGTTGTGGGTGGAGGGTTTTCAGAAAGTTGGTGAAGAGCCTGCGGGTGCCTCGGAAGTTCGCTGGGAAGCCCATGTCCAGCACAACCCATAGAAAGGGGCAGTCTCGGAGACCTCAAGGCTCTGGACTCACCAGCAGCAGGTGGGTGGGGAGACAGCAGTAGTAGTGAGAGAGTGGGCGCTGCTCTCCGAGGGAGCGGGTGGCCAGGCCCTAGCCTGTTCTAAAGGGCAGCGCTGAGTGTGGCCAGGCAGGGCCTGAGCCTTAGCCGCTAGAATCTGTTTCTTTCCAACATCTTCACGGTCTGGCCCAGACTGACCTCTGATCCCGCATGCTGCTGCCTCTCCGATGCCCCTCCTCAGGGACCCCTCCGCCCCGCCACTGCAAGACCCTTCCTTTTAGACCCCTGCGTGACTTCCCAACTCAGGGTCGCCTAACAGCCCCTTACTAACTTGCACTGCCACCCTCCCACTTGAGCAGGAACTGCCCACGGCTGGGCCACGGGGCCATCAGGCGGGTCTGGCCAAAGGGCCCCTGGGGCCTACCTGCAGGCCTACCCCTTCCTTCACCACAGCCCCTCCTTCCTTTTTCCATCTCCTCTCCCTTTCTTCTCCCTCCATTCCCCCTGCCTCTCCTCCACCACCTTATCCTTTTTTTCTTTTTCTCCTCCTCCCACCCAGCAGCGTTTTATGGGAAAAAAGAATCTTCCTTTTTTCCCTCGTTCCGTCTCTCACTCTTTTCTTTCCCTCCCTCCCTCCCTCCCTCCCTCCCTCCCTCCCTTCATTTTGGCCATTAAAAATATAGACACTTGAATGCAATTCAAATTGAGTGTGAATTACCCTAAAAATTATATATATATATATATATATATATATATATATATATATATATATATATATATATATATATAGTAACATTGCCTTACAGAATTTATCATAGTGAGGTCTAATTTCATTATAACATATCTACTTCAATATTCTTTCTTTTTTAATTTTCCTTTTCTTAGTTATTCTATAGTAAGTAAACTAATTGAAGATATTTAATGCAATATTGTCTATGAGATTAAAAGACTTTTTTTATCAGATTTATAAAATGCATGTCTTCTTTTTATCTTTCTTACTGTATAGTAAGGCAATTGTATACCTATTAGGTTATTAATTATCTCATAAAGAGTTATAGAAGATTAAAAATTAAGCAAACAATGCATATGACCTAACAATATATTATGACATTTTAAATAATTTTTAAATTCTATATAATTTTATGATATGCTAAGTGATGATATTAATGTGTTTATTAATTAATAGAATATATACTAGTGAAATAAAATAAAATGGTAAATATTTCTCAACTATGCAGTATACTACCAATTTGTTTATATTTGTAAGATAGTAAACTGGAGAATTTTGTTTGGGCTATATATGAAAAGTATTTTTGGAGTATAAGCACTCAGCTCCAAATTTCCCATAAAGAAAATGAGATCAGGAAAAAAGGCTTATTAGGAGAAATGATCAGTTCTTTCATATATGTTCTTTCATACGAAATCCTAACCTCTGTGTGTGTGTGTGTGTGTGTGTGTGTGTGTGTGACTAAACAAGGATCTCAAAAGATAAATTAACTGGCTTTCAGCATAAACCTTAGACTTACAGGGTTCAATGAAATATTTTCACTCCAAGTTTCTCATATATATTTAACCAAAAATAAGAGAGTCTTCTGCTTTCCCAGGAGTGTGTGTGTGTGTGTGAATCTCCTGTACACTGCTCTGTCGTTATCTTTTTCCCCCTGTAAAATGAAGATAAAGTATGAATTACTCTCTATTCCTCCCCACTACTACCAAGGAAACAGATAATTTGAACTTCAGTCACAACAAAGCAGGGGAATCTGCATTTCATGGACACAGTAAATCAAAATATTTTTATTAATAGTTAAGACTAACATTGACAGATATACCATGCTCTTTCTTACTTGTATTTGCTGTGCCACATCTGATAGAGTAATAAACAAGAAGTTTACTCATTCCAGAAAGTGAGAGGTATTTAATTCCATTCTCATAAATGAGAGGGGAAGACAGGGTTTTATATAGAAATGTATTAAATGTGTTAGAGTGTTCTAGATTTTATCACTGTACTAATTATTTATTTATTTATTTCCTTCTCTGTAACCTCTCAACCCCTTGCCATGTGATCACCAGTTCTTCTCTGAGAGGAATCTTTTCCACCCCATTGCTGTTATATTTTGCATGTGATTTGATTTGTCCAGTAAAATGTGGATAAAATGGAATCATGTTTCAGAAGTTACCCATCTTTGCATAGTTCCATCATAAGAACATCTTAACACTAAATAAAGGTAGATTCTTCAGTCTGTGCTGTGCTATGAATAGAGAACAAGCAACCTATATTTCACAAGTTGTTGTAAGCCACTGAGGAGTTTTATTTTTTAACTGAAGGTAGGAAGATTAACCTGTTTTTGAAAATAATAAGAAAAATGTGATAAAAATAGGCCTTCCTCTATTTCCAATGGTGAGGACAAACAATGCCTCCCGACCATCTCCCCGGAGATCACTGATAACACCAGTATCTTACAAATGAAGACTTAGTTACTCTGAAGAAAAACAACTTAATGATGCTGAGCTCTAAAACAGGAAATAAAAGTCGTAACAGAGATTTATAGTTACATATTTAAGCAAGAGTGTAAGCAAGATTATTAACCATCTCAGCTTTCTATTGGGAAAAATATACAGCAAAAAATAAGAAGACTTCCCTGAAGAGCCTGAGGAATATATGAGGAAATAATATGTGCAAAGAGAACCAGAAAATGGGAACATCTTCAAGGGCTGGAATATGTGAAGTCAACAGCCAACAAAACAACAAAATCTGTGAAACTCAGTTATCATGGTTCACTTATGAGACAAGGAGTATTGTAATACCAGTAGCAAAAATAATCATTAGCAAACTTAGTCAATATATTGCTAAAAATACTTCACAGGAAATCATTGTTAGCTCCCAGTTTAGTGTCCCAATTCTTTGCTAAATAATTTGCATTTAATAGTTGACAGATAATTGCCCTATAGTGTTCTGTAATATATTTAGAATAAACAGCTAGAAAGCCTTAAACCCTTAAAAGAACAAGTAAAACCAACTTAAATTTTCTTAAAAAAGAGCATTAGTCTAGAAATTTAACCAGAAAAAAAAAAAAAAAAGAACGTACTTCAAGGAAAAGTAGATTTATTTGCCTCCTGTGTTAGTTTCCTATTGCTGCAGTAATAATTGCCACAAACTTGATGGCTTAAAGCAGCATAAACTTAGTATTTTTCTGTTTTGTAGGCCAGTAGTTGTAACAAGGTCTCACTAAACTGAAATCAAGGGGTTAGCGGGGCTTTCTTTCTTTCTGGAAGCTCCAGGGTGGAATCTGTTTCCTGCTCACTTGACTTAATAGAATTCAGTTCCTTGTGCTATGAGATTGAGCCCCATTCCCAGTTTCTTTCTATAGGATGCCCACATTCCTTGGCTCATAGCCTGTTGCCTTCACCTGAAAAATCAGCAATAGAAGGTTGATTTTTTTATGAAGCTTCCTTGTTCTTCAGTCTCTTTACTCTAACCCAGTTGGAAATATTCTTTATTTTTAAGGAATTGTGTGATAGATTGATTCTCCTTGGATAATCTCTGAAAATCCTACCATATCAATGTGTGTAACCTTAATTATATCTGCAAACTTCTTTTGCCATGTAACATAATCTATTCACAATTTCAGGTGATTAGGAGGTATACCTCTTTGCAGGAATATTATTGTGCCTACCACATATATTAAATGACCGATCCAGCATTCATAAACAAAAGAATGATGGAGGGAAATAGATATAATAAAGACAACATTTAGGAGTAGGAACTGACCCTTGCCTACATCGCAGGGAACAAGAAATGTCCACATGAAGTTCTCATAGCTTGGAGGCAAAAAATTCCCTAGTTGCAAAGGCTGAAAATTGACAGACCCACCTCTACTTACATTACACTTTCCCCATAGCTGCCTATAGTATACAGGATCCCAAAACCATGAATTCCAGTTTCAGACTTCAGAATTTTTATCAGCCGCTATCCTACTGTTTCTCTAAGTTTCATTTCTGGATCGCCTGCAATAGGAAGACTTGGAGTGATGGTTAGTAATATAGATCTCTGGTACTGTTCCAATTCAATGAGAATTTGGTGAGGATGGCCCCAGTAACTCTATTTTTCTATAAAATTTTATTTATTTTTAGAGAGAGAGGAGGTGAGAGAGAAAGATAAAAAGATAAACGTTGATGTGAGAGAGAAACATCTGCGCCCCACCCAGGGATCAAACCCACAACCCAGGCATGTTCCAGGCATGTGCTCTGACCAGGAATCAAACTAGCAACACTTTCCTAAGCCACACCAGTCAGTGCTAGTTACCTCTATTTTTTTAAATAATTTTATTTACCTTTATAAAGAGGGGAAGGGATGGAGGAAGAGAGGGAGAGAAACATCACTGTGCGGTTGCCCCTCCAGCACCTCCTACTGGGGACCTAGCCTGCAACTCAGGCATGTGCCCTGACTAGGAATCAAACCAGTGACCCTTTGGTTTTCAGGCCAGCACTAAGTCCACTGAGCCACACCAGCCAGGGCTGGTTACCTTTACTTTTATCAAGCTTTCAAAGTGATTCTTATTCACAAAATTTTAAAGTTAAAAAAAATTAAAAAATTTAAAAACAGAATTTTTTACAAATTCTTAAAAAGTATTGAATGAAATAAATCAGGAGAGATCAAAATGCCACAGGAATGAATATAGTTACATTTACTAATTACCTTTTTAAAAAATAATTCACTGTCTAAAAGACAAATAAATGATATTCTAACAAAGGACTCCATTTCTGTTTTCCATATACCAAAGACTAAATGTTTTATTTTGTGAAATTAAGTAGACTGACCTAATATAAACTACAATATAGTTAGTACTCTTGAAATTTTAATACTGAAGAAAAGTCAAATGACTACTAATTATTTTAGTTTATCATTTTCAATTAAAAGAATCTATTAATTTAGTAATAATTTGGAGCAACTGTTTAATCTGCATTTGGACATCTAGTAGAAATATAATACTTTAATTTTTATATTAATCTCATATTGATACTTCTGATCCTAAATAAATAAAGAATTTAAGGTTTTGTCGAGGGAACAACAGTTTTCATTCATAGTACTTTAAATTAGACCAAAATTATTCTTTCATATCTCATATCTTTGTTGAATGATATAAAAATCATGTGCATAAAGATGTTTTCAAAGAACTATTTTTACTGATTCCTTAAATAATTAATGGTTATAACTAAAATCTCACTTTGGAAACAGCAATAATATTTCACAACTATCATATCAGAGGACTTTATTTTTTAATTGTAAGTAAACACCAAAGTATAATGAATTATTTGGTTTGCAGAAGCAACATAAACTAAATTTAACTGCATGACAATTAGCTTACTCATCTTTCTTCCATATTCCCATACAAACAGAGAACAATTTTAAGGGCATTCAAAAAGCAGTAGCAAATTTTCAATATCATTTTTCTATGCTGATATTTAAAAAAATCTAATTCAATCTTGCTGCAGAATCATCACAGAAAAATTCTAAACAGGGTGTTAATACACAAATGTCTAGCCTTCTTAAAGTGTCAGTGTGATCTATATATATGCACATCACAGGCTCAGGAACACTGTGAAGAAGGCTGCAAACATGGGCCTTTACGCACCCTGTAAATCACTCCTGCTTCATTCTCTAGATGATAATGGAACCAAAATGAATGAGTGGTAGCAGAAAGCACGAAGGTATGTGAAAGAAAGATACAAATAAAACTGCATAGCCTAACTACATCACAGACAGTATGAAACAATATATTTAACATCATACTTGAAGCAAACAGCAAATATTAAAATTGTAAGTTTCTAGAGGCAGAGATGAGGAAGAGACAATATAATCAGCAAACACTCTATGTCAAATGTCACCATTTTAAAACCTTCCAAGCTTTTACATGAGATATGTGGGAAAGAGGGTACTCAAATACATTTGTAGAGTGCTAAATTTAATAAAGATTTTATTTTTAAGATAATTACTTCTCCAATAGATAAAATGTATATAAATCTTACCAAGTAACAAAATTATCTTACCTAAATTTTCAGTTCACAAGATATTACACACTTCATTTACTTAGTATCATCTCTATATTGAAAATATTGCCATGCATATGATCAGGAAGCATGAAACTATGGGAATTAGTAAATGCATGTAATTAGGATACCATGTGAAACCAGGAATTCTGAAGAAGAAAAGGATTTGAAGCTAGATGCCTTCCAAAGACCCAGGGAGATAATGAGTGGTTTCTGGAACCAAGTTCTCAGCCCAGAGAATTCCAGACTGTAGATGCAGATTGGGTACCTAAGTTTTTAATGGCCAGCATCGTGAACAATCCTTTTGAATCTGACATACAGATATCTTCATTTTAAGGATAGACTTAATTAATAGACATGCCTCTTTGTTCTTACGGGCATAAGTCACCTGGTAAAATAACTAAAAGGTATAATTTTAGGGAGCATAAAAAATGGAGAACACAAAAGACTTATGCTTTAATACCTGCCTATTATTTATGAGGCTATGTTGGCAAGGATATCATTATTCTCTCAGTGTCTGAGATTCCTTCCTATAAATGTGGATGACACTTCTGTCAACCTCATTGCAATGGACACTTTTGTTTTTCTACCCAGATACTTTCAGATTGATTGCAGCATTTCCATATTCAATTCTTCTAGCTTTCATTCACTTTTGCTTCCCCCTCCACCCCAATAGTCTACAGGTGTAAGTCTTAGAAAACTGACCTTGATCTCTTAGAGACCAAAGAGATCCAAAATTGCCTAAAAGATAAAGTCCATCACTCCACATGATCAATCCTAGGATTCCTGAGCTGAGAACCGATGGGTATAATAACATGAAACTCAGCTTACATGCCCTTGGTTGAGACAGATTGTGAGGCATAATCTACTCTGAGGCTAGAATTTCCCAGATGTTACCAGCCTGAAGGTACATTCCATGAGATTTTTCCTGAAATTGTTCCCATGTTTTATTCCTTGACTTCTTCCCTATCTCTGTCCTGTTTCCTCCACTCCTTCACGAGATTTGTCTGGGAGCACTCCCTTAACAAATCATGTGGGCAGGGACATTTGCCTTAAGGTCGTATTAGGGACCTCAACCTAAGACACTTAAAAAGCTGTTTTAAAATGACTATATTTAAACATGGAAACATTTAGTATTAGATATAACTCCCCAACTCCAGGACACCATATGTTCTACTTGTTCCAAAAAAGAAATGAAATGCATAACTTCATTCTCTTAAAACTGGATAATATATTTTTACTTTTATTTGTTTGTTTTAATGAACTCCGATAAGTCCTCTATCACTTTTAACAGCAGTCCCCACCCTTTCTGGAACCAGGGACCTGTTTAGTAGAAAAAGGAGCAGTGGTTTGGGGGGAGGGAGGCAGAGCTCTGCTGTCATGGGGGCAAGCTCTCAGGAGGTGGAGCTCAGGAGAGCTTTGCCCTCCTCGGCAGGTTCTTAACATGTCCAGGACTGGTCCCCAGACTCAGGGTTGGGGACCTCTGAGTAATGAAAATTCTTAAAACTGTAAATCAAAATACAACAGTAAGGAATGCCTTTTACTTAGTAATATGTGTTTTTTTGTTTGTTTGTTTTTAGAGCTGAATAATAATCCATTGTTTGGATATATCACAATTTATTCATACCTTCTCCTATTGAAGAACATCTTGGGTGCTTGCAAGTTTTGACATTTATAAATAAAGCTGAAATAAACATCTGTGCACAGGTTTTGTTTGAGTGCAATTGCTTAAATGTGTGGTAAGTGTATGTTTAATTTTGTAAGAAACCTCCAAACTGTTTTCCAAAGTCGTTGTACTATTTGCCATTCCCACCAACAATAAATGAGAGTCCCTGTTGTTTCACATCCTCACCAGCATTTGGTGTTGTCAATGTCCCAGATTTTGGCCATTCAAATAGGTGTATTGCTATGTCTTTGTTTCTTTTTTTTTTAATATATTTTATTGATTATGCTATTACAGTTGTCCCATTTCTCCCCCATCATTCCCCTCCACCCTGCACACCCCCTCCCACCCACATTCCCCCCCTTTAGTTCATGTCCATGTGTCATAAGTTCTTTAGCTTCTACATTTTCCCTACTATTCTTGCCCTCCCCCTATTTTCTACCTACTGTCTATGCTAGTTATTCTGTGTACCTTTTCCCCCTCTCTTCTCCTCCCATTCCCCTGTTGCTAACCCTCCATATGATCTCCATTTCTGTGTTTCTGTTCCTGTTCTAGTTGTTTACTTATTTGCTTTTGTTTTAGGTATGGTTGTTAATAGCTGTGAATTTGCTGTCTTTTTATTGTCATATTTTTATCTTCTTTTTCTTAGGTAAGTCCCTTTAACATTTCATATAAGGGCTTAGTGATGATGAACTCCTTTAACTTGACTTTATCTGAGAAGCACTTTATCTTCCCTTCCATTCTAAATGAAAGCTTTGCTGGATAGAGCAATCTTGGATGTAGATACTTGACTTTCAAGACTTGAAAAACTTCTTTCCAGCCCTTTCTTGCCTGCAAGGTCTCTTTGGAGAAATCAGCTGACAGTCTGATGGGAACTCCTTTGTAGGTGACTGTCCCCTTATCTCTTGCTGCTTCTAGAATTATCTCCTTCATTTTAATCTTGGCTAATGTAATTATGATGTGCCTTGGTGTGTTCCTCCTCAGGTCCAACTTCTTTGGGACTCTCTATGTCTTTGTTTTAGTTTGCATTTCTCTGATGACATATGACATGGCCCACTTTTCCATATCTTCATATGCCATCTGTATATCCTCTATGATGATGTATATATTAAGGTCTTTGGCCCAATTTTTATCAGGTTGTTTGTTTTCTTATTTTTTAGTTTGATAGGTTTTGTTTTGTTTTATGGCATGACTTTATCAAATCTGTCTTTCCCAAATACTTTCTGCCAGCCCATAGCTTGTCTTCTCATTCTTTTGAGATTGTATCTCACAAAACAGAAGTTTTAATTTTAATGAAGTTTGTTTATTGATTATTTCTTTCATAGATGATGCTTTTGATGTTGTATCTAAGGAGGCATCCCCATGCCCAAGGTCATCTAGATTTTCTTTTATGTTGTCTTAGAGAAGATTTACAGTTTTGCTCCTGAGAAAACATATAAGCCATAGTTTCTGCAGCTAAATTGCCTACTCTAATAATTGTAGATATTTCCAAAACAAAATATTATAAAAAGTGTGAGAATAGTCCTGAATTATGTGATACAAATAACAATTCTCATAATTATTTGATGAAAATTAATAATGAGGCTTGGCATTCCAGACAGAGTTGTCACATATCTGTCCACTAGGAATTATACAGAGAATGAAGAACTGATGTTCCCATTTTTTACACAACTCCATCATTGAATTACTATGAAGAAACACAACTCCATCATTGAGTTACTATGAAGAAAGCTTTGCGGTGTATGGTAATATATCATGTCATATAAGAAGGACCAAACCACAACAACAAAAACATACTTGGGACAACACTCTGCTATTTTGGTCAGCAACTTTAAAAGGAAACTAATAAGACATGTTGAAATATATTTTAAAATAAATTGACAAGAAATGGGTAAAACATGCAGAGATTAAGAAAAGCTTCTCTCAAAATATGAAATTGTGTAAATTTACTGATTTCTGGATACAAAGTTGTTCAATGTATTTCTATTTGACTCCTAATTAATGTTTCCAGTGATCTGTAGAAAGTGATCAATATTTTTATCTTTTAAAAAATAAAAATGTTTTCAATAATTCTTTCTATATATAATTAAAATTTCTTGGAAAAAACATGCATCAATTCTATTTGGGCTTTTAAAATAATTGCAAAGAATTTATGTAAAGTCCTATGAAGTGTTAATACTAACATTCATCATTGAGAGAGCAAGGGAAGAACCTCATAGCACAGAAAATAGATAGTTATATTATTAAATAAGTACTTTTAAAATGGGAATTAATTGGAAAACAATTGAAGTGACTTATTGGTAAATTATTAAACTAACAAGACTCTAAATTGCCATCTGACCCAATTCTCCAAATATAAGTATATACAGCTATATTGAGGAAATGGTTGGCCATGAGTGACATTATGTAAGTGAATTAAAAAGTTTCTAAATGAGATATCTTCTTTCTTAATTGTTTTTCTCCTTATTATTTCAGTGGAATAGTGAGACACTTATGCAACTAAATTCAGTTAAGCCACTATAATTCAAATGGTCCTAATTAACACATTGGTGTGACTTAGAATGCAGTGACAGATATGACTATGAATTTTCTAGCTATATGAGCTTATATTGGAACTTTCTCTAAATATTCTTATTATAAGTTATAAAACAATCTAATAATCTATAAAAACAGGGCCAGGAATATCTACAAGAAAATTATGAAAAACTTTCACATTTCAGCTAACCATCACCATAAATATGTAATTTCAATAAAAATAAAATTGGTGCCATCTAATGATCATGTGGAATAATTATTACGCTTTAAAAAAAACAATAAGAATGCACCAGGGTTCCCTTTCCCCACATCCTTGCTAGCACTTGTTGTTTGTTGATTTGTTAATGATAGTAGTTCTGACTCATGTGAAGTGGTATCTCACTGTGGTTTTAATTTGCATCTCTGTGATGGCTAGTGATGTTGAGCATCCATTCATAGGTCACTGGGCCCTCTGTATGAAATCCTGGAACCAGAAAGTATTATGCTAAGTGAAATAAGCCAGGCCATGAAAGACAAGTACTATATGATCTCACCTATAAGTGGAACCTAATAAACAAAACAAACAAATGAGCAAAATGGAATCAGAGAAATGGAAATAAGGAACAAACTGACAGGGACCAGAGGGGAAGAGGAAGGAGGATAATGGGGGTGGGGGCAGAGAGGAAAAAGTCTCATCAAGGAACATGCTTGGGGTGGGGATTGACTGTGGGAACAGGGGTGGGCGTGGCAGTGGGGAGCAACAGGGAAACATTGAGACAACCGTAATTGAACAACAATTAAAAAAAGGAAAACCACTAAGTCTGTTCAATTGACTAAAAAGACAATTCTGAGAAAACATGGACAGCAAAATATTTTATACAGTTTCATACCATCCAAAAATTATAATAAAGATGGATACATATAACATTCACAAGTTTATATAATAGTTAAAAATAAAAGCCTCATAATATCTAACTACAAAGGTTATGGTTGTTCATAGGTGCTAAATAACCTATTTTGTTTCTAAAAGGGAAAATAATTATCAACTTCCAAAATAACTAAAATATTATTGGACTTACAGAAGACAGATTATTCTTGAAACATCTTTCAGGTACCACATTTACTCCTTTTCCATTGTCCATAATATCCTTTCAAAAGATTTACTCAAGAGTACCATAAACAGTCTAGAACTCTAAAAATACTGGCTTTCATTTCTACAAGTCCCTTTTGTTTTACTTTGGTTTTTATTTCACCCCCTTGTAAAAATTCTGTATTGGTTACTTTGGATTTGGTGGAAAAACAGATACAGTGGTGACTGTAGGTATGTATCACCTACTATAGATTATCCCTATCTAAGACAATTAATATTACCTCAAGCCTGTACCACTCCAGTATTGAATTTTTGAAACTAAAAAAGACCTTACAATTTTCTTAATCTTCTTCAGTCAAGCAAATAAGAAATGAATGATTTTGTGGAAATGGATCAGGTAGATCACTCCCAACCATGCTCATGGGCAGCATATCATATCAGAATATAATTGAATTTATAAAGATGGGAGAGGGGGAAAGAGAGAGAATCTAACTGAATGGAAAGCATAGTTATTACCATAAATTTTAAAAACAAATACCATATGACCTCACTTATAACTGGAATCTAATGAACAAAATAAACTAATGAGAAAAATAGAACTGCATACATGAAAATATGGAACAGACTGACAGCTGTAAGAAGGAGAAAGGAGGAGGAAATGGTGGAAGGGAGAGGAACTAGTCAAAGAATATGTATGAATGAAGATATGGAGAATGGAAAGGGATTCACTGTGGGCTAGAGTGTTGGCCTAGGTATAAGGGGGCAAAAGGGAAAAAATAGTAAGGCTAATAAAATAAACAATTAATTAATTAATTAAAAATATTTATTCTCATTCACAATGCCTTCTAAAACTTAGCAGATGACATTTATATCTTTAAATGTCCTCCTCAATCTGGCTAGCTTCTAAAAAAGACCAAATTTATGTGATTTCACCCATAGCCTTAAATAATAAATCTTAGGAATAGAGTAGTGTAATAATTGCATAAGGAAATGCCAGCCCTGACTATATATCTGATGAATTCAGATGCAGAAACAGTAACCAAAGGACTAGAAATTAAATACAGCAATTCATTAAAAAATAATACAGCATGATGAAGTGTAGTATATCCTGGGGCACAAAGATGGTTCAGCATCTACAAATTAATCAATGTAATATACCACATTAATAAAGGGTAAAAATTATATGATCTTATCAGTAAATGCAGAAAAAGCATTTGCTAAGATACAACAGTCATTTATGATTAAAACACTCAATAAAAATACAGAAGAAAAGTACCTCAACATAATAAAGGCCATATGTGACAAACTCTAAGCTAGTATTACGCTCAATGGTGAAAAAATTGAAAGCTTTTCCTCTAAGATCAGGAACAAGACAAGGATGTCCATTCTCACCACTCACATTCAACATAGTTCTGGAAGTACTACCCAGAGCAATCAGTCAAGAGAAAGGAATAAAATGCATCCAAATTGGGAGTGAAGGAGTAAAAGTATCACTTCTTGCAGATGATATAATTATTTATATTAAGAACCCTAAAGACTCCACTAAAAAAAAAAAAAAAAAAAAAAAAAAAAAACTATTAGAAACAATAAACAAACACAATCAAGTTGCAGGATACACAGTGTATGTAAAAAAAAATGCACTCCATTTCTATAAGCCCTTTATACTAGCAATAAAATTTCAGAAAAATAAATGAAAAAAAAACCAGTTTCTGTTGCAACTGCATCAAAAAAGAATAAATACCTAGGAATAAATTAACGAAGGATGTGAAAGACCCATATACTGAAAACCACAAAGCATTATAAAAAAGAGATTGAAAAAATACAGTGAAATGGGAAGATATTCCATGTTCATGGATTGGAAGACTCAACATAGTTAAAGTGCCTTACTGCATAAAGCAATATATAGATTTTTTGCAATCCCCATCAAAATCCCAATATCATTTTAAAAGAAATAGAACAAAAATGGTCAGATTTGTATGCAACCATAACACGACCTCTAACAGCCAAAACAATCCTGAGAAAAAGGAACGAAGCCAGAGGTATCACTCTACCTGACTTCGAACTATACTACAGAGATATGATAATCAAAACAATGTTTTCTTGGCAGGAAAACAGACATGGATCAATGGAACAGAATTGAGACCCCAGAAATAAAACCACATGTATATGGAGAAACAGTTTTTGACAAAAGAGCAAAAATACACACAATGGGGAAAAAAGCCTCTTCAATAAATGGCACAGGGAAAACTAGAAAACCACATGCAAATGAATTAAACTAGATTATAGTTTGTACTCATATATACAAATTAATTCTAAATTAATCAAAGACCTAAATATAAGATCTTAAACAATAAATTACATAGAAAAAAGCAAAAGTACTAAGTACAGTTATTATAATAAGTACATATTATAAGTACATATCCACTTAATTGTGTGGATAGAATATGCAATTTAGAATATAGCTCATTAAAATTTGCCTTAGTTGAATTCCCTTGATATAGCTTTTGAGAATTTATCACAATAGCCTCTCAATATTCCTGACAGTATGAAATGGTAGATTGTATCCTTAAGCAGGTTTTATTACTTAAGTATAGTGAAAATATATCAAAATAACATTTCCTATATGCAATTTTCTCACATCAGCAATTGATTCAGTAATTTATTTTTAAATTCTTTTGTATGGCATGGATAATTTATCTAGTCCCTGAAATAAAGATAGAATTGTCTTTTGTTTTTAACTTTGAAAATATAAGATAGTTAAAAATGGATATGTTAACATTTTTATGAGCTTTAGAGTAACCAGGAAGATAACAAAAATAGTTTTTTGAAGCTCTAAGAAATAAATCACTTCTGTTAACAAAATTGTATAAAGATTCTATAACCTTTGAAACATAAGAGGGATTACATTTTCTTATATATGAGCCCTATACATTTTTTTTTAAATACAGTATTAAAATAACCATTCCTTTGAAGTTATAGGCTTATTTTCCTAAACTTATTTTTTCTAACATATTTTAAAGCCAGTATTTGAGAGTATATAATTATCCTGTCATATTTTGTTTTCTGTATACATTTTTTAAAAATTCTATCTACAGAAATTCAAAATTTGGAGACAAATACTGTTAGTGTCTGTTGTTTGTGTCTTCCATTCAGCAACAAGAAAAGAGAACAGCCCTGGCTGGCATAGCTCAGTGGATTGAGCGCGGGCTGCGAACCAAAGGGTTGCAGGTTCGATTCCCAGTCAGGGCACATGCCTGGGTTGCAGGCCAGGCCCCTAGTGGGGGCCATGTGAGAGGCAACCACACATTGATGTTTCTTTCCCTCTCTTCCCCTCTCTAAAAATAAATAAATAAAATCTTAAAAAAAAAAAAAAAGAAAAGAAAAGAGAACAGACAATTCATAGGCATTGGAAAGCAGGTAACAACAAAAATACTTAAACTCAGGCAGTTGGTTTCTGCATCATATTTAAAAAGTTGGATTACATTACTTTATATTGACATGAGACTTGACAGTTCATAAAGTATGTGCAGAGTATTATCACATTTAATTCTTATAACTACCAAATGACATATTTAGTATTACTTTTTTCTGATTCATACATGAGAACACTGAGGTTATGGAAGTTAAACTAATTGGCCAAGGTCTCCCAGACAGGACAGTGTTTTTTGACTGAGATGTTCACAACCCACAGGAAAGACAGTAAACCCACAGCTGTAGTGATGATGAGGCTGATGGTAAGGATTATTAATGGACTGTTAAAATAGGAAAAACTTAAGAAATTGGAGGTCACAATAAAGTTGATCAGCTTTTGAAAAGGTAGTGAAGAGGAAGAAGGACAGAGTAAGAGGAGAAATTCAGAATTCAAAAATTCAGAGAATGAGAAGTTTGGGGTGAAGAAAATGAAAAGGCTCTGGGTATAAATAATCATATGAAAGACTTGCTTAAGAATCAATATGGTCAATTTTAATGGAATGTAAGTCAAGGTACCATGAAGCAATATTTGAAATGAGTAACAGAGAGGTGTTGAAATCATCAAAATAAATAATCAATATAATTCAATAAGAATTATGGAATAACTGCTACTTTCCAGGAGAAGGGACCCAAATATTTAAAGGAATTAGTGAGTTAGATACCTTTATTTATTTAATCATTCATTTAATAAATATTAATGGATTTACCACCATACTCCAAATACTTACTAAAAACTAGAAATATGGTGTATACAAAGCAGAGAAGGTTCCTATCCCAACTGATTCTAAAATCTAGTAGGGTAGACACATAAAAATAAGAAGCATATAAAAACTTCTGTATCAGAATAACATAATTTATGCTACAGTAACAAATATCTGTAACATTTTATTAGCTTAGCCCAATAAAAACTATTTTCTTGTTCCTACTACGGGTCTAAGAGAGTTTGGGAGTGGGGTTCTGCTCATCATAGCAGCTCAAGGATCTAGGCTGACAGAGTCTGCATTTTGTGCTTTGCTTCCCTGATCAACAAGGCAAGGGGAAAGAACAGGGTGAGTCAATCACCAGCTTTTAAAGCTTTCATTCAGAAATGACACTATCTTCCACTCACATTTCACTTATCAAAGAAAGTTACATGATTACGACTAACTTCAAACAGGGCCAGAAAGCACAAACTTACCATGTTCTGTGAAGCACGAAGGGAATGCATGTGAACAGTTATAATGATTACTATAGGTCCTAAATCAGGACCCGTGCATAAATGAGCAACACAAAGTAAAAAAGAGTCCTAGTAGAGAGACTCTAACGTGACCTCCACCATTTCCACCTCCTGTATTTATGCCTTGTATAAATTACCTCTTTGTGAATATGGGTAGGACCTGTGAATTGTTTCTAACAAAAAAAAAATTGTAAAAATGTTCATCTGTGTAGGTTACTATAACAAAATATCACAGAGCATGTAGTGAGTAAATTTTGAAATTTTCTGTAAAATTTTACACCTATGAATTTTCTGGGTAGATGGTCTGTAGCTTTCTTCTCAGTTTTGGTCCACAACATATTTTAAGGTTCCTTAAATTTTACACTCCCTAAATGTCTCATTGTCTAGAATCAGAAGAGCTGATTTGATCAATGTCAACCAAATGTCTTACTAATCAAATGATAGTAACATTATCTATTTTACTTCAAAAACCATGCTGCAAATATCAGTTATCACTTGTGAAATATTTACTAAAAACTAGTTATTTTTAGAAGTCAGGGTTTTTAAATTATGATTTTTTTCACATTGGATCTCAATAACAAAAAAAAAATCATCACATGTCATGTGCCTATATATCTTTTAAGTGCTTTAAAAATATTATCTTATTTAGTCCTCACAGCAACACTATGAAATAGATTTTATTATGATTTCCACTTAAATGGGAAAAAACTCAAGGGATAAACATTTTACTTGTTGCTGCATAGCCATCTAATATGGTAGACTGCTTTATTATTTCATAAATATTTAAACTCTCTTCCTTTAGAAGAATTATGTATCTTCTTTTTGTTGAACTCAGATATGTCAAGTAACTTGGCTAATCCAATGTAATGTAAGTGCAATAGTTGTACCTGTCACTTTTGAGCATAAACTTTCAGAACAAGTGCAAAATGGACCATGTTATGTTTTACCTGCTTCTGTGACCATGAAGGATGTATCAAGCAGAACTTCTTGGTTAGCTCAGGCCAGGAATGCAGAAAATGTGGAGAAGATACATTTGCTAACACATAAAGATATGAGGTGTGAACTGGAAATAAACTTAGTTATATTAAATGAAGAAAACATTGACATGTGTTTGTTAGTACCAACCTCGACTTGTCTGTGTACCCAGGAAGGTGGGGTGCTAAGATCAGAGCCAAGCCATTCCGGCTCTTAAACCTGGACTTTGAGCTCTGCCATATTGCCTTCTTGATGACTTTTTTAATATGCACATTCTTTCATTAACTCTTTAAGTTTTCTAGGGAAACATTTTCATTGTTCTCTTGAGGGGATAGCACCTTGAAGGTGTTAGTTTTCAGAGAAAAATGATTACCTGTATAACCACCAAACTTCCCAGAAGGGCTATTTTGAAGTTTGGTATAACCTGCAACATTGAAATGGGAAATCTATTTGCAATGCTAAAAATATTTATGTAAAGGTAACTGAGGGAAATAAGAAAGCAATTTGGGCCATAGGCTATCCCAGATTCTCTACCATTAAATTGATGTTGCTCTATTAAAAATGAAAAAAGAAAGTTTAGAAAAACAATACATAAAACTTTCTAAAACTTTCTAGAAAGAAAGAAATTCTTTTTACTCATACTCTGGCAAATTGCTGAGAGGGATGGAGATGGTCAACATGACCCTGTTCCTGAACTAAAATGGCTAAAATTTCTTTGATGAAGATCAGGATGATGATGATGATATGTTAGGCAATCTGCTAAGTGATTTTTTTTTTCTAACAACCTTATAAAGTAGATGAGATTACAGCCTCTCCATCATATATAGAGGAAACTAGTATAACTAAAGTAAGTGTGCAGAAATTAGACACAGGCAAACTGACTTCAGAGCTCCCATTTTTAATCATACTAATATTCTTGCCTTCTACAAGAGATAAAATGTGTTTCTTTTCATGTGAGGATTTCCTAACATGCTGGATCATTGACTGAGATTCTTTTTGAGAAGCTCATTTATACTGTGATGAAAACAAACAAACTTACATTTAAGAATGGGCAGAATTGAATGATCATCCTGTTAAGAGAGGAAGTAAAATCTAGGGTCCAAAATCGTCACACAAAGAACTCAACATTTTTACACTTGGAGTGACGTTTGTAGTTTTTAAACTTTTACAGTTAATATATTTCCATTCTACACTGAGAATACTACAATAGCAGTCTCCAAAGTGTTTATATAACATAACATACAATACAGTTCTTCCAGAAATAAATTATTGTGGCTATTATTGTACCTGGGATCAGCCTTAGGTAAATAGGATTGAATGGATAGAGGCATTGCTTTGAGCTAGCGGATAAGGACTAGAGAGAGACAGGAAATATTTCTGTGAAATTCTACATTTGTTTTATTTCCTTTGTTAGTTTTAATTTTATAAGTGTGAGTTTAAGGTCAATCAAGCCTGTACTAATTATGCAGACAAATAACTAGTACAATTCAAACTCTAGTTAACAGTCACTTAAATATTTATTTTATTATTATACATAAGGTTTTATGTACAATATACATTATATTGGGAAATTAAATAATATCAACTGGAATTGTACTTTTTCATAGCTTTTCTTTCCTTTTGATATTATTAGTGAAAACAGAATATTATGTGAGAATAAGTTAATGTATGTCTTTTTTTTCCTTTTTTCCTTTCCCCAGTCTTCTAGGGAATGTGTTTATCTTTCAAAAAGAAATACTAATTTTTTAAAAAGTGCACACAAATAGGTTTGAAAGCTTTAATACAGTTATATTGAGAAAATGCAGTTATAGTATTTGACATAGCCAGAGTGCCTATGCCTTCTGCTTTGCCCTTTGATGCCTTTCACATACTTCTAGTTGCCATGGCTTCCTGCCTATCATGTTGATGACAAGCATTCAAAGCAGAAATACTGTAGGATTGCTTGTCTGAGAACACACATGCTACTTAAGGCCTTTACTTCTGGCTCACTGGCACTATTTACCTGAACATAAAGAGTGAATGATCAAACAAGCAATTCTTATATTTACTCCGTTTTGTCAGTGTCAGGGCCCTTGTTTATTTTATACAGTTTGGTTTCTTTCTGTTCCTCATGTGTTATCAAATTAGTGCCTCCTAGTGATCAGTAAAGATCATAACACCATTTCCTGCATTGTGTTACTAAAGTAGAGATTGTCCAAGCTTAGAATTATTCAACTTCAAGATGGTGCAACGAGGGTAAGCATGAAGTAGGAACCTACCTAAGTTTTGAATTGTCACTTTTCGTGGGCTAGTGATATGCATTATGATACTCTGTCATGATGCTGGGCAGTAGCAGCCAGATGATTTTGCCCTGTAGGCTAATGTAATCGTTCTCAGCCCATTTAAGGTAGAATGGCCTAAGCTATGATATTAGGATAGTTGGGTGTATTAAGTGCATTTTCCACTTATGGTATTTTTAACTTTCAATGGATTTATTGGGGCATAACCCATCATAAGTTGAGGAGCATTTGGACACTTCATGAACCTCCCAATGTAGTTTATATTTACATAGCTAATCTAGGACCCACAATATTTGACAAATTACAGATTCTCAAGTATATGAGTCACTTTCCTATTTCTACTACAGTTAAAATGTCTAATTTTTTCTTAGAAAAAAGTCTATAAATATGCTGTCCAATATAGTAGCCACAAGCCTCATGTGGACTTTTAAATTAAAATAAAAATTATTTCATGTTATGTTAATTATATGTTAAACAAAATATAATAAAACTAAAGCTAGAATAACCAGAAGGTTCTATTGCACAGTGCTGGTTTCTCAGGCAAAGATAAAATATTTAGGATATATATTGGTGGAAGAACTTTTTAAGATTTTAAGTTAAACATTTTATATTATCCACCACATGATCTCTAATTTATATTAACACAGTATTCCATTTTAAAATGTTTTCTCATTGCTTTAAAACATATTTTTAGTTTGTAAACACTATGTTCTACTTTGAAATCTGGTCACCTGTCTATGAGTAGATTTGTTTCCTCAACCTTTGCTAGAGGGCATTCAGTAGTTTGAACTGGAAAACGCAAGCAAGCAAAGCCATTTTTTTTATTATTGCAAACTCTTACTATTACCCATTATAACTAAAATAATGTTTGTTCTCATTCACTTTCCTCTAAGGACATTTCTAATATATACATTACATAAGCAATTTTAACATTATATATATTTGTATTCTTTACCATCATATATTTCTTTGAAATTGATAATATATAGACATATATAACAATACATTTACGTAAATCATATCTATTACATACATTTCTTTTTTTAGACCTGAATAGTAGTTTGAGTATCATAAAAAGTTTGTTGTATTAGAAAATACAAGTTGTATTTTCTAATATGCTGTACAATTAAAGTTATATTTAATTCTTTATCAATATTTTGTTTATGTACAATAAAATAATATACATAGGCATTTTAATTGTTTTATGAATAAGGAAGGAACAATGGCAAGAATATAGTGAATTTGGAGTTAGTACAATTTCCACAATCAAGAGTTTTAATTATAGAAGTCCACTGGGTCTTTCTGTTTATTTTCAGCTATTACTTTTCAACTATGTAAAAGATATTGGCCTTATTTTAAAGACTGGACTAAAAATAGTACGCAATTTAGAAATGATCTTACAATTACGACAATAGTATTGGTGCATTTTGATAAATTTACTTTCATGTTGTTACATATTAATTTCTAATATGAATGAGAACTTCACCAGTACAAGAGCTTTAAACAGGTATTTCCACACACACACACACACACACACACACACACATGCGTGCAGTAGATGTTATGCCACTGCCTCCTTTATGTCCCCACTACTGTGAGTGCTGCCGGCACAGAGCCCTCCACATGCAGCCGTCTTTGGAATTACCTCCACTGAAGATGCCTTCTTGCCCAAGGCCAGCCTCCTTTTCAGGGAAGCACACAGTCAATGACTGAGTAAAGGCATGTCCTTTTCTCTCAAATTTAAGTTCTGAAAGGCCATCTCAGTTTCCAAACTCCTCGCAGAGTGACACCTCTGGAGCAGCAGTAGCCCGCCTTCTCTCCCTGGACAGCCCTGACTTCTTCCATTGTCTTCCAAAGTGTTCTCACAAATACTTTCTAGAAAATGTCTAGCCTACTGATCTCTGTCTGAGAGTCTACTTCTTGGAGTACCTAACCTAGGACAATGAATACATCTATCCATGTTTCCTTAAAGTTTGAATTTATATGGATACTATCTCTAGTGAAGTTTGCTGGATTATTTAACCTCCCCAAACCCTGGCTTCCTCATACTTAACATAGAACCTTGAACCCTACTTCTGAAAATAATTGGGAGGATTAACTTCTGCATGTGAAATAGGTAACCCAATTTCTGACAACTGGAAAGCACATTAATATATACTAATTGCTTAAAAAATGAGAAAATTTTGACTCATCCTCCTGCATATAAAATATTTATGATTGAATTGTGCATAAACTAAATATGTACTTGTGTAAATTGACAGTTATCATGTCAATTCTGTGTTTTAGTTAGGCTATTTAAATCTTATTATAGAAAAATTTGGACCTCCACATATCCATTGCTGTGAATATACTTTAAGAGCCAATGTCCTGCATCATGAAGTCTAAAGCAGCTGACATTTCCACCAATTAACTATCAATAAAAGAATACTCAAGAAAAAAATGCTTAACATTCTGTAATTTACATTTCTCAGTGGAAAACAATATCATATTTATATTATACCATAGATAACATTATTAGCAGAATAATCAAGCCAAATGAATCATGACTGAAAATCTGATTACCACAGGGCACCATGCAGACATCATAGGCCTCACATATGTTCTTCTTTCATATCGTTGTAATATCAGATTTCTTTGGCTCTTTAGTAGTTATTCTTTGGTCTCCGCTCTTCTGTTTTTATGTAACTGTGTTTTTCATGTTATGATACATTTGTTCTGAATGATGAGCCTTAAATTAATTTACTCTTTCAAAGGAGAATCTACAAACAAGAACAACTGTTTCTAATAAATTTATTTACAACTAACTAATGTATAATCTTATTCTTGTCAAAACATTGGATATTATGTTCTTGTTTCATGTAAAATATAATTAGCCAACACTTTCATTAGAATGTGTAAGCAGAGGAAGTAATACTAATTTGGGACTCCAAAATCTATGTTTATTCTCTCTTTGATTTTAAAAGAATTAAAGAAGCCCTATCTTCTATTCAAATGAAATCAAATAAAATAATTTAGCACATTCTCTTCACGTCGGGTATAACATTTATGACTTTATAAAAAGTAGTGCAAATGAAATCTGTAAAATAACTCATTTGGAATCTACTAATGAATCATAATAAATATTTTTATTCTGGTATATAGGTATATAGATATAGTTTGGTCCAAACTCTACTGTTTTTTCCCCTAAAAAAAGTAGTCCAATATTTTATATAATGGAAAATAAAGGCAACTCTACTTTAAAATCTTAAGGTGAAGATCTTTTCTTATATGTTTCATACTTGATTTTACCTATATAGCCTTTGGTACTTAATTCTTTTTCCCTTTCATTCTTTCAGTATTTTTTTATTCACAGGCTCTTGTTGCGAAACGTTCAGCCTGGTCTCAGGAATTGTAACCCTCACCCCATGGTGGGCTGAGAAAGAGCCTAGGGACCCACTTCATCTGGGTCTGTTCTGTCAAGAGGATATGACCTACTAAGAAGACAAAGCTTATCTCCCTGGCAGGAGCGCCACTTCTGCCACATCCATCTCTGGCCCCAATGCTTAGTCGGTTAGTCAATGACAGGTAAGACTCCTCATGGGAGGGGCAACCTAAGCCAGACATGACCACTTGGGAGGTCCTCATGGAAGGACTCGGGAGGCTGCAGCAAAGAGGATGTGATGGACCCTCCCCACCTGCCTCAGCTATTCTGACAAAGCCTGAGTCCCCATTTCCATCTGGGAGATGTCCTCTGCTTCCTGAGCCTAATCGGCTTAAAGCCTGAAACTATGTCGGCTAGTGGTGCAGCCCTGTGCCGGACAGAGCAGTTCCCGGGTGATCAGGCATAAGAAAGAATTCATAAAGTCCTGTGAAACCTGCTTTGCTAAGAGTGCTCTCATTTAAATGATAGGGGTCCGAGGAGGAAATAAGTATGTCTCCCAAAGTTTTGCAATCCCCTTTCCTGACAGACACTGACTCAGATTAAGCCCTCAGATTTCTTTGAAATGTTAAACCTGTATTCCTGTGTATTGGAACCAATAAAAGCCTAGTGAGGAAGGTGCTCTGGGTCATTCTCCTCTGAGAGTTTGACCACCTTTCCTCCCCAAGCAGATCATATCTTGGTAGTTTTTATTTTCATCTGTGACGGAGGGATGGGGCTCTGTGGGAGGAGCCCTCCCACATCTGGCACCCAGGACAGGGGCCCCTACAGTCTCCCTTTACTAGGCAACCACAGCATCAACTGTCATTGTAAAAATAAAATTCCAGTTTGCACGACAATCACCAAATGATGATCAAAGGCTTGATTACCATCATCAATTAACAATTAATAGGCATCCGTAGAGATATTTCTACTATCCTACCCCTTGATAGTCTACTTAGACATAAAAATCTACCAAGACAATATTCCTAGGTAGTAAAGGAGATATTTTAAAAATAAACACACTGAAAAATTTTACATTAAAAAATAGAGTAGACAAAATGTTTGGTTCTGTAATAGAGTGAAAGGGGAACTTTGCAATAATTTAAAACTAGTTCTATTGTAACTATACAGTTTCCATTCTTTATTGAGCTAAAATAAAGCAATTTCTGTGTTTTCTAGTATATGGTAGGTTCCCTTACCTACCTCTCAGTTGCTTCAATTTCCACCTGTTTTCTATAATTTTCTCCACATGCACCAAACAGTTCCTCTTTCTTCTTTATTTTTATAGAAGTGGGCAACTTTGCATTATCTTTTCAACCTCATGCTCAAGTGGCATAAGCAGAGGTGCAATATGGCATTAAGGGAATTCTTTTACCTGAACTATATAGAGCTTAACTACTTTTTGATGGGACCCTGATCAGATTAGCAACTTGGTCTTGGTAGAAATAAAACAATTAGAAACCAAGCCCAACCACCAGTTCATTGTGGGACGAAACACACCACTAAGCCTTTTTCAGACTTTCACTGCTTTATCTATAAAATAGTGCTAATGTTACTTACCATACAGGCTCTTACAAATCAAATAATACACTGTATGCAAATGTGGGTCATAGGGTAATATAATAGGAAACCAGGCCTAAAACTCCATAACATTGTATTTGAAACTTGCTAGTTTCAAACTACTTGATAGTACATGACTTTGATCAAGTCATTATAAGTCTTGATTTATATCTATGAAGATGAGAATAATACACCTAATGCATAGAATAGTGAGGATGATTAAAGAAGACAATATTAGTAAATCATTTAATGCTATGTCTGGCATACTATGACAGCTCAATGTTTGTTCTTCTTAATCATAATAAAAGTACAGCACAAAAAACAGCCATAAACATTTTTTATAGCTACATATTTGTTTAAATAGTACTAAGAAGTGGGAAAGAAAGGAGGAAGAAATAAGTATTTAGCACTGTTTTTACCCTGGACATACATTAGTGAATCAAATAGAGAAATTCCTATACTCATGGAAGTTTCATTCTGCTCATTGTTTTGGAGCTTACAATGTACAAGAATAGATGCTTCAATAAGAAGTATGAGACAACTTTGCATAGGAATTTGTGTGAGCATAATGTGATCCCATCAGAAAGTGTTCTGTAGGCAATGGCAAAGAAGGGGACTCATGAAGACAAGTCCTTGAACTGACACATGCAGAATTTTAAAATTTATACTAGTGCATACTATATTTATTTGTTTTGATATATTTGAAATATTTTTAGTTAGAATAACTTTATAAACTTGATTATTGCAGGAAATAATTAAATGGTCAAATTGTAGGCAGGATTCAAGTTGCCATAACATGATTCTCCCCTGAGGCTGTGGAAAAGTACATGACAAGTGATACAAAAATCATTGAAGCTGTGCTTGATATAGTAATACGCTGGTCTGTTAGGACTAGGGAAAAGGTAAGGAACAGGGATGGAGAATGGCAGACAGCAAGAGCGTCAAAGAGGAAGAATTTGGGATTACCTTTGAAAGGAGGTTACAGGATAGGAATTCTTCAGCAACTTTGATGACTAGGTGGATTTTAGACAGTTCTGAAGGTATTATCCAAAAGATAGGACTCCAAATACCTAGACTGACTCTGGCTTTGAGCAAACATTTGGTAAAGTAGAAACTTCTGAGAGATAAAAAAAGATTCTATTATATGACCAAATGGAGAGAAGATAAAATTTTCCTCCTTTTTTTGAGGACCTGTTTCTATAAAAGTAAGTTTTACACAGAATAAAGAAAATCCAATCAATGATAATGATGTAGATTGATCTGAACCATTTAATGCAGAAAGAATGCTGATGGAAGTCATGTGGACTAACCAGCTTCCAACTAAGCACTCAAGGGCCAAAGAGCTTACCACTTCCATCTGAGATTCTTTCTGTTGCTCTAATTTTTCATAATGAAAGAAGAAAAAGAAGAGAATTAATAAACAGAAAAGATTGTGCCCACCTCCTTTCTCTCTCTCTCAGCCACACACACACAGAGACACACTACAGGCAGAAATAACAACAGGGAAGAATGACTGAATACTGCTTGGCATTTAAGCCAATACCTTATATAAACATCAGTAATAATTGGAATAGAAAATTTGCAATTTTCTTTTGGTTGGTTGCAGTTTGCTGAAAGAATGGTTTTACTTAATGGCACATCAACCCGGTTTTGAAGAAAAGGTAGTTCTTCTCTGTAACTTTTAAGATACATGACTGCAGAATCCCAGCCAAGATGGAGGCATAGGTAGACACACTGTGCCTCCTCATACAACCAAAAGGACAACAACAAATTTAAAAACAAAAAATAACCAGAACTACCAAAAAATCTAACATCTTAAAACAAGGTGTTTAAGAGGAAACATTCATCCAGACCAGTAGGAGGGATGGAGAAAGGCAGCTGGGCAGAGAGGACTCACTGCAAGGCAGCAGCTGGAGGACTGGGACAGGCAAGGCGGCTGGCTGGTGGATTGGACAGTCCCACATTCCCATGCAGATGAACTGGAAGGAACAACTGAGGAGTGAGACAGACCCCACAACCCAGGATTCCTGCATGGGGAAATAAAGCCTCAAACCTCTGACTGAAAATACCTGTGGGGGTTCAGACTGCAATGAGAGAAACTCCCAGCCTCATAGGATAGTTCATTGGACAGATCCACAAGGTCCTAGAATGTACACAAGCCAACCCACCCGGGAATCAGCATCAGAAGGGCCCAATATGCTTGTGGGTAGTGGGGGAAGTGACTAAAAACTGGCAGAGAGTGGAATAAATGTCATTGTTCTCTCTCAGAGCCCTCTCCTACATAGAGCATCACAACACAGTGATGTGGGTTACCTCACCCTGGTGAAGACCTAAGCCTCCATCACTTACTACTACCTTAACAGATGCACTGAGACAAATACCATATGATCTCACCTTTAACAGGAAGCTAATCAACAAAACAAACAAACAAGCATAATATAAACAAAGACACTGAATTTGAGAACAGTCTGACAGTGTCCAGAGTGGGAGGGGAGGGAATTTCAGGGGAAAAGGGGAACGGTTTAGAGCAACAAGTATAAAGGACTCATGGACAAAAACTATGGGGGCGTGGAAATGGGAGGAAGGTGGGGAGGGCTGGGGTGGTGGGCTGGGGCGGGGTAAAAGACAGAAAACTGTACAATATCAACAATTAAAAAATACTGATTAAAAAAAAAGAGTACATTAAAAATAAATAAATAAATATTTCAAATCTAAAAAAAAAAGTCCAAATGAAAGAACAGATCAAAGGGCCAGAAATACAACTAAGCAATGTAGAGATAGCCAAACTATCAGATGCACAGTTCAAAACACTAGTAATCAAGATGCTCACAGAATTGGTTGAATATGGTTGCAAATTAGATGAAAAAAATGAAGGCTATGCTAAGTGAAATAAAGGAAAATGTACAGGGAACCAATAGCGATGGGAAGTAAACTGGGACTCAAATCAACAGTTTGGACCAGAAGGAAGAAAGAAACATTCAACCAGAACGAATGAAAAGCCAAGAATTAAAGTAAGTGAGGAGAGACTTAGGAACCTCCAGGACACCTTTAAATGTTCCAACATCTGAATTATATGGATACCAGAAGGAGAAGAGAAAGAACAAGAAATTGTAAACTTATTTGAAAAAATAATGATGAAGAACTTTCCCAATCTGGCAATGTAAATAGATTTCCAGGAAGTCCAAGAAGCTCAGAGAATCCCAAAGAAGTTGGATCCAAGGAGGAACACACCAAGGCACATTGTAATTACATTACCAAAAATTAAAGATAAGGAAAGAATCTTAAAAGCAAGAGAAAAGGAGAGAGTTCCCTACAAAGAAGTTACCATAAGACTGTCAGCTGATTCCTCAAAAGAAACCTTGCAGGCAAGAAGGGGCTGGAAAGAAGTATTGTAAGTCATGAAAGACAAGGACCTACATCCAAGATTACTCTATCCAGCAAAGCTATCACTTAGAATTGAAGGGCAGATAAAGCGCTTCCCAGATAATGTCAACTTAAAGGAGTTCATCATCACCAAGCCCTTATTATATGAAATATTAAAGGGACTTACCTAAGAAAAAGAAGATCAAAAATAGGAACAGTAAAAAGACAACAAACTTACAGTTGCTAACAACTGAACCTAAAACAAAAATAAAAACAAACTATGAAAACAATTAGAACAGGAACAGAATCACAGAAACGGAGATCACGTGGAGGGTTATTAGTAAGGGAGTGGGAGTGGGAGAGAGTGGTAAAATTACAGAGAATAAGTAGCATAAACGGTAGGTACAAAATAGACAGGGAGAAGTTAATAATAGTATAGGAAATGTAGAAGCCAAATAACTTATATTCATGACTCATGGACATGAGCTAAAGGGGGGAATGTGGGTGGGAGGGGGTGTGCAGGGTAGAGGGGAATGATGGGGGAGAAATGGGACAACCATAATAGCATAATCAATAAAGCATATATTTTTTAAAAAGATACATGACTGCAGACTTTGGCAAAAGTGAACCAAGTCCCAATAAGCACTTGTCTCAATTCTGATCAATAAAACTGAGGAACATCCAATAGAAGAATAGCCCATTTCATTTCCTATCTCTTCAAGGCCAAAGGGATCACTATTATTGAACATATTCATAAAGAGAAGAGAAAAGCTACCCTTGACAGTAGACCTTAAATAACAATTCACTTTGATCCTTTATTTTGTTAACAAGAGATTTCCCACGTTCCCATACATTGCCCTTTTGGCAAGAGTACTGAGTTATGTCTATCTTGATAATCTTGTGATAAGCCCTGAGTCTCAGAAGGAAGTTAAGGGTCAAAAGTAAGCCTCAAGTCTGAGCCTGTTTGAACCCCAAACAAATAAGATAGCAGTTTTCCCTACTCTTCCATAGGCAGGGTTTGCTCATTCAGACTATCAGACAGTAATAAAGAATCTCTTGGAGAGGATCACTGAAGTCATAGTCAAAGACTCTGGAGAGAGGCACCAGAGTTATAGGTACAGAGAGTTGTGATTTTGCAGATGCACTGTGGCCAGAGAAATAAAAGGAAAGATGAAGAAAAAGCTGTGTACTAGGAACAGTGTTCTCTCTTCTGGAATGGGAAGGAGATGAGCAGCATGATATATTCATAAGACACTTCATTAAACAATCCAGCAGGCCTACAGGCCTGTGATCAATGATTTAAGAAATAATATTAAGTAACTATTAATTTATAGTACTGTATCCACTTCTCAGGGACTACATACACATTTGTGATTGTGGCAGTGCCAAAGGCTGGGATATTAGAATTCATGTCAATTAAAGAGCACTGAACAAAGATAGAATAATATATTGTTCCTCAAATTAAGAAACTTTGAATTGTCTGGTAGTGATCCAGAGTTAGATTTATGAAATAGATGATAACAGGCACCTTATTATAGAGAAGAATGAGGGGAAATAAGCCTTCACTTGTACAGTAGGATTGTTGAGTTTTGAGAAAGCACTTTGGGATACCTGATGGAGGGTGTCATCTTCTGACAGTTGAGACATGAAGTATTTGGAAGCATTGGAAATGGACAATTCTGTGTTTGAAAGTACTTTTGAGAAATATAATAATTACTGTTTAAGGTAATTAATGAATCTTAGGAAGGTAAGGTTGAAATTCTTATTGGAATAGCAACTGTTTTCTCAGTGAAGCATATATAACATATCATCAGCAAGGGAGGAGTAGCAGATCCAAAAAGATACTGAGTTTTACCTATTGGCTTTATTCTATCCATCTTAGAGTGTTAGGATTATGTCTATGAAGATGAAGGGTATGGATGGTGACAGAGTGCTATAGAAAATAATGTAGTCAGTGAAAGTGTCATTGAAGAAATGGCATTTAAGCAGGCACTTGAATGTAATGATGGATTGAGACATTCAGAGGAAGAACAAACTGGATCCAGAAAAGAGCAAATGCAATATAAGAAGATGCTTACAGAAAAGTCAGAGCAGCTTTATAACAGATTGTACCTGTATGGCCAACTTTATTAATGTAGTTAAAATACAACCATTTCATGCTAGATCAGTGAGGAACTAGCCAGGAGCTGCAGTGAATGCAGAAAGCATAATGTCTCTGGCCTTTAGCAGTGACCGGTGATAAATAAGAAAGTCTGTACACAGCCATTAAGAATTCATAACCATTAAGAAAGGTCATTTGAATAATGCTTCTGTATTAAATGCTGTGAATGGCAACAAGACTTTCATACTACACAAAGATGCATGTTTGGAAGGCTATGATTAGGTGCTTCAGCCATAAAGGAGAGAAAATAGTAAATTCATGAGTTACATAGAAGAACACATACTGTTATTATTTAATAATCAACTATGATAAGAAACAGCTATAATAAGGATAGATGAAGGTATTCTGTGAGCTCAGATTTTGAGCCATTTAGGTAGCAGTTGCAGTTTCCCAGAAACAGTAGTGTCTTAAGGATTGGTTGAATCACAGGCATACTCTTACTCTACTTTTATCTTGCTTAGCTAATGTAATCTTCCAATTCTAACTTTAACTGTCACTTTTTCAAAAGCTGTTTTTGAACTCTCTTCTAATATAAATTATTTACCCCTCGTTATTCTCTTTCACTGGATCTTATTTTTCATAAAATTTGTCAAAAATTATAATTATATATCTACCTACACATTTTTTACATTGTCTCCTCTACTAGACTGTAAAATTCAAAGATTAAATACTAATTTTATTTTCATCAAAATAGCCCTCAATCAATATTGGTTGAATGAATAGAGTAAGCACTAACTTGGATAAGAAGTCAAGACATGCATGAGAATGATAATTATCAGAACAAAGTTATGAAAAGCCACAGAAGAGAGAAAAACATTGCATTCAAGAACTAAGATAGCCCTGACTAGTGTGGCTCAGTGAATTGAGTGCTTGCCTGCGAATCAAAGGGTCGCAGGTTCCATTACCAGAAGGAGCGCATGCCTGGGCTTCGGGCCAGGACCCTAGTAGGGGGCACTAGAGAGGCAGCCACACATGGACATTTCTCTCCCTCTCTTTCTACTTCCCTTCCCCTCTCTCTAAAAATAAATAAGTAAAGTCTTAAAAAAAAAAAAAAAAGAACTAAGAGACATTCCATCTGGTGAAAAGAAATGAAAGCAAAAAGATGCCAGGAAACAAAGTTATGAAGCTAAACATGTAATTACAAAGGCCAGAAGACCAAGGTTGCTTATGCATTACAAACTAGGAAAGATTTTAAGTATCAAAGTAAAATAAATAGGTCACTCAGTTTGAAACATAGAGAAAAAAATGAAAGAAGTGGAGAGCAGTATGATAACTGATGCAATAATCTATGGAAGAGTCAAGGCTAAAGAAACTTCTATAATGGCAAGAAGTATGGAGAGAAGTAAACACACCTGAGATATCTAAGAGCTATAAGCATCAACTCTTGGTAAGAATTTAGCTAAAAAGAAAAATAAATAAATATGAAATTAAATATTTGTAAATTATTAATAAAAATAACTTAAATTTTTGAACTGATAGAAAATATCAGAAAAGATATTGGCAAATTTTACTATTACCTAACTTAAAACAATCAAGTAAACAAACTATAAAAAGGCAAGCAAAGTTCAGAAAGTTTTCACAATAAAAACAGCAGGGAAAGGTGTTAAGTTCATTAGAATACAAAAATCCTATGTTAAGTGTCCATAAATTAGTAAAATCCAATTGATAAATAGGCAAATGCTAGACAGGATTTCACCACAAACAGACTACAAATATTTGATAAACATGAACAAATAGTCAACATGCATCATTATCAAAGACCTGTATAAAACCTCAGTAAAATGTGTCATATTTTTTGGAATCATCAACCATTAATATGATAAAAACTTCACCAAATTGCAAAAGTAGGAAGGATTTATTACATGTAAGATACTGTAAGAAATACTGATGCAACACAAGCATCCTAAATTACTCTGTATTATACATATGATTTATTTTTAGAAAGCACATGTTAATGCCTAGTGATTTTATATTTTTATTCTATATCCCCATAAACATACAATTATAATACTGTCCCTAAGAATAAGCATAATATTCATTTCAATTCCTCTACTTCTTTTTTCTTTCATTTCTTTATGATTGTGATGAAATATTTCAGATATACAAAAAGTATACAAAAGAAAGTCTTCTTTTTCGAAGTTCTTATTCCTTATAAAAATAATAACATATGTATTTGTATCCATTATATCAATCATATTTCGTCAATTTTTTGAAAATAGAGTATATGTGAATTTATTGGCTGAAAGACAAAGCAGAATATAAATTACATTATAGTTTTTCATGTTTATAGGGAACATTTAAGAAAATTTGAATTGTTATTTTGTATATTTAAAGGGCATATTTTTTCAGTGTTGATTAAGAAAATAAAAGTACTTTAGTAACTAAATGAAAATAGAAGTTCAGCTGCCTGTCGTCACAAAAGCCAAACTTGTGAGGCAGATGCTGGTGCAAAAGGAAAGAGATTTTATTCAGGCACTGCACAATCTCGGAGAATGGCAGGCTCCAGTCTCAAAGACTGTCTCCTCTTTCTGCCATGGAAAACGTCCAAACATCCTCAGCAAAACCAAGACAAAAGCCAGTGTCTGGAGTTCATGCTCCATTTTAAAGTACAGACAGTCCCCTGGAGCCCGCGGGAGGCTGCTGAGTGGTCTTAGCCCCCATCCAGGTAGCTAAGCTTGTACCTGGCTGATGTCCATTTCAGGCTCCCTCCTGGAGCCTGTGTGTGGAGCCCGCATGTCCACAGGCCATGCAGCTGCTGGTCATGTGCTACTGGGTGAGAGATCACATGAGAATATACGGGCACGTGCATCACCCTGTGGGCAGCAGAGAGCCTCTTTGTTCCTCTGGGATTGTATTAGCTGCAGCTGGGGACACACCAGGTTCTTTCTCAAAATGATCAACTTCCCAACTTTCTTATGCTTGGGGTGAGTCCACCTCCCAGCCAATCACTTCTTTTCCCAGAAGACTAATAGGCCTCTTTTGTTCAGCACCTGCTTCTGCACCATTTTGAATCTGGTATGGGGGAGGGGGTACTTTTTTGCCTGTCCAATTATCTTGCTAGATTTTTGCATGTTCCGTGTAAGAACCTCCCCCTTCCACCATCTTGACTGATGGGGGAAACTTCCCAGTCTCCAACTTACTCTTTTATGGTAACACTTTCACTTAAATTACATTCCTTTGCATATGCTACTTTTATTTTGGATTTAAAGTTTAGGCAATCAAATCCCAAACTTTGATTAAAATATAAATAGAATGTCAAGTCAAGCACATTTGTTTGGATTCCCTTTAAGGCCTTGAGGGCAACAGGTGATGAAAAGGCAACGGGCTTTGCAGATGTTTTCCAAGAATAAATGTTAAAACAGTGGTCATCGGCATTAATTAAATTTATTCTTGAGAGAGCATTTTGCTTGCTCTGAGCTAAGATAAAATAAAATGGGACCAACATACTTCTTAAAAAAAGAAAAAGTTAGTTTTATAAGTTTCCTAAAAAGTCTTTCTAGTTTCTTATATTTTAGTAACAATAGAATCTCCAGAATGAAGTTTCCCAATTACAAAATTGGGTGATTACTCCCTGTTCCATCAGTTTCTGCTCCCCTCATTCTATGAAGAGACATATTGCATTGCCTTCTTCATCATCACAAAGCATCATTCAGACTATCATGGACTTAATTTTCTATGACACCATAACAAATAAGATATACACTCTCAAGCAGCAATCCTTATGTACTGTTTTTTGTGCTTCTTTAGGCAACCAAGCAAAAACAGTACACAGAACTTCTGTATTTTTAGAACCTCTGCTCTAAAAATACTGTTACAGTGTGCGTGTGTGTGTGTGTGTGTGTGTGTGTATGAAAGATCTTACCTTCTCTGAGAGTACAAGAAACTGTGTTGATGGCGAAACATTATAAGAAATGTCCTGGCAGGAAGAAAGCATTATAGTACTTCAAAATGATCAAAACAGCGAGAAACCACAGGATGACAAATACACTGCAGCACAATAGAACAAGCTAAACCTACAGACCAGGCATGCATTGAGGTGTAGAAATCCAAAGAAAGCTAATACAAAGTTTCACTGCACCAGTGGATATCATTCAGTCCAACAAAAGTAATCTTCAGAATAATGGGAATAACATTAAAGAAAAGTCATAATTACATGGGTGGATACCTCACACTACAAATCCTATAGAGCCATCGAGTTCTGTGATGCATATTATATGTACTAAGTAAGAATGTCTTTCTTGCAAATAAATATACAGCCAGAGTGCAGAAAAAGAATGCACAATAAACTATTGAATATTTAGTCCCTCATTTCTTCGTACATGGCAAGTGACTAGAGAGCTTTAGGTTGCATTAAACACTTTGGTGTTACGGGATAACAACAAATGAATGGGTCTTTCTTGGACTTATTTAATATGATAATGAGAAATATATTGCTGTAGATAACATCTGTGAGTAATATAAAGGAACACAAATTGGCTGAAAATAATGACAAAAATATACTTGTTCTTATTCCAAATGACTAAGTTACTATTGAGCAATTTCCCCTTTACATAGAATTAAAATTAATTCCTACCATAAAAAGATATATGAGGACTAAGCAAGACAACTATTCCTAGTTATTGAACAAGCAATGCCATCCCATCAGCCAATCAACGTTACATAATGACAATGTGTTTTCTCAGGGAAGTCAGAAATGATTACAACAGCTTAATAATGTTTCATCTGACCCACAAAATGTATACTAACCTAGAGTTATATTTCACCCACTTACTACAGTTCCAAATAATAATAAGAAAGTAAGAGCAAGTCATAAGACTTTAAAATAAGCACAGATTAGTTTATGGTAATTTTATAATAAATATATCAAGGGAAACATTAAACTGATATCCATTTGCTACTTCCTTGACATAAAAATATATTCAACTTTTACTTTCATTTGAAAAGTATATTTTGAGATCAACTTATTTATCAAGCTAACGATGTCTTTTCTGTTTCCATAAATTCCAACTTACTTGGATGCAAGTTCTAAAATCACCTTCTATCACTTCATTTTCACTCTTCAACCTTTTGACAGTTGATTTTTATTTTCAAAACTCTGATAAATCTGACTTCTCAAAAACACAGAAGTGCCTCTTTTGTAACTTGAACTGTTTGGTGTCCTCCAGGCATTTACCATCAGCCACCTTTAGTTTACCCTTGGTTTCTATAGCACAGCTCTCCCCTAGTATTCTGAACTTTGCGAGCCATATGCTTGATTCCTTCAGTTGAGTCTATCTCTCCATCCCCACTTTAAGTTTAACTATGTCCATTTTCACTCTTTAATCCATCATCCTTTCATGTTACTTCCATCTCCCACATGACTTCCATGTCTGTGTTTTTGTGATTTCCACATACATGTAGTTGCCCTCTGAAGCTCCATACTCCAATTAACACAAGGAGTATGCAGTTACCAAAATCTCAACATGTCCCAAAGAAAACTCAGCATTTCCCCCTGCAGACCTAAGTACCATTGCTCAGTTAATGGATTTGCAATATTCTCAACTGCTTAAATTTGTATATGTTGTATCATCAGTAAATCCTTCCCTTTTTATATCCCCAATTCTCAGTTCCTTAAATTTTGTGCTTATTATCTCCGCTCTGGATTCTACAACAAACTCCTAACAGGATTCTACAATTCCAAACAATCCTTTGTGATTTTATCCTTTCTTCCCTCCTAAACCTAAATCAGAAAGTGCCACACTTCTACTAAAAAACTAAATGTAGTGCAGAGTAAAGATAAATGTACCAGAATTCCATCACCTGACTCCAGTTAATATCACAGCTTTATCTCCTCAAAGCATTGTTCTCTATGCCCATTGCTCTTCAGCAGAGTTACACTAAATATTGCCTTTTCTGGTGTTTTTTTTTTTTTTCTCCTGAAACATCTCTGATTTTATATATATGCATATATGTTATTTTTCTCTGCAACTTCTTTTCTTATAAATGATCTCTCCCAAAATCTTTGTATCTGTACTCTGTGGCAACAGTGGTGTATGTCAGAGGCTCCTTCTCCTTTCTACAGTATCATCAATGAAAAAAATAGAATAAACTTATATATATATATATATATATATATATATATATATATATATATATATATCTCCCCACTGAAGTTTCTCCAAAGCTCAGCTTTAAAGTTCAGATAATTAATATTACTAAGGAGACTTTTGCAGAAATGATTGATTTGATTAAATCCCTACTTTTTTTTTCTGTATCCCTTTCTTTATATCTGATTTAGATCCTCAGTAAAATAATAGTGTTAGAATATACAAATCCTATGGGTTTAAATTCTCACTAAATGGTGTCCTCCTCAAATACCATAGTGATATCATATTCTTATCATTTATCGAATAATTATGAGCAACAGATACTCCATCAATATTTTTTACTGTGTCTGTAAATGAAGGAGTGAGTTCAAGCCTTAGTGGCAGTTAAGAAAATTGTGATTGCTTCCTCAATGATTGCTCAGTGTCTGCAAGGTGTCTAGTATTCAGCTCCATCCCTTAACCCTACTGTTAACATGTGTGAGAAGGCAAAGGGCAGTAGTAACACTAGAATGAATTGAATAAAATGTAAACTCACTTAAACAACTAGCATTCACATTAATGTGCTTAAAATTATTATTCAGTGGAAATTTAGAGAAAATATCATTTTACTTCCAATATATCAGGGATAATAAAAAATTTGAGCTGAAATCCTACATAACCAGTCTCTATGATTTAAAGAATGTTTCATAATATTGCCTAGAAGTACAAATTCCTTCCAACATGAATATATGGCCTTTTTCATGAGGTATTTTAGGTACTTAGAAAGAATAGAACTGTCAATCCATTTTTTTTTTTTGTATACCATATGGCAACTGTACTTAATGTCATCTATTATTATGTTACTTTTTTCCATGATGCATTGTTTTTTCTTCTTTCATCAGTCAGCATTTCAGCATGTAAGTCTGGGGTGTGGGAAAATGTCAGACTGTGGAAGTGTGGTTGTCTTGGTACATTAGAAATCTGCCTTTATTACATAGATGTCGATCATGCTGCCACCCCACAGGGACATGCCAACTGAAAATTTCCCTATGTTTTAGTTTTTATTTAAGAAAAAAAATGTATTATGCAAAATGGAGAATTGTCAGCCAAGAGGTAAATGCTGCTAAATGTCAATTGACAATATCATGAACCTTTGCCCATGGGAAACTATATATTTTTACTATATGACAGTACATTAACTGGAAGAACAGCTCTCTGTACTCTGATTTCTTGGAAGCAAGATTATTTAGGAGAACAAAAACTGATTGCATGCAAATTTTTCTCGCACTAGTTAGAGGAAATTGTCTAAGTTTTAACAGTATAAACCAAGATAGTTACTAAGTAATTGCATTAATACATCTTGGAAGAAACATTTTTATTTAGAAGCATGAAATTTTTAAATATTAAATTGTGGTAATCACTGTGAGATATTAAAAAAGACAAGTACATAATTCCTGTCCACACAGAATTTGTAGCCTAGAAAGTTAAAATGCAAGTATACATATACTTTTAAAATAATTATAAAAATTCCAAGCTAATACCCAGCTACATTGTATTCTAGTTCTTTTGGTATTTCAGTTTCAGCAAATTTAGAAATGCGTATCCCATTCACACTGCTATACAAGATGCTTCATGAAAGAATTATTCACCAATGACAAATTCTTCATAAATGCAATTATGTAAGCTACAATCTCTTTATTTTCTTGGTTTAATTCTATTGCTCTGGATGTTTTTTTGTAGCACCACCATCAAACTTTCCTAAATTATTTAAAGTTTATAAAACATATTATATGTGGCCTTGTACTTCTTCATTAATACACTTTCACAATATCATTTTGTTTGAATTTCACATTTCTTCTGTGTAAGATATTTCTATTAATTACAAAAAACTTGGGATTTTATTGAAATTGTATGAAAATGTGAATTCATCTGAAGAGAATTTTTTCTGATTATCAGTTCATGTACAACAAACTACCCCCAAATTTAGTGACTTACACTTTTTATCATATCTTACATCTCTTGTGGGTCAAGAATGTGCAAGAAGTTTGTTAGGCAATTCTGCTCCATGTATGTTTTACTAGGGTCCTGTAGTGATACAAGATTCTTACTGGGATTGTCTGGGGGTTCCAAGGCAGTTCTTTGTCCACACCCATAATTCATACATGGATGGCTAGAAAACTCCCTTTTCATTTAGTGTCTGGGCCTCTCCATATCATTTCTTTGGCAGGGTTTTCAAACTTCATGCAGGGCATATCAGGATTCAAGAACTTGAGGCTTAAGCTTCCAGCTTCTTAAAGGCCAGGATGGGAAAGAGCCACTTTTCTATACCCTATTGGTCAAAGAAATCACATGTCAAGCAAGATTCAAGGGAAAGAGAATGAGAACCCCCGCCTGCTGGGGACTGTTCTGCCTGGTTTCAGGACTTGTAACTGCACCCCACGACTAGGCTGAGTGAGCGACCTTCAGACTGTGAGCCACTAAGGAGACAAAGCTTATCTCCCTGGCAGGAGCACCACTTCTGTTTCATCCATAACTGGCCCCCAATGCTTGGTCAGATGGCCAATGATAGGTAAGATTCCCTCAAGGGGGGGATGACCTAAGATAGGCACTACCACTTGGAAGGCCCTCAAGGAAGGACTTAGGGGGCTGCAGCAAAGAGAGAGTGATAGACCCTCGCCCCCTGGCTATTCTGACATAGCCTGAGTCCTCAATCGGTCTGGGAGAAGTTTTTCTTATCTCTTGGCATCCTGGTCCTAATCCATTTAAGCCTGAAACTATGAGTGAGGGCGATGCAGCCCTGTGCCGGCCAGAGCGGTTCCTTGGGTGATCGGGTGTAAGAAAGAATTCATAATGTCTTGTGAAACCCACTTTGCTAAGAGTGCTCTCATTTAAATGATAAGGGTAGGAGGAGGAAATGAGTTTGGCTCCCAAAGTTTTGTAACCCCTTACCTGACAGACACTGACTCAGATTAAGCCTTCAGATTTCTTTGAAATGTTAACCATTGTTTGATCCTTGCCGCCTGACATTGATTGATGAGCTTTACCTGTATTCCTGTGTATTATGAACCTAATAAAAACCATTGAGGAAGGGGCTCTTGGCCCTTCTCCTTTGAGGGATTGTCCACCTCTCCTCCCCAAGCAGATCATATCTTGGTAGTTTTATTTTCATCGGTGGCAGATGGATGGAGCTTTCCTGGAGGAACCCCGCCACACCCATCTGAATATATTTAATCCACCATAGTTGGCCCTGTACCTACAAATTACTTGCATTCTTCCAATATATCAAATGTAATTACCCACTCCCATGACTTCCAAATTCTGATTCCATTACAGCTTCAGATCAAATTAATGAAAAAAGGAATTTTCTCACATAAAGTATGGGACATAATATAACATGTAAGACAAGATGGAAACTTAATCAATGCATATTTGTGATTCCAAAATGGATGTTAAATTATTAAAGCACTTCCAAAATTTGACTTAGCTGAACTGTCAATTTTTGGCTGGTAGGGCTGTTCCCAGAGCCTAGGTATGTGGTCCTGGGTTCTTACTGTGCATGCTCCCAGCACAGCTTTTGGACCAGAGGTCCTGCAATATAGTAAAATGAGGTGTTCCCTAGCTCATTTTAGGCTGCTGACTAGAAATATTTAATATGAGATTCTTTCTCTTCCCACTGACAAGTTCTTGTCCCATGCCTAGCCTTTTGGCTGAAGCTGACTTCCCTCTGCCAAGGTTTCAACATGGGCTACCACATGTACAAAACAACTCCATGCACCTCCACACTGTAAAAGAATGAGAACTCAGAGGACCGGCATGTTCCCTGAAACTTCTCTGCTTGTAAATTACCCCCCCAAATCTTTGTATCTGTACTCTGTGGCAACTGTAAACCCCTCCCCTTTATAAAACAATATAGTTAATGAAAAATATCCCATCATTTTTATATTTATTAAAAATAAATTGACTTATTTTTAAGCAGACAAAATATGGTATGTGAAAAACTAAAATTTATGGACTTAAGCAGAAATGATGCATTTACTCTACCATTTCTACAAAGACTCAGACTTTGCAAAATTCATTGATATTCATTAAAAATTAAAAAAATCAATAATGAATCTTGTTTACCAGGAAATCCTACATTAAGTCTGTTGCAAAATAACTTTTCAAATAAACTTAGCTTCACAGCATCTGCAAAAAAAAATCACGGTGGGTAATAAACAGCATTTTGAAAATATGCACTTATGATTTTATCAGCTTAACTACAACTTTGTTTTTAACATTTCCATTTTTGTCTATTTATCAATCAATAGAGCTGGAGTTTCTCTAGTCAGAAATTCAAAATCTATGTCCTAGGAAATGTTTGACATTTTTAGTAGCATGAAGTAGCTTCTGACAAAGCCATTTATAACCCATTAATTACAAGCCACACCACCCATGTCATTACCGTGTAAGTTCAGCTGAAACACCTGACCACCTGCTCATCCATACAGAGCAGATTGCATCTGTGTCATTCACTGGGCGCTCATTAAATTATTCCCCCATTATTACAAACATAAGACATCTAAAATGAACTATCTTTGGGGGAAAATTAGGTATATTTCCAATGCTTGAATTATATTGGGATTTAAATTATAAACAATCTTTGTAAATTTAAAATTTTGGTTAATTGTGAAAAGGGTATCCTGTTTTGTTATTCTGTTACTCAACCTAACAAGTTAGTATCAAACATGGTAAAAATGACTAAATTTAATTTTATTTTACAACTAACCTAATAATTGATCTGTCATTAATCCTGAAACCATATGCATATGAATCAATGTTTATGCCCTTTCTAGATAGAACATATTTATTTAAATATAGAACAATAGGTTTTATTTTTTTACAATAGTTGTATTATTTTATTACATTGGATGAAAATTCAAGGTTAATGCACTGGCAGACAAATTAGAATTAAATGGGATAACTAATATGTATCCTTATGACATGCAAAAATTTACACTTCTATTCATATTTTATTAACAACTTTTATCTATATATTTAATTTTACCAAACCTCTATCTATTACATAATCATATATTTCTTTTCTTTTAATGTATGAGTCCAATTATTTTAATACATTAAAATATTTAAAAAACTGATTACATTATTCTTTGAGAATTTCCAGAAAAAACAATTCTACTTTATTATGCATTTCTGTATTTGTTTTCCTAGTTTTATAACATATATATTTTAAATCAAAATGTTTTCTTTAATGTTGGAATGTGATTTATCTTTAGTATTTTTTTATTATAGTAAAAATTTTGATAGCATAGTTTTCTTAGTTTCAGAAAATAATTTATACGATTTTGTATACTAGTATACACATTGCAATAATGTATTTTTTAAAATACATTTTTGGCAAATTTTAAATAATTTATGCTAAAAATCAGCTGACAGTTTTTGATATAACTACTAGATGTATTATTTTATTATGTCCCATAAAGGTAGGTTTAGTTTTATTCTCCACTTCTTCTATAAGACTTACTAATCATTTATATTTTCTAACAATATTTTATTTTGTATTGATTTTTAAAATACTTTCTGAAAATATATATTAAATATTTAAATAGTAATTTTAGCCCTGGCTGGTGTAGCTCAATGGATTGAGTGCGGGCCTGTGAACCAAAGGATCGCGGTTCAATTCCCAGCCAGGGCACATGCCTGGGTTGCAGGCTAGTTCCCAGTAGGGGACACACGAGAGGCAACCATACATTGATATTCTCTCCCTCTCCCTCTCTCCTACCCTTCCCCTCTAAAGATAAATAAATAAAAATATTAAAAAAATAAATTATAAATAGTAATTTTATAAAATTTTGGCTTTAAATTTGTATATTTATTTTATCTTTTTCTCAAATAACCTAGTATTTTAAGCTTTAATGATGATATCAAAGTAGCTTTTATTTACTTTTAATGCTACTATTGTATTTACTAATTTATCATTTTATTTTTATTATTTCTTCTTTCATGTTTTTATTTACTGTGGTTAGTTTCATAATTTCTTCTCTGAGAATGCTTAATTTTGCCTCTAGTTTCCACTTGTTGAGTCTTTTCATAATTCATTACAGTGTAAGTATGTTGTTCCATACTTGTTGAGTACATTTACATTTTAAAATCTCTTTCCTACCCTACAAGAAGTTGACAATATTTGTTTTTAGTTATATTTTTCCACTTCAAACTCTTTAGGTAGGTCTGTTTTATCCAAAACTTAACATATGGCCCTGGCTGATGTGGCTCAGTGGATTGAGCACTGGCCTGTGAACCAAGGGGTTGCTAGTTTGATTCCCAGTCAGGGCATGCATCCAGGTGGCAGTCCAGGTCCCCAGGAGGGGGTGTGCGAGAGGCAACCACACATTGATGTTTCTTTCCCTCTCTTTCTTCTTCCTTTCCCCTCTGTCTAAAAATAAATAAATAAAATCTTAAAAAAAAAACCAACAATAAAAATACTTAATGTATGGGGAAATATTCTAGTTCAATATGTTTATATCTGATTATTTATTTCTAAATTGTATTAATTTTCTTTAATACAATCTTGACTTATGGAAATGCCTTAATGCAAAATATTCTTTTTACATAATATCTTATTTTTTTTCCATTTTCTCCTTCTGTTCTTTTCTCTTCCGCAGCAAATCAATTATGCTTTACATTTTCCCTGGTATACATACTGACTCAGTTATCTACACCATTCATGATTGCTTTAAATATTATGCTGCATTTTGTTCCTATTATAATTGATCTGTTTTCTTTAGTTTTTCTTCTCAGGTGAAAAATTAGTTTATTCAATTTATTGCTTTATTAATTTTTGTTATGTTTTTACCTCTTTTTTCTTTTTACCATAGAATATATTTCCTTGAATTTCATTAGTAACAAAAAGCAGACTTATACTCCCCTTCTTTGTAATAAACCCAAACTATCTCCTTATTTTGGATGTTACCATAAAGTCTTATTTTATATAATTTAGTGTTCATATTGCTATTAGAAAGAATAGTTATGTGTCTTCTCGGCCTGAGTGCAGTGGGGAAATATTCAAGCCTAGAAAGCTAATTTGAAGACCAGCAGCAGGGTAAAGTTTTAGTCTGCTCAGACTTCCATGACAAAATACTGTATAGTGGGTAGCTTAAACAACAGAAACTGATTCCTCAAAGTTCTGGAGGCTAGGACAGGAATTTTTTACTCATTTGCTGTACTTACTAGTTTTTGCATTGCTATCTTGGTACATATTAAAGAGCCAACACCATGACTGACTCCAAGTACTTCACAACCAATAAAAAAGAAGAAGTCTTTCACATAAAGACCGAACTCAACAAGGAAAAGAAGGAAAAGGGAAAGGAGGCTGTGAAGAAAGTGATTGCTTCTCTGACCGTGGAGAAGGATGTTAGCTCTCTCTTTCCAGATGTAGTGAACTGTATGTAGACTGGCAGCCTGCAACCAAAGAAGCTTGTGTATTTCTGCCTGATGAACTATGTCAAGAGTCAGCCAGACATGGCCATCATGGCTGTCCACAGCCTTGTAAAAGACTGTGATGATCTCAATCCTCTGGTTCAGTCCTTGATAGTCAGATCCAAAGGGTGCCTCCAGTGGACAAGATTACAGAATATCTCTATGAGCTCCTCTGCAAGTTCCTGAAGGATGAAGATCCCTATGTTCGAAAAACAGCATTAGTCTGTGAGGCAAAACTCCATGACATTAATGCCCAAATGGTGAATGATGAGGGATTTCTGGATGCTCTGCAGGACCTCTTAGCAGATTCAAATCCAATGGTTGTGACTAATGCCCTACAGCATTATCTGAAATCAGTGGACCTCACCCAAATAGCAACTTACTTGATCTGAACCCACAGAACATTAATAAGTTGCTGACAGCCCTGAAGGAGTGCACTGAATGGGGCCAGATTTTCATCCTGGACTGCCCGTCCAATTATAATCCTAAAGATGATCGAGTCTCAGAGCATCTGTGAGCGGGTGACTCCCCAGCTATCTCATGCCAGTTCAGCAGTGGTGCTTTCAGCAGTAAAAGTCCTAATGAAATTTCCTGAGTTGTTATCCAAGGACTCTGACTACTACAACATGCTGCTGAAGAAGTTGGCCCCTCCACTCATCACTTTGCTGTCTGGGGGCCAGAAATGCAGTACATTGCCCTGAGGAACATCAGCCTAATTGTTCAGAAAAGGCCTGAAATGTTAAATCAGGAAACCAAAGTCTTTTTTGTGAATTATAATGATCCTTCTAGTTTAACATCTACGTTAAACTAGAGAAGTCAGACATCATGATCCATTTAGCACCCCAAAGGGGTTCTGGCCAAAATGAACAAATATGCCACAGAGGTTGATGCTGACTTTGTTCACAAAGCTGTGTAGGTCATTGGATGGTGCATCAAGGTGAAGCAATGTGCAGAATCTTGTGTAAGCACATTGCCTGATCTTATCCAGACCAAAACTAGTTATGTGATCCAAGAAGCAACTGTCATCAGGGACACCTTCCACAAGTACCCCAACAAGTATGAAAGTATCATTGCTACTCCATGTGAGAACTTAGACTTGCTGGATGAGCCAGATGCTAGAGCAGCTATGATTTGGATTGTGGGAGATGATGCTGAATGAATTGACGATGCATATGAGTTACTAGAGAGCTTCCTGGAGGGTTTTCAGGATGAAAGTGCCCAGGTGCAGCTCACTCTGCTTACTGCCATAGCGAAGTTGTTTTTCAAGAAACCATCGCAAGCACAGGAGCTGGTACAGCAGGTCTTGGGCTTGGCAACACAGGATTCTGATAATTCAGTCTTCAAGACAAGGGCTATATTTATTAGCAGCTTCTCTCAATGGACCCTTTCACAGCCAAAGAAGTAGTCCTGTCTGAGAAGCCACTGATCTCTGAGAGATGGATCTTATCGTGCCAACACTGCTCAATGAGCTAATCTGCCACCCTGGTTCTTTGGCATCTGTGTACCACAAGCCCCCCAACGTATTTGTGGAAGAAAGTCCTGGAATCCATTGCAAACACTTGCCAATACATCATGGGAGCACTGATGCTGGTGATAGCCCTGTTGGCACCACCACTGCCAGCAACCTGGAGCAGCCTCAGGTTACTCCCTCTCAAGGTGACCTTCTGGGAGACCTTTTAAACCTTGACGTCAGTCCCCCAGTCAATTTGCCACAGGTATCCTTCATGCAGGTGGGAGCAGTGGATCTTGGGAGGAGGACTAGATAAGCTGGTGGAACAATCTTTCATCCCATCATCAGTGTCTGCAACCTTTGCTCCTCCACCTATTCCAGCTGTGGTCAGCAGTCATCTGAATGATCTATTTGAACTCTCTACAAGGATAGACATGGCACACGGTGGAGATGTGGCTCCTAAGGCTGGCTGGCTGCCTGCAGTAAAGGCTAAAGGCTTGGAGAGTTCTGGAACATTTTCTCATTGTCAGAGGCACATCTATATGGAAATGAACTTCAGCAACAAAGCTCTGCAGCACATGATAGACTCTGCAATCCAATTTAACAATAGCCTTGGTGTCATCCCCAGCACTCCTCTGGCCATCCATCCACACACCACTGATGCCAAACCACAGTATTGATGTCTCCCTGCCTCTCAACACCTTGGGCCCAGTCACCAAGATGAAACTCTGAATAACCTGCAGGTGGCTATGAAAAGCAATATTGATGCCTTCCACTTCAGCTGCCTCACCCCACTCGATGTGCTTTTTGTAGAAGATGGCAAAATGGAGCGCCAGGTCTTCCTTGCAACATGGAAGGATAGTTCCAACGAAAATGAACTTTAATTTTGGATTAAGGAATGCCATGCAAGTGCAGCAAGTTGCAAAACAACAATAGTATAAACAGGAATGTTTATAATATTGCCAAGACAAATGTGGAAGGACAGGTGTACCAATCTCTGAAGCTCACCAAAGGCATTTTGGATCTTGGCTGAGCTATGTATTCAGCCAGGAAAACCCAATTATGTGCTGTTGCTGAAGTATAGAGCACCCAAAGTCTCTCAGTACATCTATCAGGTCTATAAACAGCATTCAAAAAAACAAAAACAACAACAAAAAAAAACAAAACAAAAACGAATAGACTGGTCAGGTGCCCTCTGGCCATCTGTGATCGGTGCAAGCAAGGAAATCTTAACTGGAAGAAATCGTATTGCTGTGTAGAATCTGAACCCAAATACACCGAGGCCACCCACCAAGGCAGTGGCTAAATTAGGGCATGACCTGTTGGATAGTTTTAGCTTCCTGTGAATGTTTGTTAACCACTGCTTCAATCACTTCCCACCTCTTGCCACCAGCTGCAGGTATCTGACCTTAATTGTGGGTGTCTCCATACTGTGCCAGTGGCAGACATTTTTGAGTATAGCTTGATATTTTGTAATTGAGAGCTCATTTCAAAAGAAGAAAAAGACAAAAATATTAAAGCAAGGTAAAGTGTCACTGAAAAAAGTTCTGGAGGCAAGAAGTCTGAGAGATAAGGGTGTCAGCATTGTTGGGTTCTGGTGAGAAATATCTTTCTGACTTGCAGATATTAATGTTGTGCTGTGTTCTCACTTGGCAGGGAGAACAAGCTCCCAGCTCTTCCTTTTATCTTTTTAAAAAAAATTATTGTATTTTTTCCATTACCATTTGGCCTCCTTACACCCTCCTCTGCACTGCAATCGCCGCACTGTGCTAAGTGAAATAAGCCAGTCAGAGAAAGGTGGATACCATATAATTTCACTCATGTGGAATCTAATGAACAAATCAAAATAACAAGCAGAATAGAGACAGACTCACAGAAAGAGAGCAGGATGACTGCTGCAGGAAGGGGGAGGGCAGGGGGAGGAGGGATCAAACAGAAAGGAAAAAGAATTCCTCTTCTCTTAAGGACACTAATGCCATCCTGAGAGTCCCATCACCATGACCTCATTTAAATGTAATTATCTTCCAAAAGACTTTCCTCAAAATACTTTCAATTAGGGGTTACGGCTTTAATATATAAGTTTGAGGGTGACACAAACATTCAGTTCATAAAAGGTAGGATTAATCTTCTGTTTCTTGCTTGCTGTTAAAATTCACATTTCTGATTTTAAGTTTAAATATCAGGAAGATATAAATATGTATGCCTTTTTATTTTAGTGGTGATTGACATTCCAAGAGAAATAAAAATTGTGTCAGGACAAAATTCTTTTCTATGGACTCTGAATCATTCATAGAATGAAACATAATTCCGAGCACATATATATAAAATGTATATAAAAATATATAACATGATGTAGGGATTCTCTGAAGATGAAATGGGTAAGCAATCAAAGTAGTTAATTCATACTAAACATAGTTCTTACTTTGAAGTTATATAGCCATTTATAACATGTATTGCTGTGTGGAGATTTATGACTTGTGCTAAGCGTCTTTTGTTCCCCCAAATTTCTTTAGACCAAATACTTGCAATTACTCTTTTATGCAGTCATTAAATATAAACTCACAAATTTTTACAAAAGTATCTTTTTGCACACCAGAAAAATAAAGTTTAAAACATATCATTTTATATGCATTAGACTGTCATTTAACATTTAAAAAAATTACAAAACAATCTTATACTTGTTTTCTCAAACATATAGTGCTTGTCAAGCAGAGCTTCCACACCCCAAAATGCTCAAGCACTGCTAGATTAACAAGGCTCTTTTGAAAATATGTTAGCAGCTTGATTCTTTTTTATTATTTTCATGCAGCTTTCCAAATTTCTGTGTTTTCTACTGACCCTTAACACTTACTTGGTTAATATCCAATATCTCTGTGTTTAATATTCCCATCTTTCTGTTTGTCTAGTCACTAACCTGCTATGTCCAATCATTGCCAATATTAAAAACTTTGACACAGTATACATTACTCTTTTTACATTTTGGTATTTAAAATTAAAAATATTCATATTCTGGTTTATGTCTAGACTATATGTATAATTCTTTCTTACTATTTACCTAACAACCTCATTATTATTACACAGGTAGATTTGCTTATTCTATTCATAGGGCTACCACTACACCTCACTGCTCCAATTAAAATGTAAATCTTTTGTGGGTAGAGATCATATTTACTTTTGCATCATTGGTACATGATATGCCACTACTAAATGAATTAATTTCATGAAATATATGCTATAAACTCTGTATACGGGTTCTCTATAATTTAGGACTTAGTGCTATTTGTACAAAGAATATCAGTGGCAGAGACATGGGTCCAGTCCCTGTGCTGTTACTTATGAGCCATGGATCTTCAGGCAAATTAACACTCATAAAACATGATTAGGAATTTTGCACACCACAGAGACATTTGAAAACTTACTGAATTATGTAGGATATGTAAGCCATATACCAAGTGTTGAATTAACATTAATCATTAGTATTCAAATTTGGCTGTGTCAGTTAGGTAGTAAGTAGCATTCTAAAAGACAACATTAATATTAGTAGAATTACTTCACAATGAATTGTCATAGAGTAGAATTGAGTATTTTGTTTGTTGATGACTCAGTTATAGTAATTAACATTAAGAAAGGCTTAGGAAAAGATCACTGGTAGATTTCTATGATACAGCCACACAGAAGATTTTCAACTGCTAGTACATTTTAGTGACAAAACTCAATGCCCCATGAAAACATTAAAGCAGTTCCACATGTCTGTAAGAGACAAGGGCGTGGGTGTCTATTACTCTATCAGTGTTCACAGCTCTATTTAGTGCACCTCTGTGGGCTGCCATTTTATCTTTAAGTCTCCCATACAGGTTACAATGTTGGCAGGTGGTGGACACTCAATAACCATATTTAGGAAAAACTATATATACTTTCGTAAAATAATGACCTGATTATCAAAAACTCATTTTTTTCGAACAGGACAACACTTAAACAGGGAAAGTTTGTGTAATTAATATTATTTGAGTTAACATTAATCAAAATAGAGGTAAATTTCTCAAACTGCTTTTATTGATATTTTTACACTTGGCTTTTCTCAAGTATTCTTGTGAATTTCATGAGATATAGAGAATTGAAAACAAAATCATTAAAGAGGAACTTCTAATTATATTTCACCAAAGGTTTTTTTAAGTTATTTTAAAACTTCCTGTCAAAAGAATGTAGAAATGTGTTCAATTGTAAGAATTAGGGAGAATGCAACTCTTGCATTCCAATATTATAAAAATATATTGTATTAATCAATAAAGTATTTTAATTTAAGAAAGTATCTTTAAGAATACTGTTGTTCTTGTGAAAATGTAAAATTAAATTCAAAAAGTTAATGAATATAGTTATTAAAAGAACAGAGGGTGATTGGTCAAGAAAATTCAAATTATAATATAACCTGCCTATTGAAAGATATAAGTTTTTTTGTTTTTTTTGTTTTTTTTACTTTTTAGCTTCTGTCTTATTAATAGATTTTTTTTTAAACTGTAAAGTAACACTAGGAAGAATGTTACAGGACAATTTAGGATTTGGCTGCCACTACACGCAACCATAAAACAGATATTGGTGAGGGAGGAAAAACATTTTTAATAACAGGGTGCCCAATTTGAGGGAGCTGATATCTTCCATGCACCAAGCCATTCCCTTGTGCAAAAAAAACCCCAGAAATCCCTTTGTTGCCAAAAAGACTGAAATCCAAAGCCATGCCCAGAGTTCTCCCTCATGCGTATCTGTCCTTCTTGGAGTCCAAGGCCTGTACACAGATGGGTCTCTATCTCTCCAGACCCAGACTGACTCTCTCTCCAGTGCCTATACTTGTGAGTCCAGCGTTTCTGGACTGGGGCACACTCTCAGATCTCTGCAGCAGTTGTGAAAGGGGCTCTCCCAGGGGCCCCAGGGCCCAAGGCTGGTTGTGTCCCTGAAGCCAAAGAGCTTTCCCTGCCTGCACATCTGTGTGTTGCTCTCAGGGTAACAGAATGGAAGTAGCCCAGGGTCCATGCACTGTGGGACACAGGGTAGCAGCATCCTGCCAGATGGCTGCTGGCATGGTGCAAGCCTATTCCAGACCATGTGAGCAGGGCAAGGCAAGAATCTTGAGCAGGGCTCAGTGTCTTGTGGGTCCCAGGAACGTTTTGCGCCCCACCCCCATGGGGGCGAGAAGAGAGTGAGCTTCTGTGATCCCACCGTTCTAAATCTTTCCCCACAAAATCCCACGTGCTGCGGGAGTGTCCAAATCCCAACCAATTCTAGGACAAACTCTACCATGAGCACCAACCTGCTCAGTGCCTTTGTCCCTCCTCTGGCCAAGATAATCCAGAAGGGGATAGGAGTTCCCCAGCTGCGCACAGGGGCACAAGTTTCTTGCCCCACGGCAGAGCATCCAGGCCCCACAACCTGTGCCAGCGGTATCAGAAGCTGCGTTAGTTGTTTACTTATCTACAGAGACACGGAAGAATACCCCAACTTCGGTTTCGATCCTCCTCTGCCAGCCCCTCTCAGGAGGCGGTCCGGGGAGCGCAGGGCTATCCTGAGGCATTGCCTTTTTGCCCCGCCTCCTGCTGAGTCACAATGCTTGGTTGCCTGGGTGATGCACACTGAACACGCTAGGTTTTTTACTGTTGCCAGATGCTGCAGCCTCGCCTGTGGCCCCTCCCTTCTCTGGGGGAGTTTGGCCTTCCCTGCAAGATTCCAGTTCCTCCAAATTGAGGTCTCCCCCTCTTACCAGCAATGTAGCCAGACGGTCCCCTGTTACAAGATGATATCGGTGCACATTCTATTGTACTAAATACCTAGAACAAGTAAAGAATATCCATGTACAGATTGGCATACACGTACATATCAGTTAAGTACTAATCATGGAAACATTTTCATTATATAATAATTTAATCTTTGCATGTATTTGGATGAGTCATCATAAATAAGTCCTACTCTAGATAATTTAGGCTTGCAGATTAAATTATATAACTGAACAAGGAGTCATGGTATAGAAGTGTTTTGTTGTAAATAAAAATCGAGAATCTAAAATTATATTAATGATGCTTATTAAAGGTTAAGGCCAACATTTTCCCAAGAACCCACATTTTCATTAGATCTCCAGCACTTATTGTAATGTCTGACATATGACAAATATTTTATTCATATTTGTTAAATGGATTAGTTTATTGGCATAATTTTAAGCAAATAAACATAACCAGTGTTTTCATTAATAATCTAGTTACAGGTTATTATTATGATGCTGTTATTATTATTAAAGGATTAATTAATTAAATAGAAGTTTATTTTGTGACACATGGGCGAGGTCCTACCATGAACTGGTAAGGTAAATTAGACTCAGTCTCTATTTAACAGAAAGTCATGGTATAAAGGAAAATAAATTATTTAGAAATGATGAAACATTGTGAAAAACCTTAAATTTCCCTAATGTGAAAATAAGAACAGAGAAAGGAACAGCTAACTGTACCTGGATGTCTCAGACAAAACTTCGCAGTGGCCACTGACGTATGAACAGACTTCAAAGCATCAGCATGGAAGAGAGTGAAGGATATTTTGGGCCAAAACTACAATTAAAAAAATAAATAAATAAACTATTATCCTGAGAGAAAGGAGCTATAGTTTATTTGAAAAATAAAATTATAGATTGCTTTTTATAAGAGGGCTTATTAAGGATGTAAGCAAAAATTGTTTCTGGATTGATCATCTGGAGCCAGGTGGATTCTTAGCCTTGGTGAAGGACAAATAATAAATATTTTAAGCTTTGCAGGACATGTGATCTTGGTTACAACTACTCCATTTTACCACTGTAGTGTGAAATAGCCAAATACAATATAGTAAGCACTCACTTAATGTTGTTGATAGGTTTTGGAAATTGTGACTTGAAGTGAAACAACATATAAGGAAACCAATTTTACAATAGGTTAATTTATATACACAAGAGTTAAGTTCCTATGGCAAAGTTCTTGTTACAAAAATATCATCAAACTTATAAATAAAGTCCTAAACGATTTCTAATATTACACATTGAAATAAATGTGATCTATACATGCATTTAACAACGATTAATAAAAACAAGGAAGGTGATTTTTCCAACTTGCTGATTCCAGTTCAGGGTCATGGGTGGCTGGAACTTAACCTGACAGCTCAAGATGTCACCAGAGAAGACCCAAGTTCATGAGCTTCCCCGTCCCTGGTTGTCACATTCTGTGAGGAAGAATTCGGGTGGGAGACGCAGCATGGTAATTAAGCAAAGCAAGTAGTTTATTTAAAGAAATGCACTTGGCATAAAGCATAAGCAGGCAACTCAGCTAGGCTGAGCACTGCTGAGAGCCTGTTGGGAATTTTAAAGGTTACACGCTCTTTTGCCGCACGTGCCAAGGTTTCCCTTCCCTGTTATGAGGACTGGCATACAGGGTTTCCAGATTCCCACTTACACATTCTGAGCTTGTTTCATAGCCATTGGGCCATCTTGTGATCTTATTTTTGCACCTCTCAGGACTGCTGAGTTCCTCGGTTTGTGGGCAAGGTAAACTTTCCATCCTATTCCCACATTTTCCCTTCCCCACTCTAGTAGTTATCTGTCCCACCTAACAAAGGTATGACACAACCCTAGACAGGACACCCTTGGATCACAGGGTTTGCTCAGGCACACTCAAGCTGGGGCAATGGAGACACACCCATTCAACTAAAATGCATCTCTTTGAGACGTGGAAAGAATCTGAAGAACCCAGAGAAAATCCATGCAGACATGGGGAGAACATACAAACTCCACATAGACTGTGGCCTCTGCTGGGAATTGATTTAATTTTTGTCATCATCATTATGAGGAAACAATAATAGTTGAAGACCAGCTGTATGCAAATGAATGAATGTAGCTCTGCTCTAATAAAACTTTATTCACAAAAATAGGAAATGGATTGCAGTTTCTTAAGCTCTGCTGTAACATATGGGTACAAAATTAACCAAATTTTATTAATAAAGTATTATGCAGAGAACAATTTGAAAACGTTAACTTGATCTTTTACTTCTTTTGTTTTGTGCTCAGCCTACAGATAATCAGTTGCTGGGGCTGGATCAGCTTTGTGCTTCTTAGGATTGCAAGACACCTTTCAGCAGTAACCATCAGGAAACCTTGGAAGAAAGGTTTTATTACTTACAGGTCCTGGCGGGTACAAAACACACCTGAGGCTACAGCAAGGTCACCGGTAGGGGAAAAAAGATGGAACATAAGCCTGGATTTCTGCTTTTGCTGGAGCTGAGGGTGGGAAGCCTAAGTTTCAGGGGCTCACTCTCCATCTGTGAATTTAAAACATAAGGGTGAGAATTTAAAACAAAGGAAGAGAAAAGCAAGGGACCCAAAGGGTCAGTTATTGAAAGCAACCAAAATCTCTAAAACAAAGGAGCATTGGAGACAGAGTGTCCAGAGGAGGCTCTTTACCTAATCAAGTGGCTGGCAACTGTTTTATTAGAGACAGAGATCTTTGAAGTGGGAGGCTGGGCAATCAAAACTTAAGTCCTGCCTTTACATTACAATAAAGAAATATCAGCTGCCAGTGCTTCACTACAGCCCTTAAATAACATTCTTTTGCTGGCTTTCACCTCCAACAAACCTTGAAATTTACTATTTCAAGGAAGACAAGGTTATTATCTTGTTTAATAAAAAAAAGTAAGTAGGCTAAATTTCATTATCATTTTTTTATCAAGTAATAATTTGAACTGGCAAACTTGATAAGAAACTTTTAGATAAAGGAAGACCTGATCAGGCAGGAAGTAGAAAATAGAAAAGCTAGCTTTCCAGTATGGGGGTTTGTGTTAAAAATAAAGGAGAGGGAAGCAGAAAAGCAAGGTGCTCAGAATGTAGCCCTCACACTTCCATGGGGAAAAAAATAACCTATACATTTCTTCAGGTTCCAGGATTCCATGAGAAACAGCTAAGGACAGGGGTTACCGTCTACCACTTACATATGACACTTTAGAAGCTAATCATCTTATAGGCTGTTCCCCCATTCCATGCAGAGGATGGCCCCATTAGAGTACAGTGGTGCATACATCATGGTTAGTTGGAATCCGGTTTTGATTTTCCTGATTGTCTCAGTGCCCAGGTGCAGAGGACAGCCTACAGAGCCTCCTGGTGCCCCATAGAAGAGACCAAGAGGGTAGCTGAGGTCAAGGTTAGTTGGCTTTCCTGGTGCCTACTGTTTCAAAGGGAAATTCTACCCCAAAGTCAAGACTGCACAGCAATCAGAAGAGTTGAGGAATTGGAAGGACATGGAAGATACCCTGAGAAATCTACAATGCAAGTCAGTTAAGGTGAAACTGAGTCATTCGGGAAGTACCAGCAGTACCTGGAGAAGCTGTGAGGGACCACACAGGAGTCATTAGAATCACCACAGCAGAAACCATTGGTTAGCTAAACCATAGCTGCCTCCATATTCTGAAACACTTATTTGAGGCAGGGTGGACAGAAGGTGGTAGGATTTGCATAACTAAAATTTAAGAGACTAATTCATGTTTTTCCAAAATGAATGAATATGTAAAATATGCTACTTAAATTATTACAAAATTAGTTTTTAAAACTGAATTAAACATTTTTTCTTAGTACATATTAAGTAGAAGGGCTTATAAGACTGAATCAGTTATAGATCAAGTGCAAAAGCTGTTTTCTTTGCACATGTGAATAGTTTCTGTATAGCATAGTTGATTATGCAATTCTGACTTTTAGAAAGATAAACCTGCATGAAATGAAAACAAAAAGTGTGGCAGACCTTTCTGCGTGGCATGGGCCCACCTCCCACTCGGGGATGCACAGGACCCACACCCACAGATAGGCTCTCTCGTGGGTAATCAGATTTGCAATATACTTAGGCTGCTTTTGAGACTTGCTTCTTGTGAAAACTCCCTCACCCTGCAAATGCTTGTTGTAACTTCCTAAAATCCATGCTAAACTTTGCAGGGACCAGTGTAACCGGCTCAACCACTTTTGCCTTTTCATTTGCAAATATCTTTCTTCTGTGATGTGATGAGGGGCATTGGCTCCTTTGTTGTAACTTGTGCATAGGGAGTAAGGATCCTCTTGTAATAGGAGGAGAAATAAAATAAAGGCCTGTCATGGCGGAGGCGGAGGCTTTTGCTCCCCTTGAGAGAAAAGTCACGCTGTCGTCCTTTTTCCTCCACCGGACTTGGTAGTCCATGTGCATATTTTTATTTCATCCATAATGACTCGGAAGCTGCTAGCCGGTGTCTGCATCAAAAAAGCAGGGGGAAAAATGGAGAGGGGATATTCCTAGGCAAGGGAGAAAATTTAGAAGCTTTGATACATTATGATGAAAATTTAAACTAAAAAAAAAGTCCAGTATAAATAACGAAAAATAAATTAATTGAAAATGGATTCTAATATATTTATTCTTTTTAACTATATGGCTTTATAACTTAATACAGGATCATAAAGTAAGTGACTGATTAATAAAATACTTTACTTAATCGCATGTTCATTCTTTAAAAGACGAATACAAACGCAGCGTGAAATTTTCTTCAAAGTTTATGTGTCTTTTTTTTTGTTTTTTTTTTCTTGACTACATGTTCTAAAATTTAAATTGAACTCTATGTCTATGCAATGTCTAGATGACAATTTTAAGCTATATCCCAAAATCTATTTAATTGATAAAATAGTATGACACATTAATGGATTTCATTGAGGGACAGGTAGTGAAGATTGAGGAGAAAAAAAGCAACTGAGATTGATTTTAGTATTTCTCATTTGTAAAATTGAGAAGATGAAGATATCATTAAGAAAGACGGTGAGTACAGGAGGAATAGACTTAGAAGTTGAAGCTAATTAATTTAGGTGAAGTCATGTCAATTTTAAGCTGTTTATGAGATATACAGATGGTAATGTATCTCAGAACAGAGGGAGTGTATAGACATGGCAATCATCCATAGACTAGAAAGCATAAGGATAGATGATTGTGAAGATGATTCCACTCAAGGAAGGAATTGGAGCAAGAGGTTGATCAATGAATAACAGAGAACACTAAAAGTCATTAAGTGTACAGAAGAAGAGAGATCTGTTAAGAATCCCAAAAGGAGTAGTTACTATGTTCATAACTAGAGAAGAACACAGAAGAGTAAATTCAAGAGCTGTAAGAGAGAAGAGTTTCACAAATGGAGCGGGCGAGTAGCAATGTCAAAAGCTAACAGGAGGTCAGATAAAATGAAAACCGACTATGAGCTGTTGCGTGGATGACTTCAGCAGAAATATACTTCGGAATGGAAGGCAAAAGCTGTGATTATGATGTGAATTGATTTGAAAAATCAGAGAATTTTTAGTTGCTTTTTTCTATTGTTGTTATTTTCAAAAATTTGAAGATGAAGAGAGAAACAAAAGAAAACTTACATTAAGAATGTTGCGGCAAGAGGAATGTAAGGAAAGATTTGGTTATAGGTAAATTTGATCACAGGGCTCTGAGGTAAGTTGAAGGCTTGAGCACTGTGTGCACTCTGTCTATTGCTCTGGACCGAGTCCAATAAGGAGGATGTGCAGAGTAAAAATGTGAGATAGCTGCAGAAGGAAATATCAGGAAGACTAACAACTACGGGCCTGTGCACATGAGGCAGGGCGTCGGTCGCTGATATTGCAGTGATGTTTAGAAATCATCAACTTATAATCACTACATTTACATTATTAGTTAGTTTTCCTCTTAGAAAGCTATCAAAAAGGATAATCTATTTTAAGAAACCAAAAGTGAGAAAAAGATTCTATGGAGTTTTCCTTGAGTGACCTTATTTGCTTGTAAAAAATAATAGATCACTGAAAGGCTTATCGGCAAAACTTTAGAAAGCAAAGCAGTTTTTGGGGGGTTTTTTAGGGATCTGTAAGAAATAAAAAGAATTGTACCAGGGACCTGACCAGCTTCGGTAAAATTAACATAAATCCGTTGTATTATTTAGCACAATTTAAAGTAGTTCAAAGCTTCTTTGAATTAAAAACCATTTTTAATCAAGTGTGTCTTCTAAAATTGGAAGAGGTTTATTTACCACCTACAGAGGCAGGTCTCTTAAAATAGCATTCTTGATAAAGAATGAGAACACTTCAATTTATGCAACAATAGTTACAATATTATTCTTTATATTTATTTATTTTATGGAACATCAACATGATATAATTTTCAAAGTTGGACTTAACTATTAGATTATTTGGTTTCAAATTTATGGTTCAACTCCAACTGTGGTTTTTAAATTTGCAGTCACTTTGACAGTTAAAACTAAGTATTTGGATAACTGTGACTGCTTTGGACCACATGAAGACCGTGAATTTGGGTTTCATTTGGGTTTTCTCATTATATCTCTATTTGAATGAGGTTTGGTATAAAAGAACAGGTAAGCCACGTGTTTAAAGCCTCCTCAATGCTAAATAAATGACATTTATTATTATTGTTAATTGTTTTTGTACACATTTTTCTATCGACTTTTAAGATATGTATGCACCAAAATTTGTGACTTCCACACTTTAAATTTAGAGTGAATTATCTTCTTACTGTAAAATAATATTAATTTACCCCTTTTCATTTATCTCAATTGATTTATAACATATCCACATATAATATTGTTGTGATCCATTCAACTGATTGGCTATTTTGAATGTTCAAGAATTTACTCTTGTGAAAACCATGACCTTCATTTGCAGCTAAGAGGTTAAGAGCATCACATGATTTAACAAAGAGAGTGTTGTTGCTGTGAAAAGTAATTACATTACAGAAATTTCACATCTTTGGTGAATGCTTTAAAACTTTTTCAAACTATACATAAGCTTTTCTTTCCTCAGAACAAATGAAATAAAATTAAGTGAAAAATCAAGTCAAACTTTTACTTTTCATATAAATGTGGTACACCTAATGAGGAATTTATTTTGTTATTATAGTATATGTGAAGCTCTTTGCCTAAAATAAGCTAAATTTTCTTCTTGACAGGACAATATATTCACCAATTTTAAGATGATTTTCTTAGATAAAAGAACAATATGATACCCACATAAGATTCTCTCTACATTATATTGAAACAGGAAGTACCAAACACGCACATCACTTTAGAGTTGTGTTTATTAAATTTCACTTTGGGAATGAGATGTAGTTGAAAACTCTGTTACACCAATATTGCAGTAACGGCAAAACAAACAAATAAACAAACACCACCACTGCCTGTAGACTGGAACATGAAATTCATCTCATTTACTTGTGAATGGAATAGTGCCCCATGGTAGACTGTTGGCTGCTGAAATTTTAAGGCACCAGTCATGACACTTGTCAAGTGGCTGTAGCACTTCAAAGGAAAACCTTTTCTGATTCTGCCTTGTTGTATGTGGGATGGGTGGTATAAATAGTGTATAAACCTACCAGTAGTTTAGGAGACAAAGTATCAATGAACCATTGGAGAGTTTACCCATTTTAGAGTCTCTGGGAATTCTAAAAGTACTTTTAGTAGAGAAATTCTAATGCCTCTGGCAGTTGAAGTATTTTGGTATGTTAAACTCAATTCCAATTGTCAATAAATGAGGAAAGCTTAATGTCACAATATGTAGCCGGTAAAAAGGTGTGGGTTCTGTTATTTATTCCTACATTTATTTCATCTGAGAGAATCTCACTCATGTCCTAGTGTTTTAGAGTTATGAAAAACAGAGTGTCCATTTCTTGGCAATTAGGCTGCATATTTACAAAGACAACTGAAAATAAAAGACAAAAAAATGATGTCATAGTTCTCACATTATATTTAGGTACAACAGCCTTGAACTTGGTCTAATGTGAGGTGACTGACCATAAAATGATTAGATTTATTTTTCCTTCTATACTCTAACCCCTTTTTGGCCTCTTGAAACAATTAATACAATTTTAATACTGTTAACTACTTCCATTACTACATGCAATCTCTCAACAACAGATGTATCTTTTCGAGAAATCACTGATGCTGACAACTGAAATTTAATGGGAATTTCCTGACCTTGAGTATCTGCATGGAACTTGGAGAGTAAAAGATAATTAAGGTAATTTACACAAGAAGTTAAGACTGATAAATAAACACATAAACAAATAGTATTTTCTATCAATTTATTTATATGCATGATTTTCATTACCTTACATTAACCTATTTTGGTGTGTGAGGATGGGGTGAAGACATAGAATAGGGGCAAAACAGATAACAGAAAGAGAACATGTTACTCATTTACAAAGAAAGAAATTGCAATGAGATGAAAATTCACCAGAGTTAAACTGATTGCCAATTTAGTTCTTTCCAGTCCCTGCTCGTCAATCCATTAACCTCAATATTTTGAAATACATGAGGTTTGTCTGGAAAATACTCAGCCATCATTAATACAACAAGAATTGTTTGCTTGATATGAACATCAATGTAACCTGACACCTAAGGAGAGTGGACTGGAATGCACATGCATGAACAACGATGACTTCACTGCACTAGTCAGTGGGGTGTGGTAGATGCCATTGAATAAGCATGTGTGCTGTGTGGCTGTTGCATAAAAAATGAATGAGTTAGTAGGACAACAAATATGTATCAAACTTTGTGTTAAGCTTGAATATTCCTCCATGGAAACTATCTGAATGATTCAGAAGGCAGCAGCTATGGGCAACTGGTCACTGACATCTTCATCACAACACGTCTGCTCATGCATAACATCTCTTGCAGAGCTTTTTGGTGAAACATCAAGTCACCCAGGTGACTCAACCCCCTACAGCCCATATGGGTCACCATGTGACTTCTGGTTTTTCTCCAAAGCTAAAATCACTTTTGAAAGGGAAGAGATTTCCTTAGGAAAATACAGTGGGGCAGCTGATGGTGATTGGGAGAACTGTGTGGGGTGCCAGGGTGCCTCCTTTAAAGGGTGCTGAGATGTCATTTTCTTATGTACATTGTTTCTTGTATCTTGTATCTTCTTCAACAAATGTCTCTATTTGCATAGTGCATAGCTGGATATTTCATGGACAGAATGTTATGGTCATACATAGAATGATTAACAAATATTTATCATGCAATATTATGTCTGAATATATATAAAAATAAGGAAAATCCTAATATGAGCAATAAGAATATATATGTGAATATATATGTATATTTATATATTTTAAAGATTTTATTTATTCACTTTTAGAGAAGGAGAAGAGAAAGAGAAGGAGAGAAATATCAATGTGTGGTTGCCTCTCATGCGCCCCATACCAGGGACCTGGCCCACAACCAGGCCTGTGCCCTGACTGAGAATCAAACTGGCATCCCTTTGGTTCACAGGCCACGCTCAATCCACTGAACTACACCAGCTAGGGATATATATATATAATTTTAATTAATGTAACACTAGTTTTAATTGTAGTAATGGTAGAAAATTGTGTTCACACAGAAGGATATGAGTGATTTTATGTTCGTGTTGTCTCTAAACAACGCATTTAACTCTGTAGTTCTAATTATTAATGTTTAACATCAATGTTCTTGTTTGGGGGGTGTGCAGAGCGATTTTATTTTTTATTAATTTATTATTGTTGTTCTATTACCATTGTCCCAGTTCTCCCCCTTTGCCCTCCTCCACCCAGCCCAACCCCACTCCCACAGTTAATCCCTACACCATTGATTTTATTTTTTATTTTATTTTCTTCTTTTTTATTGTATTTTTTCCATTACCATTTAGTGTCTTTATACTTCCCTCCTCCCTGCAATCACCACACTGTTATCCATGGTTATGAGTCCTTTTCTCCTTTTTGCTCTATCTCTCTAATGCATAACCTCCCCCTCTTAGCTGTCATCCTGCTCTCTGTGTATGAGTTTGTCTCTATTTTGCTTTGTTTGTTCATTAGACTCCACATCTGAATGAAATTGTATGGTATTTGTCTTTCTCTGGGCTATTCCACTTAGCCTAATATTCTCTAGGTCTAACCATACTGCTGCAAAGGATAAAAATTTTCTTCTTTTTTATGACTGAGTAGTATTCCACTATGTAAATGTCCCAGAGTTGTTTTATCCACTCATATTCTGATGGACACTTAGGATACTTCCATATCTTGGTGATTATAAGTAATGCTTCAGTGAAGATAGGGATGCTTGCGTTCTTTTGAATTAGTGTTTTGGGTTCCTTTGGATATATTTCCAGAAGTGGAATCTCTGGATCAAAAGGCAGATCCATTTTTAATTCTTCAGGTTATCTCCATACTGCTTTCCACAGTGGGTGCACCAATCTGCACTCCCACCAACAGTGCAAAAGGATTCCCTTTTCTAGACATCCTCACCAGTACTTGTTGTTTGTTGATTTATTGATGGTAGCCATTCTGACAGGTGTGAGATGATATCTCATTGCAGTTTTAATTTGAATTTCTATGTTACAAAATGCATAGAATACCCAGCATTGTGCTTCTATAATTATTGCAGATCTAGATGCAAGTGCTCCTAAGGAAAAAAAATTGGATTAGGCCCGTGTGGTTAAACTTTACTCATTTTATAGAAAGTGTCACAAATTATTCTTTTCTAATTATATTGTGATTTATTTTACCCCTTCTAAACCACGCAGAATTTTTATTTCTTCTATCTTTGGTCCCCTTGTTTATTCTCAATTCAATGCTTATTATTTCCATAAGTGTTAGCATATGAAATCTTTAATAAAGTTTTTAATACTGCAGTTACTATTAAATGCCCGTCACCGTTGTTGGTGTTTTTCTAAAGATATTCCTAAATTAATATTTTCTCTTCTTACTGCAGTGTTGGTTTAAGAGGCTGGCATCTGTCCATTTGGCAGGACAAGCTATAACACAGCTATTTTAACAGTATTTTTTTCTAATATAATTTCTGATCTTTTTTACAGATGCTTTTATGACACAAACAAAAAATATTGTATGTGTTTGTTACTAAACATACCAATAAATTTTATAAACTTTCTCAGACTCAAAAGGTTTTATTTTGCTCAGAAACAATACAATTGTTTCTGTTGCAAAATTTGATGTCATTCTCATTTTTTTGTGTGTGTTGCAGCTCATCTGATTTTTGTCTCTGGTTACCTTTAGAAATTTTCATCTTTCTTATAGTATTCTGGAATTTGTCCTGGCCATATTTAAGAGTGAATTCTTTATACTAACTTTTTTTTTTTTGACAGAGCCAGCTAAGACTTTATTTTTTTTGGGGGGGTGGGGAGAAACACTTTCAGTTTGCAGGATGACACCCTATTGAGGTGTCATCCTATTGAGCCACACCAGGTAAGGCCCACCTTTAACAGGAACCTAATCAACAAAACAAACAAGCATAATATAACCAAAGACACTGAAATTGAGAACAGGGTGACAGTCACCAGAGGGGAGAGGGGAGGGAATTTCAGGGGAAAAGGGGAAGGGTTTAGAGAAACAAGTGTAAAGGGCACATGGACAAAAAATAGGGGAGGGTGGAAATGGGAGGGAGGTGGGGAGGGCTGGGGTGGTGGGCTGAGATGGGAGTAAAAGACAGAAAACTATACAAGAACAACAAATAAAATTAAAATAAAATAAAATAATAAAATAAAATAAAATAAAGAAATTAAAAAAAGAAACGCTTGATTTGGCTTTTAGTGGGGGGCATGCGTAAGAGGCGGTGGCCCAGGCAGTAAACTCCCCCATGACAAGGGTGAGCTGAGGGCTGGGGCTGAGCAGGAGGGTCTCCTGTGCCCTCTGCTTTCCTGCACAGCTCCTTTCCCTCTGGCTGGGAGGACTGAAGGGACAACAGTAGTCCTTCACTTGGGCAGAACGTCTGATGACTCAGACACCAGCTTCCCACTGCGGGTCTCAATGGTCTTCACAACCACCATCTTGGAGGAGCTGGTGCTGCTGCCACTGAAGCATCCAGGGCCCCCTCCAGAGCCCAAGCTGGCCTGGAAGCCCAGGCCATAGTTGAAGTCCCTGTAAACTGAGCTCCGCCCACCTGGTGATCTTGGTGTGGATACTCATATTCTGCATCCCAGACTCCACCCAGTTCTCCTTGCCCTCCAGCAGCTTGTGGTAGGTGGTGATCGTCACGTCCACGGCACACGTGACTTTCATGAGTTCCTGGTACTCATATTACAGGAACCTCAACCCGGCCATGTCCTACTTGGCGATTCTCAGAGCCGCTTCCAGCTCAGCCACGTTGGCCTGAGCATCTTTGAGCTCTGGCTTGCCATGCAGCTTGGCATTGGTGATGGCAGCCTCCAGGGAAGCCCTCTGGCCTTTGAGGCCATCAATCTCAGCCTGGATTCAGCTGATGTTCCAGTTACTCTCAGAAATCTTTGTCTTTTTTTTTTTTTTTTTTTTTTTTTTAAGAAATCTCTGTCTTCATGTGATGCAGATCATCCCGATGCTTCCCAGCCAATGCCTACAGCTCCTCATACTTGATCTGGCACACGGTCTCAGCCTAAGCCCAACTGTGGTTGGCAATCCCCTCATACTGGGCCTTGACCTCGACAATGATGCTGCTGTCCAGGTCCTGGAAGCCGCTGTTGTCCAAGGACAGCACCACGGCCTTTCAGAGATCTGGGCCTGCAGCTCAGGAATCTCCTCCTCATGCAGCTGCCTATAAAAGTTGATCTCATCGGTCAGCCCTTCTAGGCAGGACTCAGCTTTACCTTATTCATGTAAGCTTCATCTGTGTCCCTTCGATGAGGACAAATTCATCCTTTATGTGCTTGTCGAGCCTGTCCTCCTACTTATTCTTCAAGTCCTCCACCAATCCCTGCATGTTGCCAAACTCCACCTCCAGTCTCAGTTTCTCCTGGGCTAGCATTTCCAGCTATCGCTGAAAGTTATTGATGCAGCTCTCAAACATATTGTCCATGTTACCATAAGTTGTCTTCTGCTGCTATAGGAGAGTCCACTTGGTCTCCAGAATCTTATTCTGCTGCTCCAGGCTCCACACCTTATCAATGAAGGAAGCAAACTTGTTGAGGCTCTTGATCTGCTCCTTCTCCTGGTTGCACACTGTCTGGATGTTGGGGTCCACTTCCCATTTCTGGGTGCTCGGTAGGCTCTGGTTCACTTGTATGGCTTTGATGGTCCCCATACTCCCAGCTCTGCTGAAACCCTCAGCCAGATTCATGTTATCTCCTAGGTCAACCTGGTAGCCACTGCACATTAGGGAAACGGCAGAGGAGCTGATGCTGGGCTCACTTGAGTACAAGCAGCTGCTGAAGGCCTGGGGCCAAAGGCAACACCTTGTAGGTTTTCTGGGTCACCCTTGCGGACATGGTGGAGGCTGGAGTGGAGACAAGGGGGGCAAACCAGGCAGAGATTCAAGAAGAAGCCAAAAAAACATAACTTAGTCTTTAAGATCACTGAAACCTGATTGGTAGGTGTGGGCACCTACCTGGATTCAGAATGTGGCTGCTTATAACCAGCTGTATAGTCTTAAGCTAGTCAACCTTCCTGTCCCTTGGTCTCCTCATCTGGGAGTATAGATGACAACAGTCTCAGATTTATAACTTTGTTGTAAGTGTTGAATAATTTACATCAAGTAGAACAGTACCTAATCTATATAATTACTAAATAAGAATATTGTATTGGTTTTATTTTTTAGCCCTGCTAATTCAGTTTATTCTTTGATGTTTTCCTTTTTCCTATTTCAAAAATAAGGCAATTTTTATTTGTTTTCTTGGCTCTTCATTTTGTAACAGCTAGGTCTGTTTTTCAAATAAATATATAGATGACCAAATCTCTCCATAAAAATTTATTTGAAAGTAGTGTTATGATTGGTTTTTTAAATTTTTCTTCCTGAATTATTTGGTATCAGCATTTTTTCCCATGTCTTTGTTACTTTATGTATGTCTGGTAACCTTTATTTTTGTGTCATTTTTACCAAAAAGACCATAATGTTTAACATAAGGAGTTGATATGTGTTTCTTTTTTCAGTTCTACAGGTCTGTTTCCACATATCACTTCCACAAGGAAAGGTGATGAGGGGCTTTATATAAGAGGATGGCACGGGCAGGATGCTTCCCTGAAGATAGACTGAACTTAGCACAAGCTGCCAACGTGAGAAGGATTTTTCTGTGTGATAATTTCTTAAGTTTTATTACTAGGCAAAGGTGGTATCATGTGCTTTTTTAAAATCATCCTCAGAAGTTATGATTTCTTTCTCTCCGGGCCTGACTCCCACCTTTGGAGCTTCCTGTGCTGTCACTTAATTTAAAGGGTGGGTCTCAGTTTTAAATCTGGCCACAACAATTGTTGCCTGTGCTATTTATGTGGAGCAAGAGGATGGGAGGAAGAAGGTTCAGGCTTGCCCAGAAGTTTTAATTAAAGTTCTGTAATAAATTGTCCAGACAATTTCTTCTTCTCGTCTTCTGCTCTTCAGATTTATTGACCATGAACTTAAAACTTATCTGAGGTTGCTTGGGAAGGAAACTTTATCTCTGGTGTTTGCAGGTACTGATTACTTTCCTGTATCATCTTCCTAATCCAAACCCAATTTTTTTTTCTATATTTAAGGAACTTTCTGACGAACTGTGGTATACTTATTCTTTAGCATGTTATTATTGAATCTTTTTATTTTTTTAAATAAAAACTTAGTATCTAAGTATAACCAGCACCAAAATATTTTAAAAGCTCACTCAAAATGAATCCACTTTAAGCCAAAAGTAAAAGTTATATGAATAGAGAAAAAAAATAAGTTTTGGAAAATTAGCTTAAAAATAAAAAAATAAATCTTGTTAAGATATTTTGCAAATTTTTACTTCATTGGTGCTTAACTATTTTATTTTTTATTTTATTGTGTTTTTTTTTTTGCATCACCATTTAACTCCCATTACACTTGTAACCATGCAAACCAGGCCTCAGCCACTTGCCAACTTCAATTTACATGACTCAACAATTAAGTAAAGGAAACAGGTTTTTATTAACAGGCTTCCAACCTTGGGGAGACTGAGAACACTCCTGCTTAGAGCCCTCCTCTTCCATGAACCCCAGGACTTCCCTTGCTTCCCGAAAGGCTACAAGCTAAAACCATGCCTAGAAGTTTCCCACGTCCTTATGTGGCCATCAACTAATCATGCAGACAGATCTCTATATTCTGGAATGTGGGTTTCAGAGTCCCCATCATCTCAAAGCAGCTCTCTTCTTCAGGATCTGGGGTGCACTGTTCTCGACCTGCATGTAGCAGTTCAGAAAACAATGTGCCCTGTACACTGCTTCAGTGTGGGACCCTCCCTCCAGGACTTCTCATTGTGGGGTCTAAGCCCCTGGTATGCCCTGCATCTGCTGGTCCCACAGGGCTCCAGTTCATATGGGGAACAGGGCCAGAAGCCCAAAATGTCCAAATGCCAAAAACCCAGGGGAAGAGAGCTTGCACCAAGCTCTAAAGTCCTGTACCAACAGTTCCCATGGTATGTACCCCAAGATACCAAAAGAGTGACTTCTCCATACATCCTTCAGAGAGGCAGAAGTCTGCAATTTAGCATTCCTGGTCACAGTTCAGCTCCAAGCACCTCTCATGTGTCTGCACTTGACCTGGTGAGTCTCTGCAGTTCTGTCTGTTCTGCCACCATCTTCTCTAGGCAGACCTCCAGGCAGACAGATCTCATAGCTGACTCCCCTGAAGACCTCCTCTGACCTCATGACTCTCTCCTTTGCAGACCACTCCGCAGACCTCCTCTACCTTGTGTCTCCCTTCAGCCCTCCCTAATTTAAATGTTCAGCTTGGAACTTCCTGTGTGATCTCATGTCTGGCTCATCCTATTGTACATTACTTTCCACCATTTTTGGCAGCTCCCCATTGTCTTTGGTTTTCTTTTGGCTGCCATCTTTAGTCAGGGCAAGAGTTCCCAGTGATGCACAGGCATCTAGACAGGGATCCACCTACCTGGCTATGCCACACGTCACTGCACATTCTCACAGTCACAGACACAATTCACCCTGGCAGCAGACTTCTTCCCTTCAGGAAGGCACAGCTGTTAAGTTTTCCTTTATTATGCAATGTGTTTTAAAATATTGTACCTTGCACTGTTCTCTTCTCCCAATCCCACCTACAGGCAGGATTGTGGGGTTATTCCCGTATTATCAGGGGACCCATGCTCTGCACCCTGTTACATATCCCTTTCCCCCTGCAAACACCACACTGTTTTCCATGCCCATGAGTCCTTTCCAACTTTTTGCTTGATCCCACCAGGCCCTAACTTCCAATAGACGTCATCCTGCTCTCTCTCGATGAGTATGTCTCTATTTTGCTTGTTAGTTCAGTTTGATCATTAGATTCCACTTATGAGAGAAATCATATGGTATTTGTTTTTCTATGACTGGCTTATTTCACTTAGCATAATGTTCTCCAGGTCCATCCATGCTGTCGCAAAGGGTAAACAGAATAGAAAGCCCAGAAATAAACCCACACCTTTATAGTCAATTAATATTCAACAGAGGAAGCAAACACATACAATGCACTAAAGATAGTTTATTCAATAAATGATGTTGGAAAAATTTAAGATACGTACAGAAAAATTTAACTAGACCACCTTCTTACACCACACACAAAAATAAATTCCAAATTGATTAAAGACTTAAGTATTAGACCTGAAACCATAAAAATCCTAGAAGAAAATATAGGCAGTTTAATCTCAGACATAGATCATAGCAATATTTTCTCTGATATATCTCCACAGGCAAGGGAAACAAAAGGAAAAGAAACAAATGGAACTACATCAAACTAAGACGTTTTTGCACAGCACAAGAAACCATCAACAAAATAAGACAACCCACAGAATGGGAGAACATATTTGCTAATATATCTGATAAGGCATTAATATACAAAATTTATAAAGAAGTTATGAAACTCAACACCAAAAAAAATCTAAATTTTAAAAAAGGGCAAAGGATCTGAATAAACACTTCTCCAAAAGGACAAAAAGATTGTCAATAGACACATGAATAGATGCTGAACATCACTAATGCAAATTAAAACAACAACGAGATATCACCTCACACCTGTCAGAATAGCTATCATCAATAAATTAACAAACAACAAATGCAGGCAAGGATGTGGAGAAAGGGGAACCTTTTTACACTGTTGGTAGTATTGCAAATTGATGTGGCCACTGTGGAAAACAGTATGAGGTTACCTCTAAAGTTAAAAATAGATCTGCCTTTGACATGGGGATCCCACTCCTGGGGATAGATGCAAAGAAACCAAAAGCACTAGTTTGAACATAAACACCCCTATATTCAAGGCAGTGTTATTTATAATAACCAAGATACATAAGCAGCCCAAGTGTCCATCAGTAGATGAGTGGATGAAACAACTATGGGATATTTACACAATGGAATGGTACTCAGCCATGCTTAACTATTTTAAAACTGAAATATTTTATGTTACTTTTCATTGATTCCAGCTGTTACAACACTATACTATCTCTCCCTTTGCTTCCCTTCAATCCTCCATCTTCAGAATTTTAATTTTGTTGAAAATATACATTGTGTTTATTTTGTACTGTGGGATATTTGAAATATAGGATTGTGAAGGAGAAAATAGCGGACAAAATGTTGAGTCAATTGACCATGGAATAGGTGATATGAAGTGGGAAGAAACATTTGTGGACATGGTATAAATGGACTTCTGTAATGATAACATTAGCTTTCATGTGCGGCCTCATAGGGACTTCACCAATGAATGGTCAGAAGTAGTAGCCCTAGAGATATATTCCATCAATTGAATAGAATAAAAGTGCTTTTTAAAATTTCTTAACTCGTTTTACTTTTTACTTTGAAATTTTGGTTAAACTTTTTGTCTTTTCTATATCACAAGTTCAGTTTTATGGGTTCCATAAAAGTCAATGATCTCAAATAGTTACTAGATAAATAGTTAATAACATCTAAATCTTATTGAATATTTTTCACAGTTCTTTATAATGCTATTTCAAATTAAACAAATGATAAGTTTTTAATATATAGATAAACTCAATATAATTGTTCCTAATTTTAATGCATTATTTAATCATCAATGTTTATTCTATATGGTTTCCGTGTATTACTTACATATATACATATTCTTTATTGCATACTTAATTTAAACCACTCCTACTGGCAGGAAAAGACACACTAAGATATCATTTTACTAAAAGAATCCTGAACATTTTCTCATAATCAGCTCTTTTTTAATAGGACAAGACTTGAATGATTATTGCTTTCTTTGTAAAAGCCTCTTATCCATAAGACTTTCTAATTCCAGTCCACCAACAATTAACAACAGGCATTTACCTGACCAGTCTGTTACCTTCTGTATGCTGCTTTCTTGGACATTTTCAGGAGAGGTGGGACACAAGTGCATACCATGTCTTTCTGCCAAAGGCTTTTTAGCTCTCCCTTAATTGAAGTATGTATTTTCTCTATCTAAATATATTCCTTGCTTACACATTTACAAGTAAAGATCTTGATTTAGCTACTCTGTTTTCATAACCTGCTTTTACACAGATAGATTTGTTATATATTTGTCCTATATGTAATCTTTTTGTAACATAGGCCCATAGTCATGTGATTAAAAAGAATGTTCTTTCATGGTGTGAAACACGGTAAAATTTTGCTGATACTTACAATATTGTAGGAATTAGTAGGTTATCTCTGTTAGCCCTGGAAGAAACCTGCCATATTAATAAAATATGTGCAAGTGATTCAAACTAAATGCTTTGACCATGTTAATAGTTTTAGTAATTATTCCCAAAGACTGACTAAAGCTCAAATAATACTTGTTAAGATTCAATCTCCATTGACCTAATTAATGTTACTTCTAAGTAATTCTATCCTATGATGAACATATATAAATAAGTATTTTTGCTCATTTTCTATAAAGTTCCAATTTGATTATTATGTTCTTCCTTTCAGTAGAGAAGATACAACCAAAGTAATAGTCTTACTCATTAACTAGGATGAAAGAGTGATTGATTGATTGCTTAATATTTAAACTGTTCTTCCATGTGCATTGAATTAACTTCTCTGCTGATAGGTTAACTGTCATGCATAATGCTTAGACAGCTTAAATAATAAATTATTTCATTAAAAGAACTGCAGTATCATTATTGTTATTTGTTATTCATGAAAATCATGCTAATGATTACCATGTCATGTTTTAAGAGGCTTAAATGAAGTCCCTTACAATTAAGCAATAATTTTAGGACAATAAAGTAATATCTGGGACATCCTATTTGCAAAATAAAGGTTATGTGAGGCATGATTTCAGAAAATGTTCATAATGATGACTGCATATATATATCATTTGTGTATGTATTTTAGAATTACATGCATAATATATTGATATAAACAAGTAAATAAATATAACTATGTATGTATTATGTCTCCTGGATATATTTATTTGATGCCATTTGTTTATGATGATTTATAAATGATAAAATTTGCATACATTTTTCTTTCTTATTTATAGGCTTAAGTCTTATACAACAACACTTAAATGTTTTTCTATCAGTCACTTGTTAGCTCAGCTATACTTAGTGATATTCAGACCTGCTATCTGAACCAACTAAAGTCACTTGAGAGTCAGTAATTGCATAGCCCTTCTCTTGTACTTATTATATTCTAAGAAAACTAAAGAGCCATGTTCCTACATATTCAGATGCTCAACTCCATATTCTTTCAGAGGGAACAGAAATAACACTCTTAGAGGAACTATCAGAAAAGGGCAGGATGACTAATTCAATTTTCATAGTGGGAATGTTATTTGTAAAACATTGTGCTAGACACTGAGGTACAGAGGGATAGGAAAATCATCTCTATTTCCTAGATCTTTATAATTTTCAGATGAAGAAGAGTGATAAAACAAACAGAAATGACAATACAGAACAAAATAAAATTGTGTCACCATAAATTATAAATAAATTGCTGTACAGTATAAGAAAAGAAAAAGTACATCCAATTGTAAGGAATAAAGAAAGGCTTTTTAAGTGAGCCTTAGAGGATATTAAGGATTAACCCTATGGGATATAAATATAAAGGATTGATGTTATTTCAACAAGTGGAGATGAGGTGTGAAGCATTTTAATTAAAAGAAAAATATTTAGGAAAACACAAGGCATATTTAAAGAATGACAACAGTTTCAGAGTCAAAATACATATAACACAGTATGTATTATCTGATCATTGCTTTTCACCATCCGAATATCACCATTGCCTCTAAAGAAACAAAATTCCATCTGAGAAGCAAAAGCTAGGGAAGATAGGCCAGGTTCATAATCCTTTCTCATTTCTATGACAGCAATCCTCCTGGCGGGGGGCGGGGGGAGGGGCAGGGGGATGTGTGAATGTAAGAGTCTTTTTTATGATGCAACCCTTAAATGCAAGATCCAGAATCCTGAGGTAATCAAATGAATATGGGATTTTCTGATAAAGCTTTCGTGTTAAATGGTAATGTGATACAGCAATTTATCAACTCTTCTCACAAATTCTCCTAGCAAATAAATAATAAATTATTTATTTATTATTACCTTAAATAAGGTATTTGCCAGCTACTTTCTAGAAACCTCCATGGGTATCTGCTGGATCAAGTGAGTGGGAGAATTATTGAAGGACAGAATCTTTGCCTGTGCCACTCTAATACCACTACCCAGGAGAGGACTTTGGTACTTAATTAAGGGAGGAGATTTAGAATTCTACCATTATTCTTATTCCTGATAAAGTCATGGCCAAAGTTAAGTGTCAGTTATTCAGAGATCATTAAGGTGTTCATGTCTTGAGACTCTTACTTCTGCAGGGTTCAAAATTTTGGTCACATCAAAGAGGTTTCAAGTGTCCTATACTTGCTTATTTCATTCAGTCATATCCAGGATGGGCAATGGCAAAGTATGGTGGGTGAAGAGACAAAGCTTACCTGCTGTAACTACCATTGTAATTCTCCACTGCCCACTTCCTGCAGACCCCTGGACTTTCAAGTTGGTCTTGATTTGAGTGACTTGCTCTGAAAGATCTAAGACAAATTTCCTTGAATAAATGTTAAATGTTATTTGAGTATAAACTAATTCCTTGCTAAGCTAATGTTCACATTACATTAGGGAGAAGAGTTCAACTGAAGAATTTATACTCATCTGAAAAATTGATAAACATATTTCACCAATAACAAAGGGAAAAGTATCACGTATTTTTTTCAAATCCTGGTTTTCTACTTAGTAGTTATTGACCACTAACCTTTTTTCACACTAATTACTTCATTTCAACTAAGCTACTTCATCTATGTAAGATTTGGCTCCTTTTATCAAGTGGGTAACAAGAATTTACATTTACAATATTGGTAATCTTAATATCAACATTTTACAGATGAGAAACGTAAGCCACAGAGAGGTTAAATAACTTCCCCAACATCACAAAGCTAGTAAGTGGCTGTCACAGATTCTGGCTAAGGCAGTATCTCTGGAGTACGTGCTCATACCCCTATGCCTTTCTCTAAGGAGAAATCAGCAAGTGAAAATTGGAAAGAGCATCATCACGATAAACAGTAGTTGAAATTTCTATACTTCCAAGATTAAATTTATATCATCAAACTGTATTTATACATAGAATGACAAACACCAATTATAGTCTGTGATTTGGAGGAAAAAATAATATACAGCATGAGTCTGTAACATTAAAATACATATTTAAAATAAATCATAAAACAAGGATTCAAGGACAAATATTTTGAAGATAGTATTTCTCTCCTTAGTCCTCAGTTATAATTGTCTCAGATTGGAAAAGACTAGCAAAAGTCATGTGGACCAACCCCAGCTACCAGTTATACGCACACCTTTTTTAAAAAATTAAGTTAGATGAGGTGATATCGGTTTGAAAAACCATACAGTTTTCAAGTGTACAACTCAATAAAACATCATCTACACACTGCATCGTGTACCCATCACCTTAAGCAAAGTCTCTTTCCATCCCCATTTTTCCCTCCTTTCCCCAAACTCTCTTTCCCTCTGGCTATGGGTAACTATTCAGAGGGGGCATTTAAGTAGTGGTTCTTTCCTTTAGATGAGTCAGCATCTTCTGAGCAATATGTTTCCATGTTTGTCCTTGTAAAGAGAGTCAGGAAGTTGTTTTTCTTAAATCATAGCTTATAATGAACATTTCCAGATAATTAATGTTCAGTATTATGATTTAACTATTTCTGGAAAGAGCACAGTTTAATGTATAACATAATCTTATCTTTTCTTGAAGTCATTAAAAAATCACATTGCTGACTTATTTGAATAGTTTTAAGAACAGTCATTTAGAAAACAAAAAAATTGGGATTCAGAGTTAAAAATATATTTAAACAGCATATTTATGATCCATTAATGTTTCTGTTCTTAATCCTACTATTCTTACATGCCATGACCTTTTTATTTTCTATGCATTGCATGCAGTGTATTTAATACATTGTGGGTTAGTTTGAATTCATTAAATAATGCAATTAGTTGCATATGTTAATATGTTTACCTACCTTTTTCCCAAAAATTATTCTCAGAGATTTACACATTAAAAGCAATTGAAATATCCTTGAGGAAGGTTCAGTAACAGGGCATTAGTAAACAGTGTGAAGATAGTAATTTCTTCATCAGTATGGGAAACCAGTTTCAAAAAGCCTGAAGAATATGAATTAAATGTTCTCAAGGAGAAACGGAAAAGGTTAAAATTCATCATTTTAACTGATAGTTTTTCTGTGGGAAAGTAGGTAATGCAAAGAATACCAAATATAGTTTTAATTTTATAGTCTCACCAAAAATGTTTCTAAGGGGAAAATAATTTAATTACTCCAATTGTAAACAAGCTTCTTATGATACTTATTGATACTATATTTATTCGTTCTTCATGAGATATATTTCTGAGTTTAAAAAACATTACATTAAAGATGTTAGCACCTTTCTTTTATTAATGCAGTGCAACCTCTGATTGTAATTTTAACCCTTTCATGTTTGATGTGCTAAATCTCATGCATAGATTAGGTTTGAGACTGTGTTTCATGAATACAATGAATAGAATTAACTTTAATCATAACTTAAAACATCAAGATCTTTTCAGAAATATGAAATTATATTAAAAACAATTTCTATCCTCAATTTCTAGTTTTTCTTTATTTGTTCAGTGGTAATGTAAGAGAAAGTCCAAGGTCATTCAGCACTCTCCTGATTTGATTAGGAAAAAAAGAAATTGTAGTAGTAAAGCATGATAGCAAGATGAGGAATTTTTCTTAGGCTCCAACCTTGGTCTGACTGGTGCCACGCCAAAGAATGTTCCTGTCGTCATCAAGCTCTGACATTAGTCTCTTTACTCAGAGCAGAAATGACAATGGTCCTCACCCTAAGACTAAATATCAAATTCTAGGCTATTCATAGATAACAGAAGTCAGAGAACTGTTATATTGCATTGGCATCTTGTTGGAAATTTGTTTCTCTTGTCTTCCAGTTTCTTAATCTACAGGCCAAGAGGCCCATAAGGAGGTCCACAGAGTGTTTCTAACACAGAGGAAGAGCATAAATTCCCTGAAAATGTTTACTGAAGTGGGTATAACCTTATGGGACATTAAGTTAAAAACTTTGATTTTGTTTAAACAAAAGAGAACTTGTACAGTGATTACAAAGGGAACTTGAAATACCTGGAGGAGAAGTTTAGACCTCAGGATGGACAAAAAAAGAAAGACTCAAGAACAGAATTCCTTTTATATAGGGTCTATATTTACTCAAATTAACTTACCTTAACTTACCTTTGGGTAAATATACCTCTGGGTATTTGGGTAATAGAAGAATAGGATTCTTCCATTATTAAGGTGAAAGAAGATATGGAGACTTGATTTTTTTCAGAAGTATTTTTGTTTATATGAGCGTGAGAAAGATTTGAAGGAGTAAATCCTTGATTCTCATACCAGACTGAAATGCCAGGGCTAAGGTTGACGAGAAAATATTCAAACATTGTTTTGCCTGGACAGACTATGATTAAAAACACAGATACACACTCAGGAGTGGATTCCTTGGTCTGTACTTGTCAAACTTCAATGCATTTCCAATGCTTGTTTTAATCTCACATTTTCTCTTGTCCCACTTTTTTGTTTTCTGTATCTTTTGTGACATCTCAACATTTAGAAGAAATGCAATCCACTTATTAAAATATCAAACGGAGCATTTAAAGCTAGTATTTTTCGAATCTTATTTTTTAATCTTAGAATTGTTTTCCAAGTATGAGCATGATTTCAATTATTATCTACACCATTACTAACTAACTGGTTCACCTTGGAAACTTTTAACCTCTCTGAATTTCTCATTTGTAAAATGGGGATAATCATACATCAAAATAATGTAGAGAGAGTTAAATGACTTGTTGCATATAAATTGGTAAATAGCCAGCAATAAATACATGATTTATTATTTATTGTAAAGTTCTATCTAACCTCTTGGTTTCTGCATTTCATTGAATTCTGCAGCTTGTTAGAAAACCCAAGATATAAGATCAGTTTCAGTGATATATTGGGCATATTACCATAGCATAGCCCATTTTCCTAGTTACCTTGGAAAACTTGGCACTGTAGCTGTCTTTGGAGCCTGTTTATTCTACTCTAGTGCTGGATAAAAGAGGAGTGAGGTTGCTAATGTCTTCTCAATGCCTTCAAGCTAGTCACCATAATGAGCAATTAATTTTCACTTTTGCATATTTTCATATTGTCTCCATTGGGCATTAGATAATCTAAAATATAAACTTGAAATGTTAGCTAAGAAAAAGTCTAAATAAATCAACATATATCATCTCCTCTTTTAAATTTTTGTTGATAATTTTTATTTTTTATGGAGATTGAGGTGGCTTTGATTATTGATATTACTTAAATATTTTCACTGTTGTGAGAGATTATTATCTGTAAGATAATTAAGTGCAATTATATTGAACACATTTTAGCCAACTAGCTTTTATGCATGCTCTAATAAAGACAAAATTAATCACATGTTCCATTCTCAGTACTGTGTATCCTTTGCTCACACAAGCATTTTAAAAGTTTCGCTGCAGCCCTATCATGTCTATGTACCTTAGTTGGTTAGCACATGCTGCTAATGAAGCGAGGGCATGGGTGGCATCCATTTGCAGGCCAATTAGTTTTACTCTGTCCACACACGGTAGCCCTAACCTAAGCTAAATTGTACTGAAATTGAATACCCTCTGATACAAAGCAGAAAATGTGATACTTTTTTCCCAACTGGAAAAGCAATTTAGTGTCTATATCTGTGCAAGTGAAATCATTATAGTCTTGCATAAACACAGAACATTATTATATTTTCAATTACCATTACATGTATAAGTTTTTACTTTTTTCTCAGATTGTTTTGAAACAAACTAGTTTATTGATCTTTACATTCTTTTATTTTGATTAACCCTTGAATGCATACTCTGAATCACAGAGAGACAAACAGTGGTTCTTATTATGGGTATTCTATCTGGATTTAGAGTTGTAATCTTACAAAATAGTTTTGACTTAACTTTTATTCTCCATGGGTCTACAAACAAAATATCATTTGAACTTTCAGGTCAGTTTCTGTTTTACAATTAAGTGTGATTGATGACCTCTATTCGTATAGCAGTGGTGTGAATTAGGTTTATGATTCTCATAGGGGTGTTGAGCCTTGGAACTGCACATATACCTCTTACCATTAGTGAGCACCTGAAAGTGTGGTGGAAAATTTTAAAACAGTGCGGTAGTCATTGCAATTAATAGCGTTCAAACTGCCCATCCAAAGCAACAGGCTTGACATGCCATCTGTTATTTTTCCTTTCAAAGCTTCTAGTCTGTTTGTCTAAGGCAGCCATTTAACATTTAAAATGTTGTTCTTTTTTAAGGTGTGTGATAGGCTGATGAAGACAAGCTTTTGCTTTAATTATCAACAGTTTCTCTGATGCAATATAATTTTTTCAGTGCTCAGGGTCCTTTCTAAATCAAAAGGAATCCAACCAAAACAGTAATTAATGCCAAATGACTAGTCACAAAAGTCTCTAATTAAAAGGTTCTAACCTTTGATTAAACCTCATCACACTTTCTCTTGATGACAAACCATTGTCTGAAAAAGGAACGTAATTGGTACATAGTATATTGTCTCTTTAAAATGACACCTTCAAATTATGTAAAATGATTATGGCTTGCTTAAAAGTTAGAAACCATTCTTAAGTTGTAGTTTTATGTTGTTGTTGTTTTTTCTCTTTTTGCCATTATAATTGGAAGTCTTGTTTCATTAAATAATGAACTGGCTAAAAGAACAAGAGTCAAGTAAATTTACTTACGATTTATTAAATATCTGTAAACAAGAATATTTTGGAACAACCATATTCTTGAAGTTAGAATTAAAGAGAGTATACTTATTTTTATAAAATCAACAGAAAAGCTATGAGAAAAATGTTATCTTGAGTCAAATCATTATGGCATATTTTTTGCTAATATTTAGAAATATTTAAAAATTCATGTGATTTTAAAATAATTCTAGGCCTTGCAGTCCCCCAGCTCCACCTTAGATCTTCGCATGCCTAGCCACCGTCAACCCTACTGAGTTTTTCCATGTCACTGTGGAGGGTGAGACCTTGGGTCACTATCCTTCAAGCTGTTTGCAGACAGAGTTCCAAAGACAGCAGAAAACTTTCGTGCTCTGAGCACTGGGGAGAAAGGATTTGTTTATAAATGTTCCTGCTTTCACAGCATCATTCAGGGATTTGTGTGCCAGGGTGGTGACTTCAGAAATCACAATGGCACAGGCAGCAAGTCCGTCTACCAGGAGAAATTTGATGATGAGGATTTCATCCCGAAACACACAGGTCCTGGCAACTTGTCCATGGCAAATGCTGGACCCCACACAGATGGTTCCCAGTTTTTCATCTGCACTGCCAAGACCGAGTGGCTGGACAGCAAGCATGTGGTCTTCTGCCAGGTGAAGGACGGCATGGATGTTGTGATGACTGTGGACCTCTGGGGACCCAGGAATGGCAAAACCACAAAGAAGATCACTGCTACTAACTATGGACAACTCTAATAAATTTGACCTGTGTTTTAGCTTCTCCACCAGACTAGTCCTTTTGTAGCTCAGGAGAAGACTCCTTCACTCCCATCTGCTTGGAATTTCTATAATCTTCATGCTTTCGCCATGGTTCATGCAGTTCTGTGTTTTCCTTACCCCTTCCAAGGCTACTTGTATTGCAGAGTTAAGTTGATGATTATGAAATAAAAACTAAACAACCAAAAAAAAAAAACCCCAAAACAAAAAATTCTACTTTTTTTATACTTCTCATGATCTAAGACATATTTTCTGTTACTGTATATTGAAATCACTGATTGTTAATTCAGTTTTCTTCTATATATTATTCCCATTCCACTTATTTTACTTTGTGGATATAGTGTTATATTTAATGATAGTTTCTCTAAATTTGAACATGAATAAAGTTATATTTTAATTAGGTCATTAAAATACATATAAAACTAAGTGGACACAAAGACAAAAGGTTATTGATCTTTTCTGGGAGCTTCTTATTGCCATTATTTTAGTTCCATTTTAATGACAGTAAAGTAAGTTATACTCAATTCGATAACAAAGTGCTCATTCAAGATTTAATATTATAGGTTTACACATTAATTTTTAATACAGTGCGTATTTTACTATTATTGTTAAACTCACACTGTCATTGTGTTTAGCCATACCCAAACTACTTCAGGCCAATCTTAAGGACCATTCTAACTATCTGTATTGTTCTAAATGAATGAATAAATTAAGAGAAGCTATGGAAACTGAGAGCAAAGGCATTCAGTCTGTGCCTACTACAGCCCTATACACAGCATTTAATACATACCATATCATTTCACCTACCAACCAAATCTTTCATCACCTATAATTTAAATTAAAATTTCATTTTATGTATTTTGAGATATATATATTATATATTTCATATGGACAAATATATAAAGTGTAGAACAATATGTAAATATTTTTATTATATTAAAACCATATGAAACATAACTAAAACTTTAATAGCAAGCTGTTGTGTTTATGACAATTCGGTATCTCACATATTATTTTTAGTCCTAAAATCAAGCTAATAACTAAAGAAATAAACTTGCTTTCTTGAGTCTTCATCTTAAATTAGAATTAAGTCCTTGATTAATTATCATAACATATCATATACTATAGCATTGGGACATTTTTGCTAAAATTTGTAGATCTGACATTTCATAAAAAAATGAAATTAACTTCACATGGATAATTGGAACAATAAAGAAAGTTAAGCCCTGGCTGGCATAGCTCAGTGGATTGAGTGCGGGCTGTGAACCAAGGGGTTGCGGTTCGATTCCCAGTCAGGGCACGTGCCTGGGTTGCAGGCCAGGTCCCCAGTGGGGGCTATGTGAGAGGCAACCACATGTTGATGTTTCTCTCCCTCTCTTTCTCCTTCCCTTCCCCTCTTTCTAAAAATAAAGAAATAAAATATTTAAAAAAAAGAAAAGAAAGTTAAAAGATATATCATAAAGTGATTCCAAAATTAATCCTGTCAAGTATTTAACACATGCTATCAAAATTGATAACTTTGTACCTAGAATTAAATATAAATTCTTATTGAATTGATGATTCTCTTTGCAAATTTAACAATCTACTATAATTCTTCTACACATGATAATGCAATAAATTCTCCAATTCTGGAGACAATTTCTGTGACAAGATATACAACAGAAAAAAATTCAACCAGGTCGATTACACAAGAAATTAAGACTTTATTAAAGCCTATTGCAATAAGAAAGATTAAATTTAACTCCACTGAAACAAAAGTCAGGAGAGTTTTTTTAAAATGCATGTGAGTTGGCACAAAATTAGCAGAAGACAGCAGTGGGGAGGGTGGGTCAACGTGGTTACCTGTATTTGCTAATTGTCACATATGGAGGTTAGGCTCTAAAAACTCCCATAGAAACTGGGAGACAGGAGCCCTGCCTTACTAGCTGATCACGTTTCAAAATGATGGCTCCCAAGTCTTTGAGGAAGATATTCCTTGGTTGTAGAAGTATACATCTCAAACGGGCAGAAAAAATAATTTACAACTGCAAGTTTTCTAAAGTAAACTCTCTAAGAAAACAGAGGTCAGAGGCCAAGAGTCAGGAAGAAGCCTGTCTGAACATTAGTCAAGCTGAGGGTGATGTTAAGGCCATCTTAATTAGATGATACTTCACCTTTTACTTAAAATGAACATTTTGTAAAGAGGTTGGGCATGATATTAACAATAGTTTGTCAATTTTTCAACTGTTGACTTTGGATTCTAATGAGTCCTTCTTCATTATTAGCACATCTTAAATACCAGGATTTTGAAAATAGGACACCAGCACTAAACATGTATTATAAAGACTTGTCATAAACTTTTTTAATCTTCATGACACCCCCCAGAAGTGGACCTTTTTATTATGTCCAATATGCACTTGCGGAAATAGATGCATAGAAATGTCTAAGTAACTTGTCCACAATACTCAAACACCCAACATTTGTATGAACTGAAATGCAAACACAGATAGTACAAGAAACAAATGCATTTCTGGGCTCAATTGTAAAAGTATCATTCAAATGATGGACTTAGCATAAACTATGAAAAGAACTGAGTATTTATTTACTTCCTTTTTCTTTTTGTCTTGGAAAACAGAAAGCGTGGAAGAAATTTAAATTTGTGCATAAATTTTTCCTTGGTATTAATTTCACACATTGCTTTAGGCCATATTGTGATGTCACATACCTTTTCTTTGCAAGATTATAATAGATAATGATGGAGATGATGATGATGAGGAAAACTGAACTAATTATTACAAGTTCTAGGATAGGTGTGGCATTTATTACTGGGATAATGGCTTTTGCATCTTTTAGGTTATTAAGTATGTAAAGAACACACAGTGAGAAAACAGCCTACAGTAACACAGCAAGTAGATGGTGGAATCAGGAGCTGAAATGAGGGAATCTGACTGTATTGTAACTTCACTCTGAAATGAAAAGTTTGGCTACTTCATCCACTATTCCAGTTTTACATTATTAATGCATATTAAAGGAAAATAAAATAGATTCAAAAGATCATGAATCCTTTGGTTATACTAACTGAATCACACTTCCTGAATGCAGCCCTATCTCTGTCATCTAATAGCCCTGCAGAAGTTATTTAATCTCCGTGATACTTAGTTTCCTCTTTGGAACATGAGAATGATGATTTCTGACATGCATATTTCAGCAGGGTATTTATTACATAATTAAAATAAAATAAGAATAAAATATTTTATAAATTTAAAGATAGCACACAAGTTCTAATTAAGTCTATAAAAAATTTAGATGACTAGATCCAGAAAATTTTAACTGAACCCAAAATTTTCTATTGGAGAAGAAATGCTTCATTCTGGCTATAAAAAGTAAATAAATGCACTTAAATATATATTTAACTTAAGCAATCTGTTTTTGAGACTTTAAAGTTTTCTTCATTTATTTTATGTTTTTAACATTAATACATTTATTATTTAACTTAGTAAATTTACTGCTATAAAAGCAAAGCATTTAACTTAGGCTGTGTTTTCATACTTTCAAGGTATTCAGTCTTATATAGACTACTATTTTAATAAAAAAATCAAGTATATAATTGAGCTTTAGAATTGCATCCCTTTATATATAAAAATGCAAACTTCTTATAATCAAATTATGCTTTTATTTGTTAGTTTGGCAATGAAGAAAAATAATTCATAATATCCACTAACTGGATGATATACAGAAATAGACAGTGAATATACTGTGGGGAGGTTCTAGTTTGGTCCTTCTTTGTTTATATAAATTGTTTTTTGGTAGTTTCAAAATATAATTGCAAGAACAGTGCAAAAATTACCATATATCCTTCATTCAGCAAGCCGAGGTTTCTCAGTAAAGTCTTTTGCCATAGAAGCTTTGACCCAGAAGCACTACTGTATCCAATTCTCAACCCTTGTCATTTAATTGGGAACAGGGCTTTGGTTTCTCCTTGACTTCCCCAAATGTAGCATGTTTGAATATAAGTCAGTAATTTTTTTTAGAATGCCCTTATCCCAGTTTCTTATTGCTGTTGTAACAAATTATTACAAGGTAAGTGACTGAAAGCAACACAAATTTAGTTTTTTTAGTGGAAGTCAGAACCAAATGGAGCTCATGGCTTAAAGTCAAAATGCCAGCCTCACTGTAGTTTTCCTGGTGGCTCAAAGAGAGAATGTGTTTCCTTATGGTTTGAACTAGAAGCCACTCTCATTCCTTTGCTTGTGGTCCCCGTTCCTTCCCTTTGCGCAATGTGGAAGAGGTCTCCTATCACCTCAACCCCACTGAGTGTAGCCAATCTTCTCATTGCTGTCAAGCTGTTGTACCCTCACATGGTGGCCCCTGTGCCAACTGAAGTCTGAAGCACAATACTCTCTACCTCATTTGAATTTGCCTAATGAGTTTTTTGACAATACAAGGAAGGAGAGAAGGGCAACAGAAGATAAGGGAGGAAAGTGATGCTGTTTAAAGAAAAGGGAAGGTGGAGAAAAGAAAAGGAATAGTTAGTCTTGCTTTGTAAGAGCAATTTGTAATTGTCTGTTAATTTTTATAAGTTTTACAAAAAAATAATTTGAAATGTAAAGAGAAGTTGCAGCAATAGGAGTACTACAAACACACCTATAAATCCTCTACAAGACACCTTTGGTAAACACTGCCACATTTTCTTTCTCTTTCTCTCTCATTTCTCTCTTTTCTCTATAGGGTACTTGTGTATATGCAGGTGCTCTATTAAAGCACTTAAATATACACACACGAATCCACTCATATGCACAAACTGTTTTTTTTCTGAATAATTTGAGAGTAATTTTATATATGATGGCCATTTACTCCTAATTATTTTCATGTATATTTCTCAATTGCTGGGTAGCTCATTTGGTTAGAGTTGTCCTGATAAGCCAAGGTTGAAGGTTCAAACCCTGGTCGGGGCATATAAAAGAATCAACCAATGAATATATAAATAGGTGGAACAACAACTTAATCTCTCTTTCTCTCAAACCAATAAATAAAAACTTAAACAAAAGAATATTTCCTTGCATAATCAGTACAGCATCTGGCATCAAAAAAGTAACATTGATACCATTTTTGTTTAATCACCTTTATCCAATAGTGTCCTTTATAGAATTTTTAAAATTCAGTACAGAATTCTGTCTAGGATTGGGTACTACAATTCATTGTTCTGTCACTTTAATTTCTTTAATCTGAAATATTTCCAAGGCTCTTTTGTCTTTTATGCCATTGACATTTATAAAGAATATATAGTTTCCCTAACTTTTTAGTAGAACATAGCTAATTGTTATTAAAATATTCATTTCTTATGACATAGATAATTAATTTCTCATCATTTGATTTTATGTGAAAAATATTTTCACACATATATAAAAGTATGTTAATAACTCTATTTCACCACTTTAAAAGTAAAACATCAGGACCAATCTATGTATCTATTAAAAGTTAATAACACAGGAAGGAAGGGTAAGGGTCATCATGGAAAATATATAAAAGAAACATGGACAAAGCCAAAGGAGGGGAAGGATTGAGGGTGGGAGGTGGGGGTGGGTGGGGTGGGGGAAAGTGGTGATGGGAAAATGGAGACAACTGTACTTGAACAACAATAAAAAAAGTGAATTAGTTAGATACATGATTATGTATCTACACCATGAAATTCTACATATTTATTCAGAAGCATAATGTTCTGTTATGGAAAGATGTGCTTGATTTATCAATACTTAGAGAGAAATAAATTATGTAGAAGTGTGATTATCACTATAATCACATTCATTCATACCCTACCTATGTGATATGATATACCCTACCAATGTTGTTCAAGTATTGCTGCATTGTAAATACTATGACTAAATCACATTTTGAAAATTTATATTAATATTATTTTGTATTAAATATTATTTCACATCAAATACAAAAATTTAGAGTTCAAAAGGGGACCACCAAACCCCAGAATTTATTTCTAACAAATAGTGTATTTATTCTTACGCGTTTAAACCTCAGTCACCTTCACAGTGCTTTCCATTTGATGCAATACACTATGGAGATGTTTTTTCCACTGCTCCAAACAGTTTTCAAACTTGTTGATTTTGATGACTTTTAGTGCTGCTGCTGTTTGTTTTTGTTTCACCACTTCCACATTGGTAAAATGTTTTCCTTTGAAGACTTTTCTCATCTGGAGAAATGAAAAAAAAAAGTCGCTTGGGGCAAGATCAGGTGAATAGGGAGGGTGGGGCCCAGGGGTCATTCTGGTTTTGGTCAAACACTGCTGACACTCAGGGTAGTGTGGGCAGGTGCATTTCTATATCACACACCATGAAATGGGCTAACACTTTGATAGAGTCTCTAAAGAAAATTCCTTGAAGCCAAATGCGGCCTCTCAACACCAACTGGTACAGAGGGATTTCTAGAAAACTCACCTAGTGGAGGAAGCCTGTACTACAAGAGCTCTGCCTTCCAGAAGATAATTCCACTTTTTGGGGGTCCCCCTTTGTATTATTCAAGTTATATTTTAATAATTAAGTAAAACCTCCTTTATTAAAATATTAGAAATTTAATTATTTAGCGGTTTTCCAACATTATATATCAGAATTTTAGTGACATCTAAAAATATTGTTATAACCTCAAGTATTTTACACAATGTAGGATTTTTTATAGAAAATTTTCTTTACAAATTCAGAAAAGTGGTATCCACTAATGTTTTAAAAGTGTACAATTATTAATAATGAATATAACTAATACTTTTTGGTTATATTATTAGTATATATTCAAATTACATGCTGAAGTTAAATGTATGTATATCAAATAACTATATAAATAATGTGCAGAAGTAATTCTTTGAACCAATTTGTAGACATTCAGCAGAGAAATCCCCATGTAGAAATGCCCTCTGTATATTCAACAAGCACATCAGTTTCCTTCCCAAATTATGTAATAAGCAGCAGAATATTGCTGCTAATTGGTATATGTTTTTCTCCTAGACATGAAAATTCTAACTTTTTATTTGACAGCTGTTTGTGTAGAATACCATGTAACATTTTGAGGACTTATCTGTGCTTTTTACAGTTGTGTTTATACTGCCACAAGTTCAGGAACAAAAAAAAAAAAATAAGGAAACAAAAGCAAAAACATGACCTAGTTAGCTATTTCCTGATATACATATGAATCAAAAGCAAGTTAATTTCCAATATATAAAATATTTAAGAGATTAATAAAATAAAATGTTAAAGTAACATTTCTAAACATTTGGAATATTTGAGAGGAAATGACATGTAGGGTGGTCAAGAGATAGTAATTATAAACATGATTACTGTATTTTTAAAAAATTGTAATTCTTAAATGCTCATTATACTCATTTTTGTCATAATTTAACTGCAAATGGAGAAATGTTAATATAAGAATAGTACAACTGTTTTTTAGAGTTTACAGATCCCATGCCATTTGTCATCTTGTCTCTACAAATTTGGGAGGAACATTAAATACTTGCTTAGCATTTCTGAGATCTTCTAATAACATTTTCAACATCATTAATGCCACATCCAATCCTGAACAGCCCACCGCAGCCCCACACCAAGACTGCCAAAACTTCTGGGCACAGTTAAGACTGCCAATGATCTCATGTATTTTATTATATACTGTGATTATATTCAAGTGTTTTTTAAAAATAAATTTATGTATTTGTGCTTTGGTTGAAAATTCTCACTAAATCCATACAAACCAATTAGGTTTGTTTAGTTTGTAGGTACTTTGAACTCATTGGGATGAATAATAAATGTATTCAATTGATCAGAAATGTAGACAACTGTAAGTCTCAATGAATTAATCTACACTTTTATGAAAACATTATTTTATTAAATGGCACTAATCTAATTGATTCATTAAAGAAATCTATCAGATATTGGACTTTACATGTTCAGTGATATTGAAACAGCAATTTAGTGTGCCTTATTTAAAGAGGTAAGTTACATAAATAAAAGTCGGAGGTACTAAAAAATCTTTTCCCTTTGAAATGTCACATATGGCATACCAAGTCAAAGGGTAATGATTTCATTTACCTATGTATTAATTTCTCTCTTTAGCATTGACTAGCTTCTCAGCCATGCTAAAGATAAAAAAGAATGCTATTTATGGATTTGCACTGAGGATGCTGCTCAATTCTTGAGGGATAAAGTATTTACAGTGAATGTAATAATGGAAGACAAGACAAAGTAGTTATAAACAATTGATTATTTCTTATGGAACTCTAGGTTTTTAGAAAATTGAGTGATCTCTATTTAAAAAACTTGTCTAATAGAAAGTAGCACAAAAGCAAATATGAAAATGATTATTGTTTATATCAAAAATAGCAAAGTGATTGAACTTAAGGTATTGATGAGGGAAAATGGTATTAGGATTTTTATATATTTTCTTTAGCACAAATTATGTGTCCATATATTAAAAAATTAAATTGAAGATATCAGAAATTCATTGACCACTTTATCACCAAGACATAAATGCTTATGATATATTTTTATAAATGTTTGATGCTTATCTCCCCACTTACCATATTTTTGGACTATAATATGCACCCCCCAAAATTTGGGAGGAATAATGGTTAATGCTGCTATTGAGTTCTGTTCACATTTACATTGGTGAAATATTATGCTAGTTATGTATTAAATATTTTATCACATTTTTTGCTTCAAAAATTTTCCCTATTTTTCTCCTCTAAAACCTAGGTGCATCTTATTGTCTGAAAAATACAGTAATTTTTATGTATAAATGTGTATACACAGGTTTTTTAAAAGTTTAAATATTGTGTACCCTGCTTTTATTGAATGATATTTAATGTAAGTTTTTAAGCATTGTTTTGCTTTACTAATTTTTCTTACATTAACAATTGAATAGAATGCTAACATAGAACTAGCTGTTCTACAATACAGTTTTCCAATTCCTTTGTGGTAGGCAGAATACTCTCTGCAAGAATGTCCATATCCTAATCCCTAGAATCTGCAAATATGTTGCAGTTCATTGAAACAGTCACTTCTCAGATGTAAATTAGGTTACAGAATTTAATTTAGGGAGATTGTCTGAGTCATTTGATTGGACCTGGTCTAGTAACATAAACCCTTTTAACAGCAGAGAATTTCCCCCAGCTGGAGGCAAACGAGATGTAGCAGAAGTCAGAGAGTTTCAAAGTTTGAGAAGATGCCGGTTTGGCTGGTTTGAAGATGGAAAGGGCAACTTGACAAGGAATGTAAACAGCCATAGATGCTGAGAAAATCTCCTGGTTGACAACCAGCAAAGAAATGGGGACCTCATTCCTGAAGTCTTACTGAACGGAATTTGGCCAACAGATCATGGACAAAAGACGATTTGGTCTGCCTTGTTCACTATTATAATTCCAAAACCTGAAATGTACATCTCATTTGCTGAATGAATGAATGAATAAAATGTCTACTTTTGTAGAATTGTTTTTTATTCTCTTGAGAGATGAGTCTAATTTTCTTTATTTGTAACAACTACAAGTTCTGTATTAAATACATAGTATGGTTTGGATGAGAAGTTTAGAATAAGAATCTATTTAATAAAAGAAAGAAAATGCACCAAAATGAGTTCCTGGAAATTAAAAAAAAAATCAATTCAGTAAAATCAGGAAAACATTGCATTCTTTAGCTAATCTTACAGAAATAATAGCAAAATAGGGAGAAAAAAACAGGCAGAAGAGTGAAAATTGCCCATGTATTCTGGTGAAAGAGTAGAAAAAGCAAAGAATGCAGAGAAATTTGAGTATATGGGGCCAAGGCTTTATTAAAGACTCAAGCACCACTCTTGGATCCAGGGAGTGGTGTGGAATGATTCTGTTCAATAAATGAAGTCACTCCCTGGCCAGCTGGCTCACATGGTTGGAGCATCATCCCATATGTGAAAAGGTTACACGTTCCTTCCTCTGTCAGAACGTTTACTAGAGGCAACCAATCTATGTTTCTTTCTTACACAGATGTTTACATTTCTTCCCCTCCCTCCCTCCCTCCCTCCCTCCCTCCCTCCCTCCCTCCCTCCCTCCCTCTCTCTCTCTCTCTCAAACCAGTAAAGAAAAATGCATGAGAATTAAAAAAAATTTTTTAAGTATTTTAAAAAAATAGTTATGAAGAAAAATATATATTATTAATAAAAAAATTGAAATTGAGTCCAAAAGTTACAGAGCATCTGAGATACTGTAGAACTGTGGCTTCTTCCATGGTTTAGCTACAATGGCCTATCTACTCATCAAGCAATTAAGTGTCCATGCTGTCTTGCTTGCCTTCCCATCAGCTTGCTCTCTGTAAATGTCACCCATCCTGGAAATGGTAGGAGCTCACTCTCATGTTACTAAGAGGGTTTGGGGCCTGGGTAAATGTAGCAGGCTGCTGCTTGCATTTTTTCTCTGACCATAGGGTGCAACCTACCCAAAGCAGCACTGGGAAGTGTAATTGGGAGTTAACACTTGACAATTTTTTCACTATCCTTGAAATTTAAAAATCAAGGAACTACTTCTGTGTTGGTTTTTGCATTTGCCTGGTAGTCCATGAGCTATTCTAATGAACAAACCTGGGCCTTTTTTTTTTTAACTTCGCAAACTTTTCTTTTCTATATTTTTATGGTTATAGATTTTCCTCATTTTTCCCATTCTATTTTTCATATCTTTTAAAATTTCTGTCTGTTATTTATTTTTGTGTTCTCCCTTTTTAATAGATATCCTGCATCTGCCATTGTGTTTATTTTTTTCTTTTATTTATATCTCCATAGGTCCCTTTCCTCTGAGTTATAGAAAAATAGCTGAACTATTTTCATGCATTTTTCTAAGTTTTCTGTAATATTCTTTCTGCTATTGACTGCATCTACTGTTGTTTAACATTTCATAGTCATGACTTTTAAAATGTTATATTATATCCTGTTCATGGCTACCTCTTCAGGTTTCTTATACTCACTATCTCCAAAAATATTTTTGAGCATATAAGCTAAAATTTTGGAAAGACTTTCTTCTGTTTCTGCATTAATTCCACTTCAAAGTAAATGTGTGCTTTGATTTCTCAGTGTGGTCCTGAAGCTCTTATCTGCAGTATCTATTTTTCAGAATGATACAATTTACCCTGTTCATCTTCACAGAGGGACATCATTGAAGATAAAGACAGCTTCCCTGAGACATTGTATAGATTTTGATTAGATTCAGACTAAAGTAAAGCCCCTGTCATTTGGTGCAATTCCCAGAACTTCTGCTAAAACAAAATATGCAACCGCATTCTCCCCACAATCCCACTCTTTTGACTTCTTTTTGCTATGTACATGAGGTGTGTCCAGAAAAAGTTCAGCCATTGTTAATATAATGAGAATGATTTGCATGACATGATATAACCTGGCAGCCAAGGACAGTGGACTGGAATGCACATGAGTGAACAATGATGACTTTACTGTATTTGTCAGTGGAGGCAGCAGACACCACTGAGTGAGCACGTGTACTGTGTGGTCATCATATTCAAAATGACTGAGCAAGTAGAGCAGTTAATCTGCATCATATTTTATGTTGAGCTTGAACATTCCTCCATAGGAAGTATTTGGATGGTTCAGAAGGCTGCAGGTATGGGCAACTGGTGATTGACCGCTTCAGCTTCATCATGACAACACACCTGCTCATGCATCACATCTAATGCAGAGTTTTTTGGCAAAATGCCATGATCATCCAGGTGACTCAGCCCCGCTATAGCCCAGATTTGGCGCTTCATGACTTCTAGCTTTTCCCAAAAGTAAAATCGTCTTTGAAAGGGAAGATATTTCAGACAGCCAATGAGATCCAGGAAAATACCACAGGACAGCAGATAGTGATTGGGAGAACTTTATAAGGTCCCAAGATGCCTGCATTGAAGGGGGCTGAGGGTCCATTGTCCTATGTATAATGTTTCTTGTGTCTTGTATCTTCCTCAATAAATGTCTCTATTTTTTATATTACATGGTGGGATACCTCTGGACAGATGACTTTTTCCAGATCTCTTACTCTTTCCATTTCCCCAGAAGTGGGTCTGGGAAGTTAAGACTCCAGAAGTTTGCTTCAATGTAGTTCTATCTCAGCTGTATCTTATAAAACAGATATCAACTGTATCTATCTCAACTGTACCTTATAAAACACTCTTAGTTATTCAAATATGTCACTATTGCCCTTTGCACATGATGTAAATTTATTTTTCTAATGGTATTGTTAATAACAATGTAGCAAGGTTTGAGGAAAGGGAGGAATAAGTGATACCTACACATATCACCAGTTTACTTTGAAACTAAGACAGGATTTTAGACTTTGATTAATCATAATATTTTTTAATGTTTGCATGCATTTAAAACCAAGTACTTTGGCTTCCTTTTCTTAAATGTTTTCATAATTAACCTAAACTACTTGGAATGATACATTATTCTCTCCAAAATGCTCAAGGTTCTTCTAGAGTCCATGGAGAACAAGGAATACCATTTCCTTGTGCTGTTTCTTCTTAAATGTTCCCTGAAACTAATGTAAACTTTTAAACGTATATTTTTTATAAACAAATGTATTAGAAATAAGTTTCAAAACACTCAGCAGATTATTGGAAGTCTCCATGACTCAAGAGTCTAGTTACCAATTTTAGAATATACTTAATTTATACTTATTGAAAGGGCTGAGCCATAAAATAAACATTTAAATTCTTGCCATTTTTTATGCCCGTCTCTGTCTACTCTTGCCTGTTCATATCACCAGTGCCCTTTATCGCTAACCAGACAGAATTATATGTCCATCCTTCACCAGTCAGAGTAGAAGGATCTCTGTATCTCAATGGATTTATTGCTGCTAAACCAGAATAGTAAAGTGAAAAGGCTGCTTCCTGAGCAATCTTTTACTTCCCTGCTGATTGTGACATATAATAGTTATAATCAATTAAGCTTCTCACTGCAAATCAAGCTTCTGATCAAGGTACTGGAAGTTTTTTCTTTTAAAAAATACATTTTTCAGTTATTAAAATTTATCTTCTCTAGTGCAGTTTATTACACCAACTCACCTCACTTCTCTTAAAAATTATTATTATGAGAGTTCCAAAGAACAACAATAAAATAATTTATGGGAAAATAAAATAATAATGTAAAAATTAATATTTTAAGAGCAAAGTCGATTATATAATTTTCAAAACAGTTTCAATTGTTGTACAAAATGAGTATGCAAATCAATTGTGTACAATTCCTATAAATGTTCATGAAAATATTTATACAAATTGAATTTGTAGATTATAACCAAATTTATTAGAAAGAGGTTCTGTAGTATTCAGTGTATTCTTAAAAGGACCCTGTCACAAGTGTTTAATTATTTCAGTTTTTTACATACCTTTAAAATATTGTTAATTCATATTTATATAAATGAATTAATAATGCGATAAATGTTAAATACTCTTTTATACTTTTCTCTGATTCCTATGTCCTAAGCAAATCATTTAGAAGGGAAAAATAGATCATCCCAACTTATTTAATTATAATACCCAATATATTTTAAAATTCAAGCTGTGATTTTCTAAGATGAGTGGGCCAATATCTAAATAAGTACTCAAGCTTCTAATTTTTTGTTTAATATTATATTTATGGTTATCACATATCAAACATACCACAACAACTGCTTTTGTTGAGAAACAAAGATATTCAATTATTACTAGAGATGTATTTCTTCAAAGTTCCTCAATGTTTCATTAAAATATTATAAATCACTATATTCCTATTTTAGACTTAGCAATTTGTAAGTGACTATGATCCTTTATTTTATTTTTTATTTTTGTATATTTTGTTCTCATCTTTTCTGGAAACAGTAACACTGACTCAGAAAACTGCAGAAACCTTCTAAGAATCTGAGGTTAGAAATTAGGTTTCCGTAGCTCCACAGATCATTCTGGCCAAGGTGATTTTAAAAATGATTTATTCCAGTGACTCCCTTTATTTAACATTTTATGTTACTTCAAAAAACTTCAGCTGAGTAAAAATAGAAATAATTTTATTTGATGTGTACTTATTTAGGTATGTATAGGGTGGAAAAACTAAGCAAAGTTGCTTTACTTAAAACAAAAGTGTGCTATTCCCAGGGTGCCAAACAATAGCTGTTTAATAGTGCTTGGTTTTCAGTAGAAACTGCTCCTAATTTTTAAAGATAAGAGGAAATAATATGCCTCGCTCACTGAAAAGAAGGGTTTACATAAGTAGAATGTAATTATCCAAGTCAGATGTTGTCCCTGTCACTGAGGCTTGGGAGGGTTAATGATCATGATGATAATTGAGACACAGAGGATTCACACAGCACTTACTTGCTTTCTGAATAGCTCAGTGTACTTCTCTATATTCTTTTCATTGATCTCTGTGTGGTAACAGGATGTTTAAATGACTCAGAATAATGGAAAGAAATATGTGACCTGTTAAAACCATAAGTAATTATAAGCTTTTGGGTTTTGCCTCACCTGAAAGACAAGACCTCCAGTGACATAGCTTTTTGAAATATCATTTCAGGTCAACATAACAAAACTGACTCTAAGGAAAGAGTGCCACCTACTGAAGCAACTTTCTGGGTTCTCTGCAAGGGCTGGTCTCTCAGCTTTAGAATTGCCCTAACAGCCTTACTATAAGAAATAATAGGACTGCTGCACCATGCATGAAATAGTTATTATTTTTGTTTCCAGCTTTAGCCACTTTACTTTAACAATCCAGTAGTCATACCTACAGATTAACTATTTAATGCACAAACTTGTCATTTGTTTTAAAAAGTAGTATGCACAATTAAACAATATTCTTATGAAGGAAATTTCCAAAACAAGTGCCTGAATGCCTCTGTTTATTATCAACATAACCACAAGGGGGAGCTAGAATGTAACATCTTATGGGGCAGGAGAGTTGAGGTTTCATAATTAATTGAAACCATTTATTTCTAGCTAAGTCAGAAAAAGATATAAATATGTCATTTGGAACTTATAAAGCTTAAAATTGTTTTTCTCATGTTGAGTAATAATCCAACTCCTCTTTAATATATGCTAATATATTTATCATTTGATATAATGTAACATTCATTTTTTTGCTCTATAAATTTTGTTTCTATATGTTCTCTCTCTCAAGTACTCTATACACAAGTATACACAATTTATTTAAATCACACCAAATAACCTTCAACTCTAAAACTTAAATGTACAAATCTTAAATTAACTTTTAAATTTGTCTCAATGCTTTAAAATAAATGTCTTAAAATATATGTCAGTGTTCTAAAGTCGATCATTGTCAACTAGTATATAAATATATCTGGCTTACATACTCAGAAATATATGTAAAATACATACACACCAGTTAATAATTTAGTTCATTATTGTGTGAATTTCAGAATAAAAGAACTTGCCTGATTTTGTTCAGTTAATCCTGTAATTTTATTTTTGAGTGTTCATTGGGAACGCATACGTCATTCATGAGAGGAGAGCACATATATATGTATATATTATCATATTTTAACATAACATACACATAAATATAGAAGAAAATTAAAATACATCATTCCTTGACAAATATTTCTCTAATAGGAAGAATTAATACTTTTAATACAAATTAGTAAGATAATGTACAACTAAAATAGTGTTTATTTTGGAGATATTTTATACTTTTGAATATAGAATATACTTTCTATTATACTTTGAATAGAATATACTTTCTATTTTGTTGTTAAGTAGGAGAGATTGAATTATCCAAATTTTAAAATTATAAACACTTACCCTGAAATTTAAAATGATAGTCAATCTGTGTTGGTTTAGTAGAATTCATATTTATCATCAAGGAGAAAAACATGTTTTAGTAATTGTCTTATTAACAATGTGAATTTTACATTTGTTAAAAGGGAAAGTTTTGTTTAAAATCAGTAAGTAGTAGCCAGTAGCTGTGTGTTGTAGGTGAACCACAAATATCTCTTAAAAGGCAGTGGAAACTAGGAAAAATACTACCATTCATTTGAGGATTTAAATTGAATGGATAATCATTATATCTAAATAGTTAGCTACTAAGTTTATCTTTAAAAATTCTGTGTTAACACAAAAAATGAAACCAGGTAGTGAAAAAATGGTAAAAATGATGGAGAAGAAAATAATAAAGAATATTCCATTCATATAAACAGTGGCTACATTGAAAAGAGCATCAAAAATCTCTTAAGAACTGTATTTTATTGAACTCAAGAAAATGGCAAGCAGGACAAGTTTTAGAAGAATATTATAACTGCTGCCATTGTAGTTCTGCACATAAACTCTCTGAACTATGACTATGACTAATAAATATGAAGTTTAAATAATCTCACAGAATCTAAATTAAATAACTTCAATAACATAAAATTTTATTTAAAAGGCATCTTTAAGATTATTTCTTCATAACATTAATTCAATTATTGACTTAATGTAGCAGCATTAATCAATCTTTATCAGTCTGTAAAAATAGATGGTAATACTTCTGTTTGAAACTATTCCAGTATATCAATTTATTTTAAAACTCACTTAGATAGTATAACATCTTATTAATTAAAATTTTTTGTTTATGTCTTTCCAAATAAAGTTTCTCAATGAGCATGCATACTTACATATATTTGTTAAATCACACAAAATCTTAGTTTATTCAATATGATGTGCAAATAAAAAAGAAATAATGTAATTTTGGTTTAAGTTTGAAACTATCGTTTATAATTACAAATTATGATTATAAATTTGTGTCTTCTTGAAAAACGTGAGATTGTAGGTATTGTTAGTTATAAATAATACTACATTCCTCTACATTCCTTCACCAGATCTCATATGTTCATAGCCTACCTACTACAGTACAAAAATCAATAGGGTTTTTTTTAACTGTTTGACCATATTTATATCATTTCTGTTTTGAAAAAAATGAGTTCAATATTTTAAGCATAGCCTTAAAAAACCCTCACTAACTACATTGTTAAAAGAAAAAATAAATTTGTCAATAAAAGACAGAACTTATTAGATGGTTAAAAATTAGGAATGATTATATTAAAAAAAAAAAACTGTGTGCGTTTAAAAGGCAAACAATTAGAAGTACCAGTTGACTCTTTTTCCTTTAGAAATACAACCAGGATGAGACATGATGACAAAAGTAAGTTATTTGGGGTACATGTTAGTATCTAATAACAGAACTCAATTCCACAAATTATACAAAATATAAATGTTATTTAACATAGTTCTATTGGGCAGAAGCCTGTGGTATGCACCGTAGGTATGGTAGTTCTCTTTCCATACACTAGAGGGGAGTGTGACATAATTACTTGGGAGGGGCTGGGCCAACTGGAGTCTGGGAGGATACATTTTCCTATCACTAGTCATAGACACATTGACTCTCCCCTTATTTGCATAAGGGTACATCTAATTAGGGTTAATCAATAAACCATGCTACCTTTTCCTTGGAATTTTTTTATTCTCTTGTTTTTGCCTTATCATAAACTTCAAATAAGCCTAATTTATGATTTTTCTTAAATTATTATGCGATGAAAAAAGCCATAGATTTATCATATTAAATAGTAATGATTAATAAATAAGTACACAATCACTAGTCTTTATTTAACTTAGCTGCGGTTTTGAAAGCCTCAAAGCCTTACCTTCCAAAGCATAGATGCTGGGACAGAAGTACCAACTCCAAAGAGATGTAAAGATCAGATTTCATGAGGTGGCATGGCAAAGCCCCCATTGAGCACAAAACAATCTAGATTTCTAAAAAGCTCTAGCTCCCTTGCTTAGCAAAGGTATATGCATGCCAAACTACTTACTAGAGAAAATGCAAAGCCATTTTAGGATTTGAAGGTCTGGTTGTTAAGAGCTCCTCCTTAAATTTTTCAGCTGTTAAAGATACTCTCTTAAGGGAGTGGTGGATTTTGCATGCAGATCTGACTGCAAATTCAGACCATAGATTATATCATTGAATCCTGGGGAAATAAATAAATTTTAAAAACCTGAATGTTTAAGCAATTTCCCCAACAATAATCATCAGAACTTTCTTGTAATTGGTCTGGATTCGATTTTCTTTGAATTCTGAATGATTCATGTTACAGACTTGTATGTTAGTCATTCACAATTTATAAATGGCAACTTATCTTTAGTATTTATGAATTGAGATCAATACTCTAACAATCAAAACACTCACCTTTTCTATTTCAATGCTTCAGTTTCTTTTTTCATTCTTAACTCTTTCCAAGAACGGCTGGATCACCAGCAAAAGCAGTCCTCACTTGTGCATGTTTGTTACAAAAGTTTGGGAAGAAAGAATCTCTGGGGTTAGGTATTGAAGTTGAAGAAGTCAATGAATCAGGACTTTCTCTCTCTCTCTGCCTGCCTCTCTCTCTCTCTCTCTCTCTCTCTCTCTCTCTCTCTCTCTCTCTCTCTCTCTCTCTCTCTCTCTCTCACACACACACACACACACACACTCTTTCTCTCTCTCTCTCTCTTTCTCTCCCCACACATCCTTACCCACAACGTCTCTCCTCCCTCCCCCCAACCTCAAGTGTGTGTAGTAGTGGTGGTGGTGGTGTTACTTACAAAATATGAATCTTAACAGATCTCCAATTGATCTGCCTTCGTATTCATGGTTCAGCTTCTACGCATAAGGCTTTGGAAAATGCAGTTATCATCACGGACTTGTTCTGAAGGAGATGAAATGCAGATTGCTCCATGGAACTTTAATAACGAGCTTGAGGTGAACAAAATACCAAACCTACAGCGTGTGGGTTGATGCGTGTCCACTTTACCTTGAATCTGGACTAAGAGCCCTAAATATTATTAGCCAGATTTGAATTTTAACTAGTTACAAATCTTGAAATGACAGGGAACATTTCTCCTTAAAGGATTTTTCCTCCGGGGAGACACGCCTCTGGACTTCTCTTTCACTGGGCTTCTACTTTTCTTCTGAAATACTTTCATAATCAAGTGACTTTCCTTGCATGGGTGCCTCGGGACTGCTGCTTTTTCTCTGAGGATAAGGAAAGTTACATATTGATTGCTGTTGCTCGTATTGTGTTTGCACCAGCGCGGGCAGAAGCTGGCGCGCACGAGTGCCCTCGCATTCACACACTCACTGAAATCCACATCACACTCCCTCACCCCGCCCCAGCACACCCTCATACACAGACACACACACACGCACGAACACACACGCACGCACGCACACACATCCCTCCGCACCTCATTCGGACTGGAAGACCTGCAGCAGAGATCCAAGCTTCCCTTGGTATGTATGGGTGTGTGTATGGTGCGTGCGTGCGTGTGTGTGTGTGTGTGTGTGTGTGACCAAAACCCCACCAGGAAGACCGCAGCTACCTTATTCTGCAAGCAAGCTGCGATTCCGGATCCTGTGTACATCGGACAAAATTAAATCGCTGTCGAACTTTTTTTTTTTCACCTTTAATTCTCTTTTCCAGAGGATGACGGTGAAGGACCTCCCTCCCCCCGTAGTCTAATACTACGGAGACCCGACGGCGAGGCCCTGGGCACAGCGACAACAGCGAGCACCAGGGCTCAGTCGCCCCCGCCGGCCTCCCATCTAACTGATCTAATCAATGACTCTGAAGCGCTGGGGTTCCTGGCTCCACCTCCACCAGTCCCCACTCTACCTTCCATTGGGCGCAGACCGAGGAGGCAGGGCTTTGCTCCTCGCGCGGATTGGCTGGCAGGGAATCAGTATCAATGTTTAAGCCTCGGCGTGAGCTGAATAGAGTCAGTCAGCAAGAGGCGCTGGGGAGAGAGCTGGGACTGCGAGCTCGGCGGCGGCGGCTGCGGCAGCGGCGGAGGGCGGCTGCGGCGAAGCTACTCCAACTGTTGAATTTTCGCCTTTCTTTTCCTTCGATGCTTGGCTTGCAGAGATGGATGTATTCGATTTTAAATCCTCACGTCTTTCGCAGGCCGTGAGCTGATTCTGGCAGACACCAGATTGCAAGGGACCACCCGTGGCAGAAAAGGAGGAAAGAAAAACACCCGCCACAGCGGACTGCACAATTAACTATGCACACCGGGGCTGGACTTTGTGAATAAAGAACATTGGGAGGAAAATCGTGACTATGGTGCGGGGCTAAGCTGTGAACACTCACTGGAATCCTGATTTCCCGCCTCCCCAAAGACTCTGAAAGATTTTGGGGTTCCTCACGCTTAACCAAAAGGAAAGGGTTTATTTTTTTTTTTCAAAAATAAATAAATAAATACACCTAGCAAAACAGACGCCTTATTTTTTCCGAGCCTTGGACCCCGGCAGAGAGAGAGGTAGAGTAAAAGTGCTGCTGGATCCAGCTTCACCTCTCCCTTTTCCTCCCTCCCTTTCTCTCGCTTTTTTCCCCCTTTTTCTCCAAAACAAGAATCTGGCTTTCCTTTCTATGGAATGAGTCAGAGAAAGCGTTAGGAAGAAGCCGCAACTAACGTCTGTGAAGGGAGGACCATGAGGAGAGAGTGAATACGATTCGTTCCGCTGCCTCTGACTCATCCGGCAGATCGGAACACCTGCATTTCTGGATGTGTCATCCCCGTAGGTCTAGGCGCCTCGAGAACCCGAAATATGTGTAGACAAACCTGTGCCTAACATCCCCTCGGAGGCAGCTCCCCGGGGTGGGCGCCCCTGGCTGGACCCGCGCGGCCGCGGCTTCTCACCCCCTGCCCTCCCGAGTCGTCCAGAGACTGTGAGAGCCAGACTGCAGAATGCATCACGCCAAAGCTTGAGGTGTTTCTTTCTTTCTTTTTTTTTTTTTTATTTCAACCCCTTCCTACTATTTAAAAAAAAAAATTGAAGGGAAAAAACCTCACTTTATTCTCTTCAAATATTCACCACTTTTATTCCTCGCCAAGGTTTTCCTTTCTAGATGAAGAGGACGGGGAGACAGGGCCATTGGAAGGAGATGCTGAATGGGAAGAAAAGAGGCACTTGACAGCCCAGCCCTGTGAATGCAGAGACTGTTTCCCTTCTAGCGAGAGACAGGGAGAGTGTGTGTGCGAGGACTGGGAGGTGGCTCCCCCTTCCTTTTGATTCCGCCTCCCCCACCCCCTTCAAATCTGCACATTGAACCATGAGTTGCCTGTTGATTTCCTTTCGCCTGAGAAGCGAAGCAAGCTGGAATTAAACTGCAGCGAGAGAAGTCTTTGCTCGCGGGGAGAGAATGGGATGGTAGCAGCGGCTACTGGCTTCGCGCAGAGAAATCAGAGTGTGTGTTCTCCCACCAGAGGCTGAGATACGTCGGTACATGTCCCCCCTCCCGATAGACTCACACCGCAAACGCTGATCAGGCTGTGGCTTTCTTGACTTCAGGGGAGAGCCTTTTCGGAAAACGAGAGGGAGGAGCTTGGTGGAGGAAGGAAACTACAAATCGGGACACTAGTTCTTTGAGCTGCATTTCCTCCCCTCCCTGTGGCTGCTCGGAACGAAGAGAGAGAGCGAGCAAGAGCGAGCGAGAGAGAGAGAGCTTTGACTGGGAGATTTAGTCCACCGCTGCCGCCGCCTCAGCCAGAAATGCAAGATTAGATATCTAAATGCAGCAAAATACTGCCTGAAAACAGACCAGCCCGAGAAGCAAGCAGACAGACATTTCACAGAGCTCCGGGGAAGCTTCAAAATATATCCGACTCTCTCTTCGCCGCTCCCCATCCCCGTCAATTTCATCACTGGAGGCGGCCAGAAACAAGTAAGGATTTCACTTTCCGATCTGCCTGGAGACACACCTCCCTGCTCCCTCCCCCACCCACTGTGAAGTGTATTCCGGAGGCTACAGGAGGGAGTGGATTTGCAGCGCCCTAGCGGGAGCGAGGATATCCTACGGATTCTATCCTCATTATCACCAGTCTAGATTTACTTCTTATCATTGGCATCGTCGCTCAAGTTTGAGTCGCCCCAAGTTCGGGCGGCAGAGACAAAGCCCCGGGCTTGCCCCCAGCCGCAGGGAGCCTCCGCCTTGCTCCGCGCCCCTGCAGCTCCGCTGCGCTGCTGCTTCTCGCCCAGTGCGGATGCTGTAGATCAACAGGTTCGGGAACTTAGCGAATAAGGAGAGACCGCGGGGTGCCGCAGAGGGGTAGCGGAGGGAGGAAGGACCCACCGACTTCTGGCTCGCGTCGCCCTCGCTAGGTGCGCGGGGGCTCCAGGCTGGCGCGCACCCATTCTCTCGCCCCTCCAGTCCAGCTGCTCCTGCTCCCACCCCACCGGTCTGGGATGTACCTTTCCATCTGTTGCTGTTTCCTGCTCTGGGCCCCTGCCCTGACGCTCAAAAACCTCAACTACTCCGTGCCGGAGGAGCAGGGGGCCGGCACGGTGATCGGCAACATCGGCAAGGATGCTCGCCTGCAGCCAGGGCTTCCTCCCGCAGAGCGCGGCGGCGGGCGAAGCAAGTCCGGTAGCTACCGGGTGCTGGAGAACTCTGCGCCTCACCTGCTGGACGTGGACGCCGACAGCGGGCTCCTGTACACCAAGCAGCGCATCGACCGTGAGTCCCTGTGCCGCCACACCGCCAAGTGCCAGCTGTCCCTCGAGGTATTCGCCAATGACAAGGAGATCTGCATGATCAAGGTGGAGATCCAGGACATCAACGATAATTCGCCCTCCTTCCCTTCGGACCAGATTGAGATGGACATCTCAGAGAACGCGGCCCCTGGCACCCGATTCCCCCTCACCAGCGCTCACGATCCAGACGCGGGTGAGAACGGGCTCCGCACCTATCTGCTCACCCGCGACGACCACGGTCTTTTCGCGCTGGACGTCAAGTCCCGCGGCGACGGCACCAAGTTCCCAGAACTGGTTATCCAGAAGGCACTGGACCGCGAGCAGCAGAACCACCACACACTCGTGCTGACCGCCCTGGATGGCGGCGAGCCGCCGCGCTCCGCCACTGTGCAAATCAACGTGAAGGTGATTGACTCCAATGACAACAGCCCGGTCTTCGAGGCTCCCTCCTACCTGGTGGAGGTGCCCGAGAATTCCCCGCTGGGCACCGTGGTCATTGATTTGAATGCCACTGACGCCGACGAGGGTCCCAACGGCGAGGTGCTGTACTCCTTCAGCAGCTACGTGCCCGACCGGGTTCGGGAGCTGTTCTCCATCGACCCCAAGACTGGCCTGATCCGTGTCAAAGGCAACCTGGACTACGAGGAAAATGGGATGCTGGAGATCGACGTGCAGGCCCGAGATCTGGGGCCCAATCCCATCCCAGCCCACTGCAAAGTCACCGTCAAACTCATCGACCGCAACGACAATGCGCCGTCCATCGGGTTCGTCTCTGTGCGCCAGGGGGCGCTGAGCGAGGCCGCCCCGCCAGGCACCGTCATCGCCCTGGTGCGGGTCACTGACCGAGACTCGGGCAAGAACGGACAACTGCAGTGTCGGGTCCTGGGAGGAGGTGGAACAGCCGGCAGCGGCGCCCTGGGCGGGCCGGGAGGTTCCGTGCCCTTCAAGCTTGAGGAGAACTATGATAACTTCTACACGGTGGTGACTGACCGCCCTCTGGACAGGGAGACACAAGACGAGTACAACGTGACAATTGTGGCGCGGGATGGGGGATCCCCTCCACTCAACTCCACCAAGTCGTTTTCCGTCAAGATTCTGGACGAGAACGACAACCCGCCTCGTTTCACCAAGGGACTCTACGTGCTGCAGGTGCACGAGAATAACATCCCAGGAGAGTACCTGGGCTCGGTGCTCGCTCAGGATCCTGACCTGGGCCAAAACGGCACAGTGTCCTACTCCATCCTGCCCTCGCACATCGGCGACGTGTCCATCTACACCTATGTGTCTGTGAACCCCACCAACGGGGCCATCTACGCCCTGCGTTCCTTTAACTATGAGCAGACCAAGGCTTTTGAGTTCAAGGTGCTTGCTAAGGACTCAGGGGCGCCCGCACACTTGGAGAGCAACGCCACTGTGAGGGTGACAGTACTAGATGTGAATGACAACGCGCCGGTGATAGTGCTGCCCACGCTGCAGAACGACACCGCTGAGCTGCAGGTACCGCGAAACGCCGGCCTGGGCTACCTGGTGAGCACTGTGCGCGCCCTTGATAGCGACTTCGGCGAGAGCGGGCGCCTCACCTACGAAATCGTAGACGGTAACGACGACCACCTGTTTGAAATCGATCCGTCCAGCGGCGAGATCCGCACGCTGCATCCCTTCTGGGAGGACGTGACTCCTGTGGTGGAGCTGGTAGTGAAGGTGACTGACCACGGCAAACCTACCTTGTCCGCAGTGGCCAAACTCATCATCCGCTCGGTGAGCGGCTCCTTGCCCGAGGGGGTTCCCCGGGTGAACGGCGAGCAGCACCACTGGGACATGTCACTGCCGCTCATCGTGACTCTGAGCACTATCTCTATCATCCTCCTAGCGGCCATGATCACCATCGCCGTCAAGTGCAAGCGAGAGAACAAGGAGATCCGCACTTATAACTGCCGCATTGCCGAGTACAGCCACCCGCAGTTGGGCGGGGGCAAGGGCAAGAAGAAGAAGATCAACAAAAACGATATCATGCTGGTGCAGAGCGAGGTGGAGGAGAGGAACGCCATGAACGTCATGAACGTGGTGAGCAGCCCCTCCCTGGCCACCTCCCCCATGTACTTTGACTACCAGACCCGTCTGCCCCTCAGCTCACCCCGGTCGGAGGTGATGTACCTTAAACCAGCCTCCAACAACCTGACTGTTCCTCAGGGGCACGCGGGCTGCCACACCAGCTTCACCGGACAAGGGACTAATGCGAGCGAGACCCCTGCCACTCGGATGTCCATAATTCAGGTAGGAGACTTTTAGCATAACTGGGACTTCACTTTATTGCTGGTCTGGGAGCTGTCCTGAAATCTTTGGTACAGGATAAGCCACATTGCCAGCAGCAGTGAGAGGGGTTTTGTTTTTGTTTGTTTTTTTTTTTTTAATGAAAATGGTTTACAATTTTGCTACTGCATGTACATTATACTTAACCTCTCCCATGTAAAGTCTAAAATCTACAAGATGTAAATGTCTTACTTTTGTTGTGTTTTTAAAGCTTATTTTTCTAGGTTTAAAAATGTTAGCAGTGTTCAGTATTCATAGTTTATTTTACTTTATTTTTGTTTGGTGGTCTACATTTTTCTATATGAAAGGATTCCCAGAGAACTTAATGCACTTTTAAGGTGAATTTAATTCCATTAAAAATATGATGCTAAATGAAAGAAATGTGTACCCAAATATTAAGAAGCTACTTGAAGTACAACATCACATCCAGCCAGAATTCCAGAGTCTGAATCAATTTGAGCTAAGTTTTCACACACCTCCAAGTCAGTTTTATATTTAAAAAATGTTTTAAAGGATGTGAATTTTATTTATTCTTTAGCTGAAACTACAGCATAATGTATTGAGTTGTTTAAGCTTTGGAAATGTGAAATATGCTTTGAAGCTCTTTAAAATGTTTGAGTACATGTAGACTCTGGGTAATGATGAGTAATTATCTATGAAAACTTTATATTTATTTTGTCTTGTGGTTTCCCTGATCTGTTTTTTGGGTGTCCTTGAGGAATGAAGAAAGTTCACAAGAGAGTCACAGACTCATTTTGGGCTGTTGAACACAGAAGGGAAAGTTGCACTAAAGGCACTTGTGCCAAAAAGAATTCAGGATGCATTTACTTTGCATACTGTGTATTTTCTGTGTATCTCAGTGATATTTGATATGTATTAGATAGCATCACTCATAGTTATTGATATATGGAAAAAACTGGGGCATAGATTCTAACAGCAGGTGACTGTGCGGTATCTAGTCACTGCCAAATTTCTTTTATCCACTGTTGAGTTGTGTCACAGATAAATTTAATTCTTGCTTATTATAAATGTGTGTTACTGCAAATTACTCTAAGTACAGTACTTGAAATTCAAAATTGAGTTTTACTAGAAGTGACACTTTGAGAGGAGGATTAATTTGGGGCAAATGAAAATAATTTGTTCATTATTTTATGCTTTGAAAGGCAAATACCTTATAATGACATTTGACTAAAGAATGTTTTTATTATTAAAATAGTGTTTTAAAATTTTACAATCTTAAACTTTCTGAGATAAGTGTAACAATTTCTAAAACTTAGCAAAACGTATTTTCCTACAATAGTATAATATCCTTGTAAAACAGACTCTTGTACTTGCTGCTACTGAATACTAAAATATAAGTTGTAGTAACATTAAATTCTCCTTTTTACAGTGTTTACTGTATACCAGTAACCATGATTTTTTGACATTTATATAATACTGAACAAGAAAGTCCTCTCTTAAAAAAAATTGTGGTTTCTATGATAGTCTTTCTGTGATTGCGTAAAACTGGTATTTATGATAATCTCTTTACAGGGAGATATGTTAAAATATATATGTATAGATCTTTACAGTTATTTTACAAATACACATATGTTACACACTTTTTTATTTTTACCATTGACAATTACAATGATATCACAGGGGGTTACTACTTAATCTTTTACTTCAAGTTTTATCATTTGAATTATTAGAGTCCATGTAAAAACAAAGTTGGTGCTGTCGAATTCTCAGCAAACCTGATTCTTTGGTCATATTAATGAGGAACAGTCTTGGATGGAACTATCCAGAAGGTTCTGAGGGACGGCGTGCCCATAATGTACTTATATCATACTGTTCTTGCAGCTGGTCATTGCTTGATGGATGGATAGTTGATGATGATGGTGATGATGATGATGATGACGACGATGATAGTGGCAATCACTCTTACTAGCAGTAAAACTTGAGCTAAAGTAAAACACACACACACACACACACAACCACATACACAAGAAGAGAGGAAGAGAGATAGTTTAAACACAAAACAAAGGGACAAGCTTCCTTATCATCCCTTTTCTTCTAGAATCTTAATTTTTACCATAAAAACACAGACAAAATTGTTTTAACTTATTTGATTTTTTTTCCCAAATGGGCTCCATTTCCCATATTGCTCTTGCTCTGGCCTGGAAATATCCTTGATATAAATTGTTAAAACATGATCTATTTCTTTTTTCTACTAAACTTTTGCAATCCCAGAAGAGGTGCTTAGTAAACTGCTAATAATTTAATTTTCTTGTAAATGTATCATATTTTTCTCAATACCTATTATAGAGAACAGAGTAAATTAACTACAGTGACCTTTTTTCTTTCTTTTTTAAAACTAGTGTGCTACAAATAATTTGTGCTGAAATGATATGTTTAAATTAAAGTGCACAGGTGTCCCCTAATCTTGTTCCTAGTGCATTTGTTAGTGGGTGTATTTAACATAGCCTGCTGAGAAACACAGTACTCACCTTACATGTATTTCTGAAGGAGGAGTTTTAATCCATCAGAGTGCACTTGGACAAGCAGGTACTAGATCTGGTTTATTTTATTTTCCAGCATCTTGTGTACTGTTTGAATATGTACAGTGTATTTCTATTGATCAAATAAAAAGTGTCATAATTGCTTGAGATACACTGTTAGAGAGCAGTGACATGAAACTTAGAAACTTCAGAATCTATATGACTCCTGTCACAGCTCAGATTAAGATTTGTTTAAGCATCAGAAGATTTTTGGTGAGTCACAGGGCCCAAAATTTTAAGGTTACAATCTGTAGGTTCTTGGACATAATGGTATTTTTATTGACTATGGATGCAGAACAATTCTGTAAGCTAATGTAGAAAGAGTGGTTTGTGAAAAGAGATTTTATTTCAGGTTTTTAAGAGATTTTATTTCAAGTTTCTCAGCTGAAGTAATGACAGTTTACGAAGTCCTTGAATAATGGACTAGTGATTAAAATATCCTCAGTAGTGTGACTCAGAATAAAAGAGTATTGTAATTAAATATTTTATGCATTTAAAGATACAGTATTTTGAAAAATAGGACTACACATTTTGTGGTAGGTAAGACAAATAGATTGCTATACAAATTTATAAAAGCACTTTTAATAGGAGCCATTTCCATATGCATTATTTCATACGTTAATATGAGAATCTAAAATCACTAATTGTCACAAGTAACTAACTGCTAGTCCCATCTTATCAAGACTTATTTAAGTTTCAGAGAAAGTTCTCAACAGGTGTTTTCAACCACGGCTTCACTGAAAAGAGGGGGAAGGCTGGGGACTTCTTACTAGTGGGAGTATTTCTAGCTTTGTTTGAACGTCTGTGTTTTTGTATTTTTTGGTAGTACTACTACAAGTCATTTTAATATACTTTCAGAGAAGAAAATGTATTGAGGAAGCCGAATAAGGTCTACTAAAATAAATTTTAAAAGGATTACATTCTTATAGTTTTTACAGTATAATTTTGAAAGATTCACATTAGGGTTGACTTTAGATTCTTTATGTTAGAAGAGAAAATTTTTGATATACACGCATGGTGTTCTCAATAAAAGAGAATTAAATACATGTTAAATGTATAAAATAAAATTGAGACATAGAAGGCTAAAGTATTATAATATAGACAATAAGCTCAGTGTTTTAGAATGAAAAGGTAAAAGAAAAATTGTACCTTTACTAGGAACATATTCATTGTATGCCTTTATTCCCATGTCTCTAATCTCTAAGAGAATCTTAAAAATAGGAACTCAGATGAGTTCTCTGGATCATGATTTTCAAAACTTCCACTCCAGTATGTTAGCAATTTCAACAACAAACACCGCGTGTGAACATTTTTTCTTCTTTTATAATTTTGAGGATATTTTCTGCAATGTTACTCTAAAATAGCATCATTTGATTAGTCACATGCAATAATTTGCATAAACTTCTTATGTATCTCTATTTTTAGGGGTTATGTTTGACTGAGTAAAAAGGAAATCTTTCTTACTACATGTCTACAAGAGTGCCTTGTACACTTGTCCTTAAAAATAATAAAGATTGGATTAATTCCCACTTTAAATTAATGTGAGTATATAATAGTAGACCTTTTTTCTGTCTTACTGTATATTAAAAGTAGTACAAATAAAGTACAAATGAAGTTACTTAAAGAGAGGATCAGCCATTAAGGTGTTTTGACTTTATTTACAGAAAAATTTAAAATGCAAATTATTATTTATCATCATTCTTAATACATTATTACTTTTACTTCTAGTTTTGGGCTTGTCCATGAAAATGTGAGCTTCACACTTCACATTTCTGTTCATTTCTTAATTATACAATACATGAAAACACAAAACTGTACTTTTAAATTATATTAACTAGAAACCTGAAAATCTAATTTTTAATATTAGTTAATATAGCTACTCATAAGGTAATAATATCTTCATTCATTAGTTTTTAGTTTTTAATAAAATTTTCAAAATACCAGCTAGGTATCTTACACTGAGATGATAATTTATTCACTCATTCACAAAATAATTTTATAATTTAAAAAGTAAAAGTAAAATAATTTTAAATTTAACTTGGGTTCTATAAATGAGTTCTATAACTTAACTTGAGTTCTATGAGTGAATTTCATAATTTTACTTACATTCTTGAGTTCTATAATTTCATTAACTATTATTTATAAGTCTACATGGAGGATTTTGGAATATTACTCTAGGTATCTTCATGCTATTTAAGGCTCTGTGTAATCATGAAAAATTCAATGTCATGGAAATGCATGCCCTACAATTCCTACACGACTGCTTGAATATATTTTTTAGTCAAGGAAAAAATTTATATGTTTTAAATATTTCCTATCGCCTGTAACTATATTGACCAAGCCATGCAAAAGTCACATTTCAAGAAACTTTTCTTTATAAAGTTGATATTATAATGTGCATTATTCATCTTTTTACAATGCATAGACACAGGTTTAAATAAATTAAATAAATTATGAGGTTAAAATTAATTACTCTCAAAATAATTTCAAATACCATCTCTACTAAAGGTCTAAGAAATATACATATTTTAACACAAAAACTCTAAAAAATCTCCAGATAGTTATTAAATACAATTTAAAAATATAATACTTATACTTTATCATGTTTCACTACCATTGCCAGGTTTTAACTGTTAGTGCTGCTTATGTAATATTATTCAATAGAAATATATCTAAAAAAGTTGTAAATTGAGAAAATATTTTGTTTTTAAGTTTAATAAATGCTTACAGGCATTTATTAGAGTGAAGGTTGACTCTGCCTATATTTATGGAAATGTGAGCAATAAAACTTATTGGCAAACTTAAAGTATGTACATACATGTATGTATGTACATATTTTCAGTCTAATATATGAAAATACATAAGCACAGATATTAGCCCATTTTTATTCTTTATTACTTAAAAGGCAGTTCCCTTTTTAAGGGTGAACTCAAACCTTTATTTTTTTCTTGAAAATATGTTAAAACTTGGTGATTTTAATGGTTTAAAGCTTCATACAGTTTGAAGTTCCCTAGAGTAGAGCTGGTCATTCTAGAGAGGAGAAGAAATTAAGGAACAGCTACCCTTCAATGAAACTTGTGCAGATTGAGAGAAACAAAAGCTCATGCAAGATTCTTCCGGAGGATAGTAGGATGGCTGGAGGCACTGTGAGAGTACATGCTGTAAGTCTGATGAGCTGATGATGAAACAATGGGAGAGAGGTGAAGCCACTAGGATTGGTCTCAGGCCAGTTAGGAAGTGAAACTTAACTCCCTTATGCTGAGTAATCTTGCAATACACTCAATAGTGGGTAAATTCTTACAAATGCACCTGCTAATTATGGTATTAGTCATTGCTCCAGAATGTATTCACCTCAGTGGTACCTCTGGTTAATAAATCCCACAGTGCATTATCTTAAAGTCATATTTTACTCGTCATTAAGGAAGGATTTTTTTTGTACTGAATTCCTTCAACCAGTGACTGTGTATTTGTTAAAGAATAGCGTAAAGTTCATTTTGCCTACCAGTTTGAAGATAGTGTGACTTCTTCCGCCTATCTACAAAATACTTCTAAAATTCATCAGACCAACACTAACCTGTTGTCAACCTATTTTAGTAAAGGAGATGCTAACAAGCATTTCCTTCAATGGCCACACAGTATTTTACAGTTAGTCATAGCTTTCACTACTAGCTTTGACAGTGATATATTGCTATCCTTTGGACTCCTGAAATAAATGATCTATAATAGAGAAGTCCTTAATGATATCAACATTTTCTGCAGTGACTAAGCAGAAGCTTGCTTGTGTATTGTTGCCACTGAGAATATAATTTGAATATTTGTAAGGTAGGCGGGGGGAAAAAAAGAGAACACACATGCAAATTGTGGCTGTGTGGGTGGCATCTTTCACTTTTATGCACGAGGTTCTTCGACTGATAGAATGTAAAATTGCTTGCAGACAGTGGCTGAGAGAATCTATTGATATACATGTGACATACTTCTGTTTGTTCTGGTCCTAGAGACACTCTGATTGCTGGTGTTTGTAGGCTGTGCCCTGGATCTATTCCAGGCAGTTTTATTGTAGTGAAATGGCTCTCACAGTTCATTGAGCATCTAGCATAACTCTGTGCATCTTCTGTGCTGAATATGATTGGCACGTTTGCATATATTTATTAAAAAATAAGGCATTTAAACAAGATAATTATGGGAAAGTGAATCATAACAATAAAAGACAATTTAAGTTAACAAGCTTTGTGATCAAAGGATAAATACAGGTTGGATAAATGAGACTTTCGATGTAACTAATCTACATAAATAGACTGTTCTGATTAGAGAAATGGAATATATTAAAATAATTTAATGGTATTAGATATGCATTCTTTATCAGTCATTTTGAAACACTTAAATACCTCAGTCATTTTCTTTGTGTTTCTATTTAATAATATAGTCTTGAACCATATTTATGTTGGATGAAAAGTGAGCAAGTTAAAGATAAATGTAATTTTGTAAGCTTCTATTTGGTTCTGGAATATACCCTGACTGAGCAATATTTATTATTTTTTAAACTTGCAATGTTTTTGAATGATTTTTAATTAGTGGAACACATTAAAGAGACCATTTAAAGGACAATTTCTTGTTTACTCTCTTTATCAGCTAAAAGTAGCCTTTGTGGAATTTGAAAGCAAGAGCATTAAAACTCTATTTCAAGTTTTTAAAGCTATACATTCATAATTGTTTTGTAGACATATACTACTTTTAAGAGAACTAGGTCCATGTTTGTAAATTATATTAATACATACTGTAGATAATGACTTTATAGGCAGAAAGGTTCTGATACTATTTAATATCATACATATTTTTAAATAACAGATTTAATTTACAATGTGACTAAATAATTTCCTTCCAACAACTGGGTGCTTTAGATATATTTTCTTAAGGTTCTTTTAGTGATAACATTTTAAAAATGTAATTTAAGCATTAGTCATCAATTGATATAATTCTTTACAGTGTGTCTACCTGACTCCTTAATAATCACTGCCGAATAATGAATGACAGGATTATGCTTTTACCAGAAATTTTCATGTCCTCCAATTCAATAAAGCTTAAATGAAAATATCCATATATATCCTAAATTCCAAACACTCACTTTTATAAAGCAGAAATGCAACAGGTATTTTATTGTAGGCAGAAACTTTCAGGGGTTCCAAATATCTTTCTTATTTTTACAACCTAGTTTTAAACCATCAATGTCTTGGATAAATTCTAAAATATTTATTTGCACTGTGAACATATGCATCCCTTTTAAAAGCTAAAACTACAGGTTTTATCCTTAAGATATAATCTTCCTTTTTAATCGACAGACTCCAATATTGATATCATTGGTGAAAGCTGTTCATTTTATTTTTTACACAGCATGTTTTATCAGAGTAAACTGAGATTACTGTATGATTGAACAGTTGATAGATTTTTTTTTGTTGTTATTTCACCAGAGCAATTGCATATGCAGAACAAATATTTATAGCAACAATTCACCTATGATTACCATGAAGGATTATTTAAGCACAGTGTAAAGTGGCTGATATATGCTTTTACCAATGTCTCCATTTCAGTAGATGAGATATCAATAAGAAATTCGAATGTTTGAAAAATAATATGCTTAAGATCTTAGAAAAATTTCTAAGAAAAATGTTATTCAATATTTTGGGAAAAAAGGAATTAGCTTTGAAAAGGATTATTTTCAAGCTCAAACCTGATAATTGCTTTATGGCACATATTTATATAAATATTGTCATAGCTTTCTGAACAATCTTAAAAATAATCTGCTTTGATTTTATAGTTTTGTCAGCAAATAACTTCCCAGAATATTGTCCAAATATTTCTGAATTCTAATCAGTATGTCATTGGGCACAAAATTCTTGTTTTTAATTTTGCTTTTTCAATTTTGCATCTATTTTAAAAGAATTCCTCCAAAATCTACTTATTGAATTAAGAATGTGAATAGGAGGAGTTGTAAATCATGTATAATAAAAGAGAAATTAATGGTCTATCTTCATTATCATTACCATTAAGATAGAATTAAAGATTGCATAAAACTTGCCTTCACATCAAGGTAAGACACTTGATTGCTTTATCATTATTATTATTTTAATTTTTGCATCACTTTGTGTTATATTTATGAATTGGATTTTTTTCTTTTTGTTTTAAACCAATGCCTAGTGTCTTATTTTAATTTTGGTTCACTAAATCAGAATTTCCTGATTTAAAAAAGTGTGGTGATACACATTAACTCTCACTTGGCATGGTTTGTAATTGTATAAACAATGAAAATATGTTGGTGTTAATGCATGAGGATAATTGTAATATGAAAGATAATTATTGACAGCATATATACATACATATATATGTATAAATTTGTAAAATAACAGACATTTTAATACAATAAATAGATCGAAAAAAGAAAGTTGATAACCTCTCAGGTTTAGTATTGGATAATAAATACATGGACAGTAGTAATTATTAGCTAAATTTCCAGGTTCTGACCTTCTAGGAAAGCTACTATTTATTCTCAGATGATAATAAGGCAAGAAATGAGAGAACTATCATATTAAACAAATCACACTCACAGGAATTGGTAAGGGTTATTGGCATAAAAAAGCCTATTCTATGGTGTGGCCGTAATATAAGATGTTCCAATACCAGCCAATGAAGCAATATGCCTAATTGGAGAGAAACTAAAAGACAAGAAATCCATTTAAGGAAACTTTCTTTTTTCTCCTTTTGAGCAATAGATGTTCCACAATTTTTTTTTATAATCAAGACAATTACATAGTAATTTAGGTTAGAATGCATGCCCAGTTCCCCATCTCAAAACCCAATTTGTTACCACCTGTGGCTATTTCTATTAAAAAAAAAGAAACATAATTACTATGAGTCTCAGCAGTCTTAGAGTAAATTTTTGCAATTACAATACCTCCCTTGGGCAGATGTGTGAAAATGGCAGGTTAATTCCTGCCAGGATCTTTCTGTTCCTTCTGCATTTTTAGATTTGGGGGCACCTGCTTACTAGAGTGACTCTGTTTGCTGTGGTTAAAGGTTATGTCAGTGTTTCCATAGTAAATCTCTAGAAATAAAGATCCACATGTCAGCTATTATAATTTGCCTTAGGCAAAAAGTTGACACATAAAGTCTTAGAAAGGGAGTGGATATCAGTTTTCCACCATGCTCCTCTATTATCTGGTTAAGTTTGAAGTGAATTGTAGCAAGACCATTTGGCAGTGTTGAAAGGAGGACTCAAGCTGGCAGGTAAACAGAAAAGCACAGTTCTTTGAACCTAAAAGTAATAACGAATCGGCAGAAATCAATGAATGTATTTTCATTCTGTGCTTGATTCTAAAGCTACCTAATAGATAAGAATTTTAAAGAGCCATAATAAATATATTGTGACTAGATAACAGGTTATTTAACCTAGAGATTATTTAAATCTCTAGATCAGTGTTGTAACTATTGATAAAGTTAATTTGTCACAAACCAATTTAGGTAGCAGAACACTTGAGGGCAGGGGTCACATTCATCTTGTCACTGTAGTTAAGAAAACATATCATGGCTTCTAATACATAGTAGGCACTTCAAAAATATGAATTCTCTGTAATTTCCTATGCTACTGATCAAACATGTGCCAGAGCTGAGACTTCAAACTTAGAAATTACTAGATCAAAGATCTGAGGTATTATAAACCTCAAAATAGTGAAATAATTACATGCTGGTAAATAATTTATTTGAAGGTGACATATTTAGAGAATTGTTATTAATAGTTGTTACTATTTAAATAACTATAATGAAAATTCCCATAGAATTCTATTGATCATGTTACAAGTTCATGAAAATAACATGTGATAAAGGTTCATAATTATGAGAATCAACTTTCACAGAATATATATATATATATATATATATACACACATACATATATATGTGTATATGTATAAATATATTAATGTATATAGAGTATATCAAGATAACATAGCATTGGTAAGGGCATATCTTTTGTCTTTTGTCCCATTCCTTGGTATGCTTTATAAATTATTGAAACCATGTAATTCAGATTTTATGTCTGTTAAGGTTTTAAGGATCACATACCTCTAGTTAGTTATTAAGAAAACTAATGTGATCCTCTTTAAATATTTGTTTAAGATTCTTACGCTTATGAAGACTTTCCATAACTTATGTGCTTATTTTCTATATAAATTTTAATGTAATGAAATACATATAAATCATAAATGATCACTTTTGGATTACATTTATTTATATTTGTTAACATGTGGTTTTATGATATAATCATTTGCCATCTGACAATGGGAGAAGAAAATCGCCACGGATAATTATTACATCATGTAATAATAATAATCCAACTTACAAACTTCTCAAAAGTTTAGAATCCATCTTGTGTAGGTGGTATGAAATTGTCAGGCACATACTGAGGAAACATAACCTAAGCATTCATATAAACAGTGTGTTGCCCATTTTAGTATTATTATTTAAAATACATCTACTACCTGAAGAATTGTTCAACCCATAATCATTAAATTAATGAAAGTGAAATAATTGTGAAAGCCCTTAATTAAAATAATTTACTACTTTTAATCTATTCTAGAACTTAATTACTATATATCTGAATTTTTAATTTTAATTGCAAAATTTATGACAAATAATAAGGGAGGTTGATAGAATAAAGGCTTTGAAAGCTGAATAAGCTTTCAAATTATATTAAAATTTAATTTTTGCCACTCACCAGAGTGGCTGGGATACAAAATGAAGGAAAATATAATAGAAAGGTACATATAAATATAAATTTAAGAATTTAGGGTTCATTGTAAATTAACATTAAAAACAAGAGACTTTCTAAAAGATTAAACTAATAGTGTTAATTATTTTATAAGATTAGCTCATAAGTAGTAAGTTGTCGATGGGGAAATTTATATCCACAATTATCTAAACATTGTGGTTTAAGCCCATCTGTAAATTCACCCTGGAATGTTTGCCATTTTGGGAAAGACGACACATCAGCACCAGGTGCCCCTCTCTCCAGGTGGAATGCCTGGCCAGGTCTTGGTTTCCTGTCCCTACTAAAAGCCTGCAGACTGGGAGTAGATATTCTCTTCAGACAGCCACAATCTGTCTGAATTTTACTCATTTCTCTGAATGTGATTTTTTTGAACTATCGTACATGCTTTCTCTTGAAGCAGCAATTTTCAGTATTTTTTATGTCATGGAACACAAACTAATTGCTAAAATTTTGTGGCACACCAAAAGAAATATTTTTTTGCCCCTCTGACAAAAAATAAGTAAAATGTTGATTGATTTACAAAGAAATAATAATAGTAATCACCAACTCTTTTTGTTCCAAAGTGACTTTTTAAAAAATCAGGTCCTATACTTGTACATCAGGATTTCTGGTACTAGGAATTAAACAATCAGATGCAAACTAATGATGGCTCATAACCAGTAATATGCAAATCTACTATATGACCTAGTATCTATTTATGTTTCAGGACAGGCTATTGTCATGTTGGCAGTTGTTATATTTTTATTTGACAATCTAAAGGAAAAGAGGTCAGTGCCCCTGACTAAATAGTCAGGTATTGCATGTTTTAAAAATTCTTGTGACACAACAATTGAAAATCACTGTTTTGAAGAAAACAGCTTAGACATCTATTGGAAATGTGACTTTCTAACAGTGTTGCTAAAACGGTTAATAATTGCAAATGTAAGTTTTTCATAAATGTGTTAGTCTTCACACAAAATCTTATCTAAAGCATGTAACATTTGTTTAAAAACTTCAAAAAGTTATTAAAATATTTGAAAAGCATCATAAAACACATAATTTGAATAAAGCAAATGGAAAGGAATTATTATGTTATATACTGACCTGTTCTAATTCTCTTCTTTTATCCTTGCCATCTGGTCTCTTTTCTGTGATATTTATTTAGAAAAAATTTTTTACAAGGATACCTTAAGAACCTTGTATATTTACATCTAAAGTAAACATTAAAAAATTAGATATATATGTTGATGCATGGTAGTGTTACCACTAGATTGATAATTAACCTATATGTACATTCAGACTTGATATTCTTATATTGATAATAGACAGTGGAGCTACTTAGGGGTGGGTTAGATTTTAGATGGGCTGGATGGAATAGTATTATGTTTAGCATTTATTTAAATGCAAGAAACAATTTTGTTTATTAGTTAAAATAAAAACTGCTTGGATTTCCCTTTATCTAAAATTAAATATATATATTTTAATAGGTAAACGTTGTTTTTATTTTGTAAAAACAAACTTTAAAATAAACCTCTCCATGTGATGTCCTCTTTTCGTTCTTTGGGCAAGAGTGTGCTCTATTGAGATACAGTGGAGATAACATCCTCCATCTACCGCTCCTAAAAATGGACTGTTTTTTTTTTACTTCTTGATAAATCTTCTTTATATTTTATGCCTACATAGGTCAGATAAATAAACTAACATATCAGTTCATAACATAAGGAAAAGAAATTTATAAACTTAGTCAACAAATTTCTTAAAATTATTTTCATCTGCAATTTCCCATTGAGCCTCAGGGAACTTGAGCCCCCTTTTTTCTCTCATTATTTTACTGGAATAATCAAATCTCGAATGACACATGTTCTATTTAATGATATTGTAGTTTGGGTTTTGTTTGGTGGAAATGTGCAAGGGTGATGGAAAGGCGCTAGGGGTGGGAGAAGGAAAGGAGCTCTGGTTCAGTATTCCTGGGTAACATGATATAAATAATTGGAAAATGGAGATATCATTTTGGTTGGTTAATTGTAATAAACTTATTATGTTGTTAGAGAATTAAGGTAGAATCAACATGTTGGGAAACTGATAAAAGGTGCATGAGAGCATTTAAAATTCAATCATCAGATTTCATTGCACCCATCTTCTCCCAGGAAATATAATTGGAAATTTGATTCATTGACCTTTAGCTGCCATTTTGGGCCACAGTTTCAAAATGTATGTTTTCACGTCAGACAGTTGAAGTTAATGTAATAAAAGCCATATTCAGTACACTTTTAACCCGATTACATTTTGAACAAAATTTGAAAGAATGAAATCAGGCTTAATGGGCTTTGTATATTTGACAAAGAATCCATGTAGTTATTTAATCCTAGATTTGGTTAAAGTAACTAATGTTCAACTTCATTAAGGTTTCCATGAAGTAGAAGGACTGCTTAACTTTTTGCTGTTATTTTATGCACTGACTCCTGCTCCACATTAATTATTTTCTGGGTCCATATCACACTACCTTATACTTACAACACCCAATTGCATTAAAATTACATACCATGACACAGCAAAAAAGCAGTATTTAACATTTCAGGTTTTTATCCTAGTTTCAAAAATTTTCATTCCCTCCAGTATGATACCACAGAATCTTTTGAAAATATTTCTTATATCTTCACTCAGAAACGTGGTATACAATAAAATTACATACCTAAAAGGAAGTACGTTATGTAAGTTGACATGATTTCTTGTCAGCATTTGTGTATTGCTCTGCTCACTGAAGTTCACGTGACTTGGAAAGAGTCATGATTAGACAGGTGTTTCTTCAGTCTGTGAGATCAAATTTCTAAAATATTTATGTAGTGACAAGCCAGATGTACACAGCTTAACCTTATAATCCTATTTCACAGCTTTTCCAAATACTTGGAAACTTGTTAAGTATGAAGCTGATTACTTTGGCAGCATATCTTCATTAATAGGATTCAGAGCTTCCTTATTTACAAGCCAATGCTGTTAATGTAATCTAGTATATTAAATCAACAGGGAAACTGAAAAGGTAGAATCCATCTAAGGCCTAATTGACAAGAAGAGTTTTTTTTTCTAAAGCCTTTTAACGTGTTTTTATTGACTTCATAATAGCAAAACCACATAGCACAGGTGAATGATGTAAATGTTTGGATACCATAGGACTACTATTTTGGTATTAAGTACTTATTTATCAGATTCTTCATACTTTTACATAATCTTGATATAATCCACATCAGACCATGTATCTACCCTTTACAGATATTCCCTTCAGTATCATCTCAATTTCAAGGCTTACTTACTGTCCTTTGACATGTAAAATTATTTTAATTTCACTCATCTCCTTTTTAATGAATAGAGGCAATGCAGAATAATGTAATAATGTGTCATGATTTTCATTTTCCTTATTTATTGTTCTGCAATAATAGACGGAGAGCTTATTGTTATGTTTTCAGTGTGAGCTATTTATACCCTGTGCTACTAGGTGCACCATTTCATATTTGTGATGTTCTGTCTTCTCAAGAAAAAGGGTATCAGAATCTTTAAATCTGAATTAGACATAAGGAAGAGTTTTATACTTTGTCATTTTTATATTAAGTGTGTAGTTTTTATAAACTACCTGACTCTGCTTGAATAAACTCGTGTCCTTTCACAGAGAGGAAAAACCTATTTTTCCAACTATATATGACAGCTTGGTTCCCTGTTTTGTAAAGAAGGACGGAGAAAGCAGGCTATCAGTGAACAGAACAATTCTGCTTTTCATTTCTTTTGGAGGAAATTTATCTATTTTGAGTTTTACATTCATACAGAAATGGGTCTAATGCTACAGTAAAAAGACATACTATTTTATAAAAATGTAGAATTAGGTAATTTATAGAGAAAATTTATTCAAGAATAATTGAGGTATAAATATATGAGATTTTTAAACCTCGATTTTTTTTGTTCCGTGACAGATATTCTAAAAATGAAGTTATTCCACTGAGACTGTGCCTCTAGACCTGTGTTGTTGAGATTCAGGCACTGCTAGTCTAGTGCCTTTTGGATTTCAACCACTCCATCAATGAACTGAGAATTTGTAGTCAGCCTCTAGGGATGGATTGGCTACATTTTACTGCAGGGCCAGATACTCCTTTCCTGTTTGATTTTTAGCAAGTCAACAGTTTGCCTAGAAGAGACTTTACTCTTGGGAAAAATAACAACTAGTATAAAACCCTGATACTCAAAAATCCAAGTTTCTGCATTAAAAGAATTTCCAGTTTTTTATTATATATGTCTATAAGATTCTTTCTTTTTTGTTTTTTTAATTAAATGATTAGATATTCCCCTATGTTAAAGAGGAATTCTTAAAGTGCAAAAATTCTACTAAAAACCCATACCTAAAACAGTACCTGATATGTAGTATGAACTCACTGCATACTTGTAAACTTAAAATAGAAATGTTGCAATTAAAGGTGATAATTGTATAATGTAATAGTCAGAGGTAGCTATTGCTAACTTTTTCTATTGTTTAGATCCATAGCTTCTCTAATTACAAAATCCAAAGATTTCAGACCTGAACTGATTTTTGGCTATTTTAAATCTTGATTTATTTTACTTATTGTTAATATTAACATTTTTTTACTGAAGAAATATTAATACATTCAATTTGAGATATTGTTCCAACCAGTCCCTGCTTGAACTGGTAGTACTTAACATATACGACAAAATGTCATTCTCAAATATAAGTAATACAGAACATGTCTGGATTCAAGGGTTTTGAATAAAGAATTGTGAGCTCATATAGTTTTCCATTCCCTTGTGTGTATAGGTGAGCTCCCACATACACAAACTAGGTATTTTTTTTTTTTTTTTTTTACAGAGTGGTATGTGCTAAACATATTAAGTTGCTTTATGCTTAAAGTTATATGACTATATAATAAATATTTTCTCATGCCGATGCTGTAATTTCATATTATATTAACAATGGTGGAATTCTGGGTCAATTAATAGGTATATTATAATTCATTTAATCAATTACTCTCTGACTGACAGATTCTTTACCTTGAGATCCTATACCCACAATCCTTGTTTTTTTTTAAAAAACTAGCTTTTCAGTCCAGAGCAAGTTGCTTAACTCTTTTTTTTTTTTCTGTTTCTTTATCGGGTATAATATTTGCTACTCATAAGGCTGTCATAAGAATTAAAGTTGATATATGGTTATGCATGTAAAGAATAGGATGAATACTATATGCTGAATAAATATTAACACATATCATTATTGTTGTTAACAGCAAAATGCATAAAACACTCTGGAGCAGTTAAACTTTAGGGTACAGATATACAAACATATTCTCTGTGAAAATGATATTTCATTTGGCATAAATATTAGTAATTATATAAGAATACAATGCTATTCCAGAGTACTTACAATTATAAAACAGTAATTTTACTGGAATGCTAATATATATTATTGAAAAATTTTATTTTGGTCTCTTTGAACCAGTACTGGTCATTTTTATTTTAATATTAGACATTTTTTTAAAGGGGTCAATTTTTGATCTGGGAATAGTGGTTTCCAGATATTGTAAACTTTTTAAATTACCAAAGTAAATGCTGAAATGGAAAGATGTTAAGAAGTACTCCTTAAGAACCATGCTTTTCAAGCAAGGAAACCTTGAGAATTTTCTACAAAATAACTGTTGTAGGACAATGAATATTAGAGAGTTACAGACATATGATAGCATCTTATTTCATTTATGCTTATTTTTATGTGATAAAATTGCATCACAGAATTTTATCTGGGTATTTATAGCTATTTAGGAATAGGAATAGGGAACTAATGTCATCTAACTCGAGTTTAGGCATTTTGCTTCTACACCAGTTGGGATATCATGTTTGACATGCATTTCTATTGTGGTATTTGTGGAGTATGAGAATACCTCATTGCATGAATAAGTGCTGCTATGAAGTACTGCAATATAATAATTCCTAGACTGTAGATCCATTCAGAAGAGAATTCTTTAAGGCCTCCACATACTAAGCATCAAAAACTCTGTGGGGACCCATGTACAACACATTTCTACAAGGTCTTTCAATTGGGAAACCAGTAGTACTTTGAAGAGGTTCTATAGCTTGATTTTATATAGTAAAAATATTTCCAAATTTTGGAGACTTGCAGAATCAACCAGGATTCTCCGATTTGATCATTGAACTAGATGTGATTCTTTTACTCTAACCAAAATGATCCAGTGGATCTCACTTTTTCTGTTTGTAGTTAATCTAATTAAATGAGCAGTTAAAGGAACAAAGCCATTCAAGGGGTTATGACCTGGTATTAGAACTCTGTAGTGAGCATTGATTAGCAATTATAATGAAAAAAATAAATCTGTAAAATACATCAGACAGTGATAAATAGAATAGGGTAGATTACAACACACATGAAAGCAAGATGAATCACATAGTACTTGCAGGGTTTCTATTTGAAAGAGTACAACATTTTGAGTCAAAAGGAACTTGTCACATTATTTACTCATATTGAGACCTCCAGCTAGTCTTTCATGAATTCCACTGGCCTTAGTTTTTCCATCCATAAAATAGAAATAATTATGATGGCCCCAGCTGCTGAGGTGAAAGGAAATAATATTTTTGGAAGGGCTGAAATATAGTGACAAGGTCACCCTGTGAAATATCTAAGGAAGATCAGGAGATAAAGTACCAAGAACTAAAGAATTTTTTCTTCTGTGAAAGACTGAGTTACTTTTGTTCTAAATAGACTCTGAAGGAATTTGTAATGTACTTCAGGAAGCTGCATGTGTCTAAATGCATTTTGTTTTCACGTGTTCCCATGATGGTACTGTTTCCACAGTTTTAAGTAATTTGGAATTGAATAAAAACATGCTGCAAATCACCAAACACTGAAATCCACTGAAAAAAATAATGAAGTTTTTCAATCAGGCACCTTTCAAATGCATATTCTGTGAAGGAATTCTGTTCCTTACAGAGGATGAAAGTGACTTGTGTTTTTTCTAGATGATGACCTAATTAAGCATAACATATATATATATATACATATACATATACATATATATATACATATATATATAAATGATTCATTAGTATTTTATCTACAGCAGTGAATACAGTAAAATTTTTAATTAATATATAGTTAAGAACTGAAACATAGTCTTCCTAAGCCAGGAGCTTGCACTTTTTCTAGCAAGGTGCAGATAGTAACTATTATGTATTAGGGTTTGCAGCCCATATCATCTTTGTCACAACTACTCATAATGCCATGGAAGCATGAAAGCAGCCATAAACAACATGTAAATGAAAGCACATGGCTGAGTTGCAATAAAGCTTTATTTTCAAAAAACAGATAGTGGGTAACAGGCTATAGTTCTCCAAACACTTTTGTAATGCATTACTAAATTTTAACAATATCTCTATTTTTTCTGTTTGTGTTATTGTAAAACTGTACCATATAAATTGTAAATGTTTTCTAATAAAATCAAAGTGATTGATATGTCAAAACTAGGGAGGGAAGAAAACAGACCTATTGCCTTGTGAAGTGATTGTCTAGGTAAAACTGATTCTTTCATAAGAAGAGAAAAATTCTTAGAATTAAACTCTTCAAGAAAAGGAAGAGCTGGGGATGCTGAAATTAGGTATTAAGTGACAGTGTGATAATGACTTAAAATATATTTCATTTCATTTTGTGCTAATGTTTAATTAAAAATATGTTAACATTAGTAAAGACACTTTACCTTTATTTTAATTTCAGGTATGAACACCAACCTAAAATAGGCCATTTTCATTGAATCATACATTTTAAATGTGATACTTATTCTTATATTTCAGAGAGAAAATGATAAATATTCTAGTAATCTAATGCTCATAGATTTGATTAATAATTAATTTTTCCTTAAATGTAGAAATACTTTTCCTTTGTATTAGTTATTTCTGAGAATGTGCTCCAAATTCCTTGCACATTATCTCCTAATTTTTCATAATTGTACTCTCAAATTACTGTTTTGTTTTCAAATCAGAAATTCAAATTCAAAGGGTGAATTATATTGAACATTAAAATTTTACATAATTTTTTAAAAAGGAATAGTAAATTATCTTGAAACCTATGCAAAATATTGGGGACTTCAAAATTCCCCCAAAGTATTTGCTAATTATTGTAAACTATATTGGTTGTTTAGCTGGTTGGCTAAAATGTTGCTCATAATGATAAAGACTTAAAAATTGTCTGTGCCTATCAAGAGTTAGAGGAAGAAAATAATTAGAAAGGTATAGTGTCTTTCAATTTCACATTGAATTCCTTCTGTTTTGTTTCTGCTGTAAGGAATTGGTATGCACCTATTATACAGGCGATGGCTTGAAAGACTGCACAATCAGATAAGAAACTGACTTTATTGATCAGTTTTAATTTCATTTGTAAAATGTAACCCATTATGTAATAATAGACACTATCTTCCGATGAACGATTTAATATTTTGAAGAGAAGACTGGTGAATTGTTTAACAAATCATTGCATTCATAAAGTTTTTAGTTTTAGTGTATTGTAAAAAAAAACTGATGAAATTGATGAGACATACAGGTTGGTTCACCTTTTAAATTAGTTATTTGAGAATGTTACATAATAATTAACATAACCTAATAAATTTATTTTGCACTTTGAGAGGTAAGTGTTTGTTCTGAAGTGCCCATTTTGACAATTTATTTGACTATAATGTGGTAAGTGGTCATACAGTTAGGCGTACCTAATGCATTAGGATATTTGATGGTAAGTGAGCATTATTACCTCTTTATGTTATTGACCAAAGGAACTATCTAGTTATTGAAATCATATGTGATATTTTGATCTGTCCAGGAAAATTCCATCCATTGTTAATATATGAGAACTGTTTGTGTAAAATTGACATAACCTGGCAGCTCAAAAGAGTGGACTGGAATGTGCCTGGATGAAAGTGATGACTTCACTGTACTAGTCAGTGGGGACAATAGATGTTTTTGAGTGAACATGTTTACGGTGTGGTTGTTGCCTTTGAAATGACTGGCAAGTAGAGCAATGAATTTGCATCAAATATTGTGTTAAGTTTTAGCATTCTTTTATGGAAACTATTTGGATGATTCAGAAGGCCGCAGCTATGGACAACTGGAGATTGGCAGCTCCATCACTACAACACAACTGCTTATGCATCACCTTCTTGTGCAGAGTTTTTTAGTGAAAAATCAAATCACCCAGGTGACTTGGTCCTCTTACAGCTCAGATTTGGCACCCTGCAACTTAAGGCTTCTCCCAAAACTAAAATCACCTTTAAAAGGGAAGAGATTTCAGACTATTGATGAGATTCAGGAAAATATGATGAGGTAGCTGATGGTGATTGGGAGAATTGTGTGAGGTCCCAGGGTGCCTACTTTGAAGGGGACTGAGGCAGCAGTATCTTATGTACAACATTTCTTGTATCTTGTATCTTCTTCAATAAATGTCTCTACTTTTCATATTACATTGCTGGATACTTTATGGGGATGGATCATTATTTTTCTCTATTTCTCAGAGAAGCTGTACAGCAAATAATGGGTCTGTCAGTCTTTGGCAAGTATTATTGTTCTACAATGAATCAGGCATATCATGGGCGACTCCATAAAAGTCTGTTAGCTGGAGTTTGTTTTTAAAAAATGTAGACAGTAGCACTACTGTGTCTACTAAGGCTAATCGGAAGAATGAATAATAGATATTAATAGTATTGCTTTGAAGATCCTAACATAGGACAGCATCTTCCAAATTTCCTAGCACAGAAGGGACACAATGACACAATTTACATATATTTAAATTCAGTGCAGTATAGTTTCAAAGCATGTCTATATTAGCTAAATAAATTAGAGTAAAAACTGGTTGGAATTTAAATATTCAGTTTGTAAAAATTTTCTAATTAACAAGTTCCAAAAATTAAAAAAAAATACTTAAAAATGTATCTTACAGAAGACTCAGCATTCATTATTGAGAATAAGTAAAATAATTTGTTACCAGGTTGTCTCCCTCCATCTTCTCTCTTGCTTTTCATGTGTCAAGAATTCTAGAAGTTCAGACCTGTAGTGAATTTTTATTGTCTACTTATAATCTTTAATTTTTTAGTCTTGGAAGCCCAATTACAGAGAATTCAGTTTTAGGTATTTCCTCCAGTTGAAAAATCCTTTAGTATTCTTCATGGTGATATTAAAGAACACAATAGGAGGAAAGGTCTCCTAAGATGAAAAGTCCAGCTGAGAGAAAGTAAAAAAACAGCTGATGAAAGAGCTCCAAACTCCTCCACCACATTCCCATCACTGGAAGAAAAAGAGAAGACTGATTATTGGACAGAGTTAAGATGGGCAGGTTGACCTCACTGAACAGAATGAATTAATCAGAGAATTTGAAATTACCAACTAGGACATGCATTTGAATATTTATCAGAAGACATCAGCTCATGGTATAATGCTCTGCCATTGCCAATGAGAAAGCACATTTAGTATTTAGTGGCAACGCAGTGGCTTCTGCACTCTAAGCTTCAGCAAAAATACAGAGAATGTGCAGCATTTTCTACTTTGTGTAATTTATAGATACAAAAGAGCATCCATCTTACCTTTTATGTTAATTTTTTTGTTCTCAAAGATGATTTTCTTTTGTTTTTAATTCTAAGAAAAATTTTATTGACTAAAATTAATTAACATAAATACAGAAAGTAAATGTAAAAATTATGTTTTGAAATTTTAAGGATACCCATTTAGCATTTATTACAATTCTTTTTATTCAAAATCTGAATCTGTCTCCCATACTATGAAGCGAATCATTATTAATCTGCAGCACAAAGAAAAACATACAAAACCCTAGACTGTTATTACATCATTAAACTCATAGAAAAAATAAAAATGCACAGAGAAGCCCACACTGGAATTACCTGATACACTACTACTAACTCTATTTTTTTTTTTTTTTAGATTTTTATTTATTTATCTTTAGAGGGGAAGGGTAGGAGAGAGGGAGAGGGAGAGAAATATCAATGTAGGGTTGCCTCTCGTGTGTCCCCTGCTGGGAACTGGCCTGCAACCCAGGCATGTGCCCTGACTGGGAATCGAACCGCAATCCTCTGGTTCGCAGGCCCACGCTCAATCCACTGAGCTACACCAGCCAGGGCTTCAAAGATGATTTTCTTTAATTCATCAATTACATAATCTAATTCTGGCACAGAAATTATTATTTAAATTAGTGTCATTTATAAAATAAAGTTCATATTTGTAAGAGATTTTAATAGATATCTAGATCATGCAAATGGCCAACAGATATATATATATATATCTGTTTTCATATATACATATATATGAAAACAGACTTAACAGAGACATGCAATCATCAGAGAAATGGAAATTAAAGCCACAATGAGATATCACCTCATACCTGTCAGAATGGCTATCATCTATAAAACCCCAAACAACTAATGTTGGTGAGGATGTGGAGAAAAGGGAACCCTATTGCACTATTTTTGGGAATGTCGATTGGTGCAGTCATTGAGGAACATATTATGCAGTTTCCTCAAAAAATTAAAAGTGAAATTGCCTTATGACCCAGTGATTTCACTTGTGGGAATATATTCAAAGAAAACCAAAGCATTAATTCAAAAGAATATGTATAGCCCTATGTTCGTTGTAGTGTTATTTACAATACCCACAATTTGAAAGCAGCCCAAGTGAGCATCGTAGATGAGTGGATAAAAAAGCTGTGGTACATTTACACCATGAAATACTACTCAGTAGTAAAAAGAAGGACAACTTACCTTTTGTGAAAGCATGGATGGATCTTAATGCATTATGCTTAGTGAAATAAGGAAGTCAGATAAACACTGATACCATATTTCAGCTACATGTGAAATCTAATGAACAAAATAAACAAACAAACAAAATAGAAACATACTCATAGATACAGAGAATGGATTGGCAGCTGTCAGAGAGGGGGAGGCTTTGGGGGCTGGGTGGAAAAAGTGAAGGGATTAAGAAAGAAAGACACACAACATTTTGTGTCATATTGTGATTGCCAGAAGGAAACAGAGAAGGGAAGAGGTCAAGGGGAGAATAAATGGTGACGGTGAGAGACTTGAATTTGTGTGGTGAGCACACAAAGCAATATGCAGATGTGTTACAGAGTTGTACACTTGAAACCTGTATGATTTTTTAAACCAATGGCACCCCAATAAATACAATAAAAAATAAAATGGGAAACAAGAGCCCTGGCTGAGTGGCTCAGTTGGTTGGAGTGTCATCTGGTACGCCAACAATTTGCAGGTTCAGTTCTGGGTCAGGGCACATTGCCAGGATGCAAAATAGCCAGTGGGGCAAGTTCGGGAGGCAACTGTTCAATGTTTCTCTCTCACATTGATCTCTCTCTCTCTCATATCAAAAATATATCCTCAGGTAATGATTAAAAATAAAATAACATTGCTTGTAAATAGAAAAGAAAGAAACATTTAAGCCATTCTAATTGAGCAGTAGACAAAATTCTTGCTTAAAAATTTGGCATTGTTGTCCTTCCATTTTACATTTAAAATGATTCTTGTTTTTGATAAATGTCGTATGAATTTTTCTTGCTTTTTTATTGTGTCTTTACTAACAAAACACAAACATCAACCACACTATACTTCTATAAAATGTATTATTTTGAAAATCAGTGATAAATACAGTTATTGCCATACCTCATGCACTTTTAAAATTCCAAATCCATAGGTGCTGTCAGATAACTTTATAAGTGGTGGCTTAAAATACTGTTGCCTACTTCAGCAGTGTAGAAAGAACCACACCATATATTCTGTTGAAGGCAAAGCTATCAGAAGCAATGTCAGTATGAAAAGGCTTACAGTGAATTATTCACCTCTTAATACTCCCTTGTGTTTAGTCTGCTACAAAAAGAATGCTTGTTATCAATGTGAAGAGCAGTACCTCTGAATCAAGGGAAACGTTCGACTTTAGTTTCATTTTCAACCCAATAGCAATGATGTATGCAATCAACCTGGTGTTCCTAATTCAGAGGAATTTTCAAAATTTAATTTCCCTCTACCTCTGGATTAGGAAAACACTGATTATCTAAGTATAACTGAACCTAAAATGATATGATTTGAAGCTATAACTACACATTTAACCCCAAATTAGTTTGTGAGAGGTAAGTTGCTCTCTTAATGATGATGTCAGAATCAAATGAATACTTTAATTTTTTAATAATTCTTATTCTAGATCAATATCTCTAGAATTAAAACTTTCTTTTTCAACCTTTGGGAGATCCTTTTGTATTTGGCATGCCTGTCTTTACTCTCTAGTGTACTGCAAATTCATAAAGATAATATTGAGACAAATACTGTATAAAGCTTATACATATAAACACATAAAATAGACTTAATATTATATATAATATCGAGGAAAATGTTTCTAAAACCTGGTGACAAATGCTGCATATTTTCTTTCTCAATGCCTAATCTGCTGTCAATTATATATTTTTTAATATTAGAAGTTCCATTTGGGTGATTTTATATTTTCTACTTCTCTCCTTCAGGCCTTATTTAAGATGACGTAAGAGAGGTACTTAGGGCTCAAAATTTAAGGAGGCATTTGTTCTCAGGAATATAGTTTTACATTCCTGGCCATATTTTTAACATTTATAATAGATTTTTTGAGATGCTTATTGGTATTTTCCCTCATCTTTTTTATTTCCGAGTCTGTTTTTATTGATGGGTTTTCTCTTAGGTGAGGGTTATGTTTTCCTCATTTATTATATGCCTTGTAATTTCTGATTGTATAATATCTCAGATACTGTGAACTTTACATTATTAAATGCTGGATTTTAAAATATTGCTTACAATCCAAGCTAAATATATGTTGTGAAATAAATTATCCATATGGCTTTTGTCTCAAGGATGTCCTCTTATGTGAAGAAACTGACACAGAAAGGCAAATGGATGTCAAGAATGTCAGCAGTTTATAAACTACTGTCTCCTAGGTTTTCACACCAATTCTGGAAATGCCAAAATTTTTCTCTCCATGCAAAATTTCCTGACTATCCCATAACTCTATTATGAGAAATGTAAGATAATACTGGCAAAATAACACTAAGGTGTTGTGTATATATTTATCACACAGGGATTTCACAGATCAAAGTTTGAATCTAGGCACATTTACTCATATAGTATTTATAATGGTGGAAAATAACCATAAAATCTAGCTTCCTAATGCTTATATTATTCTCTCTTCCTTTTGCAGGAATACATTTGGAGACTAGTATTTTGATAGTTTTTCAGAGAAATTCACTTGAAAAGATTGAAAATTATGTCATTCTTATTTTTCTCATCTCACAAGTGTTATATTTTCAAGAAATCCAAGTATTGTTTTAAAATTTACCGGGCTTTTCATCCAGTAATCATGATTTCACAATCATTAGTGTGCTGCATATAGGGTTTTAAGAAAATTATTTATATATATACCAGGGATGGTATTACACAACTAAGAAGTTGTTTTGTATTATCTCATATAAAATATAAACCTACACATTCTTAGATAGTATTATCCTAAATTTACCTTAAAGTTGTAAAATTATTTTGACAATATTTTGCAAACACTTTGGCAAATCTTAATACTAATAAGCATTTCATATTAAGTGTCTTTAGAGGCTTTATAAAGATATGTTATTCACTTACTTGCAGATGCAGACTCAGTTTTACAAGGTATTTTACAATTTAAAAACTCACCATTTTTCAGGATGGCTCCCATTTCTTCATGATATAGCCACAGTTGTTTCTTGCACTGAAATGAAAAGCTACTCCTTTGCAAAAAATGCATTCTGAAATCTTTATTTAAAATATTTACTTTGTGGTTGGTAAACGGGAACTGCACACAAGAAAAACATCCTAGAAATAAATGAAAATTGACCTAAATAATTCATATTTAAGGTGCCTGTCTTACAGGGCTCTTACTTGGGTTTGCTACTGTGGCTAAATAGATCTTTATATCTTTAATCCATTTGTAGTCTGCCCAAATGAAAATGGGATTTTTAGATGGGTTTTAAAAGTTGGCTTACTATAATTTTAAAAGACACTGTTCAGAAACACTTCTTATTGAGAATATTTAATAAATTCAGTAAAATGAGCCTTTTTTGAGTACAGAGTTCTATGTATTTTTATTAATGGATGGCACCATGCAACTACCATCACAATTAGATTGCTAAACAGTTCTGTCACCCAGAAAGCTTCCTCTGTAAGTCAACTTTAACCCCTTGAAACCACCAATCTGCTCTGCTTTAATTGTTTGTTTTGCTTTTTTTTTTTTTTTTTTTTTTGAGAAGTCTTATAAGTAGAATCTTACAGAATGCAATTTTTTTGAGACTGGCTTTTTTCACTGAACATTATTCTTTTGGGAGTCATCTAAGTTGTTCAATAATTCGTTTTTTATTGCTAAATAGTTCTCCATTGTATGTATTTCCCACAGTCTATTCACCTGTTAGAAGATATCTGGGCTGACTCTAGTTTTGACAAAGAGATTTTCTGTAAATATTCATGTGCAAATTTTTGTCTGAACGTAATTTCCATTTCTTCAAGGTATATAGAAAATTGCTGGGTTAATTTAGGTCTTTTTATTTTTTAAAATAAAATATATTTTAAGTTGCCCCTTAAAATAGGTTAGTGTAACTCCTTCAACTTAATTCTTCTTTTTATTGGCTATTACAGTTTCTTTACTTTTCCATATACACTTTAAATCCTTGTTGGTATCTACAGAAAATTGTGCTGGGAATTTCAATGGAATTATGCTACATGTATAGATTACTTGAGGAGCATTGACATCTTTACCACATAGTGTCTTTGATGATAAACATGATTTATCTCTCCATTATGTAGGCTTTTTTGATTTATTTAAATAGATTTTGTAATGTTCAACATACAGATTTTATACTTGTTTTTTTTTTTTGTAAGTACTTATTTGCTAAGTATTTGATCTTCATGGAACTATTACAAATGTATTACTTTTGAAATTTTGATCCTGACTAGTTTATAGCTAGAATACAGAAATATAATTGGTTTTTTTGTTTGAGACCTTGAATATGACAACTGTATTTAACTTAGTTATTAGTTCTAAGAAATCTTCTTTGTTTTGATTCCTTCCTATTTTCCATCTACATAACATTATTTGCATATACAATAACATTGTGTGTAATTTTTTTCCTTCATTTCTAATGTGTGTGTCCTCTATTTTTTTAGCACTTTTAGCACAAAGACTTTTGTACTTTTAGTACAATGATTAGTAGAAGTTGTAAAAATTTTTCAGTCTTTCACTAGTATTACATTAGTTATACCTTTTTTTTGGTAGATGCCCTTTACACAATTGAGAAAGTTTATGCAATTTAGTAAAAAGTACTTTTGGTACAAAGACTTTTTGTACTTTTAGTACAAGACTTTTAGTATAATAATTAATAGACGTGGTGAAACTTTTTAGTCTTTCACTAGTATTACATTAATCATACCCTTTTTTTGGTAGATGCCCTTTATACAATTGAAAAAGTTTTCTTTTATTCTAACTTGCTGAGAATTTTATCATTAATAAATGTTGAATTTGTCAAATGTTAGATACATATTTAAAATTTCTAATTGTAATATATTCATAGTTTAAAAACACTATTTTGACTCCTTTTACCATCATTTTCACCACTTCTTTAGGCGCATGTAAGTGACTATCAAATAATCCACTCCCACGAATGAGGAGCCCTCCCAGTGTCAGCCTGCTGGACTCAGTTTCAGTAGTTGCTCTTTCCACTTTCTCAGAGACACGCCTTTTTAAAACCATGATGTGTTTTTATATTTCTAAGAGGATGAGGAAATTATAGATGACACTTGACTAGGAACTACTGCTGATAAAAATTCTGATTTGGAATATAATTTATCAATTTACTGAGCACTATTAGGAAAAAGCATAAAGGCAAATAATTAAAGAAACCATTCATATCTACTTTGTGGGTTTACTTGCAAATGCTTTTGTTTCTTTGTGTTTTCTGTATAAAAAGAGTAAAAGCATCTAAATTGTTATTATCTTTATCAAAGAAAATAAGCAACAGGCAAAGTCAAAATAGGAGAGCATACTCTGTTTTATAAGTTCAAGTCTTTTCTATTGTGAGCAAATAATCACTTACCAAAAAAAAAAAAACAAAAAACCCAAACTTCTCTCCTTTTATTCCTGACTTTGAAATAGAATACACATGTATCTAAAGCATCTACTTCAGATCTATTCTGTAATTACCCAATTCATGGTACATATTTTTATAATAAATTATATTTTTTGAAAAATAATAGTTGAGACGCTGTTCAAGTTAAATTTGAAAGGGAAATATTTTAGAGATTAGTCTGTGTGGAAGAAGATAAAGTGTTCAAGAGTTACAAATATCCACATGCAGTTACTCTGCTGACACTTAAAAAGCTACAAGTGTGTGACTTTAAATTTGTTTTTTTCCCTAGACTTAAGAGATAGTTTATAAATGTACTCGGTAGAACACAGTTTTTAGAGTACAATGTTGAAAAATATCTGAAAGCCATTTTACTTCTAAATGATGTTGCATATTGATACACATGGCTATTTTCTCTATTTCCCATTTTTCTATGCAAATACTGTTTTTTATATGCAGATCATTTTAAATGAGTTGTCTGACACCCCTGGAGCCTGGATAATGAAAATGTTATTTTCTCTAATAAAGCCAGTATGGTTTTTTTGTTTTTTTTTTTTGAGTGAATTAGTTATATGTTTGTTAAGGCCACATGGCTATTTCTTTATGATAATTATAAATACACAATCTCTCACATTCCTACCTATTTACTTTTATTGTTGACACTGTCACAGATGCCCCCCACCCCCGACCCCTACTGGCCTTTACCAGATAGTTGTGTGTGTCCATGGGCTATGCATATATGCATATCTGGTCCCAAAAGCCTTCCCATTCTCCTGTCTTCTGGGATAGGCAGGTGTGCTCTGTGTATTCATTTCTAGCTATTTTAATGGATGAATGTTGGCATTATTAGTAAACTTCTGATACTTTACTACTGATTAAGTTATAAACTTTTAAAATTGTACTTTGTGAAATTCTGCGATAATAAACCCATTTTTTTTGTTTTAACTCCCTTTCTCATTCTTTCTCCTTTATATATAGTTTTGTTTTTCCCTTTTTGTTCTTCCTCTATTTTTTCTTTCCTTTCTCACTACTGTTATTTTTCTTTTCTTTCTTTCCCTTCAAAGTCACTTCTTTCATAACTTCTTCTGTTTTGTGTTTTCATAAAAAAGAGTATTTAGTAGCAATATCATTTCCCAGTGTTCATGAGACATGGATACCTACATGAAAACATACATATACGCATACTTTCCACCTGCATATATTTAAAAACAGCTTTTCACTCAATGAGAAAACATACTTTATTTTTTAGTTTAAGTCTCTTATTTTATTAAAACTCCTTAGAACTTTAATAAATTGAAAACATTTTTAGATACTATCCTGATTAGCACAGGGAAAGAAAAGTTTCCCCAATGTGTCTCTCTGTGTCAGACTGAGTACAGATCTACTTCTTAAGAGGCTTCGCCTAATTAAATCCATTAAAATCACAAGATTACTTATTATAATAGCACTTACATATTCTAACTGGAGTTTCCACTTTCAGGTTACATTTTACTTTCTCCTAAATACCCAAGATTCTGTTTTTCTGAAATGTAAAACATTCATCCTCAGCTTTTAACTGACATTGGCATTAGGCTGGATACTTATCTTTGACCAGTTCAAAAGATGAAATGGATTTTGTTAAATTAAAATGTGGAGTTTCTAAGTAATTATAGTTTTAAATATTGGAAAAACACTTTTGCAAACATTTTTGCCCCTGGTGGTGGTTTTCATTATTATTTTTATTAGATCTTTAAGTTATCCTTGAAACTGATAGTTTGTCATTAAAAAAAGAAGGTGCTTCACAGAATGTAGACAAACGTAAAACATATTAATGAAAAATGCCTGCTACCAACTGCTAGTGAAAGCAGATTAGGTGTGAGAAACAAAACTACCTTCTTTACCTTTACCTTTACATTTATTTTTATAAAATTCATTTGAAAAACAGCAAAAGATTATGAATGAAAATATTCATGAGTGTTTTTTTTTCTGTCTCCAAACTTTTAATAGACATTGAAACTTAATGCTTTAAGCTGTTGCTCTTACCATGTTTCTTGTTTTTTCCGGTACTAGTTTAAAAAGCCAAATAATTTAAAATATTACATGGGAAGAAAAAAAGAGTACTGTTAGTTTAAATTAACCTTATTTATACTAAAAACACATATTGCACTATATTAAGCCTTACCTTGGGCCCTCTGCTTCATGAATTGCATGCTCCTGTGCCACTGATACTTGCATGCTGGATGATCTTGTAGGAACCCATAGCTGCTTCAGAGCATAATGGTGTGATACGAAGTGATGCAGAAAACAGGAGAACCTTTGTCCTGGAGTCAGCTGCAAGAAGAAGTAACGCATATGAATGTACAGTATAGGGAGATTTATGAAAGATCTAGTCTCTTTCTCCCAAAAGACTCTGTTCCATGATACAAGGAGAATTCAGTTCTTTTTGGCAGATCTCCATGTCAGTTTGGAAGCAGTAAAAACAACCACGAAAACAAGCCTGGTTTCTCAATGTCTTTACTATCTATGTTTTAAGTAACATTTTATTTCTTGCTTTTCTTTTACTTTGTTTTAATACCCAGGAACAACACCTCTTTTCCTTGTCTTGTTTGTGTTCAATTTGTTTAGTGAGGATGTAGACGAGAATGAATTATATGTGCCATGCTTATGTATTTTTTAATTTTATTGAATTTTGGGGGGTGACATTGGTTAATAAAATTATATAGGTTTCAGGTGTACAATTCTCTAATAAATCATCTGTATATGGTATTGTGTGTATCACCCCCATATAGTGTTCTACTTCCCCCAGCTTCCTTCCTCTCTGGTAATTCGAAAGAAAAGGCCCGAGTCTCTTCATTGAGGAGTGGATAACTTTAAAATGATATTACATCAAGGGAAGCATAGATTCCCAGCAGATTATATAATTATGTTAAAAATGGGTATTATTAAATAATTCATACATTTAATATGGAGAAATCAGGTCATTTTTCTACTCCTCCCACAAATATTCAATCTTAATATCTAAATAATGAAACAACACTGTGCTATCCATTCTGGTGCTAACTGAGAATGCCAGTTATGACAGGCTCATTGTTTACTTTAACAGGTAATTTGTGGACCGGAATCATTTAATTGTTCTGAGTACATAATTACATGTCAGCAATTTCCAATTTAATTAAAATGTACAAATCTGAAGATTAAAGGGAATTTTTGAATTATTAATCATTTTTCCACTAGGAAATCTTGTTGCTCTGCAGGAGATTTGTCCAGTGTACAACTATACGTATTTTTTTCCTTCTCTTTCACAGACAGACAATTTTCCCGCAGAGCCCAATTACATGGGCAGCAGGCAGCAGTTTGTTCAAAGGTAAGGCCTATTAAATAACTTTCTCAGCTTCCCCATTTGCATTCATGTCAAAATTGCTTTGCAAGAGACAACACTTCAGATTCCAACTCGTAGAGACAACACTTTCTCTTCTTTTTCTTTGTATGTATTTCAGTAGCTCCACGTTTAAGGACCCAGAAAGAGCCAGCCTGAGAGACAGTGGGCACGGGGACAGTGATCAGGCTGACAGTGACCAAGACACTAACAAAGGCTCCTGCTGTGACATGTCTGTTAGGGAGGCACTCAAGATGAAAACTACTTCAACTAAAAGCCAACCACTTGAACAAGGTGAGTGAAGCCTTCCAATGCTTACCAAGTGTAAAGCTTAAGCAATCATTATAAACCTGTTAGTACTAGTTAGAATTTATTAAGGTGGAATGGACCATTGATATTGTATCAAAAGAAACAGCAAATCCCAAGTTTGCCCCAGACAAAAAACAACTATTCAAGTACCTCAGTAACAACAGAATAAGGAAGACCATGGATAATACTCTTTAATCTTCTTAAAATGAGAATTTGATTAAAGTTACTAGGTTCGTTATCTTTGTGAATGCTTCCTAACTTTTTCTATTTTGCATTTTATTAACAAGGAAAATATGGCACATATTAGCTAGATATGCACATTTTAATATACTAATTTATAGGATTAAAATTATATATTCAATACTTTTAAGTGAAATGAAAATTTGATTAGAATGCTGTACCTCTTAGCATGTTGATATTTTTTACTGTGTATTTTAGTTTTTAAGTAGTTTTTAATAGTAAAATAACAGTAAACCAGAGTTTTGACTTTTTAATTTTTGACTTACATCAAAGTCTTCAAAGATATCAAATAAGCATGAACTTTTTACTCAGACAGAAATAAAAAAGAAATACTTCTTTATAAGTATATATTCTAAAAGTCTACCTTCAATTTATTCATTTGATTCATTTTTATTAATTTTGATGTTTGTATTGTTTCAAACACAATGGAATATTTGCTAATGATTTACACAAAGAGAATTAAACTACTTTTATGTGTAGGAATTAGACTATGAGTAGTCCTTTTTTCATCTCCAGTTATAATAAATAAAAAGAATTGTTTTATAAAATGTACTTCAGAATTATAGATGTATATTAGCTAATATTAGTTTTAAAAATAGTCACAGTATTTAAATATTTAATATTTATCATTTCAGTTTTCTAATGAGAAACTAGATTTCTACTATGTGAGCAGAGCTGCTAATTCATTTATTAATTGGTGATTGATAGAAAGTAAATTTTTCTCTGTAGTGCACTGTCTTACCACATATACCTAGCACAGGGGTCCCAAGACCCCAGGCTGATGGAAGATTAGCACTGGCCCATGGCCCGTCAGGAACTAGGCCACACAGAAAGAGAGGAGCAGTGGGCAAAGTCGCTGGCATTAGCCTGAGCCCGAGCTCGGCCTCCTCCCCACACCCGTTGGTGTCAAAAAGGTTGGGGACCACCGCCTTAACAGATAGTGGATATAATACCTATTAACTTTTCTAATCATGTTGAAATTTTAATACGCAAACATATATTCAATACAGAAATATATATATATATATTTAAATACTTGTGCACTGAATATTATTATGCTGGATTTACCTTAAATTTGACCTCCCCAAAGCCTTCTTTTCTAAGTAGTAAGTGCCAGGTAGACAACTTTTTTCTGACTTTTTACCACCACAATTTTGTTTGTACCAATGTAGTATTGGTTTTTAAATTATTTTTATTTATTTTATTTTATTTTTTTTTATTTTTTTTTTTTTTAGATTTTATTTATTTATCTTTAGAGGGGAAGGGAAGGAGAGAGGGAGAGAAACATCAATGTGCGGTTGCCTCTTGTATGTCCCCTGCCGGGAACTGGCCTGGCAACCCAGGCATGTGCCCTGACTGGGAATCGAACCGCGATCCTTCGGTTCGCAGGCCCGCGCTCAATCCACTGAGCTACACCAGCCAGGTATTTTTAACAAAAGTTATTTAAATACTTCCCTAATACTTACAGTTCCTGCATATGTAATGGTTTGTTACAGTAACTTCAATGGTCTTGATGGGTTATGGCTATGAAGTATTATATGAGTCTTTTAGATACATTTTAAATAATGTTTTGTTAAATCTTAACATGTGAATGCACAGCATAAGATAGACCTGTATATATGTATAATGAAGGAATTAAACAGATAATTTTGATCCTATTTGTAAAGCTGCATAGAGTTTACATATTGTCATGAGAAACTTTGTTAATCAAAACCAAAAATGAGTACACTGCTGCTCACGTTAATATTTTAATTCCTTTTCATCCATTAATCGAACAGTGTGTTTAATGGACATGAAAAAGACTCCTATAGAAAAAGAAAGTTGCCTTATTTATGTTTGAAATATAATTTATACTGAAATCTGATGAAATTTTTTTTTTTAAGATTTTTATTTATTTATCTTTAGAGGGGAAGGGTAGGAGAGAGGGAGAGGGAGAGAAATATCAATGTATGGTTGCCTCTCATGTGTCCCCGACTGGGAACTGGCCTGCAACCCTGGCATGTGCCCTGACTGGGAATCGAACCGCGATCCTTTGGTTCGCAGGCCCGCACTCAATCCACTGAGCCACACCAGCCAGGGCTGATGAAATGTTTTGAAATCAAAAAGTAATATTTTAAAAAGGTTGCTAGTGTTCTTAAAAGAAAACATATTTGGCATATATTTTATTTAATATTATACATAAATATTGCTAGTCTAAGAATGTCAGTAGAAAGATCTCTTGTAAAGCAGTTTCCACACATCCTGATTAATAAACAAGGGGCAATTATTATGAATCAGAAAGCCACACTTCAATAATCTATGAGTAGGAATCTGATTCTTTAAAACATGAATTTGAAGGATTGCCTAACATATTATTTCATTGAAAAATTAATTTGATTCATTAATGCACTTATTTAATAAGTATCTATTAAATGCTTTTAATATATAAAAGAACAAAAGTAGATTTCATATTAGGGAAAGTAACTAAGACCTAAACAAAAAGAAACCCATTTATCAGTTTTTTTTCTCAAAGGGCCTATGGATGAAGCCAAAGGGGGAAGGATTGAGCGTGGGGCAGGGGAAAGTGGTGGTGGGAAAATGGAGACAACTGTACTTGAAGAATAGTTAAAAAAAGGCAAAAAAATTTGAATCAGTGTTTTAACAGCTTTCAGTAAATCAGTATATTGTATTTTACACTTTCATATTAGCTTAGTTGGCTTGTGTTTCTATTAAATAATCTCAAGATAAATAATGTTCTACTTCTAAATTAAAACATTTCTTTAACTTAGAAATTAAAATAAATTCAAAAATCTTCACATTTTCAGTGGAACTTTTTATGCTAATAATGGTTTACCTGTGCCTATGACTAAACCTTTTTTAGCTTTTATTTTATTAGCTCAAATGTCAGATTTTTCTTCTTTTGTGCAGTTAATTTTTTTATTTGTTCTGTTCTTGATATTTATTTTTGCTACCATCAGTTTAATCCTTTCTAATATACAGCACAAGTATGTGTTGCCCATTTTTTAGTAAAAAATATTTAAAAGGGTTCAGTAGTTAATTGAAGGTCTGATGCATTGCACATCAGCTGAACATAGCTTTAAGGATTATATGTTAACAAATCCTCTACTAGAAAGAGGTTATTTTAGTTTTTCTTGGTGTGAATTAAGAAAAACTCTCAAAGAATGTACTTATTTTCTTTCTATTTCATTGCATTTTTGTGCCTTTTTTGCAATTAGATTTTTTTCTATACTCCCTTCACCAAGTATTATAGGTAGGTAAGTAGTTGTATAAAACAATCCAAATGTTTCAAAATTTGTATGCTACCATAGTAGGAAATTACATAATTAGAAATATGAATATTTATATTTCTATATAATAAGCATTGTTTGTCAGAAAATAACACAAATTGACCAATATATATGAGATCTTATTTTTCTGAATTTGTATTTTAGAATAAGAAAAGCCAATTTATACAAGAACTAAAAAGTACATGTAATGTTATTTCTTTACAAAAAAGTCACATACACTGTTATAAAGAATAAAACAAACATTTTTAAGTTAATTTACTTCTTATGCCTCAAGATATTTTTCAATCTTTGACTTCTAGCCACTTCTAGTCTTTGATTTTCTAGCCACTAAAAGCTTCTAAATTATCTTGATTACTAGCAATAACTCTTTTTTCCTTCAAAGAATTTGATGAGCTTTCCCTAAAATTCAGTAGTTCCTATTGATTCCCAAATTAAAAATGTTCCATTTATGTAAATGCTGACTGGTGATTTCTCTGAGCTCCTTATTCATACCAAGCAGTAGTTCTCAATTTTTCAGGGATAATGGATCTTCTTGATATCTTTATAATTGAATGAAGCCAAGCTCTTGAAGCCTGAGTTTAGTGGAATATCATTGTACATTGTAACTGTTGACAATCCAGGCCAGGGATTGCGGTGAAAAAGTCACCATCATTATCTAATTCCTGTGTTCAGTAGGCAGCTGTCAGTCCCTTCTCCTGTGATGGGTTTCCAGGACTTTACTGATCTACAGGTGTTGCTCCATTCAATTTCTTTTTTTTTCATTATTTTATTTCATTGCTATATAATTCCCCCCATTTAATTCTGTGCCTCCCCTGTTCTCTCTCTAATGTTAGAAAATTTCACTTAAATTTCATCCCAGGTTCCAGATTTTCACAATGGAATCCCTGATTAAAATCTAATAAAAATAAAATCAATAGAAAGTTGAGAATAATAGAAATTCCAAATGAACCAGGTTTACTCCAATGAATTTTGATTTTACAACTAAATTACATTCTTAAGGGTTGCCTTCTGTCTTCCCAGAGGACAATCTAGAACACTATAAAAACTAAAGCTAATGGATTTTTTTCTTTTAAGTTAGTGTTTAAATTTCACTTTTGCATTTTACATTCAAAAGATGATTAGATTAATTTAAATGACTACAGTATTTATTATATGATTTCAGAGTTTGACAAGGTCTGAGTCCCACTCCTTTAAATTTCCCTGAGGCTCTTGTCCACTGCAGTGAGAGGAGAACCACATATTGAAAGCTTGGGAGGAACTCTTTGGACAGAGGATTAAAACACTGAACAGAAACTTGACCTACTTTTCAATTCCCCCTAGAAGTGACCTAGGATAGTACTTTTCTATTCTAAAGCTTTTGCTCTGTCTTCTACTCTCCATCATGGTTACTGTAGTTCTGACCCTTTCAATCAAGCAGTGTCTTTTTCTAGAACTTCTCATAACAGGAAACAGCAAATTCACCTCTACATAACGAAGAACATGAAGGTAATGACGATGTCCACCCTCTCAGCTGCAGCCATCTGGCAACCTCTGAAAATGATTTTTAAAGGAAATGTTGCTATAAATTTATTAAAGTAAATATGTCTTAGGAAGGAAATGGAAAAATATTGCCATATATGGGGGTGGGAAGGAACTGTTCAATATTTAATTTCAGAAAGATCACTTATGAATTTTAAAAGACACTAATGCTTTATGATTCACATATGTGGCATTTATAAGACTATATTATTTGCCAAGATTTTCTATTATTTTCAAGTCCTGTAAGTTTTTTTGGACTGAATTTATTTAAAAGCACTTTAATGTCAATTTTCTTTTTTACCTACTGTTCTATCTTTTAGGGCTTTCAGAATTCATCTGATTTTCCATTTTACTGGATAAAATGGTCCACAAACTGTGAGCAGCTTCTGTTAATTTTTGCTTACCAAACATTGCAACTGTCCCACAGTTCAACTCACTTTAAAAGTTTCAATGATATCTCTTTTTCTCCTGTGCAAACATCTGCTTCTAGAAGCCAGCAGCTGGTATCATGAAAATAGAGATTTTATCACCCTCACATTTGTTGCTCATCGTAAAACCTTCCTAACAAGTGTTGCATGATTTACTATAGACTCATGTAATTTTGAGATTTCTCTTGCTTTTAGTAAGCACAGCAATAATTTTTGCTAAAATATTCCAATTAGGAAATGATGGGACACTTTTCTCCAAACTTTTGAAACCCATTTTGCCTCATTCAAGGGGACAGGGGCACCTTCCCTAGACTTAGCATTATCGTAATCTCTCAAATACTTCACACAATCAGAGGATTCTCCTTTTTGTGTGTTTTTATAATGACCATGTATATGTGTATATCTATACATATTTAATTTTATAAATTAAATGTTACTATATTAACATTATGTGCACTTTTTTGAAACTAGGAGCATGTTTGCAAATTATGAAAATGTAGAGTGATTATTAGCTCATCCGTCCATTAAGAACTCAAAGAAAATTGTTTCTCCCAGAAGTTTTCCATTATTTTAATTTAATAGCACATTCTAATATTATAGGCTCTCTGTTCTTTTGGAAACCATATTACAAAACATTAGGGTAAAAAGAAATTTTGAAGTAAAAATCCCCTATTTGATAGGTAACAAAACAAATAGATTAAGTGACTTCAATGGAGTCTTTAAATTGGTGGTTGAGGTAGTACAGGTACTTCAGGTTTTCTTCACATTTTACTTTCTTACTAGTCTGAGGATGTCAGCAGCAATGCTTGAGAACTTGGTCCTTTCATATATTTTAAATAAATATTTAATATGGTCACATGCTTTATATATATTGAATAAAAGCTCCCATAGGTCAATAAAATGTATCATTTCAAGTGCAGACATTGACACGGCTGTATTGTTTGTCACCAGTCACAAGGATGTACACACACACACACACACACACACACACATATTTTTCTTTAATCTGGGCACAATACCTACAATTTTCCTAGCTGCAGGTCCCTGGTAATTTCTTGTGCATTAAGGAATGGTGGTTCTGGGAGAGCTTTCCATGAGTTCATTTATTCAACCACTGATTTTTTTAAATAAACTACTATTCTAGGGATAAAAAGATGAGATAATATTCTGACTGGGTCCTCAAGAAGCTCACACTGTATTCAAAGAATTGGACATGTAAGCTATGAAGTTGGTGCAGTGAGAGATATGCCTCAAATATTAATGGTGTCATGAGAACAAACACTCAGACCAGAACTGGGGAAATTGAAGAAAATTCCTATAAAGGAGACACTTGAGCTAATCCTTTAGAAAATGTTTAGATCATTTGGTAGAGTGAAGTTGGGAAAGGGAGAATGACGGAGCACTCTCAGAAACAGAGATGCAATAAGCACCATATGGAGAATTACCATTAGGTACAGATGAATAGGGATGTGTGAGGCTAGGATTGGTGGGTATGCGACTGACAAGGGTATGAAAAGCCCAATGATGGACTGACTGAGAGGGAGCCATTGGATGTTCAGGAAGTAACAGTTCAAGGTTTCATTTTAAAAAGATGATTTTTATGCCAGTCCCTGGGGAGACAGGGATATAATTTGGAAGCTGAAGAAGTAACCCAGGACAAGACAAAATAAGACCCAGAGTAGTCAAGAGGAAATAAGAATGGAACCAAGTGAAAGACTGCAAATTTCTTTTACTATATGCTATTATTTTTATGATTTTAATAAGTTGCTTAGTATTCATTTAAAATTGATTTTTGGGGTAAGGGTTTCTAAAGGAAATTATTTGATACCCAAGTGAATGGATCATCACTTGAATTATTTAATGCCTTTATGTTTTTATGTAGTACATATATACCACACATATTAAATTAACATACATGTTTGAACTTTTGGCATTTTCTATAAATGACTAATGCTTATCTGCATATTGGATTGGCTTACTAAAAAACAAAAAAAACAAAAAAAAAAAACAAAAAAAAACTACCATCCAAATAAACTAAGAGAAATGAAAAACAAAACAAACAAAGAAATTCAGTTAACCATATCTTTGAGAACTTCCAGAATTCAGTAAGATAGTTTAAAATTGTGTGATAATGAATCTTAGAATTATGACCTGGGTAACTGAGCTCAGTTTATGAAAGGGGTGAAGACAGGGTAAGGTCACCAAGGGGGAACATTTGGGAAGAAAAAGGGAGAGTTTAAATGAGTATCATTAAGAGACAGCTGGAAATTATGCTTTTGTGGTCAAAGGAAAAGTCAGGATGTAGAAGACGAGTGTCTGTCATAAACATACATATCTATTATTTCATACTTATAATTGTTAAAACACAAGAAGTAATAACTTGTAATATATCAATCCAAACATTTAACATATTCAAATTAACTCTTCCTGTACATTTTAATTTCATAACTCACATGAACTTATATTTTGATGTGTAGGCCTATAATTCTTAGAACCAGAAGTTTTCCAGAGTTCAGAATTTTTCAAATTATACAAAAGTGATATGATGCCTGTGCCATATGTTTTGTAATATCTGTACTGGAATTTGTGGCAGTACTCACAGTTAAACATATTGATGATTTTGTAGTGAAAAACTAAATATTCATGCTAAATGGATAAAGGAAAACATAAAGAGACCATGCCAGTTCAAGTCAGTTTTCCTTAACAAATGGGTAACAAAATAATTGCCAGATCTGAATTGTTTGGGATTTCAAAATATGGACAAGGAATTGTAGACTTGTATTTAATTTGCATGTTGGGACTTTGCTCATTTAAATTCTTGACAATCAGTTGTACTGATGATGATTCAACTAGCGACATAATGAAAAATATGTCTACCACAAAGAGATGAGATTTTATACAGTTTCCTATCAGATTAAAAATGTGCAGTTGGCCTCTTGCCTCAGACCAAATATAGAAAAAAATTGTCTATTATCCATTTAATAATTTTAATATAATAAATATTTACTCTGGGAGGCCAGAATAATTTGAGAACATTTAAATATTTTAATCAGTTCATAAGATAATTTTGAGTAGTACTTTCAGGATTTTCAGACTGATAACAAATGCATTGCTGCATCTGACACTAGTTATATTTTTGAAACACAATACATATTTCATGGAGATTGATTTGTCTGACTTGGATTTTATTTTCTTTGAGATTTTGAGAATTCATATTGAGGGATGAAATTGTATTATTTTTTGTCTTGAGTCATTTCCTTCCTAATTTTAATTTCTGTTTACTAAATAATGCCATTAATGTAGGCATCTGATTTTTGACCCCTACAAACTAACATTTTTTAGGGTATTTAAAAGAAGACAGCAATAAAACTTTAGAAAAATTTAAGACATGTAGAATGACTTTATGGTATACATTACTATTACTCTACACTATAAGAAAACAATAGACATAGAGTGAATCTTAAATAAATATATCTGATAATTTTTTAACTCATGGAGTTATATTGGGACTCTGGTTCAGGGGCAGATCTCATTACCATTAATTAATATGTAAATAAGTTCATTCAATAAGTATTGCTTCAGAATTCATTTCGATGACACTCTGCCTTAAAGGTATTTATCTTTGAGGGTATCACTTCTCTGTCCATCTAGCTGTAATTACATTAGTTAAATACTAGATGTATAAGTAAAATTAATTCTGTTGAAGAGATAAATAAGATATTACTTCACAAATTAAATGTGCTTTTTTATAGGGTCTTGAAAGTAGAATAGGGCTATATGATAGTGTGAATTGAGTATGTGAAGCTGGGATAAGTAGCATAATCAAAGCATTAGAGATGAGGCAAGTCAGACTATAATCCAGGAAAGGCAAGTAAATAGAAATATTTTTGTTGGAATATTGGTGTAGATTTAAAGTGGACCAAATGAATGGGTTAGGGTCAGATTAGGAAAGTCCTTTAATGACATACTAAGGAGTTTGGATATGATCCTATAGGCAATTAAAAATGTTATTTTATGCCCTGACTGTTGTGACTCAGTGGATTGAGCATAGGCCTGTGAACCAAAGGGTCGCCAGTTCAATTCCCAGTCAGGGCACATGCCTGGATTGTGGACCAGGCCCCAAGTAGGGGGCATGCGAGAGGCAACCACACATTGATATTTCTCTCCTTCTCTTTCTCTCTTTATTCCCCTCTGTCTAAAAATATAAATACAGTCTTTAAAAAAATTAAAATGTTATTGTAATTGGAGTTACTTCATCCGAGGTTTGTTCTAAAATGAACAATTAATAATAGATCAGAGGAGTCCAATGACCAAATGGATCATTCATTAAGTTTCAAAAGGGCAGAGGCATGCTTAATACTTTCTAATTTTGTTATTATAATATTATGTAATAGTTTTCACTGAAATTATGAATAATAAACATAATTTAAAAGAATGATTACTCTAATCAAAAAACTTTCTACTTATATTTGTCAATAATGATTGCTGTTGATTTTTTCTTTCATTTTTATTTTATAGCAGAGCTGTCAACTCCACCTTAAATATAAATCCTAATGAAATTCTTGAAAGATTGCAAATATATGACAAACTGTGTACGTATTCAATCAGATTACAAAAGATCAACTAGTAGTAAATAGGGAATTAAAAAGAAAATAGCATTTAGTAAATATCTATTATAAGTCAATCACTGCACCAAGCGCTTTTAAACAAATCTGTCCTCATGGCAAGCTGATGAGATGACTGTTCCTTCCATTAATAGATGCAAAACCTATGCATCAGAGAACTGAAGTAACTCGCCCACAGGCGATGCCCTTAGCAGTGCAGCAATTTTCTGTATGGTGCTATGTCTGTGCTCTTTCCACTCTAGTGACTTTTGCTTATTTATGGTCTTAAACAGAGAACCTGCAAGACAGTTACACTAGTATTTCTAAGTTTAAAAGTAGCATGTCTCACTGTTGAAAGTAGAGTGGAATCTGATTCTTTATGCCTAAGTATATAGAGTTATGAAGGATTTTTCAGAACCACATATAGTCATCTGATTAGTTATTATTATTTTGACTTTCTCTGAAGCAGCAGCTAGTACTGAGACTATTGTTTTTTGGTCTTTTTATAGAGACTAATTGCCTTTACATGGAATAATTTCTCTTCCTTCCTACAAATTCTTCAGTTAATCTTAACTTGTCTTATTAGAAATGAATATAAAACACAAGACTTCCCATGTTAACACATTGATACCATTTGGAAAATATTTAATTTTCATATACTTGAAAAGTCACCCCATCTAGCTTATTAATAAAAATAGGTTATAGCAAGACAGTTTTAGTTATATTTTCTATTCCCCCAAATCATTGACTCTTAAGTTTGACAAATAATACTTTTGTTTCCTAAACAACACATAGATTAATTTTGTTTTTTTTTTTAAATACTGTATATATTAAACTCTGGCATTAGCATTACTTTTATTTATTTTTATTTTTTACTTTTATCATTGACACTATTACAGATGTCCCCATTTCCCCCCTTTGCCCACCTCCACCTAGCCCACTTTTAGAACTATGACAGACCACTCAGAAATATTTAAGTCAGATACACCATTTTAATTTAATTTGCAAAACACTGTGGTCTGTAATGTATTTCCCAATTCTTCAGGTATTGATCAAATTTTTTGCACAATAAAAATGGTGAAAAAATGAGTAAATTACACTTATTTTATTTCTCCACCTCAAACCTGTCAGCATTTTCTCTCCACTCTCCCAAGCCCTCCCCACCTTGCTCCTTTCAGTAAATGGTATCAACATCTACCTAGTCACTTCAGTTACAAACACAGGAACCCTTCTTTTTCTTTTTCTTTCTCATCCAAGTATGTGTCATTAAATTCAGTTGTTATTGTCAGCCAATTCTACTTGACATTTCTTTAGTTCACTTACCTCCAGTGTATACACCTATCCTAGACACTTCCTCTCTTTCTCGTCACAACACTCTCCCAGGTAGGTGGTCACCTGCTTCTTTTGTTGTCTTGTTTGCAATAAAAATTGAATCATTTTTCTCCATTTAAAACCACGGAGTACTTGAAAAATATCTGGACTTCTAACCATGACCTGCCTATTCACCGACTTCTTGTGTCCCCCGCCTGTTAGCTCACTACACACCGGCTGTGGAAGTCTTCTTTCCGTTTGTTCTTTTCTTTCTCAAGAAGGAGTTTCTGGCGCTGAGACCTCTTTTGTACTAACTTGCCTCTCTCAGTAGTCTACACACTGCATGTGCAAAGAAGATGCTTCTTTTATTTTCCAATGTATCCTCAATGTTTAGTTAAAAATGGGTTATTACAGATTAAAATTTCAGATTATGGAGAACATATTAGAGAACTTGAAGTTACTCAGTACATGTTAAAGGATCTGGATCTGGTAAAGAACATGGGATTGCATTAACCTATAGGGAAATCAGCTCTGTTACATTTAAAAACAGATCCAACAAACATTTAATAACCTCAGAGTGCTGAAATATGCACATTTACTTAAATTGTCTCATTTACATAGATAATTTTGAATAATTTTACAAGATAGGCATTGCCATTGTCATTTGGAATAGAGAAATTTAACAGTCTAAGGTCTTTGAGCTTCTATGTAGCTGATCCAAAATTTTAGCCTGGGGTAGCTGATGCTAATTTCATGGGTGTTTTCCTTGTTTCACAGTGGCAATAGTTCCGTGAGAAACAGCAAGCATTCTGACAGTCATATATTTGGTGACTATATTTGGAGAATGAAGACCTTAACATCTTGATAAAGAGTCATCAATTTTTAATAATAAAAATTTCTATCAAGTCTCAATGATACTGTGGGGGTCTTGACTAGTATTGGCTGGTTAAAGTGAAGTGCAGAGTAAGCACCTGGTGCAATAGGAGTGGGTGAAAGGAAAAGGGACAATGCAAAAAGTGAGTACGGTCTCTTTGAAATATGTGACATCTGCACTTGAAATATGTGACTGCAGACACTCAGAATATACTATAATACTGAGGGAAAGATGAATAAATTAGTGCTACCTCTTGGGTGTCTATTACAAATACTGGACAATAAAGTATATACAGAATTTAGGGAAAGTGGATAAACTGACACGTTGAGGAAGATAGTAAAGCAAGTTGCCATTATGAAACATAAGATAAATTAATAAAATGAAAGCATCTTGCAGTTAAGTGCAATATAGAACCTTAGATACAACAGGTGGAGATCCCACAGGGCTCAGAAGTGGTCTTTCGTATCACTGGACTCAGAAGCCATGGGCACAACAAAAATAATTAGATTTGAATACTCAGAAAGTAGTGTTTGCTTATTTATGAACTACCAGTATGCTTTGTCATACACACACACACACACACACACACACACACACACATATAATATATATATACACTTATTCTAAAACCCATCAAATTAAACAAGTTCATCTAAAGTGGTAGAGGTTTGGTAAAATGAAAATTTTGTCAAAATAAATAATATACACTAACTAAAATAATAGCAGGAAAGTACTCATATATTAAATAGTTTCTAAGTTTCTAAAAATGATAAGTTTACCTCTGATGTGAGACCCCTTTAAGTTTATAATTTCAGAATAATTTACATTTAAAATAATAAAGATTAAAGAAACAACTCCCTAGAAGCTAAAATTTTCCAGATTATTTTCTTGTATTTTACTGAGGATGCCATTGCTGTTTTGGGTCCCTCCTTCCTTCTATAAAATATTGAGATAAAAAGAAACTAAGCTACATAAAACTCTAGAGGTTAGAAAATACATCAGTGAGACTTGTTTTTATGAGCTGTAACTGACATTTATATTTTGATTACTAGGCTTATTTTTCTGCTTTATATCCACACATATATGCATGAAAACATATATGAGTTTTTGTAAACCTATATTTATCTTCAAATGTTAAATGACAAAAGCTCTTTTATTTTTTACATTACACTTAACTTATACTTAACTTATAGGCACCAGGATGTCATTAACTTCTCAAATGTATTGTGATTTGCACCAGAAAATTATAACAGTTTACTAGAGACTTGTTCTTAAAATTACAGAATGTATAAATAATATGTAATAATGCGTTTCACATAGATTTATTAGCATAAGAGTATTCAAAACCTATTAATCTAAGTATTTCTGTGTTCACATGACAGTATTATATTAAGCATCATTTAAATATTTTTGAATGTTGAAAAGAATGAAAGAAACAAATTTTTATTACTTATTTATTTTTAAAAGATTTTATGTATTTATTTTAGAGAGGTTTCCCCTCTAAAGGAGGGAGAAAGAGAGGGAGAGAAACATCAGTGTGTGCTTGCCTCTTGTGTGCCCCTTAATGGGGACCTTTTGAGGCATGTGCCCTGACTGGGAATTGAACCAGTGACCCTTTGGTCTGCAGGCTATCACACAGTCCACTGAGTCTTACCAGCCAGGGTAGAAACAGATTTTTTTTAAAGCCATAAGGGAAGTTATTCTTTTTCTTTTTTAGGTTATGAATAATATTATATTATTGATAGACATTATGTATTTTGCCTAATTAGTTTTAGGAACTATGGTATTATTGATAGAAATATGTACATTTATTTCAATATACTTATTATTTAATATTATCAGTTTATTTGAACACTCTGGATACATTTGTTGATACCATCAATGTCTCAATGATATGTTATTTTCTTTAGATGTACCAGTTCTCCTGTGATGTCAGTGCAATACTCAAATTCATTTTAATAATATGACACAGTCATTAATTCTATCTGGGAGGTCCTATCTGCATCATTAATTGCTTTAAAAAGAAGTCAGATTTCTATTTTGCTTTGATTCAAAGACATATGAAATTCAAATAGAGTCAGTAGTGTGTATCCATATAAATCCTTATTAAAATCTTCAAAGATAGGTAGATATGTTAGATAGTAATTAGTATGTTATCTATAATTTGTTTCTAATTTATTTGAGACTAAAAGTAGTTTGTTCCCTTAGTGCTATAAGTATCCTTTTATAATTATGTTTACGCTTTTAATGTAAAATATCAGTTAAACATATTGCACAAGGTAAAATATCTATTCAGTAATAGTTATACTGATGTATAAAGCACAATTGATGCTTCAAAGTGGTATATAAATATAGTTTGCATTAAATGATTCAGTATTTATTTGTGCCAGACACTGACTGCATCAGGTAGTAAGGGATGAAATTATGCATGGAACAGACCTAAGTTCTGATCTCTTATAAGATTACCCCAGTTGAGGTTTGTGTTGTTCAGAGTTCTTAGGTCAATATCTAACTTTACTTTTTTATTGAATTACTATTAAGTATAACATTATATTAATTTCAAATGTACAACATAATGATTTGATATTTCTATGTGTTGCAAAATGAATGCCACAAGAAAGTCTGTTTATTATCCATTAGCATAGAAATTTACAAAAATATAATTTGACTTTTTGTTAGTGAAACCTACCAGTCTGCAAACCAGACTTTAAATCTACCATGTGAAAATCAAGGAATACATGAATGAACTTTAAAAATCGGACTGGGTAAAATTTTAACTTTTTTGCAGCTGTTGAAGTCATAGATGAAATTTTTATCTTTATTTAGTTAAAAATATTAAGGGATGAATGGTATTCTACATGAATCGTGAATAAAGAACATAATACACAAACTAAGGAAATATGAAAAAAAACTGGACTTTAATTAATAATATATCAATATTGGTCCATTACTTGTGGCAAATATACTCTGATTGTGAGATATTAACAACAGAGCCAACTGGGTGTAAAATACATGGACTGCTCTGTAGTATCTTCTCAATTTCTCTGTAAATAAAAAAACTTTAAAATATTTTAGAGTTTATTTAAAAAATTATTAACTACCCTTTGCGATAGCTTGGATGGATCTGCAGAGCATTATGCTAAGTGAAATAAACCAGGCAGTGAAAGAGGAATACCATATGATCTCATCTACAAGTGGAACCTAATCAACAAAACAAATAAGCAAGCAAAATATAACCAGAGACAGTGGAATTAAGAACAAACAGACAGTAACCAGAGGGGAGGTGGGAGGGGATAACCAGGGGAAAGGGGGAAGGGTTGTCAAGGAACATGTATAAAAGACACATGGACAAAGCCAAAGGGGGGTAGGATGGATGGTGGGGATGGCTGGTGTGGATGGGAGTGGTGGGGGAAATGGAGACAACTGTACTTGAATAACTATTAAAAAATTGTTAACTTCAGCAGAAAACAAACTGAGGAGACTGAATTGTACACAACCTTAGATGTTAACCTAAGAATTTAAGCATTTTTAATGATTAGTAGGAAACCATTAAAAATGTGTGGACAGGAGCATAACATAATTAATGCAGCCATTTAGGGAAACTTTTTCTATGACTGTACAGATAAATTGTAGGGAGGGAAGGGTGGCATCAAGGAGACCAGTCTGATTAAATAAATTTCCACATAAAGTGATAAAGACCAGAGTTTATGTGGTGGTTAGTGTGAATGGAAAGTTAATGGTTTAACACTATAACTAACTAATAATCTTGGCAGTTTACTGGATATGAAGTCTATTAGAGAAACAAAGTCTGGATAATTTAGAAAAGAGATTTACAACATAATAAACTAGATGAAACAACAATTTCTCATGGTGTTAAATTAGGGTAAAAGAAGTTATGTTTGTGTTTCCAAGGTGAAATGAAATTTTAATCCTATCCTCCAGAAATGTCCCATGGTTAAATAATTTGAAACCTCTTGACCAGTGAATAAGAAATGGTTGGGATTTTTGAGCCTAGAATGTCACTATGGTCTCTTTCACAATTTTTTTCTTATCATTACTATGTTCTTATTTAAAATATAATCTTTTATAAAAGCACACTGTGAGCCATATCCTCTTAAAATAGGAAAATTTCCACCTGCCAGACTATTACTTAATCAGTAATCTCTAATATATATTCAGAATATTATTTAATAGTGATAATAGGCATCTAAAAATGGCACATTGCTACAATCCCAAATTCATTTAAAAATGAAATTTTAGGTAGTAACTTCTATTTTATTCAATTTACATTTCTACTTTTGATTATTAAAAATAATTTTATGTCCTATATTTTCAAGTGAAAATAAATTACTTCTGTAACTTCAGGTAGGGCAAGTGATTGGATTGTCAAATTTGAAGTGACCCACAAAATGCCAGTAATGACTTCAGAGAGAGAGCTGAATCTTATTCACATGGTGTGGAACAGCTCCCTTGGCGTGGTTCCAGTTGTGGCTCAATAGTGGTACCAGTTATATGACCTCCTGGGTCTTAAATGCCTTATCTATGAACAGAAGGACCAAACTAGATTATCTCCAGTATTCCTTACCACCTTAATCACACTCTGTGTATGTGTGTGTATATATACATATATGTGCATGTGTGTGTGTGTATATATATATATATACATATATATTTTTTTTCTGTGTAAACTGAAGTTTTCCCATTGTAAGACTGACTTTGAAGCCTCTACTCAAATTATACTAGTCATTTTTTCAGTAAAAAATATGATTAGTTCTACAAAGGTAATAACAAAAATCTAAGAATTCATTAGAGAGAAAATTCACTTGTATTATTTCAAAATTGCAGCAACCTTTCTGTTACTTTTGGTAAGAATGATGATGATATATTAATTATTAAAATGATTTCTGAACAATATGGTTCATTCACCTAACATTTTAAATAAGTAGTTACACTATGCCAGCTATATTGCAGAAAGTGTAGACAGGAATCTTCATGGAGAATATGGCATTTGAGTTAACATATGAAGGTAGTGAGAAAGTATAGCCAGGAAGTTATCTGTGGGACAGAGCTCTGAGTAGATTCTCTCTCAGAGTGCAGTCCTTGCTTGCCTGCCATATAAAATAAAAAGCACAAAATCCAGCATGGCTGGAGCAGAGGAGCTGAGTTTGAGAGAGAAGAAGGTGTCAGTTCAAAAGGAGAGAAGGTGGTATATAGTATAAGGTCATATACCAAGTCCTGGTTAATTATCTCACTAAAGATACTTGTGAAAGAATTATCTGTGATTCTTATACACTATAACACCAAACCTTGTGGGAATTATAGATTAAAATTAAACTGGCACAGAGATAACCTTTGTAAACATGTTTGCATTTTTCTTGATTGTTGTCTTGAAGGTATTTGTGTGTGGAGATAATATATATATATATATGGAGGTTATATATATGTGTGTGTGTGTATATATATGTATATATGTGTATACACACACACACACACACATATATACACATATATATATAATTGAGTTCATCCCAAATAAATAATTTGTACATTTCCATAACACTTATTTTATTTTGAGCAAGTTTCTGATCTCTAAATTTCTTCATGAGAATTATTCTTAATCCAACTCAATATTCAGCCTCAGTATTGAGCAATTCTTTATTGAAACATGCTTCTATTTTGGAAAACTTACATATAATATACATGTAGGCACATTTTATAATTATTTTTATAAATGATGGGCTATTCTAATTACTCTTAAAAATAATGTACTATTAAAGATGATGTTGTAATAATATCTCTTATTATTTATTTAAAAAGTGATCCTTGGAGTAAAATTATTGTTTCAACAGAATACAAATGTTTTTTAAAGCTCTTGATAAAAACTAAAACCCCATAAGAATTTAAAATAAAATTAACAAGCTTATAGTAGATTCCTCAAATTTTTGCATGCAAAATCAGTGAATGTATAGAGGAAGTATTCTTAAGAATAAAATGTAATTAGTTTTTCATATTTTATATTTAATTAGGTTTCAGAAATCATGTATAAAAATTATTTTTATATTTAGAGCAGCACCCAAACCATATTCATGCTGGGTTTTTATTACATTGTTGGCATTATTTGGGCAAAGCTGTTTCATAAATTAGTTTTAGGAATTACTATGTTTAATGTAATAGAGTTTAGGGAATTGTGTTTAAAGTTCTTCATCAAATCAGAAAGTAAAGAGATCATTTAATGAAGTAAGGGAGTTCAGTTTTAGATTCAGCAGTTTAGAAAACCTAAAATTATTACCATAATATTCACAAAGGAATATACCATGTTTTATCAAATTATGCAACTGAAACTGAATCAAAAAGGTGAAAATGAGCAAAATCATGAATTTTTAGTGGGTGAAATAGTCTATTTAGTATGTAGCTATAATCAGAAAATATGTTGTCTGAATATCACTGAAAATTCTCACAGATCAAAGAAAATAATTCCATGCATGAGCCATAATACAAATCCTTCATAGTATCATTTACGTGATGATATATAGTGTGCAAATTGTTTAGTCTGTATCTGTGCCACGTACAGTTTCAAAATAATCTAGCCACACAGCATGTTCACTAATTACATTACTCTAGCTACATTGTATGCCCTTCATTTGACAGTATAACTATATAACCTTTGAAAATGGTATCCCTCGTGATTTTTAAATGCAGCATCAACATTTTGGCAGAATCATTTTGCAGGCATTTAAGTTACAAGCATTTATCTTAAAAATTACATTTTCTGAAAAATGTCTGCAATACCCTTTTATTTTCATTTGCCCTTGCTCATTGAAAGTACAATAAATTAATAATTATTTGGTGACTATCAATTAATTAATCAAAAGCATTTCCAAAGTTGAATACTATAAAGAAATTATATAAAAACATTTAATTATTTTAGCCAATATTCTATTAAATGAAAATATATTTATAGAAAGAATATGAAACAAAGTTTGTGGAATTTGAAATGAGCTTCATTAACTCTTTAACTCATAACCATTTTAATAGCACTTAGTGACAGAATATGATTTATTATCCAAAGCAACTTATTTTTTAGGGTGAAAACACTTTCAATATTTTTTCTGGGACAGATTTTCTGGGCAAATTTAAACTTACAGTCAGCCTACTACAAGGATTTTTTAAAATAATCAAATAAACAATGTCTTGTCAAGAAAACCAAAATATGCATATAAGTATGATAGAGAGATAAGAAGTGATAAATAAAATTAATATTGTCTCCTGGGCCCCTCCCTAATTCATTTTTTAATGTTGTAGCTTCAAACACTTACATTTTAATTTTGAAAAATGCAAACTATTTTTCTTAATTATATAGTATGTGTACACATTGATTAAGTGTTTAATTGCTTAACAGATAGCTTTACACATCTCTTGTGCCTTTAGAAGTAGAAATGGGTTGCTGGAAATGAAATCCATGAGAAAGAAAATTATTTAAAATTTAATTCATACATAAAACAGCCCAACTAGAATAATTTTAGTTGCTGCCAAAGTGAAAGTATATTGCTTTTACATGTTTTCCTTTGTTTAAAACAATGCACTTATCAATACTATGTCAATTAATAAAAGTCATTTGTTTTTGAACTACTGGAAAACCTATACTTGAATGCACATCAGACTGTGTCTTTTTGTTTTGAATGTGTACTAGAACTACCAACTTTTAATAGAAGTAAACCATTTTAAGGTGACTCATGGTTTCAAAAATGGCAGCGAGAACAAGAAGTTAAAATGCCTATAAAATTCAGGAAGATAATTTCAACTTGACAATGTTTCGTGGTGCAGACTGATGAAATTTTCTCATACCATTTTTTCATTCTCTATTTTCTTGAATCCAGACATTGATATTTAGCATTTTCATGCTTTGAATAATAGTTCTATGTTTATTTCTAAATTAACTGCAATTTTGTGGATAAATAAATGATTCTTCATTTCTCATCCATGCCCAGGAAGCATGCTGATAGTTTTCATTTATATATATTAATTAAATGTTACTTTAACTAGTTGGTTTCTTGGTTTATCAACAGTTAATTATATCTAAATTAATTTACTTTTAATTTTTACTTCTTGTAATGATGTTAACAAAGCAGATATTTGGCAATCTTATATTGAAATAAGACAATGCTAGATGAACCAATATGATCAGAACAAAAGGGAAAAACACATATTGTATTTAACATTCACTTATTCTAGATTGTTTACTTTCTTCCTCTTTTCTCTTTAGTCTTCTTTCCATGCTGCCTTTTTCAAAGGAAGAATAAAAGTGCTTATTATTTTTTTCAGCTCAGCTTATAAAAGTAAATATAATTTAAAAATTTTTTATTTTATTTAAAACCAAACATATAAACCTATATAAGTGTAGTATCTATATGACACAATATTTTATTTTATATTTATTTGAACTTATTTTATAATCAATTTTTTAATGTCCACTTATAAATAAAATTTTAAGAACTTTAAGTATTTCCTCAATTAAAGAAATACAGACATTACAATTTCTCAGTTTTTCATAGCTGAAAAGATACCCATGATCCAGCCTGGCTTGGGGGTAATAATTCCTGACTTCTCAAGTGATGTACCAGTTGTCGGTGTTTCCTTTAAGATTTTCCCACAATTTTCAAATGCGAAGGAAGCAGCAGTAAAAGCGAAGTAGTAAGTGGTAAAGGTGAACAGTTGAAGTAGCACAGGTGAATACTTGAATGCAGATCAACACTTTTTTAATTTCACTGTGATAGTTCACTGTGAGTTGAAATAGTATTTGAAGTAAAAATAAAAAAAAAAACCTGATATGTTTGCTTACTTGTATAGGTATATCAGGGAGTTAGGACTCAAAATACATTTTCTCAAATAATACTCAAGTTTGAGATTCATATCTACCAACATTTTTGCATCATTCTTAATATTTTTTTTTGAGTTTCAGCATATATATTAGAGGAACTGCAGATAGGTGAAAGTGGAGGTGTATCCTATATATTTTATTTGGAAATGGTAAATGATATCAAATTACTTAAAATTAATTGGATCTTATTTTTCATGTATTTTGAGGGATACAGTAATTCAATATTGCTTTATATTTTAACCTTCAGTTATACAGAAATATCTTTTATAAGATAAAATATTACATAGCACTGCTCTCCAGCCTAATAGTTTTCTTAATTATATGAGGCTTTTTACATTATCTTCTCATATTTTATGATCTTATTGTCTTTGGGGGGTGCATATATTGTCAAAAAAACTAATAGTTTTATGAATCCTCAATTTAAGAAGAAAAATCTAACAAACTTAAGTTTTTACAGTTTTATATCTTACATTCTTTCATAACAATTTAAGCCATGTCTTCAGAGACTGATTAAAGTCTAAATAATTTGTAAAAATACTTCCAATTTATGAACTGTAGAAACATGAATTTTAGAGATCGTATTACAGCATTTGGAGAAGTACTTTTTTCGAGGCAGGCTACATGAAGCATGGCATAGCAGGGAGGTCCAGATAACTGATGGCAACCCCTCATATATTTCACAGCCAAGTTTTATGTTTTCTTTCTGGATCAAGTTACAGGCAAAATGAAATACATCCTAATTTAACATGGCAAACGCTGATTCTTGACTTAGATATGCAGATGTGAAAGCTAGAAGTAGGCAAACCCACCCATGTTTATGTTCTGTTTTCTCAGACAAATTGTTGTTAACAATGCCTGATAGAGAGGGGTTATCTCCGCAGTAGTTTGGGGGGCACAATGCAGTAGCTATGTTATGATAGCTACCATTTTATCTGTAAAATTATGTTGGCAATACCTTGCATACTTATCATGAGAAAGAAGCAATTTTTAAAATCCAGTAAGTAATAAATATGAAAATGATTTGGTGAAAATGTTCAGTCTTCCTCTTACGTGCAGGGATTGTCCTGTGAAAAGTGTGCATATAGTATTAGGAAAAAATGTTAGGAAACTTTGATTAGCTAATTCAGAAGTGAGAAGTAAAATCTTACCTTCAAAATGAAGTTTGAGCTGGTTTATTATTTAATAAATGTACTTGATACTAGTTTCATTCTCTAAAATGAATTATATCCTAAAGTGAAGTCTCATCCCTTGAGACCAACATTTGATTATTTTAAAATTAGTAACCTTTTGTTTTGTTTAGTTTTGCTGCCAAAAAATTTCGTAGTATAAAGTGGTATATTTGTTCCATTTTCATAGTCTTATTCTTTTCCCCAGTCCACAGAGAGATCCTATGTAGGCCACTGCCAGATGCATCAGTCTAGAGTATATTAATCAAGTTTCTGAATCGGGATGGCAACTCCTGTGTGTCCAAGGAGCTGGGTCAGGATGTTTCTATAATTCCCTGGTGAGGAGTAGAAAGATATTGGCCTTTTGTGCTATATAGATTTTAGTGTTTTGTATTTTATTAACCACTTGATTGCTGCTCAGTGTACCTGCTAAGTAGGACACACTTTTGTTCCAGAAAGTGAATGTCTCATTGTCCAATTTAATGTAATTTTGAGGAAAAATTTCCCACAGCTTACAAGAAATGAAATTAACTGTTTTTCTTTATTAAATAAATTAAAATCAGGTGTTTGGAGAAGAAGAGGAAATTGAGGTGCCTTTTCTTTATTGTGGGGTATCTGGAATAAAACAATGGCTCCAAGCATGTTGAAAATTTACATGTTAAAAAATTATTTCTCAAAAAGGAGGGTCACAAACATTTACTTTGCCTGCAAGTGATTGTCTCTTATTCAGCAATATCTTAGTGCCTTGGTTTTGCAATGCTGCCAGGAGCAAGGCTTTCATGTAAAAACATACAAGATAAATTTGTGATTACAAATTAGAAAAGAAGGAAGAAGGAAGGAGGGAGGGAAGGAAAGGAAGGGAGATTTGGTGTCTAAAGGTAAATTATGTTTTCAGGGGAAATTTTATTTACTCATTTATTTCAATGAAAACCAACTCATATTTACTTTTAAGTTTTTAAAGATTTTATTCATTTTTAAGTTATAGTCTTCTCATTGTTATCAGTCCCCAACCCCCAAACCTAAGCTTTTCTGAAGTGAAGTTAATTTTGAATAGAAAAATCAGGCCAAATTTAAATCTCATGGGCTGGAATAGTTGAAAACCTCTCTGCTATTTACCGTGTTTCTACTTTGCGTCCAACTCTTGACATTTATGATCAATGTCCTCAAAGATTAAATAAAAACCCTGTAATATAGATATTATTCCCACATTATGCAAAAATAGATTATTGCTCTGCAATTATTCTTGTATTTTAAATCTGACCAAGGTGCTTTCTTCCATGTAGAAAGAGACAATAAAGCAGAAAATTGGGTTCTGGTTTGTTTTTACCACTTCTCACTTTAACCCTGGATTTTAGGATCCTCTTGAAATCCAGGAGTGCTAACAATTTATATGTAAATCTCATATTCTTTAGAGATGAAGTTCAAGTGTATTGATATATGTGAATAAAGTGTATTAACTCTGTAACTCTATACATCTATGATATTTTCAAGATATAATAATTCTATACATATATTACTTTAGAAGTTGTTCTGAACAAGAAGTAGGAATAGGTAGTTGATCGTTTTATATACTTTAACTATTATTTTGATTTTTAAAACCAGTTACTTTTAACTTTCAACAGATGATATTTTACAAAATACTAGAGTATAATATGAATATAATATTGAGTATGATATAAAATTATTTACATTTTTAGTGGTAAACAGCCAAATGTTTCTTATTTTATAAACTTTCAAAATGTGGATCTTTAATTTTATGTAAACTAATAATATTTAGCCTTAACATTTAAAAACACATTAAATGAATAGAAAAACTTATTAAAAGATAATATCAGTAGAAAATGTCAATGGTACTTTAAATAGATTATTTTAACAAAGAAAAATAAGATATCTACAGATTTTCAAACAAATAATTGAGGAAAATAATTGGACTGTTTTTAAAGGCTTTAAGATTAATTCTCTGCAATCTATCTTTAACTATATTCAGCAAATTATATTTCCTATATCAAAGCATTAATAGTGAGATTAAAATTTATTTTTATCATTTATACTGGATAAGGGAAATTAGTGGTTCTTTTATTCAAACTCACTATGAAAATTACACATTTTGAGTATTAACATTGAAGATTAGAAAATAATTATAAATTAAAATTCACAATGAGGAAAAAAATCATTTTTGCTTCCAAATAGCAGTGAAACTGTTTAAGTTTTTATCTCTGTCGAGAACAGAAGAAAGAAGTCAAATATGAAGGTTGGCAATGATTTCATCTACTTAAATTCCTTCCACATCTACTGTTGATTGACACTCAACAAAATGATAATTGCCTACTTAATTTGTTTTAAATAATTCTCAAATTTTTCAGATTTTTGAAGTAGACCTGAAGAAATCATTAGGAAATACTTGCATCAAGTGGAATCATTTGTTGGGTTTTCTTTTTCTTTTTTGCCTTTTATTCTTTATTTAGGTAAGCATTTATTTACTGTTGAAAGTTAACTTTTTTAGAGACACCACTTGCTTTTTATGGTAGAAGTTTTTATATAAACAATCTTCTATTCATTTTAGCACCTGCTTAAATGATCAGATGCCCCTCTCTCCACTGAGCTGCTTGTGCTTGTTTCCATTAACTGAAAACTCCGTGAATTCAGGCTAGCTTTTTATTCTCTTTAGCTCTTCATGGCTGTGCAGAACAGTTCTTACTTATTCATAAATTAAAATGATTTTTATGCATATTAGCCATGTTGCATAACAGTGATTTAGTAAATTTCCACATGAGCATTTCATGCTAGAAATCTATGACTTTCTTTTTTGTCTGAAGAGATATTAGTTTTTTAAACCCTCTTTTTAGATTTATGTTAATGTTTTTACATCTACTATATACAACTCATAGAAAAAAAGAACGCAGAGGTCTTGCCAACTAAGCAAAATAGGGAAAATTATGTTAAGAAGCCAACAGTTTCTCATAGCCAACATGAATACCTTTGTTTTAATGTCATCTACTATTAGGTTTTATTATGTCAGGTTTCTACCGACAGTGAACTCTGAACCACCTGTTACCAAATCCTACTGCTTGGATAAGAATGACTGTCACTACATACTCTGTGTGTAGTATACAAAGTCAAACATTCTTAAACTTTTTATTTTAAAGGTAATAGAATACTATCAATAATACAAAACACAGAGGTTATATGTTTAGCATCCTCGTCCTACACCTCAAAATGAAAATGACTTCTTTTTAAGGCCACAAAGAAAGTTTGAAAGGAGGTCAAAAACAAAACAGAACCAAACCTCCAAGTGTAATGCACTTCATATGAAATGAATTTGTATAATTTTTACTGCATGAAATAAAATCATGATTCTACTTCAGATTTCCACTGTTCTTTCTAATATGTTAAAATATAGTTTAACATTCCAGATACTCTTCAGTGTTTTCCATGGGTAACCAAGTCATAGCAATGGAATGTCTGAAGTAAATAACGATGAGCATCCATAATCTTGATAAAGTAGTAAAATGCATGTTTCGCTGCAACAGAGTACAGATTTCAAGAATTTACCTTGGGAAAAAAAAAAAGAATTTACCTTGACCCTGTATTTTGCAGTATCATAGGCCTATAAAATGTTATGGATTGCACTTCTATTTATAAATGTGGTAAATATATAGAGGGATAAATATAGAAAGAGGAAGTGCTTTGTTTTATTTAGTTTTTTTTTTTAATAACATAAGGTCCTTCATTTAAATGCATGTTTTACATACCATTACCAGGAGATAATAATGGGAAGAAATTGCTCTTGTTGACCTAATAGAGAAATTGAGGCTGCGGAGCACGTACATGCATAGAGTCACAATTCTGAAGGAAAATCTGGGCTCAGAGAATGGTCTTCCATGGTTTACAAAGATCATACTGCATTTTTCTAATCTTCCTGACAGACACAGGTGGATAATACGATTTGGGCAATTTTTCCTGCTCATGTGACTAAAAGTGCCAAAAAATAGCATATTGTGTTTTTCACAATTTATATTACTAAGATGCATCATTATCTAGTAAAATAAATTTACTTATTAGTATTTTACAGAAATCATTGAATAATGTGACCCGTTCATAAACATTCCAACGTAGTATCTCTTACTTGGAATCTGAGTCAGCGTCTACTCGGGTCACAGAGATGAAACAATGCAGACCATGGCTCTGCAGAACGTCCTGTAACACGGCCAAAACTGGTTTCGGAGATGGAGAACTCGAGTGTGTAGTCCCCTTCACATTCACAGTAGGTAGCATATATTTATGAAAGAAAAAAAGGGATCTTAGCACCTTGATGGAAAATCAGAAAATACCTGTTAATTATTTCATGTGGAAAATCAGAACATACCAGTTAATAATTTATGTCAACAATTTAAAGGAACAAAATTAGAAAAGCCTTGACATCTTACTTCTCCCACTCACATTCAGTTCTATGTCAACAGAGCTCCATTTTGACAACTGTTTAGCTCAAGGCACAGATTTGAAGTATAAGAGACAATGGCAGATTTATTAAATTAACTTTTGCTGGGATCCTTTAGCATCCTAGATAATTACTAGCCATGTTAATCTGAATGGTTTGGGCTTGCAATATTATAATGTGTGCATTCCCTTGTAGGCATTTATGTTGTGTCAAAAGAGGTATTAGAAGACATATTTAGTTGTGTTTCATTGATTTGTGTTCTTAAAACATGTATGTGTGTGAGAGAGAGAAATAATTCATACCTCTGTTTTTTCATCCCCAAATTAAAAAGAGGGTGAAAGTTCCTTTCTATTAATTTTCTGAATATTAAACAAACTATTCTCTTAGCTATCCAAGTTTAATTATTGATCTGTCATTCTTTGATTACTCAAGTGAGCACCACCAGAATCCTTCATTAAATTTGCACATTGTATTTCTCCTTTCTATTTTGTATGATTAATTCACGTTGTCTCTTTGCATAGTCGTACATTAATTCTGGACATGATGTCTTTCATTTTTTTTATTTTTGTGTGTCATTCTTTACTAGCTTCCTATACCTGTTGTCCAGGCATAATTATTAATAGTGACCTCTATCATTTTCAGTAATACCCTTGTTTGGACAATGCATTATGTGGTCATTCTGCCATGGGTGAATATTGCAAAACCAAAATAACCTAAGAAGAAGAATATGTAGATACATATAGTGTGGGGAAAGAACAGTATCTGGTTAAGGATAATAGTTTTTGCTTTGCCACTATGCTGGACCTCAGTTATCTTACCTGAAAAAATAAAGACTTTGTATTGCATGATCTTTAAATTTCTCTCATCCCTAAAATGGAAATTAGCAACAGGGGAGTGGGAGGAGGAGAGAGGGGAAAAGGTACAGAGAATAAGTAGCATAGACAATGGGTAGAAAATAGACAGAGGGAGGGCAAGAATAGTGTGGGAAATGTAGAAGCTAAAGAACTTATGACACATGGACATGAACTAAAGGGGGGGGATGTGGGTGGGTGGGGGTGTGCAGGGTGGAAGAGAATGATGGGGGAGAAATGGGACAACTGTAAAAGCATAATCAATAAAATATATTTTAAAATATAAATTATCACACATAATTATATATCCTTTGAGAGTTAAACTGCACAAAGATTGTATACATATATAAATGATAGTTGCAAGTAAAAAAGCTTAGAGGGATGCACTTGATTTAAGAGATGGCCTGAGAATCCGTGTGAATATTTGCTTTCCATTGCTTGGTGTTATGTTGGTATTGCCCAAATCCTTTTACAAAAATATAAAATAAATGTGTCATTACTATGTGAGCAGTGAGTCATACACATGGAAACCTGAACTTGTCAGAAAAGTTCAGGCCAAAGATTCTGAAAATAGGGTTCTCTCCACAATGTTCAATTTAGAGTTAAATAAGATAGACTTTTTTGTGTCACCATTTCTTTAAATGTCATTAAACTGCATGTAAACTATGAATAGAAGGCCAATCTAAAAAAAAAAACTTTCTCATTAATCTCTTCTACAATTAAAATCTGATGGGAAAATGTTAAAAAATGAATTTGATTTATTTAAAATATCAAAGAAAGACAAAGGCTAGCATCATTTTTCAGTTTATCATATACCTTATTACCCTGTTACTTATATTCTTTTCCTCCGAGATTTTTGTTGCATACTTTGTAGAAGTGGAGGGTGGCAAAGGAACTTGTATGGTGTCATGGGAATGCATTCTAATGCTAATCTATTTCTGATTTGTGTGTGGCTCAAGTCAATCCCCTTACCTTTCTGGTATTACTCAGGTTTTCTACTAAAGGGTCCCCACTGGCAGAGGATAGTAAATGCATACTTATGAGTCTTCTTACAACTGCTGGAAAATACCCATAATTTCCTTCTCTTTTATAGTAGTATTTGTTTTAACAGAGAAGTTATGATTTAAATTATTTTCCATTTAGTAATTTTATTCTTCAGGAAAATTCGTCTTGTCTATTTTTTTGTATGTGTATCTTGAACACACTTTCCTGAAAGAGATACATTATAAACAGCTCTGGAATTCTGATTCCATTCATTATAAAAATGCTGTACAGTGAAAGAATTACACACACACACACACACACACACACAGTTTTTGGTTTGCCACTATTCTGGACTTCAGATATCTTACCTGAAAAATAAAGACTTTGTTTTGCATGATCTTTAAATTTTTCTCTCCTCCCTAAAATATAAATTATCACACATAATTATATCTCTTTTGAGAATAGAACTACACAAAGATTGTGTGTATATCTATGTGTGTGTGTGTGTGTATATCTTTTAACCTAAACTCTAAATTAATACCACCCCAAAAAGATTATGAGTGTTACTCTGCTTAAGTGTGGGGTGAGAAATGTTATACTGAACATAATGAATGGCTTTCAGTTGCAAGAAGCAATGTATACAAACTGAGTTTGTGTCCAAACTGTATTGTACTTCCTTGACTTACTGTTTCTGCCCTAGAATTAGACCTGATGGTGGCATCTACTGAGTGGTTTTCATGAACTGTTCTAAGTGCTTTACGTGTGTGCTCATTTAATCCCTACAACAGTCCTATTAGGATGTCCTCATTTTATTTATTTTTTAATTTTAATATTTTAAATTTGTTCCATTACCATTTAGTCCCCTCATACCTCCCCCACCCCAGCAATCACCACATTAGGATAAGCTCATTTCAAAAATGAGTCAGTGAAAGCTATAGAAGCTAAGTAATTTGACCCAGAACACATGTAGTGAAGGTTTAGATTCAGCTACCGGGTTTGCTGAAATTAACCTCTGCACGTCTCGAATATTCTAACTGCTCAACATTATTGATATTTTTAGGAATCCAGTTTTAGAGGCTGAGATTTTCAACTGCCCAAACAGAGCAGGGAGCTAAAGTCAAAAAATGGTGTGACTGCTCTTTCATTGCCTCTGATGTGCTCTCTGACAGCGTAATACACAGCTGCACATGGCAAGACAGGCAGTGTCTGACTCATAAGTGACGCACGTGCACAGACAAAGAGTCTCCCTTCCTCATTGTCTTTGACACATTTTGAACCCCGACTGCAAACTGTGCCTTCCAGAGCGGGCAAAGGGAAGAGCTATCAGAAGCAGGTGGGTTGAGGGATGCTGGCAGGATACCATGTGACACTGGCATTTCTGTTTCTTCACAGAAGTGTCTTTGCATGTGTGTGTGCACAGGTGAACACGGTGTTTATTTCGCCTTGTGTTTTTATACCACCAGCTTACTTTTATTAGAAATTCACAAATGAAACAGTTAAGTCATTTTGTAAATATTCCCATTTTATACAGACATTTTGGACAAGAAGTTTATTAAGCAGTTCAAAAAAGGTGGATACTTTTCCCTAAATTTTGAGAAAATTATGTTTATTAAGTTGCATGAATTTGAGTATAATTTAAGCATCTTGCTTCATGCTCATTTGCATCTAAGAACATACAACATCTAAGAACTAGTTGGCATAAAATGAAGTTTTCTTGAGGGAAGAAAAGTCTTTAGGTTATTTGGGAGCATAGTGAACTTATATGGGGAGGAAATAAGCCAAAATGATATTTCCCATTGGAAAAATGAAGGAAGTCAAATAAATTGAGGGTTGGGAGAAAGAGTGTTTGCTAAGTGCAGGAAATATAAAGATGGGAGAGCAAAGGAGACTGGATTAAAACAAACTCTTATTTCATATATATTCATAAAATATTTCTCTGCCTGGGACAGAGGAAAATAGCTTAGTTCCTCCTTCTCTTCCACTGTTTTATTTTTCCCTGTTGGGAGGACTGTAAATTTAAGCCAGAGTTAGTATTTTTAGTATTATAGCCGTCTACCCTTTGAATTTAACAATTTTTGTAAATTAAACTAAGAATCTATTTTACTATGGTTTTCAAATATATTTTGTTGATTATGCTGTCACAGTTATCCCATTTTTTATCCCCTTTATTCCCCTCTGCCCTGCACCCCTCTTCCATCAGCCTTCCCCTACCTTAGTTCATGTCTATGTGTCATACATGTAAGTTATCTAGCCTCTCCATTTCCAATACTATTTTCAACCTTCCACTGTCTACTTTGTACCTACCATTTATGTTTCTTATTCCCTGTACCTTTTCCCCCATTCTCCCCTTTCATCCTCCCTGCTGATAACCCTCCATGTGATCTCCATTTCTGTGAATCTGTTCCTGTTTTAGTTATTTACTTAGTTCATTTTTGTTTTTGTTTTAGGTTCAGTTGTTGAAAGTTGTGAGTTTGCTCTCATTTTACTATTCATACTTTTGATCATCTTCTTTTTCTTAGATAAGTCTCTTTAACATTTTATATAATAAGGGCTTAGTGATGATGAACTCCTTTAATATGACATTATCTGGGAAGCACTTTATCTACCCTTCCATTCTAAGTGATAGCTTTGCTGGATAGAGTAATCTTGGATGTAGGTCCTTATCTCTAATGATTTTGAATATGAGTCTTTCCAGCCCCTTCTTGCCTTCAAGGTTTCTTTTGAGAAATCAGCTGATAATCTTATGAGAACTCCTTTGTCAGTAACTGTCTCCTTTTCTCTTGCTGCTTTTAAGATTCTCTCCTTACTTTAATTTTAGGTAATGTAATTATGATTTACCTTGGTGTGTGCTTCCTTGGGTCCAACTTCTTTGGGACTCTCTGGGCTTCCCGGACTTCCTGGAAGTCTATTTTCTTTGCTTGATTGGGGAAGTTCTCTTTCATTATTTTTCCACATAGGTTTTCAATTTCTTGCTCTTCCTCTCCTTCTGGCACCCCTATGATTCAGATATTAGAATGTTTAAAGTTGCCCCAGAATTTCCTAAGACTCCTCATTTTATTGAAGTCTTGTTTCTTCATTTGGTTCTGGTTGAGTGCTTATTTCTTCCTCCTGGTCCAAACCATTGATTTGAGTCCCAGTTTCCTTCCCTTCACTGTTGGTTACCTTTGCATTTTTCTTTATTTCACTTTTCATAGCCTTCACTTTTTATTCTATTTTGTGACCATACTCAACTATTTTGCGACCATATGTAACCATTTTGATTACCAATGTTTTGAACTCTTCATTTGATTGGTTTGCTGTCTCTTCATCACTTAATTGTATTTTTTTCTGGAGCTTTGATCTGTTCTTTCATTTGGGCCATGTTTTTTGTCTTGGCGTACCTGTTACATAGTAAGGGTTAGAACCTAAAGTATTCACCAGGGCAGGGCAACCCACGTTGCTGCATTGTAGAGCTGTATGTAGTAGAGGGGTCCAAGAGGTAACAATGCCACTTGCTTAGCTCTCAGTCACTTCCTCTACTACCCACAAGCAAACTGGGCTCTTCTGGTACTGATTCCCATCTGGATGGGTTTGTGTATATTCTAGGACCCTGTGGGTCTCTCCAAGGAACTCTTGTGGATCTTTGAGTTTCTCTTGCTGCTTCAACCCCTACAGGTTTTTTCAGTCAGAGGTTTTGAAGCTTTATTTTCCAGAGCTGGAACCCTTGGTTGCACAGTCTGTCTCACTCCCCAGTTGTTCCTCCCCAGTTTATCTTCATGCGATTGGGGGACCACCCACTCCTATAGCTGCCACCTTGCCCATCTGCCAGCCACCGCCTCACCCATCCCGGTCCTCCAGCCACTGCCTTAACGCATCCTCTCTGCCTGGCTGCCCGTCTCCATCTCTTCTACTGGTCTGGATGAATGTTTCTTTTCTAACTCCTTGGTTGTTGGACCTCCGTATAGTTCAGTTTTCTAATGGTTCTATTTGTTTTTTTGTTTTCAAATTCGCTGTTGTCCTTCTTTTGGTTGTGCAAGGAGGCACAATGTATCTACCTATGCCTCCATCTTGGCTGGAAGTACTATGGTTTTTAATGTAATGAAATACATTTTGAATTTCAAGGTCAGAGTAATGAATCAGCTTACAGAACATTACTCATTTGTTATTTTGGAATACATATATTTGGATTATTTTATAGACTATTAGTGATGTTTGCTCTCTGTCATAAGGATGTTGATTTATCTTTTTCTTTTTATTATTGTTACCATTGTTGAGTTGGGAAAATTCACCGAATTTTTTTTTCAAATAGGATTTATTTTTGAATTAATTGATGTTTTAATATTCTTAGATAACAGGTGACTAAAATGAGTGAGAATTCAGCTGTATAAGTTTGTAATCTCTAGAAATTTAATCATAACCCAGCCTGTGCCTGTCCTTTTGCCAGTTTTGATATCAAAGTAATATGGACTAAATGATTTCCCTCTTCTCTGTAGCCATCGTCAAGGATAATGATGATTGCATGGCTTATTATGTCTTCATGACTTTTTGGTAAGCATTACAGATTACAAAATCTGCTCATTAAAGCAGTCTAGTAGTCAGCAGAAATTCTGTATAAAATCCCAAGTGTATTGAGCATTTTTCCCTTTGATTATAGTTCTGATAGTATAAAACTGTTTTTAGGAACCAACTTTGCATTATTTTGGGGGATCAGCATAATGATTGAGTGCTGAATATCAAGAATAAATTAATTTGATAGCTATTCCCTGTTGTAAAACCTGGCTCAGTGATTCAAATCTCTACCTAGGCCCCATGGAAACCTTAGACGTAGGCATGATCCTTAGAAGATATTATTTGAAACAAAGTAACAGGGGTTATTTGCTGTGCTACAATACAGCATGCATTGATTTATTTTCATTTAAAGAAACTGAAATGACATGCCAAAGTCTACTGTGAACAATATAACAAAATAATGACAGATATTTTCTTGCATTTGTGGGTAAGATATTGTCAGTTTTACACACTGTTATATTCAATGACTTTGAGAGATATTATGTAAGTTGAGTGGATTGATTCTTAGGCTTTGCACTTGCAAAAGGCACATAAAAATCAATAAATTAAATCAATAAATTAATTAATTTATATATTTATATATTTGTGTCTGGGAAGGAGGAAACTAGCTTGGTTCCTCCTCCGCTCTATTTTCTAAAATAGAGATTTTTACAAAAAATATATATATATATGCAGGCCAGTCATAAGATTTGACTCAATTTCTTTTTACAGCAACTCTTTAGTCTTCTTCCCACCCACATCACTTATTTTATTTTATTAAGTAGAATTTTTTTTTATTAACTGTGTTAAGGTGAGTGTTTTATTTATGGAATGTGTGTATCTCCCCAAATTTCATATGATGAAAAGCAATTCTCAATGTGATGGTATTAGGAGATGGGCCTTTGGGAAGTGATGACATCATGGCAATAGAAACTTAGTGAAGGGGTTTAGTGCCCTTGTGAAAGTGGCTCCCTTTCACCATGTGCAGACATGGGGACAAGACAACCTGCTATAGGAACTAGGAAGTGGATCCTCTCTAGACACTGAATCTGCAGGTGTCTTGATACTGGACATTTCCTCAGCCTTCAGAATGGTGAGAAATAAATTTCTGTTGTTTATAAGCACCCAGTCTATAGTAGTTTGTTGCAGCAGTCCAATAAGACAAGTGTCCTACAGAAAAAATATGATTTAATAATCATATATTGGCACGTAAAGCCCAAAACAAATACAATGCATGTATATGTATGTTCTAAATTAATGTAAAAATAATTGCCTTTTATAATCATGCATGTAACTATTATCTATGTACAATATATTTTAGTGAAATTTAATGTCACATTTCTTAAGGGAAATATGTTTTAAATATACTTTTTATTTAAATGAAAAGTGTAGTTAAATATCTCTCAATAAATATATAAAATTGAATATTTTATTGTTTGTGCATTAATTTCCCTCAGAAATAGATAAATTGATTAACATTAAACATATGCCTTGAGATGATGCAGAGTATATGTATTTCAATCATCTATCAATACTATCCATAGTAAGTTTCTAGCTAAAAACATGCATGCAATTGAAGCCACGTTTACAAATATGGTGATATGCTTTCTTCTTATAAGAGACTATTCTATTGTTAATTCATATATTCACATTTATGAAATGTGAATATATGAATACATTTATGTACACATTTCTGCAATCACACATTTTGTTTAATAGCCCAGTAGTGTTTATGGAAATTTTAAGGAGGGTTGCTACGCAAATGGTATTTAAAATGTGATCAATAGACATAAAAATCAAAACTAATACAAACTGAAAAGATAAGCCAACCATCTTAAAAAATAGGCACAAAGAGCTATCAATTTATAGTGATTTTATGAAAATAGTCTATTTCTAAGTATTTGGTAAGGTTTGGAAAAATCTTACAAATATATGCACACTTTTTCTGAGTGATTTTAAGTTCAGTTTTATGCTTAGTAGCAACAAGATCAATTTAATGCCAAATTTAGTTTATTTATAAATCATAATATAGACGAAAGCTTATTAATTTAGTTTCATTAATCCGATTGTACTTTTCTAGAATCTACTTTTCAGTATGTCCCATTTTCATTCATAACAGTAATGGTTTGCCATCTGGGTATTTTATGTTTTGAAATTTCTTTTTTGACAGCCTGTATTAGATTCCTAGGGCTGCTGTAACAAAACACTACCAAATGGGTGGCTTCAAATAACAGAAATTTATTCCCTCACAGTTATGAAAACTAGAAGTCCAAAATCATGGTGTCAGCAGGGCCATGCTCCCCCACAGCTCTAGAGTGGGTCCTTCCTTGCCTCTTCCTAACTTCTGGCAGTTGCTGGTAATCTTATACACTCCCATTTCAACCTCTGTTGTCACATGGTATTCTCATATGACTGCCTCTGTGTCTCTTGTTTCCCCTTTTATAAGGACAGCAGTCATTGGGTTAGGATACACGCTAATGTTAACTTAAGTGACTTCACCTAATGTAATTATATCTGCAGAGACATTATTTTCAAATAGGATCACATTCTGATTTTCTAGGTGCATAAGAATTTTGAGGGAATATTATTCTACTCAGTCTACCCTCTGGACCCTCAAGTTCACATCCATCCCTTTTACAAAATCCATTCATCCCTCACAACATCATTAAAATGTCTTAACTCTTTGCAGCATGAACTCATAAGTCCCAAATCTCATCTAAATATTAACCCAAAAAGTCCCAAATTTTGCCACCTAAGCAAGGTGTGGGTGAGACTCTGGGTATGGATCCCTTCTGGGTCAACATTCTGCTTCTTCCACAGACAGCAAAGAAGAAAGCAAGTTGCCTGCTCCAAAAATAAAATAGTGGGGCAGGTGTAAGATAGATAATTCTCATTTTGAAAGGGAGAAAACAAAGGGAATAAAGGGTTCACTATGCTAAAGGAAGCTGGAAATGCAGGAGGGCACATTTCATTAGGTTTCAAGGCCTGAGAGTACTACTTCTTTGTTTTAATGCCCTTTGTCTTTAAATCGACTTGACCCTCAGGGACACTAACTTGCTTTTCCTGGCTCCTGCATTAGTACTCTTGGAGTCATCTTCATTTCATTTCATTCCATCTCTGCCCTCTCAGTCCATGTTAGCAGTGTCTCTGCTAGTAAAAATTCCCGGTAATTTGGAAGGAATTCACACCATTAGATGTATCTTTCACAGATCCTGTTTCTCGATAACCCTATCTCCAATCCTGACCTCTCCTAAGATGATTGACTGGACTCCTGAGTTGCATGCCTATTCATTATAGCAAATGACTGCCCAGCCACACCTTTGTCCTTGTTTCCAGAACATGCTTCCTGGATAGACAGAAAATTTTCCAAATCAAGCGCTGGTGCCTTTTTCCTTAAAAAGCTCATTCCTTAATTTCTTTCCTCTCACCTTTTACTGTAACCAACAAAGAGTAACACAGCCACACATACTACCCTTTGGAAATCTCTTTGGCTAAATATTCGAGTTCATTGCTGATAAATTTTCTTCCCACGCAACAATTTGGTCAAGTTTCCTGCCACTTTATAACATGGATTGCCTTGCAGTGTCCATTAACATTTCTGTCTGACACCTCACAAGAAGCACCTTTAATGTTCATATTTCTATTTACATTCTGTCCGTGGTAATATAGCCATGAATGTGTTCTCTAAGATGACAGACACTTTTCTCTACAGCTATTATTCTTTCTGAGATTGCAGCTGAATCACCTTTAATGTCCCTATTTTTCTTAATAGTCTCCTCAAGGCAATCTAGGCCTTTTAAAATCATGCATCTCAAAACTTTCCCAGCTTATTCCCATTATCCAATTCCAATGTCACAACCACATTTTTAGGTATCTGTTGCCATAACATCTCACTTCCCAGTACCAAAATCAGTATCGTTTTCCTAGGACTGCCCGACCTAAAAACCATAAACTGGGCAGCCTGGAAGAGGAGTTTATTCTCTACCCGTTCTGAAGACTAGAAGTGCAAAATCAAGGGATCAGCAAGACCATGCTCTGTGATGGTGCCAGAGGAGGCTTTTCCCTTGTCTACAGCCAGCAGTCCGAGACACAGCATTCCAGTCTTTACTTCTGTCATCGCGTGGTGCTCTCCCTATGTGGCTAACTCTTTGTCTCAGTTTACTCTCTTTTAGAAGCACACAAGAGTTTGGATCAGGGCCCACTCTAATCTAATATGACCTCACCTTAAGTAATTACATCTGCAAAGACCCTATTTTCAAATTAGATCATGCTATTTTGTTATAGGGCACCATGACTATTGGGAGAAGTAACATCCAACCTGATGCACAGCCTATGTTGTTTCGTTCTCCAATTTGGAATGGATATGTTTTTCTGAATAAAGAAGTTCTATACCTTATGTGACTCTAATTATATTATTTAAAATATATGACATTTTGAATATATCTAAAATATTTAGATATTGATTACTGAGTTTGGATTATTATCAAAAGACTGTAAAGTGCCTTTTACATGTGAAATGATCAGTAGATGGAAAATTTTCAGTTTCTGGTAGGACTGAACATTTAAGAGAATTTTGACAAATGCAAATAAAACAAAGAAGTCTGGGTAAAAGTAACAAATGAAGGTTTTGGAAAATAAACTATTCTTCATATGTCTTTGGCAAGAACTATACTATCTCTTCCAAATTTTAAATTAAGCATTCTAACAAGGTAACTTACATATTAGTTATTTCCCTTCCCCTAAACAATATTTAGTATAGTCTCTACTCTCTTTACTATGTTAAATTTCACAACAGGCAATTTAAACATGTGCATGAGGCAGACTTATTTTCAGGTGTTTGTATCAGTTGTAGGAAATATACTTTAAAAATAAGAGAGAAGTACACACAAATTCAACAACAAGTAGTGGTGGGGGGAATGAAAGAAACATCTGTATGCCAATAATGTCAAAAATGTTTGAGCTGCCAGTTATTAACTACTCAACCTGTTTTACATGTGAATCTACATAAGTACATTCTGTGGGAGTGGCAAACAACAGATGGTGGATAAAGGTTGGAAAGAAGAAAGCGAGACCATTTAAAATAAAAGTTACTTTTGCTCACTGACAGGATTTTTTTTTTTTGGCAGTGCTTTTAGGCAGCAATTGATTTCATGTATTTACTGCACATCTCAATAACATTAATGCAAAAAATTGTAATTTGTAAGTCTAAGAAATTAATCAGTTTTACACGTTTATAATACACCTAAGATATTCATAAAAAGCAAAGCAAAAACAAAATTTTCTTAATTTCATATTACATAAATATTTTATGTTGAGGAAAAATAGAGTAGATATTGTTGCAGAACTATATATATTTCTCATTACTAAAGTCAATATGCTTTTAAAAATTGAAGGTTTCTATATGATTGAATACAGCTCTAAATTATAAATAGCCTCTTGTTTCAGGTTCCAGACAATATACATTTGTGTAACTAACATTGAGATGTAGTGTGTGTGTATATATATATATATATATATATATATATATATATATATATATATATATATTTAAATTAAAGCTTTGCTTTCCAGGGATACCAAAGAATAGACAGTTTACAACTTTAATTTTGGTGGCTTGTTTGTTTACATATACCCACTATGGCAGAAAATTTTCTTATTTTTTTTTAGAATGAGTGAATCCATCATTAACACAACAGTATTTTTTTCCATCGACCTAGGCATTGATGTAGTTATTTTGTACTGTTTCTATCTCATCTAAGCTGAAATACTCCAGAACAGTAATTTTCTTTCAATGAGACTAAGTTTTATGTATCTGGGGAAATACCAAATGACTTTATCTTTTAGGAATCAGTCAATCCAAAGAATTTTAATAAAAAATTGAAAACAATAAAGGATTCATGATTCAACTGGCCCTTTTTTTTCACTTGGTTTTTCTATTTGTTAACCAAAAATATTTTATTTTTCAAGCATTCCCGACTTTGCTTTCCTTTGCTATCCTCACCTTACACACCATCACAAGTAGACTTCAGTCTGTTGATCTGCTTCCTCCAGGTGAGCAATTTCTTCATGTGTTAGCTTTCTTCTCTGTGATCTGAATTTGACTTGTTAGATGATGGCTCTCGTAAGACTAGATACACAAAGTGGCTCTCTCGGTAGGCAGCCATTCAGAACCTGTAGACTTTATTTTTTAAAGGAAAATATCATATAAGCAATTTATTCTATTATATCTGCTTTGGTACTATTAATATTCCAGAAGAACCTGTGTAGAGTTAGGAGCTGAAAAGAGAATCTAAATACTCATTTATATCATGGCCTTACATATTTATTATTCTTAAAGGAGTTTTAAGTGGCCCAACTCTCAATTATTTAATATAAAAAATATATCACTCATAGCAATTTCACTTTGGAAATAGTTCAGGAAATGTTAAGGAAAAAACAAATTGATGAAATGGAAAGTGGGCTGGTATAGGAAAGGGGGGATATTTATTTGGATGTTGGTTGTGGGTGTAAAGCAACCTGCTTCACCCTGAAGAACTGTGTTTCACCTGAGAAACCAGGTCCCCAAATTCTTCTTTTCTTTTGTACAGTCAATTACCCTTCATATTAGATAAGTGATTTTTCATGGAACTGTAGTAAAGGCTTCTTTACACATTACTTTATAAAATCTTTATACACCACTTTAATAATGATTCCTAAGGGCAGAGCAGAAAAAATTATATAAATTGTAATAGCTAATGAATCTCAATATTAAAATTCCCAAATTCAGTAAATTTTGTCAGTATATTCAATCTCTATGTATGCTCTGGATATGACTCAGATACACTGCAAAAACACATTGAAATTTGAAATAACTGAATGGATTAATGAAAGGCAGAAATGAGTGTTTATTCCAGGTGAAATTTTAGCTAGCCACATATTTTTCTATGTCTGGAGACAATATAGTCCAAGTCTTTGGGTCATTTGAATGCTTTAGAGAGATTTTATTGTTTGTTTCTGAATAGTTTAATTTCTACATAAGAGAAAGGAGTTTGTGGAGAAAACTGGTACATCAGGTTGTTGTTGAGCTTAAAAAATACACATGTGTGTGTTATAGCAATCTGACAATTACTGTTATGATCATTTACGTTGCTTTACTCATGCCAGAATAAAGAGAAGAGCTTGAATTATTTTCTGTATGGAAATGAATGGAAATTGAAGAGAAAATACAAGCAATAAAGCCTTAAATAATGATAGAGTTAGAGTTATACTTGTTAAAGATTTTGGGAGGTGAAGTGGAAAGTTTAACATGCATGCACGCACACACACACACACATCCATATAAAATATTCCTGTTGCCTTTAAATAGTTGTGAGTTCACTTCATTAAATTATAATCAGTTGGGAAAGGAGTTATTTTATAATTCTGTATAAACTAATTTTAAGGATAACATTTATACCAATAAAGCCTTTTAGCATTTAGAGTATAAATTTCTTTACATTATTTTATGTGTTCCTGAAATCTCTATTGATCTGATGCCCATTTTCTTCTCACATACATGTGTCTGCTTCCTGGTGTATGTATGTGTCTGTGCATGTATACACCTGAGCTTGACCATGACCGTCTACTAACTTGAAACACAAAGCTTTCTGGGAGTTGTGACTGAGCTTCAGGAAATTAGAAGCTGTTGTTGGTGGTTTAGGCTTTTATTTTTGTATCTACTAAATTGTTCTAGAAGAATTTTGCCCTTAGGCAAGGCTCCTTCCATTCATTTCTATCTGGTGTAGTAATGTGTGTTTTTATCATGTGTACAAAGTGTTCGTGCATAAGGATATGCATGCTTGGTGTTTAGTTGTATTTCTTTGTTGATAGTTATCTGACATATTGAAATTATCACTTCAAAACTTATATTTTCTTCAAACTAGCAAGATAGTGAAGCTTAGAAATATTTTTATTAACATGTTATAATAAAACTACTGATTTTAGAATTTGTCAGTGCTTACTCTATGTAATGGTTTTCTACTTTTGTACACATATTTTTTATTATTATTGTACTGGAGTAATTACTTAATATAATTATTTCATGTGCATATTACTAAATGATAATAATAATATGTTTTTGTTTAAATTGTTATTATCTCCCAAGTGAATGGTTAATATAGATACAATCCTTATGCTTATGGTAATAAGTAGGTTAATGAGTTAAATATGTTAGATTGTGTACTTTTAAAATAAACGCTTAATCTTAATTTAAATAAATCTTAACTTTAAGATTACAAATATATCACTTATATTTGTAATTTTATATAAAATTATCTGCAGGTATATATGTTTATAATAATAAAACAAAAATACCAAATAGATAGGAAGTTTCTATTTTCTAAATAGTTATAAATTAAAAATGATATTCATTTTGCAATAATGTTTATCAAAATGACTATATTTACAATGGTAATTAAGTAGTTAATATTCTTTTGTGATCATGTATATTGATACATTCAATGAAAAACATTACATATTTATTAGAAATTTGCCAAATCAAATAGTTAGCTTCTATTTCTAGGTATACCTTGGATTTTAATACTAGAAAATTTTAGATCAAGGCATACACTCATCTGAACCTGAAAAATTAAAATAATTCACTTAATTTAAGGTTAGAGTGACACTTCCTCAAACTTAAACTGTTTTCTCCTTTGAGCAGATATTTTGACCCCAACTGTGTTTCCAGTAACAGGTGACACATTCTCCAACTGACCTGAGTCCTACAACATTCTACAGGAATGTCAGGGTTCAATCAGAAAGTTGCTGCCATTTCCTAAAGGTTACAAAGAGATTTATTGTAAAAGAAAGTGTACAAATTTTACTTGTTAGAATTTAAGTTTTTTTCTTATAAGATAAAATTGCCTGAATAATTTATTTTGATCAGATTATAGAGGCATTTGAACCTCAAACTGAATAGTTCAGATTTCAACCTTTTCAGTAATGATCATGGAAATTGTTAAGCAGCTACTCAAAAATAAGTTTGGTAGCATGAAGTACCACTTCTTGATGAGACTGAGCATACAGATTTCTAAATGGAAGTACTCAAATATGCCATGCCTGAGTTAAAAAAGACTGTCTCAATGAATTCTGCCTGTGATGTCACAATGAATTTTCTCCAGATTTGATTTAGATTATAAATCTGAAGATGAAATAAATTCTTATAATTATTTCTCTGTTATTATTATTCACTTCACTTTTACTGTTTGCTCATTGTTCTGGGAGTGGTTGATTATCAATTAAATCACAGGAAGTACTCTCTAAGGTAAGAAAGTATTTAAAACACCACTGTAGACACCTTTTGATCTTCATGCTACCTCATGTACAGATAGGCTCTCATATCCTTTAAAAACACATTTCTATATTTGCTCTGACTGAATGATGGCCTTGTCCCATAGCTTTTTGACCCCTGGTTTGATCGTATGGCAGGGTGATCCAGAGGGCCAGTCTCCTATCTTTCTGGCCTCTTCTCCCAATTTCTTCATTGCTTCAGTACATTTTAATGATTACAAATTATTAAAGCTGTTACTAGAAAAATGGTTTGTCATTGCCAGTAAAACCCATTACAAGAAACACTTCTGTGTATTTACTCTAGAACATGGATATTGAGTGTATTGATTTTGCTTAAATTTTCATTCTTGGGATGACCCAATCAAATAGGATAAAATACATCAGCTTTCAATAAACTTACAGCACACCAAAGGCAATAGCATAATGGTTTTAGAGAAGTAATTTCCAGAACAGGTTTTATTTAAAATACCCATTTTCTTTCCTTTCCTACTCTTTATCTATTTTAAAACTATCTATAATAATAACAGTAATAGTAATAGTAGGGGTAGTATTAACAGCTTGGCAGTAGGAGTTATTTTAGTAAAATCAGGGCCAAATCATTCAGGTTTGAACTGCCTATATTTTATTCTAAAGTTATCTTTGGAACAATATCAATTTTAATAGTTCTATCAGAAAAACTTCATTTCACAAGAGCCATTTTTGGGCAAAATGTGTGTGTGTGCACACGTGTGTGCAAATACATTGAGGACATTTAGCTTTGGTTTATTTTTAATTGCAGCGTAAGTAATTTTGGAAGGAATTATTTATGGAGTGGTGTAGTTCCATATTTATTTCAGAATCCTTTAACTCTTAAAAGAAAATATCTTCCATATTACCTTTTTCTTTATGTGTGTGTGTGTGTTCTTCTTTAAATATACATACTTAAAATGCTAATCTGAGCAACACACCCATCTGTCCTTTTGGAGCAATGTCCATCTATGTAGGTAATTTAATTTAAACTTTAGATCTTTTTCTAGAGTACAGTTCTATAAATTTAATGAGTATTTTTTGGACATTAGAATTTTATTAAAATATAACAATTTTAAAAATAATTTTTAAAATCTACCTTCTGGGACTCCCAAATCTTATTGGCAAGTGTTGATTACTAAGTATAACCGGGAAAGGATTAGTTGCATCTGGATTAATTCTGCTTCTGAGAATACCACAAATGGTGCCTGATTCTGTCTACTTGTCTCTAACAATTGAGAAGGAAAGGAGTGTTAGAAACAAGATAAACAAGAGTATTTAAACTGCTAAATAGATATACATCTCAATAAAAATCAGATAGCAGGCATGAGAGAAAAAACATTAATAAGACTATCTTGCTTGCTTCTTACACAGAGTTTGGCTTAATAAGCATGTTTGCATTGCCTTTCCTTACAGGATTATCAGTCTGCTGGAAGGATGACTTGAATTTTAGATGTATTCATCCATGTCATCAAAAATGGTGTTGTTATTAGAGATGGGGTTAGCGTACACAGGCAATAAAAGCATAAGGAAAACATCCTCTCTAAAGATGAAGAAGAGTAGCATATTTAAATAGTCTTGTGTCTGAAATTCACAGTGTGAAGTTGCTAGAATTTTAAATTTGTTCTTGTAAACCAAACAGCTTTTACAAACTATTTCATGCCAGAGCATAGGTTTCTCGCTGCATATAAATCAGGCTCTTTTGGAAGCCTCATTAACTCTTTCACTACTCTAAAGTTACAAGATTAATTAATTAATTAATTAATATGTTGATAATAGCTGCCAGATAAGGTCTAAGATATAGAGGCAGCTAACTAAAGTGAGAGAAACAGACACATTTGACCCAACAATGCAGTAGATCAAAACAGGACAAAAGGAATAATCAAGAAAAGAAGAAATAAACTTGTACATGGTGAGGTGTGGTTTTTCAAGATACTCATGTTTTTTCATAATTTAAAATTATAAAGAGGTGATTATTTAAATATAGGCTTCAATTTTAATGAGAATGTCATCATCTCTGTTTTAAAAAATTCCCTAGGAGAAAATCATGTTTCAGGTGGATGTATGTCAGGCAGAATGTATTTTATTTAAAGTAGTACCCTCAATAATAAGTAAAGAACTTTAGATTTTTATTAAAACATTTGATTTGGAATTTAAAAGACAGATATGATGGTACTTTAAACACTATATATCTCATAGTAAAATATTTATATTCATACATGTACATATCTTAATGGACATTACAACCTCATGAATGGTTTTGAAGTTAGTAATTTGTAAGGAGTAGCCTATTCTATTATAGATGCCAATATTATTTGATACTTTTTTAATTTAATGTTTCTTTACATAAATTGCAGCATTTTGTTCATGTTCAGGAGAATGAACATTGAGTGTATCATGTGTCCTAAAGGAATGCAGCATGAAATGACACACCGTTGTATCAGTTTCCTGATCCTCACAGGGTATAAAGATCTCAGTGAGAGGCAGATAGACTAAAAATAATGAGTTAGGGGGCAGTGTTATAATATGACTCAGTGGGAAAATGGTGGCATTATCTTCATCCAAAATAGACATGCTTGTTTTGAAGAAGATTTTCAAGAATTTTCTTTAATTATTTATTCATCTTGATATCCAAAATCAACTTTGAAAGGTTTCTGGGAGTCGATACCTACCTTGTTTGTGGCCATTCTCTTTGCCTTACAAGAGTATTTATTATCTCTTCCCTAGATTCTGAGAAGGATTTTTTTTCTTTAAGATTTTCCCTTTTCTGGCTTTTTGAAAAGGAATTCTTTGATCTTTCAGATATGTAACTATATGCATTGTTGTGATTGGTTAATAATATAACAAATTAGAGGAAGAAAGAAGAGAGATAAAGGAGACATAGGAAGAAGATACATTCTTCAAATGCAGATATAAAATGCAAGATTTATACTGTTGCTGTAAAACACCAGTTGAATAAACATACATGAAAACACTCCATAGTTTAGGAGAAGTCTGATGAGATGCAAGCAGATGGGTGGCATTAGGGTCATGATGGGTAGCAAGCAGATGGGTCAGAACCACTAAGCCAGTGAATCATGCTAGGGCAGCCTATTTTGCTCTGTTGGAGATATCCTTGTTTGGAGCCAAAACTCTAGATAGCTCTTTGTAGAAATACTGATTTAAATACTACTTGCCCTGTGGCTCATCCCAATTTTATATGTTCATAAACGTTGTCTCTTACCTTTCCAATCAAGCACATAAGTGTTTCAAAAATTTTATGAGACATGCAATAAACTGCTCAAATACCTGCATTAGTTCTTCACGTGTGTTACATTAAATTTGGTCCTTTATTTAGGGGTATTGCATTCTCTTGAAAATCCTGGCCATATACCCTACGTTATCATTTTCTTTTTTGTCATTGTATATATGATATCCTTTGACATACAAAGCTGTTTTTTTAGTTCCTTGTGAAATGCACACTCCCGTGTGATGATGATTTTATTTTCTAATCCATTCACCTGCATCACCGTCTTCCTGTTCTCCACTATCTGTTGAAATGGGACCATCCTTTGAAATGCAGATTAAGCACCACCTCTTATACAAAGCCTTTCATAATATTGCAGGCTATATTTTTCTCTGTGGTTTATCTGTGATGAGATGTAATTTTATCATCAATTATTTCTCCTATGCTAGATTCATACGTTTTTCTAGATTCCAATCTAAGTGTAAACTCTTTGGTGAATGGTCACAACCTTAGTTACTGGAGGATTTGAAGGTGGATGGACACAGGTTCATTTACCATGAATAACACAGTTCTAGCTGCAGGGGTCCCACAGTCACCCCTCACTGCCCACTATCTCTCTGCCTCACCCCTCACTCAGTGCCCAGCTGACTCCGCCTGTTCTTCCTCCTCCTCTGCTTCATCTTCTGTGCTGGGTGCCCCCCTTTCCCCAGCTTCTATCCCCAGAGCCCCCTTGCCTCTGCCCCCTGAGTTTGCCCATGAGCCCACTGATACCAGAATGTCCTAACAGCACTGCCCAAACAGTTTTTAAAATTATTTTTTATAAATAAAATTTAATATTGATTTTTTTATCCTACACATTTAGAAGGACATCACATGAGTTAAAAAAAATCATATTTGTTCAGATAATCATTTTAATGTTTACCAACATTTTGGTTTGTTATTTATTTATAACTAATTTAATTTGCATTCCCTCATATTAATACTCATGAGTACACATGAATACTCATGTGTAACATGTAATCAAGTTATTCCAGTTAAAAAAATCATTGTAGTACCTTTGTTGAGTTGCTGATTCTAAGAAAACACTGAACATGAACATGTACAAAAGACATATTTGAATCAAACTCGACACAGCACCTATTCTGCCTTATTCTGTTCAAGATGACTTTCCTTGAAAACTACCTGATGAATGACTGAGTATAACTTCTTTAAACTAACTGCTGAACTACGCACATCTAATGCTCCCACTGAATCTGAGTTGTCTTTACTCTGGTGGAGTATTTGAGCTATACCGTTTTTCCTTGAGAGTCCTTTTCTCAAAAATGAAACAAAACAAAAACTTGTTCCATTAGGATAGTATCGAGCTTCAGAGCCAGTTCTCCTTGGGGTAACTGTTAAGGAAGAGATCGCCCCATCTATCTAGGCCTTCACTTCCAAGCATCTGCTGCTGCCCCAGGTAATGGTGGCAACTACAGTGTGGGACTGGGGGAAACAGGCAGCCAAATTTTTAATGTTAATCTCAAAGCAGTGTGCCATAGGACATAATTATATATGTGCCATAGATTCCCTATCTATGGTTTAGATTCTCGTTTCTTTGAGAATATTTTTTTATTTTAATCGTTGTTCTTGAAACTGCCTTTTACTCCCATCCCAGCCCATGGCCCCAGCCCTCCCCACCTCCCTCCCATTTCCACCCCTCCTAGTTTTTGTCCATGTGTCCTTTATACTTGTTGCTCTAAACCCTTCCCCTTTTCCCCTGAGATTCCCTCCTCTCTGGTGACTGTCAGCCTGTTCTCAATTTCAGTATCTTTGGTTATTTTTAAAATGTTTCTGGGGTTGTCACATCACATTTTCTTTTATCACTTTGCTTTCAGTCCTTAACATACATTTTCATTTAAGTTTTCTTTACATTAGAGCATTAGCTATATATGGTGTCAATACCTATACATGCCAAAAAATTCACTCAGGTAGACAGGTTGTTATGCCCAAAGAGTTCTAAACACTGAAAATTACTCCTGAAGGTGTGCCTCTGTGCTGACTAGTAAGTGCAAACGCTCCAAGACCCCAAATACCCAGCTGCAGTTGGATTCAGTTGAATAGGATACAGGCCAGTGGTCTCTGGTGTCTGAATGCAGCATGGTGATACATTTAGAAGCATTGTGCGATGCAGGTGCACACTAGAGGATTAGCACTTCAAAGTTGCATGGTTTGACTATTGATAGCATTATAATAACTTCCTCTTCAGAATGTGGTCTCCACCTATTAAAAGCAGATTGAATGGCATTTCACAACTGAGGTAAAATCTGGAGGCTGCATTTGCAATGCATCCACCTGAAAATATATTTCTTCATCATATATTTATTATGTTTCTAAATTCTGATTCCTTATGGCCAATTATTAGGAAATAATTTAAGTTCTGGACTCTTAATATCTAGCGTTTCATCAGTATATCAGTGCCAATGTGTGAATGTGGCATCCTCATAAAATGAGCGCATTGTAACAAAATACAAGATCCCCCTCACATTAAGAAATAAAAGAATCAAAAACTAATCCCCCATCTGTGTATTTGTGTATCAGTTTCTTGATTAGTAATAAACAAGAAAGATCCCTGTGCATGAGTAAGAAACACAGGAAATATAATGTAATAGATGGAACACCACTTAGCTAAAAAAAAAAAGTGATTGGTTCTCAAATGCGACTTTTTTCCTTACCCTCCCTTTTCTTCCCTGCATAAGGGATACACCAAGCTTATTAAAAATTGTGCTAAAATTAAGGTTGACAGTCATGTGAACACTAGCAGAAAAAATGTGTGATAAAACTGCAATATTAGAATACTCCTTTTTTATTCTGACACAGAAAAAAAGTTTTGAGACAACTTTTCAATACTCTCTAGAAATAATATTAAAAATTAAATTTTTACCCCTCAGAGTCAGATGGGGTGAGATCAGGTTTATTTTTAACTAATATGCTAGTAAATGGGAAATGGAAATCATAAATGGAAATTATTTGAGTGAATATAATTGTTAAGGTGTAGTCTGTATGAAAAGACTCACCCTATTACAACAAGTTTCAGAGTTTAAAGGATGGTAAACGGCAGTATGTGAATAATAGACAACATTACAAAAAATACTGTTTAAGCTAGAAAAGTGTCAGTTCATAGTATGTTGTAAATTCTGTCAACTTACTGAAAGAAAAAAATTTATTAGAGTTTTGTTAGACTGTATCCTGATAAGATTTCTATTTTAGTATTGATATTTTCTCTGATATGTTAGAATATATTTGGATAAATCATACTTTGTTGTGCTCATAGAGAAGTATGTGTACGTGTATGAAGTTGTGTAGGTATGTGGGTGCTGAAGAAGAAAAGGATAGTGAATGCAAACTCTTGTCACATCATTAGAACCTTTTAGTAGAAAAGTGGTATAAATGAACTGCTGGTCTAAGTCTTGGCGCATCATTGTTTGCAGGTAGACAATACGTGATGGGTACCTAGTTTACATACTAGTGTAGAGTTAATCTCCAGAACACTTTGCCAGCCATAAATAGGGATGTTTTTCTGCTCCCTGCTTTTCTAGACAGCTAATTAGGTGTTATGAAAGCTTATGTTAGTGAAAAAGGGTAAATTAGAAATAAAAAAGAAAAATGAGAACAAATAAAAGATGAACTACCATTTATAGAGTTGCCTACTTGGAAACAACTCTAATTTTAAAATGCTGTTAGAAACAGTAGCGAGCACAACACTATTAGAAGAGCACCATTCCTGTTTAAAGCTATTTACAAAGCAGACGCAAAACTCATTTTGTTCAGAGGTAAGAAGAGAAAGCTCTCAAATGTCCTTCTCCCATGGCTACAAAACCGATGTCCTGACTTAAGGATTTTGGTTTTCACATTTCTAAGACACAGATATTTCCTAATTTAAAAAAAAAAATTAAATCAAATGCATACCTGAAACTAAGGCCAGAAACTATGCATGTTTTCGTGCACAATCTGAGGCAGCAAGCAAGTTTGAAACTGAGGGGAGGAAATCCTTTTATGTTTTCTAATATTTCCCTAATTGACAACAAATTAATTGCCAAGTATCTCTCTTTACGTGGAGTGGTTTGATATGTCCTAGACCGGGAAAATAAGTTTAACTTCTGATTTGTGATAAATTCTGGCCAGAGAATGAAACATTAGAAATAGAGGTAGATTTCCTCTTAAGAAATTTTACAGACAGGTTGCTCGACATATTTCCTTTGCAGTGTACATCATGGAGTCATAACACGCAACGATTGTTGCCCTGACTTTTCCTTGAAATAACTATATTCAGTTTAGATTCTCTTAATCTTTGTTAAGTCCTGTTGGTTTAAATTGTTTTGGCTTCCTATTTTAATCTTGTGGATAGTGATTTTTTGGCACCTGTCATAAGCATGCATTTTACAATATAATCTTTTCTATAAGCCAGGCTTTGATTCCTGTTCAGGTCTTCTTTTGTCACCACCTTTTTCTTCTTCTTCCTTCTTCTTTTTTATTGTTGTTCAGGTACAGTTGTCTCCATTTTCACTCCACCACAGCCCACCACGCCATCCATCCCTGCCTCCCACCCTTGAACCTACCCTCTTTGGCTTTGTCCATGTGTCCTTTATACATGTTCCTCAATGGACCTTCCTTTATTTTCCCCCATTATCACTCTCTCCCCTCCCTTCTGGTTACTGTCAATTTGTTCTTTATTTCATTGTCTCTGGTTATATTTTGCTTGTTTGTTCTGTTGATTAGGTTCCACTGATAGGTGAGATCATATGGTTTTTGTCTTTCACCACCTGGCTTATTTCTCTTAGCATAATACTCTCCAATTCCATCCATGCTGTTGCAAAGGGTAGGGGTTCCTTCTTTCTTTCTGCTGCTTAATATTCCATTATGTAAATGCACTATAGTTCTTTGATCCACTCATTTACTGGTGGGCATTTAGGTTGTTTCCAGCACTTGGGTATTTTAAATTGTGCTGCTATGAACAGTGAGGTGCATAGGCTCTTTTGCATTGGTGTTTCAGGATTCTTGGGGTATAATCCCTGCTCAGGTCTTCTCACTAGGACTTTAAGAACTGAAATCATTGGCTGCCTGCCTGTAAGACCCTCAGTCCTACAGGTGATGCTGGCACGGAGAAATAACAGGGAGCCAACACAGGTGACTGCTATTCTCTCAGGTTTTGTTAATGTGGATTCTCTCAGCTTTTATTAATTCAGATTCACTCCAAATCCATGCTAACCAAATAATACTAGCCTAATAACGATAATAATCACTCAGAAACAATCAGTAATAATATCACACAAGATAATTGGGGCATAACGAACCTGAGTCCCAAGAGTCCAGATCCAGTCCAGGTCGGGGAGGTGACAGGGCTGGATGGCAGTGTATTGCAAGGCAGAGTCAAAGGGATGGAAGTGCTCCCCAGGCGGAACATCAGGATATCTCAGAGCGACTCACTCTCTGGCGCCATCGTCCATGGTCTGAAGTCTTCTGCTCTTATGCTTCTTTTGTTGCAAAGTCATGTTGATTTTGTGCAATTTCTTGTAAATATATTTTCTTAATTTAGATAAGCACATGTTGTGTCCTTCAGTCTCACTAGGCACATGCTATATGTGGCAGCTTCGATAGGCACCTATCTATGTCCGTTCTGATAGGCACATGTTATTTTGCGCAACTTCACTAGGCACACGTGGTTTACATCACTCTACAGCACATGCTCGGAGAGGGTGCTATTACCTTTCAGATAGGCACATGTTGCCTGCCACACTGTATTGTGCGTGCTGAGGGTCTGTATTATTTCTCTGGGTCATTGCTGTAGTGCATATGCTTCACATACTGCTCTCCGCAGTACCTATTACCATTGTTGAAATGGCTATGCATTCCTAATGATAAAGCAACATCACCGTATTAAAATCACACTGTAAACATTGACTATGGTAACCTTTATGGATGATTGCTAAAATCTTATAATTTAAGAGAGGATAATTTGATATATTGCTTAAATATTTTTTTCCTTACATACACAATGACAGTTTTTTTAAAGATATATTTGGCACAGAATAATTACTTACCTATTATTTCTAAGATTAATGTATTGAACTGTTTTATCTATGTTAAAAAAAGAGAAATCTTTAAGATATGTTAGCCAATGTAAATATGCAGATTTCAGATATCTTTATGTCTAAATTAATTTGCATTTTATAAAATCAGAGATAGTTGTTGATCAATGATAGCTTTTAAGCAAAAAGTTATATGTATATAGTTTTATATATTATATATATATTTATGTTTTCTTTCATATTATGAATATAGAATTTTACTGTGTTTTTTATTGATTCACCTGTACTTTGCTTAAGGCAGTTACTGATAGCTAATTTTCAGGAATGCACTGGCTATGTATTTGAGTTTTTAAATTTTGTCTGGAATATATCCTGAAGAAAGCTCAATTTTATCACACACACACACAAATAAAGATCTCTGTGTGTGTGTGGTGTGTGGTACAACTGAACTGCAGTACTGCAGTCATTTGAGTGACTTTATATCATTTGGAAAAATATCACAAATTAAGACGCAACACTGAACCAGTAAGGATGACTGTTTTTAGATCCCTTCCTGTGGGAGCTGGTGTAATAGTCAGATGGGTCTATAGGTGTATAGAAAATGATTTTTAACACTAAACAAGTATTAAATTTATCTGATTGTTGCATGATCATTCACAGAATCATACATTTTAAAATTTGGACACTGTAAACGTTCCCTGCAGGCAAAACTGTCCACATTTCCAGCTGTTGGACTTCAGAATTGTATTCTCTTTGCAATCTAAACATGCTTATCTCTCAGTTTTTCTCATCTGCATACCATTTGGATTATGCCATCTTTCTGGCATAGGGTGCATTTTGTTGAAGTGTAATCATGTTATATTAAGGAAAGGATGAAAATAAAGGTAAATAATTTCTTATAATCCCAGATTGGTCCAGAAGACAAAAATAAATCTTGGATCAACTATTTTTTACTTTGACTTTCCTGTCCAGGGTCTCTGAATTTGTTTTCTGATACAGATATTTGTTTTCTGATGCATTAATTTCTCAGAATCTACATAATTTTGTAGTCTCCATAATTTGCTTTTTGAAAAAAAATATAGCTTTTAATCCAACATATCTATTCTGGGATCCGTTTTCTCTAAGGTGCAGAAGAAATTTATCTAGCTTTATAGCTCTAGGGCTTGAGAAAACATTCCACACTATTATTTTTTTATTATACACGCATAGGTTATTGAGGGGATTTGAAAATATATAATAAAAGGTACACATGAGAGAAATCCTCCTAATACAACTCCCTTTATTAAACCACTCCCTCTTACTCTTCCCTCTTTCCCTTCACTTACCTTTCCTACTTCCTTCTTTTTCTTCCATTTATTTTGTCTAGCTTGTCATTCATTAAATACTACCTTTGTTTCCTTTATGTACCTACCTACTTATTTATTTATGTATGTTACTTCAGAAATAATTTCAAACTCATAAATTCTCATTTGACACTTGGCAGTTATTGTTCAGTTTATGCTCATAGTTTCTGCTACATGTACCTAAGTGTCCATTCGATTTTCTTCACTGTCTGTGAACTGCTGCCATCAAAATTACAGTCTAATCGCAAGGTGAACAGCTTATAATGTATCATAATCAATACTCAGAATTTGCTCCCTAGGATGTAACATAAAGGAGTCAAGTAAAAAGCTGCAGATTTTCAGCAGTAAAGTGCAAACAATCATTTTATATTGATGGTTTCAAATTCAAGGTCGATTTGCACTTTCATGTATCTGCATTATTCTATCACTTTTACTTTCTTCTTAAATTCATATTGAATGTATTCAGTGCTAAGCTATCCAAATGGCTGAAATTGAAGGCTGGTCAGGATTGGAATATAAAACTATGTCAGTGTGTTTCAAAGACAGCATATGATTTATAAATGATTTTTTTAAAATTCAGCTCTAAAAGATTCAAAAGTATCACCAAGTGAAATAGATAGTAAAGTGTTCTACTGTATTTTTGAAGGACAAAGTTGGATGAATGAAATTATACATATTTTTTCTAACACCTACTGACACAGATATAGAGGTAATTTTTATGATTCCTATTCAGAGTAGGTAAAGAAAATAGATATCGGATATTAAACTTTTATGGATTTTTAAAAATCCACTTTAAGTCTATACAGGAAGCCTTCCCAGAAAAGTTTATGTGCCTCAATTCTTCCCCTTCTGTTAGTGTCCATTTGTTTAACAATTTTCAAGTCAGATAACATTTGAGTTTGTGGGTGAAAGTTCTGTTGGACACATTTCAGCATTCTTGCCTATATTATATAATAAACTTTACTATAGTTTATTTACTCACAGATAGGTATACTTTTAAAAGCATGAAAAAACTGAAGTATGGGCAAGTTACCTAAATACTTTCTAAATATTTCACAAGTGTGAATGATACATGCAAATGAAATACCATAATGTTCTTGTTCTGTCAAGACACCATTTTGATAACTTTCTAAAAAATATTAGTCTCATAGAAAATTATTTTATCCTAAAATCTCCTAAGATAAATCGGGTTTATTTTTTTTGTTGGAGAGGGAATTATTCATGTGTTTTAAATATGAACCCATTTTATTTAGGACTTTGTAAAGTAACTATAAATTTATCAAAGCTACTAAATTTGCTGCTTCGTATTTTAAATATCCTTCACATGAACTTTTTTTTTCTTTACACATGACACTGTAAATTTGCAGGGATCTTCTCGCATCAATTAAATGTCAATCCCAAGGGTTCCTAAATGTGTAGGGAATTCTATTCCCATCACATGAAGGTAAATTGTAAATATCCTCTCCTGGAGAAAAAAAAAAAGGCCCTGACTTAAAAAGGATTAAACGTTAAAAGGAACAACTATTTGTAAATGAAAAGGACAACTAAGAAGAGTAGTTCAAAGTTATATTTTAAAATATTGGGGTCATGGGAGTATGCAGCTGTTGTCATAATGAAGGAGTTTTCTTTCATATTTTCTTGTTCAGCATCTTTGAAATAGGGATCATTAAAGAATGCTTTATTTAGAATCACTAAATGCCTATTGGCAAAAAAGAGAAGCAAAAATTCTCACAAAAAGCATTATCATTTAAAATAGAGATCATGATTTGTCATTCATTCTGAACTATATATGTTGACTGAATCCATTTCCACCTACTTATACCACAAACAAAATGCTGAAGAAAACTGATGACATGATACATACCCATATCTAATAAAATAGGAATGTGCACTTTTTGACAAGCTTTTTCATAACACATTCTGATGGAAAATTCTATTTGCTACTTTCAGTAGGGAAAGCAGACTTTTAAAGGAAACCTTTTATTTTATGACTGTCACCGAAATAACAATTACGAGCAAAATAGGGATAAAATATTTTTAAAGGAGAGCTTAGGACTTGTTATAGAAGTTTGCAATCCAGTTTTTGTCCTGTTATTTGACTTGAAAAATTAATCCTGCTAATCCTTTTTGAAGTGTACCATTCCCAGGAAGTGTTATACAGAACAAAGACTAACTGAATATCCCCAGGAAATTAGTTTACAGTGATCTTCTATTCCACTGAGAATGATTCTCCAATGGCCACTTTTTACTTCTTCTCAGGCTATGGGAATTCGTTAATATCTAGAGAATAGACTTAAATAAAACCATTGTCTCAACCACCAGGTTTATGCAACCATCCTGAAATGTTTTAATTATTGTTTTCTTTTCCTTTTTTAATTAAGAGACCAGAGGTCAAGCAAGTCCACTGAGAGCTGAGCGCAGCCTTGGTAGAAATGTAAAAGCAACCCTAATGATTGGATTTGCTGTTTTCTCTTTTATTTTGCAGAACCAGAAGAGTGTGTTAATTGCACAGAGGAATGCCGAGTGCTTGGTCATTCTGACAGGTGTTGGATGCCACAGTTCCCTGCAGCCAATCAGGCTGAAAATGCAGATTACCGCACAAATCTCTTTGTACCCACAGTTGAAGCTAATGTTGAGACTGAGACTTATGAAACTGTGAATCCCACTGGGAAAAAGACTTTTTGTACATTTGGGAAAGACAAGCGAGAGCACACTATTCTCATTGCCAATGTTAAACCTTATTTAAAAGCCAAACGTGCCCTGAGCCCTCTCCTCCAAGAGGTCCCCTCAGCATCAAGCAGTCCAACTAAGGCATGCATGGAGCCTTGCACCTCAACAAAAGGCTCTCTGGATGGTTGTGAAGCAAAACCAGGAGCTCTGGCCGAAGCAGGCAGCCAGTACTTGCCCACTGACAGTCAGTATGTGTCGCCCAGTAAGCAACCAAGAGACCCCCCCTTCATGGCTTCTGATCAGATGGCAAGGGTCTTCGCAGATGTGCATTCCAGAGCCAGCCGGGATTCCAGCGAGATGGGTGCTGTTCTTGAGCAGCTTGATCACCCCAACAGGGATCTGGGCAGAGAGTCGGTGGATGCAGAGGAAGTCGTGAGAGAAATTGACAAGCTTTTGCAGGACTGCCGGGGAAATGACCCTGTGGCTGTGAGAAAGTGAGGGTGGGGAGCATTGGCATTTTCTTGTCTCTTCTTTGATTTAAAAATGGTCCTGCCTGGTGACAACCTGGTTTATAGGGATGAAGAGAGACCAATGCTGTGTTAAGGCTTTGAGTGAACATCTGAAGTGCCCACAAGTATGTTCTTTTCACTGCTATTTCTTTTTCAGAGATAACAATGGTTTTGTTTTGACCAAACTTACATTAGGACAGAATTAATGATTCTCAAGGAGGAAAGAGAAACAGAGAAGAAAAAAGGAGAGAAGAAAAAGGAGGATGAGGAGGCAAGTTACCTTTTGACAATCTGTTAGGAAGGTATGCAGTGTGAGAATTGAAGTATTTCTGATCACTCTGAGACTGTCCTCTGTGATTTATGCTGACTTAACTGTTTACCTATAAACCCCAATCAAAGCAGGGTCATAATTTGTGATCTGTGGTGGATTTCTAGCAGTTATCACAGGTTTCTACTGAAAATCCCGAAAAGACCTTGCAGTAGTCCAAGCTACACCAAACATTAACACATATTTGTGGTGAACATTTCTGTATAAAGTTACCTGCCACACATATAAACACAAAAAGCATTCCATAACATTAGTTGAAAAATTTTTAAAAAAATACTTGGTCATTTGTAAGACACTTCATGTCGTAAAAAAGTTAAGTGTAAAAAAATATAGTCCATTTTGTCCTGCGCACACATAGACTAATTCACTTTATTAAAGAAGAAAAAAATTTAAAGACTTAAAAATGCCTCTTTAGCATTTTAGTGTCCAACAAACATACAAATAATGGTGGATATGTTTTTAATTTGACCTGGAAAGATTCTGGAAAATAGTTACCATTCAGTAATAATATTCAGAGAAAATTAATATGATTAATATGTTTTACTCATTTGTGGACACTAAAATAGCTCAGGAAAGTGAAAACATCTTAGACATACACAAATCACATGACCATTTAAATGTGCAAATGTAAGAAGATTCAATGTGTTTACATCAAATGACATATTTTTATTGATTTATTGCAGATTCAGTGCATATGAGCCAAATTGTTGAGTGTTTAAGAGCTATATTGTGTATTTTATTAAATTAATATATAGTTGTGTTGCAAAAATATTTGGGCTTATATTGTAAATGGCAAGTGTTGCCTCGGTAGCTGTCGAACTCTATGAGTTTTCTTTTTTCCTGCTTCCTTTTCCACATGGAGTGTGGGAAGCAGTGCCTCAGAGCAAAGTCTCTTGTTTAATGTATAGTCTACCAAGTACTACAGTACATAATCTGTTCAAAATGTGTTTGAGTGAGCCGATGGAGCTATCTGAAAGGTCAAAAAATACATCTGTCAGTCATGGTTATGTGCAAGTCCTTGTAGAAGCTTTTATTAAAGTCATGCTAAATCACAAGAATTACATTTGTACCAATACCTGAAACTTCTCATGTTTTCTCAATAACATAAAGTTTCTGCCTATGTAGATATCATGCTGTTGATTGGTTCTCAAAAGTATCTTATGTGGTTTAAAATGTGTGTTCCCATTTATTTCAAAACCATGAAAAATGCTTTAATGCATGTGTGGTACCAGCCCTAGTTACTTGCATTGTATAGTGTTTTTCAAGAAGTCTAGGTCTTAACAGGATGTTTTTCATTTTTCTCAACGCTCTTCTTATTGCTATCTGTGGTGGATTTCTAGCAGTCATCAAGCGCTTCTACTGAAAGTCCCAAAAAGGCCTTGCAGTAGTCCAAGCTACATCTTCTTTTTATCGGTGACCTTTGAGAACAATACACCTTCTATTCCTTCATTTTGTTGCACGTTTTTCTTGTGTCATATAGCAAGTTTCAAACTTATTTCTATATGAGGCTAGGAAACCTCAAATTTCAGGAATTGGGGAAAATAAAATTAGCACTTGCAGAAGTAGTAGCAGATGGGAAAATGCCTTGATTGACATATTCCTTCAGTGTTAAAAATTTTTGGCATTTTACAGCTTCGTGATAAACAGCTTCCAGCCCATACCTTAGAAAATGTGGTGCTGAGTTAAATAAAGGCTGTTTGTGCACTGGAGCAGAAAATGCATTATTTGCAAACTGGTGGAGAATTCTGTGCCTTCTTTTCTGGCCACCCAGCCAGTGTAGAAACAGCATAAATGTCATAAAATCCTTATATTAAAAACAAAAACAAGAGCAAATACAAACATTGAACTGAATTAAGTTTTGTAATTTTAAACCTCAACAAATTCAACTGAAAATATTTCCGTCAAATGCTGTCAAGACTTTAGATTGTACCTCGTTTGAAAACTGCTTTGAAAGGAAGAATGGACAACTCCCATCAGCCTTATTCTCTCAAGAACTGTATTTGGTTCCTAGTAACAGCCTTTCCAAAGCTCTACTCTTGTTTTTTTATTATTCTTAAATGTTTAAATTAGAAAAGAAGGGATCTTGTACAGTGAAACATAATTGACTCTCTATATTTTGGACGATTTATGTGTCTGAAATGTGTTGTCTCTGTTATATGATGTTATTTTTTTGCCCAGAGACTATAGGTTGATTTAGCTTGATAGCAGAAATTTGATGGGAAACCAATTTCTGTTTAGTTTTACCAAGTGTTGCCTCTCTCTTACTGGACATATAGCCACTTATTACAATCTAAGGCAGTATATAAGTGAAATCAACAAAGAGAGTAGGGTTTATTTTTAAAACATTCTTAACTTTGAGTAACCAGTTGTTCAATTTAGTATATGTGTCTGAAGACTTTAAAACACTATAAGATTTTAAGAATTGGTTGTGCCAATGTGTGAGGGATTTACCTTTAGGCTCTCTGTCACCAGTGATTTACTAGTGTTAGCTGTTTAACACATTATCTGTATTTAGTAGTGATTATTTATTTACAAGTTGGTGGTAATTCAGCAGTCAGGACTCTAAGCTTTTATAGTTGAGTTGAGGGAATCTTGCTTTTATTCATTTGGCTGGCAACTGCCTTTATCACAGACCTCTGCTGCTTGGCTTCCATGGAAGTTTATGAGATGCTAGAATCACCCTTTTTGGAAACAACTTGCTCTAAGGGGTGACAAATGATCAAAAGAGATGTTTCTAGGGGTTTCAGCATAATTCAGAATGTGAAAAAATTGTCTTAATTCGCATCCTTCATTTACAAACCCCTCAAAAAAGCTGCCACACTTTCAAAATGAATAATTTGATACTTTTTCTTTTAGGTCTTTAAATAACTGAAGTCAAGCACAGAATAAGAATTTATAGAAATTTTTGTAAAGAAAGTCAAAGTTCTAAAAATTGTTTACTGATGAACTAAAAATAAATCAGTAACAAAACTATCTTTTCATTACACGTTAATGATGAAAGATGTTTTCATCATAGTGAAAAGCAGTAAGAATCAGTGTTAGTTATACCTATACCAAAGTAAACATTGAAGAGACATTTCATGCAATTTCAAACAATGCTTTCATATTATTTCTTAACCTGACATACTTATCCTTATTGCAGGCAATATACAAAGATTGGCTCACCACTCTAATAAAGTAATTGAATTCCTGGTTGGGAAATTGACTTGTTTTGTTTTCCTAAATTAGCTGAGATCTTGTAAAACATGACTTCCTTTAACAGATCTAGGCACTGCTCGATTGAAAAAATGACACCATAAAAATAATGCCATGTAGTAATAGAGCAGTATGCTTTATTAGAACCAGGTTAAAATCTGTTGCCTAAAGGAGTAAAAGTTGCTGAGGTCAACAGGTAAACTGAGGTCTGGCATAATATATGCCACTCATTATTGTCTAACTATATTATTTTGACAACAGACAGCATTTATCAGAGCATTAATTCCAATGAGAGTTTGGCTATCATGATGTGTTGTTTTGAAACATAACTGAACGAGACCTGATTAACGTCTGACTTTCCCGGCCCCAGTTTTTGCAGGTTGGCTATTCCCATACATCAGCTCCATCACACCATAAGGTTCTTAGCTGCACCAAGTGATTGGTGAACAAGGACAACAACAAAAGCAGCATACATTGTATGGATTTATCACATTGCTATTGTTTAATGGCTATGTTTAATGTGACCTATCTGGAAAATGAGGACTCCAAATAAAAAGCTATTACTAATTGTGGCATTGCATTCCCTTGAATTCATTAACGCACAAGTAATGTGTTACCCACGATGTACCACAGAGACCCTGGTCATAATTGTTTTGGAAAGTAACTGGAGCATCATGATGGTTTTTGCTAGTTATGTGTTTGTCAATTAAATAAGATTTTTAAAAAATTTATGTAAATATACTGTTACTAGGTTCTCACAGAAATGGGTTAACAATCATTCAGAGAGTCCAGATAAGTTGGCTAGTCAAATAATTACCAGGGTGTCATAGCCTAAAGATACTTGTGGCATTTAATATTTATAATTGAGGACAATTTGGTAAAAGATCCTAAAGGATTTCAGAAAAGTCATTTTTATAAGCCCTGTCATAATTTTACATGATTTATAAAAGTACCTGTTTATAAATGGCATTTAAAAATAAATGCATGCTTATCATGGCAAGTTAAAATAATAAGCCTTGCCCTGGGCTGCTATGCCCAAGAGAAAAGAGTACACGAGAAGTGAGGTGTGGGCCACAGCCTGGTGAGAGAGACAGATAGGGAAGTTTTAATACACATTACTGTTTATCAGTTCGATTTTGTTGTTTGCATTTTCCTGTTACTCCACAAACCTCACTCTCAATAGTGGCATCTCCTAAGTTGTACATCAATGTAATATTTTGCTCTTTTAGATTTGTCCCTTTAATTTTACTTTTCTTCTGAAAGCATAAATTATATCAAGTAAAGTGTTTTAGAGTTACTGGGATAGCCTAAATAGCTTATCTACTCAGTCTTTTCCTCATTTATTTGTTTTCGAGTAGCACTCAAGTGTCATGTGCTTCACAAGGATTCTAAAATACGAAGAACTAAACAATTGCATTTTACCCTCAGAGAACTTAGAGTTTGTTCCTAGGTGATACACACTAGAATAGGAATGACCTTATGTTGCCATAACATTATTACTTTTTCAGACTGAATAATTTCATTCTTAAGAAGAGTCAAATCCACATGTCATTCACTACTTTCAAATCTGAGGCAAGAGCAAGCTTTTCATTGACTCACTTACATTCTGATCAGGTAAAGAACCCCGCCTGGCCATCCCACAAATCAGGAGGCGGTCATGAATGGAACATGTATTACAGGCTTTACTCCATGTCCATGAACTATTCAAACTCCTCCCATTATGCTTTTTAAGTAGGTATGATCACAAGTACAATTATTCAATCATTATAGAGAATTCTTTGTAAAAGATGAAGAGAACCCATTTTTAAAGTTCATCAGTATGGCACCCACAAACAAATCATCAAATTAACCAACATTCCCTAGACTCATGTGCTGTCAGAGATGGATGCACATGGTTCGCCAAGGAGCTATACTACTTTCTGCTCATTTTAGACACTAATACTGGACAACCCATTGTACGTTAGGGATTCAATTCTCAATGTTCTTATAAGAGTGCAGTTCTTTTACTAGTCCACCATTTTAGTATTTTAGAAAAAGTGGTAAAAAACTTACTCAGATTTTGCAAATTATTTTTAAATGGTAATGAGTATCTTATATAAAGATGAATTAAGGAGGACTTTCACAAACTGTGTATTACGCTGGTTTATATCACCCTTTAGATCAAGATAGCTATTCTGTATTTGTCTTACAAATGAAATACTTCACTTTGAGAAAAATAACTTATTTGTTCCACTCCTTTTTATGCACACTTGATTACCTGTAGCATTTCAATAAACTAAATTTTGATTATGGTTTATATTTAAAAGGCTAGTGTCCTAAAGTTATATTACTTAATCAAATTATTTCATAATATTTCTCAAGATTGTTAAAAAACAAACAGGATTAAATTCAGAACATTCTTTTTATAAACTTTATACAGGTTATAATATTTTGTTGAAAGTATTGTTGTTTAGCTTTGCTTATGTAAAAATTGTGCTTATTTCCCTAAGGGTTTTCATCACCAGGCAAGCCAACTAAAAGACCAATTACACAAACATAAATTAATACTGATAAATTATGTTCGTAGACATCATTCCAGTTTACAGAACATTTTCGCAAACTTATAAGATAGGACAGAGTTAAATATTTGGAAGCTCAAAAAGGCAAATGCACTTATCCAAGGACAATAAGTGAGGAGCCTTAAGACTACACTTGAACTAAAAGTCCAGTTCCTATTTCAGATTTTGTGAATTCTTCAATCTTTTCCTATCTAATACCTTGCCTCCCTAGTATCTTAAATTTATCATCTGAAAAATTCTCTTATGCCAGTTATATTCCTTCCCCTTTAAATTGACAGTCACATTAGCCCTGGCTGGTGTGTCTCAGAGGATTGAGTGTTAGCCTACAAACCAACTGAAGGTTTGCTGGTTCAATCCCCAGCCAGGGCACAGGCCTCAGTTGTGGGCTAGGTCCCATGTGGGGGTTGTGTGAGAGTTAACCAATCGATATATCTCTCTTTCTCCCTCCCTTCCCCTCTCTCTAAAAATAAATAAATAAAATATTTAAATTGACAATGACATCATAGAATTTAGATCATCTCTGTTAATAGTTCATAACAGTATTAACTAATTTGAAAAGCAGACAATAGGGATTGCAGTTTCTAAAAAAATGGAAAAAAATCCATAAGAATTGTGCTTTTTTTAAGGTTGCCCTCAACTTTTTAAATTGTCATCTATAATTGTTTTATAACATTGGTTTAATGTTTTTCAAACTATTCTAAAAGAATATTATAAAACATTATTTTCACATGAACTTGATATATTCTTACCTAAAAGCAATCATATCGAATTTATTGAATTCTTTTATGTCATTAAGTTTTGCATATGCTAAAGTAATAGGATTACCAATGGGCTTCTTAGAAAATAATTACATAAATTCCAGCAATATTGAGCAAACGTTTTTTGAGACTTTGAACTATTACATCCATGCATGTGAATTAATATACACACATAGAGGCATGAGAGTCAAATAATTTCAAAAGCCAGTATCACAAACTTAAGGAAAGAGGGAATTTAAGCAGTAGTAATATGGCTCAGTGATGAAGAACACATTTTAAAAAATGTATTACTTGCCTCAGCCACATCGGATAAAATATTGTGTCATCCACTTCTTCAATGAGTGCACAAAAATGCAAGATTGCAATGGCCATTAAAGTCATTTCCAGGCTGGTTAATGAGGTTTTTCTGATTCTGCCTTAATTTAACTTACTAATACATTGTTTAATATCTCTTTTTACAATTGACAGAAAACCAACTTTATTCTCGAGATATCCTGAAATAAATTTTAATTTTTTTTTCACAATAATTAGCTATTTTATATTTTGGAAATCTAAATTCAAGTAGGTAAGATGTTGTAGTCACTTGTTCTACTGATCTGTGGAATATCTTAATACTATATTTTCAGCAAATTAAATCATATTTCAATATTATTCTCTCTTTTGCAGCTGAAAGACTATGTCTTTAATAGAATAATTTGGCTAGAAATAAGGTTTTTGAACTTTTAATTTTATCTTTTCATTTTTTAAATCAGATTTTGGTCTATATCCTTTTAAAGTATTAAACATCTTATAATATTTATCTAGTCTCTTGAATGTGACTAATCTCTTATTTATCTTCATTCCATAATGTTTTTTTGAATATCACCTATTACATAGTATTTTGTCATCTATTTTTCTGTCTTATGTTCATGTTTATATGTAATTTCAAATGTCTTCATGTTTATAGATCAATTACAAAGGTAGTGATGTCTCACTCAATAATTACAGCAGGTGAAAAATGTCCAAACTGTTCTTATTAACCTATAGCAAAACTAACAATATCTTTTAGGTGTAACCTACATACATCATTAAAATGAACAAAATGCATAATAAAATATAACAGATGCACACACAGTTGTAAATAGGTAAGGATGCCAGATCTTAGCTAAAATCTTTATGCAAGAGTGTTTTGCTGTTTCATCAAAAGGTTGAAAGTGAGTCATCTTACTCTATTATTAATTCCTATCTGTTGAGAAATACTCATTTTAATATTTTATCATGTGAAATGTTTGGCTTTGATTGAAGATAAAGAAGAGCCTTACTTCTGAGATTATATGCTTATGATTTCTCAATCTGCAGTTCTTCCCCAACCACCTCTAAATCTCAACTATTATGCATATTTTATAATTTCTTTCATTTTAGATAACTACTAAAATTTACTCTTTGTTCATAATCCAGCGGAGGAAAGAAAATAAATGAATGGGTTAAATGTGGCTCCTCTGGCAGTTTTCCTTCCTGAGAATGTGCATCCCAATTCAATTCAGCACTAATTTATGGAGCTTGTATTGTGTTTTCTAATGGTGTACACAGATATTAACAAAATGCAGTCTCTGTAGAATTTAAGGTATTCTGGGAAATGAAGATATTTACGCAAATACAATTTGTAGTTGGTACTGTGAGAGAAGTGCAAGTTGCAGTGGGGAGAGGGGGAGTGGTGCGGGGGAGAGAGAGAGAGAGCAAGTCCTTTCAGCTGAGGAAATGAGAGGTGGTGGAGGGAATCAGTAACAGCTTCTTAGAGAAGGCAGCGTTTGAGTTGAGCATTTAAGGTGGGACAGGATTTTGGCAGTGGAGATGTACAGGAAATGCATCCGAGAAGAGAGAAGCAATGTGTGCAAAAAAATTTAAATAAGTCAGAAGATTTTTTCTGGTGAGAAAGTTAGGAAGGGTTGAAATGGTGGGATTGGTCCAGGTGGGGACTGTACTGAATGCTGAGCTGAGATGTCACACAAATGCCTATTCTAAGGCAGAAGAGACTCGAAGACACCTGAATTAGGCTCACTAGCTGGGGGAGCTCTGTTAGACTCTTGCCAAGCTGAATGTGAATTCAGGAAAATAACACTAAGACAGCTTGCTGCTGCCTGGTGAGCCATTCTTTATAAGATGCTGCCTAATAGCACCTTGTTCTTGGTTTGGGTCCAAGTATCTAAAGGCAATGCCAACTTTGCTGAATCTCACAGTTCTCAGCTTCAAGCCCTCAGCAGAGTATTTATGTGTATGTTTTCAACTTCCCCAAAATAATTCTTCCTTTGAAATCTGTAATCATGTTTGAAGCTCTGGGAGGCAAAGAGAGGCAGAAGAAAAAAGTGAAGATCAAGAGCATGGATGATTTTCATGCCGGGAAAAGGTGTTTTTGTTTGTTTTGTTTTGTTTTAATTTTAACTATTCCCAGATTCTCCAAACATCTCCTGGTATCTGCTGTGTGAGTCCTTTATCTGTGTTCACTGTCCTAGAAATCCCTAGCCTGATGGTATATGTGTCCCATGTTAATGCTTCTATGATGTTCTATGCATATCAATAGAGGATCTTATAGTTACTGATTATTTAGGCACCTAAATAGGGAATAATGAGCTTTGATTAGTGGTTCCCAACTGGGGGGCAATTTTGACCCCCGGGGATATTTAGCAGTAGCTAGAGACAATTTTTGCTGTCAAGAGGTGGGGTCATTGTGTTGCTACTGGCATTTGGAAGCTACCAAGGATCCTGTAATGCACAGTCCCCTAGCACCCCCACTCCAAGATTTATCCTGTTAAAAATGTCAGTAATGCCAAAGTTGAGAAATCTGCTTAGAAACAATGGATTTTAAAAAAGAGGGATGAAGGACACTGAGCTTGAGATAATGGGCAATGAATGCTGAATGAATTGATATGTTTTCTTCCAGAGTGTTGGGAGGAGTCCAGAAAAATACTCCTAAATTACTTAGCATAAGGACATACCTCCAACTTAATATGGATATATTCTGCTCGGAAATTGGCAGAGACAGTGTCTTCCTACTGCCGAGAGCATTATCTCAGACTCTAATAAGTTCCAATAGCACATGTATTGAAAGAATCTCTATGGAATGGAAGAGAAAGGTGGTGTTTGGAATGGCTGTTTACTACACTTCTACCGAAGCAGTTTAAAGCTGATTCCCTAAGGAGGGCAGGTGAAACGGAATTCCCCAGCTGTAAAGGGCAGGAAAGAGTCTGCCTCTGGGACTATCTCAAGGGACTAGTCCACTTATCCTCCCACCTCAAGTCACCTGTCCTTAGTATGTATGTGGAATTTGTCTCTACCGTGACACTGGAAGTCTATGGGAGTCACAACTGGAAAAGCTGAGGATTGTGCAGAGGTGGCAGATCACAAAGAATGGAAACATTCAAGCCGAAGCCAGGTGACCATAAATATGCCTGGATGCTGTAGAATGAATGTCTCTATTGATCTCTCAGGCTTCCTCCTAGTACAAGCACTGATTTTAATTCTTTCAAAGTAATGTGTGGAATACCCCCCCCCGAAAAAAATGTCACATTGACTTTCTAAATGAGGTGAGGGGAAGGTGAGTGCAAACTGTTTCTTCAAAGTTTTATTTCTCTTGACACATATTCTGTTTTACCCATCTGTAATGCACAGTGGGTGGTTCCAATGCACATTTTATGAATTTGAACTTGAAATGACTCTGGGTTAAAAATAATAATGGTAATGTGTTAAAAGGGTGACAGGAACTCCAGTGGCAAAGTTGAAAGTCTGAACATTGACAAGTTAATTAATATAAATAATTACCATAGGCAATTCACATTTGAGATTTTATTTGGTGTACCTTGATTAAATATGTACTGGAAAGCTGTTGTTATACACTGTCGTAGATAGTGGTGGTACCGACGGACCAGGGGCACTCTGAGAAGCTTTTGAGAGAGAAAACCACAGACGCAGCCTTGGGGGGCTCACCCAGCGCACACAGAAACTTGCTGGGTTTTATTTATGCTGAACTTCTCTATATTAAAAAGCAGTATAATTGCTGAAATACCACTACTGTTCAAGCTAATTTACTTTCTAATGGTCTATTTGCATAGTCGAATTTGCATTTTATTTTACAGCAAATGTTATGACTCCACCTGCCCTACTTTTAGACAAAACACCAAAACTAAGAAAATAGAAACAGTTAAAGGAGAGGATGAATATAAGAAACTTCTCACCTACCCATCACCACTTTGCAACACGGAACCTAGCAGCCTGGACAGGGCATGAAAATCTCTGATGCTTCCTACTCTCACAACTAGCACTGGCTAAGTCTTTAGTGTTGTGTTCAATAAAAGTAATTTTCACAGGTGATGTTGAGCCATACTGAGTTCATTGTGAGGGTATATTCATCCTGAGAAATCGTAAAAAGACAAGTGAGAAGTTACATGCAGAAGTAGAAGGCCTTACCAAACTTCGGCATTACTCCTTCCTGTGTGCCTGACTTTTATTGGCCTCAGACAGAAGTGCAAACTGTAGATCACAACCTAATAAAACAAAGCATTGCTTTCTAAACTGCTTCTGTGATTGAAAGCATGAAATTCAAGGATATATTTTCCCTTTTACATTGAAGCACATGCATCATTACATATAATGCATTTTTTTCCTGCTTCAAGGTTCAAACCCTAGGGTGGCAGCTGCCATTTTAAAGGTGACTCATTACAGTTATTTAGAGAGTCCCCTAACAGATGGATAGGGCTTTGTTTCCCAGGGATCGCTGACAGGTTACAATTCTCAACAGATTTTAATCATTTCAACAAACTTATACACATCTGTCAATTACCCTATTTGATAAAGTTAATAATACAGCAATCTGAGGGTGACAAAGTGCTGGATTTGTAAAAAATATTATTTGATAACAACTTCACATAAAAGTGGAGGTTAAAATATATTTGAGAGTTTATTTTTCATAGAAAAAGCTTCTTTTGTTTTCCACAATAAATTTCATATTTCCATTATTATTCTAAATAATTCTTCAGTGCTTCATAAATAAAAGCATCCGGGACAAAAACAAAAATGTAAGTAATAAAACAAAAAAGTTTCAAAAGCGCATAATTAAGCAAAGGTTTTTTTTTTTGTTTGTTTGTTTGTTTGTTTGGGTTTTTTATTTGAAAGCTTTAATCTCAGCACAATAAAGGTTTCCAAATAAAAAGAATTGCAAGCATTTCCAGTTTCAGAGTCCCACAGAGGAAGTCGTGGATGGTGGTTAAAGTCAGAGGCTGTGCAGGTGCCCAGCAGTTCAGTTACAGCAACGACCCCCACCTGCTACTCTCTAGCTCTGTGACTCCGTCAGGAGTGGGCCAGCTACAGCCTTCAAGCCAAATCCAACCCCCAGCCTATTTTTGGAAGTAAAGATTTACTGGAAGCCAGCCACACTAATTCATTTACATGCTGTTGATGGCTGTTTTCCAGTACAATAGGAGAGTTGAGTAGTTAGGACAAAATTGTATGGCCCACAGAGCAGAAAATATTTACTATCTGGCCCTTTACAAAGGACATTTGCCGGCCCTGCATTATGTAACTCCTATGTGCTTCAGTTTCTCCATCTGTAATGTGTAAATAAGAGTAACTAACTTTTAAGGTAATTGTAATGAATAAATGAGATAACAAATAAGGAGCTTAGAAGCATTTTGGGCACAGTAAACTCTCAATGCATGCTATCCATTATTGGAAATGGACTCTTCTCAGTAATATGAATCTATCCACACAAACCACAATAGATAATTTCAAAATCCTGTTGAAGGCATTCGTCAGACAAATTATTCTAAAACAAAACACATCAAAATGACAATGATAACAAAACAGTTCAAGAGTTTATTCAGTTTATTGTAGTTTTCCAGATATTACCCAGCAACTATATTCCTTGCAAGTTTAATAGGTACTAAGTCACTGAAGCACTTAACCACTATTTCACCAGAACTCTGGATGCTTTTACCTTGCTTTGCCACTAGTTTGTAGAAGTAAGTAGTCCATGGTCAAATGCTTCTCAATAAAGTTAAACAAGTGGCAGCTGGCATCACACAGCTCTGTAATAATGAAAACATGAGGTGGCTGCTATTACACAGTCCTGCACTAATGAGAACAGTAGGAGGCTAGCATGACAATGGTCTAATGAAAACAGGAAATGGCTGGCATTAAATTGGTATAATAAAAACAGGAGGTGGCTAGTATTACACTGGTAGAATAGATAAATTAAGAGATGTCAAGTCTCCCAATCTCATCTCCATTATATACGACCACAATACACACAATGTAGACCAGTTTCACTCAAAGTCACCAGTGTTGGATGAAAGCGAGATTTTTTTCATACTGTGCTTCAAAACTTTCTTCTGTTTCAATTTGTGTTTCCCTTAGGCCAATGCAAGCATGTTGTAAAATAATGATATAATTCACACTCAACTCTTTTTTCCTCTTTAATTCCCAAAAAAGCAACACTATTTTTAACTCAGAAGAAGATTGGCTAGAACGAGAGCCAACAATTTGAAAAGATTCTAATTTGGTTCTTGCCTTTTTCTCTCCTTTCCTTTTTAAGGATCCAAAGGTGAATAAATACTCAGAGTTGCATAAAACACTAAAAGGGAATATAGAGGAAATAAAATGCAGTAGAAAAAAATTCAGCACAAAATCATTTAACTAGTAGACTTTCCCTCCGAATAAAATATCAGAGTTTCACATACATCGGTTGAGTTTTTAAAAAATTATTAGTATGAATAGAAAACTGTTATGTATGGTTCTCAGACAATAGATTTACAGGAATATTATTATAATTTGCCCAGCCAGCACTATGTGATTCATCCTGGTCTTTTTAATCTGCGCTGAAAACAAAGCAAGTTGGCACAGTTCAAGTTCAGTACATTCAGATAGCACATTAATCCTCTCTATAACTTCATTGCACCAACTCTCATTTTTAAAAATTATATTAGTTATATATATTTATATATGTATATACACACACACACAAATGACTACAATAACAACAATGGAAAGATTCATGTTTCTGCAGACTCAGATACACTGAAAGGTTTAGCTTTCCAAGGTGGAAAACATTCTTGTAAGAGTCCCAGGTGATAAAACAGCAGGATGATTCAAGTAAGGTGAATATATTGATAAATAAAACTTTTTTATCCAATTTTATATATTGACTTTAGTTTTATTTCACTGCATAATTTTTACTAGTCTTTTCTAAGACTTCTGAATTAGAATAAACAAATCTAATTTCATGAATAGATCTTTACCTAATATATACTACAGAAGCAAGAAGTAAAGGGAGAAAATAATCCTATACTATTTCTGTTATATTTTTATATTTTTGTAAAATTACTTTTCTTCTTGAACATGCCTCCATAAGAAATGACCAGAATTGATATCAAAATTCAAATAAGGAATCATGAACAGAAACACACAAATTAGCATTTCTTATTCATCTTTAGAAGTGGAATTTATAGTGTAAGGAAGTAATTTCTGTCCCATGTTTAAAGCCAGAATTAAATCCATGATGCACAGAAAGCTAATACATGCGTTGCATAAAATCTGTTCCCGGGCTTGCATGAGACTCACAGACATGGCTTAATCGAGAAACAAAGTGATGTGTGCCATGCATTCAAAATTAGCGTCTGGCCCAGGGCCACTAAATTTGGCATCCCAAGGACCAATTCTTTCCTCTGCCAAGTTTCTGCAGGGACTAGACTCACTGAATTCTGAATCACAGCCTCTAATTTCCCCTTCAATAGACTCTCTTTGAAATGTGGGGCCAGAGAAACTTGAAAGTAAACATGAAAATTGAACGAGAAATATAGAACTCTCCAAAGAACATTCTAGATAAAAGATGCATACAGAACATGAAATATTTTTAATTAATCAATTGCAGTGTGGACTGCTTACTAGGTGGCTCACCTTCTATCCCATTTTTTCTGTTTCTTACACAAACAGGGAGCACACTATAGGCTGCCTGTGCTGCCAAACTCCAAAGCAATATTGGAAAGCTTCTACATTTTGCATACCATAAATTTACTTGGCAGTCCTTATCACATTATAAGCAATATTTTTATTAGCTAACTTTGTGGAAGGATTGGCATTTTGCCCTAATATCAAACTAACCGATTTTTTCGTGGTTGGCAACTTTCTTCCAATAGTAAATACATCAGTCATCACCACATGATGTAATTGTCTTATTATGTAATTCAGGTAGTTGTTAAAACTATAGATGTTTTTAAGTGAAATCAACAGGCAGAAAAGAACATTGTTTTAATGGAATTTTAGAAAACTATGTATCACCAGTGCAACTACAGTAGGTTTAAAATAATGCATTGACCTTTCTTCAGATTATGTTAAAAATCATTTATAAATGTGTCCCACTTAAAATATCACATTAAGCATTTGATTGTATGCAACTTAATTATTTTGTAGCATATGCAGCCAATGAAATCCAGCACCTGGAAATTTCAGGGGGATGACAAACGAATGAGGTGGTAAATGCGAGGACAACCTGAACAGGCAGGCTTAGAAGTGAAAAAGAGAAAGGTAAAATGATTAAGAAAGAGGCAATTTAATAAAAAAAAAATGGAACGGTTATTTACTTTGAATTCTTAAAAAAAAAAACAGCTTTAAAGCAAAAGCTTAGTAAGTGTTTTTGGAGGTCAATAAAATTAGTTTTAAATAAGTAGAAAAAATGCTAAGGGGGCGGAATTCAGGAAAAAATTGCAAGCGTTTAGTTTCCTCTTCTCTCAGAACTCATTAATACAGCTTTAAATGCCTATATAAAATAATGACATAGGATTATTAAATTTACATAGGTTAGCATTATTTTTTAATTAGCATCTAATATAAAAAAGCAACTTGATTTCTGATTTTTCTCAAATCTTAAAACCTAATATCTGTTCCATTTTATTTTTCAAAGAAAAGTAAAATATTTTTACAATCTTGTCCAGAAAGAACAACATTCCCATAAGAAATTTATTGTATTTCTAGCACACTTGAACTTTTAGGACCCCACAGAAGAAATCATGGTAATAGTCCACACTGGGACAAATAAACTTGAAAAGTTAGTTAAATTAAAGATTTTTTAACCCAAACATAAAATGTAATATAATGATGCAGTTTCAATAGTATTTTTAAAAGTATATCAAACATAAAAAATAACTTTCTGAAAATATAAAACATAATTCAGATTTAAGAACACACATTTTTAGGAATACTTCTACTCCTTAAGTAGTTCTTTTTATCTCTTTTAAGACCAAATTATCCCTAAAAATATGTCTCCATGTATATGTTCCTTTAAGTCCGGTCCCAAGAATTAAAAAAAAAGCCTTTAAGAAAACCAATATTCTCCCAAATATTCTCTTATCTCTGCCAACCAAAAAATATTTAGGCGTTTTTGAATATTGAGAGGAGGGAGGGTAAGGGTTGTGTCACAAAGTAAAATCAGAGCCCTCGCCTTGCCTCTGACACAAACAGACCCGCAATGTTATTGCACTTTCACAGACCCACCACTAGACTATACCGGATACTTTGACAACATGAATCGTTGACTGCAAAGCCCATCTACTGTTTTTTACTAAAGCTTAGATTCTTTTGCTGTTTTTCTTTAATGCATTTCAGTTCCTCTGCTTTGGCTCTTCTCAGGAAACTCTGTTCAATTCTCATTAGTTTCATTTCAGAGATCTCAGGAAATACAAGCTAAATCTCACATGCAGTTCACAACTTTAAAATTAAGTCCTTGAGAACTTAATGAATCCATATTTTGGATATCAGTTTGGGATATAGATGGTACATTCAATGCCGGATCTTCTAGTAAAGTAGACTTTGAGCACATTAGAAACACTAGAGAAATAGTGGTATAAAAATAAAGAAACATGTTTTGAAGTAGTTTTCATACATTATATTCTTTAAAGGATCAAATTGAACATGAGAAGCAGAAAATAATTATCTCCTTACAAGTAGGTTGTTTTCATAATATTCTTATTTTTAGTTATATATAAAGAACTATGATGTTTAATTCTGTTAATTTCATCTATCTATCTATCTCCTATTGGTTATGTTTCTCTGGAGATCATTGACAGATGCAAATAGTGTACCCTAATAATGTTGGTATTTAGGATCAATTTGTTTAATTGTAGTTTTTGTTTAGGGCAGTTATGGACTGTGTTGAGAAATGTAACTAATGTAAAATGAATTAATTTTTGTATGTAAGGCATGTATAAGTTGATTCTCCCAATCATCTTCATCCAAAAAATTGTTACAGTAAGTAAATACCTACCCACTTTAAAGGTTATTTAGAATTTTATATAGTGAATTAGAAGGATGGAGAAATTGGTAGAAAGAATAGAATTCTAGGAAATGGAACCAGTACATACAAACCTGGATACCTGAAAGATTATGACATGTTTAGAAAAATTATATTAATAGAAAACTCTGTACTAAAGTGATCAATTGCTATAAAAAATTATCAGCCCATTGTATGATTTCTTGGCAAGTAGGATACTGTGAAAGATTTCTCTACATTTCTTTTAACACCTGTATTCCTTAAAGGAAAACATATCTAAAAGATTCCTGCTTTTAAAAAATCATTTGTTTCATTATGTTAGTTAATTGTGTACGAGAATAAATAAATGTGAATTCACTGATAGTTCTTAAATGAAAAAAATTACAGTTTATATACCAACAGGATACAAATCCAATAAAAATCAATTTAATCATAGTTAATTTAAGATGATGAATGCTTATGTTTTATTGAAAATAAATTACCACTTGAAACGTGAATCTGAATATGGCACAATGCTCTGTTTAGAGACTGACTGCAGGTGGTTTTAACTCTGGCATCACTGAACTACTGTGCATCTTATATCACAAATCTCCTCACCTTATCACTTTTTGACTTATTATAAACAGTCATTAGTACACATACCCTGATGTTGTTTGAATGAAAACTTTATTTACATATTAATTCTGCCTCTATTATTTCCTTTTTAGTCTACTGCAATAAGTATAGCATTATATACAACTGAATTGAACAACTATATTTTCTATGATTTTAAAAATGAAAACCTACATTTTAAAAGTTTTGGTAGAAAATATTCTGATACTCAAAGATATTTAGTAATTTGCTCTTATCTGTAGGGGAATAATACCCTCAGTGGATGCCTAAAACTGCAGAAAGTGCTGAACCCTATATATGCCATGATTTTTTCTAAGCATATGTACCTATAATGAAGTAATTTATAAATTAGGCACATTATAAGATACACAACTAAAAATTAAATGACTAATAATGAAATATAGAATTATAACAATGCACTGTAGTAGAAGTTATACAAATGTGCTCTCACTCTTGCTCTCCCTCTCTGTTCAAAGTATTGTACTATACTGCATTCATCCTTCTTGTGATGATGTGAGATCCTCCATGATGAAAGGAAGTGAGGTGAATGAGATATTATTAAGTGAAATAAAGGTTACTTGAACACAAACACTGAATATGAAAACCGAGGGAACTAGGCTACTGAGTGGTTAATGGGTAGGTAGCATATGTAGCATGGGTACTCCGGACAAAAGAATGATTCATGTGCTGGGTGGAACTGAGTAGGGTTTGTATAAGATTGTCATCATGCCAGTCAGGATGGTTCAAAATTTAAAACCGAAGTTGTTTATTTAATATTTTTGGACTGCAGTTTAATGTAGGTAACCGAAACCACAGTAAGTGAAGCTAGAGATATGGGGGACAACTGTATCAGAGAACATAGGAGGGGGATCCATAAAACTGGAATTATCTTCTGGAGGGTGGGACGCTTGTAATTCAGGCTTTCCCCACTAGATGAGTGTACTAGGAAACCTTCTGTATCAGTGTACTAGCTGGTGTTGTTGTAAGAGGCTGTGTTTGGCTTCATTGAATTTTTCTGAAGACTCTTTCAGTGTGTTTGCCCATTTCATGATGGATGATTTGTGAGTGCACCTGCCCACCCCAGGCTCAGTGTTCAACAGTTTTTGACCAAAAATGGCATGATCCACTCACCCCACCCTCCCCATTTACTTCGTCTTACCCTGAGTGCCTTTGTTTGTTTACCTGGATGAGAAATATCTGCAAAGGGAAACATCTTTCCGATTTGGAAGAGGTGAAACAAAAAATGGCAGAAGCACTAAAAGGCATCAAAATCAATGAGTTCAAAGTTTGTTTTGAGCAGTGGAAAAAATCTCAATGGAGGGAGGTGGGGAGGGCTAGGGCGGTGGGCTGGGGGGGAGTAAAAGAGAGAAAACTGTACAAGATCAACAATTAAAAAATACTGATAAAAACAATTTAAAAAATAAAAATAAAAAATAAATAAGTATAAAAAATAAACATGTAAAAATAAATACAAAATTTGTAGTAATAAATTCCCTTTTTTGGGACAGTCACCCCTCATATGAGTCTTAAAAGAGAAACTGTTTTAAGAGGATTTTGGGGTCATTTTATTATTCTAAGATTATTTTAGTTCAAATTATTTTTGTTCTGTTCATCCTGTTACTCATGTTTATATTGTTTTCTGCACAATATAAACATTAGATTGGGAGATGCAATGGAGTGTGCCATAGAAACATAATGAAACACATGATCCACTTTTAGCAATTGTATTTGATTTCATGAACACAGAGTTTATGCTTTTATCTACAATTCAATTGAAAAAAAAAATCAGTGCTGTCCAGGGAATCTTCACAAAATGAGAAAAATGAGTTTAGGTGAAGTGATAATCTTCCAAATGAAGAAGGTCAATGAGATAAGGCAATACTTAACAAATCTTTAAATTTCTCCATTTTGGCAAAGTTTCTATCAAGAAAGCAAGGAATGGCATTGAAGTGTCTCATTCTCACCTTGATGAGCCCTTAAAATGCAATTTTCTGTTACTCTCAATTACTATATATTCCACAAGTGTTGACTATTTTTGGCTTACAGCAGCCTCACAGATGATGATGAATGAATATAATAAACTGTTCTAACAGAAATCTAGTGTTAAAGCAAAATAAGATATTTAGACTAATCTGTATGATTCCCAGTTGAAGATTTAATAAACTGCCAAAGCAATGTGCTAAAACTAGAGTGAAAGAGTTATTCCAAGAAGACAAATATTTTTCCAATGAAATAACTGGTTTCCTTCAAAAGAAGTGGTAATTTGGCATGCTTTCCAAGTGTGGTAATTGTATTAATTATCTAGATTCTGCAGGGTCTTACTTTATCTTGCTTAGAAACTTGGTAACTAGCAACGAATTCAAATATGACAGGCATTCCTCAATTACACTTTGATTTAAAATTCCTTTTTTCTGAAGTTGTGTCTTATGTGTCATATATAGCTTGTGATATATAGGTAGATGTAAAATATATTATCTGTTTAATGTCTACATGGTGACCAAATTAAAACAGCACAAAGCAAAAGCTAACTAAAAACATTGGCAGGAAAGACGGTACGTATGGATGTGGGTGGCAATGTTTCAGAAACAGATCTGGTCGTTCTTAAGGAAACATTTTAGGGAAAAAATATTTATACCAAACTAGTGCACTGAGTAAGGGTTTCTAATAAATACTTATATGCTATCAAAATTATAAGTTTTGCTATTATTGGCTTGGTGCCTTTGTATCTCATGTATGAGATAAAGTTTTAGATGTCTTGTTCTCTCTTTGCCCTACACATTTAAAATTTTGTTTTTCTTGTATAGAATTGGCTTTCAAATATTGAGGTTGCTTTATTTTTGTATTTTAAGCAACAAAAAAGTTATATATGTATTAATTTCACTATGCCAATCATTTGGGCTAGAAGCAAACAAGTATAATGAAGGTATTTGAAATTTGTTATGTAATAGGTCCCAAAATACTCACTCATTTTTTCTCATCCAAAGTTTCTCTAATTCAAATATAAGGCATATAATTAGAGATAATTTATTAAGGCTTTGAAATTAGAAGGATATATGTGCCAATCTACTTCAAACTCTCACAAACTGTAAATTTGGGCAATTTATTTAAATTATTTGAGTTACATTTTTTTTCATTTGTATGATCATGCCTATTTCATTAGGCTACTGTGAAACTAAAAGTGATAGTGTTCAGGATATAATGTGCATATAATGCAGTATCTGGCTCATATTAATTTCTTTATAAGGGTAATGTTGATTGTTAGGACACCCTTTTACTGTTCAAGTTACTACAAAATGCAAAACAATTATGGAGTTGTAAAGAAATATGCTAGATATTGTGTAAAAGAAAAATATGACTAATAGGAAAAGATCTTAAAAATACAGGGTGAGGCAAAAGTAGGTTTACAACTGTGAGTAGGCAACACAGTTTAATCTTATATTATTTATTTATTATTATATTAGTTATCATATGAACAATGTAAACCTACTTTTGTCTCAGCCTGTATAATAAGTTACCATAGAAGTAGTAAGAAAGACAAAGAGAAGCATACTTTGTTTCAATGAATACAGTTTAATTCATTTGATTTTTAAATACTTTGGTATATATTATTATCACTATTTCTTTTTTTAATGGATAAGAAAACTGAAACCTAGACATTCACACAGGATTCTATACAAGGCCCAGTTTTGAAATATGTGCCTTCTCACTAGTATGCTACTTTTGTTTGAGAGAATTCTTCCCAAGGGGATGGGAAACACTTTCATGTTTTGAAGGATATACCATTCAAACTAGACATTCACTAGATTAAATGAGTAGAACTGAGAAAGTTGTAGAATAGGAGACACTAAGAGCAAAGTTATGTATGATTGATATTTTACAGATTAATTGGATATTGGGAAAATACCCAGTGAACAGATTATGGAATGTGGAATATACTGGATGACCTTGAGTGCTCTGTTATGAGTTCATACTTCACACCAAAGATGATCATGAAAGGCTTTTGAAAATGCCCATCTGGAACATATGTGTGACATGTTCAAGTAACAAACAAATTGGTGAGGTCATTGTCCTTATAAGAAATTATAATGACTAACAGATCTCCACAGATATCAAAGCACTTTTGAACATCTAATAACATTGCTTCCTATTTTATGAGAAAATTGGAACAATCAAAAGAGAAAATAGAACATGCACCCACCTCTTCTGCCTACTCCAAGGTCACCATAGATAATCCCTCTGTTTTCCCATGGAAGACAATTCCTTCATTTTTGCACCAATTTTCATCTTCTCAGGACTTCAGGCAATTTTTGTCACTATTTTGAATCATCAATGGCTGGCTGTTTGTTTAGCATTGCAATTAGAAAAACAATTATGTTGTTATTTATAAACACATAAACACACACCCATGCACACTCAAATACATTTTGCTTGCTTTCATTCTCCCCACCAACTATTGTTCTATTTTGTGCCATTTACAAGGACATTTCTTGAACAACTATTCTATAATCTGTTTTCGAATCTCCATTCTCATGGAAGACCATTCAGATTAGGCTCCTTCTTCCTTCTTTCATTCCCCTGACATTGCTTTTTGTGTTGAACCCAAGGCTGACTTTCATGTTGTTGAAGATAATGGTCCATTATGCCCATGAGCAGCATCTCAGGTAGTTTATCACTTCTTGCTCATTAGAGTATTTCTTCACTTGTATTCTGGGACTTTCTTGGTTTTCTTTCTGACAATAATTGATCCTTCAGCATTATTTGCTGACTTCCACTTGTCTCCATAAATTCTTAATTTTGGAAAATCCCAGAATTCAGTCTTTGGATCATTTCTATTCTCTACTTTTATGTATTTCAGTAGTCTTTTCTGGTATTATGGGTTTAATAAATCTACAAATGATTCCTAAACTTACCTCTCTAGCGCAGATTTCTCTCCCTGAACTTTAATTCCACATATTCAACTTCTTTCTTGATATACCCACTTGTAATGTGCAATTGATATCTTAAACTCAACATATCCAAAATTCAAACTCTGATCTTCATGACTAAAATGAAACAAAACCAAACAAAAGGGTCCATTTACAACTTTCTGCATCTTCGTTGATTCCAACTTTATGCCCAACTCTTCTGTCTTTTCAGTTGCTCAGGCTCTAACAGTAGAGGCCTCCTTGAATTTTCTTTTTTCTTTTTTACTTTCAAACTCATTCAATATGTCAGGTAACCTGTTGGCATTCTTTTCAAAGTGTACGTAAACCTTCCATTCCACATGGTTTCCAGTAAAATGTCACCAACCCAGACACCACTGTAACTAGCCCAGGTTACTTTATAATCTCCTAACATGTCTTTCTGCTCCTAGGTTCCCCCTTTAAGTGATTATTCTCAACTCAACCCCAAGTAATCCTCTGAAATCATAACTTGCAAATAACTCCAAGTGTTACTCAGAAAAAAAGCCAAAGACCCCATAAGAACTTACAAGATGGATTTGTTTTTTACTTTTGTTGTTTTAAGTTCTACTTTGCTAGCCCCTTATCATGTTTTCAGGCACATTATACTTTTTCTTCTAAATATCAACCTAAGTCCTTCAGTTATTTAAAGTCTTGGCTTCATTCTCACTTTGTCACTGAGGCCTATCCTCAGTACCATTTTAACAAAATACTTACATTTATTGACAAATCTCATTACTAGAATCTTTCCTTTTTAAAGGAAAGGGGATTTTATTCTCTTCTCTTTTCTTCTCTCCACTCTTATATCCCAAGTACTTAGAAAAGTGACTCTTGAAGAAAATGGATCCTCTATAAACATCTGTTGAGTAAACTCAAACCTTCAAAACAACTTAATTTAAGAGACATGCTATAACTAGAAAGGTTATGGTGACACCTTTAGCAACTAAATAATGTAAGAAGAGAAGCTGATTGTGGAAGTGACATAGAATTTATAAGGATTCAGGGGATTTCCATTTTACAAAGTCATCAGTATGGAGGAAATAGTTGAAAACATAGAAAAAGTTAATAACTTTTACATACAATGTTCTACTTTATTATCTCTATATAAACTCAAAAGACAAAAGCAAAGCAAGCAACAAATAAATTTTGATAAAGGGTATATCATGGGCATCTTTGGTCATGGAAACTGAAGACATTATGATAGGATACATAGTAAATAGATAGGCAAAAGTCACAAATTTTATTTTCTTGATAACTGTAAGACTACAAGGATATATGTTATCCTAAATTCTGATACAGTTTCGGACAATGGAAGCATAGGAAGAAACACATCATTTCCTTGTACAACCAAAAGAAGGATAGCAACTAATTTAAAAACAACAAACTACTTCTCATTAAGAAGTGCCAGAAAATCAAACTACATGGAACTCTGACAACCAAGGAGATAAAGCAACATTCATCCAGACTGGTAAGAGGGGTGGAGATGGGCAGCCGGGCACAGAGGATGCGCAGCAAGGCAGTGGACTGCAGGGCGGAGGCAGAGGATGGTAAATTGGGTGCCCCCACATTCTCACGTGGATATGCCAGAAGGAACAACTGGGGTACGACACACCATGAAAGGCAGGGTTTCAGCGTGGGGAAACTAAGGACTCAAAAACCTGTGGCTGTAAAATTCTGTGGGGGTTGTGAAGGTGGGAGAAACTCCCAATCTCACAGGCCTTTGGAGAGGCCCACAGGATCCTAGAATATACACAAACATACCCACCTGATAATCAGCACCTGAAAGGTCACAATCTGCTTGTGGGAAGCAAGGGAAGTAACAGAAAGTGGGGCAAGAGCTGAGCAAGCAGCATTGTTTCCTCTCTGGCCCCTCCCCCAAAGACAGCACCACAACGCAAGGAAGAGGGTTGCCCTACCCTGGTGAATATCTAAGTTTCCGTCCCTTACAATATAACAAGTCCAACAAGACAAAGAAATATGGCCCAAATGAAAGAACAGATCAAAACTCCAGAAAAAGAACTAAGTGACAAAAAGATAGACAACTATCAGATATAGCGTTCAAAACACTGGAAATCAAGATGCTCACAGAAATGATTGAGTTCAGTTGTAAAATGAAGTAAGAAATGAAGGCTATAATAAGTGAAATAAGGAAAATATACAAAGAATCAACAGTGAAGGGAAGGAAAATGGGACTCAAATCAATGATTTGGAACAAAAGGAAGAAATAAACATTGAAATGGAACAGAATGAAGGAAAAAGAGGTCAAAAAAATAGGAGAGGTTTAGGAACTTTTGGGACAACTTTAAATGTTCCAACATCCTAGTCATAGGGGTGCCAGAAGGAGAAGAGGAAGAGCAAGAAATTGAAAATTTATTTGAACAAATAATGAAGGAAAACTTCCCTAATCTGGCAAAGGAAATAGACTTCCAGAAATTCCAGGAAGCTCAGAGAGTCCCAAAGAAGTTGGACCCAAGGAAGCACAAACCAAAGCACATCATAATTACATTACCCAAGATTAAAGATAAAGAGAGAATCTTAAAAACAGCGAGAGCAAAGGAGACAGTTACCTACAAAGGAGTGCCCATATGACTATCAGCTGATTTCTCAAAAAAAAAAAAAAAAAAACCTTACAGGCAAGAAGGGGCTGGAGAAGTATATTTGAAGTCATGAAAGGCAAGAACTTATATCCAAGATTACTCTATCCAGCAAAGCTATCATTTAGAATGGAAGGGCAGATCAAGTTCTTCCCAGATAAGGTAAAGTTAAAGGAGTTCATCATTACCGAGCCCTTATTAGATGAAATGTTAAAGGAAGTTATCTAAGAAATAGAAGAAGATAAAAAACCATGAACAATAAAATAACAAATGCACAGCCATCAACAACTGAACCTAAAAAAACTAAAACTAAGCAAACAACTAGAACAGGAATAGGATTACAGAAATAGGATCACATGGAGAGTTATCAGTGGGGAAAGGAAGGAGAAAATTGGGGGGAAAGGTACAGGGAATAAGAAGCATAATCGGTAGGTACAAAATAGACAGGAAGATGTTAACAAGAGTATAAGAAATGGAGAAGTCAAAGACCTTAGATGTACAACCCTTGGACATGAACTAAAGGGGGAGCGGATGCTGCAGGGTGGAGGGAGATAAAGAGAAGAAAAAAAATTGGGACAGCTGTAATAACATAATTAATAAAATATATTTAAAAATTCTGATGAGAGGGCTCAAATATTAACAAAATATAAAAATAAAATATCATGTGATAAATATAACAAACTATAATACTTGAAATATAATTTATAATATATACATGCATAAAATATGACATAAATGTAATGAAAAATAAAAATAAGCACTAAGGGAGTTGTAGCTATTACATCAATTTTGAAAATCAGTAAACTAAAAGAATTAAATATTTCCTCTATCTTTTTTTCAATGAGTAAATTAAGTTTACTACAGAGCTTCAGAGAAATATATACTTATATACTTATAAAAGAATATCAGCAAATACAGAAGAAGTAATAGAAGTGGAAAAATAATTTAAAAATTGCAGTGAAATAATTTATTCAAACAGAGTTCTTTAAATAATATTGGTACAATGAAAAATATCATCCCATAGGTTACTTGTTACTTGCAAAGAATAAAGAAATCTTCTCAATAGAGATCTTATGGTGACAACTTTAACCCAGTGATCACACTCAGCATCAACTAATCATATGCCACCTGGTGCATACCATAAAAAGGACCCAGAAGTATGTGTGAGATAGTCTTACCAAAAAAAATAATTTAAATCAAGATATAAAAACTAACATTAACTTATAGAAAATTCCAGAGCTAAAATGAAGATTCAGTGAGGTCACAAGTAAACAATCAGACAAACCCAACATATGGGCTACTATATGATACTCCTTAACCACTCATCTACTGACAGACACTTGGGCTGCTTTCAAATCTTGACTATTGTAAATAACACTGCGATAAATTATAGGGGTGCTTATATTCTTTTTGATTTCTTCAGAAAATTCCCAGAAATGAAATCACTGGTTCATAAGACAGTTCCATTTTTAATTTTTGGGGGTAACTCCATGCTGCTTTTCACAGTGGCAGCACAAATCTGCATTCCCTTACAACAGTGCAAAAGGGTTCCCCTTTCTCCTTATCCCCACCAGTACTGTTGTTTGTTGATTTATTGATGATAGCCGTTCAGACTGGTGTGAGGTGATATCTCATTGTGGTTTTAATTTACATTTCTCTGATGATTAGTGATGATCATCTTTTCATATGTCTATTGGTCATCTTTATGTCCTCTTTTGAAGAGTATCTGTCCTTTACCCATTTTTTAATTGGGTTCTTTGTAGTTTTGGTGTTGACTTTATAAATTCTTTATAAATTTTTAATGTTAACCTCTTATCAGATGTATTGGAGAATGTGTTCTCCCATTTAGTGGGCTGTCTTTTTATTTTATTGATGGTTTCCTTCGCTGTGCAAACACTTCTTAGTTTGATGTAGTCTCATTTGTTTAGTTTTCCTTGTTTCCCTTTCCTGAAGAGATATATCAGAAAAAAATATTGCTATAAGCAGTCTGAAATTTTACTGCTTATATTTTCTTCTAGGATTTTTATGATTTCAGGTCTGGCATTTAAGTCTTTAATCAATTTTGAATTTATTCTTTGTGGCATGAGAAGTTAGTCTAATTTCATTTTTGTGCATGCATCTGTCCAATTTTCCCAATACCACATGTTGAATAAACATTTATTGAATAAACATTGTATGTGCTTGCTTACTCTGTCAAATATTAACTGACTATAAAGGTGTGGGTTTATTTTTGGGCTTCTGTTTTGTTCCATTGATCTATGTGTCTATTCTTATGCCAAATATGTTGCTTTGATTACCATGGCCTTATAGTACAGTCTGAATTTAAGCAGTGTGATTTCTTCCAATTTTGTTTTTTCTCAAGATTGTTGCTGCTATTTGGGCCCGTTTGTGGTTCCATATAAATTTTTGAAATATTTGTTCTAGTTCTGTGAAATCCATCATTGGTATCTTGATAGGATTTGCTTTGAATCTATAAATTGCTTTTGGCAGTATGGATATTTTAATGATGTTAATTCTTCCTATCCATGAATGAGGTATGTGCTTCCCCTTATTTGTATCTTCTTTACTTTCTTTCCTCAGTGTCTTATAAATTTCCAAGTACAAGTCTTCTACATCTTTGGCTAAATTTATTCCTAGGTATTTATTCTTTTTGAAGCAATTATGAATGGGATTGTTTTAATAATTTCTCTTTCTGATAGTTTATTATTAGCATATGAAAATACAACTGATTTAATTTTGTATCTCTCTACTGAATTCGTTATGGTATATTGACACAATGGAATATTATTCAGACATAAAAAATAAGAAAATTTTATCTTTTGCAACAGCATGGATAATCCTGAAGAACGTTATGCCAAGTGAGATAAACCAGTCAGAGAATGACAAATACCATATGATTTTACTCATATGTGGAACCTAATGAACTAACAAGCAAAACAGAGACAGACTCATAGATGGAGAGCAGGCTGGCAGCTGGGGCAGGTGGGGGTTAGGAGGAGGAGAGATTGAACAAAAAAGAAAGAAAACTCATGGAGGAGAATGTGGTGATTTGGAGGTTTTAAGGTTGGTGGATGTTGAACAGGGTGTAAAGGGGATAAATGGTCCTGGAAAAATACAATTAAAATAATAATAATAAAATTCAATATATTGTTTCAAAAATTTAGTGAAACTGTTCTGTCATAAGGAGGTCAGAGAGAATGTAATTAAATTCAACTTGATTATGTTTTGAACATAACGTTTATTGATGGTTAAGTGTTAAGATATCTAGAGTATATTTTTAAAAGTTTAAAGAAACATAGTTAAGTGGAACCTAATCAACAACAACAACAAAAAAGAAAGCAAAATATAACCAGAGACATTGAAATTAAAAACAAACTGACAGTAACCAGAGGGGAGGTGGGAGGGGACAATGTGGGGGATGGGAGAAGGGATTTCAGTAAGGTGTATAAAGACACATGCACAAAGCCAAAGCAGGGTGGGATTGAGGGTGAGATATGGGGGTGGGTGGGGTGAGGGGAGTGTCAGGGGGAAAATGGAGACAACTGTACTTGAGCAACAATAAAAAATTTGATAAAATGTTAAGTGCGGAATCTAAGAACCTGTGTGTTTAATTCATTATTATTTAAATTTTTCTGTTTCAAAATGTTTTTAAATTTAAAGTAGAATGAAAAAGAGTAGACAGTGTAAAAGCTGTGGAAAAGAAAAGGTGGTCAAACAATAATCGAGCCTTGAGTTGAAATTACTTAGTCCTGAATTCTTATGCAGTATGAAATCTCCTCTTGTATTTATTTCATAAATTAGAAAATTTCCCCACTTTTTAATAAAAATCAGTAACCATGGTAAATTTTCCACAAAAACAAAAAGGGCTATAATTTCTGCTTCGTAAATGTATTTTAGAAAAACTGTGAGTTAAATAAAAAAGAAATTTGGTTAATAAAAGTTTATTTTTTAATTTGTTTTATTGTTGTTCAATTACAGTGGTTCCCATTTTCTGCCCATTACTTTCTCCTGCCCTACCTACCCCCACCTCCTGCACTCAATCCTCTCCCCAACCCTGTTGTCCTTGCCATGGGTCCTTGACTTGACCCTTCCCCTTCTTTCCTTTTTATCCCCCTCTTTCCTCCCCTTGGGTCACTGTCAGTTTGTTCCTTATTTCTATGTCTCTAGTTCTATTTTGCCCAATTATTTGTTTCAAAATACATATATTATTCACTTTACTTAAAAATACATCAATTGAAGCATTTGGGAGAATATAAAGTAGGTATTTTTATGCCACTAAAGTGTTTATTTAAAGTGTTAAAGGTGTTAACACTTTAAAGGGCATTAAAAATAATTGGCATTTTTGAGTCAACCTTAATAACATTTAAAGTTTACAGAATGGTTTTTCTTACACACATTTGTTGAAATAGAGAGAAAAGACAATACTGTATGGCTTGAAGCTTAGTAATTTTATAATGTAAAATATTTTTTCCTCACAGGCCTTTAGTTGTTTGCATATCTCTGCCCTAGATTCCCTTTGATTTATTTAAATTTTTAAATTAAAATTTTTCTTAAATTACCATTTACATTCAATATTATTTTGTACTAGTTTCAGATACATAGCATAGTGGTTGGACAATCACATCTTCTATTTCTCTAATATTATAATATAAAATATCAAAGGTATGTAAAAGCTTACTATATACCAGCCACTGTTTTAAGTACTTTCTCATTATTCAGCTATTCATTCTTCACAATATTCCTATGTAGTTTTTTATTATTATTACTTTATTTGTATAAATGAGTAAAACTGAAGGTCAAAGCTTCCATAACTTGCTGAAAGATATACTTATAATGAGGGTAAAACCACCATTGAATCGAAGGTCAAACTCTTAACCCTCCATATTACTACCACTATGGAAGAAGAGGTGATACAATATTACCATCATGATAGCCAGTTTAGATTAATAGGCAAATATCATCAGAAATGATAAATAAGGAGGCAATTTTGGGAGTTTGAAAAAGATCCTGATCAGATTTCCTGCTTGAAGGGACAAAGCTGGAGAATTAATAAAGGAATTCAAGTACAGTGTAACTGAGCCCTCTGAACTCAAGTTGGGTATCTGCAATGCCCAGTACTGTTTTGTTACTTTCTAATGTGAAAAATAATTGTGTCATGTATACACACACACACACACACACACACACACACACACAAAGGTATTATGATCACTCTGCAACAAAAGACTAAACTGTCTGACCTTGGAGGCCCAAGGACCATGAGTTCATTTTCTTCCAAGTAACTGAAGGAATCAGCAGCCATCTTGCTCAATGCAGCAGTGGCAGTAGAACAGTGTTGTACAATTTGAAAGACTTCCAAACATTTTTATTTCTCACAACCTCTTTATTTTTCATTTTAAATGGAGTTTTAGACTTGTGTCATTTACAGTTAGTTGTAAAGGAGGGTCAAAAGTACTCTTTAATTTTACCCTCCTTTCTTTTGCTGAAATAAATATAATACAAAGTAAGGGTCACAGGGGTCAATTAACATTTTTCTGTCTTTTAATATTATGAACTGAAGGTAGAAAGCCAATCTCAATAGTTCAGGATTATCAGGCTACCTTTCTTCAATAACAGGATGTGTGTTTGCTACTTATGGAACTGCAATAACCACTTCATCTCCATTTTGCCTGAGTAGACACAGCCAGTATTAACTTTTATGGGGTGTGAAATCAAGCAAACTGGAACTAATTGAAGTGTTCGTCAACACTGTACTCAAATTGAATAAAGCAAGATTAATATGTCTCAGGTAATAATTAAAATACATCTCTCATTCCTGATAAACTCATCTGCAAAGTAATCAATGTATTCTATGTCATAAGACACGGAAGAACTATGTTTTTCTACAGATGTATATATGTGCATATACGTCCATCTATATATCATCTATCTCTCCATAGATATGCATACATATGTGTGTAAATATATTATTTTTCCTTAAAAATATTAAATAAATAAATCCTTTTTATTTATTTAATTTTATAGAATAGGAGAGAGAAAGTGAGGGAGAGAAACATCAGTGTGTGGTTGTCTCTCATATACCCCCTACTGGGGACCTGGCCCACAACCCAGGCATGTGCCCTGACTAGACATCAAACCAGTGACCCTTTGGTTCACAGACTGGTGTTCAATACACTAAGTCACACCAGCCAGGGCATATCTGTGTAAATATAATATTTAAGAATCTGATTATACCATAAACTTGTTGTACTACAGAAGAATAGTATAGCCTAATGTTGAAAATGGCTTTTTATTCAGACAGGATTGGGTTCAAATCTTAACTGTGTCAATTTGGCATCTCATTGTTTGCGAAACAAAGATAGTAATACCTATCTCAAAGTTTAACTAATTATGTAGTATAAAGCACTTAATAAAATGCCCTGTCAGAGTACGAACTCAATAAACGGAGCCACACTTAAGAAAACAAAGACATGACTCATCAAATAAAACAGTAAACCTGTATCTATAAAATATATTCAGCTACTCTACCTATCATACTTCACTTCCTCATTTGCTTTCTAGATTGCATTCAGGACAGTTTAATAGTTCTCAATGAGGTGGCAGTTTTGCCTCCCAAAGGCCATTTGGCAATGTTATTCTGCATTACACTGACTTCAAGGAGACATTTAGTTGCTACTTGCATTTAGTGGATGGAAGCTAGAGATAATGCTAAGTTTGCCATAATGCACGAGACAGCTGCGCACACACAAATATTATCTGGTCCAAGATGTTAGTAGTGAAGATGTTGGGAAACCTCGAGCTAGTCCCCTGCACTTGGAATGCATAATGATCATATTTTAATATCAATCAATAATTCAATTTTATTGTCTATCGCATGTCAGACTTAGACTGAGTATTGATGATACAGTGTTCAACAGAAGGCATGCTACTCTTCCTCAGGCTGATTACAGTTTAGTCCCTCTGCTATCCTTTTTCTGTCCCTTTTCCATCTTCAAATATGCATTAAAAAAAAATCAGGATATAGCCATGTTTTCCCAGAACTTCCAAGAAGCCATCTGTGACCTCTTCCATCTGTGACCTTTTCCAAATGTTCACAGTACTAACGGTCTACATCACACACTGTAGTATAGTGTACCATATACACCATTGTGGACTTTGTTCACTAATTGTCTTATGTACACCAATTTTATCTCCACAAATAAATCTCAATCAGAAATCATGGCTATTTTCCAAAATACTATTTGTTGATTAATTTATATAATGAGTATAAATTCTCAATTCATGCACTTAGATATACAAAAATCTAATCTTGTTTTCTTTAAGTAAAACTTCTAATGAGCCATTTTATGTGGTAATGAAATACTTACTATAAATTCAATTGGCTGAATCAGGATAAATTTGATCAATGGCACCTTCCTAACTTCCCCATAGAAAGTCAGCTAGGTTTTGAGGTGTTTATGTGACCTGGGTGGGGGATATCTGAACACCTCCTGATTCCCTTATCTCAGCTGAAAGGATATGAAAAAATAAGGCCACATTCAGGCACAAAAAAGAGAGAACTCTCTTTGCTCCCCAGCAAGGAGCCGACAGATTCCACGAGGCTACCCTGTACTGTTCTTCCCTTGTATTCTGCTCTCCTGAGTCATGGTCACCCATTCCCTGAAGTAGGTGCATGATCTCCTCTCATGGATACACACCAGTGCCTACCTACATTATTTTACTTTCCCCTTCAATTCTCTCTGTTTGAAATGATGTCTAAACAGTCTCTGTTTTTCTAATGGGTGTATGTGGTGGGGGGAGGAAGATAGAGAAAGGGGATTGTTAGCAAATATTTGTTCTGCTTATTCCTGAAATGCCAGTTTTGAAGTATAAAGTACAAAAATGGATAGATTCACTTTAGGATATTTTTTGACAGCCTGCCTCTAAGCAATGGAGAGAGCCCAGAATAAACAAAGTCTAGGAAAACTCAGATCTTCAAATGTTCCACCAAACCCCTTGCAGCGTATGGAGCACAATGGAACAACTGTGTTGTAGCTGCTCTCACCACCATGTCTCCTTCTCAACTATCCATGCAATTAGTCTCTGTTTTTCACCTTTGGCATTTTTTGTATGCCTGGAATAATCAATTTGTCTGCCTCTCTGTAGACACTTTCTTCTTCCAAAACAAGCTTTAATGTGCATTCTTGTATGATATTACTCATAAATTATTCCAATTTAATGAAAACAATTGATAATTTTACATCTAAAGCAAAATCCTTATTTAGTTTCTTTGTTTTCTCATATTGTAAACTTCTAAAATCAGAGCCCTTTATCTAACTGCACAGGAGCAGTTAGCACACTGTGGAATACAATAATCAATTGCATTTATGGTTATGTATGTAATATATACAAGCATTTATACTGCTAAAATAGTCTGTTCTGTGAAATAAGAAAACACTTGAATTAATTTAATACACAAATTTAATACAGCTTGAGCAATGTTGTAGTTTCTTTGTAAATATCCGGTACAAAATAAAGCTGAATATGGAAGAAGATGCATGAAAACAACAGTTCTCTTATCTGAATATTTACTTTATGGGTATTCCATATTCTGCATCCTTACTACACTCATTTAATGGTATCATAAATAGTTGAGTACTAATCTGAATCTGTTCATCCCTTTATACAAGCAATTTCTTTCTCTTTTGCTTCTTGGAATAGCACCTTTCCCATCTTTCCATCTTCAAACAAAAGCAATCCAATCACCCACAATTTTTCACCTGATGCTAGTTGTAAGAAGCCAGAAAAAATGGAATCTTCCTGTGAATGTCACCATTTGCATAGCTATTAGTATTCCAGTGCATCAGAAAGTGAGAAAATATGACATATTTTATTCAATCAAGAAACAATCAGTGTCAAAAGCCTGATGTCCAAATCTAACCTTGTCATTATAGCTTCCTTCCATATATGATTGTACTGTGAGGTACAAAGGCTTATCCTTCAGTAAAAACAAAGAGAATCTGCACTATACAGGAGAAGTCCACGAAACTACTGTCTTCGAATACAAGAATAGAATTACGTGTGTGTTTCTCTGGGGAAGCTTTGGTCCGGCACACTCCTGAAATCAAATATTTCTGAGTGTTCACTGAGAATGTGATTGCCTGTTTTACTGCTAGATTAGGTCAACGCTGCTATTCCAATCTGGAATCACTTTACTAGCAAGGCAATTTCACACAATTAATTTCCTTCTTTAAAGGAAGCAATAAAGGACAGGCAATTGGAAACCTCACAACTTACAACTAACATCCTTTACTAACTAGTGCACACATCTGCAAACACAAATAACCCCCTTTGTGTATGCTTAGACAAGTGCATTCAATTTTTAAATGCTGATGGAGTTTCCATGTGATCATTGTGAATTTCCTGTAAAAAACAAACAAAACAAAACAAAAAGTGCTATGGAAAGCAGAGAGCTCAGGTTCACTCACAGATCTCAAACTCCTCTTAAGGCACTTCTGTATTCTTAGGGGATTGAAGAGTGTGCTTGCAATATACAAAGGGGAAAAAAGGAGTAAAATACCAGAAAGTAACATTGTGTGAAGACAGAATCTCATATCTAATTTATGGGTTGGCAAACATTATATGCATTGATTTCATAATTACTGTCTGTCCTTTTTTTAAAGTTAAAAGGCCACTTGAAGTATTGCAAAGTATAACACATGCTCTCTTTTCTCTTATGTGGACATACTTTGCTTTTTGGACATCCTTTTACTGTCAATACTTACATCTGTTGTTTAAAAAGCTATTGGTGGTACAATTGCTTTTTAAATGCAAACCCATATGTGTGATCTCTAGAGGAACTGGTAAATTTCACCAAATGGGCATTCCTAAATTACATGCCATCTGTAGCTAGTGAAGAGAAGACTAAACCTGCTCAGCTGTGATTTTGCACCAATGTTTCCATCATTTTGATTGGCTCTAGGGAAATCATCCATTTTTGGCATGAACTTTTCTAACCCCAACAGGTTATTGTGGTCTGCTTCAGTTGCATTGGCTCAAAGAATATGATATTTTTGGCACATGTTAGAACTAATTTGACTTTTTGCATTGATTTCTTTACCACGTTTTACTATTATGGCTTAAAACATTTTTCTAAGTTTGAAAACTAGTGAAGAGATGGTAAAGGTAATTCTATTGCCTATGTAGGGCTGTTTAGTCTGTTGAAAGAAAAACAAATAACCTCCAGATTGCACATTCTAACAATTGAAGTACCTTCAATTGTAAAAATTACCACATTATACAACTGAGGCTAAAAGATCATGTTGGAAAAAATTAAGGCAGAAGGTAAATCTCTAGTATATATTTTTACCAATGCTCCCCTGCAAATAAAGAAGGGAGAACACTGACTTTTTTTTTCAATTTACGGATTCAATTTTTTATACTTAATTTCTTTTTTTCTTTTTTAAGCCAAAGGCTGTTTTAGTCTCAAATCTATTAAAAAGTGGATCACATCCCAGAACATCAGTGGAGGGTGGGGTCAAAGGAGGCTTACAATTTTTCATGTGGAGAATAATATAATAATTAATAAATAATAATATAAGAATAACCTGTGTTTCACATACTCATGACCGTAAACCTACTTTTTGCCCCAAACCTGTATATGGTAAAACCCTCAGTTACATTTTAGATATTCTTTTAATGAATGACTTCTAGAATATTTACCTATGAAATAATTCAAAGCTGAGTAAGAACACTGTCATGTGTGATTTTTCCTAATGGTCTCACTTCTTCTGTATTGCTTTTAATCAGTCATGACATTTTGTACAAAAGTTGAGACATGAAAAAAAGTCAAAACATTAGCAAGACAAGTGTTATGACCGTGTATCACAGCAGCAAGCAGGATAGGCAGGGTAATTTTCCTGCCCCTTTCTGTAGTCATTCTCAAATACTCCCTTTTGGTTCACCTTAAATCAGAGCAGATTGCTGGTGTATGTATGAAAAAGAGAGATGGGTCTTCTCAAAGAAGGTATAGGCAATAGGTAGCTTAACATGGATCACAGTGAGAAATGTCAACCTAGGAATTTGGAAAAGAAAGGGACTAAAACTTACTCTTGTAATCAATATGTCAGGATAGCAGTGAAGAGAGCGGTAGAGAAGATAGAGCAGAGAATGCATGAACAGTCAAGGAATAAAAACTGCAACAAAGGGCCAGAAGAAAGGCAGACATAAGATTCAAGACTAATCAGAAGCACACCATTTCTCTGAATGTTTTTGAAATTCAAGTCTTTAATCTTCCTCTTGAAATTCATAGTTTTCAAGGGATATCTACCCAAGGTATGTGCAGAGAACTGGCCACACAGTAATAGAATATAAAGAAAAAATTCCTAATAAAAAGTTTTAAAACCTAATAAAACTGTTGGCACCTTAATTGTGCCAGAAACACTTATCAAAATATATTCTCTTTTTTAATTTAAATTATTTTATTGTTGTTCAATTCAATCTACATTTCTGATCTACTGTTCTAATCTCTACATTTATACTCTCATCTTTACATAGCATGTTATTAGTAAACAAAATAAAACTGCTGTCACCTCTTGTATGATTTAATTTATGGTATAAATTACACAGACATATTTGAATTAGATACTGGCTGAGTGCTGACAGAATGAGCAAGTGCACATTTTCAGAACACGTGGAAGACAAAGTTTTTATCGATGAACTTTTTCTCTAAGGCAAAAGTAGTGGTCAATGACAGAGGGTCACTTTTTCAGTCAGGAAATCCTGAATTAATAATGCAATCAAAACGACTGGAATGTTTATTTCAAATTTGAACTCTTTTAGCGATAATTTATAAATCTTACAATTTTGGTTTTACATATATATTGATTTAGCTAATAGAAAACTCACACTGAATATTATTCACATGTTAAACAGAAAACATCACATAGCAAAAAGAATATAAGAAGTTCCCAAACATTATCGTCAAAAATTCTTTTCTTCATTTTTTCCTAATATCTTTAGAGCATAACATTTTTAAATTTTTTATTGTTGTTCAATTACAGTTGTCCCCATATTTCCCCTACTACTTTTTTCTGCCTTACCCATCCCGCACCTCCCACGCTCAATCCTCTCCCTGCCATTGTTTTTGTGCATGGGTCCTTTATACATGCTCTTTGACTTGAATTATCTCCCTCATAACCTTACTAAGAAGTCAGTTTTAAATCATTTTTTCTTGTGTACACTCACACCCACACCCACACCCAAGGGAATTATTACAGCATCCTGTGTGACTTCAATGGTGTTAAAGTTAGATAGGTAGAAGATTGATATTCATGGCTAAATAGAACACACGTTAGAGAAAGATGAGTAGAACACAGAGTAGAGCAGGAGTGTAACAGTAGAGTAGAAGAAATAATCTCAAGGGAGAAAGGCAGGAAAGAGGGAGCAAGACCTTGTCCATTTGACCACACACTGGCAGAGCCAAAGGGGGAAAAGGAAAAAAAGAAGAGGATGATGACATGATTCTGATCTTTTGAAATATGATATTTATATTCTGTTACACCAATGGCCAGTATATTTGTGTAGGTTTATTTTATAATCTCTTCCAAATTACAGACAGCCATTTAAAAATGGCTTCTTGTATGGGAGTAAGCAGTGAGTGATAAAATTGCCAGTTTAAAGAGAGGAGGTGAAGTCACCAATTTGTTTACTTTCTTATATAATGGGAATTCTGAGTATGGTTGCAGTTGTTTAAAATATACTTGGCCTTCTTTGGGAAGGATTTTGAAAGATTCCTTTGTGAGAGAGCATTATTGAAAAAACAGAGAGATCTAGGAGAAAGAACACTGTACTCTTAGTGGGTTTTTTTTTTTTTTTAATATTTTGTTGTACCTAGCTTCACTATCATTGATTACATTCTATGGGCATTTTTATTTTAAAAAGTCCCAATTGCCACAAACAAAAGGATATAGCATTCATACTGACCTAGAAATAAAAAATACAAATATAAACTTTTTATGTGCTTTGTGTGTCTGTGTGTACTTGTGTGATAAGGGCTTAAAATGTACATTGAAAACCATTAGTCTCCTTAAGCAGAATTGCTAGAAATTGTCTATAATATGTAAGATATAAGTCTTTTTCTAATCTCCAGTGGCAAGAGAATCTCTGGGGAATTATTTTCAGTTCTGGATACAAATTGTTAAACATAATATCAAAAATTGAAAACATTCAGAGGACAGTAATCAAGATATTAAAGAATCCAAACTATTTTTGTGACTAATAGCTGAAGAAAGTGGGTTTAGATAGGTGAGGAAAAAATAATAGCATTTAGCTGTTTTCAATATTTGAAGGATTCCATTAAGAACAACACTGGTCTATGTTGCCCCACTGGATAAAGAACAAAGCAAACGCAACATATGGACACCTATTTTAGTGCATGTGTGTGTACCATCCTAGACATAAGTAATACAAATATAAATTTCTATGTGGTGTGTGTGTGTATGTCTCTGTATTTGTATAATGAGGGCTATGACATTCAGAACTATACAAAGATAGAATAAAAATTGTCAGTCAAATGAGGTGTTTTAAACTAAAGATATTTTTGTTTATTTTTTATTTTAATTGTTGATCTTGTACAGTTTTCTGTCTTTTACTCCCACCCCAGCCCACCACCCCAGCCCTCCCCACCTCCCTCCCATTTCCACCCCCATAGTTTTTGTCCATGAGTCCTTTATACTTGTTCCTGTAAACCCTTCTCCTTTTTTGTTTAATTTTTAAAAATATGAAATAAATAGGTGAAATAAATGAAAGACCTTTTCTAAGCCTGGGAGATTATGATCCTATCGCAAAATTTATGAATCAGCATTATTTTGGGTAATCAGCATGTCCTTTATTGATACCTGAACAATTATATCTTATCAGACTGATTGAAAGAAGTCAGTGTAATAGGGCTACGAAGTAATAGTTTCTAGTTTATTGCTTTATCTCATGTATTTTTTATATCTTCTAACAGAAATATTTGAAAATTGCACTTAAAAATAAAGTAGAAATAAATGTATTTTGCAAAAGTCAAAGCCAGAATTTCATGAATTATGATCTTTTCAAGATTTTAGTAAACATAGTTAAATTTTTCTCTCTGGTAACTGAGTTCAATATTAAGTTGTCTTCTAAGAAATGTAATTTTAATCTAGGTCATTTTTAATTGTCTTAAGAAAAATATGTGGGATTGACTTTTAAGGAATAACCCCATCCATTGAGTTCTTACATAGTTTTATCTCATTATACTCATAGAAATACTAATCTTTGCTATTCAGGATACAAGAATATTATTATCTGCAGTTGCTGGCTCCTAGTGATTGACATTTTAAGGCTATTACATAACACTAGCCCTTAAAATACACTGAATTATACTTCAAGTTAAAAAAACAGAACACTAGTATGGAAGTGGAAACTACACAAATACTTATTGTAAGATATGTATAAACAAACAATTGTGTTCTGCAGCAGAGTCGCACGGCCTTGCACCACCTTGTGAGAGAGCTGATTTCGTGCACTTCTTCTCAACTGTGTGTTATGTGACATCATATCGGTAGTTTGAAATCAGTTGCTGTGGGACTATTTATGCCATGCAAATTGGTAAATGTTATAAATCAGGCTCTTTTTACTTCCTGAAATGCCAGTTATTATACAGCATTATACATTACGTTATTACTAACATATCACTGGCAAAATTTAATAATATCATGAAGTTTAAATCCCAAGCAATACTATTATATTTTAATTATATATCCACTTACTATTAGCAACATATTATCTATGTGCAAATTAAGCTATTATGTGATGATCTAAATTAATTTAAAAGAATTAATTTAAATTCTTTTGTTTATTAACAAGGGTTATATTTGAAATGGTTATATATTATATAAAATGTTCTAAGAGAAAAATTAATTAAATATAAGTGAGGTATTCTAAAATAAAACTAAGTGTAGGTAAAAATCATAAGACAAAGCCAGTCAGTTCTGGTTACACTCAGGAGAGAGACTGTATTTACCAATGAAAAAAGTACATATGTGAAAAGGGATAAATCGCAATATATTTATTTGAAAGAATGATCATCATTTTTATCTAACAAATCCAACACCTCAGCTATATGTAGTAGACAATCCCAGCTGTGTCCACCAAAGCAAATCTAAAGTGCCTATGCATGTCTTGAAGATTTATGGAGTCAGCCATCCAGAAGTTGACTAGAACTTCTTCAATCACCTAGAAGGAAAGTTTTCCTAGGATAAAGTGGTAGGTCAAAGAGCTAGCAGAATAAAAATAAGTCACTCATCAAAGGTTGTGATTCTAAATACAGCACTGTTCATCTCACACTCAGAGTGTGTCTGAGCCCACAATTTGATTCATCAGTAAGATCTGAGAAAGCTGAGGCCAGCACACACACACAAGTGTTTCCCCTCTTCACCTTAATAACTAAAGAATGAAACTATGAGGATACATTTGTACTAATCAGAGAGAGCACTCCATGAATGGGTGAGAAGTTAATGTACTTTCTTATGAGCAAATTTAAACCTCTGTTGAATCCCGGAAATCATATGAAGAATTTGACAGAAAGTTAGGGTCCTAAGGTAATAAGCAAAGAACAGAAGCCAGTGTAATAAGGGGTACAATGACATAGTGACACATACCAGCTCAATGAAAATCAGCCAAGAACATTTGTTGGCATATTTCACCAGTTCTCCAATTTTGTTGGTTAAGCTTATAGCTTTATAAGCAGTGACTTTTATTTTATGTGGTTATATTACTGAGTCAATGAAATTGTTAAAATATGGCAAAAAATCAGAAGCAAAATATTGAATTTATTGTATTTTTAGCTTTAACAATTAGGATGTCATGGATGACAAGAAAATTTGGCAAAACCTGTTTTCCTTTTCCATCAATCACACATAGGCCAGGAAACACAAACATAAGGAATGGCAACCCACATACTTGTGGCTGAAGCTCCAAATACACCAGTAGCTGTTTTTCTGGGTGCGTGTGCTTGCAGAAATATTGGTTTCATAATTCCTTATGTGATCAATCTTCTATGTGTGAGTAATTATCAACTACACTAATAATATTTAAAAATACAAAATATAAATTCATAAATATATTACATAAATATGTAATATAAAATTAAACAGATTTGCAATAAATCAATGGAAGATCATTATTTAATGTTAATACACAAGCAGAGCTTTTACCTAACATTTTTCATGTATTATACATTTTCTTTGGGAGGAGGAAAGGTAAAGCCGAAATCTGTTTCCTGCTCTCCTGCTGTCCCTGGAGACAGACACAAACGGAAGCAATAAAAACAGAACCTATATTTTACAAAAGAAAAACTTAAAAACCTTATTCAGTTACCTGGAGAGTTGAAAAGAACACCAGGGTGTAAGTGAAAACAAAGAATATCCAGAACAATCATATTATAAAGGATTTCATTGTATGTTGTCCTTTGGTTCTTTTTGCTCTTATTTTTGTTTTATGTGTTTATTAATTTGCTGTGTACGTGTGTGTATTTGTTTTGTTTGCTTGATTTTTTATCTTGGGGCACATCAGGTAGAATTAGATTTGTAGAACACAGTGTGTACAAATACAAACATCCACATATAACATATTTTCTCTGGCTTGTCTTATGCTAAATAAGAACTGTTCCTTGGAGACTCTCTCTGCCTAGTTTCTTCTCTAGCCTAGTGTCAAGAGGATAATTCTTAAGCATAATGTTCAATCTGAAATGTGTAACTGCTGAAATTTGTTTTGTTCTCCTAAATGCTCAGGATCTATGAAATATTTCCATTTGATTTATGTCTTAAAGGTTACTATTATCTCACACTCATTAAAGTGTTATGTAAATGGTTAAAATATACTTCATTTTATTTTTCTTTCTTTTTTCAGCTCTAGGATATTAAATCACCTTCAATGAGAAGTGACCAAATTTTATTAATTATCAAAGTAAAATAGGAAAGGAATAATATTTATTTCATTATTTAAAATTTGTATTAATAGTGTGCTAAAATACATATAAAATTTGCCATTTTAACCATTTATAAGTGTACAATTCAGTAGCATTAATCATATTCACAATGTTGTGCAACCCCCTTTACTATTACCCAAACTTTTCATACCTCAAACAAAACTCTGTACCTGTTAAGCAATGACTCCCATTCCTTCCTTTCCTGGTTATCTCTAAAGTACTAAGAAAGAAATAATATTTAAAAAATATTTAAAGACTTGAAATATTTTTGAGCTTTTAAAAAAAAGATTTTATTTATTTATTTTTAGAAAGGGGAAGGGAGAAAGAAAGAGAGGGAGAGAAATAGCAACGTGTGGTTGCCTCATGTGCCCCCTACTGGGGACCTGGCCCACAACCCAGGCATGTGCCCTGACTGGGAATCGAACTGGAGACACTTTGCTTTCTAGGTGAGCACTCAATCCACCGAGCCACACCAGCCAGGGCTGACTGCTTTATTCTTACTATTAATATAAAAATGTTTTAAAACTATTTCAGAAAAATTACTTGTATTCCATACAGTTAAATTTTTTTAAATCAAGACTTCAACTTTTTAATTATAGTTTCACAGCAAAATTGAGGGGTAGGTATAGGGATTTCCCATATACACTCTTCCCCAAAATGTGTATGGTCTTCTCATTATGAACATCCTTCAGCAGAGTAGTATATTTGTTACAATGAAGTACTTACATAAACATGTAATTATCACCCAAAGTCCACAGTTCAAATTCATTCCAGGTACTGTACATTCTGTATGTGTAATTACTTGTATCCATCATTATGGTGTCATAAGTAATGTTTTCATCTCATAAATCTTATGTGCCCCACCTATTCATCACCTGCATCCCCAGCCCCTGACAACCACTATCATTTCACTATATCCCTAGTTGTGCCTTTTTTTCAGAAAGGCACAGAGTTGGTATTATCCAGTATGAAGCATTTTCAGATGGGCTTCTTTCACTTAGCAATATGCATTTAAGGTTCCTCCATGTCTTTTCAGAACTCGTTAACTCATTTCTCTTTACTGCTAGATAATATTCCAATTTCTGAGTGTACCAAAATTTACCTGTTCATTTACCTACTGAAGGGTATATTAATTGCTTCCAAGTTTTGGCAATTTTAAATAAAGTTGTTATAAACATCTGTGTGAAGGTTTTTGTGTGAAATGCGGCAATTATCAACCAAGTAGCTTGGCTTTATTATGTAAGACAACCAATTTGAATGACTTAAACATTTTATACATTAGAATTTTTTTAAATTAGTATCTGTTCATGGAAGATTATTGGCAAATAATGTTAGCTATTTACTTAAACATGTATAAACTCAATAAATATACCAAATACTTATAGATTTTTATTTGCTTTACTACCAAAGGGAGACTTGACTGAAAATGTATTGTTAGATTCTTACTTTTTTCAAGATTATGTGAATTCAATATTAGCATTTCTTTATTTCTTCTTTCTAATTTTATCTACCCATTTTTAGAAACCCCCCCAATTTAATAAAAAACAGTGAAACATGATAAATATCCTCCAACATTTTAACATTTGAACAACCAGTGACATTATTCTAGTTAGTAGCTCATAACTGAGTAGACAGGAATGGAGACCATGAATACATATATTTTAATCTAATATGGTGATTTTTCTTAAGACATATCCAGTATAATAAGAAATAATTTATTTTTTATCTTGTACTAGTTTTACCACAAAAGTCCCTGTGAGGGTCACTAACACATTTTTTAGTATCTTTATTTAGAAAGATTATAAAAAGAAAAATTACACAAGGATTATTATATTTGTAAAATACTAACAGAAAATAATGGTATTATGTTTTATTGTTCTATTCTGATCCCATAGTCATCATTTTATATATATATTTTTAAGATTTTATTCATTATTATAGACAGAGGAGAAGGGAGGAAGAAAGAGAGGGAGAAAAACATCAATGTGTGGTTGCTTCTCGTATACCTGCTCCTAGAGACCTGGCCTGCAACCCAAGCATGTGCACTGACTGGGAATCGAACCCATGACCCTTTGCTTTGCAGGCCAGTGCTCAACCCACTGAGCCACATCAGTCAGGGCCCATAATAACCATTTAAAACTTATTTCTATGTTCAAGCCATTCCTGACCAAGGCACATTTTTATCTGCATAAAGTGTAAGTCTCAGTCTTATTCCAGATGAGTTTTTTAGGTTAATATTGCTTTTTACCTTTAATTTTGACTAAATGCATTAAAATGTTACATTGAGGTAAAGCTATTACTGGCTGAAACGGAACTACTGAGATGTGTTTGCTTCTAAGGTCTGGAACACAGGGTAGATCCACTTACTATCCCATGTAACACCTCCAGAAGGTGATTATTTTTCTTTGGGTTTCTGTTGTTATAAGAATGAAATCCCAAAACTATTGAAAGTTATGCAAGGTCTTCCATAATATAGTCCAATAATGACATTTCCAGACTCATGTTCCATAGTTCAATTCAGTCTTCAGTTCACTTAGGGAATGATATTTTTTCAACACTGCATCTACATCATGATTTCTCATCTTTTTCTTCAGAGAATTCAAGGGAGATGCTGTTTGGTCTTGTCCATGGTTATATCTCAGTCTACAGAAGAGTTATCTGATACAAAGGGATGAGCTGTCACAGAGACTTCACATCATAAATATCTGTGAAATGAACAAGAGTAGCATAACGCTTTTAGAAGTGCTTTCTGATCTCTGAAGGTGAGGTAGATACTAGGTGTTTTTCTCCGATATCACTGCCTGCAAACCTCTATTACAGAATTTGTTATATTTTATCATAATCACTGATATTCATTTTCTATCTCAAATTTCCTTATTCTTTGGGGGCTCAGAAACTACAGTGGGTGACAAATCCATGGGATGGCAAAGTTAATAACAGATTAGACAGAGAAAACTGGATGCAATTTAGATATTCTTAGGTGACTGAATTAGTATGACTTAGTGAGCAGTTAGATACAGAGATTCTAGGGGATTCTAGGGGATTTCCATGGTTTTTAACTTTCAGTGACTATCAACGAGGGCAAACTGAGGAAGACAACCATATTTGCAGTGATAAAAACAATCAATTAAATCTGGACCAATAATCGGTTTGAAATCGGTTTATTAGGTATTTGACATTAGATTTTAAAATTCAGTAGGGAAATCAAGACTGGAATTGAATTTTCATCCAAAGTGCAGTTGATAGCTGACTCCACGAAATTAGAAAAGGTTACTTAGGGAGCAGGTAACATCAGATTAGGGCTACAAGATATCTGCATATTTCACTATTTAGAGGAGAGAAAAAGATGACTCAGGGAAACTGGAATCATTACATATAAGCATTAACTTGTTAGAGAAGACATCATTTACATATAAGCATTTAAATATTCTGAAACATATTGATGAGAATTGATTCTATCTTTGTAAAATGTTAGTCTGAAACAACTGGAGTCCTAATTCTGTTGGGTGGCTAGGAAAGAAAGGTAAAGTATCTTTGAGCAGTTTTAAAAATTACCAGATTTCCTTCTACTGTTTACCAAATATTCAGTTCACTCTCTTTACCAATCAAAAATGCTTCTTACATCAAACTCACAGCTATTAAGAACCACACCTAAAACAAAAGCAAACTAAGCAAACAGCTAGAACAGGAACAGAACCACAGAAATGGAGATCATATGGAGGGTTAGCAACAGGGGCATGGGAGGAGGAGAGAAGGGGAAAAGGTACAGAGAATGAGTAGCATAGATAGTGGGTAGAAAATAGACAGGGGGAGGGCAAGAATAGTGTGGGAAATGTAGAAGCTAAAGAACTTATGATACATGGACATGAACTAAAGGGGGAGAATGTGGGTGGGAGGGGGTGTGCAGGGTGGAGGGGAGTGATGGCGGAAAAATGGGACAACTGTAATAGCATAATCAATAAAATATATTTAAAAAAAGGAAAAAATGCTTCTTACCTTTGTCCAAGAAATACAGCCCAAAAGTGCAGGGGACCCTGTCCTGGGTGCCAGATGTGGGGGGGCTCCACCCGCAGAGCCCCATCCCTCCATCACAGATGAAAGTAAAAACTACCAAGACATCTTCTGCTTGGGGAGGAAAGGGGTCAAACTCTCAGAGGAGAATGACCCAGAGCCCCTTCCTCACTAGGCTTTTATTGGGTTCCAATACACCGGAATACAAGTTTAACATGTCAAAGAAATCTGAGGGCTTAATCCGAGCCAGTGTTTGTCAGGAAGGGGCGTTGCCAAACTTTGGGAGACATGCTCATTTCCTCCTGGGACACTTGTCACCTCAGGAAGAGCACTCTTAGCAAAGCAGGTTTCACAGGACTTTAGGAATTCTTTCTTATGTCCGGATCACCCAGGGAGCTGTCTGGCCAGGACAGGGCTGCACCGCTCACCCCCACAGTTTCAGGCTTTAAGCCTGATTAGGAAGCAGAAGACATCTCCCAGATGGAAATGAGGACTCAGGCTATGTCAGAATAGCTGGGGGGTGAGGGTCCATCACATCCTCTTTGCTGCAACCCTCCCCCCACCCAGTCCTTCCATGAGGCCTCCCAAGTGGTTGCGTCTGACTTAGGTTGCTCCTCCCATGAGGAGTCTTACCCGTCATTGACTGCCAACCAAGCAATTGGGCCAGAGAGGCAGAAGCAGCACTCCTGCCAGGGAAATAAGCTTTGTCTCCTTAGTAGGTCATGTCCTTGTGACAGAACAGACCCAGATGAAGTGGGTCCCTTGGGCTCTTACACAGCCCACCATGGGGTGAGGGTTACAACTCCTGAAACCAGGCTGAACGGTCCACAACACAAAAGTCCAAAGTAGCCCTATCATCAAGACTGATGTTCAGAGTCTATTAATACTCTTATTATGGATAGTAATCCCTAGATAGCTCTTTTTTGGATCCTCTTAATAATTTTGAACAAAAGGACATTATCTTCTTCACACACTCTATTTATAATGAATAAACAGGGTCATGATCACACAATAAGCACTCACACAGAGAGAGAAGAATAGTATACATATAATAGCAATGTCGAATCTTATATTCTGTTTGGCAAACATTGGTGAAGCCCTCCCACTTTTTGACTAGGATCAATTTTATTTAGTAAGAGGGGTGGTCTTCAGTTCACTGTTCTAGGAGTTTCCTTTATACTATGTTTCTTGACGATAATGGTATTTAGTGTTAAGGACCGTATCGTCTTTGAGAACTGAACTTCTTTTTTCCTGTAGAAGACTGATGATGTGATAATGGTTATATTTCCCAAAAGTCATAGTCCTTTAGTTTAGGCTGGTGCTTCTTTTGGCAGAATGACCCTCTAAAAACACTTATTGGCTTCTCATCTATTTGATTTTAGTCAGCTTCACACATCAATAGCTGCATTCTGTTCTTTTATGGGTATACTTCTTAAATTTGCTATATTTCCTTGCATTCTCTCCTTCACCATCCTGCAAACTCTCATTGTCATGCTCTTAATATCATTGCAGGTAGGCTCTTTGTCTTAGCAGCTTTCCTGGGAGGGGCATGGCCTTTCTCCCTTTCTCTAAAGCCATTTTTCTTTCAACAAAAAGCTTTACTATGTATTAAGTTCGCTAGTCAGAGACTTTTAATAATGAGCAAAAGAGAAAACAATATTTCCGTCCCTGCCTCCAAGCAGAATTTTACAAATTTTCAATGTTAGAGTTTACTTTTGGACATTGAAATATAGTTGTATTTTTCAAAGCTTCAAGTTTCCGAATTTTCCACTTTTTTTTTCTACTTGGAAACGTTCAATTCTTTAATATCAATTTTCTTGTCACTAACACCAAGACCCTTAAGCCATTAACACATGTCGTAGGTTTTTATTTGGACAGCACCCCATATCTGTGTTACAACTGCTGGATCAGTCATATCAGGGCTGGTGGTGACACTGCAGTTTAAACAGAAAGCCCTAAAATTTCAGGTACTTAAATCAACAATGCCTTAAATTAAGGGTAATGAATCCCTGCATAAGGTAAGTGGTTTCTTTCTTTTTGCTCTAAACAAAATTAAAAGAAAACATTGTTAGTGGTGGAAAAATATTAAAATTTATGGTTAATGATAAGTCACTATATGCTTAGTGAAAAATTCAAATGTAGTTTATGGAAGTGGTAATTTGGAGAGCAGACCTTCCTTCTAGATGGGTGCGAGACTTCAGGGAGAACAGAGCCAGTCTAGTCCACAGAGCAACAGTGCTATGGGGCTGCCCAGACCTAGCGCCGATTTCCCTGAAAACTACCTGCCAGCACTCCAGTACCCTGGTACATTATCAGTCAGTAACTTTATTTTTTAATGGAAGAATTCACAAATTTAAGTTTGAGGAAATTAAAAAAAAATACTTGCTTTATTGAGACCGAGGTAAGTACCTTTCTGGCCTCCTTTTGTCTGCCATTTTACTGCATTCAAAAATAGATTACTAGCACTAATATTTTAAGACTTTCAAAATGTACAGTGGTTTGTAGACACACTGGTAACAATTTTAATACATCTCTAAGTCTTCTTCCCAATTCACTTGCCTTTCATCACTAAGCCTGAATCAAGATAATTTTTTTTATGTGTGTCATTGTGAATCTAGCTAGCTCCTTATTGAGATAATTTGGTAGTAAAAAAAGTGCCTTGGTAAAGTCACCTGAAATTATTGTCATACAATAAAGGTATTAGTTATTGTTTGTATTTAAGGTATGCTAGGCAATTACAAATTTCAAATACCATTTATGGAACATATTTGCAAATCGTTTAACAAAAACACCTTACTTTTTCATAGTCCCTTAACTTTTTATTGCTGCTTATCATAAGAAATCCTTATGCTCACAATAGTCTCATGTGATATGTGGACGACTAATTATATCACATTATATTATACTGGTGGCAAAGCTGAAGCACAGTGAAGTTCTGTGGATGATGTGAGTCCAAACAACTACTTGTAAGAAAATATTGTCCTCTTATTGTTTTGTTCTTCATGAAATTTAACTTTCCTTTAAATGCCTTATTACTTACAAGTTAAAAATACAGTTGTAAAAATGAAATATATACAAACATGTGTGTTCATATATCATAAAAATTTAATAATATTTAAAGTGAATATTATTATTTTAAATAATAATATTTAAAATAAATATTTAACTGGCATCTCATTGAGGACAAAAATTTTCAGGGAAACTCTCTTCCACAATTAAAATAAAATAATTGAAGAGATTCTAATTAAATGGAGATTCTATAACTAAATGACTAATGTAATCTGTAATATTAAAGGTTTTTGTCTTTTCATCCTTCCAGATAACACACGACAATCCTTAACTCCTGGTATTCGTGCTGTTGTGTAGTCTTCTCCCACAACAGGTATGGATTACCTGTGTGACCAATACTATACTGAAGAAGTGGTACAGTGTGACTTTCAAATGTGGGTCATAGAAAACATTTTAATTTGTGCTTCCCTCTTAGATTATTTGCTCAGGGAGAAGCCAATTATCATGTGGCATGAACACTCAAAAAATATCACTATGGCCATGTGGCAAGCAACTGAGGCCTTCTGCCTATAACCACAACTTAGGTCTCCTTTCACAAGACACTGAGTAAATCACCTTGGAAGGGAATCCCCTTGCTCCAGGCAAGCCTTCAGAAAACTTCAGCCCAAACCAACATTTGACTGCAGCCTCATGAGAGACTTGGAGCCTGAATCACTTAGCTAGAATTTCTGATCACACAGAAACTGTGAAATAAATAAAGGCTGGTTATTTTAAGCTGCTATGTTTCATGGTGATTAGTTATGTAGCAACAGATAAATGCAAATAATTCTGCTATTTCCCCAAATACCCAAATTTCACTAGATACGCTTACTTTAATTATTGTCATAAAAAGAAAGATGTTATTTAAGTGTAGAAAAGGAACACAAAACAAACTGGAGGTGATGAGAAATGGAGTCCTGTGGGAGCTGGTGTTAAAGAGCAAAGGCAGATGAAAGATGGACTAAGAAAGAGCAACTCCAAGCAAAGCGAGTGGAGTACATGTAACCACAAAGGTATAGAAATGTATGGTCCCCATAGGAAATTTGAAGACCTTCATGGATATTGATAAAGCATGAGTTGTTGCTGGTATTGGTGAGCTTGGAGAGGTAAGTGGATGGCTAATAATAAAGGGCCTTCCTTATGTGGGAGACAAACTAAGAAATTTAAATTATTCTAAGTAGGAGAAAGAGCAAACTTTAAAAAATGAAGGCCAATTAGAAGATAATTGCAATTATTCTAGCAATAAATGACAAAAGTGAATTTAAACAAGTAGCATTCTATTGTACTTCTCCTCTCTTCATCTCTGACTTCATTTGACCACGTTGGTTTCTTTACTCAGATTGTTACTGTAAACACTAATGAAGTTTCACTTTATAAATGTTTCCACATTTGTGTTACTTGTCTGTGGCAGTTTAGCCAAAAAATGCTGAAATACATGTGTTTTGAGCTATCTATATTCTTCTGCTTTTAAGGGAATAGCATCTTTTATAATAGCACTAGTGAACAGCTGTTAATTTCTGTAACATTACATCTGGGAATTGCCAGTAGAATTATTATCACTCAGGTTATTTGTTCAAAATGTCATAACATCTTGTTTACAATTTCTGTACATTGGGGAATTAAAAAAATATTGTGTGATATGGGCATCAATTCATATCTATGCAGTGAGTATACAATATATTTGAAAGATGCTCAAATTAATATCATTTAATATCTTAACATTAGCAACACATATAACTGGTTATTTGAAAAACAGTATTCAGAATGTTGACCTAGAAAGAAGCTCCTAAAAATCAGTTACTATGGATTTCCAACAGAACTAAACACTCCTCTTTGCTGTACTCAGCTATCAATTTCTTGTCAGATCCAATTCAAAGTTCTGATCCTCAGCCTTTAATACTTAAATGAGGCAGATAAGAAGTTCTGCCCTTGTCTGAATTCTGCTTTGTACAAAGTGTGTTTCTAAAAAATACACATAGTAGTAGAGATTTTTAAGTGATGAAAGTAGATGAATAATCATTCTATTACTGATTAGAATCCAACATAACTTCGCAGAAGCTTGCACAGATGTAATTTCTCATAATGGCGAATGTGCAAGCATTCTGTTTTGCCATAAAAAATTGCATAAACTTTTCTTATGTATTAACTAATTAGATAAATTAAGTACTTTTAGCATATCACTGTGTAGGTTACAAAGTGCTTTCAAGAGACATTATTCCATTAAGCAAATTGTAAGTTGTCATTTTCCAAAGTTGTCATAAATTTTCAGGATAGTTCCAAATCATTACAATCAAGTGAAGACTGTGTTCCTTTAAAATCAGATAGAATCCATGAGACACTCTACATTTCTTTACCCTATAGAAATTCTCTAAAACGTGGCAGGCATAAGTTTCATTAACTGTAGATAAATTACTTGCCCTGGATTATTTGAGAATGAAAGTCCATGAAATACTACTGCAACAAGTCAAAATAATCTAATCACATTGATAAAGTCAAATGATTTTTTATTCTGACCAGCACCAGCTACAGGACTGTAAGACAAAATAAGAAATAAAAATTTGAAACTGCTTGTTAACAAATTATTAAGAATTTCAGATTGGTGACAGCAAAGCATTCAATCAAGCACAGAAATTCTCCTGACTCAGGTTCCCTTTTTAGTGCAGAGACCACACAGCACTGATGACGCTGATTCCAATGAGGACAGTATATGTGCAATAGAAAAACAACCATGAAAAAATTGTCAAAATCTGCCGTGTGTGAGATACAGTGTTAGGTTTTCATGCCCTGAATGATTTCTGACTCCCAGAAAACAAAAACTGTGAATGGTACTGTCGTTCCATTCTAGAGATAAAGAAACTGAGGCTAGGATTTTGCAAATTCTACCTATATTCTCAGGAATATTAAATATTTCTATCTTTTCTTTTTCTCTAGAAGTGAGTTTTTATTTCATTAATCATCACAAATCATAAGGAGTGGGAAACTAAAAAGTTACACTAATAATGAAATTTGAAAGATGTATTGCATTCAGCTGGAGAGGAAGATATCACTAGTCCAGGCCTGGGTATGCTTCTTTTTCAGAATTTTGGATATTTTCACAGGGTGGAATATTTTTCTTTGCTTTTGAACTTGTTGTAATTTATTCGATTAGCATAAGGTGAAGGATAAAAATATGTAAATAATTATGTGAATGCAAGGCTTGGGTGAGAGTCCAGTTTTCACTTTTTCCACGTCTCCTAGTAACGTTTCTTCTAAACTTTAGTGACACAGTTAAAGTGTTCTGAACCAGAAAGATGCTACAACGCAGAGAAAAACCTCCTTATACAATTGTCCAAATGGAGTCATTACAGCTGGAATGAAGAAGCCTCAATCTCTACATTCATGTTGCTGTTAGACTTCATATAACCAATCAAGTCTTCTTCTTCTTCTTTTTTATTTTAAGAAATGAGAAACTATTGTTTAAAAAGATTTTATTTATTTATTTTTAGAGAGGGGAAGGGTGGGAGAAAGAGAGGGAGAGAAACATCAACGTGTGGTTTCCTCTCTCACGCCCCCACTGGGGACCTGGCCCCCAACCCAGGCATGTACCCTGACTGGGAATCAAACTGGTGACACTTTGGTTCTCAGGCCAGCACTCAATCCATTGAGCCAAACCAACCAGGGCCTAATCAAGTCTTCTATTGCACACATCCATAAGCAATTTTTGACCATAATATGCTGTAGAAAGTTTATCTTTGTCCATGATATAAACTGATGGCAATCCCGTGGTCAAGAATTTAAAATTAATTACAACTTTTCTTTTTTTCAAATAATATTTTAATGACCATGTTTTTGCATACATAGTTAATCTTCCTTGAGGATATTTCATTAGAGTAAAATCTCAAAGGAGAAATTAATGACCTAAAGGTTATGTACTTTTCTAAAATCAACTTTAAACCATTTTTTTCTGATTAAAAAGGAAATTAAAAGGTTACTTTAGACAATTAGAAACTACCTAAAACATAAAGATAAAAGCCTCCCCCAAACAATAAGCAGAATTAGTTATTTGTTAAAATTTTAGCATAGACATCTTCAAGTCATCTCTTTCTCTCTCTCTCTCTCTCTCTCTGTGAGTGCATATTTGAAGTATCTACCATATTAGTAATATGTGTGTATTGTGCTTTTTTATTTAACATTTTAGCATAAGCTTTTCCTTAGCTCATTAAAAGCATATCACATTATAATTTTAATGTCTTTACACTAACACTATAAGAGAATTATACTACATTTCCATCATTTAACCATTTGCCCATAATTGAGATTTAATTTAAAAAATTGATTATATAAATATAGTTGTGATTAATATATTTTGTGGACATTTTCTTAAGTTAAATTAAAAAATAAATTATCATGTAAAAATGTACTATCTTTTTTGATACTGTCAGCTTACTCTTTATAAGGGCTGTACTCATTTACCCACCAACCTTGAGTGCATGAGAATACCTAGTTCACTGCCACTTTTTCAAATTACATGACATTTAAATCATTACAACTAAAATTTAACAAAAATGATTTATCATTATTTTTGCTTGTTTTGAACAGGTGTTCAAATGCATATCAACTATTGCTTTGCCAATTATCTATCTGGGGATTTTGTAGTTTTTATAAACATGACAGATAGTTATTTATTATAAATTAAAGATACCAACACTTTGCAAATATGCTACAGATAGTTTCCCACAGTTTGTTTTTCTCTTGATAGTAGCAATTATTTATGTACTTATGTGTCTGTTTCTGCTAGAATATTCTACCAAAGGAAATTAGAAAGAGGTTCAGAATAAAACAGAAAACATCTGAAGATGGATCAGTGCCCCTACATTAGCTATAGACAAATTACTTCAGGAAGGGTATTACCAGTCACTGGTAGTGAGTGTTCAACTGAGTGAGTGTTCGCACTAAACTGAAATACATCTTTCTCCCTCTCTCCCCTTTTGGTTAACTTTTTAAAGTAATAACATGCATTTTCTTGTTGTAGTAGTTTTAAATTTGGATTAAGGATTTTGAAAGTTACCAAATGCATTTTTGGCATTTCCATAGAACATATTTTTTAAAAAAAACTTTGATCCATTAGCACTGTGAATAATAGTAATATATATTTTTGGAATAAATTTAAATACTTGAAATAAATTCTAAGTGATTATAGCTTGTACTATTGCTGGATTTATTTGTGGTTTATTTAGAATATTTATGTAATGAATGAGATTGGTCTGTTTTCTTAGCACAGGTTTTGCATATATAATAGCCTTAATTTATTGGAAAGTTTGTAGCTTCTGCTTTCCTTGAAGAAGTTTACATAAAATAAAGTTTATGAGATTTATGAATTTTAACAGAGATTTCATATGAGACTCATGAAACCAGAATATTCTGATTCTTTTTACTTTAAAACTTTTATAAATATTTTTCATGAGTAATATTTAGTTTTTTGGTTTTATAGTATTTTTAAATAAATGACTAAATTCAGTGCTTAATATAAAACAATCTATTCTGTTATGAACCAAAAATTTGGCAGAATAAACTTGTCCAAGTCATATGTAACAGTTTTTAATAGAGTTTATTTTTCATTTTTGTGTACTTTTTCTGTTTCCCTTATCTAATATGACTGTAACCATTTCATATAAAAGTTTTTACCCTGGGACACACTTTAATTTTATAATTAACCTCTACACTTATTATTATGATTCCTCACCTCCTGTTATTTACTAGTAAATGTAACTTGACACATGAAACTTACACATGAAAAACATTATTCAAAATATTTAACATGCAAATATTAAATATAATTTTTTGGATATTTTACTTGAAGTTTTTATATATTTTATTGATTATGCTATTACAATTGTCCTAATTTTCCCCATCTGCCCCTCTCCACTTGGTGCCACCCATTCCCTCCCGCAATTCATGTTCTTAGTTTATGTCCATGGGTCATGCATATAAGTTCTTTGGCTTCTCCATTTCTTGTACTATTCTTAACATCCCCCTGTCTATTCTGTACCTACCATTTATGCTTCTTAATCCCTGCACATTTTCCCCCATTTTCCCCCTTCCCTCTCCCAACTGATAAGCCACCAAATGATCTCCATATCTATGATTCTATTTCTGTTCTGTTAGCTTAGTTGTTTTTTATATTCAGTTGTTGATAGTTGTGAATTTATTGCCATTTTAATGTTCATAGTTTTGATCTTCTTTTTCTTAAATAACTCCTTTTAACTTTTCATATAATAATGACTTGGTGATGATGAACTGCTTTAGCCTTACCTTGTCTATGAGCACATTTTTTAACCTTCGATTCTAAGTGATAGCTTTGCTATAGAGTAATCTAGGTTGTTGGTCCCTGCTTTTCATCACTGTGAATACTTCTTGCCAATCCTTCTAGACTGAAAAGTTTCTTTTGAGAAATCATCTGCCAGTCTTACGGTAACTCCTTTGTAGGTAATTATTTGCTTTTCTTTTGCTTCTTTTAAGATTTTCGCTTTATCTTAGATCTTTGACATTTTAATTATGAAGTGTCTTGGTGTGACTCTCTTTGTGTCCATCTTGTTTGGGACTCCCGTGCTTCCTGGACTTGTATATCTCTTTCCTTCAACAAATTAAGAAAGTTTTCTTTCACTATGTTTTCAAATAAGTGTTCAATTTCTTGCTCTTTCTCTTCTCTTTCCAGCAACCCTATGATTAGAATCTTGGGACTGTTGGTACGTTTGAAGTTGTCCCAGAGGTTGCTTACAATATGCTCATTTATTTTTTATTTTTTTCTTGTTGTTCTGATTGGCTGTTTTTTGCTTCCTTATGTTCCAAATCTTTGATTTGATTTAAGTAAATTTTTCTTTATTTAGCTTAGTGTAAACTGGATCTTTCTGTCTGGGTCTATTTTATGCTGTTGAAGTGTCCAATGAATTCCTTGAGCATCCTAGTAACCAGTGTTTTGAACTCTGCATCTGACAGATTGATTATCCTTATTTTGTTTAATTCTTTTTCTGCAGTTTTGTTCTGTTCTTTAATTTGGGCCATATTTATTTGACTCATCATTTTGGCAGCCCCCCTCTGTTTGTTTCTGCTTTGACTCCCTGTCTGAGTAGTGCAGCCTATTGTAGAAAAGCACAATCATAAATTAGACAAGGCAGAGCCTTAGGGAACCACCAGGGTGGGGCAACCCATGTGAACCAGGTTGATGGAGTCTCAGATATGGTGTTGCCTCTCTGTGTCTCTGTGGCAGGGCTGGGGCTGGTGCTCAAAACAGAAAGTGGCTGCTGCCTGGCCTCTGGAGTTTAGTCAGGGAGGAGGTTGCCCCCCCAGCACTCACGCTGATGCTGGACACTTCAGTCTCTTCCCATATGCCACTGGTGCCCTTCCAGCTGCTGCCCAGTGCTGGAACTGAGAGAGAATGAATTGGCATAAATCCTAAGTCTGTTGTGGGCCCTTTAAGAGGAGACTCCTGAGACTCCTGCAGTTTCTTCCACCACTCCAATCCCCACTGGTTTTCACTGCCAGAAGTTGTAGGGACTTATCTTCTTGGTACTGGAACCCTGCATTGGGTAGTGTGGTATGGGGTTGGAATCTCTTGCGCCCAAGGCCTCTCCCTATTTTTAGCCACCATACATGGGTGTGGGGCCACCCATTCTGTATCTGTGTTTCCATCCCTCCTACCCATGTGGATGAATCTGACTTCTTTAATTCCTTGGTTGTCAGATTTCCATATAGCTGGATTTTCTGATAATTCTAGGTGATATCTGTTTTTTGTAGTTCAGTTGTAATTTTTGTTATGGTTGTGTGGGGAGGTGAGCTGTGTTTACCAACACCTCCATCTTCACCAGAAGTGCCCCTAAAACTAAGTTTTTTATTTCTTTAGTCAACTTTATTTTAAAAGCACAATTTCATTTTCTTTACTGTAGTTGAAAATACAGAAAATATTGTGTCATATATGGTCATCATTAATTTGATTTTCTTTAGTGTTTATTTACTCTTTCCTTTTAGTAGAGTAATGCTAGTTACTATAATAAATAAATGCCCAAGTTTCATGGCATATATCAAATCTTTTTCTATCTCAGAATATTTGCCCATTGTGGATTTTATTGTTAATGGTTAGCTTTCCTCCACTTTGTGGTTGAAGGATATATCTTATGCCTCATTTCTTGTCTTTAACTTTTTAATGGCTAAGACTTCAGATTTTATCTTTTATCTTTTAATTCTTATATTAATATTTGTCATATATTCTATTATTGTGCATTTTTATAATTTTAATGTTTTTATTTTGAATTAAGCCATTTTCTTCATAAAGTATTTTTCTGTATTGTAAAGAAATACTAGCACCAAAAATCTGTAGCAAAGTATTATTACTTTTTTAAATATGCAAGCATAGCCCTCACTTAAGATTTCCTAAATTAAAGGTCCCTGAGTAAATCTGATCCACCCTGCTATTTCAGAACTATTGTTCTAGAAGGACCCTAAGGTTCTCCTTTACCACTCATCCAACCTTTAGGAGAAAAAAGTAATATGGATCAATTTAAGAAAAAACGGACTCATGAACTACATTCAGTGCTTAAGGTTGGAGTTCACTGTCAAAAGAAAAAAGAGCTAATATTCTTGTATCATTATGCTGTGGAGTCTGAATTCTCTCTCTTCATTTCTAGCTCTGAATTCTTATCACTGTTTGAAATTGCCTCTGTTTTCTCTATAGGACACACATCCTTTTACAGTCTTATTTGGCTAGTACTTCAAGAAGGTGTTAAAACTGCCTGTAATCTTCGAAGGATTCTGATTCTCAGGCCAAATATAATAATGAGAATGGGTTTCAAAGTGTGGAGTTATTGGGGAACCCCAACCAGTGTGGCTCATTCGGTTGGGCATTGTCACTGTGAACTGAAAGTTTGCTGGTTCAATCCTGGGTAGGGGTGCTTGCCTGGGTTACAGGTCTGGTCCCATGGGGTGTGTAAGGAAGGAAACTAAGTAATGTTTCTATCTCACATTTATGTCTCTTGCCCTCTCTTTCTCTCTCCTTTCCCATCTCTCTAAAATCAAAAGTACAATAAAAATATTTTTAAAAAGTGTTAATAGGACAATTTAGGCTCCATCCTCATGACTCACATCTGGACCATAAGTCCAGGTTTATTCAAAGGGATTTAAAATTCATTCTAATACATAGTGTTTGTCTAATTTTTCCATTTATATTTGTAAGGGTTTTCCAGAGTAACATTACTAACTGGGTATCTATCTATCTATCTAATCTATCATTATCTATATATCAAGAGATTCATATAAACCATTGACTCATGGGATTATGGAAACATGATGAGTCCAAAATCAGATGGGATAGGCCACCAAGCTAGACACTCAAGAAAAAGTCTCAGTTAAAGTCCAAAGGCAGTCTGCTTCCTGTGGAAGAATTTCTTCTTGCTCAGAAAAGGTCATTCATTTTTCTATTGGGCCTTCAACTGATTGCATAAGGACCGCTCACATGCTTACATGATGAAGGGTAGTTAACTTCACTGGAGACCACTGATTTAAATGTTAATCTCATAAAATAATTGCTTGCAGAAACATCCAGTATAATTTTTGGCATAATATCTACACACCCAGGCTTGTTGACATAAAATTAACCAACCCATCATCCCACATTATGTGTGTGCCCCCTGACACAGACTGGAAGGACAATGTCTCGGTGCTCCCTGTGGCTATACCCATCACATTCAACATGCAAATCAGTGTCTAACAGTCTCTAAAGAATTCTCCTGTGTCCTGCTGTACATGTTTGTTTCTCAAAAGTAAATCTTCTACATCTGGAACAATCTATTCTACATCTTTTAGTTAGAATTTTCATAGGCTTATTACAAGGCTAATTCCCCCATCCTGTTGACTTACTTTATGCTACTTGTTGCCAAAATAGTGTTGCTGAAATTGTTTTGGGTTCTCTCATTCTCCACCTGAAAGTGCTATAAGGCCATTTCTCAGTATTTAATATTAAGGACTAGCTGTACATTGAAATGGTCAGTTTAGTGACCCAAGAGGCTGAGCAGTGGAAACTAGGGTCCTGACCTAACAAGATCAAGTTTTTGCTAGCAATACTTCTTCTAGTGAAAGTGCTGCTGTGAGTTATACATTTTTTAACTTGGATTTTTTATTTAGCGTAGGCTTTTCCATTGATGCCACCTCTTTGTGTTTGTTTCTGGTGTCACTTCTGCTATACGGTGCAAAATGTGGTGACCGTGGTGAAAAGACCCACTGCCCAGTGACTTTTCTGCACTGTGGTTGATACAGATTTTGGGACCCCCATGGAAACTGTTTCCAAATGCCATTTTCCTTACTGGGAAATGGGTTCCAAAGGGAGCCTATTTACCCCATGACTGTCCCAAAGTTAGTCCCTTAACTAACAGAATTGGAAAAGGGAGTTGGTGGGATCCTGTTATACTTTTGCTTCAAAACTCCTTATATAATTCAACATATAGCCTATAAAATAATACATTTGTTAAGGACATATGCAATTTTTAGTTCTTGTTTAAAAAAATAACTCATCTTATTTTAGGCCCTTTTGCAGCAGAGTGCAGTCCACGTTTGTTTTTTTTTTCCCCCTTATTCCCCTGAGAGCCATGTCTATTTCTGATTCTGTTCCTCTAGTCCTCTGTGAGAACAGAAAGGCAATGAACTCATTTGATTTTTGTTTTAGCAATGCCTGTCTCTTCAGTCAGTAAATTGCTCTGGCCATCTGTAAGAAACTCCACCCTCTCTTTTACTGACCTTTTGTTCCTTCCATGCTTGAAAAATGTCTTATTATTTGTCCTAATGTCTTTTGCAATCTTCTTTTCATTTGCCACTTTCTTTTCTTATCATATTTTTCTTTTATACTTGAAGCTTTGAAGTCATTTCTACATTCACATGAGCTTTTCTCTCCCCAATACTCATTTTTGCATGTTGTATTGGTAGTGCAGGAATTGCTCCTGTCTTTGTGATCTGACACAGCGCATTTAATGTAAGAAGCTTAATTAATTTGAGCTCTTCCTTATTTTTCAAACTGAAGTAGTGAAAACAATATCCACTTACTCAGTCATTAAACAAATTTATACTAAATGCATATTGTGCTTTAATGCTTAGGATTTGTTATAATGAAGTTCAACTTAAGAAATAAAGTGTGTACCTTTTTGTGGTTCCATTAATATAATGTGTTCACATTTCCTTTTCCTTTTCTTTCTTTTTTTTTCCCCCTATCCTTCTGTTGAAGTCCTGTGGGGTACAGATAGAATTTAGGACTATTGCAAAATCTTATGGAAAGATTTTCACTGAATCCCCACAGGGCAAAGTTTTCTATGTGGTACTCTACTCCCTTTAATACACATTGTTGTAAAAAAAAAAAATGATAAATGATATGGCTTCTTAAAGCATCCAGATATTTTCAGTGTTGTCTGTTTATGCAGAGGGTGTTTCTTCAGTGAGAAAGGTGCTACAATAACTATCTCATGACCATGCATGAGTCCCTTTATTCAGTGCATTGAAAGCCCCTCCAGCTGAGGCAGGCCTGAAAAACTCAGGCTCTCGCTGCCTTCAAGGTCATGCAGAAAATCTTCAGTTACTATGAGGTATATATACTCAGACACTTATGTTTACTAATATTGATATTGTTGACTCTATTTTCCATTAGAGGTAGTCATTTTCACAAAGCTTCTTTTTATGGAATATTTCTCCTTTGAAATCAAAACAGCCTTTTAATGATGAAGTATATTCTTTTATAATGTTCTTGGAGACAATAATGAAAAATAATGAGTAAAGTAGTACCTTTAACATCAATCCCTTATTTTTACTACTTTTAGATTTTTAGATATTGTTTGTCTTGAATATTGCTTATAAAGAATTCAGGATTATTTGTTTCCTAGTTATACGTGAGTGGACTCCGGACCGAACTGTTGTGCTGATCGCTAAATGGTCTGGCACGCTCCTGTGGAGCACGAACAAAGCAGCCCCAGGTAACTGGGCAATTACAAGTAAGAAACATGCAGCACAAAGAGATTCTCCACATTTGACTCAACTCAGCATAAGATATTGTTAATTCAACAGTCAAACAAACTTCTATCCTAAATAAATATTAAGCTTTGTATTGATCCTTGCTGAATCTAAGGCTAATATTTTTATCTGTATAAAATTAGATTATATGGAACGACATTAAATATTAAGATTTTTTTCTGCCACTAAAGTGTCTAGCTTGCTAGCACATCTTGAAAAACTTTTGTATCAGAAATAGAGAAAATGTCAAAATCCAAAACAGATCATAGCCAGTTGGTGGAAATGAATGTTTTCATGAACATAGTGTAAAGTTTGACTAAGTCTCCAACAGTGTAGTGCTAATGCTTCTATAATTTCAAATGAGCTTTTTAGTGACAATAAACTCTAAATTGTGTATACATGATTTGCATCATTTTGTATATTTTAAATAGTATACATATGTGGGAGATCCTTCTGCGTGGCATGGGCCTAGCTCCCACTTGGAGATGCACAGGACTCAGGCCCACAGATAGGTTGCCTCGTGGGAAATCAGGTTTGCATTGTGCCTAGGCTGCTTTGAGTCTTGTTTTTGCTAAAACTCCCTCCCCTGAATTGAGATAGCAAATGCTTATTGTAACTTCCTGAAATCCATGCTAAAACTCTCCAGTATGGAGTGTAACCGGCTCAACCACTTTTCTCCTTTTTATTTGCAAATATCCTTCTTCTGTGATGTCATTAGTGGCATCATCTCCTTTGTTGTCTGTAAAAGGTAACCACCTACAGTGAACCTGTGCATAGTAAATGAGGACCATCATTAATGTGAGCAGAAACCCAATAAAGGCCGGTCACGGCAAGGGCAAAGGCTTTTTCTCCCCTTGAGAGAAAAGCCTTGCTGTCCTTTTTCCTCCACCGGACTTGGTAGTCTGTGTGAATGTCTTATTGCATCCATAATAACACGGACACTGAGGGCTGGTGTCTGCATCATACATAGAAATATATAGTCATAAAATGGCTATATATTATTTGAATGTGTAATTTTCTGATACTGTTACTTTAAAAATACAAAACTTTTCTCTCTGATAACCTTAGAAAACATGTTTTATCTGTTAAATAATTAAAATGTTACTTAATTAGACATTTTAATCTTTGATTAAATTCCTTGATTTAGACTATAGTATTTTTGTTATATTATTAATAGTAATTTTCATAACTTACCTTCTTCATTTCTGCCTGAGGAAAATAGCATTTGTAAATTTCTTTTATATTATATGTATTGTCTTATTCCAAACACCTCCACTGTCCTTCCAGCTAGAAAATTCACCTTTGGCTCCTCAGGTTTGTTATCTGAGGTCAGAGATTTGTTCATTTGTACGAGCAGTTGGAGCCTTTCTATGTCTCCTTCCTTGACAACGTGTACATGAAGTCTTCATAAGAAATTACTTTGACAGCCTGTGGACAATGACTTTGGTTTCCGGGCATCATTTAATTTAAAGTGATCATGGTCTGGATCAGAGTTGGCATTGTGCGTTCTGGCATTTTGTTACAATTCCATGTTCCAAACATCTTAGCACATTGGATCAGGACATTGCTTTGCCCAGGGCTCCAAATGCAATGTAAAAGATAAGGCGAGGCCAGGGAAGAAAGAGGACTCAGTTTCACAGAAGTTTGCCTTTTTTATTTTTGTACTTTCCTAAATATGAAGATGATAGTTGAATTGTTAAAGGGCTAGAAATTACAATTGGCATGTGAGTGTACATAATTTGCTTTCAGTACTACTCCCTAATCCATATATTTTGAGTGTATTATAACACTGTCTGACTTTTTAATTTTACTTTCTGTAGCTATTTTAATCTTTTTTTTTGATCCTGTCACTGGGGTGTTACATTATCTGATCCATTAGCCAATACCAATGCAGGAAATATTATTTCAGGAAGCATGTAGTCACATATATTTATATGTAACCATGGAAAGGATGCAAAATATGTAAACTATTGATTACCTGAACAGTTCATACATATCATAAATTTTGCATAGCTGTACAATTAATGCAAGTCCCAAGGCTATATATAACAGGCCTGAGAAATGCATGTGGTAACCTGAACCAAAAAAATTAATAAATTCAGTCTTAAAAAATATTTTGCAAAGGTGGATCTGAAATTTGATTCTAAAATTTTCACATTGGCATGATACTATGCAATGATAATTAAAGTTCAGAACTAAGTCTTGTTTGCCACAGATATTTTACAAAGGTGATAGAGACCTACATTAAAAGAACAAGCTAATAGTCTATAGGATGGAGGGTTTATGTTTAATTTTATTAATGTTACTTCCTGTTACAGGTTAATTCTTGTTAAGGTGTTCTCTAGTTTCAATAAAGTGTCCAGAGGTATAATGACAGAAAACCAAAGTTTTTGGTCACTATTGTCACCTCTATACATGTTATAACTCTGTGTCTGACATAGATTTCAGAACACTTATAAAGAGAGGCAATGTGACATTTTTTGTATTTTAACACAACATTTTTAATGATATGAAAATGTCAATAGCAACTAAATGGGAAAAACTAGATAGATAGATGATAAACAGACAGATAGATAGGTAGATAGGTAGATTGAATGGCAATGGATCCAAGCATAAACATTACATACCTGATTGAACTTCAAATTGAAAAATCTAAGGCTTTGCCACAGAGGCCTATATAATAATTTCCATTTCAACAAAATCTCTGCGCAATTTATTTTCAGAGTCAAGTTTGAGAAGCAGGTAGCTAAAATACCCTTAAATTCAATGCAATTCCTATCAAGATTTCAATGACACAGTTCACAGAACTTAAACAAATATTTCAAAAATTTATATGGAACCACAAAAGGCCCTGCATGGCAACAACTATCATGAGAAAGCAGAACAAAGTTAAAGGAATTATGCTACCTAATATCAAACTATACTATAAGGTCATGGTAATCAAAACAGTGTGGTATCGGCATATAAACAGGCACGTAGATCAATGGAACAAAATAGATCCTATACCAGAAATAAACCTACACCTTTATAGTCAATTAATTTTCAACACAAGAAATAAGCACATACAATGGGATAAAGACAGTTTATTCAATAAATAGTGTTGGGAAAATTGGACCAATACGTACCAATACATATTGGTACCAATACTAGCCAACTTTCTTATACCACACATGAGGATAAATTCAAAAGGTATTAAAGATTTAAATGCTAGACCCAAAACTATAAAAGCCATGGACGAAAATATAGGCAGCAAAGTTTCAGGCATGCTCAGAGCAATATTTTACCAGATATATCTCTTCAGGCAAGGGAAACAAAAGAAAAATAAACAAATGGGACCACATCAAAGTAAAAAGTTTTTATACAGCAAAGAAAAATCAAATGACAACAAAGGCAAATGACAAAAATCAACAAAATGAGATGACAACCCACAGAATGAGAGAATATATTTTCCAATACATCTGAAAAGGGGTTAATATCCAAAATGTATAAAATATTTACAAAACTGAACATTAAAAAACAAACAACCCAATAAAAATGGGCAAAGGATCTGAAAAGACACTTCTTCAAAGAGGGCATACAGATGGCCAATATACATATGGAAAAATGCTCAAGGTCTCTAATCAGACAAATGAAAATTAAGACCACAATCAGATATCATCTCACACCTGTCAGAATGACTATCATTAGTAAAACAACAAACAAGTACTGGAGAGGATGTAGAGAAAGGGGAACCCTTTTGCACTGTTGGTGGGAATGCACATTGGTGTGGCCACTGTGGAAAGCAGTATGGAGATACCTCAAAAAATTGAAAATGGGTCTGCCTTTTGCCCCACCTATTCCGCTTCTGGGAATATCACCAAAGAACACAAAGCACTCATTCAAAAGAACATAAGCACCCCTACGTTTGTTCCAGCATTATTTACAATTTCCAAGATGTGGAAGCAGCCCAAGTATCCACCAGCACATGAGTTGATAAAACAACTAGAGAAAATTTGCACGGTGAAATACTACTTGGCCGTAAAAAAAGAAGAGAGTTTTACCCTTTGCCATAGTATGATGGACCTAGAGAACATATACTAAGTGAAATAAGCCAGTCAGAGAAAGACAAATACCATATGTTTTCACTCATTTGTGGAATCTAATGAACAAACTGAATGAAGTAAGCAAAATAGAGACAGACTCATAGAGAGCAGGATATCAGGGGAGGGGACTGGGGACTGAGGGACTGAGCAAAAAGGAAAAAAGACTCATGGTCATGGACAACAGTGTGGCAATTGTGGAGGGTAGGGGAGTATATGGGGGCTAAATTGGTAATGGAAAAATGCAATAAAAATCATTAAAAGGAGTTAAAAAATAAAATAAATAAATAAATGCCCTTAGCTTGGCACTACTTAAACACCATTTATCATGACTCAGCAGTGCTGGTTTGATGGCCTAAGTACACAACACAATATAAAAATATGTTAAGACATGAATTATGACTTCACAATTCAGAGTTGTAAATCCTATGATATGAGCATAAATTTCTTGGGGGAATATAGCAGCTGACATGTTCCAACTCCAGTAATTAGCTCATTAGAGGAAACTAGTAATATCTGTTTTTTTCAAGTCATATAGCATATTTTATTATCTTGTTCTGTAACATTTCAAATGATTAAAGGTATTACAAAATAATTTATGTAAAAGATATATCTAAATCTGAAATAAATATGTTAAATGAAATGAACCCCTCATTTTCTTTTATTTCTAAAACACTTAAACATTTTTATTATAGTTTTTCCAAATAACTGGAGTCATTATTTCCTTGTAAATATGTTTAACCATGATGAAGGTAGTTTTTATTATGTGTGCGGGGGTTGGCTCTATTTTCTGATATATTATTTATTAACTAGATTTGCTATAAATTTTATTTAAGTATCATTTAACCTCTAATTATTTTTTGCTAACATATTCTAACTGGTATAGATCCTCTAGAAATTCCTGTGCATATCCACACTGCTCATTTCTCTTTTTGAGAGCAAGTGTTTATGTGTGCTATGCCTAGGTACTAAAACACGTAATCCTCACAAGTTGAATACAGAGTTTTCTGGGTCTTAGTGATGTTTTAAGTACAGTACTAATGAGGAAAAAAGTTACCTGTTCCCTCTGAAGGTCAGGTGGGAATGTAAAATTCACACTGAAAATAATTTATGGTTTTTGGAAACAAACTGTATTACAATATAAAATATGGTAATGGGATTTCTCAGACTTATACTTTTGAACTTCTAGCATTTTCTTGGGGCAAAAAGGAGAGGATGAAATGTCTGTATTTTGTTTCCAAGTTGTTTTGATTTGTACTCTGTCTTGTAGTAGTATTTTGTAATGAATCTAAGCATTTTCTAGCAAAGACACATCTGTGAGCTACTTCAATTGGACATCAAAGAAATTAGTGACAGAAAGAGTTAATTTTATTTCTAATGTGCCTTGTGGAGCTAGAGAGAAGCTGTGGCTACTCGGGTAATCTGAGTCAATTATATTGAATTCACATAGGGTGATTATGTAGCTCTCAGCTCCTCCTTCTACCAGCTGTTCTTAATCAGTCTTGATTCCTTGGTTCAACTAATGCCCCCTACAATGCTGACTCTGTCTTGCTCAAGCAAGATTCCTTAATAATTGCTCACTCATTTGGATCAATCTCCCTCATCACTTGCCTTTCTACTTTTTTGCTTCCTCTCAGTTATTTCTGACTTGTTTACATCAAATATTAATGATTTTTGTTGCTTTACTTTGTCATAAAATATGAAATTTACATAAAATGTGAATCCCCAATGCCCACTGATTTTTAATTTTTAATTATTATTTTATTATCTTTTCCCATTACCATTTATCCCTTTTATACTCCTTTCTGCCTCCACCCACCCTCTCCCTAGCAACCACTGCACTGTTCTCCATGTCCACAAGTCCTTTGTCCTTTTTGCTTGATCTCTCCAACCCCCCAAGCCCACCCCCCAGAGCTGTCAGCCTGCTCTCCATCTATGAGTTTGTCTGTATTTTCCTTGTGAGTTTAGTTTGTTCATCAAATTCCACATATGAGAGAAAGCATATGGTATTTGCTTTCCTCTGACTGGTTTATTTCACTTAGCATGTTTTTCAGGTCCATCCATGCTGTCATAAAGGGTAAAATTTTCTTCTTTTGTATGGCCAAGTAGGATTGCATTATATAAATGTCCCATAGCTGTCTTATTCACTTATGTACTGATGGACACTTTGTACTGATGGAAATTTTTATTTTTTTCAACATCAGAGTTGTGGTCCAGAGAAGCATAAGAGCTTCATATTAACTTGAAAGAACTGATTGTTAATTTTAAGGAACATTGTTTCTATAGATCTTACATTCTAATTCATAGTAACAACAACGTCAACAACAATACCCAGCCCCCCAAAGAAGCCCCAAAAGCAAAAACAAGATACATGTGTAAGATATACTTTAGGTCAGACGGATAGAGAAATCCTTATTGAGAAGGTGTCATTTGAGTTGTGATTTGAAGGAAGCAAGAGAATGAGTCCGTTGGACATCTGGAGCAGAGTATTCCCAATAGAGGCAATGACAAGTGCAAAGATACTGCAGCATGAGTGTGCCTGCCATGTCTGAGAAAAAGTGAGGGCCATACGGACACAGCTGAGTGAGAGAGGAGTGAGGAGTTGGGGGTTAAACAGAGAAATAACAAGTGGCCAGACCATGTAGGGTCATGCATAAGAAGAACTGTGGTTTTTACTCTGGGTGATGTGAGGTTTTTCAGAGTTTTGACCTAAGAAATGATGCGGAAAATCATTTATTTTTAAGAGGAATCGCCTGGCTGCTGTAATGGGAAAAGATTGGGAGGAACAAGGATGGACACAGAGAAACCTATGAGGAAGCTGTAATATCCAGGTGGGCTGGACTTTGACAGTTGCTGCAGAAATAGTAAATATCAAGTGAGATTGTTTGAAAGGGGATAGTTAGAAGGTCTGGGTTGAAGGAGAGAAATTTAGGCTGACTGTAAGGTATTTACCTCAGCAACTAGATATGAGGAATTTTCAGTAAGTAAAGGCTTAGAAGGTAATCACAGATTTTATTCATGTGTACAGTATATACAAAATGCCTGTTAGACTTACAAATGGAGATTCTGAGTAAGCAGCTGGATACACACAAGTGTGAAGTTCAAGAAAGAAGTAAGGCTGAGGTATAAATTAGGGTGTCATCAGAAAATAGATTGTACTTAAAATCATGAGGCACGATGGGAAACTTGAGGAATCAATGCAGATAGAAAAAGTCTATTTGATAGGATAGACTTGATTCAGGTTATTGTAGTTAAATTACTACCTACATAACAGCCTCCCGCACCTCTGCATATATACATGTTAATATAAACAAAACACTATTCCATGGCATATTCTTTATAAAACTCTGATGAACTCCTACCAATACTTTAAGATTCAGCTTAAATGTCACATTCTTCATGCAGTTGGGGAAAGGCTGCATTGTCATTTTAACAAAAAATGATCTGGTATTATCTTCCTCACCCATTAGGTCATGAGGTTCCTAAAGGTAAGGATGACATATTTCCAATGCCCTGTACTCTACTTGAAAATCAAAAGACACTTAGTGTGTTAATGAATTAAAAAAAAAAAAAAAGAATAACAGAAAGTGAGAGGAGGGAAAGGATGAGAAGAGTCTGCAGGCTAAGCAGCAGAGAAGGGTCTTTGGGAGGGAGAGTAATGTATATTTGATTTAGCGTGTAAGCTCGGCTCTGAAAAGCTGCTTGCAATTTTCAACAACATGGAGTACATCTCGTATAACTTAGCAGAACATGATTCAATCTCCTCTTCTGTGAAATGAGAGTGTTGAACTAAGTCCCTTCCAGCTTTAAAATGCAAAGGTTTCAGATTCCAAAGTAAAATATGATCTGTGATTCATGAACATGTATGTTTTCTTCACCGTGTTTGGACACCCCTGGTTATCTAAAAGCCCTGTGGTGGCCTGTGGATGCCCTTACCTCCCCTGCTCAGTCTCACTTCCCCTCAGTCCTGACTTGGTAGAACTTAATTTACAAGTTATTGTTGCTCTAAAAACATCATGTCTGCTGTATTTGCGATATTTATATTTGTTCTGTGTTGCCTTGGCATTCCGAATAGGATATTCACTATGTAAAGCAAAGCAAAACAGAACAGAAACATACAAACTCAAACACTCTTTTATTTCTCTTTATACAAATCTTGACATTAGACAATAAAATAATCAGTAAACGCTAAAAATTAAAAATTGATGAGACATAGGGTGGGAAAAATATAACGGAATTTTACAGTGATTTCAATTCATTCACTCATGATATTTGAGAGAACTTTGCCATTAATTCATACTGCTGCATATTTTACCATGTCATTAAATATTAGTTATAAAGACCTACCCTTATTTTTTTGCCATGTTTTCTGCTTCATCCACGGTTGTCACTGAAATATAAGGCAATGAAATGTGTGAGTGATATGGATTTCATTATCAACCAATTTCATTTAATTCAGCTTTCAGTGGTGAATTGTTTCCGAAATTAAGCATTTTCTACACCAACCCTCACAGCTCAAAACCTTGATTCTCATTCCTAGATTATAGAAAATCCCATGGAAAAAAGTATTAGATTTAAAATTCCAGTGTTTATGGTGACGTGAAATAAAGCCCAGAGTCTAAAACTTACTAAACTAAAACATATTAGGTTAACTGTAAATCCCTTTCTTACTTAGTGGCTTAAAAAATAACATGAGCTTATTAGTCTTCCTGTTCTTGTTAAATACACAAGCCAGAGTTGATTTTTCATTAGGGAGGAGATTAAATTTAAAAAGCAGAATAATGGATAGTTTAAACGATGTTAAGTGAGTCATATTATATTTGCAATCTAAATTACTCTTTTGCAATTTTTAAATAATTAAAGATATCATATTTTAGTATACGGCTTTAGCACTGATATGATTATTTTGTCTAACAGTGAACCTCATTTCCTACCATTAATTGGGAGTCATTTCAACCAAATGGCAGAAGCTTCCTGAGTTTTTATGCAAGCAATGCTCTGTTTGGGTCTATAGAGGTAGTTTCAAACTTTTAAAACTAAGATCAACAATTAAGAAGTACATTTTTATATTGTGAACTGGCATACATGCACACATTGCAACAGAAAAAATTTCAAGAAAAAATTGGTTTATATTAGTGAAACGCTCTAATGTTGTCATCGCTTTCCATTCTACTCTATTTAGTTATTTTATTCTATGTAATTAAAAAATGTTGATTGAGATGAAGGGCCAGCAGATAAAAAAATACTACTCTAGAGTATATTAGAATTCCATTTTGGGGAAAATTATAATTAGGTCAGGGGAGAAGAATAATATGAAACAAAATACAGTTTAATATCAGAGTCAGTGAAATTGCCTTCAAAATCATGAGATTTGAGCCAGACTTTGAAGAAAAAGAATGGCAAAATGGAGGTACAAATGGGAAAGTCCAAGTCCTAAGAATAAATGTGAGTGTTTTAGTTCCCAGAATAATGAGAAGAAAATTTTGGTTGGAGTTCAAGATGTGGTTTAGGTGTCAGGGAATTATAAAGACAGAGAAATTATTTGTATCTAGATCCATGATAACTATGAGAATAAGACAGAGAAATTTATACTTAATATAGGAGAAACTAGGGACCAATCTAAGGATTTTGATTATTACAAATGTGTTTATTAAATGATATTTAAGGCTGATTATAGTACGAAAATACATTCTCTGAATGAATTATGAAGGAATGACTCCTGGGTGGATGGCCCACTGTGACAGTAATTCTGATGTCGTGTGAACAGATTCTAGATGAGATGGCAGTATTTAGCTTGCATATCAAATAAAGTCATGGGAATGATTTATAGACTCTCTGCTTACAGAGTTGATGTGGATGTATTAGTATTTTTAATATTAAAAGGTGGTCCTGGTGCTGTATGGGTTATTCTAGGATTGTTGAGTTTCAATTGAAGTCAAAACAGAACACAGCAAAAGCAACATTTAGTTAATGACCATTTCACAGGAAGGTCAGGCACTTCTGCTGAAAGCATGATCTACCTACCATCTGAATCAGAATCTCTAAGGATTATTGTTCAAAATGCAAAAGATTGGACCTCCCACCCAAGATCTGCTCGATCAAGCTACTCAGGATTGACTACATTTATAACAGATACCCAAAGCATATCATAAGACTCCTTAAGTTTGAATCACTTATTTTATAGTGGAGTGAATTAAAGGTAAGGAGATGAAGTGATGTTCATGGTCTTACTGTCAGCGATAGAGCAAAACTAGGATCCGAGTTTTCTCAGTGTTAAAAGAGAAGAGTTTTTTTTTTTTTTCTTTTTTTAGATTTTTTTTTAAATTTATTTATCTTTAGAGAGGAAGGGAAGGAGAGAAGGAGAGAAACATCAATGCGCGGTTGCTTCTTGTATGTCCCCTGCCGGGAACTGGCCTGGCAACCCAGGCATGTGCCCTGACTGGGAATCGAACCGCGATCCTTCGATTCGCAGGCCCGCGCTCAATCCACTGAGCTACACCAGCCAGGGCAAGAGAAGAGTTTTTGTATTTAGACATGTCTGACTTTGGAGTTTGACTCCACTTTTTATTAGTTGATGACTTATGTCTAACAAATTAAGTTCCATGAGCTACCAATTCCTTTTTTGAGAATGAGGATAATAATACCTAACATAAAAGTGCTGCTTAGACTGTTTTCAAGATTGCAGATAGATTTTTAAACCATCAGTATCTGGCAAGAGCCCTCCATGGCCTATAGCTATTGTTACTTTCTTTGTTATCTTGGGGTTAGTAGAGCAAGTGATCAAGTGCTTAAGTTCTAGCGCCAAACAATGTATGCTTGGATCCTAGCTGTGCTGTTTACTAACTTAGTGACCTTGGGGAGAGGCGTGACCTCTTTTTGTGTCACAATCCCTTCATTGGAAAATTGATGACAGCAACGTAACCACCTCAAAGATTTTTTGTGAAGATTAAATGATCTCCAACTGATGTGGCTCCGTTGGTTGGGCATCGTGACCCAAAGTGAAAGGCCACTGGTTTAATTCCTGGTCAGGGCACATGCCTGGATTGCAGGTTCAGTTACTCTTCCTGTTCCAGCATGTGCGAGGGACAAGCAATTGATGTTTCTCTCTCCCATACATGTTTCTCTCCCTCTCTTTCTCCCTCTCTTCCTCATTCTCTATAAATAAATAAATAAATAAATAAATAAATAAATAAATAAATAAATAAAATATTTTAGAAAAGATTAAATGAGTTAATGTAAGTAAAGCTCTTAAAACAAGCATGCCATCTTTTCATGTATAAAAATAGATATAAGCTCTCAATATGCTATTATTGCTATGTCCTTATGTAGAAAGATTAAAAGAAATAGCCTTGAGGAGGTCATTGCTCATGGAGAGGCTGCTATATTGTCAGAAAATTTCAGTCAGAGAAAAATAAGTGTGAACTATGGAGCATTTAAAAGAGGTCAGTGCAACCGTAAGAGTCAGAAATGCTTGGATACCTGTTTCTCCTGTATAGAGAGTTGTCTCCTTGGATATTTCAAATTTAGGTAACACCTAAAATTGGGTAGACTGCACATTCCCTCTGGGTGTCCTTGTTCTGATGTTTATTTTTCTCTACTGTCTTTCTCTTTCTTATAACTTCTCTTATTCTTTTACCCTGAGAAACTTTGCGTTTTCCTTGGATTTCCAGAAATCCAGTGAGATAGAATTGTGATTGTTAAATTTAAAGATATTATATAACATATCAGATATAAAACATAATATTTATTAAACTCACCAAATAAATTATTATTCCAAAAGAGAAGACATTGTTTTGAAAATGTTTTAATTAACTTCTTGCCCAATAAATAATTCAGATCACAGCAACTCATTAGGTTCCTCATATAATGTAATAAAAAAACATAAGCAGCTACTTTTATTTAAATGTGTATCTTCATTATGATTAACAGTAGGTTAAAAGAGTGAGTCATATTTATATGTGCACATAAAAGCGGACAATCACTAAGTCCTGATGATTCCACTTCTAAAAGTGGTCTCACGCCGGTTATATGTGTGTCTCAAATCTCTAACTCCTTTGCCACTACCATATTGTAAGCAGTCCTCTAAAGAACTATTGTAATAGTCTTCTACCAGGTGTTCAAAAGCAATCCCACAAACAGTGATTTTTTAAAACAACAAACCTGTCCATGTTACTCTTCTACTGTAAGCAATTCAATGAATAAAATAAAAAATTCTTAAAAAACCTACATAGTCTGGCATTTACCTTCCTTTTTCTCTCTAACTCTTCTCTCTTGACTTAATATAGTCCTGTATCCGCCCTCTCTGAAGCCCTTCTTGCTAACTTTAACCACTGGAAAATTTTCTTGTTCTTCATCTGCCGCCAGCACATAAGGTTGCACAGATACAATTTCACCTAGCTACTCTCTTATTTCCCAACTAGATCTTAGGTTTAAATCTAATTTCTGTAAGAAGTCTTCTCTGATTCCAGATGATAATGTAGTCTTCAGTTTTTAATATATAGTATGTTTTATTTCATTGTCCTTATCACAACTGATACAAAACAATAATAATTTAAGATTTGTGACCTACATTGCGCTTAACTCCCAGTGTGTTATAGATAATGCAGGAATTGTTCACTATTATATTTCAAGCCTGGAAAAAGTGACAAACACAGACTGAGAACTCAACAAAGGCTTGTTAAATGAATGAATACATGAATAATAATGTACAAAATTAAAATTTAAAAATTGGGAACATATAACTCCTAATGATAAGACCTGCTTGCATTGACTAAAGACACTTTAATTCTAACAAGTTAAAAATTGTGTTAGAGTTGGTCACAAAATGTGCATATGACAATACTATACTTAATTTCTATTAGTTTGTTTTTATTTTCTGACCATGGTTGCTTTTGCCTTATTTTGATACCAAGACCTCAGTATGACGTATTCACCAATTGATATTAATTTGAGTTAATGAAAGCTTAAGAAGTAATTTGAAAGTATTTTCCATTAGTACAAAATTAAGTGAATTGAATAAAATGATCCTCCATTAGATTTTGATATGCAAAACATCTTTTCCTTTTAAGAACAAGCTTCCTTCATTTGTTGTACTATAAATCAAATGGCCCCAATGACTCCAACATAGATGTAGGTGTGAGATCAATGTTACTCAAGCCAAACTTTCCCATGGGTGAATTGTTGATCACGGTATGGGCGCATGATTCAAGCAAAACTAATTAAAATTTGATTGGAGTGATTTCTATGAATATTTAGAGTCAGGTCTTCCTCCTTCAGAGATTAGGACTACTTAATTTTGGACTTTGGTTGTCATCTTTCCAGTGAAATAGAGATAGTTTGCTGGCAAATAGAGCAAGGGTAAAGAACACCAGCATTGACAAGGAAACAAAATCATTCAGATCATGATGTTCTTTAGGAATTAACATCTATGTAATGAAATAAACAACTTTTTTATTCAATCTAAATTGTTTGCATTTTAGACAGAGTTTATAGAGGTAAACTTTTCTTTGACCCACTCTTCTAATGGGATGTGAATGTAGACATTTAATATAGTATTGTCAAAAAATATATTTATGGATATGCCTTCCTTAAACAAATGTTAAGCCTGAAAAAGTCTAGAATATTATAAAGATTTTCTTGTAGGCTTTTACAGATATGAACATGTGGAAAGCATTACATATAGTTATGTGTTCATACTAAGGACTATACTACAAAACTAATGTGTACCAAGGAGAACAATGGAATAAATAGGGGATTTAGAAACCAAGTTGCATCAACATAGAGTGTTCAGCTTAGAAAAGAAAAGACTAAAAAACTTACTACCAGTTTTGAAATATTTAAAGTCTGTGAACAAGACAGTGTAGACATGTTGCTTTTTTTTTTTTTACTTTAAAGAAAAAATATAAAAGATTGGGATACATTATTGGATGGTAAATTCTAAAATCAATATTAAGAATCAACTTTAAAAATGTATCACAATAAAAAGTCATTGGTAAGTAGCTCTGATACTGGATCTGTAAGCCAAATTTAGTTAATTTTTATCAGAAATGTTGTAAAGAAGACATTAAAGATAAGAGAATGAAGTATATGGCTTCTCCATCTATGAACCACTGCTTGCAACACTCAGTGAAACACTAGCCTGGAAGTCATTTATAAAACATTCTTTAGAAAGAAATGATACCATTTTTCTTTACCTTTCTTACTTCTTTTCTTCTTGAACATTTTTTTATTTTTCTTCAGTTATCCTCTATCTCAAGATTGCATTGTAGAGTGTCTGAAATAAAAGATAACATTTTTTCTTTTTGTTCAACAAGATAGCTTAAAGTGCTGAGAAATTATTTGTGAGAAAATCTCAAAGGGTCTAGATCAGTTATAGGTATTTTCATCTTAAAAATGTGCTGATTCATGATCACTAAGCTAATAGAAAACATCAATAAATGATATGGTAGACTTTGAAGTTAATAAAATTAAAATGATGATGATAAGGGCACATAAATTTACTGAAAGATGGAAAAAAACTTCATTAATAAAAATGACTAAGCTTAGATACTCATTAGTGAGAGAGAGAGGGAGAGAGAGAGAGCGCGCTCTAGATTTAGAAGGTGGCTGCACCAGAAAAAACTAATCTCACTCCCTTAGAAAAAGTACTTTGTCATTTGTTTTCATAGCACTAGAATGCAAGTAGATAGCACCAAATATTTGTTATTTAGTTGTTAATGAGTAAACAGGACTTCTCAGTATCACCTGGCTTCTCTAAAAAGTCCCATTAAAAACATCATTGAATTGCCCTGGCTGGCATGGTTCAGTGGATTGAGTGCCAGCATGCATAACAAAGAGTACAAAGGATTGCAGGTTCAATTCCCAATCGGGGTATATTCCTGGGTTGTAGGCCAAGTACCCAGTAAGGGGTGTGCAAGAGGCAACCACACACTGGTGTTTCTCTCCCTGTCTTTCTCCTTCCCTCCCTCTCTGTCGAAAAATAAATAAATAGATAAATACATAAATAAATAAATAATTGAATTTTATTTTTTTATTTTTTATTTTAATTGTCGATCTTGTACAATTTTCTGTCTTTTATTCTCACCCCAACCCACCACCCCAGCCCTCCCCACCTCCCTCCCATTTCTACCCCCCTCCCATTTCCACCCCCATAGTTTTTGTCCATGTGTCCTTTATACTTGTTCCTGTAAATCCTTCCCCTTTTCCCCTGAAATTCCCTCCCCTCTCCCCTCTGGTGACTTTCAGCCTGTTCTCAATTTCCATGACTTTGGTTATATTATGCTTGTTTGTTTATTTTGTTGATTAGCTTCCTGTTAAAGGTGAGATCATATGGTATTTGTCTTTCACTGCCTGGCTTATTTCACTTAGCATGATGCTCTCTAGTTCCATCCATGCAGTTGCAAAGGGTATGAGCTCCTTCTTTCTTTCTGCTGCATAGAATCCCATTGTATAAATGTACCACAGTTTTTTGATCCATTCATTTGCTGTTGGAGAGGTTGTGGAGAAAAGGGGACCCTAGTGCACTGCTGGTGGGAGTGCAGACTGGTACAACCACTATGGAAAACAGTATGGAATTTTCTAAAAAAACTAAAAATGGATATACCTTTTGACCCAGCAATTCCACTGCTAGGACTATATCCTAAGAACCCCGAAACACCCATCCAAAAGAACCTATGCACTCCTATGTTTATAGAAGCACAATTTACAATAGCCAAGTGTTGGAAGCAACCTAGATGCCCATCAGTAAATAATTGAATTTTAAATCTGAAAGTGACCTTGGATGGAAAATCTGTTTGAATCTCAGGTTTTGCCAGTAATGCAAAAAATTAGACCGAACACTGATAGCAGCGTTGGGAAGATACATCATAACCCTGCCTGACTGAAAGATGAAGAAAAGAAAATACAAAAAATCTATAACTTTATTTATTCTGTAAAAGTATTACCATAAAAATATTTTCACAAAATGGAGAAAATTTTAAAAGAAAAAATCAAAGCACAGTCTATCTAACACAATACAATTTTTATATTATTATTAATATCAAATATTATTATTTGGTATTAATAATATCAAATGTTATTTGATATTATTACTTGATAATAATATTATTATGCCATTCCTACTATGGATGCTATAAGGTCTCTGTTCATGAATTGAACCTCTGCTTATGAATTGTTAGAGTATAAGAGCTGGACCATGAAGGAGGGATCCTACATAGAGCAACTAGCATATTTTGTGACACATCACTTCTGATCATGTCCATCTGGCAAATATGAAATGAGAACCTCGGGAAATGGAGTTACTTAATTAACTTTCTTATCACAATAACACAATATCTTAGTAGGTTTCAATAAATGTTCATTCCCTTTGTGTATTCCAAGTCTTCTGGGCACAACTTTGAGGTTCTCACTTATGAATTCCCTTATTGAATAGAAAAGAACAGGATGTGACATGTATTATTAAAATTAAGATGATTAACTATAGAAAAGCAAGAGGTAAATTTTATTTATGTGGTGATATTTTATTTTGCTATAAAATTAAGCTTATATCATGGTTCAGCAAAGTTTTCCCATAAATGGTCAAATAAGTATTTTAGGCCCTCCAGGTCATGTGTTTTCTGTGACAAATTGTTAACTTGACTATGGTAGCATGAGAGTAGTCATAGACAATACATAAATGCATGACTCTGTTGCAATAAAACTTTATTTATGAGAATAGCTGATGGATTGGATTTGACACAAGGTCCATAGTTTGCTGATCCTTGCTTTATAACATACTATTCAATATTACACCAAAAATAATTGCACAGTCAGAAATTCTCCCTAAATGTCCTAGTGATGGAAATAATTCATTCTTTAGTTTTGGGCTATATTGATATTTTGCAAATCTATAGTAGAATCAATTGCTCTGAAATCCATGGTTTTTTATTGCAGCAGGGAGGATTGCATTATAGGGAACATTTTACAATTATAAGCTGACTTTAAATTTCAAGAAGCAGAGATTAAGAAGACTGAAAATACAGAGATTATCCCATAAGACATGTAATGGGGAATAATGTTTTGTGACTTGAGGGTTGTTTTTGTTTTCCTGCAACAAAGTGTGTTAAAGCTTAGACAGTAAAACAAGAGAAAAATCAGAAGCTATGTGACAGATATGGGATTCGTTTAGGTGTCAGCTGGTGTCTGAAGAGGAGGAGCTCCCCAGTCTCCTTTCTCAGGGCCACTTTCCTAAGTGTGTGTAGGGGAATAATCAAAATCTTTTATAATTTTGGGACTTTTAGAGCAGAAAGTTTGTTTAGCTCCTAAAATATAACCTGGGAGATAGAAAGCTTTAGAAAACTATTTTGTCCTACTTTACTCCTGAAACCTAAAGCATTCATGGTTGTTGGTGGGGCAGACAAATGCCTCCTCGTAGAGCTATCCAGAGCTCCTTGTACTTCACTGTGGTGAGCAGCACAGGCAAAGTTGCTAATTTTCTTGAGTGCCTGCTACCCCCAATAAATAATATAGAAGTGACTGAGTGATATGGCCAGTCAGATGAGGAGTCAAGGTTGAGAAGAGGAAGAATGAATGTGCCAACTGCACACATGGAGGTCATTGTGGGACCAAGGGCACTTATCAGTAAATAACATTCAATGAAAAGAGAGACCTTCCATTTACAAAGTCACCCCCCAACCTTAGAATGCCATAATGATACTCATATTGCCACCTCAGTTATGAGAAAAGAGAGAAATGAAAGGAGAAAGGTGAGAAATCCAGATGCAATAAAATAGTTATCACATGAGACTTTTAAACTGGTAGTAACTCAGTTACTTAAAATGGCAAACTTAGTATTGCAGCAAATGAGTGCATGTTGGGTTGTTTGAATTAGGCTATGTTGAGAAATATAAAAAAATAAGAAGTGATAGCTTTCTTCTCCTCTATGCATGCAACTGTCTAAATATGACTCATCCAATTTGCATCATGTCAGTCTTATAGAACATAGACGTAGACCAAACTTCACCATCTTACAAATCCAACAGAAATCAGAATTTTATGTGAAAATGGTAATAATTGTCATCCAGAAAGAATAACAGTATCTGCACTTGAACTCTACTTAGGGTCAGCTTTAATTGAGGCTATCACAGGCATAATAATTTTAAAAATATGGGAAGATCTTCCTTGGGTATTTCTAGGAGGCAATACCTTATCAAGTGGGGTGGAACAAAAGATTCTGTCTGTCGCAATAAAGATTTGAGTTTTATGACTACTTAACTTTGTGGAGTATATAAATGCTTATAAATAATCTTATTTATAATCTCATATGTAAACAACATAGCGATAACCACAAAAGAATATTTAAGATCCTATTTCCATGGATAAGGTTTCTGAGGCTCAAAAAGTTGAAGTACCTTTAGTACTCCGAATCATGCAAATAGTATTTGGCATTATTATGGCATTAAGGCTCACATTCATTCTTTATGAACTAATGAGTAAACTTAAAAGAATCTCAAAAATTGTTGAAAGCATAGGCATTGTAATATTGGGTAATTTTAGTAGACATGTTACCTAAACTGATCAGATTCCTATGATTACCTTAATTTATGACCTTTCTAGCATAGTTACTCCATTTAGTCAGTTTTAATTTGTTTCTTTTAATTCTGCAAGCTAACCCAGATCCTGTCAATAGAATTCTCTTTAGGCAACTGGTATTAGATTGTATTGTTACTGAAAGAGTCTTAAATCATACCTATTTTTTATGTGATGCCCTAGTAGTTATGAATATTAAGAATTGAAACTGATTGTTTTCTAACATCCATTATTCTGTATTCAACTAGATGTTGTTTTAAAATGTACTTGTGAATGTACTATTTCTAGTCATTTTTCAAGCATTTTGAAACTCCAAGATTCTAGTGGCCAGCCTGGTAGCAAGAGAAAAACTTTACTGTCAATCATTACTTTTTACTCCTGCTCCATTAATAAGCTATCATTCATATAGAGCCGCATGTCTATAAAACTTCACAAGAAGCCCACAGCTAACATCATATTCAATGCTGAAAAGATGAAATCTTTTCCTCTGTGATCATGAACAAGACAAGTGTGCACACTTGACACTTACTCAGCTTAGTACTGGAGGTCTTAGCCAGAGTCATTAGGCAAGACAAAGAAAAAAAAAAAAAATCCACGCAGGAAGAGGAAAAGTAAAATCATCTTATTTCCAGATGACATGATATTATATATAGAAAACCCTAAAGACTTCACCAAAAAATCTTTAGAAGTAGTAAACAAATTCAGTAAATTTACAAGATACAAAATCAATATATAAAAATCAGTTGTGTTTTTATACAACAGCAGTAAACTATCAGAAAAAGAAACTTTTTGAAAATCCGTCTAAAAAAAGGATTTTCCAGAGGTTTGGGAGGGCAATGTGGAAAATAGGGAGATAGGGATAAAAGAGTAAAAACTTTCCATTACAAGATGAGTAAGGCCTGAGATCTAAAATACAACATGGTAACTACAGTTGACAACACTGTATTGTATACTTAAAATTTGCACAGAGCGAGCACTTAAGTATTCTAACCAAAATAAATATGCACATACATAAATACATACAGACATACAGTAAATATGTATTGGATGTCACACATTTGGATGTTATTAACACAATTGAATGTTAATTAATTCAGTGGGTGAAATCCATTCATAATGTATATACATATCAAATCATCGCAATGTATACTTTAAATATCCTACAAATTTATTTGACACCTATACTTTACTAAAGCTGAAAAAAAAGCTTCACAAGAGGAGCAACTATATGGGCACAGTTTGTCATTCACACACTATTTCAGGGTCTGAGGACATAATGCTGAACACGAGTGACATGCTGTCAGTCTGTATGGAGCTTAAACTCCAGGAGAAGACAGAGGAAACAGTTACAATTTAAGAAAAAAGAAATATCTGAAAGAAATAAGTATTATGTAGATAATTAAATGAGCTGATGTTGGACTATTCGGGACTGGCGATCAAAGATGGAGGGCCTTTCAGAAAAATGGCATTTAAGTGACGGCATGGGGTCTTGAAAGCACCAGCAATGCAGAAATCAGGAGGAAAAACATTCCAGGCCCAGACAACACTTGATGCAAAGAGTATAAGTTCAAAAAAGGAAGCTGAGCTATTGAATACATCGAAAGTGTAGCATAAATAAAGTGGTTGGGAAGGAGAGTGCTATTGGATAAGGCTGGGGAAAAAGGCAAAATATGTGTTTATAAGACTTTGTAAGCAGGATAGAGTCAGGTTTTATTTTAAGTATAGAGTGAAGTCAGTGACAGACTTTAATCAGGTGGTGAATATACCTGATATATATTTTTAGAAGATGACTCCAGCCATTATGATTTTTGGTATCCAGTGTTGAAACAGGAAACCAGTTGGAATGCCAAGTAACAAATGATGCAGAAAAATGGGTGGATTCACTATATGGTTTATTTTTATTTTTATTTAATTTAATTCATTTTAATTTTATTTAATTTTATATTTTTTCATCACCATTTGTCTTTCATATAACCTCTTCCACTTCCTCCCACTCCTCTGGCCTCCCACAATCACCACACTGTTGTGGGTGTTTTTAGTTGAAAGTATGTCCTGATTAAATAGTTTTGATGGGGGAAACAAAGAATAGTCAACAAAATTCTCCGATTTTTGACTTGAGAAAGTGGGAGTGGGGATGTATGATGTGCTTTGATGAGATAAGGAAAATTGTGAACTAGACTAGATGAAGCAGCAGAAATCAAATGTTCTGCTCTATATTTGTTAATTTTAAGATAGCACGTTATATATAACATGTATTTATTAAATAAATGAGTGAATGATATTTTAGGCAAAACTTTTGGCTTCTAACATAATCTAGTTTAATTTTGTTACTGCTTGTAAAAATTAAATATGTCCTCAAACATTAGAGAGTGATTTATATATAAGACCATAAATGCTTTAAAAAATCACATAAAGGAAAATAACATAGCAGGGAAAGATGGGATATGAGGAGCTCATCTAATTAAATCTTTACTCATTTTTCCAGATGATGAAATAAGAGTCATTGGAGATAAGTGATTTGCCTATGTAAGGACAATTGGTGACTAAAAAAGCCAGAGCACATAAGGCCTCTCAACAATTAAACCAGTGCTCTCTTTTTTTCCTGGACACTGTCCTGCTTCTCCCAGGTCTTTCCCCTACTGTTCTGGAAGACAAAGACCCCAGAGAACTGAGTGAGCATATAAAGCATCACTACAGGCTCATTATTCACGTTATGAAAAAACCTTGTGTGACAAAAACTGACAAGAGGAAAGTTTCAATTAAGCATTGAGGTTTCAACAATCCTTGTAATGAATACTGCCACTTATATGCTTTCAAGAATAACTATGAAAATGTTTATTTTGTAGCTGCTCGTATAACTAAACCAGTAATATGCTGTGAAAAGAAAATAAATATAGTACCCTCATGTTTATGTCTTAGGACACGCTAATGCTGTATTTTAAAATTGCTGTTGGTTTTTGTACTAGATCTTTATTTACTATTAAATTTATCGTTTTTATTCCTTACTACATTAAAAACTTTTAAATTTGATTTTTAATATTTTTTAAATGATAAGGATGATATTAGTAATAATATTATATATGTTTCAGGTGTACAATTCTAGAATATATCATCTGTATATTGTTTTGTGTGTTTACCATCCCGAGTCAAGTCTCAAGTTGACTAATTTTTTCCTGACACTAAAAAATCTTACCTTCAAAGTTATATTAAATATTTAGAACTTTTTATATTCTGTATAAAATTTTACACTTGAACCTCGTACTTACACTCCAGTCAAAAAGAGGTTTCAACTTCATAGGTGATCAGTTGGTAAACATCTAGTACCAACTTCTATCTAATGTAATATCTCCATCTCTCTCTCTCATTCCCCTTTCTTTCTTTTGTTTTTGGACCCATTTTGTTTTGCCTTAATACAATGAAAATAGTTCTTTTTTGGCAATAATATTCAGGATATTTAATAGCATAAAATTATCATCATGGTTTTTCCTGATGTCTTGTCTAACTGAAAATAATAATAGCAAATGATATTCAGCTTATATGAAATCTTTGTCAAAGCATCCAGACTGAATTTTTTAGTCATTTTTTATGTTACTTGATAAACTTGGCAATAACACCCATATAATTTATACTCTTACACTCCTACTGTTAACTCAGTGACAGCACATTTGCAATAACAAGATAAATGTATACAGTATTTAAGACAAACTGGTTTTAAATTCTGTGTATGCCCATCTTAGTAAGTTGTGTTTTTTAAAAGAATTTGTTAATTCTTTTTAAATAACAGATTTATTGACATACATTAGTTCCTAATGTTTCCTAATATTCCTTTAAAACTTGTGGGATCTGTCATGGTCCCACAGATTTTCATTTTTGATGTATAAATAATCCACATCGGAAGCATACAGATTTATATAAATTCAGAGACTTTTAAACCCAGGTTTTTTTCCCTTTAATTTTTGTTAAATTTATTGAGGTGCCATTGGTCAGTAGGATCATAGATGTCTCCAGTGTACATTTATACTATACTAGACCTGTATCTTGTACTATGTGCCCACCACCTACAGTCAAACCATCTTCCATCACCATATGTTAGCCCTCCCCCCACTTCCCTCTGGCAACCACCACATTGCTCCCTGTGTCCCTGAGTTTTAGTTTTATATCCGAAATATGAGTGAGATGATATGGTTCTTAACTTTTTCTGACTGGCTTACCTCACTTAGCATAATAGACTCTTAGGTCCATTCATGTTGTCACAAAAGGCAGTATTTTGTCTTTTCTTACAGCTGAGGAGTATTCCATTGTGTATATGCCCCCCATTTTAACTCACAGTGCTGTAGTCATCCTGCAGAGCAAAGATGGAGTCCCACCCAAAATTTGGTTCAGAAGTTAAGACTGATGGTGCCAAATACATCGTAAGAGGATATGAAAATACTTAGTTCTCACATAATTTGGGCGCAGCTTTTTAGAGAGAACAGGGCAGGCTTCTAAGCAGGTCTAAAAATGGCTTAGCAGAGAAAGGACACTGGATATCAGCTTTGAGGTTTTATTGTGGCAAAGGAGTGGGCCAGGGGTAAGCGTTCTCATCATACAAAGGCCAGGGTCACTTGGCTTGGTATTCCTGCAGGCACCAAAGGAGGGAGCACCTGAGTTTTCTCATCTTACTCAAAAGGAAAGATGAGAAAGGGGCCAAAGGGAAAGGGGGAGTTATGGGCATTAAAAACTGTCAGTAGTCATGTCCCAAATGGAGTCAGACAATTATGCATGGCTACATCATTGTTAGTTTAGAAAAAGGAGGATGAAGAAAAATAAATGTAATCAGAACTTTGCTATTCTAACTTTTAATTTCCAGAGAGAACTTTACAAAAATGAGGAATAAAGTAAATAGGTTTTGCTTTCTGTTTATTTTCATTTTGGAAGAGAGTCTTTTGGAACTCATATTCCTGGTAGCTCCAGGATGAGCATTCTAATTGTGGGATTAATTTTGAGTGTTAGAACTAATTGAGCTCTAGGGGAGATGAAATTTATTCAACTAATACAAAAAATTAGGTCATGTTACTCCCCTTTCATCATCTAGAGATTAGCTTGTTCCTATCTACATTTGTGGCCAGATTACATGTTGCTGACCCATTTTCTTCCTTTCTTTTTTTAAATGTTCATGCTAATCTAATATGTTGAGGATTAATTGGTAATGGTTGAAAGACACTTACTTTTTGTACCTTAGTTTTGTTCTTAAAAATATATGTATTGTTGAAAATATCTGTTAGACTCGGAAAAACATCAAACAATAGAGTATAATATGATTTAAAAAAAAATAATTCAGATTATCCACTAACTCAACATAAATAAAATGTAACAATAAAAACTAACAATTCAGTCAACAAATATTTAAAAATCAACCAATAATTAACTATATGCCAGAAACTGTGAATAATACAAAAAAGAAGTATTGTATTAGATTACCTCCATAGCAATGCATATTCTAAATGAAAAATTGTTAAAGCAATCTATTAATAAAAATAACAATTAAATATAATACTGAAACATGGTAAATTATATGAAAAGAAAATGTGTGACTACACATGTGGACTTCATTTTGCTTGTACTTCCATGGGAAGGTAAATGTTGTCTGGTCAATGGTTAAAGTACTGCAGAGGTGCTGGGGGGATGAGAGCTGAACAGAAATTTAAAATGTTAGTTACAGAGGAAGGGAAGAGACATTCTAGGAAACAACAAAATTAACAAATGCAGAAAAGTGGAAAAACAGAGGATGCCCTTTGAATTGGTTGACTACACTTCATGGTTTACCTGATACAGTCCCGGTTTACCTATATTGTTCCAGCAAAACAGTTAATAACAGCCTCATTTACAAAAAAAAAAAAAATGTTTCTAGATTTGAACAATTAATTATATGTGTACTGAGGAGTCAAATCACTCACAGTAAAAAGTTAAAGAGATGGTAATGATTGGCAAAATATTTGTAAAGAAGCAGATCAAAGTCATATATATTTTCATACATATTTTATTCATGAAGAATTTGAGGCCACAAAGCAATTTATAGATTCAACACAGTCCCTATTAGAGTACCAATGACATACTTCACACATATAGAACAAACATTTCAAAAATTTATATGGAACCATAAATAACCCCAAATAGCCACAGAAGTTTTGAGAAAGAAGAACTAAGTAGGAGAGATTATAATACCTGATATCAAACTACATAAAACTACAAAGCCACAAAAATCAAAACAGTCTAGTACTAACATGAGAACAGACACATAGATCAATGGAACAGAATAGACAGTCCAGAAATAAATCCATGTCTCTATGGTAAATTAATATTCAATAAATAGGGCAGAAACATAAAATGGAGTAAAAATATCCTCTTCAACAAATGGTGTTGGGAAATCTGGACAACTACATTAAAAAAATGAAACTCAACCACCAGCCTACACCATACACAAAAATAAACTCAAGATGCCTAAAAGACTTAAATATAAGTCATGACGCCATAAAGTCCAAGAGGTGAACATAGGCAGGAAACTCTCAGATATTCCATGCATCAATATTCACTGATATGTCCCCTAGAGCCAGGGACATAAAGAAAAGGATAAACAAATGGGACTTCATCAAAATAGAAAGCTTCTGCATGGCTAAAGAAAACACCAGCAAAATTAAAAGGGATCCAACCATATGGAAAAATCTCTTGCTAACGATACCTCAGACAAGGGTCCGATCTCCAAAATATATGAAGAACTCACACAACTCCACTCCAGGAAGACAAACAACCCAATTTAAAAATGGGCAAAGGACCTGAAAAGACGACTCTCCAAGGAGGACATACAGAAGGCCCAGAGATTTATGAAAAGGTGCTCAGCATCACTAGCCATCAGAGAGATGCAAATTAAAACCACAATGAGATACCACTTCACGCTGGTCAGAATGGCCATTATAAACAAATTAACAAACAAATGCTGAAAAGGTTGTGGAGAAAAGGGAACCATAGTACACTGTGGGAATTCAGATTGGTGCAGACACTGTGGACAACAGTATGGAATTTCCTCCGAAAACTAAAAATGAAACTGCCTTTTGACCCAGCAATTCCACTGCCGGGTTTATACCCTAAGAATTCTGAAATACCAATTCAAAAGGACCTATGCACCCCAATGCTCATGGCAGCACAGTTTACAATAGCTAAAGTGCTAGAAGCAACCTAAGTGTTCATCAATAAATGAGGAGATAAAAAAACCTGTGGTACATTTACACAATGGAATTCTATGCAGCAGAAAAAAAGAAGGAGAACAGCATGGAACAACAACAGCATGGATGGAACTGGAGAGCATCATGCTAAGCGAAATAAGCCAGGCAGTGGAAGACAAATACCATATGATCTCATCTCTAAGTGGAACCTAATCAACAAAACAAACAAGCAAACAAAATATAACCAGAGACACTGAAATAAAGAACAATCTGACAGTAACCAGAGAGGAGGTGGGAGGGGATTAAAAAAAAGAAAAAAGAAAGAATTTGAGGCCAAATGATTTTAAGTGATTTTTCAGAAACTTCTCAAAAAGAGTTAAAGCTGGTATGCAAAGCATGGTCAATGGACTCCCAAGTCCATGATCACCTGGGGAAATGATATATGATGATAGATGATAGATAGCTAGATAGATAGATAGATAGATAGATAGATAGATAGATGATAGATGCCTGAATACAAAGATAGAGAAATTTATAATGTATTACATTTTTAGATGGAAAAAATGATGCCTTTAAATATGGTTGTATTCAATGACTACCTTTAAGAAGAATGAACTGATGACATAGTGGGAAAAATAGATAACCCTGTATTAATGAATTAGTGATTAATAAATTAAATATTTATAGGTAGGAAGAGCAAAATTCCCTTAAATACAAATGTAGCTATGAAAGCTATAATTATTTAGAGACAGAATAATAGAGTAAGAGGTTCTTGTTTATTACTAAAGAAAATCTTTGAATAATCGGAAAACCAGAAAATGGAAAGATGAGAAAATGTAAAAATGACAGGGGATATAATAAGTTACAGGACAATGTCCCAGATGACCTAAGGTGTTTTGGTAAAAAAAAAAAAAAAAAAAAAAAAAAAACAAAAACAAAAAAAAAAACAGGTGCAACAAACACCAGAATGTTGGATATAGAAAGTCAGGTCCAAGTGAATTTGTTAGAACATGACTAACAAGGAATGACACTAGAGCTTTGTTTGGGTTTACTATGAATTGTTCCAGTCTTAAAATGAACAGAAATGATACTTTTTCTCTAAAATGAGAAAGCTGCTGTCCAAGTCTGAGCAAGGTCAAAGTCATTAATGTACTTGGAGCATTGGGTGAGAGGATCAAGAGAATGGAGCCCAGTGCTGGTATCCAGGAAGCCTGGCACCTGGAAGAAAATTAATTGGTGACCCAACACTAATTGGAAAGCAGCACAGCCAAGATCATTAAATAGCTGATTTTTTAGAATGTGTCTATTCTTTCCAATTAACAGTACAAAATGTTTAGTCTTAAGATTGTTTTCCTTCATAAAGAAATGAATGGAACAAAATCTGCGGTGCGATTTGGAGAAAAACAGACTGGTTTACTCATTTAACCAGTTATTTAGTTTAATGTAGATACAACAAATGTATGCATTGTAAACAAGTAGTCCAGACAGTTACTAAGTGCCCAGGCTATTTATTTATAAAACAAACATTTATATTGTGTAATCTTTATAACATCATTTGATTGGTTGATGCTTTTCATATCAATAATAATATCTGGCTCAGCACTTTTAATTAAAGGTAGAGTCAGCTTACCATGATGTACCTCAAGTTGTGAACCATGAGTGAAATTTTATTTGAAACTGCTGTCTTCTACATTGTACTACTCATATAAAGCATGCATGTTTACTGTTTGTGTGAATACTCACATATGTGCTCAAAATACATTGATCTGCCAGTTTGGTAATGTTTCACTTTTTATTAATTTAAAAGAGTGTTTATTCCCTTTTACTGCCATGATTGCAGAGACTACATCAGAAATTCCAAATTATCATCAAAGAGGAAAATAAAAACTGATTGTTTATCCAGTAATATAATCATTTAATAATAGTCTTTGTTTCATTGGGGTAAATAGCTCAGAGGAAATGTCAGAAAGTTAAAAAGATCTTGGTAATTCAGATAAAATTTGTAGAATACTTACTATATGCCAGGCTATGATTTAAGCAATAAAAAGGTTTCTGCCATCATAGAACTCCCAGTCTAGGATGGGAGACAGGCACATAAACAACTGAACTATAATAAAATGTGATAAATATCCCATATTATCTTAATCACTCCAATTAAATGCTACAGAATTAAAAAGGATGGATGGAGGATTCAGTCTGTGGAATAGAGCCAATGGATTTTGGCCAAAAGAAGAGTTGACATTTAAACTGGCCCCTGAAAAATCATTAGGTCTGTGCCAGGCTGCGGATAGAATATATGGAAAGAAAAGCAATGCATTTGCAAAGCATGCACTGTGGTCATTTTAAGGATCAGAAAAGTAGCTCAAATTTTCCTTGTAGGGACTCTGGATATTTGCCCTTGATATTGTCAAACCTAGATATTATCAGTACTTCAGATATGGTGTGGGAGTCAGGGAGAGAATTTCAGTTCATCAGACATAAGAACACTCATCTCATCTGTAGATCTCCCACTACTTTATTAATTTTGTGGGATACTATGATCCTTACTTCGCAGTTGGAGGGAGTGAAGAAAAATTGTGACTTTGTAATGACATTATAAAATTGAGAACCAAGCAGGACACTCCAGCAATCGCTCTTAACTCCCAATTCAGTATTCCATCCGTTAGACGATTTGGGTCCTATTATTGGAGTTTGCCCTTTGCTAGGGAATAAATGAGATAATATCCAATTTGTTAAATATGTATTTATGTATGCATAATCAGGTGTCTTATGGATATTTAGGAATTATTTGTTCTCTTTTTTAAAATATGAAACAAATGTAATTTGATATCATTGAAATTATACTTCTGAATTCTTCAAAATTCATTTACTGTTACCTAATATGACAGGATAGAGAATTAATATTTACTAAAAAATAATATTTGATAGAGTATGTTAGGTTCTTCACACACTTTCCTCATGCAATGACAAATAACTCTATGAGATGGGGCAATAATTTTCATCTTTTATTGATGAGAAATCTGAGCATCAAAGAGGCAAAACAATTTGTAGCAAGTAATACAAATACTACCACATTTGTCTGATTCTACAGTCTATGTCCTTCCCACTAAACCACAATACTGTTCTCGTGATCATTTAGGGTAAATAGCATATTTCAACTCTTTCAACATGCTCAAAATCAAGACTATTTTATGTTCACTGCCTGGTATTTTGAAACCATAAAACTGAAACTTTAGAAGCAAGTGACAGAAACAGTTTCATGATGATGATTATAATGATGATGATAAGTAATAATTATTGAGTACCTGTATGTTCTTCGAAACATTTTACAAACAGTGGTAGGGAAAGTAAGTTCAATTACCAGTCATCATTACCTAATATATAAATCATAAGTAAAGATGCAAAATAATAACAACAATAGCAATAAAAGGACAAATAATACAAATACATAATACAATAATAAATAAATAATAGTACAGGGATAAACTCTGTGTTTCCTGTACTCACAACTGTAAATCTACTTTTGCCAACTCCTGGACGTTAACCAATTTGTTCCTCACAACAACCCAATGGACAAGGGACTTCTACTCTCCCCATTTAAGACATGGCTATATGCTCCCTCTCCTCCCACTTTGCTGAGTGTTTGTATCATAAATGGGTGTTGTACCTTAAAAAAATGCTTTTTCTGCAGCTAATGGTATGATCATGTAATTTTTGTCTTTCCTTTTGTTTATATGATGTATTACATTTATTGGTTAGCGGATATTGTACCATCCTTGCATCCCTGGGATGAATCCCAAATGATCATGGGGTGTGATATATTTAATGTATTGCTGGATGCAGTTTGCCAATATTTTATTAAAGATTTTAGCATCTAGTTCATCAGCAATACTGGCCTGTAGTTTTCTCTCTTTGTTGTGTCTTTATCTGGTTTGGGATTAGGATGATGCTGACCTCATAGAAAGAGTTTGGGAGTCTTCCCTCTTGTTGGAGTTTTTGGAGTAGTCTGAGAAGTTTAAGGGTTAGCTCTTCCTTAAATGTTTTGTAACATTTTCTTGTGAAACTGTCTGGTTCAGGGCTTTGGTGTGCCAGGAGTTTTTTGATTACTACTTTTATTTCACCAGCTGTTATCTGTCTGTTCAGGCTTTCTGCTTCTTCTTGGTTCAGTTTTAGAAGATTATATTTTTCTAGAAACTTGTCCATTTCAACCAGGTATTTAAATTTCTTGGCATAGAGTTGATCATAGTAATTTCTTACAATCCTTTGTATTTCTGTGGTATCAGTTGTAATCTCTTCTCTTTCATTTCTGATTTTATCTGTTTGGGTCCTTTCCTTTTTTTACTTGGTGAGTCTGGTTAAAGGCTTGTTGATTTTATCTTTTCAAAGAACAAGCTCCTGTAATTTTTGATTCTTTGGATTGTTCTTTTAGTCTCTATGTCATTTAATTCTGCTCTGATCTTGGTTATTTCCTTCCTTCTACTCCTCTGGACTTGGTTGTTGTTCCTCCAGTTCTTACAGGTGTAGGGTTACATTGTTTATTTGAAATGTTCCTATCATTTTTAGGTAAGCCGTTATTGTTATGAACTTCTCTCTCAAGACTGCCTTCACTGTGTCCCATAGGTTTAGGACTGTTGTGTCTTTATTTTAATTTGTTTCCAGAAACTTTTTGATTTCTTCCTTGATCTCATTCTTGAGCCATTCATTGTTTAATAGCATGCTAGTCAGTCTCCAGGAGTGTGAATGTTTTGAGTTTTTTTTCCTTGAGGTTGTTTTCTAGTTTTGAGTTATTCAGATCTGAGAAGACACTTGATATGATTTCAATTTTCTTGAATTTGTTGAGGCTTGTCTTGTGTCCTATCATATGGTCTATCTTTGAAAATGTTCCATGTGCATTTGAAAAGAATGTATATTTTGCTTCTTTGGGATGAAAGGAGATACACACACACACACACACACACACACACACACAGTAGGGGTGTTAAAATCCCCTGCTATAATTGTGTTGCTGCCTACATCTTTCTTGAAGTTATCCAAGATTTTTCTTAAGAGGTTAAGAAACCTGTTAAGGATGCTCCTATGTTGGGTGCATACATGTTTACAATATTTATATCTTCTTGATGGATTATTCCCTTGAGTATATGAAATGTGCTTTTGCATCTTTTTTATGGCCTTTGTTTTGAAGTATATTTTGTCTGATATAAATATTGCTACCCTTACTTTTTTTCCCCTCTCTGTTTGCTGGAATATGTTTTTCCAACCCTTCACTTTCAGTCTGTGAGAAAAAATATAGCCAACATCATACTCACAGGGCAAAAACTAAAAGTTTTCCCACTAACATCAGGAATAAGACAAGGGTGTCTACTTTCACCAATTCTAATCAACATAGTACTAGAACTTTTAGCCACAGTGATCAGACAAAAAAAATAAATAAAACACATCCAAATTGGAAAGGAGGAAGCAAAACTGTCATTGTTTGCAGATGACATGATAGTGTACATAGAAAACCCAATAGACTCCACCAAAAAACTACTTGATCTAATAAGTGAAATTAGCAAAATAGATGGATACAGAGTCAATATTCAGAAATTAAAGGCATTTTTGTACACCAACAATGAAATATTAGAAAGAGAAATCAGGGGGAAATTCCATTTGCTATAGCAACAAGAAAATTAAAATACCTAGGAATAAACCTAACCAAGGAAGGACCTGAACTCAGAAAACTATACAATACTAAAGAAAGAAATTAAGGAAGACACAAATAAATGGAAGCATATACCATGTTCATGGATTGGAAGAATTAACATCATCAAAATGCCAATATTATCCAAAGCAAATTATAGATTCAATGCAATCCTTATTAAAATACCAAGGACATACTTCACAGATATAGAACAAACACTTCAAAAATTTATATGGAACCATAAATGACCCAAAATAGCCACAAAAATTTTAAGAAAGAAGAACGAAGTGGGAGGGATCACAATACCTGATATGAAATTAAATTACAAGGCCACTCTAATCAAAACAGTCTGGCACTGGCATAAAAACAGACACATAGATCAATGGAACAGAATAGAGAGCCCAGAAATAAATCCATGCCTCTATGGCCAATTAATATTAAACAAAGGGGGCAGAAGCATAAAATGGAGTAGAACTAGCCTGTTCAACAAATGATGTTGGGAGCTCTGGACAACTACATGAAAAAAATGAAACTTGACCACCAACCTACACCATACACAAAAATAAACTGAAGATGCCTAAAAGACTTAAATATAAGTCACAACACCATAAAAGTTCTAGAAGAGATCATAGGCAAGAAAATTTTAGATATTCCATGCAGCAATATTTCCACCAATATATCTGCTAGAACAAGGGACATAAAGGAAAGAATAAACAAATAGGAGTTCATCAAAATATATTTGATGCTTTAGAAAGCTTCTGCGTGGCTTAAGAAATCACCAGCAAAATGAAAAGGGAACCAACCATATGGAAAAATCTATTGCCAATGATATCTCAGACAAGTGTTTGAACTCCAAAATACATAAAACTCCACTCTAGGAAGACAAAACTCAAAAACTCCACTGTAGGAAGACAATAAATCCAATTAAAAATGGACAAAGGACTTGAAAAGACATTTCTCCAAGGAGAACATACAGAGGGCCCAGAGACATATGAATGGATGCCCTGCATCATTAGGCATCAGAGAGATGCAAATAAAACCAAATGGGATAGTAGTTCACACCAGTCAGAATGGCCCTCAGAAACAAATAAAAAAACAGCAAGTGCTAGGGAGGTCGTGGAGAAAAGGGAACCCTAGTACACTGTTTGTGAGAATGCACATTGGAGCAGCCACTGTGAAAACAGTATGGAATTTCCTCAAAAAACTGAAAATGAAACTGCCTTTTTGACCCAGCAATTCCACTGCTGGGTTTATACCCTAAGAATTCTGAACCACCAATTCAAAAGAAGCCATGCACCCCAATGCTCATGGCAGCACAGTTTACAATAGTTAAAGTGTTGGAAGCAACCTAGGTACCTATCAATGAGTAGATAAAAAAACCTGTGGTACATTTACACAATGGAATACTGTAGCAGCAGAAAGAAAGAAGGAGCTCCTACCCCATCATAACAGCATGGATAGAACTGGAGAGCATTAGGCTAAGTGAAATAAGCCAGGTAGTGAAAGATAAATACCATACGATCCCACTTTAAGTGGAACTTAATGAACAAAACAAACAAGTAAGCAAAATATAACTGGAGACATTGAATCTCCAAAATATATAAAGAACTTACATGACTCCACTCTAAGAAGACAAGCAACCCAATTACAAAATGGGCAAAGGACTTGAACAGACACTTCTCCAAGGAGGACATACAGAGGATCCAGAGACACATGAAAAGATGCTCAATATCGCTAGCTATCAGAGAGATGCAAATTAAAACTACAGTGAGATACCACTTGACACCAGTCAGAATGGCCTGCATAAACAAAGCAACAAACAACAAGTGTTGAAGAGGTTGTGGAGAAAAGGGGACCCTAGTGTACTGTTGGTGGGATTGCAGACTGGTACAACCACTATGGAAAACAGTATGGAATTTTCTAAGAAAACTAAAAATGGACCTACCTTTTGACCCAGCAATTCCACTGCTTGGATTATATAACACTGAAACACCAGTCCAAAAGAACCTATGCACCCCTATTTTCATAGCAGCACAATTTACAATAGCCAAGTGTTGGAAGCAACCTAGGTGCCCATCAGTTAATGAATGGATCAAAAAACTGTAGTGCATTTACACAATGGAATTCTATGCAGCAGAAAGAAAGAAGGTGCTCCTACACTTTGCAACAGCATGGATGGAACTGGAGAGCATCATCCTAAGCGAAGTAAGCCAGGCCATGAAAGATAAACACCATATGATCTCACCTTTAACAGAAACCTAATCAACAAAACAAACAAACAAGCATAATATAACCAAAGACACAGAAATTGAGAACAGCCCTGGCTGGCGTAGCTCAGTGGATTGAGCGCGGGCTGCGAACCAAAGGGTCGCAGGTTCGATTCCCAGTCAGGGCACATGCCTGGGTTGCAGGCCAGGCCCCTAGTGGGGGCCACGTGAGAGGCAACCGCACACTGATGTTTCTCTCCCTCTCTTTCTCCCTCTCTTCCCCTCTCTAAAAATAAATAAATAAAATCTTAAAAAAAAAAAAAAAAAAAAAGAAATTGAGAACAGGCTGACAGTCACCAGAGGGGAGAGGGGAGGGAATTTCAGGGGGAAAGGGGAACGGTTTAGAGCAACAAGTATAAAGGACACATGAACTAAAACTATGGAGGTGGAAAAGGGAGGGAGGTGGGGAGGGCTCGGGTGGTGGGCTGGGGTGGGAGAAAAAGGCAGAAAACTGTACAAGATCAACAATTAAAAAATACCGATAAAATTAATTAATTAATTAATTAATTTAAAAAAAAAACAAAAGAAACATTGTATATAGGACAATACACCGCAGTTCCTTTCAAAGAAGGCACCTTGGGGCCTCACTATTCTCCCAGGGTCTCTTCCACTGTTCAAAACACTCTGCAAAATCCTTTGTTGGAGTCACCATCGGCTGCCCGGTCATATTTTCCTGAACTTCACTGACAGTATGACAACTCTCTCCTTAGGTAATTTTAGTTTTGAGAAGCCAGAACTAGCAGGGCACCAAATCCGGTCTGTGGTGGGACTGCATCACCTGGGTCACCTACCTTTGTTGATTGCAGCCTATACCCATTCAACATTCTCAGTTGCAGGCTGTCCAGAACATGGATCACTTCCAATGGATTCTCAACCATCTTTGAAGCATTTGTGCCACACTTTTATTTGTGCTACACTCTTTGCATCATCCCCAAAAGCCTTCCAAATCATCTGAATACTTTCTGTGGGGGAATGTTCAAGCTTAACACAAAATTTGAAGCAGATGCGTGGCTGCACTCAATCATCTTGCATGTGACATGCTCACTCAAGGGTGTATACCACCCCCACTAACTAGTACAGTGAAGTTGTCATTCTTCACCCATACGCATTACAGTCCACTCTCCTTGGCTGCCAGGTTACATCAATGTCATGGGAACCATTCTCATTATATTAACAATGGCTGGACTTTTTCTAGACATACCTCACACTTTCTTATTAAATGTAGACAGAGCATTAAAAAACTAATATGAAAATAGGAAAAAGGGCATTCCTGAAGAAAAGAATGTATCTTACTTTTTGGATATGGAAGAAATTATTCTGATTAGAAAAAAAAGTTCTTCAGTTCGTATTCCAAACTCTGATAAATAAGATTTTCTTTACATCTCCAGTTTCTAGCATCCCAAACGCATTTGTAGTACTTCAAAATGAATATAAGCTGGATAAATTATCAGTAAGAAAATAGATGGACTGATGAGTAAAAAACTGAATTTATTATAGCAGTACTTGCAAGTATATAGTAGAAAGTGACTTAAATAAATTGCATAGACCAATCAAGTTATTGTTACGATAAGAAATATGAAAGGATGTTCTTTTCTTTTATGCGTTCCAATGGTCTTTTGGTAATGTTCTTTTCTATTTGCAGATCTTGCTCTTCCATTTTTCAAGACGTAAATGCACCAATTAATTAATTTACATGAAAACTACCTAAACTTGCATCCAAGATTCTAGTCTTATGCTTTCCAATGCAGTCGCCATTAGTCATATATGTCACATTAGTCACATATTTAAATTTAAATTATGTTCTCTGAAAATCTTTGAAAATGTGATAATATCAGGTCAGAATTTAAGGACAAAAGTAGACCCTGGAAAGTCTCTGAGTCATAATATTAAACACAGGTATGTCACAAAGTGTTCATTGATTCCCCTTAGGCTAGCAAAACTATTCTATTTGTGGAGTAAGAGTAAAAAGCATGCTATGGAATCACAGACGTGCTACACTTACCTCCGCTTGGGTAATTAGGAAAGCTTCTTGGTGGAATTGATGATAGAGCATTATTATGAAGGATGAAGAGGAGATATTGAAATGAAAAATATGAGCAAGAAAGAGGAAAAGAAATGACAATCCAAATAGAAAGAGTAAATATAAAAATTCTTAGTATTTCCTTACAAAAACACTTAATAGTAATATGGCTGGTTTTGGGGGTTTTGGTGGAGGATGTTAAGAGATGGGCCTAGAGACAGAAGCAGTGAAAGAGGCAGATAATGAGGGAGAGAGATCAAGGAGGAAACACTACGTAAACTCCACATAAATGGGTTTACATAGACATTAAAGTCAGTGATGGCTTACTCAGTGTACATTAGTAGAGGTATGAATATAAGCTTATTCAATATCAACTGAAAAAAAATTAGCTCTTACAATAAAATCTACTATAGAAAAAAATTAATGGGAAAAACAAAATTCATAGTTGACCAAAATTCATTCTATTCTCATCACCTAATTTAAAAATATAATAAAATCATGTATTCATAGACTTTGTAGTTACTTTAAAGAACCTTTTTCATCATACTATTACATATTTTATAACTGAATCAATTGCCTAAACAATTTAGGGAAATTATATTCATATCTGATATATTCAAATATATAAAGCAAAAATTAAGGCTATTGATGTTCTTAGAATTTCTTTCAACGTCAGTTCTAATCTTCCATTTTCCTTTGTTATTGTTGATTTACCTGAATTATCTCATGTGTGGCTTGTTTCCCCCATCTTTCTATCCTTTTATCCTTCTGCTTTGTGTATCTCTCTTTATCATAGATTTTCTCTGTGTCCTTGGTACCTACAAAATTAGCATTTTGGAGCTCATTAGGTTTCTGGATGACATACAAAAATTATTTAAAAGGATTTAAATTATATTTGAGATTCTGTCTCTTTTTATACTGTGTCATGTTGGTAATTTATGACTAGAGAAATAATGACATTATGCTACTGATTTTTAGACATAACTTTCATTTTCCTTTTAATTTTTAACATCTTAATTTAAAATTGTAAAATGTAAACTTAAAAATAATTTTATTAGTTTAAATGATTAAAGCATTTCCCTTATAATCAGCATTAAAATCCCTCATCTCCTTTGTTAATGTAATATAATACCTATAATAATATAATAATTATATTTCTTTTTGTTAATATAAGAATTGTCTTTAATATTTACCATGTTCTCATGTCTATTATATATAATTATTAATTTTAAGAGCTCTAGTTTTATATCAGTGGATAAATTTAGTACTAGATGCCTTGAAAATTTCTAGAAATTTGCCTTATAATAAAATTAGACCATGCAGATTGAATTGTATTTTGGCAGGTATATGAGAACTCTGTATAAATTAGCATGTTGAGTAATATATTACTTACTTTTTAACAATTGGAGAGTGCAATTTATGATATTTATTTCAAGAGAAAGCATAATAAACCTGTATTATTGAGGTAATTTTCTCAAATTATTTTTTAGTAAGTATCCTAAAAGAAGAAAACTTACAGAATTTTCAACCTGGAATACTAATTATTGTGCCCAATCTCAGTAGAACTCAGGGAGGATCTTAATGATGCTCATATTGCTATATTAGATATTACAAACAATTTTCTTTTCAAGGAATGAGTCATTTTTCACCATTTTTCAGGAATGAATCATCTTTCAATTCTTATGTATTTGTTCATCAGAAAATATCTTTAATAGGCATACGGGTGCAGTCAATTGCTTCTGTAATGTTGAAAATCTAGCAGTCCAGACAAATCATTTTCATATGTTGCAGGTGCTGTCTATTAGAAGGAAATATGTACTTTGATGTTCTTTTAATTAAAGTTTTAGTTAAATTAGTTAGCATTCTGCAAACAGATAATTCATTTACCTCTGATTATCAAGCTGTCAATTCTAGAAAGCACCAATTGCCAATTATTTCTGTGCTTTCCATATTTTCACTTAGGCAAGCACAAAAGGAAGTAAGGAGTGCTGCTTTATCTTTCAATTCAAACTCACCAGCCACACTAAATTACACTTCACATGGCAGAGTTAGAGAATTTGCAAGCACTGTAGTTCTCTCACTGCTGCTGGTTTCAGAATCTGGCTAACATAAGTTTCTATTTGGTATCCATTCACATTGCACAAGAAGTAAGTAATATCATTGTGATAAAAATAAAACATTGTTTTTTTTTTTTAACCATACTAAGACTTACCTGAATCTGTTAATACTTACAGTAAAAATTGTAATGAACTCATGATCCAAATGCTAGCACTTGTGTCTGGCTCATTTTCTCACTGGTTAGAAGGCCTTGGATAAATAGCTTCTTTCTTTGGGTCTCAATTTCCTCATTCACAAATTCAACAACACCGTAATTTTTAGAACATCTGAGAAGCAGGCACTGAGCAGGCATTGGTCATCATACAATGATTAAGATCCAACCTGTGTCCTTTAACAGTTCAGTTCAGTCTGAACTGTTGTGCAATGAAATGATGTGCATTGTCTCACTGAACACTGAAATTGTGTGGGTTTATAAAAGCATAATTTTTTAATGAAAACAAAGAGAAGGAGGAAGAAGGAGAAGGAGGAAGAAGAAGAAGAAGGAAGATGAAGTAGGAGGAAGAACAACAACAATAACTACAAGGAGCAATCCTTATACTGTTTCTTGAATGAGGTGAAAATTTCCACTGGTAAAACTGAAATACGACCTTCACCTAAGCCCATACAAGTAAATTCAATTAGATCTATGATCTAAATAGAATGACAGAATGTCTTTCTGAAATATGCAAATCATTTATCTTTTCCCCTTAGGAGCCATGAAATAATTTTGCATAACTAAAATATTTTTTAACATAAATGACTAATTACATTTGGAGAAAATCATCATCTGAGGCACTAAATATGTTTTGGCTTCGCCCCTTGTTTCTACCATGGTACATCCAAAACAGTGTCAACCTTTATAATAATAATTGCAATTATTGGGTTTGATATAATTACTCTGAAGTCTATAGTAACAAAAAAGTCTAAGTAAAAAATTATTTTTCTGTGAAGAAATTTTTTAAAAATTTAAAAATGCTTTCTCTGGCATTATTTAAATACACAGAAGGATGTCTATGACGCTCTGGGCTGCATTTGCCTTATTATGCTAAACATTTTGTGGAGAGTCCATTAGAATGATTATTGAACACCTGTATCACTGCCTCCTCATAGTGCAACCTGTAATCAAAGAATGAAGCAATCACTGTAGTGGTTATAATTTAGATTATGACATAATAACACTGGCTATGAAGGATTAGAATTGAGTATTTGGAATCTCTCTAACCATTGATTGCAATAAGTGGGCACATTTTGGTTAAGAGCCAAAAGCTCTCCCTCCGTTTCTGGGAGAGGAGTGGTAGCTGAGCAGGCTTTTTTATGTTTAGGACATTTTGCACACTGGTGGTCTCTGCTGTATAAAAAAATATTCTCACAGAGCTTTTGTTCTTGGGAAGTTCTGAAAATCTCTTCTGTTAGCTCCTTTGTCAAGTGTCAGTTATATACTTTCAATCAATTTTATTCACATTAAAAAAAGTTTTAAGTATTGTGACCAGTATTTTCCAGTCCTTACTAAATAAATCACAGGTAAATCTGTGTTAAATATAGTATAGCTAATGTTGTGATGTTTACAGTGAGAAAAACCATTGAAGACTTCAAAAAAAGTACTCCAGTTGACTTCACAAAAGTTCGTATTACAGTTAGAAAAAGAAAGTTTGCTAGGAAACCAAATTCATCCCTCTAGCCATTACTAATCTTGATTTACCTGAAAACCTGGGGAAAAGGAAATGAATAAACATTCACTAAAGAAACATAATACATAAAAACAGTCTAATGCAATGTTTTAGAATATGACAAGATATATTCAATAACACATTCAGGTAACTGAGCAAGGAAAACTATTCTATGCACTAGTATGTTTCAGGGCAAAAAGATATTTTCTCTATGAGAGAAGCCATCTTTCTAAATTTGTTGCATTTATAAATAAGGTTTATTGTGCTCTACTGTATGTAGGTCCAAATGAAATTTGGTGGAACATATGTATTCACTATTAATTGATAACATTGTAGGGATTAAAAGCATGGATATTGGATTCAGATAAATCTTATATAAAAGAAATTCTTTCTAGAACATTTACTTTGTAACTTAATGTACAGTCCTGGATGACATTTAGCTCCTTTCATCCTTAGTGATTTGTAAAACAGGAATGATAGCATCCTCTGAGTTTCTTAAAGTTTAAGGAGATAATGTACATACAGTGGTTTTATATACACACATAGCACCAAGTAAATGGTAGCTAATACCTAGGTCTTGATTTTATTTGTATGTTTGTATGTGCATCAAACTGGAAAAGTTTTGCTTTGCTTACATTGATACTTCTCCAACTTATTATTTATCCTCCTTCTAAGTAAACTTTGTAGTTTTTAGTTCAGTAGTCTTTTTGACACACTCAAACTTTTCTTGCTGCTACACTGAAATTTTACTCAAGAACACTCATCTTTATCCAAATACAGCTGAAAAGCCATCACAATCCACCCTTTGCCTTGTCTGTCCTAGGAAATTTAAAGTACTGGAGTGTGCTGTTATCCCTATACCTGCCCCTATCCACACCCATATTTTTATCTATATCATCTAGCTATATCTTTATCCATCTATATATCAATATAGATGTAGCACTATTTTGCTTAGTGTGATTTTCCTCTTTACACTAATAAAAGTAAGGAGAATTTTCTAAGAAATCTAGTGTTCTTAATTTGACTTCTAAGACATAATTAAGCCTCAGTGATTCTTCATATAAAATATCTCCTCTAGTAAGTAAGCCTATAGAGCTTACTGAAAATATCTTAGGGGAGACAGATCATTGCTCTCAACAAAGAGAACTATTTAATTAATCCCCAACAGATATTTCTGTTCTGCCCAAAGTCTCTGTTGCCACCATCCTGGGGCTCTTCCTGTAAGTCTGACCAGTCTTCTTTAGTATGCAAAATCACTTCCTATGAAATATATAACACAGGGACAGCCTCAGGCCAATTTATATTCCCAGAGGAATTCTCAAAGCTTCTTTGCATCACAATTTGTCTTTCACTTCTAGAGAATTCAAGCACGAACTGCTAAAAAAAAAAATTTTCTTAACTTCTTATACTTTCTAAGTCCTACTAATCATAATCAGCAAGTAACATAAAACAAGGGACAGGATCTATTGAAATTTTCGGCTTTAAAAGATTGTAGATTTATAACAATGTAATTATATTTTAACAGTTTTCTAAGTGATAAGTGTACAGGCTGCTGTGCTGCCACAGCAAAGGAAGGCAAACCATTAACTTTACATGATGAATAGCTGATTCCTGAAGGATGAGTAGAAAATCTTTGAATTAAAACTAAAAGAGGAAATAATCCAATAAAAATAAAGTAGGCATGGTTAGTATCTAGAATGCCATTGAAAGTCAGAGAGTAAAACTCAATTAGGAGAAGAGACTGCGTCACTATCAAAGCTATGTATGTTGTCATGGGGAGTAAGAGTCATATTTGGGGAGGATCAGAGTCAGGGATAGCAGTTAAGGAGATCCTAAAATCATTTGGAAGATAGATGGTAGTTTTCTTACCTGAGACTTCAGTAACGGGGATAGAAAAAGATGAGAAAATTTTTATTGTAAATGTAAAATTAAAGGTTTTATTGATATAGGTTTATTGATATTGATTTGTTTATAGCTACCTGGCCAGGGTAAATAATTATTTTTAATATCCCTTTCCATGAGTTTGGATACTTCTCCATGTCTATTCTCACAAGTCATCCCTGAAGAATGATATGTAACTTTTCTGTGGACCATTTATTGGTAACTTTAAGTGCTAGGATAAGGAGAGATGGAAAAACTTTGGTAAGATTTAACAGAAATGTAATCCTAAAGCAAACTTTAATTAGAAAAGAAAATTGTGATGGGCATTTCCTGAAATTATTATCTACTTCAAAGAGTTGTCATATGGTTGAAAGAAAATAATGTATGTAGAAAAATTGGAATAATGCCTGTAAGTATTTAAAAATATTAAATATTAATTTTGTTAACTAGGGAAACTATCAAAGGTTGGTACCAACACTGGTCAGAAAAAAGGGTAAGAAGAGCCACAGATCACTGAAAGGGGAAGCTGTATATAAACAGTGCAAGGAGAAGAGGGTGTGGGAATTTATCCATGTGAAGGAGAAGCCAGTAAAGGGCCGGTTAGTTCAGAAGAGCTAACAACCCAGTGTTGGATGGCCCAAACAAATTTTCTTGAGTAATTTGTGTGAATGGAGGGCAGTTTTCATTACCTAATTCTGGGGCTATTATTTACTTTTCCTTCAATGATGTCCTGAGGGCAACAGAGGTGACTGATTAACCTGAAAGAATAAGTTAATATTTGGTTGAATCTATTTTGAATCCATAAATGTAATGGATCGTAAATATTTAACTTAAAACAAAGAACTCTATAGTAAATATCTTCCTTGAAACATCCCTTACCCAATATGTTGAGTATGCCCACAGTGAGTTTGTAGATGATAGAGAATTCCCCTTGAAGCTTCAGGTGCCTTCTCTCCAGGAGCATCGACAAGAAAAATTAACTTCATTTATTCAGAACCTTTCACTCTGTTCTTCCTACTGTGATTTACAATGAACCAATATCATAAGTCAGCTGGGTGGGATGTGTCAAGGCAAGAAAAATAAGACTTAAGCTCAGATTTAAATCTGTAATACAACTACCATGAGGATTCGAAATAAGTATGGACATCTAAATCTTGGAAGCTCAAAAATATAAAAACTCTAGAATCAAAAAAACAATTGCAGAGAATCACTGCCATACTCAACTAAAAGTGAAATTAAAATTATCCCACAACTTCAGCTTTCAAATGCTGATTTTCCAAATGTGTTTTTCTCCTAGGTAAATGTCTTTTTTGCCCTTATAAAAGTAATACATCTCTGGCAGAATAACTTTTTATGAATTTACTCTTAGTTAAAGAACAATGTAAAGGTATATTTTTTTTGAATAATGAGAAATCACATAAATTCCTCTAACACAATATTTTGTAATTTATCTTGGCATTCATGAAAATGATAAAGCACTAAATTATACTTCCAAATTAGTCACTTTATTCCATTAAGTACAAATCATAATGATATTTTAGTAAGCTTATATTCAAAATTAATCCAGTTAGCAAAACATAGTGATTTTTAAAACTCCTAGATCTCTAGAATTGAGAAGATTAAGATATGTCTATGCTGCTCTTATTCCCAGATGATCATTTAAGAAACCCAGTGCTGCATCTCCATGTTGAGTTGTGGAGTGACATAGGAATGGATTGGACTCTTACCCATTGTCTGTGCCACTTGGGGCACCATATGAAAAAGTCTTAGCACCGTGTGTTTAACCTTTAAAAGAAGAAAATATTTAAAAAGTTTAAATCGTAATAATAATTTTTCTTCTTGGATTGTTGTGGATTGCTTAGGTGCACAATCAATGTTTCCTTCTAGCATCCTCTCCTCTCCCAAGTGGCACAGACAGTTTACTTACTTACACACATTTACACACATACACACGTACACACACATCCAATTAACTTACACACACACACATGCACACACACTCATAGAGTCACATGCTCAATCAATACTCATTAAGGTTGCTTCTTTATTCAAAGCACCATTTTTTTTCTTGCCCCAGAAAAAAACAGATTTCAACTGATCTGTGTTATACTATGGGTGCTTTTAGTCAGTATTAGAAGTCCCTGGAAAAACTTTTGCTGTTTGGAAGAAATGCCAGAAAAATCTCAATCACTTTTTATATACAGAAGACTGCTAGGAAATAAAAGACATAAAATTCAGGAGATTCGATTCTGTCTTTTCCAACTAAAATTTTCATGCATGTTTCTAAATACTGGGCAATCTTCTAGCTTTTAGATTTTTCACTGTATTGTGAGAACTAAATGGAAAACTTCTTCAAGTGGTTTGAACAGCTCACAAGGCCATTGCAGAACCAGGTCTTAATTCATGTTTAATAAACTATGTTCTTCAGCATGTATTCTTTCTTCTTTTTCTCCTGGCTCCTCCCTAATAAAATGTACAATATGAGAGTCCATGAAGTAGAAAAATATGTCATGAAACATCCCTATATATTACTGCCCCAAATGGTGTTTGAAATTTATAGGCCCTAAATAAAACTTTGTTATCATTATTTAATCATAAGATCAAGTTAGTCTTGAAGATAACATGAAACAATATTGATTATTGAACTGAATGAATGAATTCATGAATTCTAGACTAAACATTATAAACAATCATTTATTAGCTTGTGCAAATGGTGAATTTTATTTTGAAAAGTTTTTGGTTAATGAATCAATAATAATGAGTATAAATAAAAGTGAAAAAAGATTAAATAGGTAAAAAAATGAGTAATTTACATGCTCAAAATCTTGTATGTCAGATTTTTCCCAAAGTGTTGCCAATCGTTGAGAAGTTACATGTAATATCTCATGATAGTTCAGAAAATAAAGCACCTAGAGTGGATTTGTTGCAGTGTTAATTTGTTTCAGGTCTTTTCTGTTGTAATTGTAAGAGACATTAGAGTCTCACTGAATTAAAATAAACCTGTTTCTTAAACCATTGAAAAAACATTAAGTAGGGATTAAGAAGAGAAAGAAAGCCAGTTTACTAGACTAATCTAAATACTCAAGAGCACAAATGAGAGTTTATTGTAAATTTGAAACTTTATCAAATATCCTTTCTTGAAGTAATATAAGTGAACAAGCACAAGGTACAAATAGGTCACACTTGTGGTAGTTATTCTCATGTTAGGATTTTAGCCATATTATTTGCTTTTAGCCTTGCTAACAACCCTGCTTACATTCTTGACAGAGTTATTATACTGCTTTCTGCAAAGAAAGGCAATATCTGTATTCCCAACCTTCTAGAACATAATAAAGAAATAAAGATTTCTGCACAAAGCCTCTTTGAGCTGTTTAATTTATTTTTTGACAAAAGGAGAATGACACTGAGCACTCCACAAAGAACAAGAGCAGTTTTTCACACCAGGAAATGTCAATTTAATCATTACTAGAAATACCATTAATAATACATTCAGAAAAATCTTATCTTTTCCTTTCTTTTTCCTATCTTTTGATTTAACCAAATTACAGCTAAAATAAAAATTCATTTCTTAAGAAAAACATTTTAAAGTTTTTATTTCAGATGGAAATCAAATAACAAATCAATTAAAATTAAATCAGAAGTAAAGGTTAATCCTCTATCTTCCTGATGACTTTCTTCATCATTATATATTACCATTCATTCATCTAATTTTAGAAAGACATGAACATCTTTATTAAAGTGCATTTTAATAATATCATTATATATATACATATATATGCATTTCATGAAATTGTTGGGTAGGAGGGGTTAGTGAGTAGAAAATTTGTATATTATAAAGACAAATTATTATTTTATATTTATGATGGTCTGAATTTTTAATAATGTACTTTCTTAGGATATTCTGCCAACCAGAATCCCATAAAATTCTAAGTGATTTCTTATATCCCAGGTGACTTAGTCTTCTCATACGTAAGAAGTAGTGAAGTAGCCCTCAGATTTTGACTTCATTTCCTCATTTTATACCCAAACATCTTGAGCAGTATTGGGGTAGAGAAGGAATGGGCTGTCAGGCTGATTTATGAAACAATGCATCTTTTTTCTTTCTTCTTTCAGAAACACACACACAAGCACAGGCAACAGCCCTGACACTTAACATATTAAATACTTGGGATAGTCCATTCATACTGCCCTATGTTTTTCATTTAATTTACCTCTGTGACCAGTGAAACAATCTGTTTTTCAACCTAATATGTACCAGAAATGGATAGTTCTTCTAAGTTCATGTTTTCCCTTTTTTATTATCCATTCCACTTGCTTAGCATGCTTTATTCAACGTACTTAAACAGAACTTATTGTCTTTCCCATTCAAGTTATTTGCTTTGACTTCTCTAATTCTTTTAACTCACCAGGATTAGAAATTAGGAATCTGCTTTTCTGTGATCCCAGAATAATCCATGCTTGTTCTGCCTGCATCACATTTTTATTTTTTATATTTATTGATCTCCATGGCAACAATGATTTTAAGACCTCATAGCTTTGAGGTGGTTTCTTAAAGTGCTCATCAATTTAGTCATTCCATCTCACTCTCTAAAATTTATTATACACATGATATCATCCTCTGAAGCACAACTCTGATTACAGCCCACCCTCTGGAAATGTTTTAACTCTTGGTCTACAGATGTCATTAAGATATTTATATTTTTAACATGCATATTTGTGCAAAGCAATTGTTAATAACTTTATCTTTTATATTGGTATTAATATATCCTTTATCACATTACTGTATGTAGTCACTTGTGTAATTTCCTCTTTTCTTACTTGATGTTCTAGAAAATATATAATTTTCTTAGTATTTTTAAAAACTAATACAGTTTTTTATTTAGTTTTTAAATTAGGTCTATATTTTATGTTACTTATCATTGTGTCTTTTAAATTTTTTTTATTTTATTGATTTTTAGAAAGAGGAAGGAAAAGAGGGACATCAATTTGTTGTTCCACTTGTTTGTGCATTCAGTGGTTGATTCTTCTATGTGCCCTGACAGGGATTGAACCCAAAACCATGGTGTATTGGGATGATGCTCTAACCTAAGAGTTAACCGGCTATAGTGTCATTCTAATTTTTATTGATACAGACCTTTTCTGAATCTTTTTCTTAAAATTTGTCTTTAACATTGTTTTAACATAAAATTATACTCAAAGTTTCTCAATTGACTACATAATATAATTCAAACACCTTGGGCCACTTTCGAAAGACTTCAGTCTGACCTTAAACTATTTCTAGATTTAGTTACCTAATACAGGTTTTTAGTTTTTTACTTTAAATATTTTTTAAATTTTTAAATTATAGTTGACATACAATATTATATTAGTTTCAGATGTACAACCCAAGGATTAGACATTATGTAATTTTAAGTGATTGTCCCAATAAATCTTGTAACCATCTGAGCATACATAGTTATTTTAATATTATTGACTATATTCCCTATGCTATACTTTATATCCCTATGACTATTCTCTAACTACCAGTTTATACTTCTTAACCCCTTCATCTTTTTCACCCTTCTCCCTAGCCCTCCTCCCATTTGGCAACCATCAAAATGTTCTTTGTACTAATATATCTTTTTCTGTTCTGCTTGTTCATTTATTTTGTTTTATAGATTCAGTTGTTGATAGATATGAATTTATTACCATTTTATTATTTATATTTCATCACTTCTTCTTCAAGAAGATCCTTTAACATTTCATGCAAGACTGGTTTGGTGGTGATGAACTTCTTTATTTTTTATTTTTTTGTCTGGGAAGCTTTTTACACATCTTTCAATTCAAAATGATAGATTTACTGGGTAGAGTAATCTGGGTAGAGTATGTTGCTGCTCCTCATTACTTTGAATGTCTCTTGCCAGTCCCTTCTGGCTTGCGATTTTTCTGTTGAAACATAAGCTGATAAACTTATAGGAGCTCCTTTTTAAGTAACTAACTGTTTTTCTCTGTGGCTTTTAAGATTCTCTCTTTATCTTTAACCTATATCATTTTAATTAATTAGATATGATATATCTTTGTGTAGGCCTCTTTGGGTTGGTTTTATTTTAGGATTCTCTGCGCTTTCTGGACTTGTATGTTTATTACCTTTGCCTCATAGAAGAGGTTTCTGCCATTACTTTTTCTTGTAGGTTTTCAATTTCCTGCTCTCTCTCTTCTCCTTCTGGTACTCCATGTTATAAATGTTGGGACACTTGAAGTTGTCCCAGAGGCTCCTTACACTATTCTCATTTTGAGGGGAGATTCTTTTTTATTTTTACTATTCTGATTGGGTGTTTTCTGTTTCCTGACATTCTAAACCTCTGATTTGTTCCTCTGCTTCATATACTCCACTGGCTATTCCCTATAACATATTCTTCATTTTAGTTAATGTATTCTTCATTTCTGACTGGTTCTTTTTATATTTTTTAGTTCTTTTTTATGTTTCCTGTTTCTTTATTGCAGTTCTCCCTAAGTTCATCTACTCTTTTCAACCCTAAGTTCTTCAAGCATTCTTATGACCAGTATTTTGAACTCTTCATCTAGTAGGTTGGTTGTCTCTATTTTCTCTAGTTCTTTATCTGGAATTTGTTCTGTTCTTTCATCTGGCACATCTTTTGTTCTTTTGTTTCCTCATTTTGGCAGTCTGTCTGTGTTGTTTCTATGTATTAGGTAGATCTGTTATGTCTTCTGGTCTTGATAGAGTGGACTTATATAGTTTGTGTCTTGTGTAGTCCAGTGGCACAGCCTCCCTTTCACCCATGCTGAGCACTCAAGGTGTGTATCCCTCCCAGTGTGGGTAGTGTATGCCCTCCTGTTGTAGTTGAGCCTTGATTGCCATTGGAAAATCAATGGGAGAGATTTACCCCCAGGGTGATCTCTTACAAAGACTGGCTGTGACCACCATGGAGGATCAGCTGTGCAGTGGCCAGCCACACAGAACAGGACTTACTTCAGTGGATCTCTGGTACTCACTGAATATACCCATTGAGTGTCTTTTTTGAAGGTGGTTGGGTGTTACTTGACAAAGTCTTAAGGTCTTCACTGATTTCTCTTGCCTTGGAAACTTCCAGGAGGTGTAGACCAAGGTCAGCTGCTGCCTGTGTTCTACCCAGGGCCATGTAGCATGAGCTACAAAGTAATCTGCCTCTGGCTGCTATATATGCTGGGATTGGAGGTGCCCAGGAGAGACCAAGCTGTGAACCATGGCTAGCTGTCATTAGTGCTGGGCCTGGGGCCATTTAGCAAGAGGTAAAGGGCATGCTGAGGCCAGATGTTGTTTGTTTGAGAGATGTTAGGAAAGTTGAAAGCATGATCCAAGATAGGCCATTCTTATGGAAAAGCCACTGGAAACAGTTTGGGTTAGGCGCACAAGTTGGGAGCAGCAACATCTCAGAGAATCACCATTGTTGGGAAAATAGTGATAGCCAGGTTGATGGAGACTCAGATATAGCATGTGCCTGCTGGCTCAGAAAAGGAATAACGGCCTCTGCCAGAATTTTTTTCTGGGAGAAATCTGACCCTCCATCTCTCTCCCTGATTCCAGACAATTCGGTTCCTCTCAACATGTGCCTGGTGCCTTTTGAGATGCTGACCCAGTGCTGGAGCTCAGAACAAGAGAGTCCAGGTAAGTCTAAAAGGAATGCCTGTGATCTCAACAGCCGTCCTTTTCACTCAGCCACAATCCCCGCTGCTTTTTGCAGCCTGAAGTTAAAGAGACTTCTCTTCCAGGTGCTAGAACCCTGGACTGGGGTACCTAGTGTGAGCCTGAGGCCCCTCGTTCCTCAGGGATGACCTCCACAATGGAGATATCTCTCCCAGACTTTATCCAACATGGGTATGGGACTAGCCATATCTGCATCTCCACCTCTCCTTCCAGTCTGCATGCGGCTTCTTTGTCCTTAGTTGTAGGACTCTGTTCAACTAGATTTCAGGTAGTTCTCAATGAAGGTTGTTTTATAGTTTAGCTGGAATTTTGATGTGCTAGTGGGAGTACACAGGTACTACATTTACCTATGCCAATACCTTGAGTAAAAGCTTAGGATTTCTTTTCAAACAACTTTTCCTTCTTTCCATGATTTGTTGTGCTCTGGTTCTCACCATTTTATTTCTCCTGTGTAAATGCACTGGACCCCTAAATGCCTGCCCTACTTACAGTCTTGTCTCTTTCTTTAGTTTATTCTCAACACAGTAATTGTTGATCCTGCTGGAAGGTAAACCAGGTAATTTCATTCTTCACCCCAAAACCCTGCAATAGGGCTGGCATTCTTCACTCAGAGAAAAACCCAAGTTTTGTGAGAGACTACAATGCTAAACAATCTGACCTTGCAATATCTATGACTTCACCTCCTACCATCTCCCCAACTTACTTTATGCCTAGAGTTCTATGATCTCCTTGCTTTTTCTCTAGCAGAATGTCTTCGTCCTTGTGCTCCCACAGCATCTACCTTATAAGTGTCTAATAATACACTTCTCTTTATTATATTGAAATATAATTATTGGTTCCACTCTCCTGTTAATCTCTAAGCTTTTAAAGGAGGAAACAATATATTTTCCATCTTGTATTTTTTCACTGTAAATATCTGAATGTTTAGACAAATATGTGTCTGATGTGGCCATAAATGCATACTGATGCATAATAAATGAAGTTGGGGGCATTCAAGTCATTGTGGGCACAAAATGCCATTATATTAGAATTCAAATGAAATTGTTAATTGAAATTTTATTTATAATTGCATGTTTTTCCTGTAAGATATATTTGAAATAAATAATTGATCCTCACCAGAGGACATTTTTTCCATTGCTTTTGAGAGAAAGAGGAAGGGAGAGAGGAGGAAAGAGAGAGAGAAACATTGATGTGAGAGAGAAACATTGATTGGTTGCCTTCTCATACACACCTTCACTGGGGATCTGACCTGCAGTCTGGGTCTGTGCCTTGACCAGGAATCAGACCTGTGATCTTTCAGTCTCCAGGATGAGGCTCCAGCCAACTGAGCCACACTGGCCAGGGCTGAAATAAATAATTAAATTATATACAGGCTACCACCAGTGACGAAGAGCAGACTTTAAACTAAAACAATTCTACATATAACTTCAGTTTTTAATAATTTCCTGAGACTGTTGGTTTTACGACATACATACGTGGTATACCAGAAACTACTGAAAATAACAACATTCTCTTAGATCATTCTGCTCAGATCTCAGTCTGGGAATGCAATAAAAAAAAAAAATACTTAGATCAGTCCTACTTACATGTTGTGAATAAGCTTGGCATTGATCAGAATAAAAATAAATTTGGGCTGGTTTTAGTAATGAAATGCGAAGGCTCCAGTCGGTGCATCTCTACAAGTCATTAGTTTCCTGCAGAATGCACCACACGAATCCTGCAAAGGAATATACTTCCAAATGAAAGGCCAATACTGCTTTATCACATTGGGTGAGAGCTCCATTATTTAGCTGTGTGTAATTGTTAGCAAGTTTGTCTGTAGAAAATTTAACAAGACTTTTTTTTTTCTGGAAGTGTGGGAACATTCAGGAAAATCGACACTTTTGAAAGAGACACTTTGCATGACAGTTTTTGTATATTTTTCTTTGATTTATCTAAGCTATGTTATCATTTCTTTATTGGGCTCCAGAAGAATACTGACAGAAAGAAATGTATGAAATGTATCTCTAGCTTTTGTTTTAGTTTTCAGAGATTTATCTTTTAATAATGATAAGCACTTTAGAAAAACTGAGAAAGTATTTTCTTTGGCATGTTTCTTAAAAAAAAAAACAAAACAAAACTCTTTTTCTTTTAATGTGCTTTTTCCAATGGTGAGAAAGAAAAACTCTTGTCTCACGTTTTGTAATTTTAGTTTGTCCACAGAGGTGAGTTAGCAGATAAGTATCAGATATCCTTGATGTCTCGCTCCTGCAACCAACAGTTAGTCAACTATGCTCTTCTACTCAAATTTTCAAACTTTTATCAAACTAACTTTATTAGTGAGATATAGCTTCTTGGGTAAATTATTTAAATTATAAAGCTTTTGACTCCTCCAAATTAGAAGTAATGTTAATAATAGTATATTTATCAAAGTAATCATGTATTAAGTAAGATAATCTATTTAATGGTTACCACAGTGCTTGGTATAAAGTAAGGAATTGGTAATTTAATTTTAAAATCTTTTATTTTTATTTCATTTCTGCTTTTATGCTTCTTTCTCCCTATCCAATGGCAGTAAATTAAGGATAATTTGTTCCCTGCCTACAAAGGGAAGGAATATTTTGCAATCTCTAGAGACATTTTTGGTTGCAATAACTTAAAAAGTGGAAGGGGGGCTGCTAGCACCTACTGAGTGTTAAACATCTTACAACGCATGGGAAAGACTCCCAAGTTAATTTTCTGGCCCAGAGAGTCATTGTGTAATGGTCCAACTTCTCAATTTGCCGAAGTTGAGAAACCTGCCTTATATGCTGCTCCCCTCCATTTACCTACCTACCTCATTCTTATTCCTCTATTGCTATCTGCTTTTTCTTCTTATTTATTGTTATATTTTTGTCTCTATTAAGTTGTGAGTTTTATTTTATTTTTATGTCTTCAGACTGTTTATGTGAAAAGTGACCCACATCATTCTCACACTGGTGTTAAGAGGAACAGTCTGCCACAGGCCCTACATGTCAATGAACTTCCCAGTTTTAGTGTACTAGATGGCATGGGTTATCTTCCCCAGATACTGAGCAGTTTCTGCAGCTAGTCACTTAAGCAGCTATTTAAATCTAAGTTACCAGAGCACATCTACTATGCAACTGTTCGCTCCTTCAGAAAGGGATAAGAATGGTTTGTTTGATGCCTGCTGCTGGAAGTGCTGGAGCCTTGGCCCTGGGTTCTTCAGATGTGGCACAATACATCAGGTGTGTACACTACATGCGAGCCCTTGGTCCACCAAGTCACCTTATCTACTTTCAGAAACTAGGGAGTTTGTGGATGGTTGACTCTTTGTCCATTGTCTATGAGGCTGAGATTTGCCCCTTACAACACAACCAGATAATTCATGCAGTTCAGAGGACATTATAGCACTCAATATATAAGGTTCTTCCCCAGTTTTTGTTTCTATTCCAATGCTGTAGTAATTGGTCCTAATAGGTTTATTTTACCATAATATCCATCATCACTCATTATCACTGAAAGGGGCAAGAATTGAGCACAGGTCTCTCCGACTGCAAACTGTGCTCTTTCTGCCACTGTAGGTATGATCACCATGTTTTTATCCTAGTCATCATTAAAGCCTCTACACAAACATTTTTAAATTTTCAACTTGATAATATCTTGAGTGAAAATTATTCTTTCAATATATAGCTGGATTTTTACTCTGCTAGACTGTAACTTCCTTAAAATCTGAGTTTTCTTAATCTTTGTATTTATGTACTATAAACTTAAGAAAATGCCACAAACATAGCAGGTTCTCTATATTTAGTAAAACTGAGACAAACTATATATATATAGTACTATATATATATATGTATATATATACATATGGTACTTGTGTTTATTTTTTCCATCTGGTTTACTTCAATTAGCACAATACCTTTGACTTCCATCTATGTTGTTGCAAATGGCAAGATTTCATTCTTTCTTCATGGCTGATGTGTGTGTGTGCGTGTATATCTCACATCTTTTCCATTCACCCACCAATGACAATGCTATATTTAATCTTTTTAATTGTTCTAAATATATATATATATATATATGGAACATGGTCCCCCAAAGATTGACCCTGATGCTCAAATCATAGGAAGAAAACCACACTCAAGTAGTTATATTTTTGAAGCATTCAGGGGTCTATTTTACTAGCTTTAGTTAGTATTTATTTAGTTTACTTGTCTCTTTTCTTTTATTTCTTGATCTCTATTTTCATATTTCTCTCACATTGATTTTAGTATATAGCTGTAGGGAAAGTATTTTATTTATTTTTTTAAAATTTTAAATCAAAGTTTTATAGCTCACTTGAACATTTAACTGCTTTAGCAGGAACAGTTATATTGTGCCATAAACTGAAAGGAAAAAAATGTTTCTGCATAGACTGATAATAGATTAACTTCTTGCTTGATATTGAAATTCTTCATTTTCTTTTGCTCAATATAACAGGAAAAAATGAGGCATGACTCAACCTCATTTTGGTATTGGAGCCATTCCCCAGGGTGTTTGTACATAAATTCTCTTCAAGAATAGATGTTTTACATTGTCCAGAGGAGAAATTTTTTTTTAAGTCAGTATGGATTTTTTAGCTTTCTAGGGAAAATTTCTTGGGCAGTTATATTGAATGTCCCTTTTATCACAACTGCACACCAATCACTGTTCCTCTGCCATAATAGGTTTCACAGTTTAATAAATGTAATTTTTAAGCTTACAGCTAATTCTTAACCAGCAATTATGAAATAGATGTTTATAATAATGTTTCTTTTGAAAATAAACATATTTTCAGTTTTTATGAGCACTGTATGTATCATACATAATGCATGGAAAATATATTTGCATTTCATATTTTCCAATGACTTTTTAAGGATCTATACATAGTATACAACTGGTTATCTTTTAGTTTATGACAGGTAAAAAAATTTCAAATCTGTCTTCACATATTCTGAAAATAATGTGTTTTCCATTAATAATAAATACAGAGAATAGATAATATTTAATTTAAACATGGCAAACAAGCAAACAGAACAGGGAAGTAAATTTGTCAACGCTGCTTCTCTGGTTTTGGAACATAACGCCATGTAGAGAGAGGAAAAATTGGTACATAACATTACATAGTGTCACTTGTGTAACATGATAATTTGGTACAAAGTGATCCCCACCAGAAGTCTAGTTACCATCCATCACTATAAAGTTGACCCCTTTCATCCATTTCACCTCCAAAAACCCTTTGCCTCTGATAGTCAATAATCTGTTCTATGAGCTTGTTTCTGTTCTGTTTCTGCATTTCTTTTGTTTCATACGTAGAATCTACATATGAAGTCATATGGTACTTGTGTTTATTTTTTCCATCTGGTTTACTTCAATTAGCACAATACCTTTGACTTCCATCTATGTTGTTGCAAATGGCAAGATTTCATTCTTTTTTCATGGCTGATGTGTGTGTGTGCGTGTATATCTCACATCTTTTCCATTCACCCACCAATGACAATGCTATATTTAATCTTTTTTAATTGTTCTAAAATTGCATTATATGGGATTATTTCTTAATTTTGAATGCCCTACTGAATTAATAATCATCAGGAGCAAGGAGGATTGCTCATATTATATACATAGTGCTGTTAGATACGTGTATTAGTTAAACTCATAGTTAAATTTCTCAATCTTCGGGTAACTATGGATATATAACTTCACATTACAGGAAATCTAATGCCTTATATTACACTGGAGAGACATGGTTTAATACAAACATTTTAAAGCCATACTTGTTTTATTTACTGTGGTATCCGGGTTCCAGATGAATATCTGTGCTCTGTTTCTGTAACTTTGGTTTTGGGGCCATTTAATTGACTGTGTTCTCTGCCATATCTACCACATCCTGGGATAAATAGGCCCTAATCAGCTGGAATCTTCCAGTGTGCAAATGACTTCCTGGGAATAAGTTAGCAGGAGGGGACTGCACTCCCTCTTTATGGTCACTAGAGTGCAGTTTAGCAAATTGCCCTTGCGGTGGGCTCAATGAAACCCCAGTGCTCCGAGTAAGCTGACTGCAGATTCTAAGGTACCTAACTTGCTCTCATCACAGAACTAAAAATATTACTCTCATGACGGAACTGAAAACAGGAATACGGTCAATTCAGTTTGCCTCCGAGTACTGACTTGATTATATGTTAAGCGCTATGAACTTCTTAGAACTTCTTTGTAAATGAGCAGGGTTGCAAAGTTTCACTTGCCCTTTTATTCTTTGAAGTATCCTGCCCCTCCAGGGACGGAGGAGATAAAGTAGTTCCTCTGCTTGTCTCAACCTTCGGGGAATCTGCTTTGCAGCTGTAGGCAAAGAATTCCTCTCATCTTACCTTCCAGATAGAAAAAGGCTGTGTCAGGTTTGGGAAAGTTATCACTGTATATCTATATTTTTTATATTCTATATTCAGGATGAAATGAGAATGCTATGCAATGCCTTGATTTTTCTAAGCTTTTTGGGGACTGTTTTATGCACTTCAGTAAGTAAATGAATGAATGAAGCTTAATTATTTTTAGGGGCGGAGGAAACCTGCAGATTCTGTACTTTTTAATAACATATTGCAATCAATAGAACATACAATTGAAGACCTAGACTCTTCAATTAACTGCCATGAAAGATGAATTTTGGAAAGGGAGAAGGTCAATTGAGAAAGGAACAGATCAGGTTTAATGCTACCTTTCCTGAATGGCATCTTGGCCTTTCAGCAGTGGTAATTAACATTTTCTTTCTTAACATAAAGTAATTATTTTCATCATTAGACAATGTTCTGACTGTAACCAAGCTGAATAATATGATCTGGAGATGTTGAGGTGCCTGAGGAAAAACATGTGCAGACTTTTAGTTCCATTGAATAGAGAAAGGAAGTTCTCTCTGGTGCTGGAGTGCTTGACTATATTCCTAAAACTGCAGTGGCTGGCGGCCATGAGAGCTCCCCCAAAGCCATTATGAAGAGTATTGTCTTCCTTTCCATTTATGAGAACACTGCTGCTTTATGAGGACCCCTAAGTAAAATAATTAAATATAAATTTCTTTATAAATTTTAAAGAAAAAATAATATTTTTTTTTGCAGGATCATCAGACTGTTTTGCATTGATATTTACTGTGCCACTGGGATATATAACTGGTTAGCCAGAAATACAACTGTAAGATAGAAAAGATTGCCCATCTACCAAAGCATATGGAATTCTGAAATTGTGTAAATCAAAACAGCTTAAAAAATAACTGTCCTTCATACCCACCTATATTCAGAAATTATATTCAACATACATATATATCCATGTTTTTCTATGTGGATCTGTATGTAAATATATGAACACAATGTTATTGAAGCATGCAAATTGGAAAACAATTGCACTACATAACAGTAGTGCATACTTCTCAAAAATGTTTATAGCTAAAGACAATGGTAGGATGCTTATTATTTTTCGGAATATATGCTTAATTCTTTTTTCTTCACACACTCTTAAAAAACAAGCTTTTAATATCCTGATTTTATACATATATATGTGTGTGTGTAATCATATATATATTTATAGTTGCATTTAGGAAAGAGCAAGACCTGTCACTGCATTTTCTTGTGACTGTCAAGAACTACATTTCTTTTGTAAGAGCACTGTTTATAAATCACTCACTTTCTAAGCAAGCACTTAACAGACATCATATCTCAAAACATCACAATATTCCTGTGAGGGTGGAAGGAGCAAATAGCATTCTTCTCAGTGATCGAAATCTGAGGCCTTTGGTTGAGTTACTGAAACGCAGCGATGCCTGTCTCAAATCACACAGTGAACTTAGACCATCAATCACATCCCAGGGATTGTACTCTCAGTACTGTGGTTGCAACTGGTTTCTCAGTGCAGCTGAATGTCCTTTACTTTTTCTGAGGGTGTATAGAAGATGGAAGATTTATGACAAAAATAGGTACATATTTCTTCCAGTAGTATTCTTATAGGTTAATGTGAATATCATTTGCACGCTCGAATTCCCCAGTTAGATTTAAGCAACTCACAGCCTAAACAAAAAAATAATATTCACCATACTTCTGCCAGAATTTTATATTTCTAAAGCCCTTCTATTTCTACTTGAGTCAACTGTGACAACTAAGATGACAGATTATTTTTCTTTTGTTTGGCCACCCTCAATATATATCTGTAATCATGTGCTATTTTATTATTTTTTTTACGGAACATTATGCCATTTCCACGTGATTTGTTTTCTGGGTAAAAGGACTCTTTTATTATGAAAAGGGTTATAACCAGGGTTAGCAATATTAATGCACAATGTCATACTCGGTTGTTTGGACATTATAGTGGAGGCAGCTTACGGCTGCCCTGAGTGTTTATTGTTGGCTATGAATTAATCTGCTGTTCTAATGTGACATGTTGAGTAAAATGACATGGATCACTGGCTGGTTCAAGGTCCCTGCTATAACAATATGAGGTAAGTAAAAAATAATTTTTCCTAGTTGAAATGGCCCTAGACTTTGTCCATATCAAACTAAATTGAATATTGACTAAAATCCTTTTTACCTACATGATATAATGATATTTGATATTTGTTAAAGCTGATTGCTAATGAGCCCTCTCACACTGGGAAGGATATCAACTTACTGAGTTGCATAAACTATGGTTTCTAGAGGAAAACTCTTATGTGGAACTTTCTAGTAAGGCCAATTTAAAATTTTATATCTTTTCCAGAGTGCATATAGTTTGATGAGCATGAATGTGGGAGTACAAGCTGGTTTCTACTGATATTTATCATCTTCACGAATTCAGTGTATATGGGGGTTTGACATATCTTGAACAAAGACACAGGCTGTTAAATATTAAATTAGTTAAAGCATTGTTTTCAAGTTTTAATTGTGAGGAGTTTCCCAGAAAAACAGAAATAAAAATTCAATGTGGGGTAAACTGAGTTTACTGCTGAAGGAGAAATTCAGCTTTGTTTTTTTTTTAATATTAAACTTTTGCTTAAGATTTCATTAAAAGGAAATATGTGAACGTGGGGAACAACAGAAAGAAGTTGAACTTCATTAGTCATTGATCGGGCCGCCTTACTTGCCTTGAGGCATACTGACTGAACAAACTGGACCTAAGTCAGAGATCTGTGTTTGCATCTTCATATTTATTCTCCGGGACTAATCATAACTTTTTCTAACATTGTTAGGAGAACTGAATGAGAAAATTATGAGAGGCCTTTGCAACAGTTTACTCTTGATTCTGTAAGTTTTTATTTTGTATACATTACTGCTTACTAATAAACTCAGATTGTAATACAATATCATTTATGTGAATTTTGAAATGCAGAAATTTGAATTAATATAATTGTCAAAGTAAGATCAGTTCTGGTGCTGCACTCATTTTTCTTAGAGCATTTAATCATGTAGATCCTTAACCAACTTACCCTTTCTAAAGTCCTGTTTCCTTATGTGTGATGAAGGAAAAATTATAGTACTCAACTCAGGAGTAGTTTTTGTATGAAATGAGATGATACCCATATGTAATAGCACAGTGCCCGGCACAGAAAATTAGCACATGATCAATAAACGTATATTACTCTTCTTACTACTATTATTATTTACATTATTTTTGTCAACCTGTCAGTAATTTATCACTGATTATTATTTTTTGTGTAAAATAATAAAATGTTTTAAACAGAGGAGAAACAAAAATGTGACTTTGAAAGGACCCAATCTTACTTTTAAAAAAATTTTTATAACAAACTCATTTTAGTCATTAGGATCTCAGGAGAAGTATATACTATGTTTCCACTGAAATTTTACTGAAATCTTAATGCAACCATTATGGTTCTTCCATTGAAATCATAATTGTATGTTCTGAAACCATTGTAGTGTATCGTGTCAATGCATACTAAGGGAGTTCTCGGGCACAGACCATTGACATGATAGACTATAATGACTCTTTCAGAGCTGCTATGGTCTGCTGTGTCAATGCATACTGAGGGAGCCTTTAAGGCACTGATCCGAGCCTGCAGAGCACTTCTCCACTGTGGAGAGGTGATAGTCCTACGGATAATTTGATGAAAAGCTGATCATTTGATTCCATTCATTTTTAATAAACTTCACAGTCATACAGTGATTAGTGTGCATCATGCTAGTGTAAAGTTCAGGTTTTATTAAGAATATACAACAGTTCTCATTTCCCCAAGATGCAAGACATCTTACTTTAGTGAGTAGTTGTTTGTATCAAGGACAAGAGCACCTTGTAGGGTTCATTGGTATCATGTTTCCTTATAGCCTCCCAACCTAGTCATCTAGGATCATTGTCAACCACCAACAAAAGCTATAGAAAGTACCTCCTAAACCTCCTATATGTTTGCAATTCATTACTGGGAATTCTGGGTTACAAAAACATGAAGTATTTTCCTAAATTCATTTCAACTAAAGAAGAGATATTCAAACACATTTTCAGGAAACAGAGTGTTAATTTTGAGGAAAAAAATCTAGTCATTTTACAAAGTCTTAACTATCCATCCATAACCGTATGAATCATTTTTCTTCACTCTGTGGAAGAAACTAAACATTGGATTGCACAGGTGAACGAACATTCATGTTGTTCTGATTTTTATAGCAAAATCACAGGTTATAGCTACCTTTAAATATTTTGTAATTAACCAAAATTATTAAATAATTAGGGATCCAATTTATAAGGCTGAAGGTCCAATAAAAGTTAGAAAATTAGAAAAAACTTTGCAGAGTTTTAGCTCTTGAGTCTTATCAAAGTTAGACCTTCTTCGGACTTGACGGTGCCTTTTTCCACCAATATATACTTCTTGTGCATCTTTCCCTTTACATTACTTTTCATTTATATGGACTATTTTCTTCACCTATTTTTGCCCTCCATTAAATGCTATATTATTCTTTTTTTAAACTGTTAACTTGTAACGGTGATTTTCTGTATATGATTGACTTTGTGAATAGCCTCTCAAGGAATACACTACTACCATATAAAAATGGCATATAATGCAAATCATTAAAAAACCATAATAAATTGAAATCAAATAATAATTATTTGTGAAGAAAATAATTTAGTATAACCCATGTCACAGAATTTATTTTATTTTTGTTTGAGAGTCTGTCCATCACTAGATTTATCAGTAACCTAGAAGCAGTAGGAATAAGACTGAAGACAGATTAACAATAATAAATTAACAATAATAGCTTACACATATATACCACTTATTTTCTATCCACCCAACTTGATCCATTCTCCCCTTTGTCTGATATGCTCTGTGTCATGACGCATTTATCACTTCGCCTTCCTTGGACTTTGCTCTCCTGTTGATTTCAATGGGAGGCATGAGTCAGGAGTAAGAGGGAATGAGAAAGCAGTCAGCTATTTCTTCCTCTGCTCCTTTCTGCTTCAACTCAGCACTCTGGCAGTGCCTGGGGGTCATCTCTCAGGCTGCAACAACATAAGGCAATAGGTGGAAATGGCCTCCTGCTGTTGCTAGTCCCTGGGCCTGTTAACATGTATTGTTGGTTCCTTTACACTGGGACACATATGCAGATGGTGCCATCATTTAACATTTTCAGTTAATCCTTTCAGTAGAGTTATATTTCCTATTGAGACTACTATTGATTTAATATATGGCACCAACACTGGTCCCAAGAATCATACTCTCAAGATGGCTTTCTGTTATTATTTACACTCACCAGGAGTATAATATTTTTGTGGCATTTATGTTTCATGACCACAGATTCACTCTAATAATTTGCTTTGTTGGTCCATCAAAGCCTATACTCAAAAGTGCTCTAGATCAGTAAGGTTGAGACTCAAGAATATCTTTCACAGACTATATAAGATTAAATACGAAGACTTTGAAGAAGCGAGGGCTAGACATGTCATCCTGATTTTATTTGTATTAATTACTCAGCCACTGCCTCTGCATTCCAACTTCCACATTCCTTTCACCAGGGCACTGAGAAATGCATTGCTGAGACAAGTACCAATGGCCTATGGAAAATTTTGTCTTGGCTCCACTCTGTGTGTTGGAGATGATGGTGGGATATATAGGCACAGAATTGTGCTTCACAATTTCAGTTATTTGCTCCCTGAGAAATATAGGTAAGGAAGCAGTGCCTAGTCATCAAAGCCAGAAGCAATTGCGAAATAAGCCACAGGGATCAATTGGTATCCAGAGTGCCTTGACATCCTGTGATATTAAACAATGGCTAATTGATATCAGGGTCCTTAGAACTAAAATATTGCACAAATTATTAAGATGCCCCTATCAGATTCCATTTACCTGACCTGTGTATCACATAGCTTCTGAGCATGTTAGTTGCTAAGGGTTCACAAATGCTCCCTCTCAAGAGAAGGAGCTGAACTGAGGTTACTTATGTTTTCTTGAGAGTACTGACCTCTTTATTCTAGAGCACGGGTGTCAAATTCATTTTCACCGGGAGCCACATCAGCCTCATGGCTTCTTTCAAAGGGCCAAATGGAACTTTAGAACTGTCTAAATGCAACTACTCCTTAACTAGGGGCAAGGAGGTCAGAGTTGCTGCCGAGTAGAAACAAGGTGGAGGGCTGGATTTGGCCCTCGGGCCTTGTGCTTGCTACCTGTGTCCTAGAGGTTACTGTGATATGTTTAGAGGTACCATGCCATAGAGTTACAAAAGCCCAGCCCCCTTGCCTTAACAGTGAGATGGATTCCATGGCACAAACCATGGTGCAAAGTTGCCAGAGGGATCAGCCTAAAGGTAGATTCAAGACAAGATCCTTCCTGCCATAATTTCTTTCCCTACATCACCCTACCTGCCTGACTCCTTTTTCTCTAAAGAACACTCAATTCATTGCATGCTCTTGAACTTTCATCTCAGGTTCTACTATTAGAGGACTTCCCTGGGGCAAATGTAAACAGCATCTTGCCTCTAACATAACAAAGGATATTCTTAATTCCAGTCAATGAAGGCAATTGGAAGCAGTTCACCTTCATCTTCTAGGAGAGGAAGTACACCTTTAGGTGACCTTTGACACCAAGTAAAGAATAACATTGATACTGATCAAGAGATTCATTGTTTTGTAGAAGAAAGACAGTAATCAGCTCCTGTTCCAAATACCTGGTTAGGGTGTCAACAAAGGGACAGTATCTTGTAAAACAGGGATCTTGTTTTACCAGATTTACAATAAATTATAAATTAAATCCACATATGGTATGACTTTCAGAGCCAGAGAACAGGGGTCTGAGAAGCAAGGAGTTTTCTGTCTCTGTGTCTGTCTCTGTACCGCCTTCTCCTTCCTTCCCTCCCTTCTTCATTATCTCCATCCCTCTCTCCTTCCCTTCCCCCTCCCTCCCCCTTCTCTCTCTTTCACACACATACATGTAGTGTACTTATGTCATTTACAGAATTTTTCTACAATGTTAGGCATGGCGTGTTTGGTGATCCTAGAGAAGGAAGTTTACATGAAGGAGTATAGTCATTCTTCTTGTAATGTGGAAGCTGCAACCAGCTCAGGTTATTTTGGGCTTCTATGCCACTACCCTGCAAGCAGAGAAGAAGGCTGTTGATTTGGCAGGAATGAACAATCCCGTTATGGAAGGAGAATCAAATGTGTGTTATATAATGGGTAAATAAGCCCATGTTTTGAAACAAGGAAACTCAGTCACACACATCGATCATAGCAGTCCATATCCAATAATAATGACCAAAAGTTAAACTGCAGTAACCCCCTGAGAATAGGGTCATCAAGATCTTGGATCTTGCAGAAATGGTGACTTGGGTCATTCTTCTGTGTAAACAACCCAAACAAGTTGAGGTGCTGGCAGAGGTTAAGGGGAACATAGAATAGATGATATAAGAAGAAAGCAGAGGTTGTTAATTTAGACTTTATGATCTGCTACAGTAGGCATTGTTGGAGCTGTATTTTATGATAAGTATTTGTTTCCTTTTGTCCTTTCCCTGTCTTCATATATGGAAAGTACTTGCTATGGCTCATGTTACAATTTATGTTCTAGATGGCAGGACAACTATAATGACATCACCCTATGATGAAGATGGCTAATAGGACCTTTCATGGGATGCAATATATTTATCCAAATAAAGGACAAAAATGGGTGCTGAATGACAAAAGGAGTAGGATGTTCTGGTTATAAAACTTTATTTTCTCCTCCTCTTCCTCATTTAGTCTCTGCTCCTCTGAGCTCCAGACAACTGCCTCCTAAGCCTGCTTCACTCGGGGTCCTTTATTTTCCTTGGGTTCAACCAATGCAGACGCTGGTAGAAAGTAGTAGGTATTAGCATTTGCAACAACATGGATAGATCTTGACAATATTATGCTAAATGAAGTAAGTCAGTCAGAGAAAGCTAAGAACTGTATAATTTCACTGATGTGTGGGATATAAAATTGAAACTCATAGACACAGACAATGGCTTGGGCGGGGAAAGGGGCTAAAGGGTAAAGGGAATCAATTATATGGTGACAGATCATTTAAATTTGGGTGGTGGGCAGACAAGGCGATATGCAGATCATATATAATTTTATTAGCCAATGTCACCCATTAAATTTAATTAAATGTAAAATAAATAATGACAAAAAGGAAGTAGTAGAAAGAGCTGTCATCACCCACAGCTGTGGCTGTCATCAGGCATTGGTACTGTTAGCTCCTCCTTTCCCTCTTCAAGCTGAGGTATAGTAATGACTCCTTACTGTCGCGAGTCCATGAGTGCCTCATATTACTTATTGGCTCCTCAAACTTTCCACACACATCTTTAAATAGATTCTCCATTAACTTCTCTTTCAGTAAATACATCTGGGAGGAATTTTTTGCTTGTTGGGGTCACAACAAATATGACATACTAGCCATTGGTGAGTCAGGCACATTTTCAAACCCATTAATTGAATAGATGTCTTTCATAATTTGATGTTAAGAGCAACCCCTCTCCCATTTTTACCAATGATGAAAATGAGCCACAGATAGAAAGTTGCTTGCCTGATACTGCACGGATATTGGGTAAGATTTTTGTGGTTGCAGCCAAGACTGGAACAGGACCATGTGATTCAAGCCCATGATTTGGTTGTTTAAAAGATATTTTAGGGGTATATAGATTTTGTGTAGATTCAGTGCCCTTTAGAAATGGAAAGTCTATTTGAAAAACAAATAAAATTGGTAAAGAAACAAAGTTTATCTGGACTAAAATTCCTTCTACCAGCAAGTATAAACACTTGAGAAAACTGCCCAATATGTAAAATATAAGCACCTTAGCATACCAGTTTTTATTCTATACTATAATCTGAGCTCCTTGATTGACTAAATTATTTTCAGGTAACTTTTTATATACTCAAACTTTAAGAGAGTATTCAACATTTCTGTAAAACGTACTCTTCTAAAATTCATTTTTATTCTAATTTTGTGACACTTTTCTTCATTCTTTCCTTCAGCTTCTCTGCCTGTTCCCTTTATGCCCAAACTGTTTCTTCATTTCACATTATAATTAAAATTTTTAACATCAGCGAAATGAAAAGAGAAACACCTATATGGGAAAATATATTTGCAAACAATACCTCGGACAAGGGTTTGATCTCCAAAATCTATAAAGAACTCACATGACTCGACTCCAGGAAGACAAACAACCCAATTAAAAAATGGGCAAAGGACCTGAACAGACTTTTCTCTAAGGAGGACATACAGAAGGCCCAGAGATATATGAAAGGATGCTCAGCATCACTAGTCATCAGAGACACGCAAATTAAAACCACGATGAGATATCACTTCACGCTGGTCAGACTGGCCATCCATAAACAATCAATAAACAACAAGTGCTGGCAAGGTTGTGGAGAAAATGAAACCAGAGTGCACTGTTGGTGGGAATACAGATTGGTGTAGCCACTGTGGAAAACAGTACGGAATTTCCTCAGAAAACTAAAAATGGAACTGCCTTTTGACCCAGCAATTGCACTGGTGGGTTTATACACTAAGAATCCTGAAATACCAATTTAAAAGAACCTATGCACCCCAATGTTCATGGCAGCACAATTTACAATAGCCAAGTGCTGGAAGCAACTTAAGCGCCCATTGGTAACTGAGTGGATCCAAAAAACTCTGGTGCATTTAGATAATGGAATACTACACAGCAGAAACAAAGAAGGAGCTCCTACCCTTTGCAACGGCATGGATGGAACTGGAGAGCATTATTCTAAGTGAAATAAGCCAGGTGGTGAAAGACAAATACCATATGATCTCACCTATAATTGGAATCTAATCAACAAAACAAACAAGCAAGCAAAATATAACCAAAGACATTGAAATAAACAACAAACTGACAGTAACCAGAGGGGAGGGTGGAGGGGATAATGGGAAAAAGGGGAAGGGTTGTCAAGGAACATGTATAAAGGACACATGAACAAAGCCAAAAGGGGGAAGGAGTGAGGGTGGAAGGTGGGGATGGGCGGGGCAGGGCAAAGTGGTAGGGGGGAATGTAGTCAACTGTACTTGAAAAATGTTAAAAAATTTTTAATTAAAAAATAATTTTTTGGAGCTCATGACTTTATTGTGGAGCCTCTCCTGTTCTTTCTTTTCTCTCTTCTCTTGTCCTCCCTCTCCTCTGCTGTAATTTTAACTTTATGTTTTACGTTAGTTTTTCTTCCAAGATATGCTTGCTTACAGGTTTATTCATCAAACATGAATGGACATTAACAATATAGGGTTAACACATGAACACTGTTTTACAGATGAAGGATTATAGTGTATTATAGGTGTATGTCTAGTAGATTGCAGATCTCTGTGATCCAAATTCCTAGCTCTAATGTTTAAGCTAGCATGAATTTGTCAAATAAGTTTGAACAATGAAAAACATACTGTTATTCATATAACTCTGAGAAAATTAATATTTAGTAAAATTTTAAATTTGCAAACTCTTAAGCCAAATAATGTTTACAGAGAGAAGAAATGCATTATAAGATGTACATGATAAATTTAAGAAACCATACTTTTTTATACTAAAAACCTTATTGCATGTAATATTGTGGGGCAGTCTAAATACAACATGAGCTTGGAAAATTTTAAGAATTAGTCATCATCTGAATAGTCCTTTTACTGTATAGATTATCCAACATAATATTCTATTTGTTCTTGAAGCAAATTCAAAAGGGGCATAAAATTGGCCACTCGATAATGATGTAAGGCATAAAAGAAAACTGTTGCCTTTCTTAAGTATAAAAAATGATATTCAAGAGATCATTGTTATGGCGTGAACAAAAATTCTTTTTTAAAATCACCTGAAATGACTACGTAGGGCTTGTGAGAGACTGAAACTATTTCAGAGAAAATGAATGAGTCACAGTAATGCAACTTTCTTTATTGTAGAGTTGAATGTACACTGCTCAAACTCATTCTTGTTTGAAGCTATGATATCACAAACTCCTTTGAAGCTGAATCTGTACTAAATATTAGTTCACATTCAACATTTCAGATACATTGCACATAAACTAATCATTAGTGGAAAAGTTTGCCTACTTGGTTCTAATTATAAGATTTTGATGTTTTGAGATACAATGTAAAAATTACAGTATGAATAGTTTTTTCACAAAACTGAATAAAGAATAATTCAAGAGGACGCCCGAATGGTCACCTGACTGAGAAGTGGACAAGAAGAGAAAGAAAAAATAGGAGCATCCCTTTAATTTCAGATTATCTTTTCTTAATCATTCCGCTGATTTCTTTTCTGTCTTCTTTTTCTAGTCTTACCTTTATTATCATTTTTCCTCATCTCTCTTTCTTTTCTCTTCTTCTCTTAAACATGATTTGTTCTAATTTTCTCTCCTCCATTTTCCTTTCTAAAATTTTTTGGGGTTAGTTCTTTTTGGCTCATTTCCTTTTCAGTTCTCAACATTTATTTTGATTATACTTTGAAAAAAGAGGAAAAGCTAATTTTAATTATTATAGTTGTGGAATATATTTTTGAATGGCATATTTTGGTCATATAATGTTACCATTTGGTTCAAATGTTATAGGTGTTTAGTAAATTAAAGTCAAATCATTTTGAGACTTTTTTTTACATAAGGCTTATCTTTTAAATAATTATTTGTTGGCCTGGCCAAAGAATATGATTGAGCCCTGGCTGGTGTAGCTCAGTGGATTGAGCGCGGGCCTGCGAACCAGAGGGTCGCGGTTAGATTCCCAGTCAGGGCACATGCCTGGGTTGCAGGCCAGTTCCCAGCGGGGGACACACAAGAGGCAACCGTACATTGATATTTCTCTCCCTCTCCGTCTCTCCTACCCTTCCCCTCTAAAGATAAATAAATAAATAAATAAAAATCTTTAAAAAAAAGAATATGATTGAGGTTAGGATGAGGGATGTGCCAAATAACAAGCTGGCCTGCTTTTTAGTGTTGCCTTGCCTGAGCAAATTGGCAACTCATAAGTGTTTTGGTTGATAACACCCTCAAAATTGTGTGCCTTGGGAGGCTGGTGTGTTGCTGCTATGTATGGCCAGAGGTACTCTTGCCAGCTGCTGAGTCCAGTTGTGAAGTTGTGCCTGGCAGACAGAGGTTTTCCTGAAGCAGGAGAGTCTGAAAACAGGAGAGTATATGGATGGGTATGTTGCTAGCTATCACTCTAAGAAATGAAGAAAAGAATGCTTCCAATGAACTTTCTATCACTGTCTGGAGGGAGAAAAGCATTCAGATTTATATCAGGATGTAGGACATATCCCACTGAGCCCCATTATACCAAAAATATAGACTTACAATATTTAATAAAAGAAGGCTAAAAACAGAAAGGGAATTTCAAAGATACAGGCTGAGTGAGAGGTATAGTTTGTGCATAAAAAACCTAATGATGAATCCTACTCTATGTGTATTAATGTTAGCATGGATTTAGGGCCCAATTTTATGTATGCAACAGGGATACTTTTTCTCCCCATGAACCAATGAGCACGAGTAGCTCATGCACCTTAGGTTAAAGATAATGATTCAATTTTCTTTACCGTAATTGTAGCTTTGATTTTTCTCTCCACCCCTTTCCATCTTTTTCTTTTTTCCTCCTTCTCCCTGAAGAATTCAAAGTAACATAATTGTACTGAGCATACTGGGAAAGGATGAAGGAGTTCCCCGTGATTAAAGTATGAACTGGAGAAATGCCAGCGTGGGCTAAAGACCACATTATGGAGGTGGGATTGTTGGTGACAAAGACAACATTTTTTATGTAAACACAATGTCATCATCATACCTAACAAAGTTAACAATAAATCTGTAATATAACTTAATACATAGTTCATAATAGAATTTCCATTATTTTTCTACAAATAACATTTTTTGAGTATATATTTCTTGTATCAGGTTCCAAACAGGTTTCACAATTCTATTTGGTTGTTATATCATTTGTGTCTGATAATTCAAATATTCGCTTAAGACTGATAATTCAAATAGAATCTCAATATTTGTTTAATACCTTCTTTGGTTTAATATTTATGTATCACTTGCTACATGGTCTGTGCATTAAAAAAAATTTAATCCTCACTGAAGGATAGGTTTTTATTTATTTTAGAGGGAGAGAAAGGGGGAGAGAGAGAGAGAGAAACACTGATGTGAGAGAAACATCAATAAGTTGTCTACCACAGGCACCCCAACCAGGGACTGAACATACAACCTAGGTAAGTGCCCTGACCAGAAACTGAACCCACAACTTTTTTGGTGCATGGGAAAATGCTCCAACCAACTGAGGCACCTGGCCAAGGCTATATTCTTTTAAAAATATTGAAAGCTGAAAGATGGCAGCGAGGGAGGTAAGAGTTGAGTCCACTTGCTCCTACCCCCAACTGGGACACTTAGCTGATCTTCCAAAAAACAAAGTGAACAGCCAGCAGAATCTTAGCTGATAGGAAGTTTGGAAGCCACAGTGTGCAGAGGATGTTTCAAAATGGGCAGGAAGGAGGTTTCTGTGCTGATGGGGAAAGTCCCTAGGCGAGGCCCAGCAAACCATGGCTGCTGCAGGGACAACATCGGAGGAGAGGCCAGTCAGTGATAGCAGCCTAGTGCCTCCTTCCCCTCAGAGGGCAGGGAAATCACAGACCCATGCTGGGGGAGACTTGAACTTATAAAGTCCCTGGGGGAAAAGAGGCAGCAAACACACACGGAGCAGGCGGTACACCCAAGCTGGGGTGGCAGTCATCAGCCAAGACAGTGCCAGAAAGTGGGGGAGCATCCTGGCAGTACCTGGAGCTTGGGGAACACGTGGGCCATGACTGGCCATGCCATAGATAGCCCTTGAACTTGCCGGAGAGTTGCAGTGTGTGGAAAGCTGGGCAGTGGCTTGGAGCAGCAGCGACACTGAGATATTTTTCAGAAGGTGAACTGAAATGCACTGGGCAGGGACCTCGTTCATGCAGCTGTCCAGCCAACAGGAAGGGAGGATTGTGGGCACAATTTGGTCCCACTCAGTGCACCTCACAGATTGGCCAAAGGGGTGCGAAATGAGGTGGTTTATCAGTTCCTGCCCAGCACAGTCATGCAGAATGGAGAGTGCAGGCTGTACACTGCCCAAGAGCAGTGGGGAAACTGGACACCTATGATTACTGTTGCCCAGACTGGGCCCCTTTCCTTTCCAAAACCATGGGAAAGGGAGAAGTGAGCCCAACCCCCGATCACTTGCAGGAGCCTGGGAGATCAGCAAAACCTGCTGGGCAGGATTATTAACAGCCAGCAACCGGCTGCCCCCACCCCCGGCCCCGCCTCAAGAGTAAGACAGCAAGATCTGAGAGTAAAACAGACACTGATCCAGAAAGAAGTTAGAAGGTGAACACCAACAGCTGAGATGAATTTCACCTTGCTCTTCTTTAGAACTTGAATGCTTTTTAAAGTTTCACTGTCTTCTTTTCATTTTGTTAGTTTTGTTTATTTGTTCTTGTTTTTTGCTTCTTTTTGCTCGCTTTCATACTGCATTTTAATTTTTCTTCTCTCACTTTATTCTTATTCCAAATAACTTTCTACTCTTGGTTTTTTTACTTTTTATTCTTTTTATTCAGATTATATATTTTTATCATATTATTGTCATTCCAAATCCCACACAGCACCCTTCCCTGGTCTTAATGCATTTCTCCATCTTCCTGAGCTTTATTGCTGTTGTTGTAAACTTTATTTTCTCTCACACTACACCATGTTTCTATCCCTTGCTCTCACTGTTTCTTCTCCATCTAACCTTGCGTAAATGCTCTTCTTTCATAAGTCAGCTCACATTCTTTTTCCCCTCTTATGAGAGTCTTATTTCTTTTCCACCTTTTATAAACAGTGGCTAGTTGGGTGAAATACCATGGTTATTACTGTACTTCTCCAATAGAACTCCTATTTGTTCACTATTTGTTTGTACTTTAAATCCCATGAAGTACTTTCTCCCTGTTTTACTCAATTTGCTTTCTCCCTGCCCCTGACCAGTTGAGTGAGATATTTTGTTTTGTATTTTCCCCCTAAACCTAAGCTTTACTCCTTACTCTTATTAGTTTGCTACCCCCATCCTCTCAAAACCATTTTTCTTTACTGTAGCCATCTCATATTCACTTTTCACTTTTCTACAATGCCCTTATTCCCATTCCATCTTTATTAAACTTCACTCAGCTGTCATTGCTATTGACCCTGCTCTGGTTCTTCTGCAATTTTGCTCCTGTTGGTCAAATACATTTTCAATTTTATTTCAAACCTCATAGTATACTCTTCCTTTTTCTTATCCCATGGTTCCCATCACCCTTCCCTGTTACACTTACATTTTAAATTTTGTCCTCTCCATTTCTTCGCTTCAGTTCTCTTCCTACTCATAAATTCTCCTCCCTATTACCACTAAAGAACATCTCCCTCCTTTTATTCATCTCATATTCCCTTTTTCATATCTTATAATATTCATAATATCTCTCCATCTTTATTAATCTTTGTTCAATTATGTCTGAGATTGCTGATGCAGTAGGGGGTTTCATTTTGCTGGTGTAGGTTTGGTTGTCTGGTAACACTGCTTCGTTAACCAATATGTCTATAAAAGCATACAAGACCAGGTGGGAGTTGTGACTATCACTGACCCATTGGAGGGGAGACCCCACCAACAAGTAAAGCCCAAGTACAACAAGAGAGCCCACACAAATGAAAGAAAGGGCAACCCTAGAGCATCCACACAAGAAGATCAAAGAGACTGAACCACTGAGTCCCACAGAATTCTTACCACAGAAGTCCACTCATGAAGACAGGCAGGCAAAGCAGACCACCCTGAGATGCTGACACAAACCAAAAAAAAAAAAAAAAAAGAGTCATCTAAAATGGAGAGACAAAGAAAGAACTCCCAATCAAAGGGAATGGAAGAACCCTGGGTAAAAGAGCCAAATGAAATTGAAGCAAGAAATCTATCAGACAAAGAATTTAAACAAAAAATGGTTATAAGGATATCCAAGGAATTCAGTGACAACTACAAGGAACCAAGTGGGAACTACAACAGCATGAAAAGGGAAATAGAAAATATAAACAAGAACCAGAAAGAAATAAAGATTACAATATCCGAAATAAAACAAAACAAAACAGAACAGAACAGAACAACAACAAAACACTAGAAGGAAATACAAGCATCCTGGAAGAAACAGAGGACCAAATTAGTGAGCTGGAAGACAAAGTAGAAAGAAATACACAAATAGAGTAACAAAACCAAAAAAGTCAAAGAAAGTGTGAGGATAACTTAAGGCAACTTCAGGACAACAAGAAACACACCATTTGCATCACAGGAATACCAGAAGGAGAAGAAAAGGAGCAAGGGACAGAAAATCTGTTTGAATAAATGATGACAAAAATCTTCCCTGACCTGGAAACGAGAAAAGCCATGAAAGTTCAGGAAGCACAGAGGGTCCTAATCAAGATGAACCCAAAGAGGCCTACTCCAAGACACATCATAATTAAAATGACAAATTTTAAAGACAGACAATCTTGAAAGCAGCAAGGGGAAATAGATAGTAACATGCAAGGGAGCTCTGATAAGGGCAGCAACTAATTTCTCAGTGGCACGAAATATTCCAAGTAATGGAAAGCAAAGGCCTGCAATCACAACTACTCTAAACAGCAATGCTGCCATTTAAAATAGAAGGCAAAATAAGAAGTTTCTTAGGCAAAAAAAAAAAAAAGTTTTAAAAAAGATACCACCTCCAAATCAGCATTGCAAGACACACTAAAGGGAAGGTATAGAGTGAGAGAGAGAGGAATAGATGTACAAAAGCAAAAAATGATAATGAATCAGTACCTATCGATAATAGCCTTACATGTAAGTGAATTAAATGTTCTAATCAAAGACATAGGGTAGCTGAATGGATAAGAAAACATGACCCACATATATGCTGTCTATAAGAGACCCACCTCAGAACAAAAGACTTATACAGTCTAAAAGTGAAGGGCTGGGAAAAAATATTCTAAGCAAATGGACAGTGAAAAATAGCAATACTTATATCAGACAAAATAGATGTCAAAACAAAGGACATAAAAAAAAGACAAAGAAGGCCATTTCATAATTCTAAAGGGAAGAATCCATCAGTAAATTATAAACATTGTAAAAATGTATGTACCCCATATAGGAGCACCTAAATATAAAAGGAAAACCTTGGAGGACTTTGAGAAAGATATAGACAGCAGCACACTCATATTAAGGGATTATAATACCTCACTGTCAACAATGGACAGATCTTCCAAACAAAGAATCAAAAAGGACATTTTGACACTGAACAACACATCAGATCAAAAGGGCTTAACTGATATATACTGAACCTTTCACCCAAAAGAAGCAAAATATACATTCTTTTCAAATGCACAAGGGATATTTTCAAAGATAGACCACATGGTAGGACACAAAACAAGCCTCAACAAATGCAAAATATTGAAATTATATCAAGCATTTTCTTGGAACACAATAGCTTCAAACTAGAAACCAACCTCAAGGAAAAAACTGAAAAACATTCAATTACATGAAGATTGAATAACATATTATTAAACAACAAATAGGTAAATGATGAGATCAAAGAAGAAATCAAAATGTGTCTGGAAATAAATGAAAATGAACACACAGCAACTCAAAACCTATGGAACACAGTGAAGGCAGTCTTGAGAATGAAGTTCATAGTGATACAGGCCTACCAAAATAAGATAAAAATATTCAAACAAATGACCTAACCTTACACCTACAAAAACTAGAGGAACAACAACAGACAAAGCCCAGAGCTAGTAGAAGGAAAGAAATAATCAAGATCAGAGCAGAATTAAATGACATAGAGACTAAAAAAAATCCAAGGGCTCAATAAATCCAAGAGTTTGTTCTTTGGAAAGATAAACAAAATTCAGACACTTTTTACCAGATTCATCTAGAAAAAAAGAGAGATGAACCAAATAAATAAAATCAGAAACAAGAGGCAAAATTACAACTGATATCACAGAAATACAAAGGATAATAAGAAATTACTAAACAAAACTATCTGCCAAGAAATTTGAAACCATGGGTGAAATGGATAAATTTCTAGAAACATATAATCTTCCAAAAGTGAGTCAAGAGAAAGCAGGAAGCTTGAAGAGACTGATTATCAGCTAGTGAAATTGAAGCAGTAATCAAAAAACTCCCAGCACACAAAAGCCCTGGGCCAGACTGATTTATAGGAGGATTTTACCAAACTCTTAAAGAAGAAATAGCCCTGATTCTTCTCAAACTATTCTAAAAAATCTAAGAAGAGGGAAGAGTCCCAAACTTTTTATGTGGCCAGTATGATCCTAATTCCAAAACCAGATAAAGACATAGGAAAGAAAGAATACTAGAGGCCAATATTGCTGATGAATATAGATGCTAATATTCTTAACAAAATACTGGCAAACTGGATCCAGTAATACATTAAAAAAGATAATACACCACAATCAAGTGAGATTCATCCCAGGATGCAAGGATGGTTCCATATACACAAATCAATAAATACAATATATGACATAAATAATATGAAAGACAAAAACCACATGATCATATCAATAGATGCTGAAAAAACATTTGATAAGGTACAACACCTATTTATGATAAAAGCACTCAGCAAAGTTGGAATAGAGGGAGCATATCTGTACTTAGTAAAGGCCATAAATGAGGAACCTACAGCATAATACTCAATGGGCAAAAACTAAAAGCTTTCTCCCTAAGATCAAGCACAAGACAAGGATGTCTGCTTTCACCACTTCTATTCAACATAGTATTGGAAGTTCCAGCCACAGTGATCAGACAGGAAAAAGAAATAAAGGGCATCCAAATTGGAAAGGAGCAAGTAAAACTGTCAATGCTCGCAGATGACATGATAGTGTACATAAAAAACCCTATAGACTCCACCAAAAAACTGCATGACCTAAAAACAGAATTTGGCAAAACAGCAGGATGCAAAGTCAACATTCAGAAATTGAAGGCATATTTGTACACCAACAATGAAATATCAGAAACAGAAAAATAAAATACCTAGGAATAAACCTAATCAAGTAGATAAAGGACTCACAAAATTATACAACACTGAAGAAAAAAATTAAGGAAGACACAAATAAATGGAAGTCTACACTGTGTTCATGGATTGCAAGAATTAACATCATTAAAATGTCCATACTACCCAAAGTAATCTATGGATTCAATGCAATGCCTATAAAATTACTGATGACATATTTCACAGATATAGAACAAATATTTCAAATATTTATATGGAACCATAAATGATCCTGAAGACCTGCAGTAATTTTGAAAAAGAAGAACAAAGTAGGAGGGATCACAATACCTGATATCAAACTATATTACAAAACCACTGTAATCAAAACAGTCTGGTACTGGCATAAGAACAGACACATAGACCAACGGGACAGAATAGAGAGCCCAGAGATAAACCCATGTTAATAGGGTCAGTTAATGTTTGACAAAGTAGCCAGGAACATAAAATGAAGTAATAATAGCCTCTTCGATAAATGGTGCTGGGAGATATGGACAACTACATGCAAAAAAGTGGAACTAGACCACCAACTTTCACCATACACCAAAATTAACTCAAGATGGATAAAAGACTTAAATATAAGTCATGACACCATGAAAGTCCTAGAGAAAAACATAGGCAGGAAAATTTCAGATATCCCATGAAGCAATATTTTCCCCGACACATACTCTAGAGCAAGGGACATAAAGGAAAGAATAAACAAATAGGACTACATCAAACTAAAATCCTTCTGCACTGCCAAAGAAAACATCAACAAAATGGAAAGTGAACCAACTGCATAGGAAAGCACATTTGCCAATGATACCTCAGAGGAGGATTTTATCTCCAAAATATGTAAAAAAGTTTCATGATTCCAGTTATACAAACAATCCAGTTACAAAATGGGCAAAGGACCTGAACAGATACTTTTCCAAGGAGGACATGCAGAGGGCCTATAGACACATGAAAAAATGCTCAACATCACCAGCCATCAGAGAGAAGCAAATTGAAACCACAATGAGATATCATTTCATACCACTCAAAATGGCCATAATTCTGCCCATAAATCAACAAATAAGTTCTGTCAAGTTTGTGGAGAAAAGGGAACCCTAGTACACTGTTGGTAGGAATGTAGACTGGTGCACCCACTGTGGAAAACAGTATGGAATTTCCTCAGAAAACTAAAAATGGAACTGCTCTTTGATACAGCAATAAAGTCACTGCTGGGATTATACCCTAAGAATCCTGAATCATCAATTCAAAAATCTATACACCCCAATGTTCATAGCAGCATTATTCACAATAGGCAAAAGTTGGAAACAGCTGTAGTGTCCATCAGTAAATGAGTGAATCAAAAAAACCATGGCACATTTACATGATGGAATACTATGCAGCAGAAAGAGAGAAGGCACTCCTGCAGAAAGAGAACGTGGATGAAACTGGAGAGCATTATACTAAGTGAAATAAGTCAGGTAGTGAAAGGCAAATACCATATGATCTCACCTACAAGTGGAACCTAATCAGCAAAACAAACGAATGAGAAAAAATAGAAGCAGAGACTTGGAAATATAGAACAAACTGACAGTGACTAGAGGAATGGGTTGAGGAAGATAATGGTGTAGAATGCAAAAGAGCAAACAAAGGAACTCAAACAGAGGCTTCAGGGGCATAGATAACAGGGGGTATTGACCATGGGAGTGGAGTGAGCAATGGGGAAAATAGTGGGACAACTGTAACTGAACAACAATTTAACAAAGAAACAAAAATCCACAGTTATAAAAATTAATAAAGAAACAAAATGTCCAGATCATATTCAGCCATATAGTATGAAAAATAGAGACATTTATTGAAGAAGATATAACATACAAGAAACATCATACAATAGAACAATGATGCCTCAGTGTCTTTCAAAGTAGGCACTTCGGGGCCTCAAACAGTTCTCCAAGTCACCAACAGCTGTCCTGTCATATTTCCTGAATGGTCTGAAATCTCTTCCCTTTCCAAGGTGATTTTAGTTTTGGAAAAAGCCAGAATTTGTAGGGTGCTAAATCTTGGCTATAGGTGATTGAGTTACCTGGGTGGTTTGATAATTGGCCAAAAATTCTTTAGGAGATGTGATGCATGAGTAGGTACATTGTCATGATGAAGCTTCCAATCACCAGTTGTCCATAGATGTGGCCTTCTGAATGATCCAAATAATTTCCTTGGATGAATGTTCAAGCTTACCATAGTATTTGATCCAGATTCATTGCTCCAATCACTCAGTCATTTTGAATGCAATAGCCACACAGTACACATGCTCACTCAATGCTGTCTAGTGTCTTCACTGACTAGTACAGTGAAGTCATCAGTGTTCACACATGTGCATTCCAGTCCACTCTGCTTGCCTGTCAGGTTATACTGATGTTGCACAAACTGTTCTAGATATATTAACAATGGTTGGACTTTTTCTGGACAGACCTCATAGATGGAACTTCTTTAAGAAGAGAAACAATATATTATTGTCTATAATCTGTGAGAAAATTAATTCATCAAAAAATTAATGAGAAAATGTGGAAATTATGCAAAAATATTTTAAATTTTCAAAGTTAAATGTCATTTAAAGAAAAATATATGTTACAGTTAAAATGTTTAAATTTATAAATATATAAATTTACATAAACTATATAATATTATGCTAGTTTTCATTTTTACTACCTTACTCCATTAGCAGTAAAAACATGTGTAATAGTCATTATAAGGAATTAGATAATCTAATAATAAATTTAGATATTTCAGGTAATAATTAGAGCAAAATAATTTTATGGAAAACTATGAAAAGATCCATTCAGCAATGCAACAATCATTCATAGAAGACTATAAAAATAATACAAATATAATCCTGGAATTTTTTTTAGGGGTGGAACTATACCTAGCTCAACTTTTCAACAATTACATCAACTTAATTTAAATCGTCCTTTTTTAAAATGCAATGTTGTATTTATAGCAATGGCTCACCAATCTCCATTACTGAACACTGATAGGGTTTGTTTTTTTAGCAACAAGATTCTAAGGAAAAATAAGACCAGACATAGGAATTTGGCAACATGAAATGTGAGTGATACTCAGGATGCTGTGAAAACCAGCATTCTTTTTGAAGAGTCAATTATTGCCAGCTAGGATATTTTAGTCCCTTGGAATAAAGAAGTATGTCCTCTAAACTGAATTGGTATAGAATTTCCTGTCATTTCTGAATGGATAAAATATAATTTTATACAATTTTTTAAAAATAAAGAAATATCAGTATGATATACCTTGCAAAAATGTGTGGAAAAAATTCATAATCTTCATAACCTTCACCGTGATACCATTACTACTGCTACTACTATGACTATTAAAAGGAGTCAATGATTATCTCTGAGTGGAAAACTAAAAAACATTAGAGAAAAATTGCTTTAGGAAGGGTTGTGCTAGGCATGTCTATAGTGCTTGAAGAAATGCTTCTAATTTTTGAGCTCACAATGAGGCATAGTGCAAATGGCCAGCTGGCAAGAAATTTTTAAAAAAATCAGTACATTTTGGTTCAAAAATGGAAGAATCTATGCCTTTCCTCTAATTTTCTGAATGAGAGGTGGAAGTAAAGTTTAGTTTTTACTAGAATCAGGAGCTTTGACATGTAGCTATAAGGTATTTGTCAGCTACCTTCCATGTTTTTTGGAGAAAATGGGCCTTAGAAGAGAGGCCATATCATGTCTGAAGAAACAGAAGCAAGTCAAAAGGTATGAATGGACAAAAGGCAGGGGCTGCTATGAGCTGAAATTCTGAAACCCAGTCTCTTCAGCTTGGGCTCTTACTGCAATTATTTCTGTTCTGGGTCCACCCCAGTGTCTTTACTAACTATGGACATTGTCAAAATGAGATTTCTGATGTCCTTGTTGCCAGGTTTTTTTGTTGTTGTTGTTTGTTTGTTTCCAGAAGAAAGATTGCCTGGTGTTATTTTTCTTTAACTACCTGTTTGTTAATATGTCTGCATTGAATAATATTGCCTTTAAGTTATAGTTCAACTTCCGTATCTTTCCACTTTATTTGTTTATTTGGCATTTTATTTTCCTACTTTATGATAATCTGAGGGGAAAGAAATCACCTTGCTGGCACACTTGAGGGCCATGATTGTGGTAAAGTTTTGACGGGTTTATTTTTTAGCTTGTTACATCAAAGTCTTGTTTTACTGTTACATTGCTTGATTTATTGGCTGATCAGTCAATAACTTTCCAACAGTGCTATGTGTTTCTCAACTGACCTTATATGATAGATGTTTAATTTTCATAATTTCTCTTGCTGCTACTTAAAGAAGTAACTGTTTTCCCTACATGGAAACCTCACTTAGTAGGAGAGAAGGATGGCATGAGAGTGAAAAATGTGCAGCATATCTGAGATTCTCTTCTTACCACATCTAGCCAAGACTGAGTATACTGCAGATGCCCTCTCAAATCAGAAAATGTGAGGGAGCAAGCACTGACCAGTGAAAAGGAGGTCAAAAATGGAGAAAAACAGTCTTGGAGGAACAGGAGCCTTTCCTGCCTCTTCAGTGTCCATATTTCAATTCCACAACCTTTACGATCTACCTTTACAATGGTCTAAAAAAAAATAAGTGAAGTAAGCCAGGCAGCAAAAGACAAATACCATATGATCTCACCTATAAGTGGAACCAAATCAACAAACAAACAAGTGAGCAAAATAGAACCAGAGACATGGAAATAAAATACAAACTGACAGTGATCAGAGGGGAGGGTGGAGAGGGATAATGAGGGAAGAAGGGAAAGGATCAAGTCAAGGAACATGTATAGACAACTCATGGACAAGGACGATGAGGAGGGGGTGGATTTAATGTGGGAGGGAGGGTGGGTAGGGCACAGGAGAGCAATGAGGAAAAATTAGGACAACTGTAACTGAACTATAATAAAAAGAAATTTAAAAAGGAAAATCACAGGTGGAATTGTTGACTTTCCATTAAGATCTATTTTCTTCACATAACATGGATGAAGGCTCATGATAGAGAGTGAGAATGACAAAAACCAAGTCAGGGATATGTCCCAGGGGAAAGGATGTACTTAGTAGAAAGTGACAGCCATCCACCTCAGTAATGATTGTGCACACTTAGTTATCTCAATAAATAAAAATCAATAAAAATACATCATTTTCTAATGGAGTTTGTGTTAGAAAAGACTGTATAATAATGAACTGTTAATCAAAAAATAATCTTCAAAGCCCTAAAAACCTACCTTTATAAAACACAGATTTCAATCTTTATTTGTTGATTTAAAAACATTGAAAAATTACCTGTAGTGGAGGATCAACATTTTCTGTTATAATTTCATATAGTCTCAAAAGCAATTCCTGGAAATACACATGATGTGTTTGAAGAGTAAGGGCAATTTCCTCCTAGTATTTGGAGCATTTAATGCACAGCTTGAGATGGGGAGGAAATTCACATATTTTACAAACAGGCTTAACATACAATATGCAATTTTTTGTTTGTCTCATAGCACCAATGAGGAGCTAACAGGGCTCACAAACTCCTTTATAATGGGATGAATGACTGTTGTATTATAATTGCAAACAAAGCTGCAGATGCAATTCAAAATTCTTTTTATGCTTGCAAATATGTTGATCATTGTTCCTTGTTTTACAAGCAACCTTAATTTGCACTGAAAATTCTATTAGCATCATGTTTTTATAAGACTATGTATCTTTTTACTTGGACATATTTTTTCCAATTGGTGAGTATTTTTCCAGGGAAAGTGTTTACTAAATTCATGAGAACAGCACTATTTCTGCTGCTATATTAAGGTACAGTGCTTATACCTTAGCCATAAAAATATTCACTCCAGAAACTCATCTATGGGCAAATTTTTAGCTTATAGCTTCCAAAAAAGTTTTGAGGCATATTTTATTTATATATCCATGTATATGCAAGTGTGTTCAACATAGTTTTTAAAACTTCTTTCTGGGAGTTATAAGGCAGTTTTTCTAACAATATTTGAATGAAGAAAATTAGAGACCTTATAAATATGTATTATTGATTGACTATTTAAAATAGTTCATTCTTTTATATTTCTAAAGTGTCCTTATTCTGTGTGAATGCACTTTCTAAATAATGTTGTAAATCATCATTAAGGAAAATTTAGGGAGGATTTTAGATATCTTTCTTTCCTTTTTGTATACTCAACCATTTTTTCTATATTTTCATAAATGTACTGGAGATATATGTATGTCATTAATTGAAAAAAAAACATTATTATAATATTTACATTCTGTTGATCATATACTGTATTCTAGGCATCACTTGAGTCACTTTAACAGTATTAACAAGTATAATTATTATAATAACCCTATGATACAGAGATTTATTAGTTCCATTTATAGAATAGAACAGAGAGGCACAGACTTACTGTATTTTGCTGTGTATAATGTGCACCCATGTTTTTGGCCAAACTTTCAGGGAAAAAAATCTTTCTATTTAATTTTAATTAATTAATTAATATTTACATAATTGGTTTTTGGATCATAAAGGAATTTTATCATTTATTTTTGAACATATTATGGTACAAGGAATTTTATGTAACAAATAATTACAAAGCACATGAAGAGATACAAGATATTTCAGGTACTACACATGTATAATGTACATTGTTATTTTTTCCTCAAAAAACTGGGCAAAAAGGAGCACATAATATAGCAAAATATAGGTATTTACTTGCTCAAAGCATACAGCTGCAGTTGTAGAACTAGTATCTGATTCTAGACTGAATCCAGACCTATATTTATATGAAAAGAAAAAACAAGTCACATTAGTAATTCTTGTCAATCTAATAAATTAGTTTCTTGTTTTCCACCATAAATTGCTTATTGTTAAAAAGGAAGCTAGGATTTTCACCTATAAAATTTTCTTGTATATGACCTTCCAATAGACAATGTACGGTCAATTTGTTAGTGGTGAAAGGCAGTAGAATGTTATTGAACTTTGGTTCAGCAACCTCAGTCCTTGAATTGTGGCTAAGAAAAAATTCTGCATTAAGACTCAAACACAAGCAAAATTAATTTAGAAAGTCACAGAAGTAGAAGAAGTGAGCCATGGAGGAAGTGAGCCAGCTGGTTTGCATGGGCTCCAGAAACAAGTTACAGAGGAAAAGGAGGGACCTGGAGCTTAGGAGAAATAAAGGAAAGAGACACACACAAAGGAAGAAGGCACAAAGTTGTGGGGGTGGCAGGTGGAGAGAAAGAGCCAGAGAGAGAGAGAGAGAGACAGAGAGAGAAAGTTGCACTAGATCCTCTGTCCTAAGGGCTTTTAAGGGCAAGGATTTTAGAGGAAGTTCCAGGGGAGGATCTTAATAGAATATTTTCTGTTATCTGTTTTCAAGTGTGTCCTTTCAGGGTTGTGGTCTCCACTGATTGGTCAACTCCAAGACAGAGGGTCATTAATCATTGCAACTGGTCCTGATGTCAGCCATGCATTCACCCCACCCAGCCCTGCTGCTTTTCTGGGCCTGGAGCTGAAACACAACTGAGGCTTAGATGTTATCTCTGGGTCTTCATGCTTAACGAAGTAGTTGTGCAACTGCATCATATGAGGCTGTTCTCCAGCCCCCTTTTTCCCTCTCTGAGGAAGTCTACCATATACCTCCTAAAATTCTAGAGGGGGAAAGGTCAGGTGAGGGTCTAAACCGCATGACCAACAATATAAAGTTCAAGGAGTATAAACTGCATGAACAGAGATATACTGAAAGAGAAAAGTTAACCCTGGGAATGTGGTCCTGGTTTTCCCAGGGCTGTTCCTACTTTGCTTATACTATTTAACTGACTACTACAAATTTATATTTTAGAAATATATTTATCACTATTGATTATAACATCGCTAATGTTAGCTTAAATAATTAAGTCATCTAATGTCCTATTTTAGATATTGGCATAATATAAGGAAATAATTGTAATGATAAACATATACATCCATAAATTGTGGAACTCATCTATATAATTATCATCTTAATTTTTACCTAGGTAAAGGATATTAGAGTCTAGTAAGAAATATTTAAAAAATGATGTTATTTTATAAGTCTTATTTCTAAATAAAACCAAGTTAAACACATAAAAGGCTTAATTAGTTCTATGACAGAGAAGAAAATAACAGAAAATTCCAGTTCACTAAGACTTAGTAAAAAAAAAATCATAGGAATAACAACCTAGAAATTCCTACTGTAATTACAACCTGAAAACTTTCAATTTCTATAGTGTGGGATTCCTTAAATAATGCAAATTCTTGTACTCTTCTGAGTCAGAGTGTTAGTGGCAGAAAAATGATGCCAGACACTAGTGACAAGTTAGGCTGAACCTCAGTACTTGAGTTCGGCCTGAAAGAATTCAGAGCCCAGGAACTCAAACTATAGGGAAAATTTACAAAGAAAGTTACAGAGGTAGTAGAAGGACCCTTGGAGCTTACGAAAACGAGGGAGCAATACAAGCGCCTTGATGGAAGAAAGAAGGAGAGAGGCACAGGCATGCTGGGGGGTGGGAAAGGGAGAGAGAGGGCACACACCGGGTCCTCCATCCTGAGGGCTTTTTTTCTGGGGTCTCAGGGAAGGACCTCAACAGAACATTTATCAGGTTTGCAGTCGTACCCCCTTGTGGTTCTAGTGATTTGTTGACACCAGGGTGGGGGGTCATTAGTTACTGCAGTTGGTCCTGATGTCAACTATGGCATTACTCCTGTCTGATTTTGCTGCTTCTCTGAGCCTGGAGCTGAAACGCAGATGAAGCCTAGATGTCATTTTCCATAGATTAATGCTTAAAGGAGTAGTTGGACAAGTGCTTATAGTTTTGCCTCTTGCTACACACCTGGGGCTCTCCTCCGTGGTAACCCTCTTCATCTAGCCTATTGTTCCTACTACAAGAAGCTATTTGTTGAATTGATTCTGCTCACGTGTGATGTAATTGTAGCATCTTCTAGGCCAGTCTTGAAATCCAGTGCCTTCCTCCTTTCTTGAAGCTTGTCTTTCTGATTCCTGCTGTAAGAATTTGTAAAGAGAGCAGGAGACAGCAATATTCTAGTCTTCCTGAAAATTTGCATGTAGGGAAGCAAGTAAATGCACATTCACCATGTGCATAGTTCATGGAGTGATGAGGGCAATATGAGCCTCAGAGGGAATAATTGTCTCACAACAAGGAACTCATGCATTCCAAATTGCTCAACACCTGAGCTTGAAATAAGTCCATACTCCTGTTGGTTAATGCCATTGCTCTAATGCTGGCAAGAAGACTGACAGCTTGAAGGGACATTCACAAAGTCATACAACATGTTAATTCTGGTAATGCATTTTTTTTTTTCTGATTGGCATGATTACAAGAAAAAAATGGCCATATCATCCTGGGTTTGCATCTGGTTGCATAGCACAATGGGAACAGAGACTCTGTTCAGTTTATGGATTTTAATTCTCATTATTTCTGCTTGTACAAGCACAGTTTGCTGGGAGTGTACAAAACACAGAGTATTATCTGGCTTAGGATTTTTTCCATATCCTTTATCAAAGTATAGTTTTTATATCATTTTATTTTTATTTTCACCAAGCCATGCTTACTTATTTCAAGAGAGGGGAAGAAATGGAGAGAGAGGGAGAGAAACATCCATGTGAGAAACATCAACTGGCTGCCTCTCACATGTGCCCCAACTGGAATCTAACCCACAACCCAGGTATGTGCCCTGACTGGGAATCAAACCCATAATCTTTCGGTTTATGGGACGATACTCCAACCAACTGAGCCACACCAATCAGGGCAACATCCTTTAATTTTATGTTGCGTTTTCTTAACATTGTCTGGCCATTGTCTCATATACATTCTTATATTGAAAGGATAGATGTCTGGTTACTCTTTGGTTGGCACACACACATGGTTTTCAATAGATTTATTGGCCATATTGAGTACAAACTACTTAAATGCATTAAACATCTCTTTGCTTTATCTTTGCATTGTCATTAACATATATGTGTATGCGTCACACAAATACACCTGAAATATATAGGTCCAAGGTTCTTAGTTCTCACTTTCCTTCCCAATTATCTTCCTTAACTTATTCCCCATACACTGGGTATATAAGGCTTATTTTGGATATTTTTAATTGCAGCTACACACATTATCTTTGCAGTTGCTGGAGAAAAATGGAATTGAATCTGCTAATCACAGGTCTGGAGGGGGAAAAAAGATTGTTCCTCTGAAACCTTAGAGAAAATCTGACAGCAAACTCTGTAGCTATTCATATCACTTTTTTGAAAACAAGCCCTGTCTTTAATCTGCTATTTGGTTTCAAACTTGCTTTTGATCCATTATTCACTTTGAAATCCAACCTTTGTTCAGCATTCACTTAAGCCTTATATTCTAAAATTGCACCCGCCGTTTAGAAAGATAGAGCCTTGCAGAAGCAGCATTGTCTTAGTTTCCCAGATCAGGAAACACATAGAAGCTACCAAACAGCCAAACTCCTCTGAGCTGGCTCTAGTTCCAAGAAGGACAATAATTATATTCAATAATTAGGAAAAAAAAGTATTTCTTTATTGTTAGCTAAGTACAGTGGTAATATAAACCAATAACTAAACAAATACTGAAATGTTTCCCAGCACTTCTTTCAAAGAGCAGTATAATTCTGGGTGATTAGCACCTTATCTCTACCTGTCATTCTTATGTTTTAGTCAGTGCCCAGTAAGTGGAATTTTCCTTTACTGCCCCAAAACTGTTTGATTTGAGAAATAATATAAAACAATAAAGAAAGCCAACAAAATATTACTGCTCTTACTTATGACTGCATTGAGGACATAGCCCAGAGTGACAGCCCAGTGGAGCTGTTTCCTAGTTGCCACAATTGCCCTGTCTTTGGGGTGCTGGGCAGGGCAGGCCTCCCTTTCCTGAGCTAAGGCCCTGGTGCAATAACATCTGAGGTCTTCTTTGGAAATGCCTTGCATCAAAGCATTCTTCCTAAATTTTCCCATCAGTAAGTTTGTTTACCTCTTTGGTGTCAAATTCTTTTTCATGGCAACCAGAAGTGGGGAAAAGGTTATTGACTTCTTACAGTATGAAATGTTTTATTACTTAAAACGCATTGATTTCTGAAATCAATTTAATGCCCATGAATAGTCTTACATAAATTATTAATTTGATTAGAGTTATTTTTTCATTAAATATTAGAAAGTTCAACTGTTTTAAGTGTTAAGAATTCCTAAAAATTCTGAATGAATGTATTTTAAATAATACAGCATTGATTTGCAAAGCAGCTCTGAAAAATGCCTTTTTGTTCTCAAAAAGATCTCAGTAGTACCTCTATGTTCTTCTTTAACCAAGGAGATACTTTTACTAAAGGAGTTTTCAGAATATAAATTATAGTATCTTATTGGCAAGTATTGATTAATCCTGGGCTTCCTAAATTGTATAAGTGCATTTTAAAGATAATTTGGTCATGCTTACACAGAAACCACAAAACTTAGTATCATTTTATTTTAAAACAAAATTATAATTTTTATTAATTCATGATTGATCATCTTTTGGATCAGCCCTCAAAAAATTTAAACCATCTGGAATAAAATGTTTAAATCAAACACTAATATTAGATTTAAATTGTACCTATCTTTGAGAATATTAATGAAGATTTAACCAAACATTTAAATATGATAATTTTATAGTACATATATATTTTTAGTTTTTAAATATGTTTTATTTTTTATGCTATTACAGTTGTACTGTTTTTCTTCCCTTTATTCCCCTCTGCCCTGTACTCCCTCCCACCATCATTCCCCAACTTTAGTTCACGTCCATGTGTCAGACATATAAGTTCTTTGGCTTCTACATTTTCCATACTATTCTTAACCCTCCCCTGTCTATTTTGTACCTATAAATTATGCTTCTTATTCCCTGTACCTTTTCCCCCATTCTCTCCCCTCCCTGCTGATAACCCTCCATGCAATCTCTATTTCTGTGAATCTGTTCCTGTTCTAGTTGCTTGCTTAATTTGTTTTTGTTTTTGTATTTGTCCTTTTTTAGGTTCAGTTGTTGATAGTTATGTTTGTTGTCATTTTTTTTGTTTGTATTTTTGATCTTCTTTTTCTTAAGTAAGTCCCTTTAACATTTCATAGAATAAGGGCTTGGTAATGATGAACTCCTTTACCTTGACCTTCTCTGGGAAGCACTTTATCTGCCCTTCCATTATAAATGATAATGGAAATGATGCTGGACAGAGTAATCTTGAGTGTAGGTCCTTGTCATTCACGACTTTGAATACTTCTTCCCAGCCCCTTCTTGCCTGCAAGGTTTCTTTTGAGAATTCAGCTGATAGTCTTATGGGAACTCCTTTGTAGGTAACTCTCCCTGTTTCTCTCCCCGCTTTTAAGATTCTCTCCTTATCTTTAATCTTGGATAATGTAATTATGAGGTGCCTTGGTGTGTGCTTCTTCGGGTCCAATACATTTGAGACTCTCTGACCTTCCTGGAAGACTGTTTCCTTTGCCAGAATTGGGAAGTTCTCCTTCATTATGTTTTCAAATAAGTTTTCAATTTCTTGTTCTTCCTTTTCTCCTTCTGGCACCTCTATGATTCAGATGTTGGAACATTTAATGTTGTCCTGGGGGTCCCTAAGCCTCTCCTCATTTTTTTTTTTTTTGAATTCTTGCTTCTTTATTCTGTTCTGGTCAAATGTTTACTTCTTCCTTCTGCTCCAAACCATCTATGTGAGTCCCAGTTTCCTTCGCTGTTATTTCCCTATATATTTTCCTGTTTTTCACTTTTCAGAGCCTTCACTTTTTCCTCTATTTTGCAACCATACTCAACTATTTCTGTGAGCTTCCTGACTACCAGTGTTTGAAGCTCTGCATCTGATAGGTTGGCTATCTCTTCATCATTTAGTTGTATTTTTTCTGGAGATTTGATCTATCCTTTCGTTTGGGCCATATTTTTTCATCTCAGTACACTTGTTACTTAATAAGGGGCAGAGCCTTAGGTATTTGTCAGGGCAGGGCAACCCACGTAACTGCATTGTGATGCATGTGGGGGAGGGGTCTGAGAGGAAACAGTGCCACTTGCTCATCTCTGGACCTGCTTTCGGTCACTTCCTCTGCTACCCACAAGCAAATTGGGCCCTTCTGGTGCTGATTCCTGGGTGGGTGGGCTTGTGTACATTGTAGAACCCTGCGGGTCTCTCCAACGACCTCTCCTGTGAGGCTGGGAGTTTCTCCTACAACCTCAACCCCCACAGGTGTTTTGAAACTTTCTTTACCTCAAACCCTAGAACCCTGGGTGCTTGTTCTGTCTTGCTCCCCAGTTGCCTTCTGGTTTATCTGCATGAAAATGTAGGACCTCCAGCTACAGTCTCACTCAGTTTTCCAGCTGCCACTTTGCCGAGAGTCCTCTCCACCCTGGCTGCCCATCTCTGTCCCTCCTACTGGTCTGGATTAATGTTTCTTCTTTAACACCTTGGTTGTCAGATTTCCATACAGTTCAATTTTTTGGCAGTTCTGATTGCTTTTTATTTTTAAATATGTTGTTGTCCTTCTTTTGGTTGTGCCAAGAGGCAAAGTATATGTACCTACACCTCCATCTTGGCTGGAAGTGATTTTTATAGTACATATTTTTTTTAATTTTATTTTAATTGTTGATCTTGTACAGTTTTCTGTTTTTTACTCCCATCCCCGCCCACCGCCCCAGCCCTCCCTACCTCCCTCCCATTTCCACCCCCCCTCATTTTTGTCCATGTGTCTTTTATACTTATTGCTCTAAACCCTTCCCCTTTTCTCCTGAAATTCCTTCCCCTCTCCCCTCTGATGACTGTCAGCCTGTTCTCAATTTCAGTGTCTTTGGTTATATTTTGCTTGTTTGTTTGTTTTGTTGATTAGGTTCCTGTTAAAGGCAACATCATAGGTATTTGTCTTTCAAATATACCTAACCACTGAGTTGTCTATCTGGATAATAATTATACTTATTTAACATTCTCTCTCTCTTCTCCCTTCTTCCCTCCCTCTCCATCTCCCTCTCCTTCTCTTTTTCTCTCTCTCTCTCTCCAAACTTTGTGTGGAGTATTCTGCTTTTAAAAAATATTTTCTTCACAGTTTTTAATAAGTATGTATAAAGAATGTTTTGGAAACACCTTAGGAACAGGGACATGTCATTTGATGACAAACCATAGTTGATAATTATATCCTTGACCATCACTATTGAAAAGCCGCCCTTAATATATAAACTTTCACTTCATTTCATAGGCTTCTTTTTCCAGCCCGCTGAATTAATCATTTTAATATCTCTCTAGCCATAATCTCCAGTATCCTCATGCTTCATACATGCTGCCAGCATGAACTCCCATGTTGTTCATGAGTTTACAAATGTAAACCTCAGGCTGATTTGCAATATTGCATCTTCAAAGAAGTCTTTGTCAACTCTCAGTGTTAGAATTTGTTGATAAACTATGCATTTACTATACAGAGTCAGTTTACAGACTGAAGTTTTTTTCCTCTCTCACATTTTAAATTGCGCTGCTTGAATAAAGGGAAAATGCCTATGAGTAAATAGATTGCATCACATTAGGAAGGAGAATCTCACTGGTTCATTCTGTTTTATAACATGTGCCCAGTACCCCATGAAACACAGACAACTAAGAAAGAATTAATGACTAGGGCTTTTCTTACGTATCTTAATTTTTTGAGACTTCTATGTACAGAATCAGAACAATAATAGAAACACATACCACTTTTATATTTTATCACATTATGTCAGTTTAATATTTCAATTCATATAAAAATCTGCACATTTGGATATCTTATTATGTTCTGTTGCTCAGAACAATTAAAGAGTTTTATTAGATTAATTTGTTTAGAAACAAAATAAGCCAAGAAGAGTCTTCTCAGTAGGGAACTATGGTCCACAACTTACCTTTAAATTCCAATCTCTGTTTTTTTCCTTGAAAATTTAATTTCAGAAAGAAAGAAATTGAGTACTTACGTTAGGGAAAACCAAATTCTCTGATACATTATCTATGAACACACAGACAGATTATACAGTACAAAAATAGCTACTGGGAGTCGTAATTAGAGAAGGGACCACTTTGTAAGCTGAATAGCCACTTGATGTCTACTGTATTTCACACAACTAATATTAAATAATGAAGCACTATAACCAGGTAATATTTTGCTTTAGATATTTTACTATCATGTTACATACACACAAATTTATTTTTATTGACTTTTTTTTGAGGAGACAGCGATTGAGAAACTCATTTGTCTTTCACGTGAAGGTAACTTTTTAAAATTTTTGATTACTTTTATAATATATTTCTTTTGTGTTCTAAATATTGACATTAGTATGAATTTACTTATCCTGCTTGAGATTTGATTGGTTATATTTTATGGAATCTAGTATTCTCTTCAGTTCTGGGCATTTCCATTCCATCCCTTGTTAAATTGCTCTGTCTCTTGTCTATTTCCTCTCTTACTAGATCTTTATATTTGATAAGACCTTCTTACTTACTCTTCCATATTTTAAAACCTTCAAGTTTTCTGTCTAATTGTCTCTCTGTGTTGCATTCTAGATAATTTCTTCTGACATGCTTTTTATTTCATTAATTCTTTACCCAGCAGTGTTTAATCTGTAGTCAAATCAATTAATTGAGTTTTAATTATTAGTTATTGTTTTCTCTTACCTTTGTAGATGTATATTTTGATTTTTTAAAAAAATCTGCTAGGTCATTTTTATATTTATTAATAAACTCATTTTAGTAGCTATTGATGTGGCAACATAGCAGTCCCTGCTCTCTTGACATTTACAGCCTAATGCAATGAGCTGACCTCTCATTCTTCATCCACCTGTAAAATGTGGCTATTTCTGTCTGTTTCTCAGTATCTTATCCTGGATCCTCATCTGTTTTGTCAATGTAATCTTCATAGTCTCCTGGGTCGTTCCAATATATTCATACCTTCTGCAATTATATAATTGATTATAAATTGTAAATCTAAATTTCTAGACCTAAAATTATTTCCTGTCCACTTGTCAGGTCTTCATGAAATTTTTACTAATGCCTAAAATTAATATAGAAATAAAATTCTTAGTATATGTTTTACCTTCTCTCCAACTTCATTTCTTCCTTTATTTTGATGAATGACCCCATAGTCCAGGCAGAAGTTCAATCTGAATTTTGTGAATTGACTATAATTCCTGTCCAGAAAAATAGAGTGTTGTATTAATACTTCCTTTTACCTGGCTGGTGTGGCTCAGTGGATTGAGAACTGGCCTGTGAACCAAAGGGTCACCAGTTCAATTCCCAGTCAGGGCACATACCTGGGTTATGGGCCAGGTCCCCAGTTGGGGGGGGAGGGTATGAGAAGCACCCACACATTGATATTTCTCTCTCTCTCTTTCTCCCTCCTTTCTCCTATTTCTGCAAATAAATAAATAAATAAATAACATCTTTAAAAAATACTTCCTTTTAATATCTCTCAGATATGCTTTTCCTTTTTCATACCCTTTGCTATTGCCTTATTGTAGATTTTTCATTCCTCCTGTATATAATATGTGTATATGTGTGTGTGTATTCATGTGTGTGCGTGCACGTGTATTTATATACATGGCCTCATCCCCTTACTAATCTTTTATATATATAGATATATACACTTATATATTGTTAAATTTATGTAAATATATTTATATATATGGCATCATCTCCTCTCTGATCTCCCTATTTTCATTTTGCCTTCTTCTGATCTGTTGCTATGCTATTTCTAAAGTAATCTTTCTGAAATTAAAATATGATCATTAATCTCCCTTGCCCATCATTCATTAATAGTATGTCTCTTTCCTACAGAATAAAGTCCAAATTTCTTTTCATACAATGTAAGCCCTAAAGACTTTTACTCATTCATTAGACTCTATTTCATATTCTGTCTTTTTTCTTTCTCTTTTCCATCACACATACAACCTATGGTAAACACATCTTATGTTTTTCCTCCCCTTTAGAAAAGGACACTTTTTTACATTTCCTTAAGGACATGTCTCCCTAACACTTCCTTATTTTTTCTCAAAACATAGTTCAAAATTTTACACTTCCTTGAAAACTTTGTTGTTACTCTGAAACTTAAGTATTCCTCCTCTCTGTTTTTACTCTCATAGCTGAAATTTTGATGCTCTGTTTCTGCATTTTCATTTCTCTTGCAGTTCTCATGTACAGTGTCTTATTTCTCCTTTTGTGTCTGATTATCACTGATGTGTGATAGACATTTATCTTGAAATATTATCTGTAGCAATGGCATGAGGTCTGGGTTTCAGTTTCCTTTCCTTCAGAATGTATAGGTGCTCATTTCAGCCAAGAATCTGTAAACAACACCAGTTTAAATGAATTTCATGGCTGAAGGTTTCCCAGGTTGCTTAAACAACTTCTGTGGGAAAGCAATCCTCCATTTTTCAGGCTTGTACTGAAGGAGTTGTTTTTTGAGATCCCAGGACATGGTGGGAAAGATGATTTTTTGGAGTCACTGCTTTCAGTTACCCCATGCTTTGAATTCAATCAGCCTCACTCAGTGAAAAGTTCAGATTCCTAAAATCTGCATATGTCTTCAGGGCCAAAGCAGATTTAGAATTCATTTATTTCTCTGAATTTAATTTTCCATGTGATATTTCTTCACTGCTTTGTTAGTTCTTGATACTCTTTAAAATTTTAATAAAATATTTTATTTTGATGATTTTCTTGTCCTTAGAGGGAATTGTAGTCTAAATTATTTTGGTCTGCTATTACCATAAACAGAAAATCAGAAATGAATCTTTACTGTGTACTACAAACTATAAAAGCAAATTAATATTAAAAGATTCTTATATTCAGAAAAGTTATTTTATTTTTATTTTAATTGAGGTTTTATTGACAATTAATATTTCTATATAATTAGATTGTAAAATGTGAATTTTAAAAGACATGCAATGTATTGATTTGTGTACACATTGTGAAATGCTTACTATAATCAAGTTAATTAACTTGATCCATCACGTCATATAGTTACATTTTTTGCATGTATGATGAGATTAGTCAAGGTTTATAGTCTTAGCAAATTTCTTTTTTAAAATTTTTTTATTGTTGTTCAAGTAAAATTGTCTCCATTTTTCTGTCATCACTTCCCCCACCACACCCACCTGCCCCCACCTCCCACCCGCCCCCACCTCCCACCCTCAATCCTACCCACCTTTGGCTTTGTCCTTGTGTCTTTTATACATTTTCCTTGATGACCCTTCCCCTCTTTTCCCTGTTATCTCCCTCCCCCATCCCCTCTGGTTACTGTCAGTTTGTTCTTTATTTCAATGTCTCTGGTTATATTTTGCTTGCCTGTTTTATTGATTAGGTTCCACTTATAGGTGAGACCATATGGTATTTATCTTTTACCACCTGGCTTATTTCACTTAGCATAATGCTCTCCAGTTCCATCCATGCTGTCATGAAGGGTAGGAGCTCCTCCTTTCTTTCTGCTAGGTAGTATTCCACTGGGTAAATGTACCACAGTTTTTTCATCCACTCATTTACTGGTGGGCTCTTAAGTTGCTTCCAGCACTCTGCTATTGTAAATTGTTCTGCTGAAGTATGCAAGAGTATTAACTATAATCATCATGCTGTACATCAGATCCCTAGAGCATATTCATCCTATAACTGAATATTTGTAGTCTTTGACTGAAATCACCTATTTTCTCCAAACCTCAGCCTCTGGCAACCACCTGTTCTATGACTTCAATTTTTTTAGATGATACTTATAAGTGAAATCATGCAATATTTATCTTTCTGTGTGTAGCTTATTTTCTTAGAATAGTATGTTCTTAAATATAAGCTATGTAAAAGAATTATGATCATTCTGAAATAATGGTTAACTTTAACATAATAACAGGAACATTCAATTGGTAAATATCTCAGAAAACTCAAGTTTTCCCTTTCCTCCTCATTAATGCTTTAAATGAATAGGTTTGAAACTGACAAGCATATGGTAAGTATACCATGTATAAAAAAGACTTTTAAATAAAAAAAAAACATTCTAAAAAGAGTCACAAAAATGAAAAGGTGCTTACTTAGTCAGCTTTTTCACTGATATAATCTAAACAGTTGCCTGGATTCTTTATAATGTAGAGTCTTAAGGAAGAGAGACAAAACCTCCCATTTCTACTTTTCTTAAAGAAAATACAATCGCTCTTGTGTGTTTTTCTTTAAATAAAGGTTAAAATGGACCTGTGATAAATTAAAAACTTCTACATTATACTTTTACTCTGAGGATTTGACAGTTAGATGTTATGAGTTCCAGAGCATGCATACAATTCCATAAACAAGATGGCTTGCTCTCACACATGAGGACTTGTCAAACAGAAGGCAGTTTACTATATACTTGTCATATGGCCAATAATGGTTGAAAAGTCTTGCTTTGATGATTTACATAAGAATTCTGTAAGATTATTTGCTCTTTTGTTCATTTTAATAGAATACTACAGGCAGATTATAAAAATGTCAGTAAAGAATTACTTGCTAGTTGAATGCAATCCTGTATTTAATAACCATTTTTTCGTCATTTGCTTTGCATTTTCTAAGTACCAAACTTTTCCCTCTTCCCTTTATTTTCAACAACAATAAAGTAATGTTTTCATCCCTGGCTTATGTGACTCAGTGGATTGAGTGCCCGCCTGCAAACCAAGGGGTCACTGGTTCAATTTCCAAGCAGGGCATGTGCCTGGGCTTTGGGCCAGGTTCCCAGTAGGGGAAGGAAAGGAACCACACATTGACATTTTTCTCCCTTTCTTTTTCCCTCTCTTCTCTCTAAAAATAAATAAATAAAGTCTTTAAAAAATAATGTTTTTAGCCGCCAACTGTATATTGTATATATTCCTCATTTAACAAAGGTCTGTTCCTTTGGGCAGCGTGAACTTGATCAACAAATGTCCTTTGTGAATGAGGGTAAATTTTGTATTAATTATGCCGTTTAGAAGGAAAATAATTTATAATAAAGTGTAATAGATTTTTGTTACAGCTTTACTGAGATATGATTGACGTATGATATTTAAAGTATACAGTGTGGTGATTTGATATCTGTATACATTATGAAAGAATTCCCCTTTCTTCATCTAGTTAAATAACACATCTATCACCTCAAATTGTTTTGGTTTTTTTTTTTTTTTTTTTGGTGAGCACATTTAAGTTCTACTCTCTTAGCAAAGTTAAATTACACAGTGTAGTATTATCAACTATAGTCACCATGATTTACATTAGACTCTCATCTCATGCATCATACAACTGAAAGTTTGTAACTTTTTATCAATATTTATCAATATTGAATTCTTAAGGCTTAGAGAAACAGGTATTACAAAACTATTTTAGAGTGATTCATTTTATTTACCCTTTTCATCTTAGAATCATTCATTTTATTTAGTCTTTTTATTAGTGCCTTTCACTTAGGCATTAAATATGAACAGTATTACTTAGCAACTTTGGTAGGCAAAATTCTAAGATTTACCACGCCCAGTGGTGTACAGCCTTGAATAATATCCTCAGTTTGAGTGTTGCAAAACTTAAGAATACAATTGGATATATCTCTTTTGATTATGTTACATTTTATGGCAGAAGGGTTTTGCACAGGTCATGAAGGCTCCCAAGGAGTGTGTATAGGTAATTTTCTCCTGGGCTAGCCTCATCCAGTTAACTGAGCACTGTAAAGAGTGGGGAAGCGGCAGCACAGATTCTCCTACTGTTTTTGTTGTTATTGTTGTTATTTGTTTTTTTAATTTTATTTTAATTGTTGATCTTGTACAGTCCTCTGTCTTTTACTCCCACCCCAGCCCACCACCCCAGCCCTCCCCACGTCCCTCCCATTTCCACCCCCAATAGTTTTTGTCCATGTGTCCTTTATACTTGTTCCTGTAAACCCTTCCCCTTTTTTCTTGAAATTCCCTCCCCTCCCCCGTCTGGTGACCTACTGGTTTTAAAGACAGCAAACTGAAAGCGGCAGGAATAGTCAGGTGGCAGGAAACTGCAGGGACCACCAACAGCTGAGAAAAACCCTTGTATAATGATGGGTATGAAACAGCAATCTCAGTCCTACAGCGACACAATGAAAAGAGGACTCAGCAAAGAGGTGCTGGATCCCTTTCCCACAGAAATGATCAGATGATTGCGTGTTTTAAGCCACTGCGAGTTTGGTAATTGGTTGCAACTGTAAAAATTTGTGTCACTTTTTACATGATTATTTCATAATAGTAGTGTTGCCATCGATCCAAGATGATTTCCAGAGAGAAAGGGGCAAGACTTTCTACCTGTTAGACTTCCAGAATTATGATTCCACGATTTTAGTGACATGGGCTAAACTATTTCACTAAAGTTTTCCATGCTTCAGTTTTATTATCCATAAAATTTATTTAAATTGTATTCCTCAAATGTCTTTTTTATATCTAAGTTCTCCAGTACTCTGATTCTTCGATGAAAATGTTATTAATGTATTTTGAGGAAAAAAAATCAGGGTTTGATCTCTACTAACCAATAAAATACATAAAAATCAGTAGTAAAACGATTACTACTGGGAAAACCAAATTTTTAAATGAGAATCAAGAGCTGTATTTTGTAATTCCCTTTTTAAGGAAAAAAAAAACTTCTTTGTAAACTCATATAAATAGTGAAAAGCATTTGTGTGAACACTGAGGAAAGTTATAAGAGTACTTACATCTTTTTGTTTAATCTGGATTTCTTTTTTCTCTAATACTAGACCTATGAAAGCTGGAGAAGCAAAGTAGATGTGAGGATGAATTCCATTCCAATTTAATTCTGTAAATATTCTATAATAAATAGATTAATGTGAACATGAAAGTCAAATAAAGTCAATACCATTAGCTCATTGAAAGCAAAATTATAATGAGGTTGATTCTCACACAGGGATATCATTCATTTTACCCTATAAAAGAAATGTAAGGCAATTAACAGTTTCCAAATTAGCTTGACGGGAGAAAACCTACAATAGAGCAATCCATTACTAACTAATGAAGTTACATTTCATAAAAGCAGTTCCTCCAAGGAATTTCCTTTTGAAATAATATTTATGTACAGAGTAGCAGAGGTGAGTATTGATTGCTTATCTCAATTGCAAATTTAGCAAGTTCCCCAGAGAAAAAAGTACAGAGATTGTTTGAATTGTTTTGGGTGGCTTAAAATTACAGCGAAAGGCAATGTAAAGACTGAAACGATATGATTTTCATGTAAAAATAGAAACCATGCGGGTTTCTTCATTTTGCTGGAAGGAAATGGTACTAATTTATTTTTCCTATAAAAAATACAATAAAATTAGAATTTATATTTTGCTTCCAAATTAGCAATAACGAAAGGGGAATTAAATGAACTGTTTTGCTATATTTATTAGTTCTATGTTGCTTATTTTAGTGAGCCCTAAACAGGATTGCCGACTCCATGGCAGAAAACATGACCAGAATGAGTAAATTAAACAGAAATGAGTAAATTAAAAAATATATATAAAGTATAGTGTGGGTTGTTAACTATATGTATGAATGTAAATTTAAAATAGTCCATAAAGGTTCAGTGACTTCAGGTGGTAAACACAAAATCCCATATACAAATGATGTATTACAGAATTGTACACATGAAACCTATATAATTTTATTAACCAATGTCACCCCAATAAATGTAATAAAAAGATTCAGCATACATATATTATATATAACATATGTAATATATATTACACATATATTTTATATATATTTGGCATAGCTGAGAGCCTTGGAGAACATACATATAATCTGAGTTTACATATGATGAGGTTGGTTGTTTGTAAACATATGAGTTATTTCAAACCTTTAATAGTCTATCATTTATTCACCCACACAATAAATAAATTCTAGTAGTTACTTGGTACTGAAAAGAAAAACATAATTGCTACCATTATGGATTTACTATAAAATGAGTAAGACAGAAAATAAACATGCAAGCAAAAAATAAATTTAAAATTAGAAATATTTTCCCTGAAGAAATTGAAGGAAAAAAGAGATGGAAGGGGCAGCCAATTAGGTTGGTAGGGAGGGCAATACATGTCTTTTTAAGAGGTGTCATTTAGGATGAGACATGAAGTTAACACACATAATGCCTGCCAAGGTGGTGAAAATGGTTTGTGGTGGGATAAGAAAGAACTTCATGAATTTAAACAATCTATAGAGTTCAGTGTGATTGGAGTATAGAGAACTAGAATAAGAATTGTTTCCAGTGTGGTTGTAAAGGTGCATAAGGGCCAGAGTTTCTATGATCTGTGCATTTCTTTGCCATGTGCAGGATTGAAGATTATAGTCAAAGTTCCACAAGAAGTCAATAGAAAAAATGTATGAGGTATGACATAGTCTGATTTATGACTTTTAAAAAAGATGACCCAGGCTACTTTGTGCTTTAAAAATTATTGGCGTTTCTGAGTATGGAGGACAATAGTAGAAATCAGGAAACCAGTAAAAGACTAGCAACAGTTCCACTGAGATGTGGCCTGATTTATAATAATGGCCCTGGATAGAAACAAAGAGGAAAAAAAAATCTTTTTTTGATGGTAGCATTAACAAGACTTGCCAATATTTTTCAAAGAGAAGGATAGAGGAGAGAGATAAATAAGGAAAGTCCCAGAGGTGTTTCTTTTTTTTCTCTAGAGTGATTTTGTCAATTAATAAGAAATATATCCATTGCTCTGGCTGGTGTGGCTCAGTGGATTGAGTGCCAGCCTGTGAACCAAAGGGCCACCAGTTCAATTCCCAGTTAGGGCACATACCTGGGTTGTGAGCCAGGCCCCCAGTAGGGGGTGTGTGAGAGGCAACCAGACATTGATATTTCTCTCCCTGTCTTTCCCCCACCTTCCCCTCTCTCTAAAAGTAAATAAATAAAATCTTAAAAAAAAAAAAAATGAAAGTTAAAAAAAGAAATACATCCAGGTTTCATAAGGAGAAATGATTATGTCCACTGTGGACATGTTATTCTTGAGATTTGTAAATAAAACTAGAAATTTGGCATTAAAAATAGGCATTAAAGAGATCCAATAAAAAATTTAGGGATCATTAGAAGACTAGAGCAAAGAACTTTTCTTTAGTTCTTTGCTCTATATAAAAATAGAGCAAAGAACTAAAGAAAAAGTCCTAGAGACTCCAACATGAAGGTGTAAAGAAGTTTATTGGAAAGATTATTGGTAAAAGCAAGGTATGATTAATGTTCTTTAAGCTTAGAGAGATGATTTCCAGAAGAAAGGAATATTCAGGTGTAATAAAGACTGTGTATAAAAAAAGTAGGACAATAGCGATCACTGAATTTGGCAAAAAGAAAGTTTCTAGAGATCTTGATGATAGACATTTCCATGTAATAATGGAAAAAGAAGCTAAATTGTAGAGCAGTGAAAAGTGAATTAAAACTGAGAAAGTGAAGTCTCTATGAGTAGCTAGTTCTTTCTAAAAGTTAATGTATATGTGTGTGTTATGTATAAACATAGATACACACACACACTTGAGGAAGCATAGAAATAGAGTAGTAGCTGGAAAGAATTGTGGCAAAGAAGCAATGGTTTCTTCAAAAATATGAATAAGGCAGGTTTGTATGACAATATGAATGTTCTTTTTAAATTGAATTTGAGTTGACATTGGTTAATAAGATTATATAGGTCTATAATACATCATCTATATATTACATTGTGTGTTCATCACCAAAAGTCAAGTCTCCTTCCATCACATGTATTCCATCTTTACCTTCTTTCATCTTTCCCCAGGCCCCTTTTCCCTCTGCAATCACCATACCACCATACTATTGTCTGTCTAGGACCTTTTCTGTTTGCTTTTTTTAATCATTGTTTCACCATCTCCCCAATTTCACCATCTCCCCAAAAACAAATTTATTTTGTTCGTTACATTCTACATACTGGGTCAGGCATAAGTAATGCCTGGTTGAATGTGGTTGGTAGGGTAATTATATGAGTGTAATGATTTATAGTTTTAATTTGAACATTCCACCTAAAATGTCATATGGTGCTTGAGTGTAATTGTGTTATGTTATAGAATTACATGCTTATGATTTTGTAATAAAAGAGTTTGTAATAAAAAGGGGCGTTATTTGTGCCACACTCTGTATAAGTGAAGTCATACATATGTCTTTCTCTGACTGGCTTATTTCACTTAGTATAATGCTCTCCAGGTCAATCTGTGCTGTTGCAGAAAGGTAAGATTTCCTTTTTTATGGCCAGTTGGTATTCCATCATGTAAATATACAACTGTTGTTTTTGTTTTAAACCACTCATCTACTGATAGCTAGGCACTTGGGATGCTTGTAAACCTTAACTACTATACATAATGCTGTAATAAACGTAGGGGTGAACATAGTCTTTCAAATTTGTGTTTCAAGTTTCTTTGGATATATTCTCAGAAGTGGAATAACTAGGTCATAAGGGAGTCTCATTTTTAATTTATTCAGGAAAGTCTATACAGCTCTCCACAGTGGCTGCACCAGTCTGCATTCCCACCAACAGTGCACTAGGGTTCCCTTTTCTCCACATCCTCACCAAGAATTGCTGTTTGTTAATTTATTGATGATAGCCATTCTTACACCTGTGAGATCATCTCATTGTGGTTTTAATTTACATTTCTCTAGTGATTAGTAGCATGAGCATCTTTTCATGTATCTGTTAGCCAACTATATGTCCTCTTTGGAGAAGTGTCTAAGTCCTTTGCCAAATTTTTAGTTGGATTGCTTGTGTTTTTGAAGTTGAGTTGTGTGACTTCTATATAAATTTTGGATATTAACTCTTTATCAGCTGTGTTATTGGTGAATATGTTCTCCCATTCAATTGGTTGTCTTTTAATTTTGGTATTGGTTTTCTTCTCTGTAAATTTTTTTTTTTTAGTTAAATGCAGATCATTTGCTTATTTTTTGTTTGTTTCCCTTTCCTGAGGAGATACATCAGATAAAATATTATTATGATCAATGTCCAAGATTTTGCTGCCTAGTTTTCTTCTAATATTTTTATGTTTTTAAATCTTACATTTACATCTTTAATACATTTTCAGTTTATTATTATGTATGGTGCTAGGAGGTGATCTAGTTTTATTTTTTTGCACCTCTGTCCAATTTCTCCAATGTCATTTATTAAATAGACTGTCTTTCCCCCATTATTACGTTCTTGCCTTTGTCAAATATTAATTGATCATAAAGGTTTGTGTGTATCTGGGCTCTCTAGTATGTCCTTGTCATACAGTCTGATATCAGATAGCATACTTCCTTCCATTTTGTTCTTCTTTCTCAAGATCGTTGTGGCTATTTGGGGTCTTTTGTGATTTCATATAAATTTTTGGAATATTTGTTCTAGTCATCTGAAATATGCCATTGATATAGTGATAGGAATTGAATGGATTCTATAGAATGCTTTGGATAATATACACTTTTTAATAATGTTAATTCTTCCTATCCATGTACATGGTATATGCTTTGACTTATTTGTATGTTTTTCAATTTCGTTTTTCATTGTCTTATACTTATCCAAGTATAGTTGTTTTACATACTTGGTTAAACTTATTCCTAGGTATTTTATTGATTGATTGCAGTTTTAAGTAAGATTCTTTACTTAGTTTCCCTTTATGATAGTTCATTATGGGGTATAAAAATGCAATTAATTTCTGGATATTCTGTATCCTATTTTGTATCAAATAGATACTTGATTGAATTCATTGATCCATTCTAGTAGTTTTTGGTGGAATCTTTGGGGTTCTCTATATACAACAACATATCATTTGCAAATAATAACATTTTATTTTTTCCTTTCCAATTGGATGGCTTTTTTTTCTTCTTCTTGTCTAATTGCTGTAGCTAGGATTTCCAGTACTATGTTGAATAAGAGTGGCGAAATGGACATCCCTGTCTTGTTCTTGATCTCAAGGGAATATTAGTTTTTATCCATTGAATATGATCTTGACTGTGGATTGGCCATATACAGCCTTTATTATGTTGACATATGTTTACTTTATCTCCACTTTACTGAAAGTTTTTATCATAAATGCATGCTGGATTTCATGCCTTCTCTGAATCTGTTGATATAACCACGTAATTTTTATCCCTCATTTTTACATAATGTATCACATTTATTGTTTTGCAGATATGGTACCAAACTCCCATCCCAGAAATAAATCCCACTTTATTATGGTATATGATCTTTTTAATATATTTCTGCATTTAGTTCACTGATATTTTGTTGAGGAATTTAGTATCTATGTGCATCAGGGATATTGACCTATAATTGTCTGTCTTTGTAGTGCTTTTATTTGGTTTTTGAATTAGAATAATGTTAGTCTCATAAAATGAGTTTCCAATTCTTCCTTTCTGTTGAATTTTTTGGAATAGTTTAAGAATAATTGGTATTTGTTGTTTGAATGTTTGGAGAAATACACCTGTGAAACCATTTGTTCCAGGATTTTCATTCGTTGAAAGCTTTTTGATTACTGCTTCAATTTCATTAGTTGTAATTGGTCTATTTAGGTTTTATGATTTTTCCTGATTCAGTTTTGTAAGATTGCATGTTTCTAGAAATTTACTCATTTCATCTAGATTGCCCAATTTGTTGCCATATAGAGATTCATAATATTTTCTTACAATCTTTTGTATTTCTGTGATGTCAGTTGTTTCTTCTCCACTTTTATTTCTGATTTTATTTATTTGGGTCCTCTTTCTTTTTTTTTTTCTTGATTACTATAGTTAAAGGTTTCCCAGTCTTATTCATCTTCTCAAAGAACCATCTCTTGGTTTCATTGATCTTTTGTATTTTTTAGAGTTCATTTTATTTATTTAGCTCTAATATTTATTATTTCCTTAATATTTTTGAGATTTTTTTATTGTTCCTTGAGGAAGACCTATAATTCTATGGATTTTCCTAATGTTAATATTGCTTTCACTGTGTTCCATAGGTTTTGGGTTACTGTATTCTTATTTTCATTTCTTTCAAGATATCTTTTGATTTCTTCCTCAATCTAATTGTAACCACATTTGTTGTTTAGTAACATGTTATTTAGCGTCCATATCTTTGTATGTTTTTTAGGGTTTTTTTTTTTTTTTTTTACTTGTGATGGATTTCCTGTTTCTTCTGATCATACCATTATGATCAGAGAAGATACTTGATGTAATTTCAATTTTTTAAAATTTATTGTTTTTTTTTTTGTCTTAACATGTGGCCTATTCTAGAAAATGTCCCATGTTCATGGAAAAAAAAAGTATATTCTGCTGCTTTGGGGTAAAATGTTATGAAGACATTAATTAAATTACCTTATGTAGAGTATCATTTAAGGCTACATTTTTAGAAGAATTTTTTTTTTAAAGATCTATCCATTGATGTCAATGGGGTGTTAAATCCTGAATAATGATTACATATTGCTAATCTTTGCCTTTATACCAATCAAGATTTGCTTTATATATTTAGGTGCTCTTATGTTGAATGCATAAATATTTACAAGGGTTATATCCTCTTGTTCGATTGCTCCCTTTATCATTATGCACTATCTGTCTTTGTCTCTTACTATATAGTCTCTATTTTAAAGTCATTTTATCAAAGTATTTCTATCCCAGCTCTTTTTTTTCCATTTCACCTGCATGAAATATTTTTTTCCATACCTTTATGTTTAATCTGTGTATATCTTTTGTTCTAAGGTGAGTATTTTTTCTGTTTTCTTATCCATTCAATTACTTGATGTCTTTTGATTAGAACATTTAAACCATTTACATTTAGAATGAATATTTATAGGTACATATTTATTGCCATTGTATTCTTTATAACTATGTTCCTCTATTTCATTTTCCTTAAAGAAGACCCTTCAATGTTTCTTGTAAAACTGGTTTGCTGGTATTGGACTCAGGATTTTTCTTGCCTGGGAAGGTTTTATTTTTACTTTTTTTAATTTTTATTCCTTATATTTTATTTGTGTACCTTCATAATCTTTTAAAAATATATAATCTTATTATATTTTTCTGTTACCATTTATTCCCCTTATACCCCCTCCGCCATATTTTTCCCCTTAAATTTAAAGTGATAGCATTTCTGGGTAAAGTACTTTTGGTTGTTGTCCCTTGCTTTTCATCACCTTGCATTTTTCTTGCCAATCCCTTCTGGCTTGTGATGTTTCTGTTGAGCAAACAACTGACAGTCTTATGAGAGCTCCCTTGTAGGTAATTGTCTTTTCTTGATGCGTTTAAGATTCTCTCTTTGTGTTTATCCTTTGCCATTTTAATTATGAGGTGTCTTGGTGTGGGCCTCTTTGGGTTCATCTTGTTTGAGACTCTGTGCTTTCTGGACTTGTGTATCTTTTTCCTTCACCAGGTTAGGGAAGTTTTCAGCCATTATTTCTTCAAACAGGTTCTTGATCTATTGCTCTACGTCTTCTCTCTCTGATACCCCTATGGTGTGGATATTGTTATACCTCATGTTAATACAAAATTACCTTAAACTATTCCAATTTTTTTTCTGTTCTGATTGGGTGTTTTCTGCTAACTGTATTTCAAATTGGAGATTTATTTATCTGATTAATCTCACCTGCTATTTATTCCATCTAATGTATTTATTTCGGATATTGTATTCTTCATTTCTGACTTGTTCTTTTTAATAATTTATGTGTCCTTTTTCATGATGTTGAAATTCTCAGTAAGTACCTTGATGTTGTTGACAATCCTTATAGGTATTTTTTAAACACTATATCTGGTAAATTGCTTGCCTCCATTTCATTTAATTCTTTTTCTGGAGATTTTTCCTGTTCTTTCACTTGGGGCATGTTTCTTTGACTCTCCATTTTAGCTACGTCTTTGCATGTTTTTTTTTTTTTTTTTTTTTTTTTTCTGTGTGTTAGGAGGGTATGCTGTGTCTCCCAGTTTTGGTAGGGTGACCTTATGTTGTAGTTGTCTTGTGAGAACCAGTGATGTAGTCTCCTTGATCACCTGAGTTGGATTCTCCAGGAATGACCCTTGTGTGGGTTATGTAAACCCCCCTGTTGTAATTGAGTCTGAATGGCTACTGGCCATTCATGTGTGGGGCAGATCCTCAGGCTGGCTGATTGTGAGGGTCAACCCTGACCACAATGTATGTACTGCTTGAAGGTGCTGACTACATGAAGCCAGTTTTGCCTCAGCAGGGTCTGGTGCCTGCTGAGATATTCTTTCAGATATGCCACTTGTGAGGCCATTTTGATCCTGCTCTGATATTGTCTGAAGCTGGCTGTTGGGTGTGTTTATTGTGGAACCTCTTAGGAGGGAATCTGGTGAAAGTGAATATCAGACACTGCCTGTGACTCACCCTGGACAATGTGTTTAAAGCTACAACTCAATTCTTAGCTTGTGGCTTCCTCTGCTGGGTCTTTGTGTGCATGTGAAGGACCAAGTTCTACACAAAGGTTGGCTTCCACAGCAATGAGCCAGGGAGCTGGTCAGCAAAATGCTCAAGGCACCCAGAGATCTGCCCCTGCCTCCCACTGCCTCTGCCTGCTGGCTGCCTGTTAGACATAGTCACTAAAAGAGCCTCTGGCAGCACGCAAATTGCATGAGGTAGGTTCTCAGTGAGTACCAGGTAAGGGCAAGTGGTGTTCACCAGTTTGATACAGATTCAAACATGGTATTGGTGCTGGCTCTTAGGCCACTCAGCAAACCTCCCAGGATATATTAAGCCTACGTGATATCTGCTGGGTATCCACTGACTTTTGTGGGATGGTGGTGTCTCAGAAAGTCAAGGTTGAGGCCAACAGAGTGTATCAGGACTAAACAGACTAAGATTTGACCAATGAAGGAAGACTCTGTATTAGTCCAGCATATGAGGGAAAAAATGTCCCCTGTGTAGAGCCACACAACCCCATATGTTCCAGGTTCTACCCAGAGTCAAGAGGGTGGGACTGTGGGGAGCCCCAAAGTTTTGGTAACAGATCTTCAGTGCAGGGGATGTGCTACTAGTGCAGGGGATATGGTACTAGTCAGGTTCATGGGAAAGTGGGGTGAATAGTCCCCACGCCAAAGCCCCACACAACTTAATCACTGACATCCCCTGTGTCTGCCCAGACCTCTTCCCTTTGGAATAATTAGCAGGGCATGAGCTCTGCAGGGCGGGCAACAGGGAGTCCAAAAGGTGGGGCTATTGCATTCTCCCAGGCTATTGCAATAAATGGGGCATACTCCACCCAATAAAGATGGTGTCTATGATGTGGGAGAGGGACTCAGCACAGGGATCCTGGAAACTGGAGAGCCACACACTCCAGTCACTCTTCACACAACTCTAGTCTGTTGTGACTTCTCTCTGCCTGGAACCCAGGGTGAGTAGCTTTGAATGAGATTGTACATGCTGGCCCTTTAAGAGAGCCCCTGTATCTCTAGCTACCTTCTTTTTTGTATGGTGGAAAGAACCCCCACAGCTTTTTGCAACCAGATGTTACATGTGTGTCTCTTCCGGTGCTCCATGCTGGGGAGTTTGGGGTGGAGACCCCACACTTCTCAGGGGGAAATTTTGCAGCTAAATATCCCTCAGGGATCACAGCCACCACCCATGGGAATTGGTTCAGTCCTTTGTGAGTCCCTTCTTTTCCTACCAGTCTCAATGTGGACTCTTCTGTAAATCTTTGGGTATAAGGCTTTTGTTCTGCTAGTTGTTGGTTGGTTGTTTCGGTTGATTATTCTGTGTTTTAGTTATAATTCCAATCTGGTCCTGAGAGGAGAGGAGGGTATCTTCCACCTGCTCTGCTGCCATCTTGGATCCTGAATATTCTTCTAGAGAAAGAGAAAGTACTGACTTAAGAGAAGAGAGAAATGAGTGATCATTGTAGGAAATTTCTTAAGTTTGTGAAAGGAAATAGGATCCAGAGTAAATGTTATGGAATAAGAAGGAGGGATAAATTTTAATGTAACACAAGATAAGATAAACAAAATAGATGCACATGTTAAGTACATTAAAAATTAAGTAAGAATCTGATGGAATTCAAAATTGATAATTTCTATACAGGCATACCTTGGTCAGATTGCTGGTTTGGTTCCCGACTGCCACAACAAAGTGAGTACCGCAATACAGCGAGTTGTACTTTTTCTGCTGGTGGAGGGTCTTGCATTCAGTTTGTGAAAAACACAACATCTCTGAAATGTAATAAAACAAAGCACAATAAAATGAATAGGCTTGTATTCTCAATGAATTGGAAATAAAGTCACCATCTGAAAGTGAGTAGGTGGATGAGATGGTTGAAGACCCTGAGTGCCCCGCGCTGCCTATCCCTACACTTCTCCTGGACATAGAGGGCTTTCCGAGCCCTGCGCCTGCATGGATGCTGGTGGTGGGTGCACTCCGATTGATCTAACTAGCTGTAAAAGTTGACATATTATGTAAATATCACTCCCATTATATTCTTATTTAAGTTCCTTGACAGGTCACTGTTGCAATATCCAATGACATAATTAACACTTTGTTTTATACCATCCACTAGAATACCATCTCCTGATTCTTTACTCTTAAGATTAGGCACTAGTGCTTTACCCTTCTGTTCACCTGCTTTTCCTTGGCTTCTGTCCTGTCCCATACACACTTTATTTTATTAAGATAGAAAGTAACTATAACTACATTATACTCTATATATAGTAATAGAGAACTATTATCTAGTAATTTATATGTGCCTCAATATCTCATATCACTGCAATGATTAGAAAATTACTTATAATTAATTTTTTTCACTTCTTTTCGCTAAGAAGAAAAAGAAATTTGTCTGAATGACTAGCTTCCTATAACGTGTTCTGGGCTGGCATTTGCAAATTCTTGGTGAGCTCTTTATTATTAAAAAAAAAAGCATATTTTAAAAATTTTCCACAGATAACAACCCAGTAAACAAAATTCAACAACTGGTAAGAAGGTACTCCAATTTTTCTTATTTCTTATTCAAATGTGACCTACCCACTCTCCTGGGGTGGTTGTACTCTGCACTTGCATGATTACTCTCAGGCGCAGCTTTACTCCTCACTTTTTTTCTAAATAATGACATCACATTTTTCTACACTCCCCATAACACTATACAGCTAGCCTGCCAGTAGGATCTATTGCACTTCTTTCCTAAAACACAACCCTTCAGAGGCATTGTAATCGACCCTTGAAACAATTGTTTGAACTTTTCAGGTCTACTTCCAAGTAGGACTTATTTCTTTTTTCAATAAATACAGTTTGCCCTTTGTATCTGTGTGTTTCATCTTTGGGTGCAAAACAGTATTTTTTCATTTCCAGCCATGGCTTTCAAACCCAGATTCCCAATCATGCATTGAAAATATTGTTTTTGATCAGAGGTTGGTTGAATCCAAGATGCAAATGGCCAATGTAGAGCCAAAAGTTATATGCAGATATTCTACCGTGGGGGTCAGTGCTACGAATCCTTGTTATTGTTCAAGGATCAACTGCGTTTAAGATTCTACAAACTATGACGTAGAGAATAACAAGTTTCCACAAGCCAGCCTAAAAAAGTAAAAGGTTCCAAACAGAATTGTGTACCTCTGGGTAGCATTTGCTCATTCCCCATCCACTTTCTCTCTTCTGCCTGTTTGAGCTAATAACCATCCTCAATTTGTAGTTTGTTATTCCCTAAATTCTGAAAAAAAAATGTATCACTAAACATGCATATGTCACTAAACATCATATAGCATGTTTTAGTGTACTATAAATTTATTTAAATATTTCCATACTGTGCATACTATTCATCAGTTTGTGTTTTTGTTCATATTGTTTCAAGAATATCCATGTTACTACATCTTGTGATAGATCATTCATTTCCGTAGGGGTGTAGTAATACTATATTTGATGTTATTTATCTATTCTGAAGTTGATGAATGCTTAAGACTTTTCTTAAAATTTTAAAAATATTTCTCCAGTGGACACTTTTATATACATGTATACCTGTGATCATCAGAAAAGATTCTCTCAGATCATTATATATATATATATATATATATATATATATATATATATATATATATATATGTAATTGGATAATTGTTGGCTCATAGGCATATGCATATATCTAATTTTGCTAGAGACTGCCAAATTACCAAATTGCTTTCAATTTATACTTTCACAACTGACATATCATTGCTCCAAATTCTTGCCAAGAGCTGAAGTTGTCAGACATATAAAATCTTTTGCATCTATTTCTTTGTTGCTGAGTAATTTGAATATTTTTCATTACAAGTATTATTTGTATTTCTAATTTTACTAATGTCCCTTTGTATAGTTGCTCATTTATTCTAGTGAGTGTAGCCATTTTCATGTAAATTTGTTATGAATACACACACACACACACACACACACACACACACGGAAAAAGTCCAGCCATTGTTAATATAACAAGAATGGTTTACATGACATCAGTGTAACCTGGCAGCCAAGGAGAGTGGACTAGTGTGCACATGTGTGAACAATGACAACTTCACTGTACTAGTCAGTGTGGGTAGTAGATGTCATTGAGTGAGCATGTGTACTGTGTGGCCATCACCTCCCGAATGACTGAGCGAGTAGAACAATGAATCTACATCAAATTTTACATTAAACTTGAACATTCCTCTGCAGAAACTATTCAGATGATTCCAAGGGCTTTCAAGGATGATGCAATGAGTGCAGCACAAATAAAAGTGTGCCACGAATGCTTCAAAGATGGGAGAGAATCTGTTGAAAGTGATTCATGTTCTGGAAGGTCTGCAACAAGCAGGGCACCTGAGAATGTCGAACATGTACAGGCTGAAATCAACAAAGATTGGCAACTGACAGTGCAAGAACTAGAAGTTGATCTGGGGATTCAGAAACAACTGTGTCCAATATTTTGACACAGGTTCTTGGCATGAAACATGTCACAGCAATATTTGTTCCATGGTTTCTGCTACCAAAGCAGGAGGGACATTGTGCTGTACTTGCTAATGACTTGATTCAAACTGCTACCAATAAACCAGATTTTCCCCAAAAAACCATAGTTTGAAGGAGCCCAAGGCATCATTGTCTTAAATAAAATGTTTCTTGTATATTAAATCTTCTCAATAAATGTCTCCTTTTCATAGCGCATGGCTAGATACTTTCTGGACAGACCTTGGTATATACACATAAACAACATATATTAATTCAACGTACACATTTTCTTCATATGGCTTTTATTTTCACTTATTTAAAACAGACTTTTTCTCAATACAGGTTTTCTTTTTTTAAATTAATTGTTAACATTTAATGCCATTTCCCGTAAGGGTTTGTGTTTGTTTTTGTTAGTTTCTTTAAGAAATGTTCCCCTGTCTTGAAGATATCAAACTATTTTTCTTTATTTTCTTCTAAAAGATACACAATATATATTTTTTTATTTCACATTATTCCATCTGAAGAGACCATTGTGTAGAAGTAAAGACAGCATTTAATTTGCTCTCAGGACATTAGCAACACAATTCTGTCAGCCGCATTGGTCGATGCCTTCCCCAGTGAATGGCACTGTTGCCTCCCTCCTGTGGGTCCGAAGTGGACTTGTGGTTCTCGAGCTGCTGCCCAGCTGTCATTGGGAACATTACTCTTCTGAGTTATATCCATTTTGGCTAGAGTCCAGCCACTTCCTGAAAAACAAGTATGGGAAGTGAAATATTTTTTCTTGATATGGTCAGATCATAAAATTATGTATGAAGGCAGATCTTGCAACCTGCACTGCGTGCAGTGTAGTGTGGTAAAGACCTTCCTCAGGGAATTTGCTAGGATTCGTGTTCTGGCTCTTCCACGTACCACCTATGTGATTATCACGCCAATCTCCACACTGAGTATGCCCCCCTTTGGGGTACATGAAGATCTTAGAAGAGGTGAAAGGGTATATATAGATAGTTGAATAGCATTGATTTCCCAAACCCTAAACTATGGGTGTATACTTTTCCAAAATTGATCTGACTGTGAAGGCACCTGATTTAACCAAGGTTTGGCTTTCCTTTAGTAAACACCTTTCCTAACAACTTGGTAACAAATCTTAGGAATACTTTTGCAAAATAGGTGCTAAACATTTTGTATACGTCAACTAAAAATTTTGCTTTAATACAATTGAAAGATGACTTGATTCTGTCGTCAGCTGAAATATCATTAAACATAACGTTTGATGAACAAATCCATTTGAGATATTTAACATATAACTTAGGAGTCCAGCTCCAGGGTAAAAACTTGTGTGTGACATTTTAAGGCATGACCATAGGCAGTCACAAAGACATTGTCTGGCAGGACTCGCCCTCCCCACACCAGACCTGTTCGCACTCCATGCACAGCCTCTGAAGGGAGTTGCAGTCAACAATTCAAGCTTCCTGCTGAACACACACGACCAGTCATGCTTTCCTCATATTTGCATTTCTAGCTCTTGGAGCCTTCATTCCTAAGTCTCTCTATCAGAAGCCTTGGACAGAAGTCTTCAGGCTCTTCTGTTGAAGCCTCCTTATGAAGAGTGAAGGGGGAAACCTCAGAGACACTTTTCCCCACTCTGACTCAGTACCAAATACATTTCCACTTCTAGCCCACCTCCCTCACTCTTCCTTTCTTTCACCCTTCCGTCCCTTCTTGCCCATAAACAACCAGAGTCATTTCTTCAGAGCTCCCTCAGCAATGTGACAGCCTGGAATGTGAAGTCTGGACCGATACACATGGCCCTTATACCTGTGTGCCATCCCTTAAGGGAACCGGGGGGTCGATGCTTTCCCAGTTCTATATTCTGCCTATCATCTCTGTAATGATGTGAAACATTTTAATATATTTTGTTGCTTTGCAAACAAACTGGACCTCTAACCAAGAGAATATTTTTTAACACATAAATCTTATAGGAAAAATTCAATGCTAATTTTTATATGTGTGTGTGTATATATATATTTGTTTTTCTTCACTGAAATATGAAAGAGGATCAATAAAATACTTTCAAGAAGAAAAATACACTATATTAAGTTATAATTCTATGCAGGGAACTAAGTGGAAATAGTACAAAGAGAAGAAAAAATGATATAAAATTCCCAGTTATTGACAAGTGTTGGGGGGCTCCACCCACAGGGACCCCCGGGCTGCCATGGATGAGAATAAGTCTACCAAGACATGATCTGCTTGGGGAGGAAAGGTGGCCGATCTCTCAAAGGAGAAGGGCCAAGAGCCTTTTTCTCAATGGGCTTTTATTGGGTTTGTTTTGCACAGGAATACAGGTAAAGCTCATTAATCATTATCTGGCAGTAAAGATCAAACAATAGATAACATACAAAGAACTCTGAGGGCCTATTTTTAGTCAGAGTCAGATAGCTAAATGGCCATAAAACTTTGGGGAACAAACTCAATTCCTGCTTGGACCCTTATCATTTGAGAGCATTCTAAACAAAGCAGGTTTCACAGGATTTTACATATTCTTTCTTAGGCCTGATTGCCCTAGGGAACCTGCGCTTTCCAGCACAGGCTTAAGGCATTGTTTCAGGCTTAAATCAAGCAGGGGAAGTAAGGCAGTGAAGAGATTAGGAGACTTCTTGAAGACAGAATGAGGACTCAGGCTATTTCAAAGCTGAGGATCCATCACCCCCTTTTGCTATAGCCCCCCAAGTCCTTCTCTGGGACCTCCCCATGATCATGCCTGTCTTAGGTCATTCCCCCCTTGGGGAATCTTACCTCTCATTGGCTAACCAATCAAGCACTGGGGGCCAGGCAGGATGAAGTAAAATGAGCAGAAGTGGTCCTCCTGCCAGGGAGATCAGCCTTGTCTCCTTAGTGGCTTATGGTCCAAAGGTCACTCACTGGGCCTTAGCCAGGGGAGGGTAATAGCTCCTGAAACCAGGCAGGATGGTTCCCAGCAGATGAGGAGCTTTTTCATCGATATATAAATTGGATGATAATAATGTTGAATTCCAATGGTATTCTGATAACATTGAGCATATATGATTGAAAGATGTGTGAGTAATACTTTAAAATATCTGTGTTTACAACACATAGAAAAAACATCCTTTGCAGGTATATTCACACACTGGAAAATATTTTAGTTACTAACTTAGAAATATGTGAGGTACATTGCTTTTAAAATTTCTTTAGAGATACTTGATCAAAAATATTTGACGACCACTTATCTAGGACATCATGATGTCCTGTGACACATGAAAAACAACATAGGAACTTTCCATCCTGGCCAGGTGTATAGTCAGTATAGTCTCTGTGGAAGAGTATGCTTAGCAAATGAAAACAAAATCTTTATCTCTTACACAGATATCCAGAAAGAGTTGCAAAATCTCTAAGATCAAAAGTCCAGTCTCACACTTTAGAAGGTTCATCCCCTCAGGGCTTATTCTCAAATACACTGAGTGCTTAGAAAAGTCCACTGTAGAAATAATGGATAAAGCATAGAAAAGATACTCTTTGTGTCAGTGAAGGGCCTGGCAGAAAACAGAGGGTGGAGTCAAACAGGTGGCTGAAGAGAATTTAAGGCACTGGCTCAGTACCAAGGTACAGCCATGGTTAAAGGAACAGGAATGATGAAGTACTAACACAGCTAGGAAGCCTTTGAGAGCCACAGTCTTTAACAGATCCCGTTGAGAGAGAACCATAGATCTAAAACAGGGTTGCTTTTCAACCTCTGATCTTAGACAAACACAGCCAAGCTCAAACTGCGGCTGATACTGAGAGTGACTGGAAAATAAATGACCGTAGTTTCTCTCCTTATTTCTTCTTTGTGTCTTACTGACCAAACCAAACTGAAATCTAGAGGACAGGGAATTCTGGTGATGCAGCACAGTAGAGATCAGACTCCTGTAGGGATGGCAGGGTGAAGAAGTGTACAATGGAGGGGAAATAGAGACAATCTAACACACTTTTCAAAATGACTGTAGTTATTGAGTAAATTAGAAGTTTATAAAATGTAAATCCTCCTATAGTAACCCTAAAATACAGAAGTGAACAGAATAGAGAGAGATATTAGATATCCAGATATCTTCATTCAGAGTTTACACAGTAAGTATGTGAGTTAGAGATAATAAAAAGTAAATGAGCTCTGACTGGTGTGGCTCAGTGGATTGAGCACTGGCCTGCATTCCAAAAGGTCACTGGTTGTATTCCTAATAATGGCACATGCCTGGGTTGCAGGCCAGGTCCCCAGTAGGGGGCGCAAGAGAGGCAACCACACATTGAGGTTTCTCTCCCTCTTTCTCCTTCCCTTCCCCTCTCTCTAAGAATAAATAAATAAAATCTTTTTTTTTTTAAAAAGTAAACGGCAGTTTAAAAATATACACAACTGTAACTCCCTTTTAATGTGGGAGACATTCTTTATTTTTTAAATAAATAAATTTATTTGTTCACTCTAAAAGTGATGTTCAGACATTTCAGGTCTCAAGATCCAGTGTCTGTGTGAGGAGATGTTCTAACAAGTGCTGATCATGCAATGTAATGAGAGCCATATATGTACTTTTAAATTTTCTACTGGACACATGGTAATGGGAAAACATACAATAATAAATTAAATTAAATTAAAAAGGAATAAATTAACATTAACAAAGCTAACTTAGCACAATACATAAAACTGTTATCATTCAATGTATAAAGTTAAAATTATTAATGAGATATTGACATTCCACTTTATTTAATAGTGTCTGCAAAAGCCAGTGTGGATTTTCCAAACGTGCCACATTTCAGATGCTTAAGAGCCGTGCATGATCAATGGCAAACTTCCTGGTTGATGCAGTTGTAAAAATTAAAAAGTGTTAGAAAGGAAGGAACATTTACTAGTGAAAGCATAATGAAGAGAACGTGTTTGAATGTTCTTATTTAATGTGTTTTTATATTTTTAGTCAGAAAGGCAGAAAGATTATACAAGATTATGATGCTAAAAATTATGTGAATTGTATCCATTTAAATCCAATAATTCTACTCAGCTCTTTCACTCTCTCTTGTTCTTGCTCTCTCTTTCTAATACAATTTCGATATCAACTAGGAAATTTAAGCTTCGACAGACAACAATCCACAGGTAAAATAGTAAAATAAAAAATTCAGGAATAAGACTATAACTCTTTGAAAAAACAGGAGTAAAACAAAGAAAGCAGACTTTTTTCAATCTCTTTTCCCTGAAATTCGATTCACATAACATAAAATTCAGCATTTTTAAAATTTTCCACTATGGTTTTAGAAATATTAAAAAAGTTGTGATTCAATCACTGCATCAAATTTCAGAAAATTTCCGTTAGCCCAGAATGCATGCTGTATCAGTTAGCAATCACTCCCCTTTCCCACTTCACCCCAGTCCCTGGTCACCGATGAACTATTTGTTCTCTATGGATTTAACTGCTATGGACATTTCATAATAGTGAAATCACATAGTGTGCCATCTTTCCTGCTTGACTTTTTTGTTTACCATGAAGTTCTCAAAATGTGTGACTAGATAACATCCCATTATTTGGATATATCACATTTCGACTACCCTTTATTTAGTTGATGAACATTTGTGCAATGTCACCTTTTGGTTACTGTGGATAATGTTACCATGAAAATTTGCACACGACTTTTAGTGTGAACCTATAGTTTCTCTTCTCTTGTCTATGTATGAGGAGTGTACGTGCTAGGTCCCACGGTAACTAACTTTTTTATTAGCTATCAAACTTTTCGAAAGCAACTGTAAAACGTATCATTTTACATTCTTGCCAATAGTGTATTAGGGTTCTGTTTTTCAATTACCCCTTTACCAGCACTGCTATTGTCTAATTTTTTAAATAGGCCCCCTTAGTAAATGTGGACTGGTTTTTATCATGGTTTAAATTTACATTTTCCTAAAGATTACTGATGTTAAGCATCTTTTCATGTATGTGTTGGTCATTTTTATATCTTCTTCGAAGAAATGTTTATTAAAATATTTTACCCCTCTTTTTATTGTTGTTCAAGTACAGTTGTCTTCATTTTCACCCCACCACAGCCCCCTGCCCCACCCTTCCCCATCTCCCACCCTGAAACCTACCCCCTTCAGCTTTTTACCCATTTTTTAATATACGTTAATTTTTATTGTTGAGTAATGAGAGGTTTATTTTTTTCTTTATGTACTCTGGATAGTAATCCCTTTATTTGTTTTGCAAATATTGACCTCCATTCTGTATATTCTCCTTTAACTTTTTTTGATGATGTATTCTAAATCATAAGATTTAAAATTTGACATAGTCTAATTTATCTATTTTTCTATGTGTGTGTTGCTTGTGCTTTTGCTGTCATATGTCAGAAATTATTGTCCATTTCATGTCACAAAGATTTACATGTGTTTTTTTTTGGGGGGGGGTGAAGAGAGTTTTATAATTTTGCTTTTACATTAAATCTTTGATAGATTTTGTGTTTTTTTTATAAGATATGAGGTAGGGGTCCAAATTCAGTGGTCTGGGCACCATTTCTTAAACACTATCATTTCCCTCTTTATTTGTCTTGACACACTTGCTGAAAATCAGTTGACCATAAATATAAGGTTTTACATTCAGGTCTTAATTTGTAGATGTCTGTTAGATCTGTTTTATAGTTCTTCAAGTCTTTAATTTCCTTGTTGATCATTAGCCTAAATATTCCATCATAAAATTAGAATATTGAAGTTTCCAGTTGTTATTGTTTAATTTTCTATTTCTATTTCATTTCTCCTTTCAAATCTGTCAGGTTTTGGTTCATGTATTTTGGAGCTCTGTTGTTATAAGCATTGCGTAAATGATTATAAATTTTACAATTTTCTGATGGATTAACCTCTTTTATCATTATAATATTTACTCTCTTTTGCTTTTAAAATGCTTCCTAATTTAAGCTGTATTCTTTCTGGTATTGGTATAGCCATTGCAGATATTCCAACTTACTTGTGTGTTTGAAACTAAAGTTAAATCTCTTGTAGACAGAGTATATCTGTATCATGTTTTCTTCTTAAGCCATTCTGCCAATCTATATATTTTTGTCTTAATCCATTCTGCTAATCTGTTTTCAGATCGAAATCTTTAGTCCATTTGTATTCAATGTAATTACTGATAACAGGATTAACGTCTTCCATTATATTTTTTGTTTTCTTATGTCAGTCTTCATTGTTCCTCTAATTCCACACTGCTTCATTTTTTACATCACATAGACACTGCTTTGTGTACCATTTTAATATCCTTGATGTTTCACTTACTATATTTTTTGAAATGTTTTCTTAGTGGTTTCCCTTGGGATTACAGTTAAGATCTCAATTGATCTTAAGATCTCAAACAGTCTAGTTTGAATTAATACCAACTTAATTTCAACTTTATACAAAAGCGTTGTTTCTATGTCACACCATTACCTCCCTCTTTTTTGTTGTTGTCATACAAATTGCACCTTTGCACATTACATACCCTCAAAACAGTTTTGTATGTGTTGCGTTGTGCAGCTGTGTTTTAAGTTACATAAGAAAAAAATACAAACAAAATGGTCTTTTGTAGTTACACAGATAGTTACTTTTACCAGATCTCTTAATTTATCAATGTGGATTTGAATAGTGTACGGTGTTCTTTCATTTCAGCCTTAAGGATTCCCTTTAGCATTTCTTGTAGGACAAGCTTTGATTGTGACAATTTTTTTTGTTTGTTTTACCTTATATATAATGCCTAAAATTGTCATTAACTTTGAAATAATCATTTTCTTGAATATAGAATCTTAGCTGACTGTCTTTTCCCATTCAGCTACTACTGAATGGGAAATTTTACAACTTTCCCATAGTAATTCTGTTATGAACACGTTTAAGTTCCATATTTCTGATAAGAAATTGACTGTTAATTGTACTAAAGATTCCTATGTGATGATGAGTCACTTCTCTCTCACTGCTTTAAAGATTCTGTCTTTGTCATATTTTTATCCTCCTTTTCTTAGATAAGTCCCTTTAACATTTCATATAATAAGGGCTTGGTGATGATGAACTTCTTTAAATTGACCTTATCTGAGAAGCACTTTATCTTCCCTTCCATTCTGAATGATAGCTTTGCTGGATAGAGCAATTTTGGATGTAGGTCCCTGCTTTTCGAGACTTCAAATATTTCTTTCCAGCCCCTTCTTGCCTGGAAGGTCTCTTTTGAGAAATCAGCTGACAGTCTGATGGGAACTCCTTTGTAGGTGACTGAATCCTTATCCCTTGATGCTTCTAGAATTCTCTGTTTCATTTGAATCTTGGCTAATGTAATTATGATGTGCCTTGGTGTGTTCCTCCTTGGGTCCAACTTCTTTGGAAAGACAGCAAACTCACAGCTATTAAGAACCACACCTAAAACAAAAGCAAACTAAGCAAACAGCTAGAACAGGAACAGAAACACAGAAGTGGAGATCATATGGAGGGTTAACAACAGGGGAGTGGAAGGAGGAGAGAGGGAGAAAAGATACAGAGAATAAGTAGCATAGACGGTGGGTAGAAAATAGGGGGAGGGCAAGAATAGTGTGGGGAATGTAGAAGCTAAAGAACTTATGACACATGGACATGAACTAAAGGGAGGGATGTTGATGGGAGAGGGTGTGCAGAGTGGAGGGGAATGATGGGGGAGAAATGGGACAACTGTAATAGCATAATCAATAAAATATATTAAAAAAAGATTCTGTCTTTGTCATTTTACAGTTTGATTATGATACGTTTACAGTTCGATTATGTTGGATATGAATGTCTTTGAGTTTACCTCAGTTTCCCAAGCTTCTTTACTGCGTAGATTGTTTTACATCAAAAGTCTTGAACTAATCAGTCTCTAAGCCTTTGCAAAGAGGCTTTGTGCATGTTGGATCATTCACTCAATTACCAGGTGGACAGTATACAAATCTGCTTTAGCTTCAACTTCTTTCTTGAATAGAACTTCATGGTCAGTTAAAGTGAGATTTCAGAGGCCTCTCTGTTCTTTCCTGGGTATGTGCACTGTACATTTCCTGGGTGTACATATGTACGTTACTCTTTTTTTTTTTCTTTAATTCTCATAAATATGTCAAGGCTTTCAAAGCCCCCTAAGGATATCTCCTTTTCTAGCTCTTCCTTTTAAGTTTTTTTTTTTTTTTTTTGGGGGGGGGTGGTTCAAATCCTATTTACCTCACTGTATTACCTCAAACAGCTACAGTGTTAAGCAATGGATGTTGATCGTTTTCTACAAATGCTCAGAGGAAAAGACTCTGCACAGAACAATTTCAGAGTCAGGTCAAATGAACACAATCCTTTAGGAGTGTGGCTTCCCAGAGAACTGCCAAACACGTCAAGTATTAACAATCCACTGTGAATGGGGATTTTGAGTAATTCCAAGTCCAGGGTTGCTGTACCGCTGGCTCTCACTAGAACTGTGGAGCTCTTGGTAATCAAGGCTACTGTGTAGCTGGAGAGAGGACTAGGAATTGGGCAAGTTAAAACCTCACAGATCTCACCTCATTTACCAAGATTCAGCATTTTTTCCTGAATACGTACTGAAGATTTTTTCCGAGCCTTTGGTTAATTTCAATAATTCCAAAAAATTATTGAAATTATTTTTTCACCAGTTTTTGAATTGTTTTAATGGAGAAACAGATTTTTGAAGGTCCTTATTTCATCACTGCCACTGATATTGCTCCAGTAGAAACATATTTAAATTTTATTTGACAACAAAAAAGCCTGATTCTGGAAATATGAATACCCAATATGACACTTGGATTTTGGGTAAAAGAACAATTTATTAATGTTACTGTTTACCAAAATAGTATCCAGAATTTAATCATTTAAATTATCTTATTTCAGATTTCAAACTATAATTCAAATGCATGATGTAATTGCATTAGACAATGCAGAGTTTTATAAATTATGTAATTTATACCAGTAATTTTGTGGTTTTTTTTGTATAATATAGTTCACATTTGTACAGAATAAAAAATTGGAACTTGAGATATTTAGCATATTTTATACAAATTAGAAATTTAGATCTATGGATTAAAATTACTTAATGTTTTATGTGATGCAAAATATATTATAAGTATATTAATCAGATGTGTCATAAATTTGGAGTTTATCAAAGTTGTTTAAAACTTTTTTTTATAAATTGCACCTAATGAAACCCAAGTAACTTGAAAAATATTCTTGGTGTAATAAATAATTATTTCAAATACTATTTATTTTTTTATACTTTGGTTATTTTTTCTATTATTTCTACTTTTGAGAATTTGTATCCATAAAGTAGTAATACTACATCTATCCAAGACTTCTGAGAAATTGGATTTATACTCTAAGGTTGTCCATAATTAAAGATAGTTTATGTTGTTTACTTATGAATTAAATGAGTTTTCAAACAAAACTTTTAAGAAATCTTATTTCTCTGTATTATTCTTTGCCAGTTATGTGAAATTCTATGATACCAGATATCTCCCTGGTCTTATTTGGAGAAAAATTTGTCTATAGTTAGTGTCAGCTTAAAAGATAATGCTGCCTGGGAGAAGTAATGGGGCGTATACACTTCAAATCCAAATTAGGCCTCAAGTGTTAAATTAAAATAAAAACCTGCAACTCAAAGTGTAAATTTAAAATCTTAATATTAGAGCAAGATTTAATAAATATAAGTTGTATGTGTGATAATGTGTGGTTTTTAATATGATTTGAAATTATTGAGGCAGAAATGGTTTATCCAAACAGCACTTCTGAAAATGATCTCTTTGCTTATAATTATGCATTAGGTCCTAAAAGACCATTTGTTGGCAAAATAAAACTATGACATAAATTAGGGGAATGGATAGCTCATTTTCTACCACCTAAAAAAAAATAAAAAAGAAAACTTTGTGGAAGATACTCTTTTCCTGTTGCTACATTTCCCTACCTTTCAAAACAGGACTGTTGACTATTTCAGTGTCAGTGTCTTCAAACTGAAACACTGAGCTAAAATTGCCACTACTTATTTATGTGACAGCTCACAATGAGGGATTATTATTGATTCCAGAATACATAATTTTATTTTATTTTAACAGGGAAATGCACTTTAAGAACAAAACTACCACAGAGAAACATCTTGAACTTCATATAGTAGCTTTATTTATTGTTTTAATCCTTTATTGTTGTTTTAGAATTTCTTTTCATATTAGCACTTATAACAAATAGGTAATTGTGATTATTTGTTAATAAGGTAGAATTTCCTTAAGAGGGAAAGGAGAGAAAATGATAAAATCAAAAATTAAAAACTTTATATATTATATTCTTAGAATTGAATTGAATAATACAGGCACATTCTTTCTAGATCCGTACATGAGGTGATGTTAGGAACAATGCTTCTCTCTGGGGCTGACCCTGGAAGCAATCTAATGAGTGATCAGATTAGGTTACCAGTGATAATTTTCTACCGAAGCTTCATGGAGAAATGGCTGATTCTATATGGACAGCAGACAGGTTCAAAGGAAGGCTGAACAATCTTGCTATTCCACAAGCAAGACTGCTTTCAAGGATTAATGGAGTTTTGTCAAAAGGACACAGAAGCCAACTTAAAAGGGTTCCTACAGGCCAACATTTGTTAATTTGAGCATAAAAAAGAAGATACTGACTGTAGATCATAATACATTAAACCTTTGATATCCTATAATAAAAATTTAACATAACGTTAACATTCTAAAAGGAGGTAATAGCATCAAATATAATAACTTTGAGCTATGATATTAAACTTTATTGGTATTTTTGATACCTTTGCTTAAAGTTGAAAACTAAAGAAACTAATAAATATTATATACTTTAGTTAAAATAGATTTTATGACCAAGGATCTGACAAATTCAAGTCAGATATTCAGAATTTCATCATTTATAACTTTAAGTATCAATTAGAAAAGCATGGTGGTAAGGATATAGAATAACGTAATGTTTACTGTGGCAGACCCTTCTGTGTGGGGCGGGCCCAGCTCCCACTCAGAGATGCACAGGACCCATGCCCACAGATAGGTTCTCTCATGGGTAATCAGATTTGCAATATACCTAAGCTGCTTTTTGCTGAAAACTCCCTCACCCTGCAAGTGCTAAGCCTTGCAGGGACCAGTGTAACCACTCAACCACTTTTGCCTTTTCATTTGCTAATATCCTTCTTCTGTGATGTGATTAGGAGCATTGGCTCCTTTTGTTGTAACGGGGGCATAGTTAGTGAGGATCATCTTGTAATGTGAGTAGAGATAGAATAAAGGCCTGTCATGGCGGAGGCCGCAGCTTTTGCTCCCCTTGAGAGAGAAGCCACTCTGTCGTCCTTTTTCCTCCACCGGACTCGGTAGTCCGTGTGTTTGTTTTATTTCATCCATAATGATGCGGACACTGCTAGCTAGTGTTCGCATCAGTTTACCAAGTGCAAATGCTCTGGATTTGTGATAACATATACAGGTGTTTTAAGAATCCAAATCTCAATCAGGTGTTCAGTCCCCATGGAAGTGACAGATTTCTATGAAATGATAGAAGAATCAAGTTCTAGGTATAACTTGACACCAGGTAAATAGGTAAATACTTGCTTATATTTTTAAATTATGGGGTCATTGGCATAACCACAAGAGAAGATAAACACACACCACGAACTTGTCTAGAAGAGCTGGTCAGCATGTAATTCAGAAAAATCTCAGCCAATAATCAGCCTCAATGAAATGCTGGTAAATGTCTCTAAAATCTTAGACAATTATGCATAACAAGGTTAAAATAGTATTAATGTTTTATGTTTAAAAATATCTACATACTTGTTGTTTTATGTACTTGTAATCTGAGGGAGAATTCAGCCTGTTGGGTTAACTGTATTATGACTATACTTTGAATAAATTATTGAATAACTGATTTATTTTCATGATTATAAATCTTAATGTATACTTAGCATTAAAGTATCTCAGAGAATGGTTTATTTATGATATTTTAATTTTTTCTGAAATTATAAGAATTATATATTACTAAGAGGTTTATAGTATTTCCAGATAATTGCATGTATATAAGAGAAATTTAGTTTATATATACAATTTAAATTCTTTTAAGGCAATATATTGACAACCTTGTACACTAGTTAAATTTGTTTTTCCCAACGCTTCTTGAAAGTGATTGTAGAGTGTGGTAGAATTAAAAACAGAATAGTAAAGTTTGCTAGCTGTACTTTTTAAAAAAGCATAATTGAGAACCATTAGATTTTTACAGTTTGGTAGCAGCTTTAATCTAGAAGGGAGATAATTACCCTACAGCATCTGCAGTGGCCTGAGGAAAAACCCAGTAAAACTCTATGATGACCCAGAACAAATACCTTTAGGAACTGTAGTGTGTACAGTGAAACCAGTATTTTAATTTCTCCTGCAGGAATATAATTTTATCTTATTTCTTCATATATTCCTTTCTCTCTCACTTAGAACCTGAATGATGAGTAAGAATCTTCATCTTGGCAATGGATAGCCTAAAGAGTACTTTGGTTTAGATGTATTGATTACATAATAATAAAGGACACAAAATGAAAAATTACCTTCTATATCAAGAGCACTGTGAATAGGGACAAAATAATATATCCTTAATATTGTATAGTATAATCCATGTAACCAAGTATGTCACCAGCATGCTTTCCAAATAGCCTTTTTAAGGCTTGCTCTTTCAACAGTGTTACTTCTGAACAACATGAATTTTTGTCTCCTAAATCTGTGTCACAGATCTCTCTCCCCTGAGGACCACAAGACAATTTTGAAGATTAAGTCTTACCAGTGTGTAAAATAAGCTTGCGTTTTTGATGGGTTAAGGAATTATTCTCGCGGGATCGTTCTTCCGTGATGAGACAGTCTTAAATTTGGGTTCTATTTTCTTCAACACGACATTTTAAGAAGAGTGGACAAGATCAGGTTCTTCTCTGGAGAAAACCCTCAGTGCCAAAATGAGAGTGCTTTAACTAAATCACTAATACCAAGTCTAATTGACTTAATTAAACCACATTTATTCAATATCAATATTTAAAGAAAAACTACTGGTATCGTCTTTATTTGTTTTTCCTCACTGAAGAACTGGCTCCAAGGACCTCTAGCAGCCCATGTTGTGAAGAGGAGTGTGGGACTTTAACCTAATCTGCGTGCAGACTAGGGCATTTCCATCTTCATCTCTACCGCCCACCTTGTCCGCCTGGGCCTCACCTCCTGCTGTCTTCAACCCAACCTCACATGACTCCACTGGGCAGATCCGCCCCTTCCTGCCCTTTTTTTTTTTTTTCCTTTGAAAGTAGTATGACTTTACTGAAATGTTTTAGTACGGTGTTGAAAGATCTGAAAATGGAATACTAAACCAATATAAGCATGGCAAATGATATATTCCTGAATCCAGTTGACATCTAACAAAAGACCCTATGAATATCTGTAAGTTAGTTAATATAGGTTGGAAGCTGAGCAATTTTGGTGTGTTCACATTTCTCTGGCTCCCCTTTTTGGCCAAATACACACCAAGTCATCCTCCATTTGGCAGAGCTGGACAGAACCAACATGTTCGGTGGTTTCATGGAAATGTTTCCACACTAACAGTAGGAAAAACATGAGTTCTGAGAGTTCTGGGGTAGAGCTGCTCGGAGGCCACCTTCCTCCTCTTCGCTGAGCTGAAACCAAATAGCTCAGGCTCACGCTGCCACTACGTATGGCTAAGTCTAGTCTCACTAGTTAATCGTGTATTAGAAGTACTTTCAAAAACACACATGGTACTAAATAATGTAAGAAACCATAAGGCCTTAATTCAGAGGATTACAATAGATTTTCTATCATTTTTTCCCTTCAGATCTTGTTTTGAAATTAACTCCCTATTTTACTATAAATTATAAATGTCACATGAAATTATTACCTTTAAAGCAAGTGGTTTTAGTTGTTATGTCAATGGTTAACACTTGTATGCCAAGCTGTCTACTTATGCATATTTATAACTACATTTTCATTTCTGTATGAATAGAAATTCCAAGAAATACAGATATCACTCATTTATCAAAAATTAAAATTACATAGCATCTAAATAAACTCTTTACATATCTCAAGTCAATTATTTCTAGACATAGTCACTCTGTATTGCATAGCTGGCTATAATATTACCAGGCTATAATACTATTTTATCTCAAAAACCATATCTCAAAATGCTTGTTTCTGTGACTTTTTAACTTTAATTCACCTCTGCTGTAGTGAAGTTTGAAACTTTAACGACCTACTTGTTAAGGTTTCTAACAAATTTGTTAATGACGTCAATAGATTTTCTTTTTCCAACTGCAAATTTTAAAAAATTTATTCTCTTCAAGTTTTAAGATTCAGCAGGAGGGAGAGACCGTTGTTTAATATTCTATGCAGGCAAATTGTCTTCTGGTGGCGAAGTACTCAGCTGGGTGCAGCGCAGTGTACACACAGTAAAATTCGCAAAGAGGCAAGGCATCAGGGAGACACTGGACATAGGAGGAGGTTTTCGAGGACCACCTTGTGGGGAAAGCAATCTTTCCCTCCACAATCACTCTTGGGTCCCTATTTGAATATTATTTTAATGGAGGAACAAATGTTTACTCATTTGTAATGAGGACTCCTTCTCCAGGTTGCTCCTTCCTCAGTGTGACTTTATCCAGCAACACTCCATCCACTTTCTATTTTTGAGAAATTCGTCACAATTTATTGCCCGCTGGTTACTGTCTTCCTGTTTGCTTAATTGTTTAGGGTTTATTCTCTCTTTCTTAATGTTGTTTTAAGGGTCTTAAAAAAAACAAACATGGGCTCAGTCAACCATCTAGCTATTAAACTTTATTTAAAAACCACCCTGTTCCGGGCACCATGCTGAGCACCAGTCTTTCAAAGTGAGTTTCATTTTCTTTTCACATATGAGTGGTTCAAGAACCAGGGAGATTAGAGTTACCTGCTTGACATTATCCAGTGGTAACTAATGGAATCAAGTTTTTAGTGCAAGTTTTTAAAATTCTAAATCTAATCTTTTTTAGACTGACTTTTTATTTTTAATAGAGAAAATAATTCCCTGTGGTTTTGAAATTTTGATGTAGGTTGGTTTTTTTCCCATCCCATACCATCACCACCATGAAAACCAGGACAAAGATATTTATTTATGTAATGGATGACTGAATATCTATAATGTATACACTTGATTAGTACTATTTAGTACCTAGACTATTCTATACAGTCAATCCTGCCCTGCCCCCAAGTGAGGTTGCTCCTATCCCCAGGAAATAATTTGGAGAGAAAGGGTAGCAGTATAGACAGTGTAAGGTTTTAGAAAATAATACTAAATTGCTAAAAAAAATTTTTCTTAGGGTTGTACAAAGTAAAGGGGAAAAAGTCACTGATAGTTTGAGTGCTGATATCAGAATTCAGAAAAAACCCAGATAGGATATTTCTGTTCTTCCAATCAATTACAAGCTTAGTAGTCACTGCAGTAGTAGGAGTATTAATAACTTCTTCTGTTGTCTTTTTAAACTTTATTCAGTTGGGGAAGCTTTTACTCTGTTGCTTGATAAAAATTCACAAAGCCCAGGAATGGTTCCCCTACCCTGAGGCAAAAAAGAGAACATTTCTAAGGTCACCTCATTTCAAGCAGCTTCAAGTAGAATACCTAAAATTCTGAGCAAAAATATTAATTGATCTACAAGGACCTTAAAGTCATAAAATCAATATGGAAAAGAAATTTAACTCAGTATTCCTAAACATTCATCATTTATAATCTCTTTCAAAATGTGCTAAGCAGAACAAAACCTTAAAAAATACTTGATGTTAACATATTCCTAAAGACATAGAGTGTATTTACTAGTATCTATAGTTAGAGAATAACTTCCAGAAATGCTTAACCCTGAACACTAACTTATCCCATATACTCCATTATAATAAAACCAAATAGTCCCATTCATCACTAAGTTCTCAGAAATTATAATTTCAGATATACTTTATATAGTATAGTATATAGAATAAATAGAAGTGTAGTATAGAAGTATAGATCTGTGGAACTACAGAAGTATAGTATATGGAATAATTATTCTTTACAAGATGACCAGTTTGATTACTGTGTTTGTACACAGAAAATAATTGAATTCAGTTCAAGTGCTGTGACATAGTTGATAGATAGATAAATAGATGATAGATAGATAGATTTTGTATGCATTTATAAAATAAAGTAAATACAGGATTTGACTCAGTCATACAGTCCTTAAAATTAGACGTGAACCTAGTGCTTGCATGTGTAGTGTAGCTTTAGGACCACTGCTGAGGCTTCTGAGCCCTCCAAGATACCTCCATTACTTTCTTACTAATACCTGATATTCTGGCATTAATGATTTATTCATTTGACTAAGATTCTATTACAGTTAAAATTCACAAATTCACAATGAAATACAGTGTTTTAAACCATATTGGTATAATGTTGAAATGCTTTATGATAGATTCTGTTGGTAATAGGCATAGCAATGACGGGGGGCGGGGGGAAGTCACTGGTAGAATGGAGAAAGATTGACTATGATGCAGACAAAAAAAAGTTGCAAATCTGAAAATGTGAGATGAATGGTAATCAATGACAAAATTTTATCTATAAAGCATTTTTCTCCAGAACCAGTTCTTGCTGGTGCAATGAGCAAAATGGTATCACTTTGAAATCCATGGATTGCCAAGTACTGCCAAGTGTACTATTACTATAGGTCTAATATCTGAGGATATTCACCCCGAGGCATCAACTGATTTTTGAATAAATGTACCATAGTCAATTCTGCCAGTATGCAAAAAAGAAGGAAGAAATACAGAAAATGGTCTCAGTGAATTTTACTGAATTGTCATCTACACTTAGCCTCTGACATGGCATCATGATTCATATCGTCATGGCAACTAAAATTTGAAAGAGCAAAGATTAAAACAGATCTTCATTCATTTGATTAAGAGGCATTCTGGAAAAAGAAAATGTGGGTTTTGATATAACTTTTATGATGAGCTTCAATTTTAATAATGTATTTTCTAAGAGATTTGCATTTTAATGGAGTAAGTAATGTTTGCATCTACCTACAAACAACCTAAGAGTTATTTTTAATGAATATTTTCTATATGTTAAGCACTTTCCCAGAATATATGATAGGCTTTGGAGATGCAAACATGAATCGACGTTCCTGACCTGTAAAAACGGTTATACATACCGTTAAGGTAATTATAACGCAGTGAACTTAGTCTACAGACAAATATCTAAGAATATGAAATAGGGAGAATTGGTAATTATGCTTGAGAAGCCAGAAAAGTATAAAAAAACCCCAAAACTGATATTGAAACTGGAATGTTAAGAGTGAACACTTTTTTCAATCTGGGATCACAGCTCACCCATGCATATGGTTTGTTCAGGAACTCTGCTAGTGCTGATCACACAATTAAGCAATAGAAATATTTGTTAAAGAAAAGGGGCCTACATACAACTGTTTCATCAAACAGAACATTTTTAATAAGTACTAGTTTGAAAAATATGGCAAATCAGGCAGAAATAATAAAATATAAACCCGTGGGTTCTCCTTTTCAGATCCATTTATCAACCTGTTCAACATTTATCAAAATACGCTTTATGAACATAATGCAGAAAGCAATTCTCACTATTGGACACCAATAGGACAAATATAAGGTGGCAAATAAGTCTTATAGTTTAGATATTTCCATAATAAAAAGTTTATTGGTATTTTATTGCAAAATATAGTAAAACGTTTACTCTTTGTTTTTAGACTTTATGGTCATGCTATAGAATACTAAAAAGAGATCATTCAAAGAAGAAACACCCTAACTTGGATATGCTCTCTCTGCAAAATATTGATGATATGACAGCTAAGAATGAATGGCCAGAGGGGATATGAAGGCAGGGCTCTGACCATTACAGTCTGACAAAGGACTTAATACAGGTGGCTAGATTCCAAAGGAAGATGTGTCTTACCAGTCAACTCAGGAGTCCTGAGCTCAGTTCAGTAAGATTTCCAGGTATCCCCAGTATCACAAGCAAAATAGCACAGGAGGAGGGGAGGGAGAGTCCTTGAGGCTGTGCTGAGAGAAGGGGCTTCTGTGACAATCTTACTAAGATTGCCAGGTGTTCTGAACATCACAAGCGGGAGTAGCACAGGAGGAAGAGGGAGCAGCCCTTGAGAATCTATGCTAAGAAAGGGAGCTTCTGTAATAATTTCACTAAGACAAATAATGTTTTCTAACTGAGAAATCAGGCCTTTGTAGCCATATATTATTCCTAAGATTTTGAAAGGGGAGAAGGGGAGGAAACCTGGAAGCTGACTGAGGTATATAACCCCTGACCCCCAATAGTTGGTGTACTTCGATTAGCTAAGTACCCACTTGTAGCCTTGGCTCAGGTGTGTAGAACACACTTACTAACAAACTAACAACTTTCTTTCCTGTATATGTGGGGCATTTATACTTGCTGGGTACCTACTTGTAGCTCCCTGGTTTCATGTGTTTCCTAAATAAACTTGCTGTTTCATTTTCTTTCTACATGTTTATTCTGATTGAATTATTCTCTTGTGAGCAAGACAAGAACTGAGGCAGTGGAGGGAGCGTCTTGACTCTGGTCTCTTCCTCCCCTCCATAACATGAGGATATAAACTTAATGAACTCAGTTAAGATTGTCAATGTTATTCTGTCTGATCAAGTTGTATATAATAGTTTAACAGTAATTGTTTCAGCCCTCCAGTACATTATGAAAAGTCAATAGGCAGAAAACTAGAGAAAAATAATTAGAAATGTGACTTAAGAGTATTATATAATAAAAATACTGAATGGCATATTAATTCATGAACATCAGAGCACTAAAAAATTTAAAGGCATGCATATAAAAGTATCTCACACTTGCATACTCTTTTCAAATTAATTTGAACCTGTCATTATATTTGTTTTTCTGAACAGTTTTACGTAGTAGAATAGGCAGGGAACTTTATGCTTACTGGGCAAATGAGACAACAGAATTATTAAGCTGCTAGGTGATATGCTTCATTAGAATGAAAAACCCCAGAAATTCATAGCCTTTACTCAAAGTCAGGTGCATCAGCATAAATAAATAAATAGTAAAGTCTGTATCAAGCTTTCAAATTTTAGAATTAGCCAATTGTTTATTTTCATTGTAATAAGACTTCAGAATTACTTACTTTGAACCATAAGTAGGAATCAAATGTATACCATCAAATCTTCAAATTTTCTCCTACCTTGAAGAAATTAGAAGTTAGGCCCTTTAAAAAATGTATTTAATCTCATCAGTTATGTGCAAAATATTGTGTTTTACAAAAATGATAAATTCCAGAAATTAACCATATATTCTAGGAGAGGAGATACACACAAATATAAGCAATGTGAGACAAAGATAAAGGCTGATGAATGGTTCAGTCATTATATACAAGTTGCTTTCAGTACCTATAGTCAACCAAGGACTCAGAGACAGTGGAGAATTTGAATTGGACTTACACTATTGGATAGGAAAGACAAATGTTGGATAAAGAGTAGGCTTAAGCACAGTTATGATTAAGTCAAGGAGTCAAGTATTGTTGACCAGTACAAAATAATTATCAGGCTAAAAAGACAGATTGTGCTGAGATTGTGGAAGGATTTGAAGGCAGAAACTTGACTTGATGAAATTTGCAGATGGAGAATAGTAAGCTAGATTCTATGGGCAAACTAGATAAAAACAAAACAATATTTGCAAGAATCTATGTTTAAAAAGCCCACAAAGTGTGCTGACAAGAGACATGGAATAAGAAGGCCAGATGCCAGAGGCTTTGACAAGCGATGATTTAGGATATAGGCAAAGGCAGTTTCTGGTATCTCAAGATCCTGTAACGAATGCCTTGAAGAATTCCTCCTTAGGGCATGAGTCTTCTAAAGTTATTTTCTGAAGGTCTTTTTTTGAATTAAATGGAAATAATTCTGGGGAGCAAAGAGGGATGATTACAGATCAAGGGCTTCTGCACGGGTTTCTTCATAATTCATCTCTCATTTGAAAAGGGGACTTCCCATATGCAACCCTTTCCAACTGGAAAAACGTCTTCAGCATAGCATACAGCAGGGTAGTAAGAATTGATAGATTGCTTTCATTCTAACATTTGGAAAAGGATTTTTTTCCATTCAGTAATTTCTCTCAGTGTTCCAGAATTTTTTTTTTTCCTCATAGATGGTCCTTCATAAGTTTCACGTCCTGGCAGAATAAACAACATTTTAGCTAAGAAACATTACTCACTTCCTCTGCATGAAGCATGTTTTCTCCGTTTCCACTGGGAGTTTGGGAATTATTTTGCTTACAAAGTGAAATACAATGTTGCACTCATATCTCTTTCTTCTTCCTTCTTAAACTGAGTCATGCGGTGATTATTCATTTTCTGTATTTTCTTCTTTAACACATATACTCTCCCATCACCCACACCCACACGAATCACATTTTCACATTTTCATGGTAGCTATCCAAGTAAGTCCCTTGCTAGTTACTTGGTGAGTTCTTATGAGAGTACAAACACTCTGTTGTTCGGCATATTTTTGAACACATAAGCCAAGTTTATTTTGATGCTCAGGGTGCATAGAATTTGTTGTTAAGACTGATAAATTTTGAAAGTCAGTGTAGTGAGATGGTTGTACTTGATTTAATTCTAAAAGACACATGAAGAGAAGCTTTCAAAGTTTGATTGTGCTGAACCACCTCTTTTCATGCCACCGATTTTACAATATACGCAGCCCCTGTTGAATTTTGCAAACATCACAAAAAAACCATAGAGAATTTCTGTAAATATAACACTCCAATAATTACTTGAAGTGCAGTACACATGTCATCATATTCATTTGCCATTTTCATGGTGGTTTGTCCTTTCTACATTTTATTATTCATTTATGATAGCTATTAGAGGCATTTCATATTCTATCTTGCTCTCCTGAGGAATATTTATGTCTATTATAGGGCTCTTATGAGAAGACCCAAAGATAGTTATTGCAGAAATTCTGTGAAATGCTACATTAGTACAGGGATCAGCTGGCAGTAAAAGATTTCAAGTTGTCCAGCGTCCCCCTTGATGAAGATAAAGAGGCCGATCACTCCTGGTGAGGCTTCCTTTTCACCCAAGAGAACCAAGTTATTTTTGACAGAGATATTAGACCACATAAATTAACACAGTTCTGCAAACAAGAGCTGTTTTGAAAAGTTTGCCTGGAAGAAACAAGAAAGGATTTAAAATATATTTTCAAACAAATTTGTGAGTGCCATTTAGAACTCTATTGCAGTGTTCTCACAGAATGTACTAATGGGGCCATATGAGGTGCATGTAGAAGAAATAGCAGTGTCTTACCCAGAGAAAGCACAGATTTCATCTGTCATCTGAATGGTACTCTCATAGGACTTAGAATGTAAGCCCATCAAGAGAAGCATGAAAGAATATTATATTCACTGTGTACCCCAAGCAGTGACAATAGTGCCTGGTGCATGATCACTATTTGATGAATGAATACAGGAACTTCTATCTGCAGAAAATGTCCATTAGTTTACATTAATTATTATTGTTCCATTGAAAGTACTTTTTGTTTTTATTTTTTTTTAAGAATGTTGATTTGCCATGCAAGAATGGCATGTTTAGCGCACAGTTAAAAGCTGTTGAGTTAAAATACTTCCTGATCTCTTAATCTGCCACATCTTTTATTCCAAGAAGGTATTGCCTTATTTATTTGAAAATGACATATTCTATCATTGCTTTCTCTAAACCCCTGTAACTGGTCATAAGACCTACACATTAAGAAATGTAATTCTTTTTGTTTTAGGTGTGGTTGTTAATAATTGTGAGTTTGCTGTCATTTTACTGTATATGTTTTTTTATCTTCTTTTTCTTAGGTAAGTCCCTTTAACATTTCATATGATAAGGGTTCGGTGATGATGAACTCCTTGAACTTGACCTTATCTGAGAAGCACTTTATCTTCCCTTCCATTCTAAATGAAAGCTTTGCTATATAGAGCAATCTTGGATGTAGGTCCTTGACTTTCGTGACTTGAAATACTTCTTTCCAGCACCTTCTTGCCTGTAAGGTCTCTTTTGAGAAATCAGCTGACAGTCTGAACAAACTAAGCAAACAACTAGAACAGGAACAGAAACACAGAAATGGAGATCATATGGAGGGTTAGCAACAGGGGAATGGGAGGAGGAGAGAGAGGGAAAAGGTACAGAGAATAAGTAGCATAGATGGTGGGTAGAAATAGACAGGGGGAGGGCAAGAATAGTGTGGGGAATGTAGAAGCTAAAGAACTTATGACACATGGATATAAAAACTAAAGTGAGGGAATATGGATGGGAGGGGGTGTGCAGGGTGGAGGGGAATGATGGGGGAGAAATGGGACAACTGTAATAGCATAATCAATAAAATATATTAAAAATGAATTAAAAAATTAATTCTCTATTCTTTGCAAGGTCATTAATGTTAAACATAATGTTCCACGTGTATCTGTCCAACAGCTCCTATTTTGATCAAAGGAAACCAGAGGGTTAAGATGACATAATTGCAATATTTCTTGGTTTTCACTCAAGTGAAGAAAAATTTTGCCTGAGCTTGCCTCATTTACCATTTTCTTGTGAGCATTTACAAAGGTGAGATATGGTTTAATTTAGAGATTTGTTTCATTCTTATATATGTAATTTGGTGTCAATTTGTAACACATGTCATATTATTGCCAACAATATATCAACTGTAGTCACTATTTTAACTTTATTAAAAATATCTCATAAATTATTCACATGGGCACTAAAAAGAAAAGCAAAAGAACTATTGTAGATTCTGAAAACAAACAAACAAAAAGATAAAATTTTTGCTTGAATTCCAGCCCAAATATTTACTGGTGGCATAACAAACTCTTAACTTTTCTAGTCTAATATTCTTCATATAGTAAATGGTAATTTTAAAAAACTTTAATTTACAGGGTTCTTGTAAACATTAAATAAAATTTATGAACACAAAGTTGAGTGATAAAATTTAGATTTTGTTTAAAAGCAGTTATAAATATTCTGGATTCAAAGATACTTACAACTTTTGAGAGAAACCTTTGGCATATATTTAAAGCAAAACCTGTGTGGTCTGTGCAAAAGGAAGGAGCAAGTCAGGCATGAGTCCTGGTGACTGACTCCAGTCCTCTGCTTATCCGTCATGTCATCCCGGACATGACAGTTCTTTTGTTTGAACTCCAACCTCTTAATTTACAAAATGTTGAGACTTGTCCTCCTCACTTAATTATATCAGAATATCATTAAATATTATATTTTAAATGCATTTTAACACTATGTAATGTTTCTACATATATAAGACTGTTACAGCCAAGCATTACATCTATAAAGCTTCTTCATAACTAAACAGTTCCTTGTGATATTAACAATATGAAGTTTTATCTCGAATTATTCTTTGTACAGTCATATATCTCTCACCTTTTCTTGCCTTGCAATTATATTTAGAAGTCTGAAGTGATACATTATAATCTCCTCCAGCCTTATGAGAAAATAAACAGAATTGGCCCCTCAAGGATCATGTCACTGAGACTTTGAAAAGAGCAAAAGCAAAAATCCAAAATGGACTTAGAAATGAATGTTCTGGGTGATGATGCATCATCCATCCAAAGTATTCTCTCCTCTATCACATTTCTGTGAGTGCCTACTCTCATGTTTGATTGTTGTTAGACTATTGACTGAGAAGAGGGTCATCTAGGCTCAAGAATATAGGGATCTCTTAGTGTGTTTGGGATCGTTGGGTTTTGTTTTCCTCTATCAACCGTTTATGGTTAATAGAAGTCTCAATCAATGCTTTGATTTCATTTTATCTCAGCCCAAAGCTCTTTAATGGATCATGTTCATTCTGGTGATGTTCTCCCTGCTCAGGTATTCAACAGCTTGTGTCAGTCATCTTGGTTGTGCTGGCTACCTGGAAATGCAGCTCCCTGCAAGATGAAATGACCTGGGACCAATTAATTGAAAATGAAAAAAAAAAAAAAAGTAGTGAATGCTGTCAGGAGTGATTAACAAAACTAGTTATGCATCAACTGCAGATGGCCAAGACACTGCTTGCCAAATAGAGTTGGCTACATACAAAGGAGAACATATTGTTTAAGCAGCAGGTCTTGTGAAGGATGTAGAAATTCCAGCAAAATGGGCATGAAGTGATGGAACATTACATAGATGCAACAAATGTGTTGTGTCCTATTATTGCTTAGTTTTTGTTGTTGGTTCAAATAAGATACATACTATGGGGACAGGCACATTTCACTTCAAAAGTGGTTTGCCAAAGCCATTAAGCCTAGAGCTCTATAGATCTCCTTGCTACTAACCACCATAGCAAGTTATTCACTTGGGACTCACAGGTAAATTTTCTGTGCATGTTTTAATTCAGTAAGAATTTTTCTAATCGTAGTTACGTGGCTAAGAACCCAATTCTCCAGGTCATTCTTATGATAAACTGTCATTCTTTGTTAATAATAAGCCTTCTTGTTTAACCAAAGACAAACAGGAGTCTATGTCTGAGAAAGCTGTTTTTCATTCTTTAAACAACTTAAGTCTCTGAATCAATCAATCTCTAACCTGTATATATTAATTAATGGATTTGAGAAGTACAGAAATACCCTTGATGGGAATATTTTTTAGTGCCTTAACAAGATATACAGTAGACTAAGGTAATGACCTTTCACCTGCTTTTACAAACACATCTTTTCTGAAAGTTTTTGACAATTCTTTTTTGCTCTAGTATATCCTGATATAAGAAATTTCTGAATAGTGCCCTAGTGATCTCTTTGAATCTGTACCTGTGCATTTAGTTTAGTGATCCCTTCAAAGGGAAGCAAACTAGATGTCAAGTAAATTTTTGAATAACAAATAAAAACATCATATAGCACTGTTCACTTGTTTTCTACTTCTTAGAACCTGACTACAGTCCCCCAAGGCTATTTACTAATTAGATCTCAGTTGCAAGTACTGTTTATCAGAGTTGCCAAATAGCTATTACTCAGTGATCATATCATTTTAAGCCAATGTCTCTTAATGTGATCAACTCTATTTTTTTCCAAAAAAAAGTTACTAATCTAGCCAGTAAAAAGCTAAAGTGACTCTAAGACTGGAAAGTGGCATGGGAATATTTCTCAGTTTGTCTGGGGTATTCTTTCTGAAACCTACATGAATGACATCAAAAGACAGTTTATGCTATTATAAAATAGTTTCTGGGATAATTCATCTAATGTACTGGTACTTAACTATTTCAACATGATGCCTAGGACATTCTCTAGCTACTGGTTGGTTTTTGAATCAGAAAGACCTTGCAGCAGGTTGAAAATAATCTTTCATGACTCATTTTTCACCATGGTATGACAAGTGTCCCTTTAAAATGTAATTTAATGGACAAATGACACATGCGTACTAAACTAACCACACAGACAAATTTGGTTTACTCTCTTGAGATCCAAAACACAGCAAACAAATGTGATTCTCTTAAGACCCAGAAAAAATCTTTTCATATTTCTAGAATGGAATCTGCCCTCAGTGGGTTCACATGAAAGAAAGGATTCATCTAATCTGCTAATTCAAAGAAAATTACAACATATGTGTGTAAAAATATTCAACTTTATTACTTGCAACTTGGTCTAATTCTTCTTTAATGCCTCATCCCATTGAGTTGGTGGGGAAATTAATCTCAAATTTTAATTCCATCCCATCAAATTTTACTCCATCAGGCTGTATCATGTTTCTAGGGTACTCAGTTGTTCCAAAGTACTTGTGGAACAACTCCTTGTCTTTGGTAATCTGCTCATGGATATTTCTAGAGACAACTTGCACCCTCTTAGTTCTATTATTTTCTATCCAGCAGCACTCTTTGTTTCTCTGGTGCCTCTGGGATACCAGAATCTTTGTGAGAGTGAAAGGATAGACCTTACAGCCACGCTGTCAAGGGTTCCTTCGCTCTGATTACCTCACAGATTTCAGTGTGGTTTCATTGCCTCTGAGTACATTGAAGCAATGAGGACAGACCTCTTGTTGTTGTTGTTGTTGTTGTTGTTCTCTTCTTTTTGGCCTTCAAATTTCCTTTGGGACATTAAGAACTGTGTAGGTGTAGTTTTTTTCTAATGATTCTGGGCAAGATATTTCCAATACACACAAATTCTATTCAAGCTCTAGAATATTTTTAGGTTATATCTTATTTCTACCTTGATACATTAATGATAGTAGAGTAACAACAAGATGATGAGTCTCACAGCAAAAAAATTAGATGAGTACTTAGATATTCAAAAACAATAGATTCTTTATAACATTGATGCTAATGTGTGGGTCATATTTGAATACATAGCTCATCTTAAAAACTGTTTCTTCTCAGGTCCATGTCAGAAAAAATAGCATGAAACAGGCTTCAAATATCTGTGCATTGAGTTCAATTTGAAACTTTCACAAATTCTCAAAGGCCACCTTGAAGACAACTGTGATCTAAAATCATGATGTGTTCAAAAAGTGTTGTATATTTTGGATATTATGCATTGAATCGGTAAAGATATCTTGGGAAATCACAATTCTTTTAGCATTTTTAGGTATATATGCAGTGATATCTGGTAACTTTTATGAGATTTCAGACAGCCTTTAAAGAACAAAAAGAGATGGCACTTTGCAAAAGTATTTCTGAAACAAAAGGACACATAGCATTTGAAAGTAATTGTTTCAGCTCACTATTTTAAAATCAATTTACACTTAATTGTAGAAAAGTCCATTACAATTTGTGGAAGGAATGGTTAAAAGAGAAATGAGTTTATTTCCGTGGGATACCTAAGATAATAAAAATATCTACATATAGCTACAAGTAAAGCAAAACAAAAAACAACTTTTGCTACCACAGTTGCCAGTGATAGAAATATCTGTAGAAATTTTCCAGTAGTGCACCCCTTATTTAAGGTAACTGACCAATTTTCAATTAATTTGATATATAATCACATTGTTTAAGAACACAATTTATTGTTTTCCATATAGTGATGAATATTTGTGGTCACTTTTTGTTATACTTCTGTTAAATAAAATATGCTGAAACCGTGTGTTTGAAAAAAGCATGGAAAGATTTTGTGAATATTTTTTATCTGTATTCTATAAAAGACAAAATAGCATGTCATGTAACAAACCTATCATGTTCCCAGTATGATGCCAGACAATAGGAATGCAGCCATGAATAAACCATGGACTAACTTTCAAGAAGTTTGCAACAGAGTGAGGAAACAGTGAAGTAAATAGAAAAGTACAATACAGTATTCATGATAAAATATGGGTGAGAACTCAGAAATAAAAGAAACTAACTCATCACTGGAAAGTAAAATTAAAATGTCAAAATGGAAATGGCATTGGAGCCGTATAGATCGAAGGATGAGTATAAGCTCTATATGTGAACAAGAAACGGAATGGAATTCTAGGTTGAGGGAAAAGAAGGTGAAAAGACAATGTGTCAAAACAAAAGACATGATGAAGTCTGTGGAAACTTTTATAGATCTTAGTATTGTCCATGTGGATTATGAAGTAGCCAGGTATTAGGTGGAATATAAAAATAGAAATCAAATCGTTCCACTAAAACCAAATGATTTTTACTCTAAGGTATAGTTGAAGTTGCAGTGCACTCATGAATATGGTAAGAGTAATGACATAGTAATAGTAATAACAATGATAATCTCCACAATTGTTTCATTAAATGGTTACTAAGCACTATTTGAATCCTCATAATCATCTTTCATTTATAACTGAGAAGATTTTGGCTCAAAGATGTAAAATAATGTGCTCAAGAGCCATCAGTAAATTGTAGAGAAAAACATTTAACCTGAGGTGTATTTGCACCTCCATCACTCAGCTGAGTGTAAGCAAATTAATTATTTGGCCTCACTGATTTTCTTCATCTATAAATCAGCAATTATAATAAAACCTAAATTCCAAGGTTATTGTGATCAAATAAGAGAATTCAAAACAATGAGTTTTGTGAACAACAAGGTGTGGATTTACTGTTACTAATACAAATAAAGGATATTCTAGGGATTGGAGCTACTTTAAATATTAAAAATTATGAAATTAGGTAAATTCAGTTGGACTAACTTTGTATTCTTCTAATGGTTTATTCATAGAAGGGACATTTTCTTTTCAGAATTCATTTTCTAGAATATAATTTGTATAGATTATGCATAGTTTAATTGTGGGAAAAATATTATACATTTAGAAAAACTAAGCTAAATACATTTAACCTTTTTTTTTTAAATTTTAGGACTTCTCAGAGCCTTTAATATTTGTTCAACAAAACTCCAAGGACTAATAGAGTCTAAAGGATTTATCAAATTTATTTGTTCTCAGAAAATTATTTTCTTGGAAATTATTATGGGACTAGGATATTCTGGAATCCATTTTGAGGATCCTGAGCATGAGGCATGAGTTTAACTTTGGCATCTATATAGTAACATTAGTCTAGAAATAATATTTTTAATAAAAAGATAATGCTCAGGTAATACTTGGATGCATATTACTTTATAGTCACCTAGAAATATTAACAAAAAAAGGAGCCTAAGTCTCAGTAAAATGGAACTTCAAACGTCACATTTAGCCCTGTGTCAGACTCTTGCTCATCAAGTATTGCAAGCATAGATTATCGGCCTTTTCACACACACTCTTCCATGACTACCTCCTAGTATTTCTCTTTCAGATACATTTCCCTCTCCACCACCTTCCTTTGCAGCAGCTGGGATTCAGTTCATTTCTGGGTAATTAAATATTATGGAAGGTTGGCTTAGGCATGTTTTCTTTTCAAATGATTTTTTGAGAGAGATTTGTTGTTCTGTAATGGGGTGTAGGCTTAATGAAGTGTAGGCTAAGAGGTCCCAGGGTCCTCCCACTCCCCCCACACCCACAAGCCTAGCTTGGGCACTGGGGAAAGCAGCAGCATAGGGATTAAGAGTTATTTTCCATATCAATAGCAGCAGGCTAGCTTCAGCCCTGCAGGAGAGCTTGGAGATGGTTGCTCCACTGTAAGGGGCCACGCCTGCCCAGATTAACTATGGCAGCCAAGAAAGACAGAAATTATGGGAGTGCTAGCAGGTGTAGCTGGTTATGGGAAGAGTAGGTAATGGGGTTACAGAGGAAGTTCCGGACTGGGATTTAAATAAAAAGGCAGGTATCATGTGGGACTGGGGAAATGCAAGAACATGTGGGAAGAAATGAGGTGAAAGGGCTCTCACTGGTGGGTCATGAGGAAGTGCCACATGGTTTTATGTTAAGAACTAGAGACCACAGAGACACAGCTGATGATGCTGGGAACCTCGGAAGACCTGTCCAGCCTACCATGGATTACTGAGAGAAACCAGGAGAAGTGGGCTGCAGACTTCTGGTTTTTTTATTTTTTTTCCTTTTTCTTCTGGAAGGCGGTACTTCTGGCTGGTGTGCTCCAAGACTGGCGTGAGACTGGCCTGACTGGAAGGAGGGTGGGCAGGACTGTGTATTTGTGAGTGTACCTTCATTTCTAAAGAGTGAGATTTAACTGTAGAATTTGCCATTTTTCTATACCTACATAACTTTTGATTAGATAGTTCCTTTCCTTTTTTACTAAACCCTGGCATTGAGAGTCACAGTTTCTAACACAAAGGCAGTAGGCAAAGAAGAACCATAGTACAGAAAGAGTGGGAGTGGGGGGTTGTTTCTGTAACAGTTCTACTTACTTATACATTTGGTGGCTGATTCTTGTATGTACCCCGACACAGACGGAACCCGCAACCTTGTCGAGTAGGGACGATGCTCTAACCAACTTAGCTGCCTGATTTAGGAATGCCTGTTGAAGATATAATGATTGTATCTCAGAACCTTTGCTCTTATGTCCTGTCTTTGAACGTAGTGTGCTTGGATGGTATGATTTGGCCAAAGCAGTCAGTTTGCAGTCATGAAGGTGAAAGAGGACACATTGGGAATTCACAGTAATGGGTCAGGAAAGGCCTGCATCCTTGGTGATATTGTTTAACTATCAAAACAAAACAAAACAAAACAAAACAAAACATCTCAGGACAGCTTACTTTAACTACTTATTACTGACTGATAATTACTGGCTGCCATATGACATAAACTGTAATTAATTTCATTTTCTCTTTATAGTCCAAAACCTCCTGCTTGACAGAATGTTCTATAGGTGGGCTGTTATATGTGTACTCCTGAGTCTGGGCTGATTGAGTATTGCTTAATCACTTGTCTTCAATAACAAACACTTTTGTCCTATATGACCATATTCTCTTTCTTGTCTGTGTTCTAACTCTATATCACATGCAAATAAATGTAATGTGTGTGGGAAAATTATTTTGAACAGTGAAATAAAAATTACAGATTTTCTAGCATTATATATATTTTTTAACCAACACTTCTTTTTTTGCTACTGGAAAGGTAGAGTACACACAACTACCTACGCCCTATTTATAATACAAACAAAGGCAGCCTCTGAAACTGGGAGAGAAGAAGCACAGTGAATTGGGTCCTTGGGACGTGTGATAGGCCTTGTCTGTGATTTCTTGTTCCTTTCTGCTTCATCTCAAACCTGGAGGTAAAGAAGCTGGCAGCATAGATGAAGAAACAACACCTAATTCTGTGTGGTCTGTAAGAAAGTCACTTCGAATGTGTTTGACATTTAAGAAGTTATAAAAAGATATATCATGAGAACATTAGTTGAATCAACGTAAGAGGGCTATATTAATATCACAAAGTATAGGTTTTGAAGCAAATAAAATAACAGACAGGAAGAGAAAATATATTATGATAAAAGGGTAAATCCATGAAAAACACATAGCAATCCTGTATGTTTATGTACAAAACTATGTAGCAGAGAAATAAATGAAGCCAAAACTTATACAATTGAAATATTAAGTTGTTCTCTCAGGCAGACATAAACATTTTAGTTACTCAAAAATAATCCTACATAGCAAGCAATTTCTGATATTTTATAATTTATGACAGTCAGATAAATATAAATTGGAGAGAGTGCTTAGATCCTCCATAGCAGGTCTTCTATTTATTACCCTGAATAAAACTCTAAATAGTGCACTCAGACAGAGAGAAGAAATTTTGTCACTATTCTAGCCATAGAAATTGGAAAATAAGAATACGTTGCCCCATCTGACCCAGCAGGCTGTGACTTGCTTATGACTAAATCAGAATTATCAAGGAAGACAGAAGACCGCATTCCTGCTTTTCAGATATAGTATTCCTTCCTATTAATACACTGTAGCACTATAAATATATTTTGCTTCAGCATATATTAAATACAATTTTTTTTTTCTTAGCATGAGTTGGAAGAGTTTCAAAATGACCCTTATTGGAAAAAAAGGGTTAAAAAAACTTCACCTTCACAATTTCTTTTTTCTGGACAGCTGAAGCTTATTTTTGTTTTGTTTTACTAAGACAATTTTTAGAGCAGTTTTAGGTTCATGGCAAAACTGAGGGAAAAGTACAGAGATTTCTTATATATTCCCTATATATTCCCTGTCCCTAGACACACAGCCTCCCTCATTATCAATGTATCCACCAGAGCTGTGTTTGGTTTTGACTGATGAACTTGTACTGGCACTTTGTAATCACCTAAAATCCACAGATAGCATTGCAGTTCACTCTTGGTATACATCCTGTGGGTTTGAAAAAAATGTTTAATTACATGTATCCATCGTTATGATATCATCTCACACGGAGTATTTTACTGCCCTAAAAATCCTCTGTTTTTTTACATATTCATTTCTCCAATCCACTGACCTTTTTACTGTCTCCATAATTTTGCCTTTTCCAGAGCGTTATATAGCTGGAATCATATACTATGTAGTCTTTTTAGACTGGCTTCTTTCATTTAACAATATGAATTTATAGTTTCTCTATGTCTTTTCATGGCTTGATAATTTAATTATTTTCAGTAGAAATAATACCCCACTTCCTGGAAGTACCACACTGGTTTGTTCATTCACTAAATGAAGGACATTGCAGTGGCTTCCAAGTTTTGGCAATGGTGAATAAACCTGCTATAAACATTATAGTGCAGGATTTTTCATGGATTTAAGTTTCCAACTTCTTCGGATAAATACCGAGGAACATTATTGCAGGTTCATATGGTAAGAGTATACTTAGCTTTGAAAGAGACCTCATAACAGTCCTTCATGGTGGCTGTATAATTTTTGCATTCCAAGTAGCAATGAAGAATTCCTGTTGTGCTCTAAGTTCTTGTCAACTTTCAGTGTTGTTGGTGTTTGAGATTTTGGTCTTTCTAATAGTATGCAGTGATTTCTCACTGTTGTTTTTATTTTCATTTCCCTGATGACCTGTGATATGGAAAAAGTTTTCACATGCTTATTTGCCATGTACACATCTTTTTGGTGAGAAGTCTATTGAGAACTTTGGCTCACATTTTAAATTGTTTTTTTTTATTGTTGAGTTTTTACATTTATTTTTGTTGGTGTCACTATTACTGATGTTCCCATTTGCTCCACTTTTGCCCACCTACATCCAGCCCGCTTCCCTCCTCTCCAGCATCACTACACTGTTGTCTATGTCTGAGTTGTGCACCTATGTTCTTAAATGTTCTTTGTATATTTGGGATAACAGTCCTTTATCAAATAGGTCCTTTGTAAATATTTTTTTCTTTTTTTTTGTTTTTTTTTGTTTTTTTAATATATTTTATTGATTATGCTATTACAGTTGTCCCATTTCTCCCCCATCATTCCCCCCACCCTGCACACCCTCTCCCACCCACATTCCCCCCTTTAGTTCATGTCCTTGTGTCATAAGTTCCTTAGCTTCTACATTTCCCATACTATTCTTACCCTGCCCCTGTCTATTTTCTACCCACTATCTATGCTACTCATTCTCTGTACCTTCCCCCGCCTCCTCCTCCCATGCCCCTGTTGCTAACCCTCCATATGATCTCCATATCTGTGGTTCTGTTCCTGTTCTAGCTGTTTGCTTAGTTTGCTTTTGTTTTAGGTGTGGTTCTTAATAGCTGTGAGTTTGCTGTCTTTTCACTGTCATATTTTTGATCTTCTTTTTCTTAGATAAGTCCCTTTAACATTTCATATAATAAGAGCTTGGTGATGATGAACTCCTTGAACTTGACCTTATCTGAGAAGCGCTTTATCTGTCCTTTCATTCTGAATGACAGCTTTGCTGGATAGAGCAATTTTGGATGTAGGTCCCTGCTTTTCAAGATTTCAAATATTTCTTTCCAGCCCCTTCTTGCCTGGAAGGTCTCTTTTGAGAAATCAGCTGACAGTCTGATGGGAACTCCTTTGTAGGTGACTGTCCCCTTATCCCTTGCTGCTTCTAGAATTCTCTGCTTCATTTTAATCTTGGCTAATGTAATTACGATGCGCCTTGATGTGTTCCTCCTTGGGCCCAACTTCTTTGGGACTCTCTGAGCTTCCTGGATGTCCTGGTAGTCTATTTCCTTTGCCAGATTGGGGAAGTTCTCCTTTATTATTTGTTGAAATAAGTTTTCTACTTGTTGCTCTTCTTCCCCTTCTGGTACCCCTATAATTCGGATGTTGGGACGTTTATTGATGTCCTGGAGGTTCCTAAGCCTCTCCTCATTTTTTTGAATTCTTGTTTCTTCCTCGTTTTCTGTTTGGTTGTTAATTTCTTCCTTCTGGTCCACTCCATTGATTTGAGTCCCAGTTTTCCTCCCATCTCTATCGGTTCCCCATGCGTCTTCCTTCATTTCACGTATTGTAGCCTGCATTTTCTCATCTAATTTATGAGCAAAATCAACCAATTCTGTGAGCATTTTGATGACCAGTGCTCTGAACTGTGCATCTGATAGGTTGGCTATCTCTTTGTTGCTTAGAGGAATTGACTCCGGGGTTTTCATTTTTTCTCCGGTTTGAGCCATTTTTGGTGGGGTTTTTTGTTTTGTTTTGTTTTGGTTTGGTTTTAGTCTGGTCGCAGCTATTACGTATGAGGGCTGCAGCTTTAGGTGTTCCTCAGGGCGGGGCAGCCCAGTCGCTGGGTTGTGACGCTGTAGGTGGGGGCGGCGTCCAAGAGGGAAGAATGGCGCCTGTTCTGCTCTCTTCTGGACTCCTGTCCCTTCCGTTGCTTCCCCTTCACCTGGATTATCTGCGCACGCGCGCGCGTACTGTTACGCAGTGAGGGGCGGAGCCTCAGGCGCTCCCCAGTGTGGGGCAGCCCAGTCGCTGGGTTGTGACGCTGTATGTGGGGGCGGGGTCTGAGAGGGAACAATGGTGCCTGCTCCGCTCTCTCCTGGATTCAGTCCCTTCCGCCACTTCCCCTCTGCCTGGACCGTCTGCGTGCGCAAATGTGGGACCCCCTGGTCAGCCAGCCTCCCTGTGCGTCCTCACTGGGTCTGCACAGCTGCCCCCCTGTGGCCGGGGTCCGCCAGCCACCGCCTGTGCACCTGGGAACTGCGAGCCGCTGCTACTTGCATTCCTGGGTCCGCACCTCCACTTTCTCCTACTGCGACTCCGCCCCTCTTACCGGTCTGGATGAATGGTTGTTGGACTTCCGTACAGTTCAATTTCCTATAAGTTCTGGTTGTTTTCTTGTTTCTAAATATTTGTTGTCCTTAATTTTGGTTGTGAGAGGAGGCACAGTGTGTCCGCCTACGCCTCCATCTTGGCCGGAAGTCCCTTTGTAAATATTTTGTCCCATTCTGTCATTCTCTTGACATGGTCTTTTCACAGAGCAGAAGTTTTTAATTTTAATGAAGACCAGCTCATCACTGTTTTCTTTCATGGACTGCGTCTTTGATATACCTAAACAATTATTATCCAACCTGAGGTCATCTAGGCTTTCTTGTATTTTATCATTTGTATTTTATCACAAGTTTTATAGTTTTCTATTTTACATTTAGGTTTGTGATCCACTTTAGATTTTTGTGAAGTAGGTAAAATCTTTGCCTAGATTTCCTTTTTTGCATGTGGATATCCCGTTGCTTCAGCACTATTTATTGAAGAGACTATTTTTTCTACCGTATTTTATTGCATTGCTCTGTGTTGACCAAGTACACTTATGTGGGTCTACTTCTGGTCTATCTAGTCTATTCCATTTATTTATTTATTTATTTATTTATTTATTTATTTATTTATTTATTTATTGCCAGTAGCACACTGTCTTAATTACTGTAGCTTTATATGAAATCTTAAAGTCAGGTAGCATTAGTCCTCCAACTTTGTTCTTTTCTTTCAATACTGTGTTGGCAATTCTGGATTTTTTTCTCCCCACATAAACTTTTAGATTTGTTTGTTAATATCAACAGAATAACCTATTTAGATGTGGATTGGGATTGCATTGAATCTATAGACCAAGTTGGGAAGAACTGACATCTTCCTATTCATGAACATGGAATACTTTGCTGTTTATTTCATTCTTTTTTTTTCATTTAATTCATCAGAATTTTGTTACTTTCCTTATATAGGTTTTGCACATATTTTGTTAAATTTATATCTAAGTATTTAATTTGAGGGGATGCTAATGTAAATGTTATTGTGTTTTTGAATTTTAAAGGAACTTGAAAAAGAACAGCAAACAAAGCCCAAAGTGGGTAGAAGAAAGGAAATAATAAAGATCAGTACGGAAATAAATGAGTCTAAAAAAATTGATACAAATGATTGATGAAATCCAACAGCTGATTCTTGGAAAAGATAACAAGATTGCCAAACCTTTAAACAGACTCATCAAGAAATAAACAAATAAATAAATAAATAAAATCAGAAATGAAAGAGGAGAAATAAGAACTAACTCCAACGAAATACAAAGGATTGTAAGAAAATATTGTGAGCAACTATATGCCAACAAACGGGATAACCAGGATGAAATAGATAAATTCCTTAAAACATACAATCTTCCAAATCTAAATCAGGGAGAATCAGAGAATCCAAATAGACAGATTATACCTAGTGAAAAGGAAGCAGTAATAAAACAAAAACTCCCAATAAACAAAGTCCTGGCACCCAATGAAACATTCCAAGAAGAACTAACATCTCTCCTTCTGAAACAATTTCAGACAATTCAAGAGGAGGGAAGGCTTCCAAACTCATTGCATCTGCTCAATTCTGAGAGAAAGGTGTTGAAGTTTCCAACTGTGATAGTGGATTCATCTGTATCTCTTTGCATATCTATTAGTTTTTGATTTAGGAAGCTTAACACTTTGTTGTTAGAAGAATAACCATTAAGAAGTATTTTCTTGTTGTTTTTTTTTTTTAAAGAATTGACTGTTTTCATTATCCCTGATAACTTTTCTTGCTTTAAAATCTCTGTCTAAAGTTATATTTACTTCAAATTTGTTTTTTATAGTAATAATATGCTGAATTTTCTCAATTCATTTACTTCAATCTGTATTTAAAGTAGATTTCTTTTTTCAAATATATTTTATTGATTATGCTATTACAGTTGTTCCATTTTTTTCCTTCGCTTTATTCATCTCCACTTTGTACCACACCCTTCCATCGTCATTCTCCCACCTTAGTTCATGTCATGGGTCATACATATAAGTTCTTTGGCTTCTCTATTTCCCATACTATTCTTAACCCCTGCCCCCATCTATTTTGTACCTACTATATATGCTTCTTATTCCCTGTAACTGTACCCCCATTCTACCCCTTTCCACTCCCCACTGATAACCCTCCATGTGATCTCTATTTCTGTGAATTTGTTCCTCTTCTAGTTGTTTGTCTAATTCATTTTTGTTTTGCTTTATTTAGGTTCAGTTTTTGATATTTGTGAGTTTGTTATCCTTTTACTGATTGTATTTGTTATCTTCTTTTTCTTAGATAAGTCCCTTTAATATCTCATAGAATAAGGGCTTAGTGATAATGAACTCTTTTAACTTGACCTTCTCAGGGAAGCACTTTATCTGCCCTTCCATTCTAAATAATAGCTTTGCTGATAGAGTCATCTTGGGTATAGGTCCTTGCCTTTCATGACTTCAAATACTTCTTTCCAGCCCCTTCTTGCCTGCAAGGTTTCTTTTGAGAAATCAGCTGACAGTCTTATGGAAACTCCTTTGTAGGTAACTCTCCCGGTTTCTCTCGCTGCTTTTAAGATTCTTTCCTTATCTTTAATCTTGGGTAATGTAATTATGAGGTGCCTTAGTGTCTGCTTCCTTGGGTCCAACTTCTCGGGACTCTCTGAGCTTCCTGGACTTCCTAGAAGTCTATTTTCTTTGCTAGATTGGGGAAGTTTTCCTTCATTATTTGTTCAAATAAATTTTCAATTTCTTCCTCTTCTCCTTCTCCTTCTGGCACCCCTATGATTCAGATGTTGTAATGTTTAAAGCTTTCCTGGAGGTTCCTAAGCCTGTCTTCATTTTTTTTTTTTTTTTGAATTTTTGTTTCTTCATTCTGTTCTGGTTGAATGTGTATTTCTTTCTTCTGCTCCAAACCGTTGGTTTGAGTTCCAGTTTTTTTCCCTTCGCTCTTAGTTCCCTGTACATTTTCCTTTATTTCATTTTTTATAGCCTTCACTTTTTCCTCTATTTTGCAACCATACTCAACCATTTTTGTTAGTATCCTGACTACTAATGTTTTGAGCTGTGCATCTGATAGGTTAGCTATCTCTTCATCACTTAGTTGTATTTCTTCTGAAGCTTTGATCTGTTCTTTCATTTGGGACACTTTTTTTTTTTTTTTTTTTTTGGTCTTGGCAATTATGTAGTAATGGGCAAATACCTTAGGTATTTGCCAGGGTGGGGCAACTCACCTTGCTGCATTGTGGTGCTATGTGTGGGAGAATGGTCTGAGAGGGAACAATGCCACTTGCTTAGCTCTCTGCCAGCTTCTGTCAATTTCTCTGCTACCCACAAGCAAATTGGGCCCTTCTGGTGCTGTATCCCAGGTGGGTGGTTTTGTGTACATTTTAGGACCCTGTGGATCTGTCCAAGAATCTCTCTTGTGAGGCTTCAAGTTTCTCCTGCCATCACAACCCCACAGATTGTTTCAGTCAGAGGTTTTGAGGCTGTATTTCCCCACCCTGGAACCCTGGGTTATGGAGTCTATCTTGTGCCCCAGTTGTTCTCCCTGGTTTACCTGCATGTAAATGTGGGACCACCCAGTCTGCCAGCTGCTGCCTTGCTGTGAGTCCTCTCCACCCTGGCTGCTCATCTCCATTCCTCCTACCAATCTGGATGAATGTTTCTTCTTTAATTCCTTGGTTGTTGTACTTCCATACAGTTCAATTTTCTGGAAGTTTTGAATATTTTTTGTTTTTAAATTTGTTGTGCTTCTTTTGGTTGTGCAAGGAAGCAAAGTGTTTCTACCTACCCCTCCATCCTGGCCAGAAGTTCTAAAGTAAGTTTCTGGCAGAAAACACATAGTTGGGTTATTATTATTTTTTCAATCCACCTTTAGCTGGGGTATTTAGATTGTAGAAATACAAAGGGATTATTAGCATAGCTGGATTATTATCTACCATCTTTGAAGCTGTTTCATATTTTTTGCCCTTGATTTTTGTGTGAAACTTTGTATTCTACTTTTTTTACTTTCTGACATTTTATTTGAGCATTTTATATGATACAATTATTTCTGCTTGTTTAACATGTCATTTATACTTCTTTCTTTCTTTCTTTCTTTCTTTCTTTCTTTCTCTACCCTTTTCCATGGTTGCCATAGAGTTTTCAATTTACAATTATAGTTAAGCCAAGTCTACTTTCAAAGAACACTATACCCCTTCACAAATATTATGAATACCTTAAGAACAAAATAATTCTGTTTCTTCCATCCTACATCTTGTATCTTTCCTGTCATTTATTTTACTTATACTCATATATAAGCAAACACATATATATGATATATACACATGCATATAGAATCAAATACACCGTTGGTATTATTTTAAACAAATTGTTTTTTGTTAAATCCATTAAGAATATAAAAATGTAGATGGCGGCGTGGTAGGAGGGAGCAGACCCTATTTCCCCTCTACACACGGGAGAAAAACCGGGCCAATCTATGAAAGACCAGAACAGACAAGGAACAGTAACACAGCATATTGGAGAATAAGAGGTCGGAAATTGTAGCGGACACTGAAAAACAAGCGGTAAGGAGAGCTCTTCGGAACAATAAGAGCCCAGGGTTCCAGCGCGCGGAGAGCGGGGCGGCTGAGGCCCCGACCTGGCGCTCTGCCAAGCCTGCCCCAGGGCCCTGGGGAGGGAGCTGGGTCAGCCGCTGAACCGGCTGGGAGATCTCAGGGGCCACCGCGCGACTGCGCCCGAGCAAAAGTGGGTGCCCCGCACCAGGTCACTTCGTGACTTTGAACTGAATTTTCGTGGTCGCAGGGTGACTACGAAAGCACAGGCGCCCCAACAGAGACAGAGGCGCGGGCGAAGTGAGACAACTGCATGAAAATAGACACCCTCAGGGGACCGCACATGGTCGCGGGCTAGTGGACACTCGTGAAAACATAGGCGCAGGCCGCTGGAGACAGCTGTGGAGCCAGAGGGGCCAGTTCACGGGCGGGTGCTCAAACGCGGACAGCTCAGGCCCAAGGTGCAGGCGCCGGATAGCAGCTGGAATGCAGGCCCCTCTCAGAAGCAAATGCAGGCAGCTGTGCCCAAACACTGAAAGCCTCCCAGGGACAAAGACAGGCGGCTGTGCACCTCTGGAGAACCTAGCACACAACCATAAACTCGGAGAAGTGCGCACACACCAGGAGGCTCAGATCCCACGCTGAAAACCCTGTGGGGAGAGGTGCCCACTAACACTGGGATACATAGCACAGTGAGGACTGAGTTCTGAACACAGAGAAAAGCAATAAGATCACCCCTCAGCCATTGCAGCCAGCAAGACCTGAAAAACCGGCTGGCAAGTTTGAAAACAACAAGAGGGTTTTTTTGTTTGTTTGTTTGTTTGTTTTGTTTTGTTTTGTTTTTTCATTTTTTTCATTTTATTTTTTTAATATATTTTTATTTTTTTTAAATATTTTGTTGTGCTTTGCTTGTTCTTTTTTTTTTTCCCCCCTTTGGCTGCTTATATTTGTGTGGGGGTGTCTGTGTGTGTGTCTCCTTTTTGTTTTGCCAGTTTGTTAGTGTCTTTTTGTTTGTAAGCCTGTCTATCTACATGAGTTTTTAACTACTCCTTCTTCATTGTTTATATCTTCTTCTTTACTCCCCAACTCCTTTTGCCTCCCTTGAATCCCTTCTTCTCTTATCCCCTCTTCCTTTCTTTTCAATTTTATCTCTTATACCTTCCCCTTGTTTCCTCTTTCTTCTTTTTTGCATTTTCCCCCCTCTTCTTTTTGTAAATACTCACGAGTGAGACAAAACAAGCAAGCCTGAAACTGTGGGGAAACAAAAACAAAAACAAAAACCAGAGTTGGCCCCCAAAAGAGGGTATTCCAGCTGATGAGACAGTGAAAGCGGTGAACAACAGGATATCCGAAGGAGAATCCATCACTGAATCTCACAGATATTCTACCACAGAAGGTTATACCACAAACCCAGGGAGCCAGAACAGATCAATTTAAGAAGCTGAGGCTAACAACAAGAGTCTTACAAACAATGGGAAGACAAAAGGAAAGGAGGAAGCTCAAGAAAGGAAAGGAGGAAGCTCAAGAAAGAATGCTAAATGAAACAGAGGCAACTCAACTATCAGATATCGAGTTCAAAGCAATGGTTGTCAGGAAGCTCAATGAGCTCTCAATGAGCTACCAGAAACTACAGGGAAGTTATGATGAACTCAGGGCAAACTATATCAACATGAAAAAGGAAATAGAAACTATCAACAAGGGCCAAGAGGAAATGAAGAATACAATCTCTGAACTGAAGAACACAGTAGAAGGAATGAAAAAGCAGAATCGATGAAGCAGAAGATCGGATCAGCGAGTTGGAGGACAAAATAGAAAAAAACACTCAGAATGAGCAAGATAAGGAAAAGAGGCTTAGAGAGAATGAAGAGGGGTTAAGAGAAATGCAAGACAACATGAAACGGAATAATATTCGTATAATAGGGATACCAGAATGAGAAGAACAAGAACAAGGGATAGAACCTGTTTGAAAAAGTAATGATGGAAAACTTCCCTCATTTGGTGAGAGAAAAAGCCACACAAATCCAGGAAACACAGAGAGTCCCAATCAAAAGGAACCCAAACAGGCCCACTTCAAGACACATCATAATTAAAATGGCAAAATTCCAAGACAAAGAGAGAATCTTAAAAGCAGCAAGGGAGAAAAAGGAAGTAACATACAAGTGGGCCCCAATTAGGTTAGCAGCTGACTTCTCAATGGAAACGCTCCAAGCCAGAAGACAATGGCAAGAAATATTCCAAGCAATGAGAACCAAAGGCCTGCAACCCAGACTACTTTACCCAGCAAGGCTTTCAATCAAGATAGAAGGCCAAATAAGGAGCTTCCCAAACAAAAGAAGTCTAAAAGAATACACCTCTACCAAGCCAATGCTGCAAGAGATACTAAAGGGACTGCTTTAAGGAAAGGAAGGAAAAGACAGAGACAGAGAGAGAGAAGAACACAGGTACGAAAATGGCAATGAATAAATACCTATCAATAATAACCTTAAATGTGAATGGATTAAATGCTCCAATCAAAAGACATAGAATAGCTGAATGGATAAGAAAGCATGACCCACACATATGCTGCCTACAAGAAACCCACCTCAGGACAAAAGACATACACAGGCTCAAAGTGAAGGGCTGGAAACAAATTTTCCAAGCAAATGGTCAGGGAAAAAAAGCTGGGGTAGCAATACTCATATCAGACAAAATAGACTTCAAAAGAAGGGCCATAAAGAGAGACCCAGAAGGTCACTTCATAATACTCAAGGGAAGAATCCAACAAGAAGACATAAATATTGTAAATATATATGCACCCAACGGAGGAGCACCTAAATACATCAAGAAAATTTTAGAGGACTTCAAGAAAGATATAGACAGCAACACAATTATAGTAGGTGATTTTAACACCCCACTGTCAAAAATGGACAGATCTTCCAAACAAAATATCAACAAAGATATTGTGGCATTGAACAACACTCTAGAGGAAATGGACTTAACTGATATATATAGAGAGCCCTTCATCCCAAAGAAGCTAAATGCACTTTCTTTTCAAATGCACATGGAACATTTTCAAAGATAGACCACATGATAGGACACAAATCAAGCCTCAACAAATTCAAGAAAATTGAAATCATACCAAGCATTTTCTCTGACCACAAGGGACTGAAACTAGAAACGAACCCCAAGGAGAAAAACCCAAAACCCTCAAAATCATGGAGATTGAATAGTATGCTATTAAACAATGAATGGGTCAAGAATGAAATTAGGGAGGAAATCAAAAAGTTTCTGGAAACAAACGATAATGAACTCACATCGACCCAAAACTTATGGAACACAGCAAAGGCAGTCCTCAGAGGGAAGCTTATAGCGATACAGGCCTATCTAAAAAAGACAGAAACATCTCAAACAAACAACCTAACCCTTCGCCTACAAGAACTCGAGGAACAACAACAAAGACAGCCCAGAGCAAGTAGAAGGAAAGAAATAACCAAGATAAGAGCAGAATTAAATGACATAGAGACTAAAAGCACAATCCTAAAGATCAATGAATCCAGGAGTTGGTTCTTTGAAAAGATCAACAAAATCGACAAGCCTTTAAGCAGACTCATCAAGAAAAAAAGAGAGAGGACTCAAATAAACACAATCAGAAATGAAAGAGGAGATATTACAACCGACACCGCAGAAATACAAAGGATTGTAAGAAATTACTATGAAGAACTGTATGCCAAGAAATTTGAAAACCTAGGTGAAATGGACAGGTTTCTAGAAAAATATAACCTTCCAAAACTCAATGAAAAAGAAACAGAAAGCCTGAACAGACCAATAACAGCTGGTGAAATTGAATCAGTAATCAAAACACTCCCGACGCACAAAAGCCCTGGACCAGATGGCTTCACAGGAGAATTCTACAAAACATTTAAGGAAGAGCTAACCCCTATTCTCCACAGACTATTCCAAAAAATCCAAAAAGATGGAAGACTCCCAAACTCTTTTTATGAAGCCAGCATCATCCTAATCCCAAAACCAGATAAAGACACAACAAAGAAGGAGAACTTCAGGCCAATATCGCTGATGAACATAGATGCTAAAATTCTCAACAAAATATTGGCAAACCGCATCCAACAACACATTAAAAAGATCATACACTACAACCAAATGGGATTCATCCCAGGGATGCAAGGATGGTTCAACATTCGCAAATCAGTAAATGTAATTCATCACATAAACAAAAGCAAAGACAAAAATCACATGATCATATCAATAGATGCGGAAAAAGCATTTCATAAGGTACAGCACCCATTTATGATTAAAACACTCAGCAAAGTGGGAATAGAGGGAGCATTCCTCAACATAATAAAGGCTATATATAAGAAACCTACAGCCAGCATCATACTCAACGGGCAAAGACTAAATTCTTTTCCACTAAAATCAGGAACAAGACAAGGCTGTCCACTCTCTCCACTTCTATTCAACATAGTATTGGAAGTATTAGCCACAGCGATTAGACAAGAAAAGGAAATAAAAGGCATCCAACTTGGAAAGGAGGAAACAAAACTATCATTGTTTGCAGATGACATGTTAGTATACATAGAAAATCCTATAGTCTCGGCCAAAAAACTGCTCGACCTAATAAATGAATTTAGCCAAACAGCCAGATACAAAGTCAATATCCAGATATCAAAGGCATTTTTATATACCAACAATGAAACAACAGAAGCAGAAATCAAGAAAAAAATCCCATTTGATATAGCAAAAAGAAAAATAAAGTACCTAGGAATTAACCTAACCAAGGAGGTAAAAGACCTGTATGCAGAAAACTACACAACACTGAAGAAGGAAATCAAGGAGGACACAAATAGATGGAAACACATACCGTGTTCATGGATCGGAAGAATTAACATCATCAAAATGTCCATACTTCCCAAAGCAATCTACAGATTCAATGCAATACCTATTAAAGTACCAATGGCATATTTCACAGATATAGAACAAACTCTTCAAAAATTTATATGGAACCATAAACGACCCAGAATAGCGGCAGCAATCTTGAGAAAGAAGAGCAAAGCAGGAGGGATCACAATACCTGATACCAAAATGTATTACAAGGCCACTGTAATCAAAACAGCCTGGTACTGGCATAAAAACAGGCACGTGAACCAGTGGAATAGAATAGAGAGCCCAGAAATAAACCCTAGTCTCTATAGTCAATTAATATTCAACAAAGGGGGCAGCAACATAAAATGGAGTAAAAATAGCCTCTTCAACAAGTGGTGTTGGGAGAACTGGACAGCTTCGTGCAAGAAAATGAAACTCGAGCACCAACTTACACCATACACAAAAATAAATTCAAGGTGGATAAAAGACTTAAACATAAGCCGTAACACCATTAAAGTCCTAGAAGAGAACATAGGCAGGAAAATCTGATATTACACGCAGCAACATTTTTACTGATATGTCCCCTAAAGCAAGGGACATAAAGGAAAGAATAAACAAATGGGATCTCATCAAAATAAAAAGCTTCTGCATGGCCAAGGAAAACAGTATTAAAATAAAAAGAGAACCGACTGTGTGGGAAAACATATTTGCCAATGATATCTCAGATAAGGGTTTAATCTCCAAAATATACAAAGAACTTACACGACTCCACTCTAAGAAGACAAGCAACCCCATTAAAAAATGGGCAAAGGACTTGGGCAGACACCTCTCCAAGGAGGACATACAGAGGATCCAGAGACACATGAAAAGATGCTCGATATCGCTAGCTATCAGAGAGATGCAAATGAAAACCACAATGAGATACCATTTGACACCAGTCAGAATGGCCCTCATAAACAAAGCAACAAACAGCAAGTGTTGGAGAGGTTGTAGAGAAAAGGGGACACTAGTGCACTGCTGGTGGGAGTGCAGACTGGTACAACCACTATGGAAAACAGTATGGAATTTTCTAAAAAAACTAAAAATGGATATACCTTTTGACCCAGCATTTCCATTGCTGGGACTATATCCTAAGAACCCTGAAACACCAATCCAAAAGAAACTATGCATCCCTATGTTTATAGCAGCACAATTTACAATAGCCAAGTGTTGGAAGCAACCTAGATGCCCATCAGTAAATGAATGGATCAAAAAACTGTGGTACATTTACACAATGGAATTCTATGCAGCAGAAAGAAAGAAGGAGCTCATACCCTATGCAACAGCATGGATGGAACTTGAGAGCATCATGCTAAGCGAAGTAAGCCAGGCAGTGAAAGATAAATACCATATGATCTCACCTTTAACAGGAACCTAATCAACAAAACAAACAAACAAGCATAATATAACCAAAGACATGGGAACTGGGAACACGCTGAAAGTCACCAGAGGGGAGAAGGGAGGGAATTTCAGGGGAAAGGGGAAGGGTTTACAGGAACAAGTATAAAGGACACATGGACAAAAACTATGGGGGAGGGGTGGAAATGGGAGGGAGGTGGGGAGGGCTGGGGTGGCGGGTTCGGGTGAGAATAAAAGACAGAAAACTGTACAAGATCAACAATTAAAATAAAAATTAAAAAAAAGAATATAAAAATGTGTTTTTATTTTACCTTTACATATTTCTTATTTAATGTTTTTCTATTTTTGTGTAGATCAGAGTTTCTGACTTTATTATGTTCCTTCTCTCTAAAACTTTAACATTTCTTTTAAGCCAGGTCTAATGCCAACAAATTTCCTCAATTATTGTTTGTCTGAGAAGGTTTTATTTCTCCCTTATTTTTGAATGATAATTTCACAGGATGCAGAATTCTAAGTTGTTTTTTTTTTTTTCTCTTCTCTTTTTTTATTTCTTCTGGTGTCCCTGTTACACATATGCACTTTTAATCATTGTCCCATAGTTTGGTTATGTTCTGTATTTTTCAGTCTTTGTCCACTTTATTTATTTATTTTTTTGTTTTCTATTAAAAATCCTCTAGCTCAGAGACTTTTTCCTGTGTCCAGTCTACTACTGAGTCTCTCAACAGTCACCTTTATTTCTGTTAATGTGGTTTTTATTGCTAGCATTTAGTTCTAAGAAAGAACTAAAAGTTCTTCAGAATTTCCATCTCTCTGCTTACTTTGCCCATCTGTTCTTGCATGCTGTGTACTTTATTTATGAGAGTACTTGGAATATTCATTATATATCTTTTAAATTCCTGATCTGTTAATTTCAACATCCTTGCTATGTTTTGTTCTGATGCTTGCTATGTGTCTTTCAGACTTTTTTCTCCCCCATTGGTATGCCTTGCCACCTGGTTGAGCTCCTGGAGGTAAATCTTACAGTATGTGAGTGATTCCTATGTCTGGGTTCTCCTGAAGTTTTTAACTCTCAGAATTGTCCATCCTGAGTATCCAGCCATATGTTAATTACAGTTCAGGTTTTCATATCGTAGAACTGTGTCCTACAGCAATTTCTGCTCTCCCTGCATTCTGCTGTCTCTCTATTCAATCAATCATGAGGGCAGCATTTGCCCTGTGTCCTCCTCTGTCTTATAATTTCAAGAATTGTTGATTTTTCAGTTTGTTCAGCTTTACATTTGTTGTTAGGACAGAATGGCAATTTTCTAGCTCTCCACATGCAAATGTTAAAACTGGAAGTACTCTCATTAATACTTAATATTGAGTCAAACATATAATCTTTTGTCTAATGAGTTTAGACCAAAAAAAGAGGCATTTAAAAATAAATTTAAAAGCACATCATCATGGAGCAACATTTTTCATTGTCTAAAAACTTTTTCAAAAGTAAAATGTTAATATAAATTCTCTCATTTTAGGTTTGAGTCTCTGGTATCAGTTTGAACTCCAGCATTTTCTTAAGTACATATATATGCAGATACATAGACGCATAAATAACTAGATATGTATGTATGCATGAGTGAGTATCCATACATATGTCGCCTAGCTCTGTAACTAAGAAAGCCTAGAAGAAGTGACACTCTGGTACCAGTGTACTCACCTCACCCCAGATCTTCATTTATAAATATCAGTCTCCAACAAATACCACCGAACCCTTGAAGCAGGGATTGGTTGTAGAGCTGGAGCATGAGAAAACAAAAAAACAAATAAACAAAAAAAACCTTGAAACTGAAAATTTTAGCAATTTGAACTACAAAATAATTATAGTGTTGGATTAAAATTCAAATGATTTCTAGTATGGGTTATAACTCAAAGGATATCCATTTCATATCTACAAATCTGTAGATAAAAACACATGACATATTTTGGGAGCAGTAGGGTTGAGCAATTAACCACATAATTTCTAAGCTTGTTTACTTGTCTTTTTTTAATGGGTTTAGAATTTTAAATATGTAAATGACTGTCCCACAGCACTTAAAATTTTACAAAGTACAAGTGTAGAATTTCCAGCATGGATATATTAATTTAAATTTTAAAAATAACTTTTCTCAACCTTAATTTTAGAAAATCTGAAATACTTTAGATAAGTACAACGTAGTAAAGAAACATGGCATTTATGTACAATTTAAATGAAGTGTCTCAGATAACAATTTAATTTAAATTTATTGAGCCAGTTATTTCAGGTCAATTAAATAGCATTTGATGATTAAGTGCATATTTATATTTAGATTAACAGCTATTAAATGATCTTATCACATCTTTTATGGTTCATCATGCTTTAACCATATTTTAAATTACTTAAAATTTCATCTTATGTCCACTTCCACTTGAAAGAGTATCTTTAAAACTTAAGATTAAATCAATTTTTAAAGTTTTTTTTAATGATTTATAAACTAATTTATTATTATTAAATAAACAGAAATCATATACAAAATAGCATGGAGACATTCAAAAGGATCAACTGACAATTAAAGAAAGATAAAACGGAAGCAAGATTCATTTTCCAAGGGATCATGCTCGTATTTAATACTTTTTAAATTATAAAATCTGTCTAATAAATCTTAGCAAATATGCATTAAATGCATTTATGTCTGACAAGTTTTTAAAGAGTGTTGCTTTAAACAAACTCATTCAGTCTTCTAAATAATCCAGTGAAGTAGGTGTTACTATGATTATCTTCATCTGTTATATATGGAAATCTAGGAATAGGAAGATTAAATTTGTCGATGAAAAAAAACTAGTCATTGATAAATCCAGGGTGGTCTGGCACCAAATTCTATACTTTTAAACATTAGGCTGTCTTCCCATTCTATGGTTAAAATGATTTTCCTGAGACTTTTGGATGGTGGTAACAAGTACCAACTTCCAGTGAGGAGCTCAGGCAATGATGACCAGAGCACTGGCTTTGAAGCTCAAGAAGTCAATTTGAGGTCAGTTGCCCCTGCTCCCCACACACACAGAAGATGAATTTGACAGAAAATTCAGGAAGCAGTTAATACTGATAGAACTATAAAACAGATGCTGAAGCGCTTTAGGTTGTAAACAGAAACACTGGGCTTTATATCTAAAAAAGAAGTAATCAAGATCATGCTTGATTTTAACAACGATTAGTTAAGAAAAATCTGCTTCATTCCTTCTTTGACTTATGATATCTTAGCAAATGCTGAAAATGTTATCCAAAAATAAATTCTGAAAGCTCTCAGGTTCTTTGATAACTGGAAAATTATTTTTTCAAAGCAAGAAACTTTGAATCTAAGAGTTGGCTCGAAACTTTACTGCTGAGGTGAAGAAAGGGATGATTGTGAAATGGGCTGTGATAAAAAGTAAGAGTTTCTGTGGAGCATTAAAAATGAAAATCTAACTCATTTTTTTTTTCTTTCTCTGTGTGCACAAGTCAATTTGGGGCTGTATAGGTCTGTTTGTTTCCACTTTTGAAATCTTGCTCTACCTTAAAAACAGAAGATATTGCCTGTTGTCTTTCCCGACCCATCTAGACAACTATTTTCAGCACAATTCAGAGTATGTTGGCTTAAAATCCTGGATACCATCATTAAATTGCATAGATTCAGTTCTAACTCAGACATTTACCAGGTGCATGACTTTCTGCAATTTATACAGTAGTCACAGTTTCTAAGATGAAATAACTATAGTGTATGTATACTCTAAGTTGAAATAACAAACAGTACCTCCTTTGTGGAGATAGTATAAGACTGAAAAGAGTTATAATTTTAAAGCATATTAAGCATTTAAAAGTGGTTATTAAATCAATTTTAGTAATTGTAAGTGATTTTAACTTGGCAGTATTATGTAGATAACTGCTTCTTCATTGTGTTGATCATAAAACCAGATTTATTGCACATTATATTGGTGTGATCATCACTTTTCATCACTTCACTCAAATCATCCATTAATATCAAGAAATACCTTACTAAATCCATCGTACTGAATTTAGATTTCTTTGGTGGTCAAGGATTTATTGCTTCAAAAAGCCACCTCTAAGTGTAGCCAATAACCCAATCATCCCATAAGCTTGGTCATAGAATAAGCTTTTTGACTTGTACTATTATTGGGACTAAAAGATAAACATCTCTAAAATCTAGACTTGCCTTTTGAATTATAATGAATTATACAGTTTAGAGAGTTCTCTGTCCCTAAGACACACAGAGAATTCTTGGTTTTTTGGTTTTTTTTTTTTGGGGGGGCGGGGGGGGGCGGGGGGTTGGTGTGGATTATCTACTGCATAGAATACTCTAACCAGGTATTAATTGAAACCAGACATTTTTCTTCTACCCTGTTTGCGCCCAGACAGTATAATGAAAACAAATTTAACATCTGCCTAAGTGAGTTATAAATACTGTAAGCAATTAAACTAAATGGTGTATTTTAGTTTTTTGAGAAAATTCCACACTGTTTTCCACAGTAGCTGCACCAGTCTGCATTCCTACTAACAGTGCACTACGGTTCCCTTTTCTCCACAACCTTGCCAGCACTTGTTGATTGTTGATTTCTTTATGATGGCCATTCTGACTGGTGTGAAGTGGTATATCATCATGGTTTTAATTTACAACTCTCCGATGGCTAATGATGCTGAGTAACCTTTCATATGTCTCAGCCCTCTGTATGTCCTCCTTGGAGAATTCCACTGCTGAGATTATACCCTAAGAATCCTGAAACACCAATCCAAAAGAACCTATGCACCCCAACATTCATAGCAGCACAATTTACAATAGCCAAGTGCTGGAAGCAACCTAAGTGCCCATCAGTAAATTAGTGGGTCAAAAATGTATGGTGCATTTACACAATGGAATATTACACAGCAGAAAGAAAGAAGGATCTCCTACCCTTCATCACAGCATGGATGGAACTGGAGAGCATTATGCTAAGTGAAATTAGCCAGCCAGTGAAAGATAACTACCATAGGATCTCATCTATAAGTGGATCCTAATCGACAAAACAAACAAGGAAGCAAAATACAACCAGAGACATTGAAAGAAAGAACAAATGGACAGTAACCAGAGGAGAGGGGGGAGGGAGATAACAGGAAATAAGGAGAAGTGTAGTCAAGAAACATGTATACAGGACCCGCGGACAAAGCCTAAAAGGGGTAACGTTGCGGGTGGGGCAGGGGAAAGTGGTGGTGGGAAAATGGAGACACTTACTTGAACAACAATTTTAAAAAAACAGTGCACTCTAATAACATGTGTAAGTATAAGCTTTCAGTAATTTTGATAAAAATAAGAACAAAAACATAGCATTTACACTTACAGCCTCTTTGGAAATATCTTATAATAAAGGTTCAGTTATTAGTAACACTGTAACGTAAGCTTGTGATTTTTAAGTGGTTTCCTCAGAAGTCAGAATTTGCTGCTAGTTCAGAGAACACGTAACATCTTGGTTCTTGCTTGTCCATCCTGCTCTGCTTCCTATGCCCTGACTTCACTCTACCTCTAGCTGACTCTAGAGAACATCCTGCTCTTATAAAGAGTTATCTCTTTGTTTTGTAAATCTCCATGAACTTTCTCACTGTAGTTTGTATGTGTGCTAATGCCACTAGTTTTGGGTTTTTTGTTTGTTTGTTTGTTATAAATAAAGTCCTGTTTTGGAAGCCATTGCATTTGGCTTATGAGTAAATTAATTAAAAATTTGTACTAGAATTTTTATTTAGCTTCTTTAGTCTCTTAGTGAACAATAACATCTCCTCCCTTCCTTCCCTTTTATTCCACCTAAATGAATGGTATTGTTTAGCCCAAACATGTTTTTCTACTTTGGTATCATTGGCGCACAGTATTGATAGAAGGGTATTAAAGATAAGGCTGTGCGGGAACATGATCTGTTGGCGGATTATTGGTAGGCTTGTGGCCATGAATCTGACTAGAAATGAATCACAGGACCCATTTCAACATATCTATCTCAGATATGGTCAAAATAATTATTTTCAAATAGTAGTAAAACAAAGAGAAATTTGTTCCCATGTAAAACCACTAACACCCACAACCCCAACTTCTACGTAATATTTACTCCTGGTAAAAAAAATGTTCTTAAAGTGTTAAAGCAAACTCTCTTTATGTAATAGTTCTTACAGTGTCAAAAAAACCAGCAGTAATAGAATAGTGCACTATTTTTTAACAGGACTTCATGCAAACATACGAACAAATATTAATAAGTTGATATTTAAATTAATTTTACCCTGGTAGATATTATTTTCCCAACTTATGAATACACCATGAAACATAAGAAACTTCAAGAGCTTCTCTCAAAGTGTACCTGAGTTTGCAACTGCACAGAAACATAATTGGAATGCCCCAGTAATACTAAATTAGCTTCTATAGGTGTGATTCAATTATTCTCTCTAAAGGTTCAATCAGAGTTTTATTGCTATTTTTGCTTTTTGGTTTTAGAGGAGGAAGACACGTACCCTGTCGTTTTTCATGTCACTAAAGAGTAATTGATGTTGATATTTGGATTCAATAAAGACATTTTATCTGAATAACACAACTAAAATTTTTTTTCATACATATTAAGTCATATTGTTGAATCCCAATAGCCCTTTGAGGAATATTTTAACAGAATATAATAGTAATACATCCACCCTGGCTGTGTGGCTCAGTGGATTGAGTGCCAGCTTGCAAACGAAAGCATCACCAGTTCAATTCCCAATCAGGGCACTTGCCTGGGATGCAGGTCAGGTCAACAGTAGGGGTCTCATGAGAGGCAACCACACATTGATGTTTCCCTCTCTTTCTACCTCCTTTCCCCTCTCTCCAGAAATAAATAAATAAAATCTTTAAAAAAATAATAGTATACCCACCTCATATATAGAAGTAAAATGAGAGGAAATTTACTGAAATACTCAATTATTATAGCAAAATAAATATAATATATAATAAAATATATACAAAAATAAAAATGTCTAAGTATATTAACTGCAGCATTAATTGTGGAAATAATAATTGAATTGTAATATTTGCGTGCTTACCTGGGGAGGCAGGAAGTGGAAGGAAAGCCCAGCGGTGGAAGGATGCTGTGGAGTGCGACTGAACCACCTGTAGTGATGGAGAAGATATCCATATGTTGGGGGAAGGGTCTTTCCCACATGGAACTGAGTGCAAAGACAGTAAGAATGCAATATACGAAACATTTATTTATACATATAAAAATGTTACACAGTTTTCAAGGGAATACAAAGAATGATATACATGAAATATATAAGAATGATTGTTAGAAGTGGCGAGTGGTGCATGGAATGGGACTAAAACAAACAAATGATAAACTGAACTCCCCTGACACTGAAAATAGAACCTATAAGAATTGCTGAGAAGAGAAGACTTAATTAAAAAGAAATATTCGGTAATAAGATTATTTATAAAAATATACATCCACCCAGTGTAATTCCACTGGAATCTTATATAGGAGGTAATAAAATACATTTGGATAACTTACATACAAGTTGGAAATATAAAATATATTCTACTCACAAAATTCTAAATCAAATATGTTCCATAAGCTTAGGAAATTTTTCCCAATAATCTCAATTCAGTGTGCTGATTTTACTATATCTTATTCTTAGATGATTTACATTTAAATCTAGTGACATTTCTTTTTATTCTCTCTACTGGGTTAGCATCATTACAAAATGTAAGTTCTTGTTTTTTTCAAGGAGTGTTTGTATCTCCTTGCAAACTTGTCAGAAAGTCCTATCAGTAGACTATTATACAATCTATTTAGGTACATAACATTTTTGTTAATTACTATTTTTCTGACCTCATTATGCTTATTTTGGCGAAGGCTTTGGCATTTTTCTAAGGGCATGTTACCAAGGCGATGGATGGTATCAGCTCATGAACTGTCAGTGTGTGAAAAGGTGAAGTCAGCCAGTGGGAAGCACACCGAGTCAGGATTTCAGCTGCACCTGTGGTGTGGGCTCTCTGGAGAGACTTCAACTTCCCGTTCTTTATGTAGATTTCAGAGACCAAGGGAATATTATGGAGTTTGAGTAAATGCTGCCTAATAACAAAGCTTTTATTTTTGGTGCATAACTCCTGTGTTTTGATATTTAGGGTATATTTAGGGAATATTTAGCAATATAAAAGTTGTGTTGAGCTTTTTTTTCACTTGATGGAGAATATTTTGAGGATGCTAAAAAAAATTTTTTTTAATCTAGATATTTAAAAGTCATTGATAAAATTTAGAGTCTGGCTAAATTAAAGCATAAATATATAACACTAAAAGAATTCATTTGTTCTTAATCAATTTGTTCATTATGATAAAAAAAATGAATATTTGGAGGAGTTGTGCTGCCCAATGTCATTCATTCACTGTCAGAGTTCTTTTGGATCTAAGACACTCTAATAGGTCAAATACCTTTGTTATAAATGTGGGCCATTCTATGTGCCTCAAAAAGAAATCCATAGCCCTGAAGAACTAGAAATTCTGATTCCTAGAAAAGCAGTAGTGACTGAGATGTGTAAAATCTATTATCATTAAATGAATTTATAAATTAATATTGAAGAAGATTTTAACATAAAGGACAAAAATTAACAATGAAATAGCAAGAAAAATATGAACATATCTAAATATTATATAGACCAGAAAGCTTAGCATTACTCTATTAAAGAAAGCACAAGATAAAAAAATTTAGTGTATTTGAGTGATGGCTTCTGAAGCAAACTGCTTTGGTTCAAACCCTGGGACCTACAGTTTTCTAACAGTATGACACTAACTGTGCAAATTACCTAACCTGTTTGTAACTCCTTGTACTCAACTATAGCATGTTACCTGTCTGTAAAGTTTTTGACTAGTGAATAAATTAATATATGTAAAGAACTTAGGAAATACCAAATACATAGCAAGTATTATGTTAATATTGGATATTTTTATTGTCATTCTTGCTCTGCATACAGACAATGAGAATTATTTTGGCCTATAGGATCCTTTGGGATTTGGGTCTCTTGCATACACTGCTGCCAAGATGTCCTGTCTTCTTGACATTATCTATGCAAGTCACATCTGCCACACTCTTAAGACAATTCTAGAACAGAATTTTCATATCCAGAAGTTATATGTTCTACATGCTTGAATCCACCATCTGTTTTTCTCTTGTAATTCTGTTTATCTATTTACTTTCAGGTCATCCAAAAGCCTCAGGGTTGCTGATATAAGAAGCGATAGAGCAGAAAAAGTTAATGAATCTACATGAAAAGTGTATCTATTAGTATGAATGAGCAATGGAGTACTATCGTTTTTATTAGAAAGCATTTATATTTGCATTGAGAGTTGAGAAAGACACAGGAGTGAAGTCATCACATCCTAAGTTAGAATAAAGGTGCTGAATCAAAACCACAAAGCCTAATTCCATTCATAACCAGTGAACGCTGGAGGTTTGAGTGGGTGAAATATGGAGGTTGAACTGGAGCCAGATCAAAGTCATTTTTAAAGATGAGTTAACCTTGTCCAAACTCAAGCTGTGTGATCCTGTGAATAGAAAAGAGCACTGCGCAATGCTTTGGATATTTCTCTTTAGTTAGGTGGAAACAAAGGTAATAAAAGACTACTTACCCTATTTAATCAATACAACTTATAAGAAAAAATCCAAATCCTCCTGATTACTTTAGTGGGAGTATAACTGTCTGCAGAGGTGATTAAAATACTAACTAAAGGAAAATTAGAGAGAATTACATTCTCCTTCTCTCTTTCTCTCTCTCTCTGTCTCTTTCTCTCTCTCACACACACACACACACATGCACACAATCACACACACAAAATCACTCTCTCCCTTTTGAAGGAAGAAAAGAAACTATCTCAAAATCATTGTCCAGAATATAACTCTGCAAAATCTCAGCCATCTGTTCCTCTTAATACATGAAACTGTATAATTTTTAACAACTCTTTCATGTAACATTAAGCCAATATTTGCAAAGTGTAACAATAGTAAGTGTAAATGCCATTTGCAAAGAATTAAGTAATATTAAATATAATTGGTCTGTCGATGAAGGTAATAGTTTAGGGTGGAAATCATAGTGTATCTATTTTAAAAATCTCACTTAATTGCATTTAACTATTTATTCTAATTTACTTTCATTTGATTTTGCAAGATTTCCTCTTGTAATTCTGTTTATCTATTTACTTGTTTATCCCACAGCAAGAAATGAAATCTTAATAACAATGGGAATAAACATTATTAATTTTGTGCATTTATATACCAAGAGAGTTTAAAACATTTTTGTCCCCCTTAGCATGTGATATTTTTCTATAATGACTTTATTCCGAAGGACATGAAAATTTTGAATGTTATCTCTGGTGTGGAGTCATTGTCATTTGATTCTGAACACAAATATCATTAATTCCATTAGATTCTCTATAAAATAATGATGATATAATGTGGCTAAAGAATTGCTCTTAATGTGATTGTCTATGTTTGAATCTGATTACTTTAAGCCAAAAGTCACGCTTTAAAAGAGCATCTAAAGTAAATGTATCAACACATCTTAGAATTTTAGAATCTAGGTCTTGATGATTATTCACTGTACATTTTTTCCATTTTGATGTATATTTATAATTTTTATAACAAAATGTTAGAAGATAAGTACATCCGATGCAGACATAATTAGCGAACATGGCACACTCTGGAATAGCAGTAGGCAGAGTGATGTTCATTGGCTGCAGAGATGCTTTTAACTGATATGTCTTCACCGCTTAAAAAATTGGGAATAGGTGGGGAGAAAATGCAGACAGCTGTAATTGAACAACAATAAAGTAATTTAAAAATAATAATAATAAAATTAAAAAATTAGGAATGGCATTAGAATCATTGATCAATGAGTAAGAGTGTTTTTCTTCCTTGAACAATGCTAACTAGCATTTAGGTCAGAGTATAGCAAATAATGCATAGAACAAATTTAGATTTATGGCTATTTTAGTCTTTGTCACTAATTCTTTCAAGTAAATTTATTTGAAGAAATTGAAGAGCTTACTGTTTAGGTTTGTATATTAAATTACACGAGGACAAAGATAGTGTCTCCACTGCTTAGCAGTCAGTCTCCCATTCTAACAGGGACCTAACATGGCAGATTCCTACACAATATCTGCTGACTTTGAATTTATATTTACTATGTATCAGAATAATTAATGCCTATTATATTACAGATTTCATACTAGGTTCACCAGTAAATCTTAGCTCTGGGGAAAAATAGAGAAAAAAGAAAGGAAAAAATTTGAAAGGAAGGAAAGAAAGAAAAGAAACGTAAAGTAAAGAAAAAGAGAGCGAAGACAAAAAAAAGAACAAGTAATTACTTTGCTTTGATTCAGCCAGGGTCCAGCTGTGAAACTAGTAAATTCCCCTTTTTCTATGCCCTCTCAACATAAGCTACCATTAAAAATCAAATTTAAAAAAACATTTTTTAAAAATTTATGAATTCTATTCAGCTGCCTCACCTCTCCTTATGCTTTTATCACATATTGTCCTAAACCAGAGAAAGAAACTATGAAGTCATACTAGTAAGCTAATATTTTTACAAAATGGGGGGGGGGGGTAGGGGGAGAAAGTATGAGTAGGAATCCTTAGTTCCTTGTGGTGTAAACTGAATCTTTGACTGGCATGCAAACAATACGTTGTTTAATAAAATTAAATTAGGAGTAAATTATTTCAGTATCCAATGCACTAAATACTCCTGCGCTATTTAAAAATGTTTACAAAAGGCCTTGGCCTGACTTCACTAATATGTAGCTCCTTAAACAAGATAGCCGTGTATATTGTAAAAAAAAGTGTAACGGGACAAAAATTAAGTTTCTGATTAGACTGTTGTTGTTTACAGATGTGCCAAATGATTTTTAAAGAACAAAAAATAATCCAGCCTCAGTCACCAGGGATCTTTTATAATAATTAGAAGAAAGGACTAGGAAGACATGGCATGGAGCCATGAGTGTCTCAGGATTGATGCTCACCTCTCCACCCCACTGCCCACACAGTCCCTCGCTCTGCTTTTGTCCAGTTGTAAAACAAATCTTTAGCTATGAATGCTGTGGTTGGCAGAGTTAGAGCAGTGACAGTTCAAAGAATCCATCTGGCAAGCAAGCTCCAAAATCAAAAATAAAACCTTTTTCCACCTCACAGAAATCCAGACAGAGAGATTAATTAAAGTCAAAGGAGAAAAAACATACATACAAAATACTTACTAGAATTGTCATGATCGTGATTTTTTTTTACTCTCCGTTTACAAAATCTTTCTCCTCCACAGTATGTTCTTTGATAATACAATAGTCTGTTCAAGTAAAATTCAAAACATTATAGTATTTATGAATAAATGCCTTTGCTGAACTCATATCTTAGGAATTCTAAAAGGGCTGTTAATATACATTCCGTCACACTTAGATATTATGTTCTTTCTCATATAGCTTTAACTTCTGCACAGTCATTAATCTGGGGGGAGGTATTTTTATGTAAGGTTTAGTATTTTCTGGATCTCTTTATACAGTGTACCATTTTCTTACACCATTTTCCCCTTTGAGTTAAATGACATGAATAACACTAGATTTCTCCCATACTATGAGGCAATTTACATAAGCATCCTCAGGGCTCTCTGAAGTTCTTAGTGAACATAACTTTGCCCGGGATTATAGGATGCCTAGACAATGGTTTGTCCTTTGAATTCTGACTTTTACTTGTGGTTTCAGGATCTCTTTAGTAAAGCCTGAACTTCCTGTAGGATTTTGTTTCTGTGAGGAGGAAAAAAATACTAAATCAAACATCTATAGTGTGCTTTCAATTCTACATTTTAACAGACACTAAAAGCTAAAGAACCGAGCTGTCTGTGAAGTATTATTCAGTCCAATGGCTGGGGAGGAGGAAAACCCTGCTGCTCTGCGGTGGAAAAAGAAATCCAGGGATCTTTGTGCTGAGTGAGATGACACAGTTTTCACATGTTCTACACAGCTGGCAAAAGCGACTTTCTTCCTTATTTCTTTTCTTTCCATCTCCACCCTTAACTCACCTTACTGGCTCATTTGCTCTATGAGAAAGGGAGTAGTTATGCAAACCAAATGATGTATTGAGGAGGAAATCCTGAGGGCACACACCTGTATTTTGTAAGGTTTTTTTATATCATCAAATAATGCACAGATGGGCAGGATAATTCTGGTCAGGGAAATATGTTTTCATTGTTATAAGATTCCAGAATAAAAATTGAATTTTAATGCATATGACTTAATATATTTTATGCCTTGTTTCCCTACATTTGCTTTTATTTGGGTTTTATTCTTATTTTTTGTATTTTTTCATTGTACTTTTCCACTACCATTTATCCCCCTTATACTCTCCTCCCCACTACAATCACCATCCTGTTGTACATGTCCATGAGTTCTTTCTCCTTATTGATCAATCCCTCCAACCCCTACCTCCTTCCACCTCAGCTGTTATCCTGCTATCTATGAGTCTCTATTTTTCTTGTTAGTTCAGTTTGTTCATTAGAGACTACATATGAATGAAATCAAGTGGTATTTGTCTTTCTCCGCCTAGCATATTATTTAGCATAATGTTCTCTAGGTCCATCCATGCTCTCTGTCACAAGGGTAAAATTTTCTTCTTTTTATGGTTGAGTAATATTCCACTGTGTAAATCTACCATAATTGTTTTGTCCACTCATCTACTGATGGACACTTGGACTGCTTCCATATCTTGGCAACTGTAAATAACATTGCAATGAACATAGGGGTGCTCATGTTCTTTCAAATTAGTGTTTTGGGTTTCTTCATACATATTTCCAGAAGTGGAATCACTGAGTCAAAAGGGAGATCCATCTGCAATTTTTTCAGGTATCTCTATACTGTTTTCCCCAGCAGCTGCACCAATTTGCATTCTCACCAACAGTATAAAAGTGTTTCCCTTTCTCCACATCTTCACTAGCTCTTCTTGTTTGTTGATTTTTTAATGATAACAATGCTGATAGGTCTGAGATGATATCTCATTGTGGTTTTAGTTTGCATTTCTCTGATAATTAGTGACATTGAACATCTTTTCATATGTCTATTGGCCATCTGTATACCCTCTTTGGAGAAGTGTCTATTCAGGTCCTTGGCCCATTTTTTAATTGAATTGATATTTTGATCTTGAATTTTCTAAGTTCTTTATAAATTTTTGATATTAACCCCTCATCAGAGGTATCAGCTAATATGTTCTCCCATTCCATGGGTTGTCTTTTTATTTCGTTAATGGTTTCCTTTGCTGTGCAAAAACTTTTGTGTTTGATGTAGTCCCATTTGCTTATTTCATCTTAGCAGGTCTGAGTGCAGTGGTGCTTATAATTATTTGATCATAGTCAAATTTTATTTTAATTAAAAAATTTCAAAATATTGTTAAAATATACTTTATATATTTTTATTCCTGCTATTTCCAGTTTAAGTCTTCAGTGACTAGTGCAAAACTATGAAGATGTTTCAAATGACAAAGGCATTTTGTATTCCTTTATTTTTATTTATTGATATTTTAAATCTTTACCTGAGCTGTAACATAGGAGCTCCAAGCTGGGAAGCTGCAATGGTGCGCATGATATTCCAAAACCACCATCCAGAGAAACAGCGGATACGAACATGCTATTTATTACTTACAGGGAAGAGGTTAGTGCCTGATGGCGACTGGTCACTTGGCACTACTTACAGGGTTAGGGAGGAAGTAGTGACAGTGGAGGCAGCAACAGTTGCATATGAAAATTCCACACTTTTGTGATAAACACAGGAGCCTTGAGATATGGGTGCTTGAGAGGGCTGGGACATCCAGATACAGACTGTTTTACTCATTCTTTATTGCTGCTGGCCAGGCATTCATCTGTTCTTTGAGGTTGTGCAGGGACCATGTCCTAAGCATACCACATGAGGATATGCTTACTGATTTGAGAGAGAGAAAGAAATTAAATCAGTTGCCTCCCATATGTGCCCCAGCCAGGGATCGAACCTAAAATCCAGGTATTCACCCTGAACAGGAATCAAACCCACAACTTTTGGTGTACAGGGCAAAGCTCCAACTAACTGACCCACCTGACCCTGCCAACCTCAACTTTTTTATCAGTACCACAGATCTTCTTGCCAGCACCACAACATGGATTAAATTATGGATCAATTAAAGTCCAGTTTACTGCTACAGATTATATACTATGAAGATACCTGTGGTTTTAAGAGAGAACCATTGGTTTAAAGTATTCGGAAATTTTAAAAATATATTATGCCATTATTTTTCTTTCTAATTTTTTGGTTTGAAATTAAAGCAGACTGTTGAGCGGAAGTGGACAAAGGTTAAGTACATTTGATAGCTAGTGGTATGTAACTAGATAGCTGTTACCCAATCTTTAATGAGATGCCGAGTTGATGTAGCAAGAAAGACCCTGGATTAAAACTTTGACTAATATTTTCAAAACTGCAAAAGTCCCATCACTTGCTAACTGTATGACTCTGATGAAGTCACTTTACCTCTTAGTCACCAGTTTCAAGATATACAATATATTGTTATCATATATTTATTAGGAAAAGAGATAGGGCAATTAGAGTTTTCTAGCATGGACTTTGAAAAGAATTTCCCATCCTTCCCACAGCAGACATAAGTGAACACATAGAAACACATACATCATGTGGGTGTTTTACTATCTCAGATGACCCATGGTTGATCGTGAAGCCAATTAAACAATCAATTTCTTCCACTTACTTAATAAGTGTAAAGTATCAGTACTTGTATGTGAGTGAGAAATAAGGAAGATAAAGATACAAATGGTGTCATCAAGAAAAAAATAGGTATACATAAAAAGATAAATAGTATAAGAACTTTTATGATCCTAATTAATGATTGTTTATTTAGGGATAAGGGACAGCATGTGTTTTGAACAATCTAACTTTAAAGAGAAATAGTTAAGGATGAAGATGGTCTCACAACAGTGCAGAAAAGCTAAGTTAATCTAGGCTTGAATAAGGGCAGAAAACAGGGTAGCTCCATGTGAGGTCTCGTTTTGTTCATTGGTTTATCACGCCACAGCTATAGTCTAATCTTAGTATGTTTGGTTACTTCTCCACCATTTATGCCTTCATAATATGGGCATGCAGTTGAACCCACCATTCCTTTCTTCATTCATTTTGCCATTTAATGACTAATTTAGCTAACTTCTTTTTATTCAGTTTTCTCTACATGTAAGACATTATTTAGTTTACCTTGTAAATAAAAAAATGAATAATACATGCAATTGGCTTATAAAGACTGAGGACTTTGGGTAAGATGAAACAGAATATGATAAGTGTTGAAAGAAAATGAAGCATTTACATCAAAGTAGTGTGTAAATGTTACACAAATGTTACTTTTTTTTTTTTTTTAACAAATATAAGGCAAGGCCCTCACCAGCAAAAACCATTATGACTCATTTTGATGCCATGGTCAGGAACCAAACAGACAGTATCTCCAAGATACATTTTTATATAAATAGATGTTTGGCAGGGTAAAGAAAGAAACCTGGAAGTAATACTTGAGTTGGATATGCAACCCATGGGCATGAAGTAAAGTCAGGCAGTGCTAGTGGGAGGGCAGTGCAGGGCAGAAGGGAATAAAGGGGAGGGAAAAATGGGACAAATATAATAGCAAAATCAATAAAATGTTAGAAAATAAAAATTAACAAAAGTATAAATAGTATTCCATTTTACTGAAAAAGAAAATTCCAGCCAAGATGGAGCCATAGGTAGATACACTTTGCTTCTTCCCACCACCAAAAGTAGGGCAACAACAAATTTAAAACAAAAAATAACCACAAACGTCAGAAAATCAAACTGAATAGAAGTCTGAAAACTGAGGAGTTAAAGAAGAAACATTCATTGAGACTGAATAGAAGGAATGGAGATGGGAAGCCAGGGCAGAGAAGACTCACTGCAAGTTGGTAGCTGGAGGAATGGGTAAGGTGGTGGCTGGTAGAGCAGGCGGTCCCACATCTGTGTGCAGGTAAACCAGGAGGAACAGCTGAGGAGTGAGATAGCCCATGCAACCCAGGGTTCCAATGTGGGGGAATATAGCCTCAAAACCTTTGACTGAAAAACCTGCGGGGGTTGTGGTGGCAGGAGAAACTCCCAGCCTCACAATTTGTTGGAGAGAACCACAGGGTCCTAGAATGTACACAGTCACCCACCAGGGAATCAGCACCTGAAGAGCCCAGTTGCTTGTAGGTAGCAGAAGAAGTGACTGAAAGTCGGCTGACAGCTGAGCAAGTGTCATTATTCCCTCTCAGACCTCCCCCCACCCCATATACAATGCCGCAATGCAGCAACGTGGGTTACTCTGCCCTATCAAATACCTAAGGCTCCACCTCTTACTACATAATAGGCACATGGAGATGAAGAAATATGGCCCAAAGAACAGATCACAACTCCAGAAAAAATACAACTAAGTGATGGAGAGATAGCCAACCTAGCAGATGCACAATTCAAAACAATGGTAATCAGGATGCTCACAGAAATGGTTGAGTATGGTTGCAAAATAAATGAAAAAATGAAGGCTATGAAAAACAAAATAAAGGAAAGTGTATAGTGAACCAACAGTGAAGGGAAGAAAACCAGGACTCAAATCAATGGTCTGGAGCATAAGGAAGAAATAAACATTCAACCACAATAGAATGAAGAAACAAGAATTCGAACAAATGAGGAGAGGCTTAGGAACCTCCTGGACAACTTTAAACATTCCAACATATGAATCACAGGGGTGCCAGAAGGAGAAGAGGAAGAGCAAGAAATTGAAAACTTACTTGAAAATATAATGAAGGAGAACTTCCCTAATCTGACAAAGGAAACAGAATTGCAGGAAATCTAGGAAGCTCAGAGAGTCCCAAAGAATTTGGCCTCAAGGAGGAAAACCCCAAGGCACACCATAACTACATTAGCCAAGATTAAAGAGATGGAGAGAATCTTAAAAACAACAAGAGAAAAGGAAACAGTCACCTACAAAGGAGTTCCCATAAGACTATCAGCTGATTTCTCAAAAGAAACCTTGCAGGCAAAAAGGGGCTGAAAAGAAGTGTTCCAAGTCATGAAAGGCAAGGACCTACATGCAAGATCCAGCAAAGCTATCATTTAGAATGGGAGGGCAGATAAAGTGCTTCCCAGATAAGGTCAAGTTAAAGGAGTTCATCATCACCAAGCCCTTATTATATGAAATGCTAAAGGGACTTGCCTAAGAAAAAGAAGAAAATCAAGAATATGAACAGTAAAATGACAACAAACTCATAACTATCAACAATGAATAAAAAATAAAAAGAAAAACAAACTAAGCAAACAACTATAACAGGAACAGATTCACACAAATAGAGATCACATGGAGGGTTATCAGTGATGAAGGGAGGAGAGAAAATGAGGGAAAAGGTACAGGGAATAAGAAGCATAAATGGTAGGTACAAAATACATGGGGGGGTTAGAAATGGTATGGGAAATGGAAAAGCCAAAGAACTTATATGTATGACCCATAGACATGACCTAAGGTGGGAGAATGATGGTAGGAGGAGAGTGTACAGGGCAGAGGTGAATAAAAGGGAGAAAAAAATGAGACAACTGTAATAGCAAAATCAATAAAATATATTTTTAAAAAGTGACATGAAAGGAAAAACCAGTTCATTGGAAGGATTGGCACAATTAGTGCATAAAAAGCAAGAAAATAAATTATTTATTAGGGAATGATATGTATTCTTATTTGAAGAGGGCATAATAAAGAATAATAGTCATAGATAAGGTGTGAAATGTAGGTCAAGTTCAAATACACAATGTGCAATTTAAACATTAATTAATTTACAATGAAATCTAGTATAGTTATTTTTTGTCAATGCTGTGGTTGATTAAAATAAATTTGAAAAATAAGGAATGATATAATAGAGAGTATAGAGAATAGAATCTGGGAAACCAGTAAGAACCATCATAAAGATCTTAACCAAGAAATTGGCATCAAGACAAAAGGCAATTATAAATTAAGGAGGTATAATCAAAAACATCTGGCTGCAATTTGGTTTTGAGGGCTAGGAAAGATAGAAGAAAAAAGATATATCTGAGGTATTTAGCATGAACAAATATGCAAATTGTTTCACTAGTAACAGATATGCAAAGGTAGAATAAAGTTTATATGGCAATATGATTTGGGGATGTTATATGAGTTCAATATTTAACACATTGAATATTAGCATATCTAAACTTCTAGGAGAAATCATATATTTTAAGAAATACTTCAAGCCCTGACTGATGTGGATCAATTGGTTGGGCATCATACCACAAAATGAAGGGTCTCTAGTTCGACTCCTGGTCAGGGCACATACATGGATTGCAGTTTTGGTCCCTGTTCTGGGTGTGTGTGAGGGGCAACTGATCAATCTTTCTCTCCCTCTCTTTCTCTCTCCTTTCCCCTCTCAAAAAAAGAAGAAGAAGAGGAAGAGGAAGAGGAAGAGGAAGAGGAAGAAGAAGAAGAAGAAGAAGAAGCAGCAGCAGCAAGCCCTGGCTGCTGTGACTCAGTGGATTGAACGTTGGATTGTGAAGCAAAGGGTCACTGGTTTGAGTTCCAGTCAGGGCCATGCCTGGTTGTGGACTGGGTCCCCAGTGGGGGCTCGTGAGAGGCAACCACACGTTGATGTTTCTCTCCCTTTCTTTCTCCCTTCCTTCCCCTTTCTCTAAAAATATATAAATTAATTAATTAAAAACATAAACATTAAAAAATAAAAATAAAATATTTTAAAAAAGAAATACTTCAAGTAGCAATCAAAACATACAAGGTCTGTCAGAAAGTATCCAGCCATGTAATATGAAAATAGAGACATTTTTTGAAGATGATATAAGAAACAAGAAACATTATACACAGGACAACGATGTCTCAATCTCCTTCAAAGTAGAAACCTTGGGACTTCACACAGTTCTTCTAATCACCATCAACTGCCTCATCGTATTTTCTGAATCTCATCAATGGTCTGAAATCTCTTTCCTTTCAAAGGTAATTTTGGTTTTGGGAAAAGCCAGAGGTTTCAGGTCACCAAATCTGGGCTGTCAGGAGGCTGAGTCCCCTGGGTAATACGATGTTTCACCAAAAAATTCTGTACAAGACAATGCTTAAGCAGATGTGTTGCTGTGACGAAGCTGCCAATCATCAGTTGCCCATAGCTGTGGCCTTCTGAGTCATCCCAAAAGTTTCTGTGGAGGAATGTTCAAGCTTAACACAAAATTTGATGCAGATTCATTGCGCTATGCATTTGGTCATTTTGAATGTGACAGTCACCGAGTATATGTGCTTACTCAATGGTGTCTACCGCCCCACTGACTAGTATAGTGAAGTCGTTATAGTTCAGGCATTCACATTGCACTCCACTCTCCTTGGCTGCCAGATTATATCAATGTCACACAAACCGTTCTCGTTATATTAACAATGGATTGACTTTTTCCAGACAGATCTCATATACCAATTTAGAAATATATCTCTTGACTGATGCTTAAAGAATGTAGAAGAAATGCAGGATTAACTTCTGCCTTTAAAAGACTTAAAGTGAAGAAAAATTATAAGACTATAATTACCACAGAAATTAATTGGAAAACAAACACAAATTAGATTGTGTAACAACTTTAAAGATAAAAAAGCTTAGAGAAGTGTAAGAAGATAATTTATTATCTCACATTATTAAGATAGGTCTGTTTCATCAAATTAGGCAAAGCAACAATATTTTAAAGGCGACATAGTAAAAATGTAGATATACCTGAGGGATGGAATTCTATGTTTTGAAAGTCTGCTTAACAAGTCATAATTACCTCAAACTTCTGAATGTTCATTGGAAGATTTATTGCCCATCTGTTTACACATTCTGTTTAATAATTTAAATGACTTGTACAAGACCAAGTGGAGAGCAAAATAAGTTCACACTCCACTTTATAACATCATGTTTTAAGATCAAAAGGCCACAATATATAAGCACTCTTAGAAAAACCAATATTTAAATACTGGTGTTTGCAATATGTTCTCTCCTCACTTGGAATAGTACTAAAATTGTAATTTTCAGTTTGTATTCTGGAAGAAGAGATAAATTGATAATTATCCTAGAAATTTAAGGTAGAATTGTCCTACTTACATACACTGAACATGTTAACAATTGTTTCTGTTTTTCTGAAGGAGGCAACTGCTGGTTCTTTCGTAATTACTCTACGCCTTAGGGATGACCTCAGTGCCCCCAATCATATTGTACTAGAGATTAACTAAGTCCGTTTCTCATTTTCACAGAGTGGCAAGTTTTCCTCTTGGACTTGCTTTGCAATAGTTTTCTAGGCTTGATATTTCATCAGTGCTTTTTGTTTTGTCATTTGAATTATATAAGGTAACTATCTTATATCCATGTTAGACCACCAAAATGTAATGTTTACATACATAGTAAAGTTTTATATTCAAGGAGAAATAATATCTAAGAACAGGTTTTTAACAACAGTTTTCTAAAAGTCTCAGATTATACACAAAATTTAGGCATAATAAAAAAATTTAAACCCCATATCTTAAAGAATAATTAAATATGAATGGTTTCTTATTGAAACTTTTAAAATTCCTTTATTCCAAAATTATTCGCTGAAACCTTGTTGTGGATTGCATGTTTGTGTTTTCCAAATATTTAGTGAAACCCAAATACCTAATGTGATGTATCTGGAGATGGGGACTTTGAAAGGTAATTGGGTCAGGGCTTAGAGTCCTCACATTGGAATTGGTGCTTTTATGAGAAGAGACACAAGAAAGATTATACCCACTCCCAAGCCTCATATGTGAGAAGAGCAGGAAAAGGTGCTCTCACAATACTTAACCACGCTAACACTGTGATTTGGGATTTCACAGACTCCAGGATTGATGAAAAATAATTTTTAAGCCAGTCAGTAGACATTATCTTTTTACAGCAGCTTGAACTGACTAAGCAATACTGATTATGCTGAAGGCACTGCTGCATATGATGAAAATATGATTTTGGTATAACAAATTGGATCTTCATGGAATTAACAGTGTAGTGTGAGATATAGACAACAAACAAATAATTACTGTATATAGCATAATTTCAAATGGCAAAGGATGCTATTTAAAAAGAATAAAAACTACAAAAAGATGGTTTTATGGAGACATTATTGTAAAGAATAATCAAGAAAGGGTTTGTCTTTTGGCAGGTGGCATTTGAAAAGGCACCTGAGTGAAATGAGCAGCTAAGCCACAGGAAGTACTTGTAGAAGAGGCTTCAGATAAGTGAAATAGCAGATGAGAAAGGCTTGATGAATAGAAGGTGGGGAATGGGAAAGAGGGACAGAATGAGTGAATGAGTGAGGAGAGAGGGTTATGGGGACAAATATGACTTGGTAAAGCAATAAATGTTTATTGTGCAAATGAATGAAATAAGTATGGAATAATGAAGCTCATGTGAACTTGAATAAATAAAGCAAAATAAATAAATGACTGATGTAATTCAGAGGTCACTCCAAAGAAGAGATAAACTATGCTGATGGTTCAACTAAAATCATTGGTCATAGATATCCCATTGCCAATTATATAAACCAGTAATTTCTAATTCTGGTTTTGAGACATTCAGGGTAGTTTTAATTGTCCCAAGAGGTGTAATATAATTTTCCAAATAGGTGATTCAAACTTAGAAATGGAAGGATATTCCAAAATTGAATTAACATGTCTACAATGCTAATAGTTTAAAGTTATAGTCAGAGGAAAAAAAAATACGGTCATAGTTTTTGCAAATGAATTTATTTTTAAATTGGTTTCTAAATAGAAGTGTGAGCAACACTGGAGACATTGTGAAGTGCTTCTGGCACCATCTACTTACTGTGCTATTTTATTTTAACTTATTACTTACATACTTGCTTAAAAGTAAATGTTTATGTTCACCTATAGATTGACAGTAACCTTATATGTGCCCTTCACTTACTTTACTTATTTAATTCATATCTACTATATATGATGCCTGGAATAACAGTGACAGAAGCATTCACTGTTTAAATATGGAAAGAAAATGCTGATAAAAGATATAGCTTCAGAAAGATACCTTCCCATTTTGTAAGGAAAGCTTTTCCATTTCTTTGTCCCTTATGCTATTACAGCCTACTGCAACTTTCCAGAAAGGCAAGTTTTTTTTGTTATTGTTTTTTTTTTTTTTTTTTTTTTTTTTTTTTTTTTTTTTTTTTTTTTTTTTAGTTTGTCCTCTAGCTAGGGAAACTATTTAGGAAATTGGTTTCTTTTAGTTTGACCCCATGCAGGCTTGACCTATTTTATCTTGTTACTGTGATGGAGACCTCCATTCCTGAAAAAATTTAGCTTCACAGAATTCTGTTAATGGAAGTAGTGCAGACACCCCCTCATAAACAGGAAGAAAATTAAAGCATTAAAAACATATTTAATTCAATAAAATGAGAGTAAGCTAATAATAATAAACTAATAAAGACATGTTATACATTGTTAGATAATATTCAATTAGATCAATTTTAAATTAACATTTAATTTATTATTAACAATAAATAATATGATCTACAAAATTAAAATTAATGCAAGTGAAAATCTTGATAACTTTAGCATATAGTTTTAAATAATATCTTTGACTTTTTTATTACTTAAAATAAAAGTCAGTCTCAATTTCTAGCAATCTGCTTTTCCCCTTACAGAATAGTGCAGAATAGCAAGATTGTCAGTACAGTGGGTTTTAACAGATACTATTAGTGTGAATATGGTTTGGTCTATAAATGAGCAAATTGTTTATTATTACTTATTTTTTTTTTGTTTAGTATTATTTAGTGGAAAAACAATCCTGTGCAATGACTAGAGAGCATATCACTTACCTGGGCCAGTTTCATTATATGCCAGCCATTTTTTTGTTCACAAGTAAGAGAGTAAACCAGCCTAACTCAGTACTACACCTGAGAACATATACCAAGTGCATATTCTGCAGCAATATTACCTTATTACTGGAAAAATGATCCTAATTATTTGAGTGTAATTACTGAATTTTGGGCAAAGTGCTTCTTTTATTTTCTCAATATATTAATGTTTCTTCGGTTGGCCTAGTGTTTTCTTCCAGGAGCAAAACTATGTTATGAAATTTTCTTTAAGTTAAAAAAAAGGTTGAAATTTTATTCATGGCATTGAGTAACTAAGATTTGGTACAAGTGCACACTTTTGTCACTTGGCAATGCAAATTTGCTCAGCCCTGATGGCTATGGCTCAGAGGGTTGGTCGTTGTTACCAGAAGAGTCACCAGTTAGATTTACGGTTGGGGCACATGCCTAGGTTACAGGTGAGGTCCCTGGTTGGGGGCCTGCAAGGGGCAACCAATCAATGTTTCTCTCTTACATGGGTGTTTCCCTCTCTTTCTCCCTCCTTTCTCCTCTCTCTAAAAATAAATAAATAAGATCTCTCAAATTAATGTTTTTAGTGCCTTCAGGCACATTCCCAAAAGTGGGATCACTGAGTCAAAAGGCAGATCCATTTTTAATTTTTGAGTTATACTGCTATATACCGCTTTCCATAGTGGCTGCACCAATCTGCATTCCCACCAACAGTGCAAAATAGTTCTACTTTCTCCACGTCCTCACCAGCACTTGTTGTTTGATTTATTGATAATAGTAATTCTGACAGGTGTAAGATGGTATCTCACTGTAATTTTAATTTGCATTTATCTGATGATTAATGACGTTGAGCATCTTTTGATATGTCTATTGACCATCTGTATATCCTCTTTGGAGAAGTGTCTATTCAGCTCCTCTGCCCATTTTTTAATTGGGTTGTTTGTTTTTTCTGGTGTTGTTTTTTTAAAAAAGTTATTCCTACATCAGTCAATCAATATTATAATGGCAATATAGAAGTCTATATGGAAACATGATGTCTAAATATAATGCTTGTATCTAAACAAATTGTTTCTCTTAGGATATGTTATTAAATATTGAATAAATTCTTGTTTTAAGGTTAGTGTGAATTAAATAATAGTAACATTCATGTTTTTTTTTTTTATCCTGTAGAGCATGGAAAAAATATTCTTTAGAAAGATGTCACAAATTTGTTTATATTGCCAAGTAAACACACTTTACTAAACACATGTTTGAAACATCTGTTTAATGTGTCTAAATGTTTTTCACTTAGAGTAAGCTTGTCAGTAAAGAGAATCATTCAAAGAAAATATAACAGAAATTCATGTGTGTTTATATTTGGAATGAACTCAATGTATCAGGTATAAAAAGCTTTCAAATATTTTAACATTTGCACTTATACTTGAAGTACATAAAAAATAGAACAAACAACTGCTATGGGAAGAAAAGTTTCACATGAAGGGCTTTATTTTTCTACCTGGAGTGCTTTCACAATGCCCATATGTTATTACCCACTGTCCTTAGAGATGCAGTGTCAGAACTCTTATTTTGACAGTCTTGCTGGAGAATCTATCTTTTCCTCTAGTTAAAGACTCCGTCAGTCCAGACTTCTAAATTTGTCTTGATAAGCCTCCTTCATTCATTTCAGTCTGTGCCCAATCTTCCACATTTTGGCTTCTTATTCACTTACTTCTTATAGTTTGTTTCTTTTAAAATATTAATAAAGATTATAATAATATAAATACTATTTAATCAACTATAAGTATACATCATAAAGCTGGGTCCATAAATTTGCTTGTAATCTTCACAGAAAAGCAGTTAGTCATTTATTACATTCACTCTAGAAATAAGAAAATAGAGGCCTGGAGACAGCAAGCAAATTTTCAGTTAGAAGTAAGGGATAGAGCCAAATCTTGGTAAATCCAAGTCCAGAGATCATGCTCTTTCCATGAAATCACATGACTTCTTTCAGTTTTGGGGGTATCTATCTTACTGTCATGAATCAATTGGATGCCTTCTTTCTCCACCACTCTGTCTCTTGGTCTCTTCGTGAAGTTTCTCAGTCATCTATAGTAGTCAGGCAGAAGATAATACCCAAAATCTGAGAGGAGCAAGGAGGATGGATAAACCTGTCTCTAGTAAATTTTTGATGTGAAATTTCTCATTCTAATGAAACCAAGCTGAATCTATAAACTCAAACTACATTTCCAAAATTTTGGCTTAATTGATAACATTATTATGGAAACTATTTATGGAAATCTATAAATTAATTTATTTGAAATCTTCATTTTGTAGTAATAAATCTAAGGTTCAAAATGATAAATGAGTTGCTTAAAGTTTATGCCAACCATAATTTATTACTAGTGAGGTTTTAGACTATTTATTAAATTCATATCCTTTGATGTGGAAGGTTTTTCTTAAACTTATTTTGTTAAGAGGATAAGCAGAATAAACAAGTTTTATGCATAAAGAAAATTTTGAAAAACTTTTTGACATAATTTTATGTACACCAAATTATGGTTCCTGTTAAATTTTAACCTAACATTTAATAAAATACTTTTTATTAACTTTAATATTGCTTTAATCATTTTCTTTTCTCAGTAGAACTTGAAGTCAGACTGCAGATTGGTGATAGTGTGACACAGTGGAGGAGTTTGTATTGCAGAGTTTCTCTTTTTTGCTCAGATGTCATCATTGTATGCTACATTATACTTCTCACAAATAATTTAGCCTTTCTGAGCTTCATTTTATTAATATTTAAAACTAAAAATGTCCTCGTGATCAAAATTATAAGAATGCAATGTAATGATTGACATAAAACTAGCACTATGATTAGTTCGTAATTGAAGGGGATGGTGTACGAGTTCCCAGTACAAGACTGGGGCAAAGTCAGTTTACGGCTGTCTGTATGGAAAGGAATACAATAATTCATTAATAATAATACAAAAATAAACCTTGCATTTTGTGTGCACACAACTGTAAACCTACTTTTTCCCCACCCTTTATTTGGTGATAAATCTTTGTATGTCTTTCCTAATTCCAACCTGTGAAATCTTGCATGGGCGATGGGCTACCCTGTCACACAGATACACAGGTGGTTTTAGTGTCTGTCATGACAACTTAAATTTTATATTGGCTTTCCAGACAGCAAAAGCCTTGCAGGGAAGAAGGCATGGCCAGCTCTGCTGGAAATGTAGAGTGAAGAAAAGGAAAGCCTTTCCTGTTTTGAAATCACTGAGGTTGTGGAATGTTTATTGGTGGCTGTGGTGGTGTTGCTGCTGTTAAAGCAACACAATCTAAGCTTGTTTTTTGCTGATGCAGAACCATGACAAAACAATAGTTCTTCCCACAAATATTTGTGATTTACTCTCTAATATTCATGCCTCTTTTCCCAATAGTACCTGCTTTCTTTCATGAGATCCAGGAGAATTTTATTCTGCCTAATATGGAGGAAGATCATTCAAGGCTGAGAACTTTAAGGCCCTTTCAGCTATTACTGCAACACTATTGTCTGACACGGTCTTCCAGGATTAAAAAGCCAAATTAGGTGGGTTAATATATAGTAAATGTTAGAAAGGTAGGTTAGTGCTAAACTGAGTAAAAAAATGTTAAAGCCAGAAATATGTTCCCCAATCTCTCTTTCCTTCTCCCTCTGTCCCTCTCCCTCTCCCTCCCTCCCTCCCTCCCTCTCTCTCTCTCTCTCTCTCTCTCACACACACACACACACACACACACACACAACAACAACAACAACAACAACAACAACCTGGTGGCTGTTAAATTTACCTATCCAGAAAATGAAAATTAGATATGATTTTACAGGTGAATTTGAATGGCAACTTGTATATTAGAAGCACATTTTGTCCCTTGATATCCCAACTTAATGTTTCAAATTACTTCTGGATGAAGGATTATTCTAAGTTAACTGATTGTTATGAGAGTGCAAAGTGTTAAGAGCTAAAGTAAGATTTCAAGATACTTCCTTGGGCTCAAACATAAGTATACAAAGATTTCGGCTTTGGAAGTTAGCCCATGAAATTGCTGGGTAAAACATAGATCTAAATAATACTGTTTTTAATAGTTATATTCCTAGAGAATGACAAAAACAAAAGAAATATAGTTGTTGGTCCTTTGGTGCTCTCAGGGTCTTTAGATCTTCATGTATAAGGTACAGGATGCAAAGACTAGAGTAACCCATTGACCCTTTTCATAGTTCATCTCAAATGTGTTAGTGGAAAAGAATCGACTGTGGGCAGTATCCCAGTGAACTAAACTAAGACAGCTTGGAGACCTGCATTCTGATTACAAAGGTTTTTCTTCCTTTGGAGATGATATAAATGCTTTTCATGTAATGTACGGTAAATGGAGGCAGTTTGGCTTCCTCACCCAGGTGTCTGAACAACTGAGGGAAGCAGTGTCCCATAACCTTGAGAATAGGCCTGATAACTTGTGTTCTCATCGCCTTGAGACTGGGTCTGATAAACTGTTCCCATAGCCTTAAGCGGGCCTGCAAACATATGACACTCTGTTGTATAATTCTGCCAGCTTTGTCTAGAATCTAGTATTTAAGGGGGTAGGAGCTCCATGCTGGGTGCCATGCAGGGACATGCAGGGGGACACAGCTTATAGTGTTCGTGGATCTCCCACCCTTGAATAAAGGCATGTTGGACATCCCAACGGCTCTGTGAATGTTCTTCTGTCTGCCCAAATCTAGTGAACCTGTCCAGCTTTGAATGGTCCCAACACATGTAGGCATGGCCATTCTTAACAGTTTATGTTATACGTATAAAGGCAGTAGTTATTTAAGATGAAGGAATTTTTGAGACTTTTGTCATGCTCTGCCATGATCTAGTTTCTCCTTTCTACCTTCACTGTTTTTCTTTTGGAAAATTTGCATGTTCCAAGAAAAATGAAATTCAAGAAGTAAGCACATGGCTAGATCCCTTTATTTAGAAATAATAATTGATTGAGAAGTGGGAAAATGATATAAGCTGTATTATAGATCAAAGTCATTTTCTAAGACATCTGGGGGAACAAAAACTCTTTCTCTGCTCCCTTGGTGTTTTGTGCATGTGTGATGTTTTGAAATATCGCTGCCATTTTTCTGTCATGAGAGGGTATGACAGTTGTGAGAACCATAAGAAACAGAAGCACAATCTGATCAAATATAAGTAAACTCTTTACTAGCTCTGAAATTTTTACAATAGCCATGACTCACCCTATTCCCAAACTTCCACTTTTGTTGATGTTATTAAAAATTCACACACAACATGAACAAAAAATATTTAGCCAAGTAATTTTTTAGGGTAGTTTATTTTGACAGCAGTTACACATTTACAGAAATTTCAGAGGAAGGTACAGAGCCTCCTTGCCCCACATATGCATAGCCTCCCCCATTATCAACATTCATCAGCAGAATACTATATTTATTATAACTGATGAACCTTCATTAACACATCATTATTACCCAAAGTACATAATTTACCTTAGGGTTTACTCTTGGTAGGTTTGAAAGAAAATATAATGACATATATCCACCATTATAGTATCATAGACAATATTATTACTGCCCTAAAAATCTTACGCACTTCACTTATTCAGTTACCTCCCCTGCCACCCCAACCACTGCATTTCTGCTGATTGCCTTCTTTTTCTTAATAATATAAATTTAAGGTTCCTCCGTGTCTTTCCATGGATTGATAGTTTATTTCTTTTTAGTGATGAATAATATCCCATTGTCTGGATGCACCGCAGTGTATTTATCCTTTAACCTAATGAAGGATGCCTTAGGTGTTTCCAAGTTTTGAGAATTTTGGATAAAGCTGCTATAAACATTTGTGCACAGATTTGGTTGTGCACAGGTTTTTTTTTTTTCTTCTTTTCACTTTTTGATTGCATCTCCTCATTCTTTCCATGCTCCCAATGTAATCTGTATTAGTGTTGGTATCCCCTTCTGTGTTTTTTTCATGCCAGTATAAAGATATGTTCTTAGTTGTCCTATTAAACACACATACATACACAAACATACACATTTGCATGCTTTTTTTTTTTTTTTTTTGCTTTGAAAAAACAGTGGGCTCACATGTTAAACACATTTCTGCATCTTAAAATTACCTTCTGGAAATCAGTGTGAATTAACTGGCAGAATTACACTATTTCTTTAAAAGCTAGATAACATTCATTGATGTAAATATGCAATACTCTATTGCTAGGTATTTACTTAATGCTTTTGTTTTTATGTGCTTATATTTTTACTTATAAGTAATATTCTGCTATTAATGTTCTTATACATATTTTAATTTGCATTAGTATTATATTAATATTGACTAATATTTTGAGGAGTATAATTACTAGGTCAAAAGGTAATTTTATAAATTATATTGGATTTCATTGTATTTTTCCATAATGCTGAAATAATGCACATTCCCTTCAACAAAACTGAGTATACCCTATTTGCAAGAACTCAAGAAATAGATATAGCACTAACTTTCACTAGTCTGAATATACAAATTTCTATCTCTTTATTGCTTTAGCTTATTGACTACTGAGTTTAGCTATATTCTTTTGCAATGTTTGGAAAGTTGTGCTTCTCTTCTTTGAGTAGTCTAAGCCCTTTGTCTATTTTTCCCTAGGTTACATGTTATTTTACAGTTTATTTCTGAGAAGCATTGAAATTTGTTATATTTCTGTAAATATATTTTCCCAATTCCAAAATTTTGCAAAATTTGTTTATGATACATTCTGAAATACAGTCTTTTAAAAAAATTATAACAATGTTCATTTACCTTTAACCGAATTATAGATTGACTCTAAATTTTAAATATAGTCCCTTTGATGTTCTTGTTATATTTTTATTAATAATCTGTCTTTAACACTTAAGTCTAAACTATTTGTATTTTTATAGTATTTGATATGTAACATAGAAATCCATCCTACATTATTTTCCAAATAAAGAGACAAGTATGCCAACATTATTTATTAACTACCCTATTATTTATTTTCAATGGAATCATTATATTTACAAGAATACATTAAATATTAATATATCCTGGGAACCATTTCATGATTTCCAATTCAGTTTTATTTATCTATTTGTTTATTTCTGTCAACATTAATATGCATGTTTACTCCCAAGCCATATTAATTTAATTACAAGTCTATTATGATATTTGATATATTAGTGCTATTAAGATATTATCACCAGTCTGATTTTCATATACTAAAGAAGCAAACAAAAACACTCTGTTGGAAATACACTTGGATTTGCATAAAATTTATATATCAATTTTGTGAGAGTAGCTATTTTTTAATTTGAATTCTTTTCCACAAAATTATTTTGTCCCTTTTCAAATTTAAACACAATCTTGCTTTGTGTTGTACAAAAAGTATATGATTCTATATTCTGTTTTAAAAAAAATTCTGAGACTGTTATATGTAGGTTTACAATATTTCAAATGCAATTGTTCTCTTGGTTTTTTACTTATTCCTAAAATAAAAGTAATCAAACTATTGATGTTTATGTATTTATCTTGACATTAACAATGCTGCCATACTCTAATATCAGTAAATGTCACTATCTAGAGATCAAAATCCTGGAATCATATATCAATAAATGCTAAATAGTATTATGCATTATTTTCAATGTTTTTATCAGGTTTTTGCATTTTTAAATTTTATTTTACTTTTTTGCTTTGTTATATCCTTATCTTATATTTCAGCCATAACTATGTTGAACAATAATGATGAAAGTGTCCATCTCAAAGTCAAACAATCTTCCACCATCATCTATTTGGCTCTCTTTGGGTGGTGGGCAACCAATGTAGTATGCAGATCATGTATCACAGAGATGTACACTTGAAATCTATGTAATCTCATTAACCAATGTCATCCCCCAAAATTTAAGTGATTAAGAAAAAGGAAAGTGGCCATCTCTTGTAATTCCTGGCATAAATTGAAATAATTATTGTGTTCAGAAAAAGATTTCTTCATTTTTCTTGTACATTGTCCAAATTATATTTTTAAAGTTTATAGTTAATCCTAGCTATCAAAAATATGCTAAGTTTTATGTTGTTCTCTTGCTTGTTCATTAAGTTTGAGTTTGATTTTTTTTGTAATAAAAAAAGTGTTTTAATTGATACTGTTCAAATTACCTTCAGTCTTCACAATGGCAAAGTTTATAAACACATTTAAATATAGTAGTATCCAATCTTCAATTTCTACACATTCTATATGAGTTTAATGTTTCTATATCCTAGATTTTACCTAATAATTTTAAATAGAATCTTTAGCTGGAAATCTATTCTCATTTATTTAGTTTTATCAGTGAACGTAGAGTTCATAGCTTTTTGAAAGGTTCTCTATTTCAAAACTCTAAGTAAAGCAATAGTGATTTATTTTTATTTACTAAATTTAATATTTGAGAGAAATTACCTATTGCCATAGGTAACAAGCTGCGAATGTCCTACTAATAGTGTTGAATTTAATTAATTTGAAAATTTGTAACTTGAAGGTTTTTGCTGATAAGAAATTTAAGAGAATTCATTAGAAGACTGAGATTAAAAGTGAATGAATTATAAACTATACCTTGCATATATGCCACTATCTTATAAATGGAAGAAAAAACCTTATTCACTGAATATGCAATACATTTTCGATACCTTTAAAGTTATTAATGCTTCATGTAAATAATAGTACCAATTTTAATCAAAATGAGTCATAAGCTTTTTTCTTCTGGTTATACATTTTATTTAAAATGTATAACATGATATAAGCCAATAATTGTGTAAAATAAGCTATAAAGGCCTAAATCCTTATTTTATGATCTAAAATATTTTATTCACAAACTATTGTTCTACTGTTACTATTGGTCTAAATAAAGAACAAACGTTCAATTTGTAATATGTGTGTGTATTTTCTTCATGTTTGTATTATAGGCTGTGAGCTTAGGTTCTTCGACACACTTAAAATGTCAATTAATTTTCTAATGTAACTTACATCCTCCAGGAAATAATTTGTGTTATGGTAATAGGATTGATAATTTACCATGTGTTTAAAGATTCTGTACATATAAATCTACATTGATTCATTCAGAGTTGATGGAGTAGGACAGGCCGTTGACCAGAAAGATTGAGAAGAACTTAAATAGTGGTAATATGACCTGAAAATCTTACTCATAAATTAAAAGCAATAAATGTTAGAAGAATATGTGTTTGATTGATGTAATACATTCAGTGTATATGTGCCCCAGAATTAATAGGAAATATGTGTTAATATTTTATTCCACTTTTTTCTTCGATTTAATAACTATTAAATAACTAATAATCAAATTAATAACTAAATTATATATAATTTTATTATATATATTAAATAACTAAATTAATAACTATTAATCAAAATCCTACTCATTGGGAATTATAGATAAAATATTGAGTTTCAAATGAGATAAAATACAGACAATATCTTGTACTAATATTAAAGTTGTCAAAATCTCCAGTCAGCTATTTGAAAGAACCTAACTCTCACCTACCTATTAGAGAATCATAGAGATCATAATACTTTATGAAAGTTTGTGCATATAGTACAGAGTATATTTTATTGTGAATTTGTCATTTAGGTTTTCATAGTGATGCTGTGCATCAAGGAACAAATTGTGTCCATCATTAGTGTGGTAATTGCTATCAAATGCAGAATTGCTAAGTACTATATAATTAACCAACCATGAAATAATTTGGCTGGTACATACAAGTCTACTTTGCTGACAAACGATAATATCAATATTCAGCTCTGAAATAAAGAACCCTTGATTACATTTCCAGCTCAACAAAATTGCATTTTCTAAGTTCCCATGGAAAGCAGCAGTACAGACTTGAAGAAAAAAAAAATGAGAATTTCTGGAATGTATGGGATGTCCATATTATAATATGTAATAAATACTTAGAGAAATTTTTTGAAATGCTAATAAAATAATTATGTTTGTGTGAATGTCTGTGCATATTCAAAAATTCTAGAGAGAAGACTATAAAAGCTCAAGAAAAATAAAATGTATAGATAAACAAAAAACTACAATTTCAGTAAGTTGGCCAAATTTGACCCTACTTTCTCTAAGGGATGATGATGATGTATTATCATTTCACATTAAACAGATTTTTACAATTTATTTTTATTGTAATTTTCCATTACCATGTATTCCCCTTACACCCCTTGCCCCATGCAATCAACACACTATTGTCCATGTCCATGATTCTTTTTTTTTCTTTTTGCTAGATCCCTCCACCCCTAACCATCCCCCAAAGAGCTGTCAACCTTCACTCTGTGAGTCTGTACCTATTTCACTTGTAAGTTCAGTTTGTTAATTGGATTTCACATACTAGTGAAACCATATGGTATTTGCCTTTCTATGACTGGCATATTTCACTTAGCATAATGTTCTCCAGGTCCATCCATGCTATCTGTCATGAAGGGCAAGCTTTTCTTCTTTTTATGGCCAAGTAGTATTCCGTTGTGTAGATGTAACAAAGCTCTTGCATCCACTCATCTATTGATGGACACTTGGGCTGCTTCCATATCTTGGCTATTGTAAATAATGTTGCCATGAACATGGAGGTGCTTATGTTTCTTTGCATTAGTGTTTCGGGTTTCTTCAGATAAATTCCCAGACATGGACGGAATCACTGGGTCATAAGCAGTTCTATTTTAAATTTTTTGTGGTAACTCCATACAGCTTTCCACAGCAGCTGCACCAGTCTGCATTCCCACAAAGAGTGCAAAATGTTTCCCTTTCTCCACATCCTTGTCAGCACTTGTTGATTTATTGATGATAGCCATTCCAACTAGTGTAAGATAATATCTCATGGTGGTTATAATTTGCATTTCTTTGATGATAGTGACATTGAGCATCTTTCCATATGTCTATTGGCCATTTGTGTGTCCTCTTTGCAGAAATGTCCATTCAGGACATTTGCCTATTTTTTCATTGGATTGTTTGTTTTGGGGTTTGTTTTGGGGGGTGTTGAGTTTTATAAACTTTTTATGAGTTTTGAATATTAATCCCTTATCAGATGTATCAGAGAATATGTTCTCCTATTCCATGTGTTGCCTTTTAATTTTGTTGATGGTTTCCTTTGTTGTGCAAACATTTTTTAGTCTGATGTAGTCCCATTTATTTTTTCTTTTGTTTCACTTTCCTGAGGAGATGTATCAGATAAAATATTGCTATGAGCAATTTCTGAGATTTTACTGTCTCTGTTTTCTTCTAAGATTTTTATGGTTTTAGTTCTAACATTTAAATCATTAATGACCTTTGAATTTATTCTTGTGTGTGGTATAGATTCATTTTCCTGCATGCACTTGTCCAATTTTACCAACTATTTATTGGATAAACTATCATTAATTCATTGCAAGTGTTTGCTTCCTCTGCCAAATATTAATTGATTGTAATGGTGTGGATTTATTCCTTGGGCTCTCTATTCTGTCTATTGTTTCTTTGTTTCTATTTTTATGCCAGTACCATGCTGTTTTGGTTACTATGTCCTTATATCATATTGATAGGTACAGAAAAAGCATTTGTTAAAAATCCAGCACCCATTTATGATAAAATCTGTCAGCAAAGTGGGAATAGAGGGGATATACCTAAACATGATAAAGGCCATATATGACACACTACCATCATCATATTCAATAGTTCAAAACTACAAACATTCCCCCTAAGATCTGGGACAAGAGAAGGATGCCCACTTTCACCCCTTTTATTCAACATAGTACTGGGAAGTCCTAACCATAGCAATCATACAAGTAGAAGGAAAAGACATTCAAATTGGAAAGAAAAAATAAAAACTGTCATTATTTGCATATGACATGATAATGTACCTAGAGAACGCTAAGATTCCACCAAGATATAACAAACTGATAAATGAATTATTTAAAGTAGCAGGATACAAAATTAATATCCAGAAATTATTTGCATTTTATACATCAATAATGAACTCTCAGTAAAATTAAGAAAACAATCCCATTCACAATCGCTTCAAAAAGAATAAAGTAACTAGGAATAAATCTAGCCAAGGATGTGAACTTAGAAAATTGTAAGACACTGAAGAAAGAAACTGAAGAAGACACAAATAAGTGGAAGCACATACGTGTTCATGGACAGGAAGAATTAATATCAGTAAAATGTCCACACTACCCAAAGCAATGTATAGACTCCATGCAATTCCTATCAAGATACCAGTAATGCATTTCACAGAACTATGTCAAATATTTCGGAAATTTATATGGAACTACAAAAGGCCCCAGCTAATAACAGTGATCTTGAGAAAGAAGAACAAAGTTGGAGTTATCATGCTAACATTGAACAGATTTTAATATTACATTATTGTTTAATGACCGCACGCCACCAATTATCTTAGACTAAAACTGTTTTATACAATTTTATTTTCAATAAAGTTGATCCATTATATACATTTCTTAATAAAGTACTAATTTGATCTCTGAGGCTCTTCTTTAAATATATTGGCAAATTAATAACCTTTTTTCAAGTCTATGTCTAAAAATGGTCACTAATTATTGGACAATGCTCAATATGACTTATTGAACAATATATACCCTTAAAAACTTCTTTTTCAAATACACACACAGAATCTTAAATTCAACTTTTATTAACTCAATTACTTTATGTGAATAAATTAATTCATTTGAGGGTTGTTTCAACTTCAAATATAACTAAAATTATTCATTTAAGTATGGTAAACTTTTCTGACTGACTTTTTCTTCGTTTTTACGTTGCCAACTGCAATTTATCACCATCATACTTACCCGTCAATTTTATACTGGTAATTACAAGTTTACATAATTTTTATGTGCTTTTTATAATGGAATTTGATTATATATTTTAACATTTTCATGTTAATTTACTGTGTTCACATACATGTTTTAAAATAGAAAATAGACTTAAAAAGTAATTCATGGATTCAACAAGTAAATAAATTAATAAAGAAAGCAAAATTTCCTGAAATCCATTTTAACATCTGAAATTTATCTTTCAACATTTATTTCTGTGCATGAACTCACATGTACCTCATACATGTACAAGTTTACAAAGGCCAATGCTGCACATTTGTATCTTTTGGCATGTACTTTCACTAACTATATAATATATTATATAAATAAATACATATATCATATACTTTTAGTAGACATGTAGTAATGTATTGCATGATTCTCATATTTATTCATTTTTTATTATAATAAATAAGTGCAATAATAAGCTTAAAAGTACATCTTGGCATATTTTTCTATTATCTCCTTTAGGCAAAATTCTGAAAGTGAAATTCTTATTTAAAATTTAAAAATAAGAAAACTAAATTCCAAAAAAGCAAAACTTTCCACAGCCCTACTTTTCTACCTTTACCAAACAATATATTTCATTCTACTGAAATCTTTCCTTGTCCACATCATTCTTCCTAGTATTGCTTCTGCACGTTCCTATTTACATCGAGTACATATATGTCTTTCCTCCTCATTAGGGAGCAAGATTCTGAAAACAGAGACTCATTTTCCTTGAAATCCCAGCACAGAGTGCATTGTCATGCTTAGTAAATTGTCAACCATGATTCGATAGAAGGATGAATGAGTTTAGATTAGAAATAAATAGGCTTATCACTTCCTTTCCTCAAACCTAGTTTGACAGGATAACTCTGTTACAGTGTTTTTGATTTGTAGTCTTTCTTTTTGATACTTTCTTAGAATGTCCATCTCTCTGCATATTTTATCCGTCTTTGTTTGTTTACTTTTCTTATTAGAGTTTTTAGCATATTTATCATGTTTTTATAATTATTTCTGCTTGGATAATTCCAACATTTCTGCGATATATGATTCTGGTTCTGATGTTTGTTCAGCCTTTTCGACTATATTTTCTTGTCTTTTAGTGTGCTTTGTAATTCTTTTTAAAAAGTGGACATGATATAGTACATCACAAGAACTACAGTAAATACCGTATTTTGCTGTGTATAATGCACACTTTTTTACCCAAGTTTTTGAGGGTAAAATAAGGATGTGCATTATACATGGGTAGTACTAATTCTGTATCTATATAAATGTTTTCAATTCTTTTATTTATGCTTAGGCATTAAAAGAATAACTCTGGAAAGCAACAATGATATCTGTATGCAAAACAATACCCTGGAATATGATAATCAGCTTTGTGTCTAAAAATAAATAAAAATTGAATTAAAAAATTAAAACAAATGACTATTTTCCTGAAAGTTTGGGCCAAAAACATAGTTGCCTCATATACATGGCAATACAAGGGTAAGCCTTTTGTAACATCCTGGTCAGGTGGGAGGTGGGGAGGAAAGTGTTCTAGTCTGTGATGGTTGCAGTTCATCAGGGAGCTGGTGCCTCCGGGCTGTGAATTTCAGTGGTGCTTTGCAGTTTTTCCCTGCTTAGGTAGACAGATGGCTAGCAGGAACTGTATTTAGATGCATCCCTTCTACCACATGGGAGGCCAGAAAGGGCTGGAGTTGTGTGTGTCCATGTCCCAAGGGAGGTTTGGCTCAGACAAAACCCCTGAGGTCTAGACTGTGGTAAAAGAATTTCTCCCAAGGCAGACCCTGTTAAGAAGAACGGAATGATGGGGTTTATTTCAAAATGGTTCCTTTTCTCCTCCCCCTGCTACAGGCTAGAGGAGATTTTTCTCTATTTACTGTGAGGACCTGATAGAACTTCGGAGGTAAATACTACAAAAGTGCCAGAGGGCTTGTAAAACTGGGTCTCCTTGGATTTTAAAATTCTCAGTGTTGTTCACACTGAGCCTCTGGCACTTTGTTAATTAGAATTTAGGGCTCCCCTCCCTCAGCACTGGCTTTCCTGGAGGGTTCTACAACTGGGGCTCTACTTTGGTAAGTTATGCTCCTCTGTATTTTCCTGTCTGTCTGTCCAATCACGAGGGCAGTGGTTTGCCCTCACTTCTCTGAGAGATCAGAGAAGCATTATTGTTTAGTTTATTTATTTATTTATTTTAAAAATTTATTGAATTTATTGGGCTTGTATTAGTTAATAAAAGTATATAGATTTCAGCCCTGGCTGGTGTAGCTCAGTGGATTGAGCGCGGGCCTGCGAACCAAAGGATCGCGGTTCGATTCCCAGTCAGGGCACATGCCTGGGTTGCCAGGCCAGTTCCCGGCAGGGGACATACAAGAGGCAACCGCACATTGATGTTTCTCTCCCTCTCTCCTTCCCTTCCCCTCTAAAGATAAATAAATAAATAAATAAAAAAAAAAAGTATATAGATTTCAAATGTACAATTCTGTAGTGCACCATCTGTATATTCTATTGTGTATTCACCACCCTAAGTCAAGTCACTACTCATCACCGTTTACTCCCTCTTTACCTTCTTCTACCTCCCTCCACCTCCCTTTACATCTGGTAATGATCTCTGTGGTTCTGTTTTAATTCTGTTTAATTTCTTCACCTATTTCACCCAGTTCTCCAACCCCCCCTCCCCTCTGACTACTGTCAGTTTGTATCTATGAGTCTGTTTCTTTTTTGTTTTGTCCATTAGATTCTACATGTAAGTGAAATCATATGGTATTTGTCGTTCTCTGACTGGCTTAGTTCCCTTAGTAGAATACTCTCCAGGTCCATCCATGCTGTGGTCAGGTATTTTTTTTTTTAAACTTGTTAGGATTGGTGGTGACTTCTAAGGTCCTTAAGTGCTAGACTAGAAAAATCCAGAATGTAAGTTTTTAATGAAAAACTACTTGAGCATTGTAGAAGCTCCGTGGGAAGGAAGGGTCAGCAAGCCACAAGTGTTGCAGACAACCTTGGACTGCTATGCAGATCTGCAGCCGTGCAGTCTTGCTGTGTACAGTTATGTTATCAGATAAAGAGGCAAAATCTCAGACTGCTTTTGGGAAAATTGAGAGAAAAGGCTAAGAGACATCCTAGCCTTCCATTAATCATGTTAAGAGGTCATTATGGGAGGCTCCCAGACAGTGATATTTCTATTCAATTCTGAAACATCTGCAAGGATTTTTACCAGATTGATTGTCTTTTTTTGCAGCTTTTATGGAGAGCTGTTCAGTAGGCCAATATCAGCCATCAAGCCTGCATCATCATGGCATTTCTCATATGCCAGAGGGTTTATATTGCCAGAATCCATATTGATCCACTTTATCTGGTTTGCCTTTATAAAGGATTTCACATCTTTGTTGATAACACTAACTGAGTTGCTGCAGGACTGAAGGATTGTTCACAATATATTGCAATGAAAGATGTCAAGTGTCTTTAGAATGCAGTGAAATTGACAAGAAGAAGAGCTTATGATTCTGAATGCATTGACAATAGCCCCTTAAGATGATTATCTCAAAGACACAGAGTATTTTTAGTCAGAATCCAATCTGTAAATTTCTCAACTACTGTTTCAGTCACACTGTGACTGAACTCATTCATTTCAGAACTCATTCCCTTTAATAAAAGCATGCTGTTGTAACTTTTTTGTTGCTATAGTTAATGAAATTTAAAATTCCCTTTGGGCCATATTCTCCTGTATTACTGAGTAGGTGGTACCTTTTTTCTTCCCACCAGACGTAAAGATTTATATTTGTCATCTTTGTTCAGTTGCTATTATTAAATTAAATTTTTGCCTTGATTGTAAAGATTCAAACTATTTTATTTATTTATTAGTTTGTTAATTTGTTAGTTTATTTATTTACTCATTTCAATTTCAGTCTATACAACTGACCCTAGAAATAAGGCAATCTTTAGTCACACTATTTTATCATTTACAGCTGGCTGTAAGTATATTTCAAATAAATATGTGATTACATTTTTATGGAATTATATGCATATAATTTAAACAGTTACAGAAATACACATATTTTTAAGACTATAAGATGCACCAGACCATAAGATGAACATAGGTTTTAGAGGAGGAAAATAGGGGGAAATTTTTGAAGCAAAAAATGTGGTAAAATATTTAATAACCCGTGACCTCACTCCACCTCTGCCCTCCCAAAGTGAGCCAGGTAAGCTACATTTGGGCTATAAGACGCACCCCCATTTCTTCCCAAATTGGGGGGGTGCGTCTTATAGTCCTAAAAATATGGTACATAGCTTGTTCTCATCTAGAGGACAGAGACTTTTAACTTTTAGCTATTTATTATGAAATATCCAACCATATTGTTAAATAATATACTAGTGGTTACTTTAATAAACTTTTTTCAATTTTACACATAATCTATGAACTCTTATCTCAAACAAATACATAGTTTCTTTTATTGCTCTAAGCTAAACCATCCTACTGATGGTACACACTTGTCATATTTCCTTATCATTAAAATATATTTATGAATGTCCATTAGATTAAAATTTAGAATATATGGCATCAAAATATCACCTAACATGCTCTATATCAAAATTATGCTTTTTTTCAAGTCTTGTTTTCTCTGAAATTAATAGTCTGTTTGCTTGCTTAGTTTTCTGTGTACTTAACATTAATTCAACCCTAAATTCTCTACTCCATAATTTTATCTCTTTCATATTTTTTCTTTTCAATTCCTCAAATTTCTCACACTCCTATGATTTAGATAACCCCTCTGGATTTCTCCTCAAATTGTCTTTTTATTCTCACTATATATTTATACGTCTTTATTTATCTATTTTCCAGAATATTTCCTCAACATTTTCTTACATCACTTCCTTGAACTTTCCAATTTCTGGTTTCATTTACATTTTAAAGGGCTCTTAATTTATAATTATCTAGTTTCACTTTCATAACATTGTATTCTTATTGATGCAATAGCTTCTTGTATCTCTTGTAGGTGAGTAATAATATTGCTATAGAATGAATGTTTGTGTCTCCAAATTTCATACGTTGACACCTAATGCCCATTGTGATGTATGGAGGTGCAGTTTTGGGGAAGTGATTGTGTTTTAAGACAGCAAAGCCTTCAGGAACGGGATTAATGCTTTTATGAAAGAGACCTCAGAGAACTGGGTCTCTCCTTCCACCATGTAAGGTTATAGCAGAATGACAATCATTTATGAGGATGTATGCTCTCATCATACACCAAACTGCCATGATCTTGCACTTCTCTTCCTCTAGGACTTCGACAAATGAATGTTTATAAACCACCTAGTCTGTGATATTTTGTGTTGGCTAAATGTAACAGTGACACTTCATTTAATTTAATTTAATTAATATTTATTTTTTCTTTTATTGTGGGGAAAATTCAATAGAGAATATCTAATAAGTATTTTAGAGGTATGATAAATAAGAGGTTTAGGTTAGATACTGACTCTAATAATTTCAGTATTAAAGTACTTGATGATAATTATTTTAAAACATTAAGAATACAGAGAAGTAAGAAATAATAGTTTTTCTTACCACCCAGAGGAAACTGTATTATTATGTGCCCACAAACAGTGAGACAGTGTTTTATTTTCCAAACATAATTTTATAGTATAATATAGCACTTTCAATTAACAATACATAATTTTAAAAACTGTGAGCAAAATAATTCAATAACATTGTTTTAATAAATATATATTATTCAACAATATTTATATACCAATAAACATAAATACTTATTACATAGTTAGGTTGGACATTTCAGAATGCTTCTAAACTTCTGTGGAGGTCATTCTTGAATTCAAGAAATCTTATTGAGCCCTGGCTGGTGTAGCTCAGTGGATTGAGCGCGGGCCTGCGAACCGAAGGATCGCGGTTCGATTCCCAGTCAGGGCACATGCCTGGGTTGCCAGGCCAGTTCCCGGCAGGGGACATACAAGAGGCAACCGCACATTGATGTTTCTCTCCCTCTCTCCTTCCCTTCCCCTCTAAAGATAAATAAATAAAATCTAAAAAAGGAAAAAAAAAAAACAGAAAACAAAAAACTTGTGATATGCAGCAAAAAAAAAAAAAGAAATTTTATTGACTTCAGTTGACAGTTAATACTAGAAAAAAACTATTGTCAGAAAGACTAATTTGAAAAACTAATTGAATTTTATTTTACAAGTCATATATCTTTAGTTCAAATAACCACACATAACCAATAAGTCAATGCAATCATTTATAAGTATGTTTTGCCATGAATTCATATCATTAGCTTGAGGAAGGAATAGTTTACTATATAATCAGGGGCTTAATGGGAGCATTATAATATTTCTATACAGCTCTCAAAACAATTACTTAGAAAATTAATGGGGCCCAAAGTATTTTGATTTTTGATGTAGAATTTTTAAGATACCATAGTAAATGTATTCATGTGTGTTATAGGAGATGCTAAACAGATGCCTAAATAAAAAAATTGAATTTGCTTGTTCTTATTGACTTTCCCTGAGTTTTTTAAGAAGTTCAGGACTGATATTAGATTCTCCAATTTTTCATTGGGCATGATTAGTGATTTTTTACCATCTGATCAACTTGATAATCAGCATATGGGTCTATCTTCAAATAATATTATAAATTATCACTCAGTACCTATTGAAAGTATGATTTCAAATGGTCATGCAACCCACAATAAATTTGATCAATATTAGTGATATTTATGAAAGATTATCTGACATACATGCAGTCTAATTTTTATTATATAAATTATATTGTTTAAATATTTTTATTTGGCCACATTAATTCACCAACAGATTTGCTTGGCGGGGGGGATATGCATTAATATTAACCCTTGGCAATAAGGGATCACATTTGGAGAGGCTGAAGACAGCAGGTCAGTAGGTGGAAGCTTAGTCCACTTGCTCTTGCCCCCAACTTGGATTTTCAGCTGCTCTTTTGACAATTAACCCCAACAATCAACTAAATCTTAGCTGATATGAAGTTTAGAAGCCAAGGAGTATAGAAGATGTTTTGTACCACCAGGTAAAATGTTGTAAGTTGAAGGGGAAATACCTTGCGTGTGTCACCTGCACCAGTGAAGAGACCAGACAGAAATCCCAGCATAGGAGCCCCCTCCTGTCTAGGACCAGGGAGCCCTAGTCCCACACAGAGATCCCCAACCCTAACTGGGAGAAACTTGGGAAGCTATATGGCCTCTGGGAGACCTAGGCTACACACTCACAGCAAGCAGCACATCCATAATGGTACACCAACCTGGAGAACTCCAGAGAGAGACTCAGTCTCCTAAAATGATGAGGTTGCCATACCTGAGTCTGTCAGAGGCACCAGCAGGCTGCAGCCAGCCAACACCGTGAGAGACATTTTGCTTTTTGGGAAGGGCTACACACAGAGAACCAGACAGCAACTCCATACTGCAGTATGGGTACTGCATAGAGTCTTTTTAAAAAGTTGCTGCAGAGGGGCTGGGTAAATAACTTCTACACAGCTGCTTGTCCAGCAAAGATACCAGGTTGAAAATGCAACTTGTTCCCCCTGAATCCATATATGCAGAGAGTTCAGATAGTTGTACAACAAGGAGTTTGCTGGGCCCTACCCAGCTCACCTAGCAGGCCACAGAGTTCTGGACTGTGTCTCCTGTAAAAGGTAATTGCCTGGGAGTTAGATGGGCAAGAGTCGAGTGCCAGAGATTCTTTGTAGTCTGGCAGACACCTCTCCCCTGCCACCATAGAGTAAAAACATCTGGGAAAGGAAAGGTGTGCCCATCTCCCTCCTGTGGAACACTCAGCAGCCTCCTGCTGAGTGCAAAGCTACAGGGGAAAGAGAGGGAGACCCCAAGAAGGACCTTACTGAACTTTTCATAATCACAGAAAGACACTAGTTCCTCTGGCCCTATTCCATTGAAATGAGCTGAGCTGAGAGTGAAGAAATTGGTGCAGCAAAGGAGATTCAGGGCTCCATGCAGCCCCAGCTCTTATACAGAGTTGCCATCATCACCAGTCAGGAAAGAGCTGATGTTTTTACACAGATTGTCCCCTCACATGAAATGGAGATCTAACTCACTAGGCACTATACTATAATAGAAATAATCTGAGGCAGACCAAGATGTGTAGCACAGCAGTAGAGGAACATACCCACCATCTTCCCTGCAGTCTGAATAGTGCCTCCAAGGGGAGGTCCAGGGGCCCCATTCTCCTGATCTCATCAGAAGCCCGCTCAGAAATAGATGGGTCAACAGTGAGGCTAAGGCTAACAGCAGGACTGCAGATGGAGTCAGGTGGAGGTGGTGCCTGTGGTGCTTTCAGACATTGATTGACCCACTCTTGGGACTCATGCTGATGAAAAGCGAGCAGAGCAGAGCAGTGAGGACCATAGCAAATGCAGCCAAGCCTGAAGGAGACAGTCACAGACTGTGTATCTCTCCTAGCCTAGAGCAGGCTCACGAGAGCTAGATGAGAACAACGGCTGACATTGCCAGAATCAGATCCAGAAGGAGAGGCCAGAACCAAGCACTGGACTCTAATTAACTGCAATTAATTAATCTTTAATTTTGTTCCTTTCTGTTCATTTTTTTTTAATATGAAATCTCGTACTATACTCTATCCTTGTTTACTGCATTTTTCCTTCTTCCTTCCCCTTCTTACTTTTGGTTTTAAATTTTATTTTTTCCCTTTCTTCACCTTATTTCTACACTTTACTCTTGTTTCACCTAATTATATCCTCACGAAATCATTTTTCTCTCCTTTGGTCATCTTTTTTTTTTCTATTTTATAATAGTCTCATTCTCTTCCCACCTTTGTTGAACTATGCTCATTTATCATTGATATTGCTGTGGCTGATATTTTTCTTCAATTTTGTTCATATTTTAACATTTTTATTATTATTTCCAACCAAATATTTTATTATTCTATTTTATTGTTCCATTTTACCTTTGCTTTCCATTCTTATTTACATTTTAGATTTTATTGTTTCCATTTCTTTGCCTTGTTTCCATTCACTAATCTTATTATTTCTTCTCTCTCTACCATCTCAAAATCATTTTTCTTTCCTTTTTTCATGTCATATTCTTTTTACCTTTCTTATAATATTCTTATTCACTTTCCACCTTTATTAATCTCTGATCATTTGTCATTGATATTGCTGTCGTTGCAAGGGTATTTTTGCTGGTGTGGGTTTTCATTTCAGTGTGTTTTTGATTTGTTTAGTCAGCACTTGAACAACACCATAAAAAATCAAGGAGGCTGAAAGACTGAGGACCACAGATCTCCTATGACAGAAGGCAAACCCACAAAGAGAGGCAACCAAAACAGATCAACATAATATGTAGAATCAAACACAGAATCACCTAAAATGTGAAGACAAAGAAACAACCCACAATTAAAAAGAAAGGTGGAATTCCCAGAAAAAAGAGCTAAATGAAATTTAGGCAAGCGATTTATAAAATATAGAGTTCATAGTAATGGCTATAAGGATACTCAAGGAACTTAGAACTATAAGGAACTTAGGAGAACTACATCAGCATGGAAAAGGGCATAGAAATTATGAATATAAACCAGATGGAAATGAAGAATGAAGTATCTTACATGAAGAATACATCTGAAGGAATTAAAAACAGGCTAAATGAAGCAGAGCATCAACTCAGCAAGTTGAAAGACAAGGAAGAAAAAAGCACCCACTCATAGCAACAAAATGAAAAAAGACTCAAAAAGAATGAAGATAGTTTAGGGAGTTTTGGGAAACATGAAACGTAGCAATGTTCATATTATAGGAATCCCAGAAAGAGAAGAAAATAAGAGAGGGTTAGAAAATCAGTTTGAAAAAATAATGACTGAAACCTTCCCTAACTGTGTGAGGAAAAATCACGCAAGTTCAAGAGGCACAGAGGGTCTGACTCAAGATGACCCCAAAGAGAACCACTCCAAGACATATCACAATAAAAATTCCAAAATTTAAAGACAAGGAGAGAATCTTAAAGGCAGCAAGGAAAAAACAGCTAGTAACATATAAGGGAGGTCTAATAAGGCTCTCTGCTGATTTCTCAGCAGAAACACTATAAGCCCAAAGGGAGTGGCACAAAATAATCCAAGTAATGAAAAGCAAGGACCTGCAACCAAGACTATTCTATCCAGCAAGGCTCTCATTCAAAATGGAAAGACAAAGGAAGAGCTTTCTAGAAAGAAAAAAAAAAGATAAAACAGTATAGATCCACCAAACTAGTATTGCAAGAGATAATTAAAGAGACTGCTTTAAAAAAAGAAATAAATTACAAGAGAGAGAAAGGAGCACAGGTACAAAGGGAAAAATGACAATGGACAACCAACTATCGATAATAACGTTAAGTGTAAATGGATTAAATGCCCCAATCAAAAGAAATAAGGTAGTTGAATGGATAAGAAAACACAATCTGCACATATGCTGTCTAAAAGAGACCCACCTCAGAACAAAAGATTCACATAAGCTGAGGGAGAAAGGATATAAAAAATATTTCATGCAAATAGACATGAAAAAGAAAAGCTGTGGTAGCCATTCTTATATAAGACAAAATAGACTTCAAAACAAAGTCCATAACAAGAGACAAAGAAAGTTACTATATAATACTTAAGGGAGTAGTCCCAACAAAATGATATAGCTTTTGTAAACATTTATGTGCCAAATATAGGAGCATCAAAATATATTTAAAAAATCCTGGAGGACTTTAAGAAAGAGGTTGATAGCAGTATAGTCATTGTATGGAATTTTAAGATCCCACTGTCAACAGTGGATAGATCTTCCAATAAAAAATCAACGAGGATATTGCAGCATTGAACAACACTCTAGATCAGGATGTTTCATGTCTGTGGGGCCACACTGGAAGAAGAAGAGTTGTCTTGAGCCACATATTAAATATATTGCAACATGTAATCACAAAATAATCTCATAATGTTTACAGTAAATTCATGATTTTGTATTGGGCCACATTCATACCCATCCTGAGGCATGTGTGGCTTGCAGGCTACAGGTCGGGCACCCGTGCTCATGATCAAATGGACCTTATTGATATTTACAGAATACTCCATCCCAAAGAAGTAGGGTGTACATTCTTTTCAAATATACATGGATCATTTTCAAAGATAGACCACATGGTAAGACACAAAATAAGCCTTAATAAATTCTATGAAAATTAAAATCATATCAAGCACCTTCTCAGATCACAATGGCTTGAAACTAGAAAGAATCTCAAAAAAAAAAACAAACTCAAAAACATTCAAATGCATAGAAACTGAATAACATATTATTAAATAATGGGTTAAAAATGAAAACAAGGAATAAATAAAAAATACCTGGAAACAAATGGAAATTAACACAAAACAACCCAAAAACCTATGTGACACAGTAAAGGTAATCTTGAGAGGGGAATTCATAGCAATAAAGGCCTCCCTAAAGAAGATAGAAAATCTCAAATAAATTACCTAACCCTACATCTAAAAGGCCTAAATGAACAATAAATAAAGCCTAGAGTGTGCAGAAGGAAGGAAATAATCAAAATCTGAGCAGAATTAAATGACATAGAGACTAAAGAAATTCGAAATAGTAATGAAACCAGAAGCTGATTCTTTGGAAAGATAAACAAAATAGTAACCTTTAACCAGACTCATCAAGAAAAAAGAGAGAGAAAGAGGATCCAAATAAAATCAGAAATGAATGAGTAGATATAAAGACCAATACCACAAAAATACAAAGGAATGTAGGAAATTACCATGAACACATATATGCTAAGAAGTTTGAACACTTGGGTAAAATAGGCAGATTTCTTGAAACATGTAGTCTTTCAAAACCGAATCAAGAAGAAGTAGGAAATCTGAATAGACTGGTAATAACCAGCAAAATTGAAGTTATAATCACAAAACTCCAAACACATAAAATGTTTTGGACCAGATGGCTTCACAGGCAAATTTTACCAAATATTTAAAGAAGAAATGATATCTATCCTTCTCAAACTATTCAAAAAAAATTAAGAAGAGGGAAGACTCCCAGACTATTTTAACAAGGCCAGTATTATCCTAATTCCAAAACCAGGTAATGATACAACAAAAAAAGAGTATTACAGGCCAAATATCTCTGATGAACATAGGTACTAAAATCTTCAATAAAATATTGGCAAACCAGATCCAGCAATACACTGAAATGATCATACATCATGATCAAGTGGGATTTACCCCAGGGATGCAAGGGTAGTACAATATTTGCAAATCAATAAATGTAATATGCCATATAAACAAAATAAAGGACAAACATCACATGAGCATATCAATAGTTGCTGAAAAAGCATTTGATAAGGTACAGCACCCATTTATAGTAAGAACACTCAGCAAAGTGGGAATAGAGGGAGCATTCCTCAACATAATAAAGGTTGTATACAAAAAATGTACTACCAACATCATACTCAATGGGCAAAAACTAGAAGTTTTTCCATTAAGATCAGAAGTAAGGCAAAGATGTCCACTTTCACTACTCTTATTCAATATAGTACTGAAAGTTCTAACCACAGTGATTAGAAAAAAATGAAGAAATAAAAAGCATCCAGTTTGGAAAGCAGAAGGTAAAATTATTATTTGCAGAAGACATGACAGTGTACATAGAAAACCCTATAGATGCCACCAAAAAACTATGCAACCTAATAAGTGAATTTGGCAAAGTATTAGCATATGCAGTCAACATTCAGAAATCCATTTTATTTTTTGTGTACCAGCAATGAATTATCAGAAAGAGAAACTAAGAAAAAAGTCACATTTACCATAGCAACAAGAAAAATAAGTACCTCAGAACTATAGAACACTGAAGACTGAGACTGAGAAAATTACAAATAAATGGAAGCATACACTGTGTTCATGGATTGGAAGAATTAACTTCATTAAAATTTTTATACTATCCATAGCAATCTATAAATTTAACACAATTCCTATTAAAATGCCAATGGCATATTTCACAGATCTAGGTCAAGTACTACAAATATTTAAATAGAACAACAAAACAAATTGAGTTAGCAATCTTAAGAAAGAACAAAGTTGGAGGGATCACAGTACCTGATTTCAAAATTATCCTACAAGGCCACTGTAATCAAAACAGTCAGGTACTGGCATAGGAACAGACACATAGATCAGTGGAACCGAATAGAGAGCCCAGAAATAAGCCCATGTTGATGAAGGAGGCAAGAGTATACAATGGAGTAAAAATAATCTCTTCAATAAATGGTGTTGGGAGAACTGGACTGGTACATGCAAAAAGAAAGAGAGAAAGAAAGAGAGAAAGAGAGAGAGAGAGAGAGAGAGAGAGAGAGAGAGAGAGAGAGAGAGAAAGGGAGAAAGGGAGAAAGGGAGGGAGGGAGGGAGGGAGGGAGGAAGAAAAAAAGAAAATTAGACCACCAAATCACACCATACACCACAATAAACTGAAAATGAATAAAGGAATTAAACATAAACCATGACACCATGAAAGTCCTAACAGAAAATATAGGCAGTAAAATTTCAGATATCTCGTGTAGCAGTATTTTTGCTAATATATCTCCTAGGGCAAGGGAGAAAAAGGAAAATGAATGAGATGACATCAAATTAAAAAGCTTCTGTATGGCTAAATAAATAATAATCAAAATGAAAAGGGAAGTGACTATATGGGAGAACATATTTTCCAATGATACATCAGACAAGGGTTTATCTTCAAAATATATAAAGAACTTAATACCAGGGAGACAAGCAATCCAAGTAAATAATAGGGAAAGGACCCAAATAGACACTTCTCCAAGGAAGACATACAGGTGAAAAAAATGCCCAACATCATTAGCTTTCACAGAGATGCAGATTAAAACCACAATGAGATACCACCACACACCTGCCAAAATGGCCATCATTAATCAACAAACAACAAATGCTGGTGAGGATTTGGAGAAAAGGGAACTCTAGTGCACTGTTGGTAGGGATGCAGACTGCTGCAGCCACTGTGGAGAACAGAATGAATTTTCCTATAAAAATTAAAAAACAGAACTATGTTTTGACCCAGCAATTCCACTGCTGGGAATATACTCTAAGAATATTGAAACACCAATTTAAAAGAAATTATGCATCCCTATCTTCATGGTATCACCATTTGCAATAGCCAAGAGTTGGAAACAGTGTAAGTGCTTATCAGTAGATGAGTGAATTAAAAAACTGTGGTATATTTGCACAATGGATAACTACACAGCAGAAATAAAGAAGGGATTCCTACCTTTTGCTACAGCAAGGATGGAACTGGAGACTATTGTTCTAAGTGAAATAAGCCAGGTGGTGAAAGACAAATACCATATGATCTCACTTTCTAAGAGGAATAATGAACAAAATAAACTAGTCAGTAAAACCAGAAGCATAGACTCATGGAGTAAACTGACACCAGTAAGAAGGAAGAAGGGAGGGGGACACTGTTTCAAAGAAGGTGAAGGTATTAGTCAAGGCACATGTATGAAAAATCCATAGACATGGACAAGAGGGTGAATATTTACTATGGAAGTGGGGGGAGGGCTGGGTGTAGCGGGGCAAAGAGGGAAATAATTGGAACAACTGTAAAACTGAAAAATAAAAAAAACATGAGCTCACATTCGGATTACAATATAAATGTTTACTATGTCAGTAAATGCATCATTTAATATTCTATATATACAGGTTGTGCAAAAGCAGGTTTACATTTGTGAGTTCTCAAAGCAGTTTATTCTTATATTATTATTGATTAGTTATTATATTCTTTTCCATTTAAACTACTGTAAAGCTATTTTGCCCCATCCTGTATAAACCACATGTGAGAATTTTCTTAAGTGCTATAAAAACCAGCCATGAATGTCATGTAAAGGTATGTACCATGAATCTTATTGAGTGCCCCCTCTCTAGCACTTTTTATTACCTATGCTTTATTATATATTATAAAACAATGAAAATAATTTCATGTGATGATATGAATTTTTGTTGGACAATTGTTTCGTTCTTAAGGTCAAATAGAAAAATACTAATAAGTAGAGTTTAAATGTTACTGAGGGAAAAGAGGTGGGGGAAAGAGGAGGGAGAGTTGGAGGTGGGGGGAAATGTTGCTCTAATCGATGGTACTGGCAGCTGCAGGGGCTGGAAGTTGTCTGGGGCTAGTTGCTCTGGTGCTACCCCATGGAAGAGACAGCACCTGGTACAGCCCCAGTTTCTTTCGCCTCCCACTGGAAAGCAATGAAGGCACTGTCCACAAACGCAGGAGAGATAGGCTCATATGGCCTGGGTGAGGGTGTGAGTGGAGGTGACCAGAGCCAGTAACAGAGGGGCAACCATACATGGTCAACTGGCCTGCCACCTAGGGTCAGAGCTACTCTGACAGGGTTTAAAAGTTTAAATGACAAGAAAGGGAATTATTTACATATAAATGAGATAAGTCATATTTACCTCTTCCAGCTCTTTTTTTTTTTAATATAAGAGAGACCATATTAAATTTACATATCTGAAGACTGCATCATCTTGCCTCCAGCACTGGCATTTCTCCGTTGTGTGATCAATGTGAGTCACAAGAACTTAAGGAACAAATGGACCTAGCCAGGGGTATGGAATATATGACTTCTATATTGGTTTGGATTGACTATGAGATCCAGTATTTTCATTGGAGGGAATTTCATTTTGTGGGGGAAAAGCCTCATTGACTTGCCAGAAATGGCTCCATAAGAGCAGGTCATGATGGTTATACATAACTTAAAGAATGGCTGTGGGTGGCTGGACGGCTCTCAATGAGAGTGGGTGAGGTGGCCAACCCTGGTGTTTATGCCTCTGCACCAGCTACCCTAATGACTCCATTAGGAGCTCTCAGCATTTTAGTAAGTGCTATTCTTTTCTCATACACTTAAATGAAAGATTTCGTCTTCATGGGAAAATTGAATGTTTGCAAAGTACAGTATTCCAGGACCTACAGTTGTGGTCATTCATGTTCCAAAAGAATACTGATGTCCTAGCTGGTGTGGCCCAGTTGGTTGGAGTGTCATCCAGAAATGGAAAGGTTGAGGTTGATTCCTGGTCTGGGCACACACTTCTGGCTTGATCCCCATCTGGGTACCAGTGTGTGCAACCGCTCACCCCAACCCCTGGCCAGACAGGCCCGGCTACGGATATGTCTAGGTGTGAGGAGACAACCAATCCATTCTTCTCTCAAAGCATCAAGTTTCTGTTTCTCTCTCCCTACCCCTCTCTCTACGGGGATTCAGGGGATTCAGGATTTGTGGTCTTTTCCACACTTGTGGTCATTGTGTCCTTAATATTAATCTTTGTGGTGGTACCCTGCCATGCAGAGAGGAGCATTCTCATTTACATCACCATTGGCTCTGTGATCAGAGTGTTTTTTTCTGTATCCTATGGGTGTATATATCAAGGAGCTGTTTGCTGGGATGTGCTGCAGCACCCCCTGGGCTGGGCCTTGCTGCTGAGCCTCATAGTCTCTGTGAGCACACAGATCAATTACTTGAATAGGGTGCCTGTGGCTTCTATATAATCATTGTAGGAATATGTTTAATTTCGTTTTTAAGATTTTATTTAGAGAGAGGGGATAGGAGGAAGGAAGATAGGGAGAGAAACATCAATGTGTGATTGCTTCTCACACACTCCCTACAGGGGACATGGCCCACCATCCAGGTATGTGTCCTGACTGGGAATTGAACAGGCTACCCTTTGGTTTGCAGGCCCATGCTCAATCCTCTGAGCCACAATAGCCAGGGCTATTGTGGGAATATTCTTGCTGCATGTCTATAAAGATGTTGGCTATAGTCTAGCAAGTCTTCCTGTGTCTTTTTGAAAAATCAGTGAATGTATGAAATTCTTAGTAATAATGAAGAAAGTTTAACTTGTGGAATTGAACAGCACTCTAGTGAAAATATCTCCCAAAGAAACGGAAATCTGACATGTTTAAGAAAGATGTAATCAAACATTAATCTATAATGGTTGTTAAAAAGTGAATTTGAGTACCAGAATATGCCTGAAAATGCCTTATTCTCAAACAATGTTCTCTAGAGACAATCTTTTTAAAGGTTTCACTCTTTTGTGTGTGTAGGGCAGGGGGGTTCTGCCTGCAGGGGCCCCCAGACACCACGGATGAGAATAAGTCTACCAAGACATGCTCTGCTTAGGGAGGAAAGATGGCCAATCTCTCAAAGGGGAAGGGCCAAGAGCTGTTTCCTCAATGGGCTTTTATTGGGTCATTTTGCATAGGAATACAGGCTCATTAATCATTGTCAGGCAGTAAGGATCAAACAGTAGATAACATAGAAAGAACTCTGAGGGCCTATTTTGAGTCAGGGTCAGATAGCTAAAGAGTGTTAAAACTTTGGGGAACAAACTCACTTCTTTCTTGGACCCTTATTTAATTGAGAGCATTCTAAACAAAGAAGGTTTCACAGGATTTTACATATTCTTTCTTAGGCCTGATTGCCCTAGGGAACCCGCCCTTTCCAGCACAGGGTGGTACCCACCACCAGCATTGTTTCAGGCTTAAGGCATTGTCTCAGGCTTAAGTCAAGCAGGGGAAGTAAGGCAGCCAAGAGATTACAAGGCTTCTTGCAGACAGAACGAGGACTCAGGTTATGTCAAAGCTGAGGGTCCATCACCCCCTTTTGCTATAGACCCCAAGGCCTTCCTTGGGGCCTCCATGTAATCGTGCCTGTCTTAGGTCATTCCCCCCTTGGGGAATCTTACCCGTCATTGGCTAACTGATCAAGCATTGGGGGCCAGTTATGGATGAAGTAAAAGGAGCAGAAGCAGTGCTCCTGCCAGGGAGATAAGCCTTGTCTCCTTAGTGGCTTATGGTCCAAAGGTCACTCATTCAGCCTTAGCCATGAGGGTTCACAGCTTCTGAAACCAGGCAGAGAGGTTCCCAACACTTGTGGACCAAGAAATTATTTTTCTTATATTTAAATGATGGTAGCTCCTTAAATTAGCCCTAGTACCTGGCAAATTTTTTGTTGGCATTGTATTATACCAGTATTTAAAATTTTTCACCAAAATCTAAATGCACTAATTACAGTTTTAAGTCTATAAAAGTGCTTTATTTTTTCATTGGTGATGGAAGTCAAAAGTGTACATTTGTCATCCCCTCTCACATCAATTTTGTCATCCCATCTTGCATCAATTCTGACCATTTTAAGGCTTTTTTGATTTAGAAAGAGGACAAAATTATCCCAGTATATTATCCTGTGATTTACCTTACCTACAAAATTTGACTCCTGCTTGATGAGTTATTTTAATTTTGAAATATTAAAGGGAATCCTAGGTTACTAAAGGCAATTCACTTACAAAACAAAGGGTAGGAAATCACCCTAGAGAAGACTGTGTCAGCCCTCCTAGATGGTACCTTGTTAAACCAGGGCTTCCTGTACAGCTACTGCGGCTTGGGGAGGTTTTCTTCAGTTACTCTAATCCCCCTTTACTTGGAATCTTGAGTACTATCTCACATCTGTTTTTGTACTTTCCAACATATTTTCATAATGAGTTATATTGTCATTTAGCTCTCCTAACAATTATGGTAAATAAAGTCTGAAGACTAAGGTAATTTTTAAAGTTTAGCTCAAGTTAGAATAAAAAGACAAATTCAAACAACAAAAAAATGTTGCTCAACTCTCGCAGTTATGGAGGAGGCTGATTATTACCTTGTTAACTCTCGCAAGTGTTTTTACAGTTTAATGCATATGATAAATTTAAGAACTGTGCTCATTAAATGTCCACCTATATTATTGACTGATAGTTTATAACTTGTTTCTTTATTATTTTGTTTTATTTCATGTACTCACTTGAAATTCTCTATTTTTAGGCATGTTAAATTAGACAAGCTTAATCTTCTCTAAACCCTGAATCTTGTAACAAATTCAATTCAGAGAATAAAGATCAGTGAAAAAAATAGTCACTAATGCACACTTTACTGTCAATCCCAGTTTGAAAAAGGCAGAAAAATTAGCTAAGAATACTGAATGATTTCATTGATGCTTCTTTTGTCAGCCATATATCTGTTTATGTTTAATATTACAAAAAACTAGATAGCCCTCCCAACTATGTAAATTAAAAAATGTGAGACTATATCAAATGTATTTTTGCTTCTTGCCCTATATTTTTATTCAGAATGCATCACTGAAGTGAATGGGCGATTCTGTACATAGATCGATGGTGGGATAAGGTGAATAGCTTTGAAAAGAACCTAAATACAAAATAGCTTGTGGCTAAGTGCCTGATTTAAAACATTAATCCATTTGTTCAAATGAAGCCAATATATGTCACAAGAAAATAAACTACAACTTAATAAAACTGAATAATGAAATAATGCCTGTATTCTCTTTGGGACAAATATATTCTGGATGTAAACATTCTTGCCTTGCTTTCTGCCAATTCTGAAAAGCTATTTTAATTTTTATTCATATATAAAATGGTTACCTTAAGATAAACAAGAACACCTTGTGGAAAAAATTGGTATGGATTATTTTAATTTTACATTATTCTATAAAGAGGGCCATAAATATATACAAAATGCATTCTATAGCATATTTTATGTGAACCTTAGAAGTTAGCAGCAGCACACATTACTTTCCATTTTTCTCCCACACAAAGAGTGAGCAATTTACACACAGATAGAACAGGTTGTAATGAAAAGAGTGCCCAGGCAGAGTACGGAACATTCAGAGGAACTTGCTATTCTTTTCTGCTACCTTAGGTGACTGCGAAGAAATAAATAAAATCATACTCCAACTCTTGAAGCCTCTTATAAATTGACCTTTAAAAGCTGAAGGCAAGGGAATCACAAGCAAAAATAAATGAATGGGACTATATCAAACTAAAAAGTTTTGAGCAGCAAAAGAAACCACCAACAAAACAAAAAGGCAACCAACTGAATGGGAGAAGATATTTACAAACGGTAGCTCCAACAGGGATTAATACCCAAAATATATAAAGAACTCATACAACTCAATGCACACACACACACATCCCATTTAAAAATGGACCTGAAAAGACACTTCTCCCAAGAAGACATACAAATGGCCAACAGATCTATGAAATCATGCTTAACTTCACTGGCTATTAGGGAAATGCAAGTCAAAACAGTAATGATGCCACCTCATGCCTGTTATCAACAAGATATGTAATGACTGTTACAGAGGTTGTGGAGAAAAATAAAACCTCATTCACTGTTGATGAGAATGTAAACTGGTACAGCCACTTTGGTAAACAGTGTGGAGGTTCCTTAATTAAGAATAGAGTTACCATATGACCCAGCAAATCCTCTGTTGTGTATCTATCCAAAATTTTTTGAAAACCTGTATTTGCAAACATAAATGTGCTCCTATATTCATTGCAGCATTATTTACAAGGGTCAAGGCATGGAAACAAATGAAGTGTCCTTTGATAGACGATTGGATTAAGAAGATATGGTACATATATGCAATGAAATACTACTCAGCTGTGGGGTCGTACTGGCTCTTCCAACCCCCATAATGGAAGGCTGGCCTGAGAGCCTCGGTCCAGAAGGAATGTGTATTGCTTTAGAAATGGATTGTAATTCCCTCCTTATCTCCTTTTGGGGCTGGATTCTTGACCTTGACTGCTTCTCAACCTTTCCTCTCTGCATGTGCACCCTGGGATAATGTAATTTAGACTCATGTGCAAGACACTTGTCCCCTTTGTTTGGAACCCCTCAAAACAAGTCTTGGACTTAGGGACATGGGGTCCTGCGTCACAGATCTCCCACCATGAGCGCTCCCTGTAATGTGAGCAATAGAGGCTATACCTGCTCTGTCCAGTACTCCATGAGTTTTTTTCAGCTCAATGAGCAGTGAAGATCCCCGAGCTCCACCTCCTGCATTACATTAGCCATTAGAAAGATGCAATACTGCCATTTGCAATGACATGGATGAATCTTTAGAATATCATGTAAGCAAAGTAAGTCAGACTGAAGAAGTCAAGAACATATAATTTCACTCATCTGTGGGATATAAAACTGAAAGCAACAAATGAACAAGTGAAAAATAAAGAAAAACTCATAAACACAAACAACAGTATGGTGGTTACTATAGGGAGGGAGGATGGGGGTAATAACAGGCAAAGGAGATCAAATATATAGGGACAGAACAAGACTTGTCTTTGGGTGGCACACTATACAATGTATACAGATAATGTATCATTGACCTGTACTCTTGAAACCTATATATTTTTTTAAATCAGTGTCACTCCAATAAATTTAAAAAAGAAAACAGAAGTTGCAAGTTACATATAGAATACAATTTGAAAACCTAAAATGATTTAAGTATTTTTGTTGTATAAGTAATGCATGATACAAGATACCATACACATTTTACCTGAATACATAAATATACAAAGGGGGAAATTTGAGACACACAACTAGGGCTTGACTGACGTGTTGGAGGTATTCTCACAATGGACTAAAGGAATAGAGAGGAGGTGTAAGATGACTTCTTACAAGAACTCCTCCTCTTGGTTCTTGTCCTTCTCAGGTCACTAATTAATATACTCTGTATTATCAATTATTTTCTTCTTTGAAATTTTCAAAGTCCCAGGACCCTCATTACTTCTGTTTTTGGTCATTTCATTTTCTTGTCTTTTTTTTTTTTTAAATGAGGGTTCCATCTTATCTTATAATATCATGTATTTTTATAACATCTAAACCCTCTCTGGAATGACTTTTCTCCTATCTTCAGCATGTGGATTTAGGCAGAATGTAAATAAAGGCATAGAGATTGCTGCAAGGATACCCTGCAGAGAGTCACCACTTCCAAATGGACAGTCATACTCATTTTTCCCTCAGATTCATTTCTGGTTTTACCTTTCCTATGTTAAGAACATCATTTATGAAGCCATTGACCAGCTTAATAAACAAAAATTTCAAATACATCAATTCTAAAATTATAACAGTTACTCAGTTATGTATTTCTGTCTAAAATATCTCTTGCAAAGATGTGAGCCTATCTTTCAACCCATCTTAAACTTTTTAACAGATGCTTTTTATTTCTCACTAAATATTCTCAACATAACTCAATCTCTTACTCTGTTGTCTCTTCTTTTCAATACACTATATTGCTACTAGAATTTTCACTAAAAACATAAAATTTAATTGTCACTTTTCTGATTCAAATCTCTCAATATTATTATTTTTTAGATTTAATCTCTATTTTTTCATTACCATTTAGTTCCCTAACACCCTCTCCCTCCCACAATCACCACACTGTTGTCCTGGTCCATGAGTCCTTTTTGATTTTTGCTCAGCCCTTCCAACCCCTGACCTTCCCCCCATTTGTCAGCCTGCTCTCTATGAGTCTGTCCCCATTTTCCTTAGTCAGTTTGTTCACGGGATTCCACATGTGAGCGAGATCATATGGTATCTGTCTTCCTTTGACTGACTTGTTTCACTTAGCATAATGGTCTCCAGACCCATCGATGCTGTCACAAAGGGTAAACTTCTCTTCTTTTTTTACAGCCGAGTAGTATTTCATTGGGTAAATGCCCCAGAGCTGTTTCATCCCCTCATCTACTGGTGGACACTTGGGCTGCTTCCATATTTCTTAACTATTTTTTAATAGAATCAAAGGATTCTCCATTACATTGCCTAAATTATCTTCAGGTTTTTTTCTCTATATTTTCTCACCTTAATATAATTTGACACTGAATATTAGTTTTCTTGTATGTCCCACAAAAGTTGTACCTTTGGCATTTTGAGATCTCCATCTTTTCCTGATTCTTATCTTTAATTCTGGTAAATCTAATGGCCACATCTGAAAACATCCACTTCACACTCAAATTCAGGTTTCACTTCTCTGCAGCCTTGTAAACAGCACACCAGCAATGCAGTCCTGTACCTTTATTCCCCCACTAGGTTATGACAATCTGCAACTTTCACAACTAATTATATCTATATGTTTATATACCAGGCAAACTGACTAGATGGTGTGCAACTAGAATTTAGTAACTATTTTTCATTCATATCAGTAGGTGTTGTATCTAACTATCTCATTGTAGTCAGCACATTTCAGTCATTTAAGAACTGAGCTTGTGACACAGCTTGTGACTTTTTTAGCTGAAATGGAAAAAAAATCAAACATCTTTCCAGAAAAATGCAAAGAATGCCCTTGGGGTCCTAGCAAGCATTCTACCTATCAACAAAATGGGCTCTAATATCCTAAGGCAAACTCTGGTAGAGCACTCACCTAACAGCCTCAGAATTACCCAGGCTGGTGTTAACCTCCATTACAGAGCATTTTAAGGGAGCCTTTGGCATGAAACATACACTATAAAACCATATTCTCATCTCTTCACTATGTGAAACTCAGTGATAACTGAACTATTAGGAAGAAAACATTTTTCTGTGGTTTCTGACTAACCCTTCTGAGTAGTTTTTGTGCTGTTACAAAGTAATTTAACTCTGGGGAGGGAGCCGAATAACAATCATCAGGCTAGGATCAGAATTAATAGGGTCTGTATTGATCAGACACAGCTCTTTACTCAAGTTCTGACCTGAGTCAAATGTAACATTTCTTCACTTCTACCTTTGATTGTCTTCAGGGAACATCATCAAAAATGTGTGAGTTGCAAAATGCTAGTCATTTCATTCCGACCAAAGAAAAGGATAGGACCGCACGATAGGTAATTGAAAACAGTGTGGAGCATCCATGTTTAGATCCTGAATTTTAAAAACCTTGAAAAATAAAAACAATGAGCTAAATAGAAAAAAATGAAACACATGACTTTCCATCATTATTCCTGCTTATAACAAAGGTAATATGTTGAGCTCTTATTTATAAATATGTAATACTAATAATTACAGTTTTTTTTTTTAAAGGCTATTACTTGCCCATGTTCTCCTCACAGTGGATTTTATACATACCATTTGTAACACTGTATATATACTTCCATGGAATCAATTGTAACACATATTTTACTTCCTGGCTTATTTTTAATTGAATGTTTATTTTTATGTTAATAATAAAATTGTATGAGAAATAAAAATATTACTCTGTTACTTTTATATTTTCTCTCATATGATTTTCTCCTAAGAAATTTAAATAAGAATTCACTATTGGTAGTTAGATTTAGATCAATACCGTTAAGGTAAAAACACAAAATTTTATAGAATGAAAAAGAATTAGTGAGGAAAATGGAAGCTATGAAAAAATAAAAATGTAAGTAGAATAAATGGTTCAGTGTAATATTGAAATAAAAAATTTTATCAAGACTCATTTTATTTAAAAATGTAGTGATTTCCTTTGATGTGAATGTTAGAATTCCATCTCTTTCCTCAATTTCATACTATGGTGTTTCTTTGATTAAGTGTAACATAATGCTTACATTTTCATGTTATTTATTTATTTAATATGTTAACTTATAATTTAAAATTTAATCCATATTATATTCACCAATTTAAAATCTTTTTCTGTCATTAATGTAAATATACATGACACTTAAACTGAAGAAAGTGAGAAATAAAAGAAGTACTAAATCCACTGTTTTAGCCACAGAATACCAAAGAACTAACTTAAGAAGTTCCCTTATTTCTATTCCAGTGGTCCTCAGTGAATTTATCTTTCTAAAATTGATGACTTTACTGAGTAGCTTGGTAATTTTGTATGCAATCCTTACCCTAGATACTTACTCTATCTTCCATATAAAATTAGACAATAACAATTTTCATGATGTTTTACAATCATTTGCTTACTCATCTGCTGTTTACTTGACTGTAAATAATTTTTCACTTTTATATTGTTATTTCTTAGTCTGGGGCTGATATTAAGTGAATAAAATAGCTGACACATAAATGATAATATTAAGGATAATTATGGAGGTGGTTCAGGCAACTCTCAGAGGAAATGATCTGCAGAATGCATAGTCATGACATGGTATTTCCCCTCCACATCGTTTCTCTTCACAGCCATTTCCACACTGTTCCCCTTTTTAATCATTCTGGAAAATTACCACTGTTTCCCAGAAGTATTAAACAAGAGAGACATCCTTTTATTGTATTGTATTTTGTTAACAGAAACTGTTTCCAGGTAAAACCCACAATACCCATGAAGGGACATTTTCCATTCTATGAAGAAAAAGACAAATTTAGCAACACTGGATACATACTATTGCCATGTGCACCATTTCCTCTTATCAAGTCACACATTTTAACTTGTTCCTAGATATATAAGGGGGGACCCCCAAAACTGGAATTATCATCTTGAAGGTAGGCTCCTTATAGTACAGGATTCCCTCACTAGATGAGTGTTTTAGGAACCCATCTGTACCAGTGTACCAGCTGGTGTTGTGAGGGCCTGCATTCACCTTCAGTGAATTGTTTTTGAAGACTCTTTCAAAGCATTTGCCCATTTTATGAAGGGTGATTTATGAGCACACCTTCCCACACCATGCTGAGTGTTTAGCAGTTTTTTTTTTTAATTTTTAACTTTTTTTAATTTAATTGCTATTCAAGTATAGTTTTTCTGTCTTTTACTCCCAAGCCAGCCCACCCCCCTGCCCTCCCCACCTCCCTCCCATTTCCAACCCCCCTAGTTTTTGTCCATGTGTCCTTTATGCTTGTTCCTGTAAACCCTTCCCCCTTTCCCCTGAAATTCCCTCATTTCTCCCCTCTGGTAACTGTCAGCCTGTTCTCTATTTCAGTGTCTTTGGTTATATTTTGCTTGTTTGTTTGTCTTGCTGTTTAGGTTCCTGTTAACGGTGAGATCATATGCTATTTGTCTTTCACCGCCTGGCTTATTTCGCTTAGCATAATGCTTTCCAGTTCCATCCATGCTGTTGCAAAGGGTAGGAGCTCCTTCTTTCTTTCTGCTGCATAGAATTCCCTTGTGTAAATGTACCACATTTTTTTGATCTATTCATTTGCTGATGGGCACCTAGGTTGCTTCCAGCACTTGGCTACTGTAAATTGTGCTGCTATGAACATAGGGGTGCATAGGTTCTTTTGGATTGGTGTTCAGCAGCTTTTGACCTAAATATGCTCCACCTTCCCTGTTCACACACTGTAGTCCTGAGAGACACGTTTTTGTTTGTTTGTTTCCTTTGGGTGAAAAAAGTCCTCAAAGGGAAACATTTTGCCATGTGGTAGAAGTGAAAGCAAAAAATGGAAGAAGCATAAAAAGGCAACAAAATTGGCAAGTTCAAAAATTGTTTTGAGCAATGAAAAAATGTCTTAATATATTGCATCAAATGGAGAGTGTTTTGAAGGTGACTGAAGTTTAAACATGCAAGAATAAATACACATTTTTATAAATAAATTCCACATTACTTGGTCCCCCTTCATACACAGAAGCTATAAAGTTATGAAAGGGCATATTTTTATTGGTAAATGACAATGTTAATATAACTATTGATGTTAACATTCACATTATTCATGAAAAAGAGAGGTGCATTTCATGAAAAAGAGAAATGCATTTACTGCATTTGCTAAAAAGTATATGGAACTTATTTTCAAGATTGACTGTGAGAGTGTGGAGGGACAGGGCAGGGGTGAGCAAGGGGAAATCGATAATATTTGGGACCATGTGGAGAATGAATGTGAAGGGGATAATACAGATAAAAGAGACAAAGTTTGCTTTAGCAATTTGAACCAAAGTCATAGAGAGTAAGCACGAATCTATGACATATATGTGTGTGTATACACACATGTATATACATATATATACACACACACATATACACACATACATGGAATGGAGAGAGAAAGAAATAATTAATAACTACTTCTTTGTACCTGCAGGGATGATAATAGTGCACATGGGTTTAGTGAATGAAGGGAAAATGCTTATTTGGAGCCTAAAAACTTGAAAAGTTGCATCTTAGTTTGGGTTCCTTGAGAAGCAGATGCTGAGGGAATAATTCAAATCCATGTAGTTTATTTGGAAGAAGACTTTAGGAAATACTGCTAGGAGAGGAAACAGTGGAACATAACAGAATACAGCAATGCAGTATTTGTTACCTAGGAAATTGCTACTTAAATTAAATTACTAGATCCAGTCTCCAGGGGGAAACTGGATATTGATTGGGTTAGAACACCAACTGAAGAAGTTAAAGAGAGAAGATACATGTGAGACAATAGCAGTAGCTGACACAATGGAGTGGAGAAGAAAAAAGTAGTAAGTTGAAATTCATGAAAATGGATTTTTAAAGAAACAAATAAAAAAGAAAATTTCAAAAAAGAAAAACTGGAATATTAAATATTGAGAATTCAGGGGGCATATGGACCAAAAACAATCCAGTGAATTGACAGCTAAATCCATTATTTCAGATTCTATATGAAAACTTTCAAAGCAATAATAAAGACTCCTGTTATATATTTTACCAAATTTGTCCTTCTTGTTATAGTATATTTATTGTAATTCTTACTAGTCAATCTTCCAATCATTACTGTAGCTCACTAAGGTCCAGTTTGCCTCTACTGTTGGACACATGAGAGGATTATATTTATTTATACTTTAAATTTATTGTTTCAGCAAATTAAGTGTGAAAATGAAACATGAAGAAACTCTGAATAAACAGCAATCTTAGTATTACATAACACACATTGTATTGGCTACTGCTACAACATAAACACTCACATTGCAGATTTTAAATTCTTCTTTGGTTCTGTGGGAAGTACATATCCCAATCTTATGCTCTCCTTTGACTTCACAGATCATTGTTAACCATCCAGGATTGTCCAACTTTTTGGCGTCTGGGTCACACTGGAAGAAGTAGAGTGGTCTTGGGCCACACGTTTAATACACTGGGACATGTAATCACAAAAAAAAAATCTCATGATGTTTTACTGACATTTATGATTTTGTGTTGGGCCACATTAATAGCCATCCTGGGACACACAAGGCCTGTGGGCTGTGGGTTGGACACCCCTGTATAGACATTTCCTTTTAAACTAAAGTGACAAGCCCTGGCTGGTGTGGCTCAGTGGATTGAGTACCAGCCTGAAAGCCAAAGGGTTGCAGGTTTGAGTCCCAGTCAGGGCATATGCTTGGGTTGCAGATAGGGGGTGTACAAGAGGGAACCACACATTGATGTTTTTCTCCTTTTCTCCCTCCCTCCATTCTCCTCTCTCTAAAAATAAATAAAATCTTTTAAAAATAAATAAATTAAGGTGTGTAGCTAGGTTCTTTCATTGCATCCCCTCTGCCATCTCGTATACTAAAAGTTATGAATTGTGCCTATTTCTTGCCATGCTTTTATTCTTGCCCCATTGTCACATTATCATAAATCTAAAATTGTCTAGCATTTGAATTGCATTGTTCTCTATTTTCTAGTGCTACTTAGTTATTATTATTATGATGGTCTTTTTTTAATTATTATTATGGTCTTTTTAATGCAGATTTTGGTGAGTGGTAAATCTTCACTGTTCTTTCAGTCTCCTTAATCTAGTGGTTACTATTTTTATTGAAACCGACTTTTTTTAAATAACCTCATTATTTTCAAATATAATGGTCAATTATAATTTTTCTCTTTGATATATTTTTAAAATAATTTCTTCAAATTCTTTTCTTGTTTAAGTAATGATATTTTCATATTATTTTCTAAACATTCTCTCTGCTTCAATTTATTGTTTCTTTGTACTTATTTAACTTTGTATGTAAATATTCTTTAAGCTTAAGGCTTAGTTTTCAAGTTGATATTTGTCTCTTTCAATATGTAGTTCCTGGGAGATCTAACTGGCAATCATGTATTATATTGTCACTTCTAAACTTTCTTTCACTAACCATTTATGCCACTGACAGTTCCTTTGACTCATATTTTTTATTTAATTTGTTTATATTCATAATATTTCTACTTTTTAAATTTTAGCGACTATAATTCAATACAAAGCAGTCTTAATTTATAGTTCTTGTTTTTATATTTTTCATGGTGGCAAATGCATTGCACTGCATTTGGTTAACTAAAATTATTAGTTAATTTTAACCGTAATTGTTTAATTGTTGTGACAGAAATGAGAGATAAATCACCATGTTTCTGATGTGAAAAGGTTCATAATATATTAGGTTATATAAGTCAGTATAAAAATATCATAAAATATCATATCATAAAAATATCATATCCAGTATAAAAATATCATAATGGAAGCAGAATAGAACAACTTACTCAAGATAATTCATTAAAAAATAAAGCAAGAATTCAGATCTCTAGAAAATGGAACTAATGCCTTCTCTAGCATGTAAGTTACTACACACAACCAATTCTTCCAAGCATTCTTTCAGACTCTTATTTTCTTTTCTTGTCACTAACCTCATTCTCAGATATTCAGTTTGCCCCACAGAGTTCAGTTATTTTTTCAAGGAAAAAGATAACATAATTGGTTTCATAATCTGATTTTTGAAAGTTGGATTACTACCTGTCTGTAAACACTGCTACTATCAAGTACTTTAAAAAGAAAAGTCCATTTCATAATAGCAAATGAGAATAAAAGACAGTGTGCTGTTTTACCAATCTCAGAAGATACAAAAGAAAATCATGTAACAATTTTAATTCTGTTGACTTCATTCACCTACCTATGTGTCAGTCTTAAAATCAAGGAGAAATATAGAATGTGTTCACATATTTCTCATCTGGGGACACAAAATAGAAGACTAATCATCATTAGTTTTCATTTTCAAAGGTAGCATTTCATAGGGAACAGAATGTTCCTTCCTGTTTCATAGGGAACATTCCCTATGAAATGTTTTCTATTTCATAGGGAACATTGATTCCCTATGAATCGATGTTCATAGATTTCAGAACATCTTTAAGAGTTATAAAAATGTTATACTGACTTAGTTTATTTCTGACAAATATATTTGAAGCTAATTATTCTGGTATTCAGTATCTGTCCTGGAGCATCGTCCCTCCCCTGAGTTCCTTGTTCATTTTAATTTTTATCTACTTCAGTTAGGACAAAATAATTTTACCTCAACTACATTTATTGTTTTGTTCTCCTTCATTCTCCATGTACTTGATATTGCACATTAAAAAATCTTAATGACATTGCGATGTCTACTCAAAGTATCTTTAAAAAGGTTAAAACACCTACTATAAGAAAGAAACATACCTTGTTTTAAAATATACAATGTTTTAGAATTAATCTTAACAAATTCATGATTCTTTAAAATTTTACTTATTCAATTATAAGCTCCCAACCAAGTGTCATATCTTCTAATGATTGAGTGTCCTTCAGAGAATTTTACAAAAGACTAGGTTTTCAAATGTGTTAAATCAACACTCACATTTAGTGAGTTATCAGAGTAAGGCAAGCCACAGTTAATTTTACCCCTCATATATTTTTATATGTAGTAAGAACATAAAGATATAAAATGTACCATATTGTTATATTTTAAACTGTCTGGAAAACTGAGGAAAAGTAAATTTTTCACTTAATGTTTTCAGATAACTGTATTTATTCTCTGTTTACCTTTAGATACAAAAATTCAGATCCTAGCATAATCTCCTAGTGTTTAAAATAGTCTTTATTTTAAATTAGACACAATGAAAGGTGAACTTTTAGTGCTGCACAAAAACAAGTCATGTACAAAAACATCATTGCTCATCTATAACTTTACATACGCATGATCAATTAACATGGGAATAATTAATACAAAGAATATATGTACTAAATTAACTAAAATTCTGGTTTTGGCAAATGTAAGATACAAGGGCTTAAAAATATTTTGTTAATATACTTTATATGACTTATTTTGGAAATTGTGGTGTTTTTTACATGTCATTGATCAATTTTTATTCCAAATTAAATTATCAAGCAATAAAGTATATAATAAACCCTTGGGTATAACTATTATCTATGCCAATATTTTCTAATGAAGTAAAATTCACTGCTAATTTAATTGTGGGAAATATTTGTAAGCAAATTTTATTCAATATTTATAGTTTGCAAGGTGCCATATTTTTAATGCCTACAATATTTCATAGCACATAATATGTTCTTAAGTATTTGTGAAATGTATGATGAATGAGTATGCTAAAATCAGTGGCACAGGGAAAAATTTAAATGAAATAGGCAAGAAAATTACCTCTGCAGCAATTTATACATTGGTAAGTCGTTTGACAAGTGTTTATTCAGTATCTACCATTTGTCTTATAAGAGCACAGAGAGCATAGTGATAAGATTAAGTTTTTGCTTAAATGAAATTTATGTTTCAGTGAAAGGAAACATAAAAATAACTAATATAATCTTTAAGTGATAAGGACCATCACTATAACTGATATTAATTAAATATTAGGAGACTATGTTAATGACTGGTGCTATTATCTGATTGTTTATGTTTCCCCAAAATATATGTGTTGAAATCTTAACCACCAAAATAATGATATTAGGACAAGGAATTTTGGGAGGTGCTTAACTCACAGGGTAAAGCCCTCATGAGTGAGATTTGTGCCTTTAAAAAAAAGAATAAAGCCCTGGCTGGTGTAGCTCAGTGGATTGAGCTCGGGCCTGCGAACTAAAGGATCCAGGTTCGATTCCCAGCCAGGGCACATGCCTGGGTTGCAGGCCAGTTCCTAGCAGGGGACACACCAGAGGCAACCATACATTGATATTTCTCTCTCTCTCTCTCTCTTTCCTACCCTTCTCCTCTAAAGAAAAATAAATAAAATATTAAAAAAAAAAAAAATAAAAAATAAAAAAAAGAATAAATTCCAGAAAGATCTGTAGCAGATTAGATGAAAATCTAAGAAATAAACACTTTTAATGAAGTCCAACTTTTTACCTCTTACCTTGTGTGGTCTGGAGAACTGTGAGGTAAAGGTGCACATTCACATATTATATTATATTTGACAAAGAATTTAGTAGTTGTTAAATCAGTATTAAATGTTAATTATTGTTATTAAATATTATTCATACCTGTGATCTATAACAATGATCACTTCATGCCAAAATAAGAGAGAGGGAAAATAGGTATTATATTATTCTTATTTTATTTCTTAAGAAATTCTTCAGGTGGAAAAAGAAATAAGAAAATTCAAAGCCAAAAGTACAGATAAAATGCTGATTCATTTAATAGGAACAGATATTGGAGAGGAAGTCTGGGTATGAACAAGGAATTAAAATGGAATGGGAGTATGGAGAAAAGGCAGGTTAGGCGTTGAAGATTAGGAGCTGTGAAGAGACGTGCATTCGGAACACTAAAATTAGGTGAGCAGCAAAATGAGTCACTGCAGCCACAGGCCACTGATAAATCCCTATCCTGAAGCACGGGTGATCATTTAGTTGGTTTGAGGAGTAAAACTGCACAGGCAGCTTTGCATCACCTTTTAAAACACAAGCATCCTGTCTCCTTAGCATGAATTATGAAATTATTCTTGAGAGACAATTCAGGGGGCAGTAACTGATACTAATTACCAGCATACATAACAAATTGTACTGATTATAAGGAATGTTAAATATATCTCTGCTCCTTCAAAAAAATTATGCTGACAAGTTCATGCCCAAGGGGAATCAGAGTTCTTACCACCAAAGCAGAACTGTTTGTCAAGCTGTATGAAGAGAGCTTGTGCAACAAAATATCTGCCCTTTGACTGATGCAAGCCTGTGTGGGCATTCTATTTACCTAATATATAAGAAAAATGTGTAAAGGAAAACCTGTGCAAATTGAATTGGAGTTCAAACCAAGATGTAGTTGTCAGTTATAATAAGACTATGAGTGTTATGTGACCATAGCTTGGAGCAATGAGCAGATTTAACAGTGATTCCAGAAGAGATGAGGAAAACAAATCATTATCTTTCACAAATATCACCTCATAAGGTTAGTGCAGATCGAGGTCTTTGAATACATAAGGAAAATATGCATATTTTAATAAATAGTTCTCTGAGATTATTTTTGTTGGCATGACTATTGATTGACAACTAAACAGCAAGTTTATTATGTAGTGCACTGCCTTATTTCCTGTAAAAGACAAAATATATGGCATTAAATTTGTTTAAGCACAAGGAAATAAAGGAGAAAAATGCATCACTTTGAAATAAATTGCCAGTAACTGGAAGCTTATCTTTCTTTCTTGAACCTCTTTCTCCCTTAAATTCCTACAAGGAGACCTTGCTAATCTTTCCAGCTCAAGGATACTTTGTCATTAGTTACAATCCAAGCATCAAATGAAGGACAACAAATTCTACTGGTCAGCAAGGCTACCCAGTGTTGGCAGAGCTGAGAGTAAATTGTTAAATTGAACAGGAGAGAGAGAAATTCATTAGCTTCTGTAAAAACTGATTTCAATACAAAAAGTCCCTGATTTGAATCATATTGCTAAGACACATTAAAAAATTCTAACAGGTATGTACCAGTCTGCACTCCCACCAGCAGTGCACTAATGTCCCCTTTTCTCCACAACCTCTCCAACACTTGCTGTTTGTTGCTTTGTTTATGAGGGCCATTCTGACTGGTGTCAAGTGGTATCTCATTGTGGTTTTAATTTGCATCTCTCTGATAGCTAGCGATATCGAGCATCTTTTCATGTGTCTCTGGATCCTCTGTATGTCCTCCTTGGAGAAGTGTCTGCCCAAGTCCTTTGCCCATTTTTTAATTGGGTTGCTTGTCTTCTTAGAGTGGAGTCGTGTAAGTTCTTTGTATATTTTGGAGATTAAACCCTTGTCTGAGGTATCATTGGCAAATATGTTTTCCCACACTGTCAGTTCTCTTTTTATTTTAATACTGTTTTCCTTGGCCATGCAGAAGCTTTTTATTTTGATGAGATCCAATTTGTTTATTCTTTCCTTTATGTCCCTTGCTTTAGGGGACATATCAGTAAAACAGTATGGGATTTTTTAAAAAAACTAAAAATGGATATACCTTTTGACCCAGCAATTCCACTGCTAGGACTATATCCTAAGAACCCTGAAACACCAATCCAAAAGAACCTATGAACCCCTATGTTTATAGCAGCACAATTTACAATAGCCAAGTGTTGGAAGCAACCTAGATGCACATCAGTAAATGAATAGATCAAAAAACTGTGGTACATTTACACAATGGAATTCTATGCAGCAGAAAGAAAGAAGGAGCTCCTACCCTTTGCAACTGCATGGATGGAACTTGAGAGCATCATGCTAAGCGAAGTAAGCCAGGCAGTGAAAGACAAATACCATATGATCTCACCTTTAACAGGAACCTAATCAACAAAACAAACAAACAAGCATAATATAACCAAAGACACGGAAATTGAGAACAGGCTGAAAGTCACCAGAGGGGAGAGGGGAGGGAATTTCAGGGGAAAAGGGGAAGGATTTACAGGAACAAGTATAAAGGACATATGGACAAAAACTATGGGGGGGTGGAAATGGGAGGGAGGAGGGGAGGGCTGGGGTGGTGGGTTCGGGTGAGAATAAAAGACAGAAAACTGTACAAGATCAACAATTAAAATAAAAATTTAAAAAAAGAAAAATTCTAACAGGTATGAGGTAGTATCTCAGTGTACTTTTGATTTTAATTTTCCTAGTAGTTGGTGAAGGTGAACATCTTTTCATGGATCTGTTGGCCATTTATATGCCTTCTTGGGAGAAGTGCCTGTTCAGGTCCTCTGTCCATATTTAATTGGATAATTTTTGGTGCTGAGTTTTATGAGTTTTAAATATATTTTTGGATATTAATGCCTTGTTGGAGTTGTTGTTTGCAGACATCTTCTTCCATTAAGTTGGTTACCTTTGTGTTTTATTGTTGATTTCTTTTGCTGTGCAGAGCTTTTTAGTTTGATATAGTCCCGTTCAATTATTTTTGTCTTTACTTTCCCCTGCTTTTGGTGTCCAGTGCATGAAATCTCTAAGGCTAAGGTCCATAATTTTAGTACCTACGTTTTCTTCTATGTGATTTATTATTTCATATTTTATATTTGGATCTTTGATCTATTTGAGTTATTTTAGCATATGGGGACAAACTGTGGTACCTCAAATCTGTGAGAATGACTATTATAAAAAAAAAAAAAGTAATAGCAAGTGTTAGGTTGTGGAGAAAAAGGAAGCCTCATTCACTGCAGATGAGAATGTAAACTGGTACAGCCACTATAGAAAACAGTATGGAGTTGTTCCTCAAAATATTAAGAATAGACTTACTGTATGACCCAGCAACCTCTCTTCTGGGTATTGATCCACAAATTTTGAAAGTACTTATTCTCAAAAATAGATGCACACCTATGTTCACTGCATTATTCACAGTAGCCAAGGCATGGAAACAACTGAAGTGTCTTTTGATAGAGGATTGGATAAAGAGGATTTGGTACAACGGAATGCTACTCAGCCATAAGAAAGGATGAAATAAATACTACCATTTGTAACAACATTGATGCACCTTGAGAATATTAAGTTAAATAACATGTCAGACTGAAGAAGTCACAAGCCATATGCTATAAATAATACGTGGGATATAAAACAGAAAACAACAAATTAACAACAAGAAAAACTCATAGCCACAGACAACAGTATGGTGATTACCAGAGGGAAGATAGTGAGGAAGTAGTAAAGGGTGAAGGGGTCAAATATGTGTAGACCAAAGATGGTTTGATTTTGTGTGGTGGATATACAATGCAATATAAATATCATGTATCATGGAATTATACACTCAAAACACATAATTTTATTAACCAATGTTATCCCAATAATTTACTAAAAAGAAAAAAATGAGTTCTACCAAAAAGAAGGTTGATTAAACAATTTGAATAACTTATTACTTTTACTTAAAAATTGAACATTTGAGCTTGTAGACTTAAAAAATACATCATTTGCTGAGTTTTAAAAAGAAATCACCAAAGAGTAAAATATATATACTAAGCAATAAAATTCAACATGGAAAAATACAATACAATAAAAAATAAATAAATGGAAAAAACTCAATATGATAACTATACAAAATTCAATATGAATTAGCTTCTACTACTTAAAAACTATGGTCTTTAATGTGAATCATTTTTCTAGATGACCTAATGAAATGTAGGAATTAAATTTTTCAGGATAATTCAGTATTTCACAGGTAATAACAGTATTAATAGTTGGCATCAAATTTTTATAAATATTTTGTTATTGTGAAAGTTATGTTTTACAAACTCTCCAGTTATGATGCTATCCTTAGAAAAAGTTAATTATATGATGGGCCATCTACAGAAAGTTCAAGGAATAATTATCATATGACAGTATTTATTAACAGCTTTTATTAAATTTGTCATACTGCCAGTTCACTATCTGAATTGTTTGCAAATAGATAAATCTATTTCATATAATGCTTTCAAAGGAATTATGTTTCCTTTGAGTAATTTCCTTTTTGTGTCTACATAAAAAAAAAGTACAGTTGAAGGCAACTATAGCTAATACCAGAAAGATGATTTCATACTATTTTCTTGTTGTCTGATTAAGTGAAAAATTCTTATTTCTTAAAGAGTCAATGTGATATTTTGGGGTTTAGATACTTGAACCTATTTTATAGCTTATACATTCCAACATTAATTATGCAACAAATTATGAATGAAAGCAAATATTTTAAAAACCAAACATGTTCTTTTGAGGAAATTTCAGCATAATCTACATGGAATAATATTTTTAAATATCAATCCAATAAAATGTGTACTTGAAAAAGCTTTATATCTTCAGGGTATTAAGTTTATATTTAAAATTAGGGTTTTATCTAAAAATGTGTTATAAATATATGCTTGAATGTTCTACAAGACATTGATTGATGAATGCTGGGGTAAGTATGTTTTCCTGATAGGTGTTATAAATCTTTCTTAAAATACAGACTTTCTCTTCATTATTTCAGCTTATGTTTCTGGGAAAATTTTTATGCTGTGTTGGTGGTTTTAGCTTTCCTTTGAGTTTTTTAATTTTCATTTTTTTAAATTTTTATTATATTTTTCCATTACTATTTAACCCTCCTCCTCACCTCAATCACCACTCTGTTGTCCATATCCATGAGTTCTTTTTGCTTAATGCTTAATCCCTCCATCCCCTAACATCCACCCTCCTTTGTTGTCATCCAACTCTCTAAGAGTATATCTCTATTTTGCTTGTTAGTTTAGTTTGTTCATTAGATTCTATAGATGAATGAAATCATATGGTATTTGTCCTTCTCTGACTGGCTTATTTCACTTAGCATAATGTTCTCCAGGTCCATCCATGCTGTCACAAATAGTGAAATTTTCTTCTTTTTTTATGGCCAAGTAGTATTCTATTATGTAAATGCCCCATAGGTATTTTATTGACTCGTCTACTGATGGACACTTGGGATACTTCCATATATTGGCAATTATTGTAAATATGCTACAACAAATATAGGAGTGCTTATGTTCTTTTTAATTAGTGATGTTGGTTTCTTTTGGTATATCCCAGAAGTGGGATAGGTGGGGCAAAAGGCAGATCCATTTTCAATTTTTTGAAATATCTCCACACTGCTTTCCATAGTGGCCGCACCAGTCTGCCTTCTCACAAATGGTGCAAAAGGGTTCTCTATTCTCAACATCCTTGCCAGCACTTGTTTGTTGATTTATTAATGAGAGCCATTCTGACAGATATGAGGCAATATCTCACTGTGGTTTTAATTTGTATTTCTCTAATGGTTAGCAATCTTGAGTATCTTTTCATATGTATATTGACCATTTGTATTTCTTCTTTAGATAAGTGTCTATTCAGGTCTGTTGCTAATTCTTTAACTGAATTGTTTGAGATTTGGTGTTGAGTTTTGTAAGTTCTTTATAAATTTTGGATATTAATTCCTTATCAGATGTATTGGCAAATATGTTCTCTCACTCCATGGGTTGTATTTTTATTTTGTTGATGATTTCCTTTGCTGAGCAAAAACTTTTTTAGTATGATGTAGTCCCATTTGTTTATTTTTTTCTTTGTTTCCTTTGCCTGGGGAAATATTTCAGATAAAATATTGCCACAAGCAAAGTCCAAGAATTTACTGCTTTTGTTTTCTTCTAAGATCTTTATGGTTTCAGGTCTAAAATTTAAGTCTTTAATTCATTTTAAATCTATTCTTGTGTGTGGTCTAAGAAATCAGTGATTTCATTTTTCTGCACATATTTGTCCAAGTTTCCCCACACTATTTATAAATAAACTATATTTAGCCAATTGTATGTGCTGGCTTCCTCTGTTGAATATTAATTGACTACAAAGGTTTGGGTTAATTTCTGGACTTTCTATTCTGTTCTGCTGATCTATGTATCTGTTTTTTTGTGTCTGTACCATGCTGTTTTGATTACTATGGCCTTATAGTATAATGTGAGATTAGGTAGTGTATTTCCTCCAAATTTGAACCTCTCTTTTTCAAACTATCTCAAAAAAATTCAACAGGAGGGAAAGTTCCCAAGCTCATTTCATGAGGCCAGCATTGTCCTAATTCCAAAGCCAGATGAAGACACTACAAAAAAAACAAGTACAAGCCAATGTTCCTGATGAACATATATGCTAAAATTTCTAAATTAGCAAACTGAATACAACAACACATCAAAACAATCAAGTGGGATTTATTCCAGGAATCCAAGATGGTACAGTATGTGGAAATCAATAAATGTGTTTAACCACTTAAAAAATAAAGGATAAAAACCATATGAACATATCAATAGATGCAGAAAAAATATTTGATAAAATCCAGCACCGATCTGACAAAAATTCTTAGCAAAGTGCAAATAGAGAGAATATACCTAAACATAATAAAGGCTTTATATGACAAACCCACTTCCAGCATCATACTCAATAGGCAAAGACTACAACTGTTCTCCTTAAGATTGTGAACAGGACAGGGATGTCCAATTTCACCTGTTTTATTCGACATAGTACTGGAAGTCCTAACCACAGCAATCAGACAAGAAGAAATAAAAGTCATCCAAATTAAGATGGAGGAAGTAAAACTGTCAATATTTGCAAATGACATGACATAGAGAACCCAAAAGATTCCACCAAGAAACTACTAGAACTGATCAATGAATTCAGCCAAGTAGCAGGATACAAAATTAATATCCAGAAATGAGTTGATTTTTATATAACAGTAACGAACAAACTGAAAAGGAAATTAAGAAAAGAATCCCATTCACAATTGTTTTGAAAAAAAAAAAATACTTAGTAATAAATCTAACCAAAGATGTAAAAGATCTGTATTCAGAAAATCCTAAGACCCTGAAGACAGAAATTGAAGAAGATACAAATAAGAGGAAATATTGTTAAAATGTCCATGCTACCCGAAACAATCTATAGATTCAATACAATTTCTATCACAATTCCAATGTCATATTTCACAGGACTAGAACAAATATTTCAAAAATTTATATGGAATCACACAAGGCCCCACAAAGTGACATCAATCTTGAGACAGAAGAACAATTTTGGAGGAATCTTTTGAGATTTTTGATACTTTGATTACTTGCTTTTTTTTATTTACAGATCTGCCATCATGTTACTTCTCATCATTAATTGAATGTGGTCTACTAACAATTTACTTGATGACTCACGTGTAATATATTACCATTGACTGCAACAGGAAGGAAATTGTAAATATTAGATAAGGTCACTACTGAAATATTTATCTCCACAGGAAGGCTTCAAAGCATTGGGAGTAGCATGTCACTACATTTGTGAAAAGATTTCTTCTACTGCAAAGCAATTTGAATTCTGAAGGAATATTTCATAAAAAATAATCATACATTTCAGTGTATTTTTTCAAATTTGACTTTGTTTATTTACCCTTTTTTAATTTCCATTGTATTTTTATATATGTGAAAACAAGTTATTTATTTATCTTTAACAGATGGCACCACCTCCTCCCTGCACCGGGTTTCATTATTAGGATATTCTGTTAGAAAAAGTATAACAAATAAAGTCAAACTGAATGTATTGATTTTCCCTAACTTGATACTTTCTTAAAGATTGGTAAGTGATCATATCAAGCAAGTTTATAATTTAATGGCAGACAAATATACATACATCCAAATAGAATGAGAGTGCTGTTTTTATTCATTATCCATAATAAAATTAATTCAAATATTCTAAAATTATAATTTAGAAAACACTTTCTTCATATTATCTCACTTGATATATACCACAATCACCCATCTATGACCTATTTCTAACTTCTGTTAATGTGTGAAGAGAAAAAAATTGAGACAAAATAATCATTTTCCTCCTGGTTTCTCTCTCTCTCTCTCTCGATTTTGCATTTGTATAATTATCTACATTGACAAGTTACTTGGGTCAGGGGGGAGCATTAAGAAATAGGATTCATGGTACAATCCATAGATGAGAAGAGAAGGAGAGAGAAGTCAGAGTGAATTTATGTATTAACTAACAGGAAAGATGTTGGGCATTGGCTGTAGAAAGCAAGCAATGACCTAGCACACATTTAACTGAAGTTCTCTTGTGATAATCTCTCAGGAAGGAGAGCCAACTGGTTGGCAGCTGGATGGGCAGTTATATGCAAGCAAGCCATAAATTTTGGCAAAGACCAGAGATGTGAATATGGCACATGAGAACTCTACATCTTCATAGTTGGCAACACAGACCCCAAACCTGAATATCATTAGCATCTTCAGTTTTTTTTTTAAGGGGAATAGTATAGTGATGATAACATTAATTAGGGAATATCTAGTACCTCAACTCAAATTTCTTTTTTATACAATGAGTTCAAGAAGGAGGAGTGAAGCACAGTTTTACACATACACATGTAAATACACACAAACTGAGATGAGAGATATTCTATGATTTTGAGAAATACTGATATATTTTAAACAAGTAGATCAAATATAGTGTGTTTTCTTGCCTTGTGAATATTTAAATGTCAACATGAATTAGCTGCAGGCAACGAATGTAGTGGTGGTTTCAACAGACATGGATTTTGTTCTCAATGCCTCCACAGGGATGGGCTAAAAGTTACAAATATTATGTATAATTTGTGAAAACCATAGCATTATTTTTCCTTATAGAACATTTATCAAGCCTTCTGCAGCTAATAGCCATATAATGTGCATCCAAATAATAATTTTGCAAGTCTTATTATTATGGTAATAATATTTATTATTGAAGGTAAAGTGATTCTGTACTATTCATTTCCTTATGTCTTTTTATACAAATATTAAAAATGATAGATATTCTACCCATGTACCTCATTATCTTCTGAACTAAAGCTAATTTATATTTTGTATACAGTTTGCAAGTTTTATATTTTACCGTAGATTTAGGGAAATTTCAAGTGAGCCAACCACAAGAATATTTAAAGGTAAAATATTCTATTTCAGATTATTTTCTAAAGGCCTCTGGAAATTACACTTTGAAATGGAATTTCACCTTTCTGTGGAACACTCCACTCACTGAGAACTGAAATAAATACAAATCAGTTTATTGCTAAACAAAATTATTTGATGTCCAGCTATAAAACTAATTTTTAAAGGGAGAAGCCAATGAAGATGTCACTCTCAACTTTTGAAAAAGGCCTGTACAGATTTCATAAAATTCCTGGTTTATTCTATATGGTCTAATAGACATATGTATAGGCTCTTTGGACTATGTAGGATAAACCGTCAACAATGTGTCAATATATTTGCTATATACACACCACATGTACAAACAAACTCACCCTTAAGAAACTAACAGGATCCAAAATTGTCATGTTGTTTACTTTACATGAAAACTTCCACCCTAGAATTTTCTTTAAATGTTGATGACTCCCATGGTACTTTCATTCTTATTCACACTCAATCCATCTTACCTTCTTGGTACACTTCAATTACTCTCATTTAGAATTACTAAGTTCCCCTTCCAAATCTACTGACTCAGATTTCTGGATGAGATGTTCAATTCTGTAGTTTTAAAAGTACTATTGGTGTTCTGATTCAGACCTTTCTAGGACACTATTTATAAAATGTTACAGTTGCTAATTACTCCATGTCCCAAAATTTACACTCAGTATAACTCACAAACTTTGGTCTCATGGAGAGAAGCACTTTCTGTAATCCTTCCGTGTTATCTATAGGTACCACAATATCCTCTACTGGTACACATATTATAATCCTTAAACAAGATCCATCTTGATGATTTTCTAAAGTGAGTGTCGATAACATCATCTTCTACATTGCTATTCCTTGTTTTTCACTCTATTTCCCAACTAGATAAAATTGATCTTAATTCTTTGAAAAAAACACTCACATAAAATTTAAAACCACTCTTATCTCAATGACTTTACTGGTGCTATTTTAAAATGCCCCATCTCTCTGCATTACTTCACCTTGATACATAATTCTTATTCAACTTTCATACTCAGTTCAAACCATACTGTCTCCGGATACACTCAGTGGGTTCTTCTTCTAGAATTTTAAGTGTGTCCAGTATTTTCACCACAAGTTTCTTTCAAAGCATTTTTGCTGCAAAACTTTTCATTGCATAATTAATTGGCCATAAGGCAAATTTGCTGAAAAAGTTATATTTTTGTAAAATAAAAAAGATAAAATCAGAACAAATAAAGAGACATTCAAGTGAACTTAATCAAACACAAAAAAGTTAATAACAATATAAAAAAAACTTTAAAGAAATGCATGTAGATTCTTGGCAATATGGTGTGAATAACTGATTTTATTTTGTGGGTTGTACATAAGCACTGCCTTCGTTTCATGGGAAATGTAAGTTCAACGAACTCTATGACCTCAAAGAGGGCCCTTAACCTTTCTTATTTCTTTCAATGTAGTGAGTTTCAAAATTTAAAAAAAAAATTGATTCTATCATTATCTAGAAAAAATATTAACTGTTTTAGGACCACCTTCACTACCACATCTACCTGTCATTATATAGCCCACTATGAGGGCTATATAAATTTATGTGCAATAGAAAAATAGACTATCAATGGAGAGATGAAAACAAACTGAACAAGTTTAAATACATTAGGTTGGCCAAAGGGGGTTGATTTGTCAATGGAGAAATGGAACCAAACAAAATAATCCCGGACTGTCAACCAGCTATTTTCTCTTTTCCTACAGCCAAATTGTCTACAGACAATTAGTTATATAAAGAAAATATTTGCAGCAAAAATGCTTGTGTTACTGTCAGTATTTAACTAGATGCTGGTAAAAGAAAGCTAGCAAAGTGAGCTAGACATAAAGCTTTATAAATGGAGAGCACAGGCCTGTTTGCTTCACCAGGAAGCAACAGCTTTTCACACTCCAGGGGACCGAAGTACTGTGCTCCACCAAGGGGATTAACACCCCTCCTTCCTCACTTTAGTACTGGGTTATTGGCAGAGAGATGTGCTAGACCATAGAGGATTATCAGTATAACTAGGGAGTATAAACTCCACCAAAGTCCAGGAACACTTGAGAAGTTGATTGGTAATTTTTGGAAAGCACCTAGTCCATCCCAAACCCAAAGTAATGTAATCCCAGAGAAAAAAAGTTCCCTCTCTTGCTTGGGAGCATACACTCACCCATCCTCCCTCCATAACCATGTGGCCATTACAGCTGTGTGGCCCATGACCACATGGACTTCACACTCAGGCTCCAGGAGGGCGCTGAATACTGAGGCACAGCAATAGACTGCCGCTTGAAACACACTCTAAACCAGCTGGATGCTGGACTGGACAGTGTTTTAATATGAAGCAGAAACTCTGGGCAGTGGCCTTCATCCTGGCCCTACTTAAGACAAGATTGAACTTTTTCCATGACAAGACGGATGGAGACAGGAGATTGGGAAGTCAGGAAGGGAACCCCCTTAATTGTTCTTCAGCAATAAACAATACCAAAGAGCCACATCTTTATGTGCAAGTGTCAGGAAATTCTTTCCCTCGTGACTTCACCAGAACTTGTTTTCAATCAATAACACTTGTGACAGATGTCTAGGCATAGATGCTTCAGCAAAAGTACCTAGAACCTATTTTCAGTCATTTAATCTTTGTACTTCTAAATGTGCTGTTTTCTCTAAGTCCTAATATAGTTTTCGGTTTACATGCCTAATCTATTTGTATGACTATCTATCCTGTTGTTCTGGTGTCCTGTGGACTTCGTTTAGACTATCTTATCTTTCTATTCTTGAAAACTATAAGAACACCTCCATATAAGATATCCTCAATAAGTAATTGTTGAATAAATGAATAAATGAATTGTGGCCCTAAGTGCTATGGTAAAGCATGAAATATCATATTGAAAATCTGTGTTTATAAATTTATAAAGGAATTTTTTTTGTTTATATGAGGTTAAGAAGGAAAATACTCAGCAACTGAGACTTGTGTAGTTCATTTCTAACAGAAAGCTAGTCACATCCATTATTCCTGAACATTATATCTTCTCTTCTTCTCTGTTGAGGTGCATTCAGAATATTCCAGTTGGTTATAACCTGTATTTTCTTTCTTATCCCTGTTTCAAGACTCATAGATTTTCATTTTAACAATAGAAAAGACAAATTCTTTAACATTAAATATTTATTGTATGGTACTTTCTTACAATATTACAGACATGTATTTCAGCTTCTTAAAAAAGAATAGTTTTGTTTTAAGTTCTTTATATTGCATTATTCAAACATACTCAGTATCTGACAAAAATGCCATTGAAACTGAGTTTTGCAATAAAAATAAAACCAGTATCTCTCTCTCTCTCTCTCTCTCTCTCTCTCTCTCTCTCTCTCTCTCTCTCTCTCTCTCATTTCCGTGATCTTTCTTACAGAAAATGGAATGATGTCTTTGGGAAATTAGTATTTAGGAATTTATCATACAATTATAACTATGTTATAAATCATGTTGTTCTTTAAGATATTATTGCAGTTACCTATGTTACAAGTTTCTAAAACTAGTAAGTTTAAAACTAATGAAATGTGAATCCATTTAAAAATCACAGCAACCTATTTTTAGTATTTGTGATACCTAAAATGAACTATGATATTGAGTACAGACATCTAGAAATTAGAATTTCCAGTGTACTTTTATGTGCTCTCTTCCAAACATTTGATGTAGTTAAATGAATCCTGGATTTGGTGGCAGGTGGTTTGTGTTTAAGACTGATTTTCCACATACTGGGTTTTTGAACTTATCAAAGCAAGGACACCTTGTAGAATAACCAGCTCCACCTCCACATCCATTGAATGGTGTTAAAAACTGATGGCTTGGATAGTTTATTGGCTTATTTTTAAAATCAAGTGAAATGATATATGTGAAAACACTTGATACATAATAAAGTACTGAGCAATGCAGTATATATATTTTTGTTAAAACATTCTTCAAAGTGCATAGATTGGTTATTATACAAAGGATCCTTATAGCATGACTATATAAAAATTGCTAATTTTAAAAATTAAATCCAAGCAATTAAAATTTTAATGAGGATTCTTTGGGAATATGTGATGTGCTTCCAGCACAATAAACTCAAAGACAAGTAAAACTGCAAGTTGTATAAAATTACAGACTACACTGCATCCGTTTTTGCAGTAATCCTCCTTATGACTTCAAAGAAAAATGAACGTCTTGGGTGGCTCTAGGACATTGATTGCCAAACCAAACCATTCTTACAAACATTAGGAAACTAAGAACAGCAGACTGGTGCAAGCTATTTTTTAGCCAAAAGAGTTAGATTTGTCTCATAGATGGGTCTGACGTGATATAGATTTCCAATGGGCTGAGGTTTTCCCAGTCACAGGGTGTCTTTCTAAGAGTTGCTGCTTTCTGAGGGTAGAGAATGGCCCCTAGTGGGGAACTGAAATTCAGTTTTTGCATCTGAGGAATTCTCTCTTGACTTCCTTTCATTTAGCTGTATGTGTAATACATGGGGCCATTTCCATTTCTTCTCCACAGAGCTTTTGCTTCAAGGTTCTTGCAATAATTCATAATATTTTGGTAGTGGTTGTTATGAGCCAATCCCTGTTCTAAGCATGTTACACATATTGATGTTTCTGATTCTCACAGCAACCATCTGACATGGTTATTATTACCATCTCAATGGTAATAATAGGAGACCAAGTGGTAGAAATGTTCATTAATTTACCTAAGCTCTCACTGTTAGCAAGTGAGGAAGCAGGGACTTGAACTCAAGCAAACTGTGTATAGCTGGAAACCGAGTATATAACTATTATTCTAAAGTGCCATGCAGGGTCTAATAAGATTTAAACAACAAAAAAGTGGAAGTGGTACAACTTTAACATTTCACTTTAATATGTGTGTTTTTCACCTCTTTATTTTTCTGAATTAACAGAAAGAAGAATCACACTGATGCTCACTATTCACACATAGTTAGTTGTCTATTTCAGGTACTGTACATATAAATCTAGAAAAACTTCACAAGCAATACTTCTATACATTTCAGTGCTGTGCATACATGAAGAAGACAGTCCCCGATTCTTCCGCATAGAGCCCAGAAGCAAGTGTGTACAGGGTGAGGCTCCAGAGACTCTCTTTCCTTTATTATCATGGGGGAAGGGTTCAATTATTACTTATTCCAATACTCTATACTTCAGATTCAGTACCAAGAAAATGTTTATAATTAAGTAAAACTAGTAAGGCATACTTATTTTTTCAATTCTGTATTGAAATTTAATTTTGAGTTTTTTTTATAAAGATATCAACATTATTTATGTAAATAACACCAAAGCGTATCTGCTATTTAGCTTCCTGTGAGATTATCCCTATCACTAAGATTTACAGAATTCCACTGAAGGGAAAAAAGCAATTTTAAGGTTATCCTATAAATGATAAACACATTGATCAGGCAGGAAATGCTCAGGAGAACCAAGATTTAGCTGTAGAATTGCTTTTGACTCTCTCACCCATAATTTCATGAATCTTGGTGTAATTAACACACTTCATGGGACTTAAGTAACATTTGTTGCTTCTCCATCAGCATGCAAATTTGAGAATGATATGGATCTGCAGAGGAGACGCGAACAACTGTTCTCAAGGTAATAACTTGTGTGCTACTTCCCAATGCAGAAAGAGGTGACAGATACAGCATCACTCAGGTTTTATTAGGGAGTTAGCATATGTTTTATTGCTGCTACAAATGCTAAAAGCAGATATGTCATAAAATTAACTAACGTTAAATGATTTATTGTTATTTTGGAATTCATAGTCTATAGTTTCTTAAAAGCTGTACTAAATAATAGGGCCTGCTGTTGTCAGATCAGTGCACATGTTCGAATAAATACGAATACAACCTTCTTACAAACAAGCAAAAATATTCACTGAGTCAGCAGGCACTCTTTCAACAGGAAGAAGTTATCTCAACAACAGGAAGCCATTGCTGGTTGGGGGATGTGTGTATGTGAGTGTGTGCCTGTGTATGTCTCTGTGTGTTCACATTCAACACGGTCACTGCAGTCAAGCTTTTTAAACTGAGACTTATTTTCTTTTACAAGATGTTAGAATATTTGAAAAAAGAACCAATTAGAGAAAGGGTTCATTCCTTGTCTTATATTTCTATGAAATGAAATGAAAATACAAAAATGCAAACATTTCATTATAAAGAGATGAAGTAGTCTGATTTTTTATAAGTCTATAGCTTGCCTGAAAAAAAGGTTAATAGAATAAAGACAGAGAAAATTATGCAAACAATCCATTACATGGTAGATCTTTTGAAATGACACTTTAATACAGAAGTATAATTCAAGGTTATGTATGTATTGCTTTGAGTTAACAAAAATAGAATACAATTGAATAAATGTACCAATGTACCTTTTTATGTGTGTATAATGCATTTGTACATTTATACATATATAATGTACAAAGAAAGAGGGAATAATGTGCATATTATCTAGTACTTCAAATACATAAATATATTTCTTCAGGCACATTATCTACAATAGTCTACTGATTGGGTTTTTCATCTGTCGCTTTCTCATCTAAGACAAAAATAATTAAATATATAAATCCAGAAACATGTTAAAAGTCAAACTTTCCTTAATGTGTTCAGTTTTGGCAGGACCCTGATCCAAGAAAATGCTTCTTACGCTTTTATATGATAAAACTGTATTGAAGATTCATTTATCCCATGTCTCTTATTTTTATTTAACCACAGACAAATTATTTTAAGCTTTCAAGATCATTTTAGCATACTACAGCAGTACTTCTTTATATCAATAGTGTATTTCAAACATAAATTATGAGAAATGCAGTGGCTAAGCTAGCATGAACGGCATACTGAATAAAATCAAAGTTTCATTATCATACCACATGAAAAGAAGCTATGAGCCCCTAAGTAGAAATGGTGCTTTTAAATTCTAAGCTTCACTCTATAGACCATATATCAAAGCTTATTGTAAAGGAGAAATCTACTAGAAAGAATAAGAAATGAAGTCTATGTAGAAGTTGAGTTTCTTGCAAGTTGTCAAAAGGAAGTATACCACTACTGAAGTAAGTGGAGTGGAATGAAAGAGTAGAAGTAACACCAATAGTTCTACTCAAAGTACAGGTGCATGGAGACATAAGATGATTGAAGTAGGATTTCAGTGCACTCCTTCCTTCACTGAGAATATCTTGCTAAAAACAAACAAACAAAATGTTAGGTCTGATAAACTAAACAGTGAGCTAAGTGATTTAGTTGCTTTACATATTGCTGCAAGATCCTTAACAGCTCACATATCAGTAACAAAATCTGAGATGAGTGGTCAGTCCAAAAACATACTTAGAGTAGCCCTGCAAAACCATTGCAAGATTTGAATTATTAAATTACAACACTAAAACAAAATACATATTTATTATAGTTATTTAATAGGAATAAGCTACAAAATACAATATTAGAAATTATTGTATAAATACTTTTTGTGCTTTATTTGAAAGATTTTGTTTTAAATAAGAATTTTATAGAATAAATGTTTGTTTATTTTCTTTCATATTTCTTTTCTTTGGAGACAAATGGTCATCTCATAGACTATTAATTGTATTCATTATCCATATAATATACATAATAGCAACATCAGAACCAAGAATTGTTTCTATAATGTAATATGAAATATCTTCATTCTATCATCTTTTCAGTCAACATTTGCTTTATATATGTATTGTAGCTATTAGTATTAGGTCATCCCATATGAAATCATACAAGTCCAAACATTTAGTGATGATAATTATGAGGAAATGCATTTTAATTGTTACACATTTATTAAATAACAACTAAACTTTGTGTGTTCATATTTTTATAACCTCCTGAAAATCATTCTTGAAACACTCACCAGCTGTATCATCATCACCCAATTTTGTGGCCCCCAGACACTTGCTGCAGGTGTCTTAGCTATGAAAAACAGCTAAGTTTTTCTCTACAAACTTCATTTAGAAATCAGAGGAAAATGTTGTCTTTGTTTTTATTTGTACCACTGAGATAAATTTCCAAGATGGAGGTGCTCCTGCCTGGGGTGCCACATCAGCAAACAGACATTTAGATAACTTTCATGTCCCTATAAATGTTCTGCTAGACCAGAAATGCAGTGTATGCCATCAGCCAATTCCCAAATGCCAATTCAACTTTGGGTTCTATATTTAGTTTCTGTTCCTTCTCATCATGAACAGGTTTGACTTTGTAGTCCCAACTAGTCAGATATTTTCTATTTTTTTCTTCCTTGTTCCTTACTCACTATGTATTTTTTCTTTTTAGTTCCCTACTATTTTCTCATAAAAGTTGCCACTTTCCTCTCTGTAGGGGAACTTTGTGCACAGAATCCTCTGACCACCATGGATGAGAATAAAACTAGCAAGACATAATCTGCTTGGAAGGAGAGGTGGCTGATCTCTCAAAGGAGAAGGACCAACAGCCCCTTCCTCAATGGTTTTTATTAGGTTCGTAATACACAGGAATACAGGTTAAACTCATCAATCATTGTCAGGTGGCAAGGATCAAACAATAGATAACATTTCAAAGAACTCTGAGGGCTTAATTGAGTCAGGGTCTGTCAGCTAAGGGGTTACAAAACTTTGAGAGACAAACTCATTTCTTGCTCTGACCCTTATCATTTAAATGAGAGCATGCTTGGCAAAGCAGGTTTCACAAGACTTTACAAATTCTTTCTTATGCCCAATCACCCGGGGAGCCTGCCCTAGCCAGCACAGGACTGCACCACCCTCCATCATAGTTTCAGGCTTAAGTGGATTAGGACCAGGAAGCCAAGAGATAAGGAAAACCTCTCCTAGACCGATTGAGGATTCAGGCTATGTCAGGATAGCTGGAGGGTGAGGGTCCATCACCCCGTCTTTGCTGCAGCCCCCCTGAGTACTTCCTTGAGGGCCTTCCAAGTGGCCATGCCTGTCTTAGGTGACCCCTCCCTTGAAGGAATCTTACCCATCATTGGCTAACTGACCAAGCATTGGGGGCCAGATATGGATGAAGCAGAAGCTGTGCTCCAGCCAGGGAGATAAGCTTTGTCTCCTTTAGTGGCTTACAGTCCGAAGGTGGCTCACTCAGTCTTAGCCATGTGGGGTGGGGGTGGTGGTTATAACTCCTGAAACCAGGCAGAACAGTTCCCAGCACTTCTCTGTACAAAAGTCCTTTGGACCCTTCAGAATGAAGACAGCCCATTTCAGGAAGTGTTAATAAAGCTTGTTTGAATTACCTAAATTGTCTTCTTCAATCATTTTAATATCAATCCATATTTTATCTCCAAGTTCATTTAATGATACTTAAGCTAGATCAGTTCTCAGACAACATAGCTTATATAATGAGAAGGGGTCACTCCATATATAGCCATTATTTAGGAATCAAATGAGAGAGATTTAAATTTTGTTTAACATAATATTTATTCTTTACTATTTCACAAAGAAATGATGTTTCTCATCTCCAGATGAATATGGGTAGATCTTGGCTCAGATTTTAAAATTTCTAGGTTACACTGAACCATAACAAAAATTCCAGTTACGTATGGATATTTAAAAATTAAGCCCAGATGGTCTGAAAAGTCATAAATGGTGCATGCATTTGCCCTTCCAACCTCAATTTGAAATTAGTTTGTGGTCATACCATCCTTATCTAATTTGGCTTATAATGCTTCTAAGAATAGTTCCAGGTTGTAGATAACATTTATGGAATTATGTTGCTATTTATTGAGAGATTTATTGTTTGATCTTTAAAAGACCAAGTAAATAATTTTGGAAAAATATATAAAACTCATTGTAACAATGTCTCAGATTGATTTTAATCTATACTTTTTCAAAGAATAAAACATGCCTAGGCAAGTATGGGGATTAATGTGATGCCTTCTTGACCTACCCCTAGTCTCATTATTTTTATATAAGGCAATAAAAAACCTTTTGGAAGCTAAATCACTTAAGGAATACTGCAGGTACACAAGCGTAGTTAAAAAACAGTGTCTGAACTTGGAAAGAGGAGTTAATTCTTAGAACATTACATTGCCTATTACTTAGAGTTTCCTACTTCAATCTGAAGTCATGAATTAATATTAAATTGAGAAACCTATAACAAAAGAGTAAGAACAATTATTTTTACATGTCACTGCACACCATACGAAACTTTGAGAGAGAAAGGGGTGCTAGGATTTCTGACATCTTTTAGCAGCAATGGTTAGTGATTTCAGCATCAGCACCATCAGAAAACCCAAGATAACTACTAGCCACTTTCATGATACCACCCAACACTGTTGAAAAAGATATTGTCATCATCAGGACTGGTGATAACTTCAGTAGGCACCAGCTACCAAGTTGTTGCTTCTCACATCATCATCAGTAGGTAGCAGGAAAAGTGAAGAATGAGAATATTTAGGGAGTCTCCAAAATTAGATAGGATGAAGTTAGAGAAAAGAATATTATTGATTTCTATTGTGACTTACCCTTACCATTCTTCAAATCTTACCCTTTCCCCTCCCAGAGTTTATGGTCAGGTATATAAATGGTACATAATTACAGAATTGGTAGAAACAGCAGATGCAATTGGAAATGTTACTCCTTGTTGCTTTATTTTTATTCAAGTTGTACTGTGTTGACTCAAATCAAGTTGTATGAATATCATTACTCTAGAACATAAATAATGTAGATATAATTTTACTTGACACTATTCTAATAAAAAGTAATTGTTAATATTCTGTATTTATATTCTAACTATGCAAACTTTATTTATTTTATTTTTATCATAGTTTGTCCATTATGTTTTATCTCCTTGATATCCTCTTCCACTTCCACCCACCCCTACACCCCCTGCAAGACAACTTTCTGTGATAGGGCATTTTCTTCAAATTTCCCCAAGATGTATCTGGTACATCACAGCCAGTGTGGGAAACTTTGAGAAAGGAATAAAAACTTTTAAAAAGCTTATTGTTTCTCCTGGGAAATGCACTTAATAAATATTAATAAATAAATACAACCTACAACCTCTCTAAAATTAAAGAAAATCAACATTTTGTTTTAAAAATGCTTATTCAATAACAAATTCATTTAATATTTGGTGTATAGTATACATTAAATAACCTTTGGTTAATCACATATAACTTATGAATAAACTACTGGTTCTTTAGTCAGAAATAAGTATAATCCATAAATGTGGATTTTATTTATTTTATTCAAGAGTTTTGTCTTCTCTATAAATTTGAATGTGAAATCTTCTGATGTAACATTCCATAGTAATGAAAATATTGTCCCTGTGAGATGTGACAATTTCAGCAGTTTCTTCTCTTTCTAGTCTTTCCTTCCCTTACACTTCTGATTTTTAACATTCCTTAATACCCTTCTGTTAGAACTAACCTCCTTCAAAACTCAATAATGATTGACCAACTACATATTTAATTATAAAAAATTATCTTTTTTGTCTTTGAAAAGAAAAAAACATTACAACTATGTATTTTGAAAGGTATTGTAAAATAGAAATATTCCTTTCTTAAAATTTTTCATTGGATTTATTGAGGTGACATTGGTTAATAAAATTATATATGTTTCAGGGGTACAATTCTATAATACATCATTCATATATTGTATTGTGTGTTCACTACCCTAAGTCAATTCTATTACCATTCACCCCCTCTTTATGCTCTTTTACTTGCCACAATTCCTTTTTCCCTCTGGGGATCACCATCCTGTTGTCAGTGTCTATGAGTCTTATTTCTTTGTTTAGTCCCTTCACCCTTTTCACCCAGTCCCCTCAATCCACTCCTGTCTGACACCTGTCAAGTCTGTTCTCTGTATCTATGAGTCTGTTACTATTTAGCTTGTTAGCTTAGTTTGTCCATTAGATTCTATATGTAAGCGAAATCAGTAAGAATGATATTTATCATTCTCCAACTGACTTATTTCACTTAGTATTATGTTCTTCAGGTTTGTCCATGCTGTTGTAAAGAGTAATATGTCCTTCTTTTACACAGTCAAGTAGTATTCCATTGTGTAAATATTCCACCACTTTTTTAGCCATTTACCTACTGATGGGCACCTGGGCTGCTTCCAACTCTTGGCTATTATAAATGCTGCAATTAACATAGAGGGGATCATATTCTTTAGAAAGAGTGTTTCAGGTTTCTTTAGATATATTCTCAGAAGTAGAACTGCTGTGTCATAACGCAGTTCTTGGTTAAATTTTTTTGAGGAAACTGCGTAATGTTTTCTACAGTGGCTGCACCAATCGGCATTCCCACCAACAGTACACAAAGATTTCATTTTCTTCACATCCTCACCAACAAATGTTGTTTGTGGTTATCATCAGTAAGAATGTTCTTTATATGTTTATGTAGAAATTTTGCAAGGTAAATACTTTATTTTCTCTAAAATATGTATGCATGCATGTATGTATGTATGTAGACAGGCAGGCAGGCAGGCAGGCATTGATTTGTTGTTCCAGTTATTTATTTCATTGGTTTATTTTTATATTTGCCCTACCCAAGAGCAGAACCTGCAATCTTGGCATATTGGGACAATGGTCTAACCAATGGAACTATCAGGTCAGGTAGGAAATAAATTTTTATATTATAAAATAGATTAATATGGTAAAAACACATAACACATACAGAAAATAAGGTGAAAATATTACCCTAACTCCAGTACCTGTGTAGAAAGTCCTGGTGATTTGATGTACTGACTTCCTTTTCTTTTTTCCATTGAGAAATAAAAAAAGGAACATTAATTTTTAATTCTATGAAGCATACTACCTATTGGTAATCCTTCATCCGGAAGGATTGCATAACTCAAGGCATTTAATTTAATTAATTCTTTAAAGATCAAAACAAATTCTTAGAGAAGCAAAAATTTAAATGCATTTTTTACAAGAAGACCAAAGAACTGAACAGGAGTTGATAAAGCCTTCGGTTTAGGTGGAAGACAATTCTTTTTGATAAATTAAGTGTACAAGACTCAAATTTAGCAAAAGTTTCTTTTAATTATTTTATTACATAAATTTTAATAAATTTGAGTTTTTACCATACCCAAGTGATTAGAAATTATCTCTGCTAATTATGCCATCTCATAATGATAAAAAATAAATATTTATCTATGTTTTTATAACTTACTTTTTCATCTAAATATCCATATGTTATCCATTTGGATGTATATAATTTTTGGACTGCATAATCAAAAATAATATTATATTGTCTTTTAATCTTTCTTTTTGACTCATGATTTCCTGTAGTAATTCAAAAAGTTTTGATAATGAATTTTCCCAACAAGCAATTATAAGAAATGAGCTCACCAAAAATATAATCATAAGATACACATATCTAAGTATTTGATAATTTGATGGTGATTTACATTGAATTCCAAAACATATTAACAAATGAAGTCTTTCATTCTTTATAACCATATTTAATACATTATTATTATTATTATAATTCACTAGTCATTTGACCTCCCCTGTTGTTTGTATCGCATTTCCCCCACTGATTCCCAGTTGCTTTAGTTTCCCAAATTCAAGTTCCTTTCAAAAAACCCTTAGCTAATATCGAGCTCAATCACAGAGACCCTGTATGGTTTCTATTCGAGAGCCTTGATTATATTAGGTGCTCAATAATTGCATATTATTGAGTCACACTATTATAATTTCACAGTATGAGATTAAAAAATATATGCTCAGGATGTTGCAGCAAAAAAATGACCTTTTTTTGTGACAAATGAGTAAAATAAGAGATTATAGATAATAATAACTCAAAAACACGGCCATGTTAAAAACACATTAAAAAAAAATAGAAATAGAGGCTTTAAAGAACATTACTGTTTGAACAAGTTTGCTTCAAGTAAGTGTGCTATGGATTGTTACTTATATACCTTGACTGTTTCCCAGTGCAAGAGAGAAGACTACATTGTTTACCCTGAAGAAATTTTACAAGTTCCAACAATTTTGAAGGCACTCATTTTGACTATAACAAAAAATGCTTTGTTTAAACTGCTTTAAAAAACTATTGTTACTTATGAAAAACATGTGCAGCTCTTCACTTAATCTGCATATGACACAAATTTCTAAGCTTGAAAATCTTTGTTATCTGAGATTAAGCATAGCTACAAGATAGATAAGAAACCAGCACCATGATATATTTTTCAAAAACAGTCAATATAACTTTATAAAAATTAAAAATGGTACTCTATAAAAGACAACGTAGAAAGAATAAACAGTAAGCCATTTACCTTGATAAATATTTCCAATATATATACCTTATAAATAATTTTTATATAGAATATATAACCAGCTTTGAAAACTCAATAATAGCCATGCAAACAAAGTAATTTTTTAAATGAGCAAAGATTTGAATAGATACTTCACCAAAGAAGATCTAAGAGTGACTAAAAGCTAGAACATTTTTGGTATAACAATGACTTTTTAGATATAGCAAAGGCATGACCCATAAAATATTTAATAAACTGGACTTCATTAGAATTGCAAATTTGTACTAATGAGTACAAGAAAAAAATGGCATTCTTAGTTACTAGGGCAAGTGAAATTTAAAACTATGCTGAAACACAACTATCCACCTATGCAGTGGTTATAATTTTTTTAAAGCAATTATATTAAGTACTGTCAAGATCAGAGTAACCATGACTTCCATCATCTATTGCTGCTGGCAATGCAATATGCTTAAGTCACTTTGGAAAATATTTTGGCAGTTGGTTGCAGAGTTAAAATATACTTACCAAATGATGAGCAATCCCAACCCAAGAGCAATAAAAACTTGCCTTTATGAAAAAAACCTGTATTATTTTTTAAAAGTGTACACGAATGTTTACAGTGCCTTGAAAAACTGTACACAAATATTTGTAGTGTCTAAGGACAATGTAAATGCTTTTTTAGTCGTGAATCAATGAACAAGTTCTGGCTCATACAATGAAATACTATTCATCACTCAAAAGGAATAAAATAGTGATATACAAAGCAACAAGGATGGATCTCAAATGTATTACTCTCAGTAAAAATCCAAACTCAAAAGGCTGTGCTGTATGATTCAACTTATATAACATTCTGGACAAGGTGAAATCATAGAGACAGAAAAGAATTAGTGTTTGCCAGGAAAATGTAGCCTATCATCACAGTTTTTAATCATTATACTAAAAGTCCTTCCTAATGCAATAAGGCATAAGAAAGAAGTAAAAGATATACAGTTTGGGAAGGGAAATATCAAACAGTTTTTATTCCTAGATGACATGATGATGTATGTAGAAAATGCCAAAGAATTAGTGAAAAAAAAAAAACCCAAAACAGAAAAAATGTACCTAAACTAATATGCAATTATAGCAAAGTTAGACAATTGAAGGTTAACATACAAAATCGATTACTTTTCTACACAGCTATAATGAACCAGCGACATTTGAAATAACAAACACCATTTACATTAACACATTCAAAAATAAAATACTTAAGCACAAATCCAATAACATTTTTACAAGATCTATATGAAGAAAACCATCAAAAAACTAAATAAGCCCTGGCTGGTGTAGCTCAGTGGATTGAGCGCGGGCCTGCGAACCAGAGGATCGAGGTTCGATTCCCAGTCAGGGCACATGCCTGGGTTGCAGGCCAGTTCCCGGCAGGGGACACACGAGAGGCAACCGTACATTGATATTTCTCTCCCTCTCCTTCTCTCCTACCCTTCCCCTCTAAAAGATAAATAAATAATAAATAAAATCTTTAAAAAAAAAAAACTAAATAAGTGGAGAGATACTTTATGTTTGCAAATAGAAAGATTAAATATCATCAAGATGGCAGTTCTTCCTTACTTCATATATTCATTCAATCCCAATTACAATCCCAGGAGTTCATTTTTTTTTAAAGATTTTATTTATTTGTTTTTAGAGAAGGGAATTGAGGGAGAAAGAAAGGGAGAGAAACATCAATGTATGGATGGCTCTCATGCACCCCACCCCTTGGGGACCTGGCCTGCAACCTAGGCATGTGCCCTGACTGGGAATACAACAGGCAACCTTTGGTTTGCAGGCCATCACTCAATCCACTGAGCCACACCAGCTAAGGCACAGAAGGCTATTTTTTATATATTGACAAAGTAATGTTAAAGCTCATATGGAGATACAAAACATCCTAAAAAGTCAACACAACACAGAAGGAGGAAAACACAGACTTCAAGACTTACTATAAAATTATGGTAATCAGAACAGTATAGGATTGGCAGAAGAACAGACAAATAGACCAATGGGACAGAATAGAGACCCCCTCTGTATTGTCTTTGACAAAGTGAAGTCAATACAATGGAGCAAAGATAATCTCCTCAACAAATGGTACTGGAACAACTGGACATCCTCTTGTGTAAAACAAAATAGACACAGACTTTACATCCTTCACAACAATTAACACAAGATGTCTTATAGAGCCAGATGTAAGACAAAAATTTACAGAGGTTCTAAAAAGCAATATAAGAAAAAAACTAGAACATTGGGGTATAATAATAACTTTTTAGATACAATAACAAAGGCATGACCCATAAATTATTTAATAAATGACTTCATTAGAATTGCAAATTTCTGCTCTATAAAAGATAATGGCAAGAGAATCAGAAGACAATCCATGAGTGGGGAGAAAATATTTGTGAAAAAACATATCTGATAGCGGACTGTTACCCAAAACACCCAAAGAACACTTAAAACTCGACAATAAGAAAAGAAACCAATTCAAAAATGGGCCAACATCTTAACAGATACTTTACCAGAGAAGATATACATATGACACATACGCATGTGAAAAGATACTTTACATCATATATTATCAGGGAAATGCAAATGAAAACAATAAGGAGATATCACTATGCACTGATTAGAATGGCAAAAATATGAAACATTGACAACACCTAAAGCTGACAAGAATGTGGAGCAACAAACCCTCTCCATTGCTAAAGGGAATACAAAATGGTACAACCAATTTAGAAGATTGTTCGGTGCTTTCTTACAAAAGTAAACATATATACTATATTATCCACCAATCATACTCCTAGGTATTTACCCAAAAGAAGTGAAAACTTACATCCACACAAAAACTTATAGACTGAAAAAGAAGATAAAAAATATGACAGTGAAAAGACAGCAAACTCACAGCTATTAAGAACCAAACCTAAAACAAAAGCAAACTAAGCAAACAGCTAGAACAGGAACAGAACCACAGAAATGGAGATCATATGGAGGGTTAGCAACAGGGGCGTGGGAGGAGGAGAGAGGGGGAAAAGGTACAGAGAATGAGTAGCATAGATAGTGGGTAGAAAAAAGACAGGGGAGGGCAAGAATAGTATGGGAAATGTAGAAGCTAAAGAACTTATGACACATGGACATGAACTAAAGGGGGTAATGTGGGTGGGAGAGGGTGTGCAGGGTGGAGGGGAATGATGGGGAAAAATGGGACAACTGTAATAGCATAATCAATAAAATATATTTAAAAAATTTTAAAAAATAGACTGATGTTTATAGCAAATGCACAAGGTTTGTCCAGAAAAAGTTCAGCCACTGTTAATATACCAAGAACGGTTTGCATAGCATTGATGTAACCTAGCAGCCAAGGAGAGTGAACTGGAATGTGCATGCACGAACAATGACAACTTTCCTGTACTCGTTAGTGGGGGAGATAGATGCCATTGAGTAAGCATATGTACTGTGTGACCATCACATTAAAAATGACTAAGCAAGTAGAGCAATGATTCTGCCTCAAATTTTTATTTAATTTTGAATATTCCTCCAAGGAAACTATTTGGATGATTCAGAAGGCAGCATCTATGGGCAGCTAGTGATTGGCAGCTTCATCATGACAATGTGCCCACTCATGCATAACATCTTGTGCAGGTTTTTTTGGTGAAACATCAAATCACACAGGTGACTCAGCCCCCTACAGCCCAGACTTGGCACCCTGTGGTTGACTTCTGGCTTTTCCCAAAACTAAAATCACCTTTGAAAGGGAAGAGATTTCAGACCATCAATAAGATTCAAGTAAATACAACAGGGAAGCTGATGGCAGTTGGAAGAACTGTGTGAGGTCCCAAGGTGCTTACTTTGAAGGGGACTGAGGCATCATTGTCCTATGTACAATGTTTCTTGTATCTTGTATCTTCTTCAACAAATGTCTCTTTTTCATATTGCATGGCTGGATACCTTCTGGACAGACCTTGTATAATTGCAAAACTTGGACTTAACTAAGTTTTAGCAGGTAATTGGATACATAAACTATAGTGCATCTAGACAATGGAATATTATTTAGCACTAAGAGGAAATGTATGATCAAGCCATGAAAAGACTTGGAAGAGCCTTAAATGCATATTACTAAGTAAAAGAAGCCAATCTTAATAGACCACATACTGTTTTATTCCAACTATATTACATTTTGAAAAAGGTAAACTTATGGAGACAATAAAAAGAACAGTAGTTGCCACAGTGGGGTGAAGGGTAGAGATGGATAGGCAGAGCACAGGGGATTTTTAAGGCAGTAAAGATTCTATGTATGATACCATGATGGTGAATACATGTCATTATACAATTTTTCCAACCCCATGGAATGTATACCACTCTAATGTAAACTATGGAATTTGAATGTAAAATGTAATGGTAGTAGAAATGAAGTAATTCTAAATATATCTGAAATCAAAGAAATGCTCTAAGCCTACAATACAATCACAGAATATTCTTTTTGCAGGCAACTCTGAAGAATATTAGTATTCCTCCAGTTGTTATTTTTCATCAAGTTTTACTAAACCTATCTTTACCCCCAGGTCTTGGAGTAGTGGTGTACAAAAGCAACTTATTTTAATTTTTCTTAACCCATTGTTGCCTTTGGGTAATTTTCCATACAGTTTTTAAAAAATTATATTGGGTAGTAAAATAACACCAAGAAGTAAGTATCAATCACTTCCATTTTAAAGACATGAATATATTTTTTGATATTTATTTACAAAAAATTTTAAATCATGGTCAATAGAATTGTTGACACCTCACTTAATCACTGAATTGCTTTTAATTACAGCTTTGAGTTTTAAAAAAGCCATTGTGAAAGTTTGTGTGACCACGTGATCAATTCAATTAAATGAAAAATATTTTGGGTAAATGCTATATGAGTTGTTACATTTTGAGAAGACAATAGTAAACAATAGAAGTTTGTTTAAAAAATCAAAGCTACCATAAAATTTAAAACCTGGTGTTACTGCTACATCAAAGGAGAGTGCCAGGTGCTACATAATTTTATGGAAAAGGAATCAAATGAAGTCAGATAAATGGGTGTGTCAGAAAAAATATTCATAAAGCAATCTAAAATTATATTCCATAAATACTTAATTTTATTTCTGAACTGTGTCTTGCTGGAAGAACCTTGCTGTTTTCTGAAGAATCCCAGCATTGGTCATTGTTTTACCATTGTATGATTTATTATCTTGTCCTTCAAACAGATTGTATACTAGTTTGTAAGCTGTATTGTAAGCTTTATACTCTTTTCTGAGCTCAGATTCTGATTTCGACAAAGTCAACAATGCACTGAATAGATAGATCTTGTCTTCTTTCATAACATTTCTATTACAGCTATTTTTCATAATCATATCTTCAAGTATATTTTTTCTTAAATAGTACTTTGTTTTATATCAAGAAGTTTGGATCACTCCATCACCACAAATCCAGTAGACAAAGTATAAGGTGGTTTGTATTACAAATTTCAGTGTTATATATAATTTTTTAAATAAAAATTTAAATTTATTTTTGTCAAACATTAGTCTCTACTGGGACAAGCCTGTCCACACGCTGCAAATTTGAGCATTGCTATTATTTGTGGCAACAATATGGAAACACTCAAACACACTCCTCATACTGTTAAGGTCCTATAAAATACATAATTGACACACCTTTTTAAAAATTATCTAAGGCTAAAGGACACAACACACTGAATACTATCATGAGGACAATAATTTCAATTTAAAGTTGTTTAACTTTGTTATTTTGTTTCTTTCTGCTTTTCCTAACTCTAATACTTATTCAAATGAGATTAAACTTGAAAAAGTGGAAACCTAGCACTCTTTTTATAGAATTAGCTGAATTTATTTGACCTATTTGGCAGCCTTGCTGTTTGTTTTAGTTTCTAAGGTAGAAATGTGAAGGAGACCAAAAATTGTTGTTCAACCTTAAATCTACCACATGATTTTCTGAAATAATCACACCTACTGTTTTAGTGTCTTAGTAAAAATGGGGCACAAGGTTTCCCATTTTAAGGCAGTTATGCATAGAATTATAGGACAGTAAAAGCCTTTGGAAGTCATTTGTTTACTTAGGTTGCTAGAGAGTCTTTTTTTCTTCCTTAAATATTTCAGGACAAGAGAGCAACAAAACTCAGCCTTGAATCAGTTCTGAACCACATCAACATAAAAGTCTTAATTGCCCTCCCTTCATCATGATATATGTAGGGTAATCCACAACACTGAAGGGCTAAAAACCCTGTCAATATATACCCACAGAAGCTGAAAAACTTTGCAAGAATTTAATGGTATAGAACCTCTAAGTAGCATCTTGTGAAAAGTAAATAGGTAGTCAGTTTAGTGAATACATTTGCTGGAAAACTAACATTGCTAGGTCAAGAAAGTTAAGTTTTCTAAAATAACTAAGAATAAGACTTCTATTTACTTAGCATTTAACAAATACATAGCCTAGAATTTTGTTTTAATCTTTCTTTTTCTTTCCTTTTCTTTTTGAGTAGCTCTACTGACTACATTATGATCAAAGAACAGAAATTAAATCATAGATTGCTTTGGGTAGTATGGACATTTTAATAATGTTAATTCTTCTAATATATGAACACAGGGTATGCTTCCATTCATTTGTGTCTTCCTTAATTTCTTTTTCCAGTTTTCTGTAGTTTTTCAAGTACAGGTCTTCTGCCTCCTTGGTTAAATTTATTCCCAGGTACTTAATTTTTCTTGTTGCTTTAGCAAGTGGGATTTTCCCCCTAGTTTCTGTTTCTGATATTTTATCATTGATGTACAAAAATGCCTTTGATTTCTGAATATTGACTTCTATTCCACTATTTTACTAATTTCACTTATTAGGTTGAGTAGTTTTTGGTGGAACTTATAGGATTTTCTGTGTATGCTATCATGTCTTCTGCAAATAATGACAGTTTTACTTCCTCCTTTCCAATTTGGATACTTTTTATTTCTTTGTCTCATCTGATCACTGTGGCTAGAACTTCCAATACTATGTTAAATGAAAACAGTGAAAGTGGACACCCTTGTCTTATTCCTGATCATTGGGAAAAATTTTATTTTCTGTTCATTGAATATGATGTTGGCTGCAGTTTTCTCATATGTGGTCTTTATTATGTTGAGGATTGCTCCCTCTATTCCCACTTTACTGAGGGTTTTTATTATAAATGAGTGCTGTGCTTTATTAAATTATTTTTTCAGCATCTATTGATATGATTATGTGGTTTTTGTCTTCCATTTTGTTTATGTGGTGTATTATATTTATTGATTTGTGAATATCATCCTTGGATCCCTGAGATTCATCCCATTTGATCATACATCATGGATCAAGAACAAATATTTCAAAAATTTATATGGGACAAAAAACAACCAGGAATAGCCACATAAATTTTGAGAAAGAAGGACAAAGTAAGAGGGATCACGAAATGTGATGTTAAACTGTACTATGAAGACACTGTAATCAAAATAGTCTGGTAGTCTCTATGATCAATTAATATTTGCCAAAAGAGGCAGGGACATGAAATGGAATAAAAGTTACTTTTTCAACAAATGGGAGAGCTGGAATGGTACATGCAAAATAATGAAACTGGACTATCAACTTACACTATACACCAGACTAAACTCAAAATGATAAAAGACTTAGATATAAGCCATGACACCATAAAAGTCGTAGAGGAAAACATTGGTAGTAAAATTTCAAATATTCCATGCAGCAAAATTTTTGCCCATATATCCTCCAAGGCAAGGAAAATAAAGGAAACACTAAACAAATTGGACTACATCAAATTAAAAAGCTTCTGCATGGCTAAAAAAGTCAGCAAAATGAAAAGGGAACCAATTGTATGGGAAAATATATTTGGCAATGATACCTTAGATGGGGGTTTAATCGCCAAAATATATAAAGAACTCATACAACTCAACACAAGGAAGACAAACAATTCAATGAAAAAATGGACAAAGGACCTGAATAGATTTTTCTCCAAGAAAGACATACAGAGGACCCGTAGGCATATGAAAGGATGCTCTACATAAATAACCATCAAAGAGATGCAAATTAAAACCACAATGAGATACGACCTCACACAGGTCAGAATGGCCATTATTTACAAATCAACAAATGAGTGCTGGTGCGGTTGTGGAGAAAAGGGAACCCTAGTGCACTGTGGGTGGGAATGCAAACTAGTGCAGCCATTATGGGAAACAGTATTAAATTTCCTCAAAAAACTAAAAATGGAACTGCCTTTTGATCCAGCAATTCCACCACTGAGATTATACACTAAGAATCATGAAACACCAGTTCAAAAGAACCTATACACCCTTATGTTTGTAACAGCACAATTTGCAATAGCCACAAGCTGGAAATATCCTAAGTGCCATCAGTAAATGAGTGGATCAAAAAACTGTGGTTCATTTACACGATGGAATTGTACCACAATTTCTGCAGCAGAAAGAACTCCTAACTTTCACAACAGTATGGATGAAACTGCAAAGTATTATGCTAAGTGAAATAAGCCAGGTGGTAAAAGACAAATACCATATGATCTCACCTATAAGAGGAACCTAATGAAACAAATGAGCAAAATAGAACACAAAGCATCATTTAGATAACTAATGCTATAGTTCAAAAAATGAACTAAATTTGGGGCATATAAGGAGGGTGCTTCCAAGCTCACAACAAATTTGATCCTAAATTTGTTAACAGATAGAATAGTAAAAGGAAATAGTTCAAAATGAATCCTGGCTTGTTATTAACCATGTTCATTCAACTAGAATGTTCTTCGACTGATTCACATTCTTTATGGTTCATCAGAAGCAGTTGCGCCTACTCATCAAATCAGCAACTCTGGAGACCATAAATGGATACAAAGTGAAGAATGTCAGGTGAACGTTTAACAGGGGTCTTTGAGTGGGTTTTCATGGATATGGAAACAGAATAGCCAAATCTTTAAACAAATTACACTAACTTATAAAGCATTGGGAACCTGTTCATTATGAATTGTCTTCATTTTTCATAATTTAATAAATGCATCAGCAGCATATTCTTGCCATGTTTATAGAATTGTCTTAGATTATTAACCAGATCAATTACTTTTTAGAAGTTAGAATTGGAGGTTTTCTTGCCATCTTTTTTTGCATGTGGCTTATGATAATACATCTAGGAATTCAGAAATTTTAGAGTGAAGATACTTTCTATATGTACTTTTTCTTAAAATATGGGTTTTACCATTAAGAATAACAGAAATAGTTTTGTTTGGCTACCCGTGTTTTAGAAATATTTAACTTAAGTCTTTCATTGATTAATTGGCTATTTAAATCACATAGAAATGGAGCTAAGATAAGAATAAATGCTTTATACATTCTATTCTTTGTATTTATTTTAATTTACCCACTATTTCATTTGTTTTACTCTTTGCCATTCATTAAAACAAATTGATAAGAAGTAAAAACATTACTTCTCTGAAAAGTTTTTTTTTAATTTTCTAAATGTAAGAATGACCATGGCTTATAAGATACAGTAAATCATTATAAACCTGTATTAAAAACATTTTGAACTGGTAGAGACTTAGAGGTAACCTAAGATATGACTATATGGAATATGAATAATAACACAGTATTATTTTACTTTGAAAAGAAAACTGGAAAACTCACCAGCCTTTCAGAAACTTGGAAAACCAAATCTATCAAGATAAGGAAATAGAAAATGATTAATATTTCATAAGTAGATCATTCAAGTGAACCTTTGTAGTTTAAAAAACATCAAATTTTTAAAGAACAAAATGAAATATTCAATAAATATTTGTAGAGCACTATTATGCATGAGGTACTCTGTTATATGTGCTGCAAAGTATAGGGAAAAATAAGAGTCTCATTCAGACTATTATATTATAATCTCAGAGGCAGTAGGAAATCAATATAAATAAATAATTGTTTTTAAAAGGTGAACATGGTAGAGACCAGATGAAAGGGTTCAGGCTCTACTTTTTAAAAATCTTTTTAGAGACACATTTAATAAAATTAAAATATGCTCCTGCTGTATAACAAATGTTGACATTTGAGTACCTATTGTCTCGTGTGCAGAGTGGAATGAGAAGAGTTTGGACATCAGAGAGGTGGTTGCTGGGAGCACAAGGAGGAGAATTTAAAGCAAGTGAGAGAGTTCACTAGTAGAGGTAGTTAGGAATGCAGTCAAAACCACAAGCACAGGGTCCTGAAGAGCCAAAGAAACAAAGAAGGAAGCATTGAACTAGCAGCAAGTGTGCACAAAAGATGTTCATGCACAATTAGCAAATCACAAAAGATGATTAAAGGCATCCAGTTGAACAGTTATGAATATCATCCCACCAGCCTCAGCTTTTGGTTTCACTCATGGCAAAAGCCAAAACTCAGTAAGCATTTTTTGAACTTCTACTATGTACCAGGGCTGTGTCCAGATTTTGAGGATCCAAATTTAATAAGGCATGGCTTTTGGTTTTAAGGATGCCAAATGAATGGATTATATCAAAATGAAATTTGCTGTTTTAAATTAAAAACACAAAATAAATAACTTTATTAATAAAAAGGATCAATATTAATTGCATTTCTACTTTATACCTGGTTTAACATGGTAAGTAGTCAAGTGCAATAGCTTTTAATTCAAAGCAGGTCTTGATTCCATCTCTGGCTCATTAACTAATTGCTTGGTGGGTACCATATCTCCGTTGGTCTGTTGCTTCTTCCTGTGAACAATGTGAGTAATAATATTTCCATTTAATAAGTAAACTATATGAGTTATTTATTTTTCTTTGGCTTATTATTTATTCATCATTTTGCCAGTGCCCAGGGTGGTGTCTTATTTAGTAGGTATTCAAAGAATATTTGTTGAAGTTTCAGGAAAGGAAATGATCTGATATATAAAAAGTACTTAGGCAGAGTGCATATAAATTCCAATGAACAGTGACTATGTTTTTTAAAAATTAAAATGGTAGCTTATGAATTGTGAAATATTCCTGCTTTCATCTGTGATATCTGTGATTTGTGAATAAAAAATGTCTTAAGGGAATAAAGATTTGGACACTATACAATGAAATGATTTAAAATGCATTTTATTCTTTAAACTTAAAATTGCTAATTGGAAAAAAAAATAACTTGCCCAATGATTGGGAGTGATTGTTCCTAGCAATTTAGCAAAGCTGGTAATATATTTGTTCTCAGCAAATAATAGCAAAATTAATTTTAAAGGAGCATTTAATGAAGTCTTAATGAAGAAAACACCTTCCTTTTCCATTATGCCCTCTTCTCTGAGAATCAATAAACAGAGAATCATATTTATTATTCTATGTGCCAATACATTTTTCAGATTCTGAATAGTCATTTATTGGTATTCTTTCATTTTCAGAGAAATTGTCTAAGGGGTCCAAAGATTCAAAAACTCTGATGAACCTCATAAACATTGCGTGTTGCCCAGGCAGGTTTTAAGGTAGAACACCAAACATAAAACAGTAACTATTCACAAGGACAGACTACATCTTCCTCAGGAGCAGCAACACTGAGTGCCTTCATTAAACAGATAACAATGGATGAATTAAAATATCATCAGACATCATACATTAGTAATGCATTTGCCATTTTATTTTTATTGTTTATTTATTGATTCATTTTTCTGCATGGTTGCACTGCCTTTCCCAGGGTCTCTTCTTACCTGACCACCATTTGTTCCTTGCGTTGCAGCCATACTACCCTTCACTGGGTTGCTCAAATAAATCATGCTTCTGCTAGACACAAACCCTTTCATACCATCTTTTTGTCTGCAATTTCATCCCTGAGCTCCCCTCACTGGTTGACTCCTACACATTCTCTAGCATCACTACCAACTCAGAAACTTCTTTGCCCTACAAGATAAGACCAAGTCTCCATACTACGTGTTCTTTACTTCCAATATATTTCTCTTTAATCACAGTTACTCTGACTGTAATCACACATCAATGTAACTGTTGGTTAAATGACTGTCCTGCCACTAGATTCCAAGATCTGTGGAGACAGAATTGTACCAAGCATCATGTCTGATAAATAGCTTACATATTAATAAATCAGTAATTAATTACAATCATTAAATACTATGTAGGGAAAATGTATATTATTCACATTTTATAAGTGAAGAGATTGAGGTCTAGAGATTTTAAATGACACCATAAACTTGTATGGCTTGTTCATGGCAGTAGTCATATTAAAACAAGTCTTCACTCTTTCTGCACTGTGCCCCATAAGATGATCATTGCATCTATCTCAGAGGAAACAGTGTCCCTTTCCCCTGAAAGTTTTCCACCATGGTATTTCATCTTTCCAAAAATATATACTATTGTCTATTATGAGATATCAATTATTTTCAAAGATAAAATTTTATATAAAAATATCTTGATAAAAAGTATTTCTTTGTTCATAATATGAAGAAAATAACTAGCACATGTATTATCTTATATATGATATTATTAATGTTGTTCTCAGTTTATCAGTATTAGTCTAATTACTAGTTACTGATATCTATATATATACATATATACACACACATACACACACACACGCATATAGTGATGCTTACCAAATGCCACCTCTTAATGAATAGCTATACAAAATAAAGAAAACAAAAAGAATAGGAAAAAATTCTCTCAAATTCTTTCAATGGTACTTAGTTCATTTATTTTGACAACGGCAGTTTAATGTTAACAACTGGCTTAATCAGCCTTAATGCTGAGTCACTCATGGGAGCACTGAAAAGAAAGCCAGAATCATCAACCTGAGGGCAGAAAGGGGCTTTACTACCTTGTGATAGAAGTCGGAATGTATGTTGATTCTGTCTTTAGTGATAAATTTTTCAGACTAACAACCAAAACATTTACTGAACACCTATGTCTGCAAAGCTATGAGAATTGACACTAAAAGTATTTTTGTAATTTTTTCCAAGAGCCAAATAAAATGATAGACATCTATAAAATTTTATTTTTTTACCTTTTTTTTTTCTCCAAGTCTGAACAATTCCCTGATTCATTAGTGAAATTTACCTTAATATTCTTGGTTTGACAAAAGCCCCTTGGCTTGAAAAGTCCTCACTGATTCAAAGATATTTACTTGCTGTCTTCCTTGGATGACAAAATAGAGTGCAATGCAAAATGAAGGAGATTGCCAATCAAGGTGATAGAAAAGGAAGTTGGTTTGCAGTATTTCAAACTAACAAACTGTCACAGATTTTAAAAATTAAATTTATGGGAAATGCTATTATAAAATGCCTCTAAATATCAAAAACTTTGTTATTGAGTTTCAGTCATGTCTGTAAAAGTATACAAAGAAGCAGACTTAATCTTGAAGGAAAGAGAGAGAATGAGAAAGATAAGAAAACATTGCTTCTCTTCAAATGATATAGAACATACTCAAAAAGAGATTTACCATACAGCATCAAACACTATAAAGAGTAGAATAATTCTTAATTTAAGGGAACCCATGTGTCCTTGACCAAGTCCCTGCTTGAGGTGGTTAAGGTGTGAATCTAGCAATATTATCTACCTGATCTCATGTTCATGTAACATTCGTCATTTTAATCAGTGAAGTACACTGCACTCTTTCACTTCAGCACCACCTCTATCATACTTTCCCTTGTATTTGTTGTTTTGGAGGGATTATGAGCATTATTAGAACCTGTCTCAGGGAAATTAAGTTGGAAATAATTCAATTTCACTGCAGTGTTTGTGTGGTTCAAAGCTGTATGCTTCTAGCTAAGTCATTGACGGCTGCCCTAACATATGATAGTTTTCCAGGAAAACCTGCACTACCCACTGCATCTGTTTACATGGCATGCCAGCCAACTCAGGACTTGTGGTATGAGCCAGAAATGCTAGAGCCAAATAGGCATATTTTATGTCCCCAGCATTACATATGTGGGCAGTGAAGATAAAACAGAGCTTAACATATATAAAGCAAGAAAATGCTTCCAGTAATCAGGCCAGCAAAATTATTAGCAGGCAATTTTAATAAATAGTGAAAATATGCTGTCATAAATGTGTTCAAGGATATGGCATAGATCACCCGACAGAATTATTTTAATTAATTTATGAAGTTACTAGGAAGTATGCTGAAATCAAGAAGCAAATTGTAACAGTTTTAAAACATAACAAAACTATTAATTTAAATATGTTGAATAGAAAAAATAAATAGGCTCTTTTATTATTTGATAACACAACTAATAAAAACTGTAGAATATAAATATTAGAAAATACTCTAAAGTAAATATTTCAAAAATAAAATGTAAATATATATCAATACTTTTCTCTTTTTAAGTCATAAATGATTTTAATTTTTTCAGTTCTTACTATTGCTAGGTACAGTGCCACATGCTTTGTATTCATCAATTTGTTTAAGTCTTTTGACATGTTTGTGATGTTAATGTTACTGTCATTTTATGGAAATGACATAAAGGAATGACATAAAGGAGGAAAGGGGCTCAGAGAATCATGTTTCTATTTTTAAGTATATTTTATTGATTCTGCTATTACAGTTGTCCCATATTTTCTTCCCTTTAGTCTCCTTTGCTCTGTATCCCGCCCTCCTGCCATCATTCCCCCACTTTAATTAATGTCCATGGGTTATACATATAAGTTCTTTGGCTTCTCCATTTCCTATACTATTCTTAGCCTCCCCCTGCCTATTTTATACCTAACATTTATAATTCATATTCCCCGTACCTTTTTCCCCATCTTCCTCCCACATCTCCCTGCTGATGACCCTCTACATGATCTTCATTTCTGTGAAACAATTCCTGGTGTTGTTGTGTACTTAGTTTGTCTTTGCTTTTTGTTTTTTTTTGGCTTTTGTTGTTGTTGTTGTTCTTTCTTAGGTTCAGTTGCTGATAGTTGTGAGTTTGTTGTCATTACAGTGTTCATAGTTTTTTAGCTTCTTTTTCTTAGATTAAGTCCCTTTAACATTTCATATAATAAGGGCTTGGTGATGATGAACTTCTTTAACTTTACCCTTTCTGGGAAGCATTTTATCTGCCCTTCCATTGCAAATGATAGCTTTGCTTGATAGAGTAATCTTGGATGTAGGTCCTTGTTTTTCATGACTTAAAATACTTCTTGCCAGTCCCTTCTTGCCTATAAGATTTCTTTCAACAATCAGCTGATAGTCCTACAGGAACTCATTTGTAAGTAACTGTCTTCTTTTCTCTTGCTGCTTTTAAGATTCTCTCTTTATCTTTAACCTTTGGCATTTTAATTATGATGTGTCTTGATGTGGCCCCCGTTGGGTCCACCTTGTCTGGGAGTCTCTGAGCTTCCGGGACTTGCATGTCTATTTCCTTGGCCAAATTGAGGATTTTTTAAATCATTTTTTCAAATAAGTTTTCAATTTTTGCTGTTCTTCTTCTCTTTCTGGCTCCCTTATGATTTGGGTGTTGTTACATTTAAAGTTGCCCAAGAGGTACTTAAACCTCTCATTTTTTTGAGTTCTCACTGCTTTCTGTTCGGGTTGAATGTTCATCTCTTCCCTTTGTTCCAAATAGTTGATTTGAGTCCTGGCTTCCTTCCCCTCACTGTTGGTTCCCTGCATATTTTTCTTTACTTCACTTTGTATAGCCTTCACTTCTTCCTTTAGTTTTTGGTTGTACTCAGTCATTTCTCTGACCATATTGATTGCCAGTATTTTGAACTCTGCATCTGATAGGTTGGCTATCCCTCCTTGCTTAGTTCTTCTTCTGGAGTTTTGATCTATTCTTTCATTTGGGCCATATTTCTTTGTCTCTTCAATTTGTTGGCACATCTGTTATAAGGGGTGGAGCCTTAGGCATTCACCAGGACAGGGCAAAGCACTTTGTTGGGTTGTAGCTCTGTATGTGGGGTGGGGTCAGAGAGGGAACAATACTGTTTGCTCAGCTCTCGCCCTGCTTCCTGTCACTTTCCCCACTACCCACAGGTCAGGGCTTATGTACATTTTAGGACCCTGTGAGTCCCTCACATGCACTCTCCTGAGAGACTGGCAGATTTTTCCACTGTCACAATCCCCACAAGTTTTTACAACTAGAGATTATGAGGTTTTGTTTTCCCAGTGCTGGAGCCCTGGGTTGTGAGGTCTGTCCTGGACTGGTATTGCTCACTCCCCAGCTGTCCTCCTGAGCTTTATCCACATGCAAATGTGGGAACCAGAATGGTTGACCAGCTGCTGCCTCACTGTGCATCCTTGCCCCAGCTGCTTGTGTCTGCCCCTCCTACCACTCTGGATGAATGTTTCCTTTTTAACTTATTGGTTGTTGGACTTCCATACAGTTAGATTTTCTGGAAGTTCTGGTTGGTTTTTGTTTTTAGATTGGTTGTTATCCTTCTTTTGGTTGTGCGAGGAGGTCATCTTAGCCAGAAGTAGTATTTCTTTTTCAATTCCTTCTAAATAATAAAACCGATGAGTGTAACATAAAACTCATAACATGACATTAAAAACAAAAAACAAATGGATTAATGAGTTACATAAATTAAATACGTATTTATTAAATTATATTAAACTAAATATATATTTATTGTTGCACAAGAAAATATAAAATCCTTGAAGTTTGATATAGAAATTTAATATGTAGATGATAATGCTACTAAATGTCAGTGGTCCTGAAGGTAGTAAAAGAACAAAATAGAATTTAGAAAAAAAAAGTTGGCTTCTAGTTTTGGGTTTTTTTTGGTTTTTGGATTAATATTTGGTCAGGCATGTATAAATGAGTAGATTATATGTTGATGAAAAAATATTACCAAGGAGAATGTGGATAGATGTAAAATGGCAATAAAAGTCAAATTTGGTTCTAAAAAGAAGTAATTTGCCTAGAGGAAACTATTAGTGGATGAAATTTATGATATCAAGTACTTCAGTCTTCATTTACATTATATCGTTTATACAGTATAGAGCCCTTGGATATTATTGAGAAAGATAGTTACATAACTGGTATTAATAACCTAAGCTAGTTTTATTCTAAAGATAACACATGTGGTTGAAGACCAATTTGATGTAAATATGAGAGTAAAGACTGATGCATTAAATGGATGAGTATAGTGAATTAATTTCAAGTTCATTTTCTTCCATTATATTCTGCAATTTCGTTTTACTTATGTAAATGACATGTAAGACTGTATAAAATCTTTTAATTTTTATTATTATCATTATTTAAAAGCAAAATGCAGCTTTGATTATTTATTTACTTATAAAACATTTTTCCTTTGGCAGTTTGAACATCATATATTCTACAAATAATGTTGCTAATGTGTTAAAAACTAACACAATATATATACTGTAAAATGAAAAAATCATTTTTTCTACATTTCCTGATAAATATTTAGATTTGAAAAGAAATTTCAAACTGTTTTCCTTTTGTATTTGTTATTAGTGGACAGCAGTAAACTAAAGAAATACAACTGGCCATATTGTATTAAAATTTATTGTAAAGAAATAACTGGCCATCTTGATGACCAGTTATTTAAATTACATAACAAATGTTTATTAGCTTTATTAAATTAAGAAAAAATAGGTTTCAAACTCTAAGAAAACAGATGGAAGAATAGACAAAATGGAATCTGATAATAAATCAAAGAAGGCACACTATGGCCTCACCTATTTCTGTAATATTTAACTACGTTTGTTTTTAGAAACAGATTACTCTGTGGAGATTTAATCAATAAAAAAGATTCTCAGAGTTTTATTTTAAATTTGGATATATAGTTTATTGAGAGATAGCAATATATTCTCATCTATAGCTGCTGATAGTCAAATGTAAAATTATTTTAGCAAAGGTAAAATAATTAGTCTGTTATAATAAATAAAATAATAAAGGTAAAATAATTTAGTCTGTTACAATTTTCCCTTTAAGACTTACTAAATTTGAGGCTATAATAAAATATGACTGAACCTATGTTACATTTTCTCCTTTGATTACTCTTTTCTACAAAAATTGAGGGTAGAGATTTAGAAAGTATATTTTCCAAGATGATATGTTTATGCCAAAAATAAACTCAGAGTTAGTCATCTAGTTTTAAAACAAACTTCTGAGACTCAGATCACAGACATGTGAATATTATGATCATGTTGCACATGTATGTTTGTATATGTGTGTTCATGCGTTATGGATGATAGCTATTTCTGAAGTATAAATAAGTATAAATTCTGCTAACACTGTAGAATGTGCAACACTTTCAATTTAATTCACAAATCTATAAATTTGCAGTTACAAATTTTATGTTAGAATTTTCTGAAAATTAGTATTAACCTAAATATAGCATTTAAATTTTTATTTAATATTTCCTGCCAAACATCATACACTCTCCTGAAATAGAAGACATAAAATAGACCAGAATATTTTTCTCATCTATCTACTTTACAACAAAGAATATCAGATATGATTTCTATTTCTAATTGGATAGTGGTATCCTTAAGAAAGTCTTTTATGGTTTTCTAAACTTGAAAAGCAATGGCTCAATGAACACTTATTATATTTCCTACTACATACAAAGCATTGTGATAGCAATAGGGAAGGAGCTAAGAAATAAATAGTCTTTTATTTCTATTATATAATTCAGTGGAACCTTTCCCACTTCATGATAAAAAGATTTGGTATCTAGTTTGTGTGAGACTGCTATTCTTTGTTCCACAAGTTCACATTTACTAAAGCAAGATCACTGCACAGAAGGATAATCTGCTTCCTTGGACATATGTTCTTTTTCAATTCCCCACCTGTGTGGTTGTATTGGTATGAGAGCTAGTTCATCTGAGCAAGCTAGTAATTCTTTTTTTTAACATTTTATTTCTCATTTTAGAGAGAGAAGAAGGGAGGGAGGAAGGGAGGGTGAGAAACACTGATGTGAGAAACATCAGTTGGTTGCCTTCCACAATGCCCTGGGGACCTAACCTTCAACCCAGCAATGTACCCCAACCAGAAATCAAACTGGTGACATTTTGGTTCCTGGGATGATGCTCAACTGACTGAGCCACACCTGCTAAGGCCAGGCTAGTAATTCCTGTTCATATATTTGTATGAGATACTATTTTTATGTTTCCCTGGTCATCCAGTCAATCTATAATATATTTAAGGAGAAGAGGTGAGCAAAGAGCCTCAGTTGACCATCATACCCAACCTTTAAATTCATGAACAAATCAGCACTGGAACATATAATATAGAATTAAGTCTGTAGTCTCCTAAGTGCCATTATTCTATTTATTTCTATATAACACTAACTTATTAAGTTTTAAAATTAACATATCAGTAATGTTTGTATGATCACCATTTTTACTTTTGTGTCTTTTTATTACAATATTAACTGAGCAATAAAATCCAAATGAAATGTCAAAATCATGAGATGTGTGCTTATTTGTCCTATGGATCATTAAACAAATGATAGCCACAAATAAATTCAACAAAAAGGAATTGGAGGGTATCATGCTAAGTGAAATAAGCCAGGCAGTGAAAGACAAATACCATATGATCTCACCTTTAACAGGAAGCTAATCAACAAAACAAACAAACAAGCATAATATAAACAAAGACACTGAATTTGAGAACAGTCTGACAGTGTCCAGAGGGGGAGGGGAGGGAATTTCAGGGGAAAAGGGGAACAGTTTAGAGCAACAAGTATAAAGGACTCATGGACAAAAACTATGGGGGGTGGAAATGGGAGGAAGGTGGGGAGGGCTGGGGTGGTGGGCTGGGGTGGGGTAAAAGACAGAAAACTGTACAATATCAACAACTAAAAAATACTGATTAAAAAAAAAAAAAGCTACCAAGTGAAAAGAAAAAGCCTGATTTCTTCTACCAACCATGTATCTAGTTGTAGAGAACACATTAGAGAAGTAACTGCCATTATCTAAATGTAATTATAAAACAAATCCTCAAATACTCAATTGTGATCATCTATATAACCTAACTTGTGATAGTAGACACATAATGCAATTTCTATAATTTAATTGCTCTCATTTCTGAGCAAATTATCTAGTCCTTATTTTTCTTTCTTCTTAAGAAATATTAGTAAATATAATATTTAATAATCTTTTAAATTTTTGGCTCTGCTACATGTAAAGTTCAACATAAATTTAAAAATTTAATACATACACAAAACGTAACATAGATTTTCCTTTTGTGAATGTATCACACCTACGAGTCTGTGTTCTCTTTCAATCTTTTACATTCCTGTGACCCCTAATTACATGAACTCAAGAAGCAAGTACAAGACAATGCAATGATGTGAGAGCTATTTTCTGTGACACATCTTCAAAACCTGTGTTCATTGTGTTAATATTATGAGGAAGGCATATCATTAAATAAAATTCTTCACTTCAAGGTGTATGGAGTCCTGACCTAGCATGGAAATAAGAGAGCTATGGTTTCTGAAGGCCATAGTGCTGATGCATAGACAAGAATACACTGAATCTGATTGACCAGGATCTTTAATCTGCATCTCATTTACTATCAGCACATTTCAAGTATTAGTATTCTTATGTTTAACATAAAAACAAGGATAATCACTACATTTGAATTTTCCATTTATGACAACATTATCATGTTGTTTTCCTTAAAAGGAAGATATATTCATATAATGCAAAATACTAAAAGCAAAACATAGTACATTTGTGCCAAAATTCCATTTAAGAAAATTTGTTATACCTGAATTTACATATTGGGAATGTTTTGGGTAAAACCACAGTAAGTTAAATCTTTTTCAAAAAAATATAAGATAAATTAGAACATGCATACAGAAACGATGATCTTGTAAACAATCCATATTTACAACAGTGCATATTGCCCGATTACCAATCTGCTGGTGGGATTTATGTATCCTCTCTTCACTTTTTCGTTGTTTGCGAGTGCATAAATCTTTAAACTAATCATTCTTCTCTTTTTTTTTTCCATCAAATAAAGAGAGAAGTGATGGTGCTCTGTCATATGAATAAATAATATTTTCCTAAAGTAAATCAAGAACCTTAATTCTAAGCCTATGAAATAAATGAAAAATGAGGAAAATATGTTTATAATCAGCTTAATAAATGATGCTCTTTGTTGTGCTCATATGTAAAAACCTTTAATATTGAGTTAACTTATGTTATTGACTATAAAAATATACACCATGTATAACATAAAATGATAGATTTTTTATTGCTAATTTTTTTACAGAATGTGCTTTTTAGGCTGAAATCAAATGACAAATTGCTATAATTCTCTACCCATATTGTACAAGTCAAGTGCACTGTCAAATTATTGCCTCATTGTGTAGTAAGAAATTTGGCCTTACCCAAAGAGAGGTCTTGCCTTTTTCCCTAGAAAACCTCTAAACCTTTGGAATTTTCCAAGGGATAGAAATGTCTTTGTTGTTCATAGTGGGCACCTGGAACTATACTTTATGCTAACAAGGTGACCCAGAGTGAGCCCCTAAAGCACTGATACCTATCATTCAGACCTCTGGAAAAGGGGATGGGTGTGGGAGTTGGAGGTCAACCTAGTAGGCAATGACTCAGTCAGTCATGCCTGTATAATAACGACTGAATAAAAATTCTGAACACAAAGCTCAGGTGATGCTGCCTGGTTGGCAATATTTTGTGCATAGTTTCACACATTGCAGTTGGGAGGAAGTAACACCATCTGTAACTCCACAGAGAAAGGGTGGCCAGAGGCTCCATGCTGGGGTTCTCCCAGACCCCGACCTTTGTCTCTTTGATTGCTTCTAGTTTGTGTCATTTCCCTGTAATAAACGTAATTGTGAGTATAACAGATTTCAATGAGTTCTGTGATTCTTTCTAATGAATTATCAAACCTGACAGTGGTTTGGGAAGACTGAAAACTTTTCATTTGTGTTAGAAGTCTTGAGAAGACTTGACAGTCTGAAGAACTGCACCTGAACCTTACAGTCTGGTTTGCTCTGGGTATCAAACCAAGCCAAGCTGCTTTATGGTATTAAAAAAAAAAACACTTTAAATATATTATTGTTGAACTATCATATAGAAACAATGGGGAGCTTCTGCAATGTAATAATTCAGTATATTCAATTAATTAATTTTTCAAATAATATATTTGATTTTCTTTATTGAAATTATTTCCACACATTAAGGATTCCAATTGTTAAAAATTGTGTGTAAACAATAGTTTATAATGTATTTGTTTAAAAATGATGTGTATAATAGCTTTAATTAAAAAATTAATTTAAAATTTTATCTGCATAACCGATGCATGTCATTATTATTTTTTAGTGTTTGATCTATTAATTAATATCTTAGGATGATCCATCAATATATTCACTGACACTCTCATGAAGCTTCCTAATTTATTCTTCTTATAAGTGGTCTGATGGTGATGAAGAGCAAATAAATTCTGATAATATCAGAACAATTATACTCATCCCTAACACATATCATGTTAATAAGCGAACATATGTAGTCTGTCCAGAAAAAGTCCAGCCATTGTTAATATAATGAAAATGGTTTGCACTACCCTGATGTAACCTGGCAACCAAGGGGAGTGGACTGGAGTCTGCATGAGTGAACAATGATGACTTCACTGTACTAGTCAGGGGGGCAGTAGACACCACTGAATAAGCATATGTGCTGTGTGGCCCACACATTCAAAATGATTGAGAGAGTCAAGCAATGATTCTGCATCAAATCATTTTGTGTTAAGCTTTAACCTTCCTCCTTAGAAACTATTTGAATGATTTTAAAGGCCACAACATTGAGCAACTACTGATTGGCAGCTTCATCATGACAATGCAGCCATTCATGCATCAGGTTTTGTGCAGAGTATTTTGGGGAAACATCAAATGGCCCAGGCGACTCAGTCCTGCCAACAGCCCAGATTTGGTGCCCTGCAACATCTGGATTTTGCCAAAACTTGCATCACCATTGAAAAGGAAGAGATTTCAGACCATCAGTGAGATTCAGGAAAATACTGTGGGGAAGCTGATTGTGATTGGGAGAACTTTGTTAGATCCTAAGGTGACTGCTTTGAAAGGCACTGAGGTATCATTTTCCTATGTGCAATGTGTTTTGTATCTTGTGTTTCTTCAACAAATATCTCTATTGTTTAAACTACATGGCTGGATGCCTTCTGAACAGACCTCATATAACATGAATTTTTTAATGAAAGGTAAAGTACTTCCTAAATATTGAGCAATAGCTAACAATTTAACTGAAATCCCAGAATGTGGCAGGAAGAGAATGTGCCTAAAAGCTGCTTGAAAGAAGAGCACAGTAAATCTATGCTCTATTGGCTGTCATTTTAAGAGATTTAAGATGAGTGAATAAAACAACTATGATACGTTTATACAATGGAATACTACTCATCCATAAAAAAAAAAAAAAAAGAAATTTTAGTCTTTGAGTCAGTATGGATAGACCTGGAGAACATGATACTAAGTGAAATAAACCAGTCAGAGAAAGACAAATAGCATATGATTTCACTCATATGTGGAATTTAATGAACAAACTGAACTAACAAGCAAAATAGAGAAAAAGATAAGATCAGGTTGACAGCTCTGGTGGGAGTTAGCGGGTGGAGGGATTGAGCAAAAAAGAGAAAGGACTGACTCATGGACATGGACAACAGTGTGGTCATTGCAGGGGAGGGGGTAGGTAGAAGTGGAAGAGGGTAAAAGGAGGGTAAATCATAATGGAAAAAAATGATAAAAATAAATTTAAATTTTTTAAAAGACAATTAGAAATCACTAGAAAATAAGAAAATCTTTTACTCATTTTATTTCACTTTTGAACTGGAAGCTGATATACTTTTTCAGTAAGTGAAGCAAAATTCTCATTTATGCTTTTGAATGATCAAATTTTCCATGCCCTAGTGCAAATGGGGCAAACACAAGGCCATGGGCCGAATCTGGCCCTCCACCTTGTTTGATGTGGCCTGGCACCTTGTTTCTACCCAGGGGCAGCACCAAGCTCTCGCTTAACTGTTAAGGACTAGTTACATGTATGCAGCCCTAAAATTACATTTGGTCCTTTGAAGGCAACCACGAGGCTGGTATGGCCCCCCGTGAAAATGAGTCTGGCACTCCTGCCCTAGTGGCTGTTTCAGTCTGAGTAGTAATCTTCAGATCTTTGTGGTGAGTAAAGGGCACATTGTTTACATGGGAAGTGTTCCAGGAAATTAGCTACAATGCTTGAACCAGTGCCAAGCTAGAGTCTGGCTGCTTTTCCCTCCTGCTTTAATGGTGCTAACCTTCACATATGAATGGGAAATAGAATATATTTATCAATGGAGACTTATTCTTCAGTATCACAAAACCTAGATCTTATGCAAGAGGATCAATGACAGCAGGAAAGATTGTTTTCCCTACTGGCTGTTAGACAAGGGATGATCTATTACATTAACATCAACAATTTGTAAGGTTTTGATTTCTAAAATGAGAATACAAAAGACTTGGCAAAAATATTTTGAAAACAGACATCTTTTTAAAGACACAAATAATTACTAAAAGGAAAATTAAGTTGCCTTTTAAGTATGTGAAATAAAATGTTTCCTTTTGAATCTAGATCTCTCAAATAGCAGTAGTACAGTGAAGTATTATTGATTTTATGTTAATTAAAATTAATATATAAAAATATAATGCCAAACATGGTAGGAAAAAGAGCAGATAAGAATAATGCAGAAACTTCAGCCTGCTCTTGGATACATTAGCAAATAATCAATAATTTTAGAAAATTGCAATTTGTTTTGGTAAGAGACACGGAAGAAATACCATTTTCTAGAGAACAAGTAAGTTCTTTTCAGAGACAAACACACACATTGAAAAATTATTATGAGATTTTCCCAGGCACATTTTATTTTAAAAAATATTTTAATTAACTATGATAAAACATAATATGTTAAAATGGAAATAGAAAAACAGTGAAGTAACAAGAGTTGAAAATATAGCATAGAACTGCTGTTAATAGTATTTTCATCAAGAAGTATTTCCAATGTCCTGAAATTCAAAATATAATTTGAAGATCCAAAATTTCATAATGCATTAAAGATACTTTTAAATCTATTTAAATAATATAGTCTATATGTTTGCTATTACCAACTTTCCTTTTGTATCACCTATACCAGTTTTCCACTGACTGTGGCATAATGAACTTAGCATATTTTTAAGTAATAATTTCTTTTTTTCTTTTTTTCCCTTTATTTTAATTGTTGTTCTTGTACAGTTTTCTGTCTTTTACTCCCATCCCGGCCCACCACCCCAGCCCTCCCCACTTCCCTCCCATTTCTACCCTCCTTAGTTTTTGTCCATGTGTCTTTCATACTTGTTGCACTAAACCCTTCCCTTTTCCCCCTGAAGTTCCCTCCCCTCTCTTCTCTGGTGTCTGTCAGCCTGTTCTCTATTTCAATGTCTTTGGTTATATTTTGCTTGTTTGTTTGTTTTGTTGATTAGGTTCCTGTTAAAGGTGAGATCATACGGTATTTGTCTTTCACTGCCTGGCTTATTTCACTTAGCATAATGCTCTCCAGTTCCATCCATGCTGTTGTGAAGGGTAGGACCCCCTTCTTTCTTTCTGCTGCACAGAATTCCATTGTGTAAATGTACCATAGTTTTTTGATCCATTCGTTTACTGATGGGCACCTAGGTTGCTTCCAACACTTGGCTATTGTAAATTGTGCTGCTATGAACATAGGGGTGCATAGGTTCTCTTGGATTGGTGTTTCAGGGTTCTTAGGATATAGTCCTAACAGTGGAGTTGCTGAGTCAAAAGGTAGATCCATTTTTAGTTTTCTTAGAAAAGTCCATACTGCTTTCCACAGTGGTTGTATCAGTCTGCAATCCCACCAACAGTGCCCTAGGGTCCCCTTTTCTCCACAACCTCTCCAACACTTGTTTGTTGCTTTGTTTATGATGGCCATTCTGACCAGTGTGAAGTAGTATCTCATTGTGGTTTTAATTTGCATCTGATAGCTAGCGATATTGAGCATCTTTTCATGTGTCTCTGGACCCTCTGTATGCCATCCTTGGAGAAGTGTCTGTTCAAGTCCTTTGCCCATTTTTCAATTGGGTTGCTTGTCTTCTTAGAGTGGAGTCATGTAAGTTCTTTATATATTTTGGAGATTAAACCCTTATCTGAGGTATCATTGGTAAATATGTTTTCCCTTATAGTCGGTTCTCTTTTTATTTTAATATTGTTTTCTTTGGACCTGCAGAAGCTTTTTATTTTAATGAGATCCCATTTGTTTATTCTTTCCTTTATGTCCCTTGCTTTAGGGGACATATCAGTAAAAATGTTGCTGCATGGAATATTTGAGATTTTCCTGCCTATGTTCTCCTCTAGGACTTTAATGGTGTCATGGCTTATATTTAAATCTTTTATGCACCTTGAATTTATTTTTGTGTATGGTGTAAGTTGGTATTCAAGTTTCATTTTTTTTTTTGCAAGTCGCTGTCCAGTTCTCCCAACACCACTTGTTGAAGAGGCTTTTTTTTTTACTCCATTTTATGTTTCTGCTCCCTTTGTCGAATATTAATTGACTGTAGAGACTTGGGTTTATTTCTGAGCTTTCTGTTCCATTCCACTGGTCTACGTGCCTGTTTTTATGCCAGTACCAGGCTGTTTTGATTACAGGGGCCTTGTAACACAGTTTGGTATCAGGTATTATGATCCCTCCTACTTTGCTCTTCTTTCTCAAGATTGCTGCAGCTATTCAAGGTCATTTATGGTTCCATATAAATTTTTGAAGTGTTTGTTCTATGTCTGTGAAGTATGCCATTGGTACTTTAATAGATATTGCATTGAATCTGTAAATTGCTTTGGGAAGTATGGACATTTTGATGATGTTAATTCTTCCGATCCATGAACACGGTATGTGTTTCCATTTGTTTGTGTCTTCCTTGATTTCTGTCTTCAGTGTTGCGTAGTTTTCAGCATACAGGTCCTTTACTACCTTGGTTAAGTTTACTCCTAGGTATTTTATTTTTGTTTTTGCTATATCGAATGGGATTTTTTTCTTGATTTCTGCTTCTGCTATTTCATTGTTGCTATAAAAAAAATGCCTTTGATTTCTAGATATTGACATTGTATCTGGCTGTTTGGCCAAATTAATTTATTAGGTGCAGAAGCTTTTTGGCAGAGGCTATACATTTTTCTGTGTACACTATCATGTCATCTGCAAACAATGATAGTTTTGTTTCCTCCTTTCTGAGTTGGATGCCTTTTATTTCCTTTTCTTGTCTAATCGCTGTGGCTAAGACTTTCAATACTATATTGAATAGAAGTGGTGAACGTGGACAGCCTTGTCTTGTTCCTGATTTTAGTGGAAAAGATTTTAGTTATTTCCCATTGAGTGTGATATTGGCTGTAGGTCTCTCATATATGGCCTTTATTATTTTGAGGAATGCTCCATCTATTCCAACTTTGCTGAGTATTTTTACCATAAATGGGTGTTGTACTTTATCAAATGCTTCTTCCACATCTATTGATATGCTCATGTGATTTTTGCCTTTGCTTTTGTTTATGTGATGAATTACATTTACTGATTTGCAAATGTTGAACCATCCTTGCATCCCTGGGATGAATCCCACTTGGTCATGGTGTATGATCTTTTTAATGTATCGTTGGATGCGGTTTGCCAATATGTTGTTGAGGATTTTAGCATCTATGTTCATCAGCAATATTGGCCTGAAGTTCTCCTTCTTTGTTGTGTCTTTATCTGGTTTTGGGATTAGGCTGATGCTGGCTTCATAAAAAGAGTTGAGGAGTCTTCCATCATTTTGTATTTTTTCTTGAAGTCTGTGAAGGATAGGGGTTCTTCCTTAAATGCTCTTCCTTAAATGCTTTGTAGAATTCTCCTGTGAACCATCTGGTCCAGGGCTTTTGTGTGTCAGGAGTTTTTTGATTACTGCTTCAATTTCATCTGCTGTTATTGGTCTACTCAGGCTTTCTGCTACTTCATCATTCTGTTTTGGAAGATTATATTTTTCTAGAAACTTGTCCTTTTCATCTAGGTTTTCAAATTTCTTGGCATATAGTTCTTCATAGTAATTCCTTACAATCCTTTGTATTTCTCTGGTGTCAGTTGTAATCTCTCGTCTTTCATTTCTGATTGTGTTTATTTGAGTCCTCTCTTTTTTTCCTGATGAGCCTGCTTAAAGGCTTGTTGATTTTGTTAATCTTTTCAAAGAACCTGAATCTTCTTTCAAAGATTCCAGCTCCTGGATTCATTGATATTTAGAATTGTGCTTTTAGTCTCTATGTCATTTAGTTTTGCTCTGATCTTGGTTATTTCCTTCCTTCTACTTGCTCTGAACTGTCTTTGTTGTTGTTCCTCGAGTTCTTTTAGGCATAGGGTTAAGTTGTTTGTATGAGATGTTTCTATGTTTTTTAGGTAGGCCTGTATTTCTATAAACTTCCTGCTGAGGACTGCCTTGGCTGTGTCCCATAAGTTTTGGGTTGATGTGACTTCGATATCATTTGTTTCCAGAAACTTTTTGATTTCCTCCCTAATTTCATTCTTGACCCATTCATTGTTTAATAGCATGCTATTCAATCTCCATGATTTTAAGGGTTTTGGGATTTTCCCCTTGGGGTTGGTTTCTAGTTTCAGTCCCTTGTGGCCAGAGAAAATGCTTGGTATGATTTCAGTTTTCTTGAATTTGTTGAGGCTTGATTTGTGTCCTAGCATGTGGTCTATCTTTGAAAATGTTCCATGTGCATTTGAAAAGATAGTGTATTTAGTTTCTTTGGGATGAAGGGCTCTATATATATCAGTTAAGTCCATTTCCTCTAGAGTGTTGTTCAATGTCACAATATCTTTGTTGGTAATTTGTTTGGAAGATCTGTCCATTTTTGACAGTGGGGTGTTAAAATACCCTACTATAATTGTGTTGCTGTCAATATCTTTTTTGAAGTCCTCTAAGATTTTCTTGATGTATTTCGGTGCTCCTACATTGGGTGCATATATATTTACAATGTTTATGTCTTCTTGGTGGATTTTTCCCTTGAGTATTATGAAGTGACCTTCTGGGTCTCTCTTTATGGCTCTTCTTTTGAAGTCTATTTTGTCTGATATGAGTATTGCTACCCCAGCTTTTTTTTTTTCCTGTCCATTTGCTTGGAAAATTTGTTTCCAGCCCTTCACTTTGAGTCCGTGTGGGTCTTTTGTCCTGAGGTGGGTCTCTTGTAGGCAGCATATGTGTGGGTCATGTTTTCTTATCCATTCAGCTGTTCTATGTCTTTTGATTGGAGCATTTAATCCATTCACATTTAAGGTTATTATTGATAGGTATTTATTCATTGCCATTTTCGTACCTGTGTTCTTCTCTCTCTCTGTCTCTGTCTTTTCCTTCCTTTCCTTAAAGCAGTCCCTTTAGTATCTCTTGCAGAATTAGCGTGGTAGAGGTGTATTCCATTAGACTTCTTTTGTCTGGGGAGCTCCTTATTTGGCCTTCTGTCTTGATTGAAAGCCTTGCTGGATAAAGTAGTCTTGGTTGCAGGCCTTTGGTTCTCCTTGCTTGGAATATTTCTTGCCATTGTCTTCTGGCTTGGAGCGTTTCCATTGAGAAGTCAGCTGCTAACCTTATCGGGACTCCCTTGTATGTTACATCCTTTTGCTCCCTTGCTGCCTTTAAGATTCTCTCTTTGTCTTGGAATTTTGCCATTTTAATTATGATGTGTCTTGACGTGGGCCTGTTTGGGTTCCTCTTGATTGGAACTCCTGGATTTGTGTGACTTTTTCTGTCATCAAATTAGAAGAGTTTTCCATCATTACTTTTTCAAATAGGTTTTCTATCCCTTGCTCTTCTTCTTCTCCTTCTGATATTCATATTATATGGATATTATTACTTTTCATGTTGTCTTGCATTTCTGTTAATCCCTCTTCATTCTTTCTGAGCCTCTTTTCCTTTCCTTGCTCTTTCTGGGTGTTTTTTTCTACTTTGTCCTCCAACTCGTTGATCCGATCTTCTGCTTCATTGATTCTGCTTTTCATTCCTTCTACTTTGTTCTTCAGTTCAGAAATAGTATTCTTCATTTCCTCTTGGCCCTTGTTGATGGTTTCTGTTTCCTTTTTCATGGCGATATAGTTTGCAGTGAGTTCATTTTAGCTTCCCTGTAGTTTCTGGTAGCTCATTGAAAGCTCATGGAGCTTCCTTACAACCATTGCTTTGGACTCAATATCTGATGGTTGAGTTGCCTCTGTTTCATTGAGCATTCTTTCTGGGGCTTCCTCCTTTCCTTTCATTTGGGGATTGTTTCTTTGTCTTCCCATTGTTTGTAAGACTCTTGTTTTTAGCCCCAGCTTTTAAATTGATCTTTTCTGGTTCCCCGGGTTTGTGGTGTGACCTTCTGTGGTAGAATACCTGTGAGATTCAGTGGTGGATTCTTTTTCGAATATCCTGTTGTTCACAACTTCCACTGTTTCAGCTACTGGGATACCCTCTTTTTGGGACCAAGTCTGTTGTTTTATTTCACAGTTCCAGGTTTGCTTGTTTTTTTGTCTCACTCGTGGGTATTTAAAAAGAAAAGACAGGGAAAAAATGAAAAAAATAAGAAGGAAAAAAAGAGGAAGGTAGAAGAGATAAAATTGGAAAGAAAGGAAGAGGGAATAACACAAGAAAGGAGTAAAGAGAGGCAAAAGGAGTTGAGTAAAAAAGAAGATAAAAATAATAAAGAAATAATAATTAAGAACAATTATATAAACAGACACACAAACCCCCCAAAAAAACAACAAAAAACAAGCAAACAAAAACAAAACAAAACAAAACAAAACCAAAGAACAAACTAAAAAACAAACAACAACAAAAACCCCAAAACACCAAACAAAAAATTCTTGCTGTTTTTAAACTTGCCAAGCCAGTTTTTCTGGTCTTGCTGGCTGCAATGGTTGAGGGGCGATTGTATTGCTTTTCTCTGTGTTCAGCACTTAGTCATCTTTGTGCTACTGTCCCCAGTGTTAGTCCTGTTCCTCTCCGCACAGGGCTTCAGGCGTGTTCAGGGCTGAGCCTTCTGGAGTGCGCGCACTTTCCTGAGTTTACGGGTGTGAGCTAGGGTGTCCAGTCGCGCATAGCTGTCTCTGTTGGTCCCAGAACAATTTTCTGTGGTGTCCTGGGACCTACGATCCCACAGTCATCTTGCACCTGCGTGCCTATGGCCCCGAGCTGTCTGTGTTTCTGCGTGCGTGACTATGGTCCCACAGCTGTCTCCAGTGGCAAGTGCCTATGATCTCACTTGTGCCTTTGATCCCGCAACAGTCTGTGGTCATGTGTGGGTGCCTATTTTCATGCAGCCGTCTAAGTTCACAGGCACAGCTGTCTGCAGTCACGCAGGCACCAGGATCGCTCAGTCCGCAGTTGTGCGGAGGTGATCAGGATCGCTCAGCCTGTTTCAGCGGTTGACCCAGCTCCTTCCCTAGAGCCCTGGGGCAGGCCTGCCAAGCACTGGGTTGGGGGCCTCAGCCGCCCTGGTCTCTGCGCTGATCCCTGGGTTCCTGTTGTTCTGAAGTGCTCTCCTTACCGACTTGTTTTTAATGTCTGCTACAATTTTCGATCTCCTATTCTTAAATATGCTGTGTTACTGTTCCTTGTCTGCTCTGTTCTTCCATAGATCAGCCAGGTTTTTCTCCCGTATGGAGGGGGAAGTGGAATCTGCTCCCTCCTACTGTGCCGCCATCTTCCTTCTCCTCCTTAAGTAATAATTTCTGTGTATATTTTGTATTCTGTTTTCTGACACTTTTTAATTTGATGTTTCCTTTTGCTGGTAGTTTTTTAAACTGGTGACATGTCATCAATTATTTCTTGCTTTGCATTCCAGACAAACAAGGCAGTTATTTCCCAGTCCACAAAAATTATTCTCATAACACAGAACAAATTATCTTTATTACATGAGTTTTTATGGCTGAATAACATGATGAATGAGCACTCCTGTAAACACTAATAACAGATGAACTTTCTCACAACTCAATAAGACAACATGTAATATATATAATAATACCATATATAATATGTGAAGAAATTACTGTAAATATCATTGAAGTGTTTTAAAAGCATACTGAGTTTTTCTACAGACTAATAAAGGTAAGAATAAAATTCTTCCCTGATTAACACATTAACATTTCATGTTTTAAATTGTCTTCACCAACCTACAAATCTTCTGCCACCAATGCAAAAAAAAAAAATCAACCTTGCTTGTTAAACACATTACTAGAAGAACCAAATCCTCTTTGGTTGCTAAAAGATTTGAAAAGGAGCCCTAAGAACAGATTTAAAAACAGGAAGCCAAAGTAGTGAGCACTAGTTTTTTTCCAAATTCTCAAAATGTTTGCAAAATGGCACTAATGATTTCCAAGTAAAATGTTTGGATTTTATTTTTTGTTGGAGAAAAGCTTGAAGTTTGAAGAAAACCAAAGTCATTTCATGGAATCAGTAATTTTAATTATTGTTAAATTGGAAATACTTGGGCTTTGAAAAACTTTTAAATCACTTAGTCTTTCATCTATTTGGATGTGGATTTGCATAGAAAATTTTAATTCTGTATGACTCCTTTAATGCCCCTAATGTGTGATGTTTGTGAGTCACTTCCCCTGGATATCCTGTCACTGTTTGTGTTTTACTTAATTAGCATGTTTGAGAATAGCTATATTTTTGGATGGTTTCTATAATAATCAGTTACATATTTAAAAATGAAAATAACATTTTTCTTACTCCTTGCTATTTATTTAATAAATTAATCTTTAAAATAACAAAATTTCGCCCTGGCTGGTGTAGCTCAGTGGATTGAGCGCGGGCCTGTGAACCAAAGGATCGCAGTTCGATTCCCAGTCAGGGCACATGCCTGGGTTGCAGGCCAGTTCCCAGCATGGGACACATAAGAGGCAACCATACATTGATATTTCTCTCCTTCTCCCTCTCTCCTACCCTTCCCCTCTAAAAATAAATAAATAAATATTAAAAAACAAAAACAAAACAAAACAAAATTTCTTCAATCATAACTGACCCTATATCTATCTCAATTTTCCCCCAGCAAATAAAGGAAAATGGTCAACATTTTTGTTTAGAAATCTAGTATTTAACTGTCCAAAGAAAAGGCCAAAGTAAAAAAGCCACTGAAAATATTGGGAAGTTAATAATCCTTTCATGACCAAAAAGGGGCAAATAGTACATGTGATTTTGAAATGAATAGAGAATATTTGATGTGATTAGTTTTCTAGGAAGTAAAACACAGGGACTGAGATATTGTTCTTTAGTAAATAAAATAGATTTTCAAAGTTTCTCAATACTTTTCCATAAATTGCTTTCAGTTGATAAGTGGTAGGTAAGCTATTCATCTTTTAAATGAGAAAATATTTAGTTTATTCTTACTAATGAATTATATTGTAGGGGGAAGAGACATACAAAAAGAGGAAATGAACCTCAAAGTCCTCATTACACCTGGAAGAGTGACACAGAATTCTTAATAATGACGTTCAAATTTACCACTTCCCTTACACAAATAATTTTCTCCCACATTCAGACCGGAGAAAATAGTGACTTTCCAAAGTCATTAGCCTTGGGCTTCCTAGCATAAGAATCTTCCTTTCCAGCAGTACCTGATTTTCTTAAAGGAAATTGTCTCTTTTCTTGAGTGTAGTCTTGATAAAAGGGTATTTTGCAACTTTGTATAATCACTACCCATTTTTACCTTAGAAGCCTGGCAAGCCAGGTCCTTTTTCCATTCAAAACTCGAGACAGCCCACAGCTTGCTTGTGATCAATGGATAACAGTCCATCGTTACCAGCAGGTACAACAGCAGGGGAGAAGGTGGTGACAGAAGCACGGCCTAGCTGTTCTGGTCAAAGTAAAATGACTAGTCAGTCACCCTAGTGATGCTGCATTCCCCCTGCTTACTGCATCTTGGCTCTAAGGCACTTTCTTAATTTCAAGAGTCCCCTAGACTGCTTGACTCTGTCAACTTCTCAAATCCTTCTCCTATTTCTTTTTTTAAATATATTTTATTGATTATGCTATTACAGTTGTCCCATTTCTCCCCCATCATTCCCCTCCACCTTACACACCCTCTCCCACCCACATTCCCCTCTTTAGTTCATGTCCATGTGTCCTAAGTTCTTTAGCTTCTACATTTCCCATACTACTCTTGCCCTCCCTGTCTATTTTCTACCCACTATTTATGCTACTCATTCCCTGTACCTTTTCCCCCTCTCTCCTCCTCCCACGCCCCTGTTGCTAACCCTCCATATGATCTCCATTTCTGTGGTTCTGTTCCTTTTCTAGCTGTTTGCTTAGTTTGCTTTTGTTTTAGGTGTGGTTCTTAATAGCTGTGAGCTTGCTGTCTTTTCACTGTCATATTTTTTCTTCTTTTTCTTAGATAAGTCCCTTTAACATTTCATATAATAAGGACTTGGTGATGATAAACTCCTTGAACTTGACCTTATCTGAGAAGCGCTCTATCTGTCCATCCATTCTAAATCCTATTTCTTAACAAAATCCACTTTGGCTTAAGTCATCTATACTTAATTTCTGTCACTAAGAGCACTAACTATTGGCAGTTATCTTCCTACTAAGCATATATACACACATTAAAAAGTTAGATGATATTTATAGATTCCTTATTCTATTAATATTTTAAATGATCATATTAATTTATTTTTCCAGACCTGTATTATTTGGCCCACAGTCCTACTTCTTCATTATATTTCAAGTTGTTGTTCCAAGAACAAGTGAGTAAAGATAATATTAACATTTCAATATATTTTGGACATAGTTTTTAATTTTTAAATATACATAATTTGTTTCATCTCATCTGAGCATCATAACGCCAAGTTTTCAGCAGAACAAATGCTGCACTTCTGTTTTACAGATGAATTGCCTTTCAGTGAAGATAAGCAGATCTTGAATAATAGGGGCTATACCTTCAAACCAAGTTTTACATTATAGTTGCTGTTACTGACCACACAACACACTTGCCTTCACTACTGTAGGTGAGACAATTAAAGAGCAAGAAGGCAGAATATGTTACTATGTATTAGCGGTTCTAGTTACCAGTTTTAAATTGTGACTAACTGTCCCCTCCACAAATGTACTACCATACAATGCTCAGAGCACCAGGTGGGTGTCCTATAATTCAGCTCAATTACAACTGTTTATACCTGGAAACACCATCAGATCACAGTAAAGTGATCGATTTTACAAGACTGCCTTCACTTCAGACACCAATCACAAGCTCAGATTTTTACCTGTGCTTCTGCCCAACTGGCTGTAAATCAGAGGTTCCCACTGCCCACTCCTTGGATTAGATGAATTTGCTAGAAAAGCTCAGAGAACTCAAGAACCCCTTCACTCACTAGATTAGTTGTTTATTACAAAGGATGTAGAAGGATATGAATCAATAGGATGAAGAGATATGGAGGGCAAGGTCCTGAACAAAGATGCCTGTCCTTGTGGAGTTTGGGGTCTGACATGGTGGCACATGGAAGCATTTTACTTCCGCAGCCTGGAAGCAAACCTTCCCTTTTGGGGTTTTATGGACGTTTCATTGTATAGTCATGAGTGATTAAATCATTGGTCATTGGTGATTGATTCAATCTCCAGGCCCCTTAAATCTCCTCTTCCTTAATCGGATGTCAGGGGGTGGGTCTGAAAGTTCCAAACCTTCTATTTTTGTTTGTTCCCCACCCTTTGGTGTTTTCCAAATGTTAACTCCTTAATGAAAATCCAGTTGTAGCAGAAAGAGCTTGTTATGAATAACGAATCACTTGTTTCACTTTTTATGACTCTGAAATGAATTCAAAAACAAAAATAACAGACTATCATGACAAAAGATGTTCCCCCCGAATTCCAAGGGTCTCCTCTTAGGAAATTTCCAAGGTTTTGGAGACTGTGAGCTAGAAATCATGGATGAAGACTAAATATGTATGAGAAATACATTTTGTCATCTGATTGTCCAAATATATGTTTTTATAAATCACAATATTGCATTATGGATCAAATAAATGTGGGAAAAGTCCATAGGTATTAATCCTAGGCCAGTGGTTTAAGATTGTGTAGAGTAGTGTCAAATCCTTGACATATACAGTGGTAATGTCATAGATTTTATCACACAGTGAAAAGAATTCTACAACAATATTTTTCTCTATATTTTAAGGATGCTAGTAGAAATTTCACTGGAGTCTATGAATCTTCTGTAGTGGGTGTCTTTTGCCTGGACACCTTCTCTGAATAAAAATAGCAAGTGTTCTAAGGACTCTGGCAACTTAAATGTTAAGCTTCTTTCTCCTCTCAGTTAACATCCAGGCTAATGTAAACCAAAATTAATTTAGACTGTAACAAAGAATAATAAGCATTTATTTGGGCAAAAGGAGCTGCAGTCTGCGAGACACAGATTCAGGTAGCAACTGAGACAATGGGGAGGCCACTTTTTATAATGAAAGTTCCCGTCCAGGTTTCCAATTAGGTTTTATGTTTTATGTAAATGAAGTCTCCAAATTGTGCAGTTCTGATTGGATAGGATATTCTGTTGGAAGAAAGAAAATCCACGGTTTTACTGCAGTGGTTGATACAGACTGAGTAAATAAGTGGTGCATAGTATGGGAAGCCAAGAATTCAGACTGAGGTTCTTCCCTGTATACAGAGTGTATGAGAAACCTCTGTCAGCAAATGGCTGGTAAGCTCTTATTTTTTATGAAATGTGTGCCCTAGGTTGACCATGGGCAGTCCATCTCAACAGATAAATTTCTTCTCATGGTTCACATCAAATGAATCTTACTTCTTGAGTTGTACACTAAGGATTCTATTCATTGTGTGGAATATCTAGTGTAAATGGAGAGTGGCTAACACAAGGATAGATTTAACTGAAATTGTTAATTTTAATAATTGACTTGTATTTGTAAGCTCTCAAGTAATATAATATTTGAATAATAATAAATAAAAAAAACAAAAGCAAATAATGTGTGCCTTCAAAGAACCTCCTTTCAAAACAGTTGGCAAAAGACATAAGGAGAAATGCAGGGTGTGACAATATACATGTGAATAAAAATTACACGTGGATTTAAGAGGTCAGTTATCAGTTGTCATTTCTATTTGAATGAGTCTACACAGGGAAATGTAGGGCTAAGTTGAACTTGCGGTGATCAGCAGAGGGGCAGATTGAGTGAGGAGGAGCACAGCGATCCCTGGTGGCGGAGAGCTGCAGCCTCAAAGGCTCATGGATCTGAAGCAGTTCATTACATTATGTATCCAGCACCACGCTCCTAAGACCTTGCACATGTATCAAAGGTGACTGAATTTCCGCATCGAACAGCATATACCCTGAATCTCCTAAGAGAACATTGAACTTTGGTCAAAGGACAGGCTAGAGTATTTGGGAGGAAAACAATCAAAAGCATCAGCCCTGGCTGGTGTGGCTCAGTGGATTGAGAGTGATGGCTTGTGAACCAAAAGATTGCCAGTTCAATTCCCAGTCAGGGCACATGCCTGGGTGGCAGGCCAGGTCCCCCAGGGGAGGGGCAGGGTGTGAAAGGCAACCACACATTGATGTTTCTCTCTCTCTTTCTCCCTCCCTTGCCCTCTCTCTAAAAATAAATTTAAAAAATAAAGTTAAAATCATCAGAGTACTTTTATTCTGAAGAGCACAACATCTAGTGATATTGTATTGTGACTAGTCATATTGCATTTTTCATAATATTTATTCTGGTGTGACTCGCTATTTGAGTGCTGTTTTTCTCTCTGAAATATGGAAAACTTGGCTCCTACTTGACCAAATTGCTGTAAACAATGACAGACTTATTGGACCTTACATAATGACATTCAAACATAACACAAATCAACTCTAAGTCAGGAAAATGAACACTTGCAACAGAAAAAACTTACTCTTATTTCTTTTCCTGCCTCAGTCACACATGCTGGCAATCCTCACACCACTTATGTTCTCTTTCCAGGGCTGAACTTAGCCTTCTCACTCTATGCTTGCTTGCTGTTATTACATGTTCAAACAGCAGGCTGCCGGAGGGAGGCAGGAAAATGGTCAAACAGTAACCACATCACATCGACTTAATAGTAGTTCTGGAGCAACATAAAACAGTTCCACAGAGCTGTATAAATTTTTTGACCTGGATATGTTCTTAAACACAACATGATGTTGATCTCCTTGCTTTTATGCTGAGGTGAGCTCTAGTACCAGGAATGGACTTTTTTCCCTCTGTCTCTTTCCTGTTCTTAACTTACGTTTATCTAAATAGCACAGACACGAAACTGAAAAGCATTATATTATTAGAAATGAGGTTTGGAGCATTTCTTATTTATGATTTCATAACCATGTCTATAGGGAATTAAGGAACATATCTAGTAAGTGTTCAATATTATTTATTACTATAAGATCCAGCTTATAGTTCCATCCTTGATTAATAAAAAGAGTAGTAGAATATTATCTGTCACAAGAAAACATCCTAGGAAGGATTATAGTACTGGTTTAGGACACTTTTTCTGTTATCTTGTGTTACCATAGACCTCATCTGTTTTACTTCTATCCAAGAAACCAAATATCAGATTTCACCATTACAGTATGGATATTAAGTGATATTCTTTTGATTTGTGACACCATTAGAGACTGTTTTCTACAGTGAACCAAGACATAGCTCAGCCACTACTTGACCTAGTGAAATTATGAGGGAAATAAGACTCAATGGATCATGACTTAAAAAAAGATATAAATCCTACTTGATTATTAGCAAAGCTATGTTCCAAATCTTAGCAGACAGGTCTCTGTTAATAAATGCAGTTTGTATCCAAATTCCCAAATACCGAATGACAATTTTTCTTCACTTCGACTTCAAATCAAATATCAAGATCTTGCCACCTTGCCAACAGCTTCAAGATAAAGGACACCATAGTGCTGAGAAAAAAAAGATCACATATTTTTAAGATAATTTAAAAATTAGTGAAATTATGATTGAGTATTATTGCATTTGAAGAGTATGCAATAAATAACTAATGGAACTTTACATGTAAGTGGTAAAAGAATTAAGGGCAGATAAAAAACATCTTAAACACACAATGAACATCCTTACAAAAGCATAGTCTGTCCCATCAAGGTGAAAACATGAGGTCAATCTGATTAGTGATTGCTCCTCCAAAGCTTTAGTCAATTAACAAGATACTAAGTTAGGGTTTTATTTATTGAACTAGTATTGACTTTTAAACCTAATAATTCTAGCCCTACATTATTTTTCATGTTAGTTTCTTTTTAAATATTATTGTTTATAGAAGGTCAACATTAATGAAGTATGCAAATTATAAATGTACAATCTGATCATTTCTCACAATGGTATTATATTTATATAACCACCACCAAGACTAAGAAAATGAAATATTATATGGACTTGAGAAACTTCCCTTTTGCCTGTGTACTTTCAAAACTCTTGCTACAATGAGTAAGCACTATTATGACCTCTAATGACATAAATTAAGTTTGACTGTTATTTGTTGTCATAAATTGAATTGCACATACACTCACTTTTTTGGCCTGATTTCTTTCACTAATTGTCCATATGCGATAGTCTTGCATATTATTGCATAACAATAGGTCAATTATTTTCATTGCAATATAGTATTCTACTTTGTAAACATACCGCAACCACCTTGTTTATTTTACACCTGATGGATACTTGGGTAGAATGGCAGTTTGGAGCAATTACAGATACGCTGCTTCTTATTGTCCTTTTTCTAATGGTAGCCTTTTTTGGTGAGTCTGTATTGGCAATTCGTGGTTTTACTATTACAAACTTTTTGCTAAAGCCTAAATTATTAAAAATATATTATTTTATGGTTATCTGCTTGAAGATTTATTGTTTTACATTTCAACTTAAGCTCCTTAATCACATCAAATGGTTATATTTATAGTTGAAGAAGCAAGGGTTGAGACTATTTTTTTCCACATTGATACCAACTTGATTCAGCACCATTAGTCTGAATGACCACCCTTTTGTCACTGTATTGTAGTTTTATATATGTCATAAATCTAGCAACAACTCTATATAGTGTTTCCTTTTCTGGGAGCTATTTTATGATATTACTTTCTTTTTCTTCCTTATAACCGTATTTTTCAAAGGTTTTATTTATTTATTTTTAGAGAGAGGAAGGGAGGGAGAAAAAGAGGGAAAGAAACATCAATGTGTGATTGCCTTTTGTGTGCCTCCTATTGGGGACCTGGCTCGAAACCCAGGCATGTACCCTGACTGGGAATTGAACCAGCAATCCTTTAGTTCTCAGGCTGGCACTCAGTCCACTGTGAACCACACCAGACAGGGCTATAAGTCTTAAACTTTTGATGGCAGATTAATTTCTAGGTATTTGATACATACTATTTATTAGATATTTTATTTGTTCCTAGTATGAAATAAAATTGGTTTTTATATATTGGTTTTATATGCAATAAAATTCTCAGTTTTAGCTACTGATTTTAACAGTTTACTTTGAATTTAACAGATTATTTTGAATTTTCTGTTTATACACTTACATTGTAGCCAAATTTAAAAACAATGTAAATGTCTTCACATGCTTTCTTTAATGCATTAGCAAGTTTTCTTTAGTACAGTTATGAGTAAAACTGTTAATAGTGATCATCCTCTCCCATTTCTAAAGTAAGGAGGGTAAGCTATCATTACTTCATTATTAAACAGTGATGCTCTTCATATTTTTTACACATGACCTTTTTCAAATTAAAAAATAATAACTTTTGCCAACATTAATTAATTTATAGCTTAAGCCAATGTATTCATCAAATAAATCTAAGGTATTGTGATATTTTACCTTTTTAATATATTGCTACATTTAATTTGCTAATATTTTGGCATATTTGTGTATGATTTTTGCATTTTGTTGTATTTTTTTAATCTTACATCTGTTAAGGCCTGAATTTTATATTTATTGTAAATATCTTATCAGGCCTGAAACCACGATTATGACTACCTCATAACTTACTTTAAGGAATATTTCCTTTTTTAATATATTCTGGAAGAATTGTATAAGAATGATATCTTTTTCCTTCCTAAATGCATAAAAGACTCTTAGTGAAACTATCTTGATTTTGCCATGTGGGAACTTTTAAGATATTGATTACGTCTCTTTAAGAAACAGGATTGTTTAGATTTTATATTACTTCTTGCCCCTGCCAAGTGTCTCAGTTTGTTGGAGCATTGTCCAGTACACTAAAAAGATGTGGGTTTGATCCTTTCTCTGAGAGTCTGGACACACACCTAGGTTGTGGGTTCGATCCCTGATCCAGGCATGTATGAGAGGTAACTGATCAATGTTTCTCTCTCCCATTGATGCTTCACTCTCTCTTTCTTTCCCTTCCTTTCTCTCTAAAATCAATAAATATATCCTCGAGTGAGGATAAAAAAAAGAAATACTAGTTTATTTTATTAGAATCTTTTATTTTGCTAATGTAATTATCTCTCAAATTGTATTAAATTTGTATTTTGTATTAAATTCATTATTTTACAGTTAATACTTTAATTACTATATTTATATAAATACTACTTATTGTTGAGCCATGCACTATACTATCAGTTTGTTTCTTACACAACTTTTTAATTTTAATTTCATACCTTCTTTCTTATGTTGATTATTCCTGTATAACTAAGGAGTCTCCCTACATTCTTGAAAAGCTCTAAAAACCCATCTCCATTTTAATCAACACATGATGAAAGCTGTTTTGATAATTTGTCAGGTTTATCAGTCTTTTCCCTGGAGACAGCCCTCCAAGAGCCCTCAGGCAGCCTACTCTATCTCACCTTCTTGCTCATCACACCTTCGGCACAGCCCTCATCCTGGGCTTGATTTTCTACCATCAGGAGAATCACCTTCCCCTCTCTTTGCTGTGAGATCTCTTGTTTCATGTCTGCACTTACATATTCTTCACCATTTTTCCAGTGTGTGCCTGCCACCCAGTCACAAACTAATGTTACATATTTTAGGTTTCTGTTACGGTACTACCCCATCTCAAGTTACCATTTCTTATATGTTAGCTTTTTCATAACAAATCCCCACAAAATGGATTGGTTTAGATCATGCTGTATGGGAGAACTGTAAGGGTAGGGAGGTTTTCTGGTCTGGGCAAGCTCACGTAATATCTGCTCAGTTATGTCATATATTTTCGGTTAGCTGGCGGATTGGTTACTGGCTGGATGTTCTAAGATGGTCTTAGTCACTTGTCTACTGGTTGGCAAGTCATCAACCGGGTAGTCTTAGTTCTACTCTGTGTGGTTTCTCATACTACAGTAGGATAGCTCAGGTTTGTTCATCTGGTCGTCCCAGCGTTACGTGCACAGCACAAGAGCAAGCGTCAGTGAACGTAAACTCCTGAGACCTCCGCTTGTCTCATTGTTTTCTAGAATCAAATTAGTTAAAATAAACTGAATGGTCATCCCAGAATCAAGGGCTCATCAAAAGGGAAGAATTTGGAGCTTTATTTGTGATCTACCACTCTTTCATAACATTACATTTTCTTACCTAATTAGCATTCTAGACTCAAAACTTATAAATCATCTATGATAATACCTATCTATTTATCTTTTTATCTACTTATTATTTATTTATTTACTTATCAATTTACCGATATTTCCAAAGAGCTTGTAATTTTCCAGACACTGTTCTAGGTCTTCTGTAATTACTTCTTGGGACATTCAACCTTTTGGCATCTCTGGGCCACACTGGAAGAAGAGGAGTTATCTTGGGCTACACATTAAAAGCACAAACACTAAAGAAAACTGATGTGCAAAAAAAAAAAGGGGGGGGTTTAAGTAAATTTAGAATTTTGTGTTGGGTCAAATTGATAGCCATCTTGGGCTGTATCTGGCCCATAGGCTGTGGGTTGGACACCCTTATTTGGGATTAACATTTAATCCTAACATAATTAGGAAATATTCTTATTGCTATCCCAAAATAGCAGAGTAGGAACCTGTGGCCAGAAAGTTTAAGGAATCTGTCCTTTTCCAATGTAGAATATGAAACTAGGCTGCCTGGGTTCTCCAATCTGTGCTGTTCATTGTGGCCAGAATTCATATTTTTGCCCCCCACCCAATGCTGCTGGGCATGACTATGAGTAGTATCTAAATGATTTTTCATCTGATTTATCCTTTATCTCTGAAATATATTTATCATCCTTTTCTTTTTCTGTACTTCCTCCTTAATTTCTTCTTTATAAAAATACTGATGAACTCACGACTAATTATAATAAATGTCCTATACTATTCTAGTATGTTACCCTCCTCCATAACTTTTCTTGATTTTCTCATATCGTGTACTTAGTCATAATTCTAAACTTTCCTACATGGTCTTAGCAACTGAAATAAGCCACAGAGTCTTCCTTATCTTTTTAAGTCTTTTCTATATTTCAAGACTCAAAAAATTTGTTTATCACAAGGCCTTTTCTGAATTTTCAGTCTCTGAATATTTCCATTTCTCTCTCAAAGTATGCTGGATCTATTTAATCAATACTATTGTTGACAAAATATTTATCATTCTGATAAGTATTCAATACTTTCTTGTTTTAGGAGTATTATACATTCAAATTAAAATTTAAATGTACATCATCATAATAATTATTTCTTTGTTGAGCACTTCTTGATTGGAACATTACAAAAATATTATGAGTACCAATATAAGTTAAAAAGCCTTATTAACAAATTTTACCATTATAGTTGACAGGTAAAGAGTTCATTTTCAAGGCTGTGTTATATGGAGAGTTACTAAAAATAATTTGAGGAAATTATTAAAATTTTAAATTTATCTGAAGATAAAGAATATTATGTGTAACTTATTGAAAGAATAATGTTCTAGTAATAAAGGAATATGATGAGAAAACTTTCAAATGCTGTGTTTAGGTAGATTTTAAGCAGAGTGGGAAATAAAGAATAGTGTGAGGAGTAAGAGAAGGTCATATATTGGTATAAGTAGCTCTGGGTCTAGAGACGTTCTGATAAAAAGTATAGTTGTCACAATTTGTTAATCTATAATTATTTCTGGTTTCCCAATTGAATCATTTCTGTTACTAGTAGGAGAATTAGAGACAGAGCTGACATACTTAGTTTAAAAGACTCTAAAAATTCGTCTAATAGAACAAGCTTCATTTAAATTTCCTAAGAAATATAGTGCCCTAATTCTCGAGTCTGTTTGTATGAGAAATAAAGAAATGCTCAATTCACTCAAGAAACTTACTCTTTTATTGTGAACCTGCCTTGGTTCTTCCCAGTTTTATAATCCCACAGCTTTCTCTTTCTGTCTAGGATATATAGCTAAACCATCACAAGGTATACTGCAATAGCTATAGAACTAACCAGCCACAATCATAAAGCAACAAGACTCACCACCCAGACAATGACTGAATGGGATCTGATATTACAATACAGCCTTCCTAATTAAGAGCTCCACAAACCCTACAAATGCAGCAAGCTTAGACTATGTATGACTTCATTGTAAGGTAGAACAAACATTTGGAATGTAGCTATAGTTTTCAAATAAAACTATACAATGTTACATTCCTCCCATCACTTCATTATGAAAGCTCAAATAAATTAACCTTTGAATATCTAATCCTGAATGTTTTTGTATATAAAGTTTTAAAATGATGATACTTCACATAAAGATCTATAAAATATTTAAAAGAGGTAAAGCATATTAAACGTGGTGGTCACTGTGTTAAGTGCTCAAATTCACCATCAGGACTTAAAAATGTATGCCCCCACCTACAAGCCTCAGCTGTTACCTTTTTCCAGAAATTTTCTTAGGCTACAGAGAGCCACCTCTGCTTTCTCTATAGTCACCCTTTAGTAGGGCAGCCAGCATCTAATGACTGGCAAAATGGGTACAGATGCTAAAACAATGTCAATTCTTGTTATACTGTGTCAAAATACTTACTAACTTTTCTCCTAGAGTAGCTTAGCAAGTAGATGATTTACCACATGAACCTGAGTCTCTAGAGGAAGAGGATGTAAAATAGAATCTTAGTAACATCCCTTGATTGTTTTCAGCGAGTTGTTGCAGAAAGCTTTATTACTGGAGTCCTGTGAACACAAACCCACCCTTTCAAGTCTCCTTCTGTGGTAGTTCCACCCACTCTTCTAGGACGACTTGAAAATTTTAATTCAATTTCACTTCAACTTCTTGATTCCTTACATATAATCCATCATCATATTCTGCTTTTCAGTTTTTGAGATTTCTAAGATATTCCTTTTCCACTGAGAAATCAGTCATCATTTGAGGAAGCAACAGACAATGGTAAAAAGAGTGTGGGTATGAAGGCAAGCATTCATGAAATTTCAGGTCTGCCTTATGTGGTCTTGGAAAAATACGAAAATCTTTCTAACATTCTGTTTAGTCATTTTTTTAAAATAGAGATAATCATTTTTACCTTTCTAGATTTTACCAAAAAATTAAAAATATATGTGCATATGCTCAATTACTGATAGCACATTTTAAGTATTAAATCAAAGACAGCTGTAAATAATGGACTTATTTATTCCTGCTTTCCTCTCCAAGTCTTTCTCAGACAGCAGCTCTTCTCTGGCCAGCTTGTCCTCAGTCCCATCTTATCCACTCTGTTCTATCATTTTACATCAAATACCACCATTTTATTCAAAATTCAAAGCTACATATACAAATAATAGCTGATTTCTATTTTCTTTTTATTTTTCACATTAAAAGAACAAATACCTATTTTTAAAATTAGAGAAAAATTATCTTGTTTAGGACACTTTTAATTTAATTTATTAAAATTATGTATTGGTAACTTTAGAATACTTGAGTAAAATAAAATATAATATTCCCTTTAATTCATGTGAAATTAAGTTAACATGTAAGATTTGTGTTCAGAAATACAGATTTTTTTCTACTCAGAACTGCCTCTGTTGTTTTTTTTAATTTTTAAAACAAAACAACTTGGAGAAGAGAGTTTATTATAAATAAATAGAGCAAAAAGCTACAATGACTCATGTAAATTATTCTATTGTAGGAATTATTTCATTTTTACATGAAAAAACATTGACTCTTTCTTTCTGTTTTATTGAGATATAATTGAAATACAACACTATAAATATAAGGTGTGCAACATAATGGCTTCATTTGCATACATTGTGAAATAATTACAACACTGTTAACATCTAGCAACTCATGTAGATACCAAAGAAAGAGAGAGAAGAAAGAAAAACCTTAGAGAAAAAAGTTTTTTTCTTTGTAATGAGAACTTTTAGAATCTACTCTCAGCAACTTCCAAGAATCTTTTCCAATTTTTATTATGAAACCAGTTCTGTTTTTGTATTAGCATGATTGCTTTCATTGATAGACCAGATAAAAAATTTAAAAAATACTGGATAAAATGTGTTTTATTTAGTCTTAAGGGAAACTCCTCCAAACAAGAAAAGTAATAATGAAATTTACTTTGAGCTACACTATATCAAAATGTTCCAGTTTCTACCCCACCCCATTTTTCACCATACAGTTTTGACGGAAATAGAATGGTCATAATGATTTCTTATAGTGGTAAATGCTTTACACTTTACAATGTATCTCCATATCCATTGTAGTTTTCAACCTTCACAATAACACTGGGAAAAAAATCTATACATAAAAAACGTGACCACAAAGAAGTTAAATAATTGACAAAGATCACACAACTAGTAATTGAGCCTCAAAATTAAAACAGAATAATCTGATTTTCAATTAGTGTTCTGTATTTTGGAATGAGTAGCTGACATTTCATTCCACATTTTTTAAATATGAAAAGCTTCCTCTATTATCTTTTATATTTCAAAATCAGTAATAAGAAATTAAGCCAATTGACTCACTTTATCTAAAAATGGGTAAGTAGTGACCTGGTTTATTTTACTAATCTACTTTTAAAAGGAAAAAAAACAAATAGATATTGTTTATTGTAAATCCAGATTAAACTCTTTGACAGATACATTATATTAATTTCAGTCTTTAAGAATTATCTTGTAATATACAAGAAGATAATTATATATAAAATAAAGAAATTAAGGAATGGAAATATTCATGGAAAATTTTCTACTTTTGAGTTTTTTCAACAGTTTTTCAATTTTATTCAACTGAATTCATTGGATTCCCAGGTCAATAAGGATCCCTGAAAGTTCGTTTGTATATGTCTTTGTTAACAAGCCATTTAGTTCTTCTTTTTTTAAAAAAAAATATTTATTTTTATTTTTAGAGAGAGGGGAAGGGAGGGAGAAGGGGAGAAAAAGAAGAAAGAAACATTCATGTGCAGTTGCCTCTAGTGCGCCCCCAACTGGGAACCTGGCCTGCAACCCAGGCATGTGCCCTGTCTGGGAATCGAACTGGTGACCCTTTAGTTCACAGGCCAGCATTCAATCCACTGAGCCACACCAGCCAGGCCACCATTTACTTCCTTTGACAAATGCCTTGAAATGTCTTGCCACACCAGCTTTTTGCTTATTGTTTTTGCATTATCAATGGCAAGCTATGAAATATTAATATGATGACATCACTGTAATTATCTCAATTTCCATGCAAATTGTTCTTTCTCAAAAAAAGAAAATAGACAACAATTAATTTGCTAGTAGCATTAGATTATAATATATATCAGAGAGGAGTCATAGGGGAAATAGAGAAAATGACCAAAACCAAATGCTAAACTATAATGTAGAGTATCAGATTGATAAGTGAAAATTTGTTTGGTGGTACAGCAAATCAATTCTTGCTTCATTATTTTGTAGTGAATACTCAGTTATATGCACTATCTTTGTTGGCAATGCGGCAACTATACCATGACAAGTTATCATTAGTCTTAAATTTAGGAAAATAATTGAGCAAAAAGACTGAGAGAAGGTTCTATGATGTGGCACTTTTGGATGAATATGTTTGATTTGTATATTTACACTTCTAGCATAGAGTCAGTAAATACACAATGCATATTACTTCCTATTTTGTATCAATAACAGACATTACAAATCAATTATGATCCTTTTCTCAATGAAATAATAAGTAATTTGTTTTTTTATGTTTATGAGGTGACATTGGTTAATAAGATTATATAGGTTATATACACTTGAAACCTATATACTCCTATGACACATGATATGTATATTGCTTTGAGTGCCCACCACCCAAAGTCAAACCATCATCTATCACTATGTATTTGATCCCCTTTGCCCTTTACCTCCACCACCGCTCTTCCCTCTGGTAACTACCATACAGTCGTCTGTGTCTACACGTTGTTGTTTGTTTTTCTGTTTTGTCCATTTATTGCATTCAATTATATAACCCATATACAAGTGAATAATATTTTCTTGATGATAAATCATGTTCTTGAAATTATATAAAATGTTCATCCTTTAATATCCAGGTGTTAATGTGGAACATATTGTCAACTTTTCCTCTTGCAAATATAAATAAAATTATATTTTTCCTTATGAAAAATACTCAAGTCATACCTATTCATTTTGGTTGTTTCCATGTCTTGGCCACCATAAATAATGCTGCATTGGGCATAGGGGTGCATATGTCTTTGTAAAATTTTCAGGTACATACCCAGAAGAGGGGTTGCTGGATCATATGATAAATCTATTCTTTTTTTTAAAAAAATTAATTGATTTGAGAAAGAAAGAGAGAGAAACGATTTATTGTTTCACTTATTGATGCATTCATTGGTTGATTCTTGTATGTGCCCTGACCAGAGATGGAACCTGTAACCTTGGCATATTGGGGCGACACTCTAACGAGCTGAGCTACCTGGGCAGGGCCCTTTTCTTTTCTTAAATCCTCACATGAGGACATTTTTTTTTCATTGCTTTTAGAGAAAGGGAGTGGGGGAGAGGAGAGGAGAAGAGGCGGGGAGGAGAGAGAGAGAGAGAGAGAGAGAGAGAGAGAGAGAGAGAGAGAGAGAGAGAGAGAGAGAGAGAGAGAGAGAGAGATGTGAGAGGGAAACACCGATTGGTTGTCTTCTCATATGCACCCTGACTAGGATTGAACCTGCAACCTGGCTATGTTCTCTGAACAGGAACTGTTTGTTCTAGCAGCTGTACCAGTTTACATTCCCATCAGCAGTGTATGAGTTTGTTCCTTCTTCTCTACAACAGGGGTGTAAAACCTATTTTCACTGGGCTCCACATCAGCCTCACAGTTGCCTTCAAAGGGTAGAATGTACTTTTAGGACTGTATAAATGTAGTTACTCCTTAATTAGGAGCAAGTTGCTCAGCACTGCCACCAGGTAGAAACAAGGTGTCAGGCCAGATAAAACAAAGTAGAGGGCTGGACTCTGCCCAAGGGGCTTGTGTTTGCCACCTGTGCTCTACAACTTCTTAAATACCTGTTATCACTTGTTGATAATAGCCATTCTAACAGGTGTGAGGTGTTATTTCAAAAGTGATTCCTTAATTCTTTTCAATAAAGACCTCTAGGCAGCCACTACCAGTAGTTTGGTGCTTACATGTAAGCCAAACAAATATTTGTCATCCTTGTATCTGTGGTTTTACTTTATTTTAGTTTTGTTCAGCTTATTAAATAATTTGGCTAGATTGAGTGTGTGCAAAGAAATATTTGGAGTAACAGATGTGTTTGCTAAATAAAATTGTGCAATTCCTGAAAATAAAAAGAAAAATTTAAGTTGGCTATTCTGCCTTCTTCATAAGGTTGTTTTGATTCTCTACAAACCCTAACATGATATTCAGGAACCTAGATGCTAGCAAACACAGAAAATTAAGATCCCTATTTTTATATTTTATATGTTTCCTGCATCTACATATCCTTTACTCTCATCAGAATCCTATCTATTCTGTTGATGAATTTTTGCCATTTACAATATTTGTGAATAAGCTGAGCTTCAGATTCTGCTGGTCAATGCAATACTTGAAGTTAGTAAAAAATTTTTACAAAATTCTGGAGAAGGAGAATATGATCCCTAGATGATATATTAGTTATCAATCTAGATATTACTTATGTAGAAAAGCAGTAGACAGTTATTTTCAAATTAAAGACATGAATAACCAAAAAAAGAGACATTTTTTCAAAAGTCATGAAATCTAGCCAACTAATACATATTTTTTTTTTAAATCTGAAATATACAAGCTATGGTAGAAGGATTATGAGTAATATTTATTCATCCCTTCATTCATCTACTCATCCATCCATTAATTTACCCATGGATGAGCAACAAGCAATCATACACATAGAAGAGCAAATGGGTACTCATTGGTATTAGAGCTTTTCCTAGAAGATAAAAAGTGGAGGGAAATTAGAAAAACATATTTTCTATATTCCATAATTTTCCTATTATTGAAACAATATTACCTAATGTAGAACACAGTTTTAAATCATAGTAACTCTAGTATTTTTATTCTGTTAAATATAAGTTTTTAAGAATGAATATACCTAGTTTTGATAAATATTTATCCAATTCATCCAATTTCCACCATTTACTGATGGTTACTTATTTAAAAATAAATTAAATTCAATAATTTTTACTAAAATTAAACATAATATTTAAAAATATACTTTGCATCTTTTTTCCCTTTGTTCTCTTATTTTTTCTATTTGAAAATTTTGTCTGTATATTTGCATAAGTTAATGATCCTTATATGTTAATAAAATTGATATCTTAATAGTGAGCTCTGTTGTAATAAGTATACAGAAAATGCTATAAGCAATTCAATAATGACAAATTAGTATTTGGGATTATTTGGAGCAACAAGTATAAATTCAAATAAAAATTGACATGGAAAATGTTATGGTATAAGAAGGTGTTATGGTTTATTTGAATTTTCAGTTTTCATCATACAGGTTAGATTAGATTTCCACACATAAAAAATATGGGAAGGGCATTCTAGAAAAAGACAAATAAAATAAGAAGAATAAGTACTTAAAGAAGAATGAATGACTGGTGCATAAGTATATAATGAAAAGAGTAGGCATAGGCTGGTTGTCAAGTTGCAAGTCAAAATATAAGAAATGATTTTTTATGTATCCATCCATTCATTCTAGAGCTATGTATTTAACCTCCATTGTAATCCAGGCTTTATTCTAATACTTTGATATTAATTAGTGAACAAATAGGCAAAAATCCTTGCTGCCATGGATCATCACATTCTGGGAATGGTGAATTCTGGGAATGTTCATTTTGAGATGCTGAGTAGGTCTCGACTATGCTAGTGACATTAGCAATAGAGAAAAATGAAAATATAGAAAAGACAAAGCAGATACACAAGCAGCATTGCATATCTACTGATTGGATGTTTAGGAAAATTATTATTCTTAATAAGGGCATATGATAGACTTACATTTTTGTTTATACATGGAGTCCACTGGAATGTAAAAAATGACTCATTTATGATCTTGTATTTATTTAATTACTACAGCAAGGCCAAGAAGGATTTAAGACATCTTACAGAAATGTATATAGTAAAATAGGGTAAATCACCATACTCTTTGTTTCCAAGCTCTCTGGAGATTGAGTTTTTCTGACAAAAAAATAATCTGCTTATCGAGATCACGTACTATTCATAAAACAGGGCTCTAGAAATTCTCTTTCTTGGATTACTTAATAATTATTTTGAGGATTACGTGCTTCTATAATTCTTAGTTCATTGGAATTTAAGGGTTGATGAGCTCAAAATCTGTAAGGATTTAGGAGCTGTTCAAGGAAATAATCTACATAAATACAGGGTTTTACATTACAATATTCTTTTTTACTGCCATGTCAAGCTGGGGCTTGCTCAGAGAGCAGCTTATGCAGCATTTACTCCATAAGCTGCTGATTATGTTCTTTAATGTCTGGGAGGCTCAGCTTCTCACAGATGGTACCTGCTGTAGTCACAACTTCCTAGCATGATATGTCAGTCATCACACGCTCTCTACATGGTCACAATTCTTTGTAGGTTTTTGGTTGACATTTGAAGTACTTCAGAATTGACAGCTGTCACACTTACTTGATACATGGCATTAATGACAAAGTTTTTGTAATTTTGTTTCATTGACACCTTTTATAAGTTAAAGAAGAGTGAATTTGTGTTCACACAAAAAATAAATTTGCAAATGAATTAGCAAATTAGAATAATTTTCTAATTAACTAGAAGAAAATTAAAAGCAAAAATTACCCTCAATTACCAGCAAATTTCAGTAAAAAAAATCTGTGAATTGCTTGATTTACTTGACTATTTTAATTACTTTCACATTTTCTCTTGTACTTTTTCCTTATGACTTTGAGTAACCTATATATTTTTAAAAGTTTAACTATTATTCATACTATTCTATTTTCCCCATAATGTTATGGCCTGAAATTACTTCAGTTTGTGTCTGTGTTCAATAACATTAATAAAGACACTATACCCTGGCAGGTGTGGCCCAGTGGGTTGAGCACAGGGCTGCAAACCAAAGGGTAACTGGTTCAATTCTCAGTCAGGGCACAGGCCTGGGTTGCAGACCAGGTCCCCAGTAGGTGGCACACAAGAGACAACTACACATTGATGTCCCTCGTTCTTTCTCCTTTCCTCTTTGTCTAAAAATAAATGAATAAAATCTTTAAAAAAATTAAAAAAGACATTACTATTTAGGTACAGCATTGGCAGTAATATGTTTTTTTAAGAAATACATTTTCATGCTATGTGCTATATTTCTATTTTGACACCTAGAGTATAAACTCCTAAGTAGGGATGATATAGTGAAGAATCTAAAGATGAAATCAAGTGTGCTGAAGTTATGGGAGGGTAGGGAGGAGAAAGAATATGTGAAGCTAAATTAACAAAAAATAAATTAAAAATTATTCATGCTGTTACAAAGTAGTCACAAAAATGTAAAGTACAGCATAGAGAATATAGTTAATAATATTGTAATAACTACGTATGATGTCAGGTGGGTACTAGACCTATTGAAGAGATCATTTTGTAAGTTATATGAATGTCTATCCACCAAGCTGTATACCTGAAATTAATATAATATAGAATGTCAACTTTAATGGAAAATAATACATTCTGAAAAACCCAGTATTTATTACTTGATGAAGAGAGTTGAAAAAAAATAAATCACAGCGTATCTACCTTGTAAGCACCATGAGGACAAAGTTTTGTGTGTTTTGGTCCCTACTATATTCCTAGCACCTAAAACAGTATATACTGTATTGTAGCTTCTCAGTAAATATTTATTAAATAAAGAAAATTTATTTCCAGGGGGAGTTTTGCAGTTTGCTGTGTCATACTCAATTTGGTTTAAACTTTATCTTCGGAGCATTATCTTGTGTTATGGCTAGGCCCATTATCTCTGTTCAGGCAGTAATTCTACCTTTTGGTATATGTATGCTGGGGATCCTTTATAAATTTGATATGAACTCTGAGCCAGGAATCACGAGATTGTTATCTTACGCTAGTTATCCCTCACAAGCTAGTGACTAAGAAGGCCTTAACTTACCCTTAGCTTGACTAACCTTTTTACAGGTTTCTTCCTTACTGTAAGCCTTTGACTTTCCCTTTGTTAGAGATTTGATTTAGAAAGTATTCATTCATTCATTCATTCATTCATTTATCTATCTAGTTATTTATTTATCTACCTATAATTTTATTAAAGAATTTCACTTATTTATTTATTTAGAGAGAAGGGAAGGGAAAGAGAAATTGAGAGATAAAACGTGAGAGAAACATAGATCTTTATTTCTTTGAGCTATAAGTCTTCTCCCAGCCTCTTGCCAGTTTTACAATCCAGGAGAGTCTTTCTCAAGAATGTGGGGGCTATCCACTTGAAATACAATCTTCAAAGAAAATAGAGTCCCCCACTGCAGTTTCATTGGAATTGCGGGAAGCTCCAATCAGCAAACACAGATGACCTCATCATTGACTAATCCCCCTTCTAAATAGCCTTCAGTACTTTTTTGGTACCTCACTGGTCTTGTTGCAGGAGAGCACAGGTAACCAGGTTCTTGGTGATCCCAAAGAATTGAACCAAACCGATAATTTATAGCAGAAAGAGAGAGCAGATTTATAAAGTGACAGTATACTCCACAGAACATGGGAGCAGACCAACTCTAAGCAGAGATTGACCCTCAGTGGCTAGAGGAATTCTGTTCTTATAGGGCAGGTATTTCTTGGCTAGTTTTGCCAGGCCTTTATTGTGCATGTGCGAATACTTATATTACTTTTATGCTACTGTGCCTGTGGTCTCCCATGATTCTCCTTGACTGGCCACCAGAGCAGGGGGTCCCGCAATGTTAATTTATTATAATGTTGTTATAATGAAACACGGTCATGCAGCATCTTCTGTGCTGGTGCAATCATGATTCACCATGATTTACCACTTTGCCAGGAAGCAAGGTGGAGGGCAGGCAACCAGTCTTAGAACAAGGTCTCTGTTCTATATTGATGTCTTTTATCTTTGCCCTGGGGCCCCTCTGGAGTTTCCTCCTTCCTGAACAACAGGTCTTAAAAGATGGGTTTTGTTCTGTGTCAATGTCTTTTGTCTTAGTCCTGAGGTGCCTCTGGAGTTTCCTCCCTCCTTACTGTCTCCCGTCTCAGTCCCTTAAACTCTCTACTGCCTTTTTACTTTCCTGAGCAGTTAAGCAATATTTCTGCCCTACTGCACTAATCTTGGTCCCTATTGTAACAGTATTGAATAAAGTCTTCATTGTTGGCGCAATTTTTCCTTGACACCAATTTTGAGAGAAATTATGTGACTCCTGATATATCTAAATCTCTGTGATTATGAGCCGTATTTCTAATGAGTTCCAGTGTGTTAGAGAGTTACTAATATGGTGAGTTGGCTTTAAAAGTGAAATAATAATAATCACATGAAGAAATAATTAAGAATGTTCATCTCCTACAATCAGTGGACATTTTCATGAGAAGCTTGAGTCTCCTTGTTTCTGTAACAGAAGAAGGCTATCGAGGTTATAGACATTTGACCCATGATTTATGTAGATAGAAGTTTCTACCTTTTTGCTATATCTAGTTCACTGTTGGGTCATTGCCCTTGGCATAGACCTGACTAGAGAAATCTTTAGAAAAAGATGTGCATCAAAGGAAATGAGATAATGAGTGAGGGTGGTCATTCTGATGCTATTTCCAGAGGTCACCTCTTGTATCATATTAGAACTCAAGCCTTCTCTTGATCTCATTTTGGTAGTCGGAAACTTGAATTTTTTTATTTTGACTATTACCTTTTTTTCTTTAACTTTGTTCTCAAACCTTGAAAGAATTTTTGTAAGCTTCTTTACAAATTTAAATGGAGAAAATGCATAGTCCATAATAATGTTTTATATTAGTTTAATTGAAATGAAATGTTCTTAAAAATACTTAAATTCTATTCATTTCCTTTAAAATGTAGATCTTTTAAATATGTGTGTACATATATATTTCTTATAAATTTTGCATAGACATTTGTGAAATTAATATTTATCTACAACACTAACATTCATTAATTTATGTTATATTTAGACTAGATTCTCTAAGTATTTTGCCTCTGGTGTATGAACTCTTTCTCAGTAAAGAGGATATAGTGAAGACACTAAAACTCATATATCTTTATATATTATATACTTGTGTATACATATACATATCCACCCATATATGTTTAAATGCATTATAAATAAATATACACGCATGGTTACCAAAGTTTGTAAAATGAACATATTTTGCATACCATACTATATCACATTGACTTGAAAAACTACTAGAATGCAGATTGTAAGCTAATAGATATAATTTATGCATTTATTTTAAAATATTTTAAATATAAAGTTTTAAATGTTGGGGATTTTACCTCTACTTGCTACTTACTATTTTGGTCAACATCTCTGATAGGATCAAAATATCCTACTGAGTCCTTTAATGGGATTTAAGCTCTAAGCCCCTTCTAGAGTCAACAGAAATACACTAAAGATTTTCTGTATTTGACCCCCAGTTTGTCTTTGATTTTTCAGGATGTCGGTTTGGGTGTAATCTAAAGAAAGGTTATAGAACTGCTTAATCAATATGCCATTATTCTTCATGAATTCAGTTGATTACCTACTTAATTGATTGGATATTGGGTAATAAATAGTTCAACAGTACAGTCCTGACTGGTAACATTCGGTCAAAACCGAAAATTTGGCTAATCTTGAGTGTGAGCAAACATTAAATTTACAAGTGACCTTCTTCTACATGATTCAACTTCTCTAACAGATTCTAGTGCTGTAATGTAGGCTAATTAACATAAAAATACTTGGCCTTAGAAAAACTCAGCCTTTCTCCTTCAGTAAATGTGATGTTTCTTTGAAACATCAACTGAAATGACAATTCAATTTAATGAGGATTAAATATACTCTGACTATGTAATGAAAGGTAAGTAAAATTACATCTTACTACTATAGCAATATTTAGTTTTAAATTAAATAAGAATATAGTAATTTGAGAGTCCATGCCTGAGGTAATAAAGAGCACCTCAAAACAAAAACAGTTTGGGGAGCTGTTTTGTAGAATATAGTATTAGCCTACATTTGTGTGTGTGGGTATAAGAATTTGATTGCAACAACTGACTGCATTCACCCAGTTAAAATATTTAATCTCAATTTCACCCGATAGAATTATATTAACTCAAAAACTTATAAAATAACAAATATAAATAGTTGCAGATATCTGAACTGACACCATGGGAAGAATTATAATTGTACATTGATGCACTGCTAGTTTCTATTCAGCAACCAGAACTAATATTCAAAGATTAATTGCATCAGTACTATATTAGTGTATTACTATAAGAAGAAACAGAAGCTTAGAATAGTAAATATCTTGACAAAGTTTACAGAGCAAATACAGAGCTGAAAAAAAAAAGATAACTGCTGATTCTATGGGCTACTTTTTTAATCATTGTGCTGTATACTTAATATACTTTTAGACAGAAAGTTTTCCGAGAATTGTTTCTATATTGATTTTGGTCAGGGTCTGGTCTCATGAAGGTTGCTTTCTTGTTCCTATGATAATCCAAGGCAGGTAGGGCACTTCCTTTTGCCACACATATTATAACCCTACAAAGTTCTTAGTTCCTACAAATGGATCTGCCAATCATTGCAAAATCCCAGCAGAGAGTAATGACCTACTCTCTACTTTGTTCATCCAGAATGACTCCTATTATGTGACCTACCAACTACTCTTTTTATTCTAATTATCTCTGGTCCTCAAACCATCCTCTGGCTTTGCATGTTAGCCCTCAGAATTTACTGCAGTTTCGTTGTCGTTGGGATCCCTTTGGCATGCCCCTCCACATGACTCTTCAGCTGTTGCCCAGATAATCTTCAGAAATTTGTCTTGTTTGACTTACAAAACTGTACTAAAATGATGAAACCCACCCACCCTTCCTTCTGACACCATAAAGAAAAATAAAATGACTTATTGGTCAGCCCCACTCAATAGATCCTAACAAATAAATCCAATGCTATCTGTATGTATGCAGTTAGCCATTAGGGTCTCTGAGACATAGAATCTCCATTATATGTAAGAAAACTGTTGTTTTGCCCTGGCTGGTGTAGCTCAGTGGATTGAGCGCGGGCCTGCGAACCAGAGAATCGCGGTTCGATTCCCAGTCAGGGCACATGCCTGGGTTGCAGGCCAGTTCCCGGCAGGGGACACACGACAGGCAACCATACATAGATATTTCTCTCCTTCTCCCTCTTTCCTACCCTTCCCCGCTAAAGATAAATAAATAAATAAATCTTTAAAAAAAAAAAAAAGAAAACTGTTGTTTTTAGTTAGTCCCTTTACAGAGTTGCTTTCACACACCTGTGAGCATGATGGAGTTGTGGCTGTTGCCCAGTGTTTGCACTATGTCTGTCATCATTTCTGTGTTCTTCATAAACATCGTCTATGGCTTCAAGGACTTAAAAACCTCACTGACTTTTGACAGAAGATATCCAATTTTCAGATGAATGACTCCCTTTTAATTATGAGGTAAAAGCCTAACATACTCTGGTTACCTTCTATTTTCAAAACAACCATCCATCATACCCCTTCACACTTACAGCACCCCAGACATTTGAACTAACAGGAATTCAAAATTGATTCTGATTTGAAGCATTTTTTTCTTTCCAATAAGTTTACACATTATTCTGGGTAACACATTACACTACCTATGTAAGGCAGAATGAATAACAATAAACAAATAGTAAAGAAATAAAAATGAGTGAAAATTTAAAAAAATAAGATAGATAATGCTGTACATTTTTTAAATAGTTAATATAATCATGCAAATATTATTGGAAATATCAGTAAAGCTAGATAATGTAACCTTTCAGTTACTCATAGAAAGAAAATGCTAAGTGTAGAGTAATTACTATGGGCCAGGAAGGAGTTATGCTAGATATTCAGGATAACAAAGATAGTAAGGTATAGGTTTTTTTTCCTCCAAAAACTTGAAATTTAATATAGAGAAAATGTTTAAACAAATAATGACAGCACTACATAGGCAAGTGCTATGGATGTGTAAAAAAAAAACTATGAAAACTTCAATGAGCAAATGTCATTCTGCAGGAAAGTGTTTACAACAGAAAAAAAAATTATTTGCTTTAACAGTAAGAACGTATTTACATATGCTAAAAGGGAAACTGAGGCAGTTAAAATGTATGCTAAAAATTGAGCCATAAAAAGATATTGTATGTTTGGAAAAGTTCAGTACTTGAACCATAGGATGTAGGTGAAGGCAGAATTGAATTTAGAGATGAAGAAATGAGAAATACTATCACTCTAGGCATTTAAGGAGAACAAATCTAATATAGGAAATTAGAAGTTTACAAATTCATTGAGATGGCTGGAGGGGTAAATGTCTTGGAGCTGCTGCCCCTGGAGGTATTGCTGTCCATTACAAACTATGTTATTGAGGCTGTTTCAGGAGTAAAGGAGTTACTGCTCTGGCTGTGGCCTTTTAATACCCATAAAGCAGTTACTAGACACTGGGATGCTGAATCTAACCACTGATGCTTCCTCTTAACAGGAGTCTTGCTGTGACTTCTATCACCAGGTGAAAGAGCAGCAAGGAGATGTATTTTACCTTGTCTGCAAAGTATCGCCAGAATTCGTTTACTTTGTGGTTCTAATTTACAATGTCTTTTCTGTATGGAAAGGCACTCTGGAGAAAGAATTGAACAAAAGGACAATAGTCTCCATGGACCATCTCTTTGAATACTCGGTGCCCACATACACACTTCCACGTATCCAAATAGAGCAGTAGTAACAACACATCTGCAGCATTATAAAACCATCATTTTATCAAAGAAGATTCACTCACAATAAAAAAAGACTTAAAGTCTTCTCCGCCGTCACATAAACTCTAGATGGTATTTATTCTTTCTCTAGTTTGGTCAAAATACTGTTCAGTACCCTATAATACAACAAAATTATAAAGCAAATCAATCCTCAAAGTACATTTTATATTAAATAAAAATGGTAAATATATTTATGGTAAACCATGTACTTCAAAATAATACATAAATGTATATACATACACTGTATTTGTTACTTCTACATATTCTTACTAGTGTTGATAAATTTCAGTTTCTTCTTAATATCAAACGCTATTATTCTTGAGTCTAAATGAATGGATTTCCTTACTTCGGGTTTATACATCACTCTGTGAATTACTCAGAGCAACACACCAAAATGTGATGTGTTTGTCTCCAATATCCAGAATTTAGAAACCATTTATCTCTAAGTGGTAGGAAATCAAGGGGCTTAAATTTTTATTTCTCTTTGGAGGGGTTATTTCAATTAGTATCAGGCTACAATATACCTAGAAAATGACTAAAGTGCAAGGTCCCTAAATATTTATTTATATTTATATCTTTTACTTCCTAATATGCCTGTACCTTGACAAGATATTTAGAATACACCATTCTTTTTACTCAAAAAAGTAAATGGGCAATAGATGAATTAGATGCTATAACCCTGCAGTAATATGGTGAAAGTTACTTCACTTGCTAATTTTTGGAAATAAACCCTTTCTGGGTTTTGCTTTATTGGTGAGGGAAATAGTAACCAATTGTCAGGTAAATAACCATATTATGGGGACCAGTAGCAATGACAGATCTCCCCAGTTTAAAACCCACATTTGTAACATCATCTGTAAAAAAAATCATCATTTGCCTAAGTTTAACATATTTCATTGTCATTTCCCAAGTAGTATCTGTCTTTGACATGGATTAATAAGTGAGTTATTTGATCTACTAGACATTTCAGTATAAATATTTCCATTTTCGACACTAATCTTTGTGATTTTCTATTTTGTGCAACAACTTTGGCAGGGAGGTGCAGCTCTAGGAGATCCCACATCACCCACACCCCATCCCGCCATCACGACAGTCTCACTGCACAGGTCCAGGATTCGTGTGTGAATAATCTAATACTTTACTCAGAACCTGGGACATATCTACTAGATGGACTCTTGACCTACAGAAAGGCAAAGTCAGACTCAAACCATATTTTCACTGGATTCCCAGTAGTGGATGCCAGTGGTTTTTCACTCCCCACAGATTGGTATTTTCTCAGAGAATGTGTCTATTTTAGCTTCATTAGGTGTAAGCCAAAATTGAGTCCAGTTGTACTCAATTTATTGACTTAGAGTGTATTTTCTCTTCCAGCTACTTATGCTCAGATATTAAGTCCAGAATTTTGGGTGAGTATGTATATGTCATTTTGGAGTTGTGTTTCTTCCTCTTCTAGAATCCTTAGAATCTATTGCCAGGTTTATGTTAATACGAATTGAAAAAATCCTTCAGCACTTTTGATTTATAAATTTTATCTTCTAGCACATATGAGACTTCTCTCCCTGGGTCATGACTTTGAACTCTAACTACATTTGGAGTTTGGGGACAAGTGTGAGAAGAAGGTATAGGCTTTTTTAAAGGAAACTATCTCAAATAAGCCAGTGTAGGATCTCTAAGCAAAGCAGACGTAGTTATATCAGGAAGAGGCTGTGGGACTGTCTTTTCTGGCAACAAAAGCTCAGTGGGATTGGGGGTTCAGAGTCCTAACTTCAACTAATGAACAAATTTCATTAAAGACAAAAACAAACAAACAAACAAACAAAAACAACAACCTGGCAAGACTCCCACTAACATGGGAATCAGCAATTTTAAAAATCATATTTCACTCCTGATTTTTAGACCCATAAGGTGATGGTGAAGTGAGAACTTGTTCTCGGGGAAGTTGCCCCCACCCCCAGAAGGTACTTTGATAGTGTATCTTGAGTCAAAGTGTAAAACTCTGAGCTCGCCTTTTTTTTTTTTTTTTTTAATCTCATGGACAGTTAGGAGCACCAGACTAAGCCACAGTATTTGTATTTCTTATTTCTCCATAACCATCTGTTGAAGCAGTTACTGGTATGTCAAACTTGGCCTTTTATAAACATGTTATTGTACATCACCACAGTTGATTAATGCATTAGCCGTTCCGCTGCTGTGTGCCACAGACTACCAGTATCTCACTTTCTAGTGGTATCAGGATTGTTCTTCACTGTATATCAGTGTGCACCCCTACTACTGCAGTAGTAAATGAAGGTTTTCTAAGGTGTTTTAAAGAAAAATAAATTTATTACATAGAATTAGGTGCAAGCAAAAATGGAAAGATGAGGAAAATGAGTTGAGTCCATTTTCGAAGGGTTTGAACATAAAAACAACCATTGTGATAATGTTGCAATGCAGAGATTGAAAACTCACTGTCCTCACTCACTGTCACCCAAACAGTGCTTGATAGTCCACATGAAAACACTCTCTAGCTGAAATGATGACTGCCCCTGCCATAGTCATAAAGCCTGAGGGGAGATCCTGACAGGTCAGTTCCAGGCACCACAATTGCCTCTTGGCCATCACTTCTCTAAGACCTCTAATGCCAGCAGAAGCACCAGCAAAGGAATGGTATTCACCTCACATCTACCTTCTAAGTATCAGATAGATGTATATAAATGGAAAAACTGAAATGAATTCTGGGACCCAGATTCTCAGGAATTTTCTTTCTAACAGTCTAGACTATTTAATGAAGAAAAGTATCCTAAAACTGCAGTAGGTGCAAAGATATTTTTGTTGTTGTTACTAAAAATATAACATTATTACACATACGTATTATTCTGCAGAACTTTTTAAGATAGTTTTTCTTGTTCATTTTCTACAGTTAGAGGAGATGAGATACATAAACAAAAAGTAGAAGTAGAAAAAGATGGAACTGAACTATGGAATAAAAGTATATAAGCAAATATAAAATGCAGGACCAACTAGGAAAAGTAAAGCAAGTTATTATTTTTGGCAACTAAGGTTTTTCTTGTAAGCTATCTAAAGGAATCAGAGATCTATCTTATTTTATTGCTAATTCAGAAAGTGTTATGTATAGACATTTCATATATCACCAAAAGATTTGTAAGATGAAAGTAATTTATTGTAATGTAGGTAGGTCTTTCAATCTATGCTGTTACGATGAGTTACAACCTATTTGATATATAAAAGTAGACAACTACAATAATAAACACTTCATAAAATTATAGTGAGTTATTCTTTTATTTGGATGCTGGCTGATTTTCAAAAATGCATGTATCTATAAAGTATATTTGTGATCATCAAAGTAAGAGACTGTCTCCCACAATAGAATCTTGAAAGTATTTGACAAATATGATAGGTGGTTAGAAATATAAATGACAAGCAAGAAGCAAGAGTACAGGCATGGATGATCTATTTAATCATGCAAGCATGTTTCAATACAATAAATAAACTTCTACCTCAAACTAAGGCAGACACTTTTGGATTGCAAATGTATTTAAAGAATCTTTCACTTTTTCATTATTTACTTGCCTTTATTGTTAAGTCAAAAGCACTACAGTTGAATTTTGAAATCAAATGAAGTGAATTTGAAAGGACAAAAGAAATTAAATGATCAAGAACAAAAAATATGACATTAGTGCTTGCTATAACCACTTATAAAGAAAAATCTTTAAAAATATTTGATATGGAGCAAAAAAACACTTAAATGAGTTGTATTATGTTTCCCACTTAATTCAAAGATAACATAGATTTCCAGAGTTTTGCATTGCTAATATATGCCAGGAGTGTATTAAGCATTGCCTGTATATTATTTCTTTGAATTTTTACAAATGCTCCTTCTATTTGTCAATTGATCATTTTTTCTTTTTTCTTTTTTTTTTAATTTTGGTCTCTATGAGATCAAGATTCATGCTACAACTCATTTAATGCCATAGTATAATTATTGAGGGGTTTTTTTTGTTAATAATACATCAAATAATGATTCAGCTTATACTATATGGAATTGTATAGTACTTGAAATATGGCAATATAAAATTTTTATACAAAAAATAATTATCAGAGAGGCTAATGAGCCTGATTATATTGAAATAACTAAACAAGTTTTTGAATGAGGATTCCAACTCAGGACTTTGTTATCTGTACATATATTCTTCACAAATACTATATATTTTTGTCCCTCATATTATCTACTCATAATATCTTCAAATTAAAATTTATGCAATGATTACAAAGGCAATTTTACTATTATTTCAGCTATAGTTAAGTAATTAATTCCAATAATAGTTAATGTTAAAATGAAAATAAATTAACATTTTGTTCTCTTATATGAATTAATATCTATTATGTTAGTTCCAATTTCTGAACTTGAAGACTGCCAGCAATGAACTTTGAAAAAGTTTACAGATCAAAATTCTTGTTGCCACCATAATGTCCACTAACATTATAATAGTCTTTAAATGCTTGTGTGAAAAAAATTGTTTCATAAGATAAAAAAATGCAATGCAGTTCAGAATTTATCTGTAAACAATATATTTGTTCAGTCTTGTTTAACTTTATAGTAGATCATCCTGAAAATGTATATCAAATGAAGATATTCAATTTATCTTATATAAATATGATTCCACCCATCCTTCCTCCTCTTTATAGAGATTGAGGTAAAGATTAAGTTATAAAATAATCCCTTAAATAACTTAACAAATATTCATTAAATGTACCTATTAAATTCCAGACATGGTTGTTGGTGTGAAGGACATATTATTAAATAAAAATAATCTTTTTCCTCAAGGATAATGGAACTAAAAAGGAGGTTTATATTATTTTTTTGCAAATATACACATTAACACAAAATTTGATATACGCTCAACTGGGGAGAGGACAAAATGGCCCGAGAAGCTATTATGGCAGTCTGAGCCCCCTAGTGGAAGGGGGAAAAGTCATGGAGGTTTCTGTAAGAAAGTAGCATTTAAGCTAAATTCAAAGCATGAGTAGAAATTGGTAAGAGTAATTACACCAAATGAACTACTGCATGAAGTCAACTTCTCTTTGCCTCATTAGATTCTTGTTCCCCCTGCTGCAGCAGGGATCAGGCCTGCACGGGTTTTCACTGCCTTAGTGTTAGCAATTGTGCCTCAGCTCATAGTCCTGCTGCATAATTTGCTTCCAATCCATGGCTTCTCTTTTGATGCCACTGGACCCTTCTCGAGGCTCACACATGGACAACTTGTAAGTGCAAGGACTTTAGCAATTTCTGGGCCATAGCTTTTACCCTTAGAAATAAAAAGTTCATGATTAAATTTTTCCTCACTTTTCTCCCCCCATGATGGTTGTCCTAAAACACAGTTTAAACTGCTTCTTGGAGACTGTCCTTTGAACAGTCACATTTAATGCAGCCTAGCTTAACAACAACTTGTCATACTATCTCCCCCTGTCCTTCTTCACTATCTTTGTTATGCTCTAGATGCCTGTACTACCTAATAAATAATACCACAAAAGACCTCTGACTTAGTTTCTGGAGAATACAGGTGAAGACAGGGTAGTTTCACTAACTGGTACTATTTTAATCACTGGTCAGTTAAAAAAAGAAAAGAAGGAAGAAAGAAAAACAAAAAAAAGTATTCTTCTTTGTTTTAGCAGAAAGGGATTTATCACATTTAATTAAATGGCATACGCAAAGGTTTACACTTTTGTATCACATGGAATATTCAATTTTTCATGCCCTAGAAGGGCTACTACCTCAGAAATGCCGACCTGCTCTCCCCATCCCAGCCTAAACCAGTTTCCTAATGAATGAGAGCAATCAATATTCAAGCATTCATAACATATACGTAACACGATAGCATGCCATCTCCCATTGCTTGGGAAGCTGTAGCTAACAGATTTATTGGGAGAACTGAAGTGACAGTTGCAAAAGTGAGCATTCAAGATGAATCCCAAAGTCACACATGGAATAGACTACCAAGGTTTCGACCATGACCAGAAACTTCACTTAGTTACTTGGAAAGAGTTTTATCTGTGTAAGTGGTTTTGTGATTTGTTGAGTGGGTCTGGGATAGTTTTCCATCTAGAGTCAGGTTTTCTCCAGTACCAAGGACTGACTTTTTTAAGTATGCACCCCAAGTTCTCTGAAATATGAGTTTCTTTCAGTCAAACTGGAGAAAACATGCACACATGCACCGTTCCAGCACTGGACACTGTTCTTTGTAATCATTCTGGATGCTGTTTCTTAGGTTTCATGCAATTTCTTCACATACATTTACTGAACACTGTTTCGTTTGGTTTTCTAGCTGTGTAGTTCACTTTCTAGTACACTGCTCTATGAAATCCAACTGCTTTGCCATCTCCAACTCTCAACTTTGTCTCCTTGGTTCAGGGAGTCTGCTGGGCTCCAACTCAGTTCTGCTTTAGTAGAGTTCTGAATAATTTATCAAAACACTGAGCTGGGCAATCATAGGCTCAATTTGTTGGTTTCCCCACTTTAAAGAATCACTGTCCTATATTGCCAAATTGCCAGTTTCCATTGTTTCAAATATTTTTTTGTTTGTTCATGGGTATACGTGTGTGTACATGTCAGGTGAAATGTTGTTTAAGCATAAATATAAATTTGTTCTATGTTACTGCATTTTAGATGGAAGTAGAAGTCCTCATAAACTTATTTTTAACTTCTAAAATATCAGCCTACTATGTTTCATAAAGAATGGATTGATATACTATAAGAATAAAACCAGAAAGACCTGTTCAGCACTCCATCTCCCCTAGGAGCCAGGACCCTAGCTCCATGCTTGGATCCCCAGTCCACTTGAACAGAGATGGGAAGATGAGACTGTGTGTTGTTGGGCAGGGGGGATTTGTGGGAACCCACCAAGCCTGTGAGGCTCAGGTTGCATACTTTCAGCATGTAGGGCTTCAGTTGTTGCTATGCCAAACTGGAGAGCTCAGGGTAGTGGCTCAATCTGCTAAAGAGACCAGGTAGCCACACCTGGGTATTTCAGAGACACCTACAGACAGCAGCAAGCAGTGACTTTGAGGGGCATTTTGTTTTGGAGGGAGGTTTTATGTGGAGACCCAAACAGTGACTCAGTTGTGTGGTGTGGTACTGCGTAGAGACTGATAAGAGGAACTGAAATGCAGATAGGAAAGGATTCTTTGTGCAGCCACTGTGCCAGGCAAGAGACCAGATAGAAATTGCAGCTGCATAGCTTCCTCCCCTTAGGATTGTGATGCAATAACGGCAGCAGGGATGGATCCCTAACCCACAGCAATGTAAGTCTCTGGCAGTGGGAAACAGTGTGGTTCCATCATGGCTGTGAAAGTCAGCAAGTACACGTTCAGTGTGTAGTGCTTCTACTGTTTCAGCGCCAGCCTGGAGAATTTACTGTATGATCTCAGAATACAGGAGAAACCACACTGTCATGCTAGGGCCCTTAAGGGTGGCAGACAGCAGCATCTTAAAAAAGCTTTCTGATTTTGGGGAGAGGAACTTGGTAGAGACCCCAAACAGAGAACTTACTAAGAGCTTGGGAAAGAGGACTGATTTCCCCCTTCTTGAGCATAGATGCAGTTCCTCACACCCCACTATGGGTCATTTATGCTGCTGCTGCTGTGGGGAAGCACCCAGTAGAGCTGGGGATTTTTTTCAACCCATTCTGATTTTTTTGCAGCTGTGCTATAACAGGCTGGGTCTTTGGGTTCTTCCTCACTGAGACCACCTTGTACAGAGAGATGGGAAAATTGGGCAACAAGAGGTTTTTGGGCCCCACCCAACTTGATTTGCAAGCTAACCAGGTGCTGCACAGAGCAAATAGTTTTGGACTGTGTCTCTTGAGGAGGCTGCTGTCTGGGAGTTAGATAGACAAGGCTGAGCTGCTTGGATACTTTGAAAGGAGGCAAATCCAGTATCAGCCCACACTATAACAGGAAAGGTAAGGAGTGCCTGTCTGTCTCCTACAGGTTTGTAGGCACAACCCCAAATGGGGGAGCTCTGAAGAACAGCCTTATGAGTTCTCAGATTCCCCCACTAGGTGCATTTCCACAAGGTGAAAAAGAAATGCTCAGAACAGGGACTTTCAAAGTGTGAGATCCTTGGAAGATTGTCTGGGAATGAGTCAGAGAGCTTAGCCTCCTACTAAGGTCTTAGAATGAGACAGAGAAATTAGCTCCCACCTGCAAGTTGGTCCAGCTCCAGCCTTAACGGGAGACTCTTTTGGTCCATCCCCTGAAGTCCACAGATGCTGAGCCCACTCCTACAAAGGGAAAGTTGAATGTACGCATATATCAGTATATATATCAGCTATATATCAGTAGCAAGATCCCCTGAGGAAGCAAGTGTTGGAGTCTCTGGCAAAGACTAAGGGGGTTAGCTTCCTGCAAGGACTATTCTTACCTCTCTGAGTGCCCTACAGACTGTACAACAAACAAAGTAAGAAACATGCTAGCACTGTCTCAACAGGTCTGAGTTTACCCTCCAGCCCCTCATCAAAAGCTGACGAGGGAGACCATGGTAACTGCAGAGTGGGGTACAGTGGCTGAAAGGTGGAGGCAGACCTCAGGAAACCTCGGCTCTTGCACAAAGCTGCCACCAGCTCCAAGCAGGAAGAAGCTGACTCTTTCATACAGATTGGTCCTTGATGTGCACATGCAGGTCCATTAAACAGTGACACAAACCTGGTAGCTAAAGAGAGGCAGCCTAGGGCCAGTTAAACACAATGTCTGACAGTAACCTGTATCTGAAGTAGACCCATAACCAGCCAAACCAGTGATGGGCTTAGGCCCACACCAAAGCTCAAACCAAATAACAACACCACTAGTACACCCAAAGGAGATTCCTGCAGGTTCCAGACCCTGCTGGGAGCAATGTCTTATCAAGAGGAAGCCCCTGTACAACATCTCACACACAGAGTTCAAGGGTTACTCTTATATTCTCCCAGCCTAAAGAGATAACTATACCCACAAAAGAGCCAGCAACATTCAAGACTCAACTATAACAAGGGTGACGCAGAACCTACAAGAAACACTGCTGGACTACGAAGTTCAGGTGTTCTAAAGGATTGTGCAACTGACCCCAATAAGACACCTTTATCACAAAATCATCAAAGCAGGTTCAGGAGATATAGCACACATACCTAACATGCAAAGGTCAAATGTCCCAAGCAAAAGAACAACAGAAACCCCCATAAAACCAATGAGAAGAAATAAATTGAATGGAAGCAACACAAATACCAGATGTAGAGCTTAAGATAAAGGTTACTAGGGTGCTCCAAGAACTTAGGGGAAGAATGGATGATCTCAGTGAGAACTTTAAAATAAAGAGATAGTAAGCATTAAAAAGGATATAGAAACTATAAACAAGAACAAGTTAGAAATTAAGATTACAATATCTGAAATGAAGAATTATCTTGAAGGAATCAGCAGTAGGTTGATAAAGCAGAGTATTGAATGAGCAAATTAGAGGACCAGATAACAGCATCCACCAAAAAAGAAAATGAAAAAAGTTTTGCCATTTTGTTCATAATTTTTACCCTTTTTTCTTAAATAAATTCCTTTAACATTTCATGTAATAATGGTTTGGTTATGATAAACTCCTTTCATCTTGAAAAAATTAATTAGTAGAACAACACACACGTTCAAAAAGCAAGAAAATCCCAATCAAGATGAATCCAAAGAGGCCCACAGCAGGACATATCATAATTAAAATAGTAAAGTTTAAAGACAAAGAGACATTTTTTAAAGATAGCAGAAGAGAGACAATTACATACAAAGGAGTTCCCATTAGAATTTCAGGTGATTTCTCAACAGAAACATTACAGGCCAGAAGAACTGGCAGGACATCCTTAGTCATAAAAGCTTAGAAAATGCAGCCTAGATTTCTCTACCCAGCAAGGCTACCATTTAAAGTTGAAAGCCAAATAGAAAGCTTCCCAGACAAAGAAAGATTAAAAAGGTTCATTACCATAAACCAGAATTACAAGAAATGTTAAAGAACCTTCTTGAAGAAGAAGAAGAAGAAGAAGAAGAAGAAAGAGAAGAAGAAGAAGAAGAAATAGAGAGAAAAACATAACTACAATAAAAATGACAATAAGTACGTATCTATAACCTTAAAACTAAATTGATTAAATTCTTTAATCAAGAGGCATAGAGTAAATAAATATATAAGAAAATATGGCCATTATATATGCTCTTCACAAGAGACTCACCTTAGAACAAAAAATTTCCACAGGCTGAGAGTAATGGAATGAAAAAAATTTTCATGCAAATGAAAATTTAAAAGAAAGCTGGGATAACATTACTTATATCTAACAGAATAGACTTCCAAACAAAAGCCATAAAAAGAGACAAAAAGGCTCACTACATAATACTAAAGGGATAAAACCAGTAAGAGGATATAACTGTTGGAAAAATATATACACCCAATAGAGAAGAACCTATGTTAAAAAATATTGATGAACTTTAAGAAAAATATTGACAACAATAATGTAATAAAAAGAGATTTTAACACCCTACTGTCATCAATGGATAGAACATCCAGACAAAAAATAACAAGGACATAGGGACATTTAATGATACACTATATCAAATGGATTTGATGATATTTACAGAATATTTTATCCCAAAGCAGCAGAATACGCATTCTCCTCAAGTGCACATGGATCATTCTCAAAGACAGTCCACATGTTAGGAACAAAACAAGCCTTAACAAATCCAAGAAAATTTAAATCATATCAAGCATTTTCTTAGATCAAAATGTCAAGAAATTAGAAATCAACCTTAATGAAAACACTCAAAACATGCTAATACGTGAAAACTAAACAGCATGTTATAAAATAATGAATGGGTTACCAATGAGATCAAGGAAGAGATCAAAAGATACTTGGAAAAAAGTGAAAACGAACAGACAACCACCCAAAATCTAAAGGACACCGTGAAAGCAGTCCTGAGAGGAAAGTTCATACACTACAGGCCTACCTCAGTAAGCAAGAAAAATCTCAAATAAGCAGTCTGATATACACCTAAAAAATTACATAAACAACAACAAACAAAGATCAGAGAAAGCAGAAGGAAGGAAATAAGATCAGAGCAGAAATCAATGGCATTGAGACAAAAAATACAGAAGATCTATGAAACCAGGAGCTGGTTTTTTGAAAAGAAAACAAGATTGACAAACTTTTAACCAGATGAGAGAGAGAGAGAGAGAGAGAGAGAGAGAGAGAGAGAGAGAGAGAGAGAGAGAACCTAAAAAAATAAAATCAGAACTAAAAGAGCAAAATAGCAACTGAAATCACAAAAATACATAGGATTGTAAGAAATTACTATGAAAAGTTATACTCTCCTTTGCCCAGACATTTATTCTTGAGGAAGGTGGGGGATCTGAGGTCATCTAGGTCTCAGAGGTGGTGGCCACAAAATTTCTCCTCAGCTCACTATTAGGAACACCAAATACAATACTTACAAAACTTCCAATTGTGCATGTTCTCAATCTGCACTACACTAACCTTTTAAAATTTACTTCCCTATGGGCCTCTTTCCCCATCTGAAGCCAAATTTGCTTGCTTATGTGCTGAAACCTATTTATTCTATACTACCTTCAATTTTAAAAAATACGTATATCCTGGCTGCGTAGTTCAGTTGGTTAGAGCATGATCCCAATACACCAAGGTTGCAGGTTATATCCTTAGTCAGGGCACATAAATCTATGTTTCTCTCTGTCTCTCTCTTTCCCTCTCTCCCTCTCACCAATAAATAAAAATTTAGAAATGTGTATTGTGTATTACAATTATTATAATATAAAATGATATATTTTGTACATGTGTTCTCCTGCATAAAATTTAACTGAAACAGTTCAAGCCAATTTTCTCTCCTTCAACTTCACTTTTCTAAAACTTATTTTTAATTATGATTGATACACATTATATCTACTTCAATTTCTACATACAAATTAATTATCACTGGCTCTATATTTCCCCCAGTTCAAGTCATGCATATGCTTTGAATTATCTCCTGATTAAAAGTAACATCTATTTATTTCATTTTATTTAATTATTATATAGTGCCAATTTGTAATTATTTAAAATTGAAGTAACTAAATTTTAAAAATATTGGTAATATATATTTTATTGGTCATATATATCACATGATATATAGACATATGCACACCTATATACATAAATAAAGATAATATTTATTCATTCCATTTTTAAACAAAATGTTATTTAAAGGTAGCCTCATACATTTATTTTATTTTTTATTTATTTTATTTACTTTTATCTCACACTTTTTAAATTATATTTTATTGATTATTTAACTACAATTGTGCCAATTTTCCCCCTTTGCCTCCCTCCACAGAGCACCCCCTATTCCCTCATGCCATCCCCAGACCATTGTTCATTACGTGGGTCATGCATATACGTTCTTTTCCTATCCTGCACTTTACACCCCCATGGCTATTCTGTAACTACCTATTTGTGCTTCTTACTCCTGTCACCTGTTCACCCATTCCTTCACACCCCCCTACCATCTGGCAGCCATCAGCATGCTCTCTATATCCATGATTTGGTCTCTGTTCTTGTTTGCTTAGTTTGTTTTTTTAGATTCAATTGTTAATAGATATGTACTGTCATTTTATTGTTCACAGTTTTGATCATCTTCTTTTTCTTAAATAAGTTCCTTTAACATAAAATAATGGTTTGGTGATGATGAACTCCTTTAGTTTTTTCTTGTCTAGGAAGTTCTTTATCTGCCCTTCAATTCTAAGTTATAGCTTTGTCATGTAGAGCAAACTTGGCTGTAGGTCCCTGATTTTCATGACTTTGAATATTTCTTACCAATCCTTTCTAGCCTGCAAGTTTCTTTTGAGAAATCAACTGACAGTCTTACGGGAATTCCCCTGTAGGTAACTAACTGCTTTTCTCTTGCTGCTTTTAAGATTCTCTTTTCTTTAACCTTTCACATTTTAATCACGATGTGTTTTGTTGTGGCCCTGTTTGTGTCTATTTTGTATGAGACTTTCTGTGCTTCTTGGACTTGCATATCTATTTCTTTCACCAAATTAATGAAGATTTCTTTCATTATTTTTTCAAATAAATTTCCAGTTTCTAGCTCTTTCTCTTCCCCTTTTGACACCCCTTTGATGCAAATGTTGGAACACTTGAAGTTGTCCCAGAAGCTGCTTAAATTATCCTCTTTTTTTTTTTTTTTTTTTTTTTTTTGCATTCTGTTTTTTCTTGTGATTGGTTATGTTTTGGTTTATGTCCCAAAATATTGATTTGATTCTTGACCTCATCTACTCTAGTGTAGTTTCCCTATAAATTGCCTTTATCCATTAGTGTATCCTTCACTTCTGACTGGATCTTTTTAATGCTACTGAGATCCTCACTAGGTTCCCTGAGCATCTTAATATTCAGTGTTTTTCACTGTGCATCTAATAGATTGCTTATCTCCATTTTATTCTTTTTCTCAAGTTTTGATCTGTTTTTTCATTTGAGTCATGTTTCTTTGTCTCATTTTGGCAGCCTCCCTGTTTGTTTTTATGTATTAGGTAGAGCTGCTATGACTCCTTGTCTTGGTAGTGTCATCTAATGTAGTAAGTGTCCAGTAGGGTCCACTGGCACAACATCCCCTATCACTCAAGCCGGGTACTCAGAGTGTGTCCTTTGTGTAGGCTGAGTACACCTTCCTCTTGTAGTTGAGATTTGATTGCTGTTGTCTGGTCAATGGGAGGGATTTACCAAGGCCAGTCAGTTGAAAAGACTGATTGTGATCACTGACTGCCAACCTTCACCCTCTGTGGAGGATCAGCTGTGTAAGGGCAGGGTGGGTGTCCCCCAATATTTCCTGTAGGAGTTCACTTGGTGTGCAGGCTCTGAGGTTTCCTAGATGATGCAGGCCAAGGTTAGCTCCCACCTGTGTTCTGTCCTGGGCCACCTTGCATGAGCTGCTAATGCAATCGAAGATGGCTGCTACTTATGTTGGGTTTGGAGATTCCCAGGTGAAGCCATGCTATGAATCAAGGCTGGCTGCTACTAGTGCCATGCCTGGGGACACTTAGCAAGAGGTACAGGGATTGGGGGCTCAATGATACTTGCTGTTGCTTATTTGAAAGGATTTAAGAAGTTTTATAGCATTAGCCTTTCCCAACCATTCATATAGAAAAGTTGTTGTTAATAGTTTGAGTTGACCTGTAAGTTGGGTGGGAGAGAGTCTCAAGGGATCTCCAGGACAGAGTAAACAGTGTTAGCCAAGTTAATGACACCCATGTGCCAGTTCTGTGGCTCTGTTGGGGGAAGGTTCAGAAAAGGGACTACAATCTCTGCCCGCCTTTCCATCTAGGAGAAAGCTGTCCCCAAGCTCTTGCCTTGCCAGACACTTCAATTCCTCCCTATATGCCTTTCTATGTAGATGTGCCTTTCAAGCTACTACCCGGGTGCTGGAGCTCAAAGAGAGTGAGAATGAGTATGTGAGTTCTTTAAGAGGAACTGCTTTGGACTCCAACAGTTTCTTCCATCCACTCAATCCCACCTGGTTTTTGCAGCCAGAATTTATGGGGATTTATTGTTCTGGCACTGGATTCCTGGACCATGGGGCAGGGACTCCTTGCTCCTGAGATACCCCTCCTAAATTTGTATCCACCATAAATGGATGTTTGGCCAGCCCATTCCACATCTCTTATCCTGCCACCAATCTAGATGGATGTGGGTTCTTTAATTCTGTAGTGGTCAGACTTCTATTCAATTCAATTTCTTACAATTTTGAATGATGGATGTTCTACAGTTTAGTTATAATTCTGAAGTGGTTGTGTGAGGAGGTCAGCCATATCTGCCTATATTACCATCTTCAGCTTCATAGTTTTAACCAATGACACATGACTTAGTGATAGACACTGATACTAGATATAAATTTGTTAATTGAAAAATAGATAGCAGTCTTTCACAAAACATTTATTTTACATTAACAAACTTTTTTCATTCTGAGTGAAATAGAAGATATTTTATTTTCAATTAAAGATAAATGTCAGATAATTTGGTGGGTTTTATAGAATTATCAGCTAATCAAATGACTATTTACAGAGTCTTACAATGAATGGATTTATCTCAGACACATTTTCTGAGTGTCTGCTCTGTCAGGCACTGTGCTAGTGGTGTGATTAGAGTCCTAAACAAGACTCACAAGGCCCTGCCATATTAAAGCTTGCATTTGAGCGACAATGACAGATAATACAATAAACAAGTGATTCAATCATGTTTAATGGGAATAGATTCAGCAACACATGCTGGACCTTGAGAAACATGCTAAACTAAAAGCCAGAGGAAGAGTATTCCAGTCATGGAAAAGGACAAACGAAGCTTGTGAGACCGAAATATCAGTTGTATTAGTAGCAATGCTCAAGTTTTAGCATGTGTCAAAACCACATGCATCGTGTAATTGAAATTTGCTAAGATAGCACAACGTAAATGCTCTAAAAACAAAAAGGTGGTATTAACATAAGATGTGCACAATGTTTTAACTCAACAGCAGAAACCCTTTTACAATGTATATATCTATCAAATTATCACATTGTACACTTCAAATTTCATATAATTTTATTTGTCAATTATATCTTCATAAAGCTGGGGAACAGATCATCTAGAAGACTTGTTAAAAGCTGGTTTAATCTAGAATTTCTGAGTCAATAGATCTTGGCATGGACTTGATCATTTGCATTTCTATATGGTGCAGGGGACTCACTTGGAGAATTACTGGGTTAGAGACATTAAAAAAGACTAGTGTGGCTAATGTATGAAGGATAATTCTATACACCAAAAGGATGAGAGTCATTTTATAAAGTTAAATTGTGCACAGGAGTCAGATCACATAAACGTACAGTGACCATAATAAGGAGTTCGAATTTATTTTAAGTGTTGGGGGGAAAAAAAAACATTTAAGGATTTTCAGCAAGGTAGTATTATGATCTAATTCACATTTGAAAAGTGCCACTTTGGGCCTGGCCCAGTGGCTTAGTTGGTTGGAGCATTGTCCTGTGCACCAAAGGGTTCCAGGTTTGATCATGGTAGGACACATGGCAAAGGCAACCAATCAATGTTTCTCACATCAATGTCTCTCTCTCTCCCCCAAATCAGGAAATCATATCTCTGAGTGAGGCTTAAAACAGAATAACTAAAATTATCACTCTGGTTTCTATTAGTGAAATGTGTTGTGATGTTGAAAAAATTATATAGAGAGGCTTATAGAAATCATTGTAATAGTCTACTTGAGAAAGAATAGCTTTTTATACAAAGAACATATCAGTAGAAATGTATTTGCTGAGAGAACAAATGTGACGACTGACCAAAAGAGAGAACTCAAAGATGATTTTTAAGTTTTGGGGTTGACCACTTGGGTGACTGTGCTAATGAGGGGATAATAATAATAAAGAAGATCAAGAAAAGTTGCCCTAACATTGTTTGTGCTGATGGGCTATGAACCACACTTTAAATAGAACTGATTTAGAGGTTGTGTAAAGGAATATAAAGATGATTGGTAATCTTCACAGGAGAAAATTTAGTGCAGAGATTATATTGTAGAAGACTAGTTTTAATGGTCTAAATAACATTGAGAAAAGTAAGTAATTAAAGAAAACACATGATGACAAAACTTTCAAGATGATTTTCAGGGCAAAACAAATGGACTTGTAACTTGTGGGTTCACTGTAGATGTTTTTTAAGTTGAGAGATACCAGAAATAATTTATATATTCATAGAAATGACCAACAGAGCAAGAAAAGCTGGCAAATGGAATAAAGAAAGAATGAAATCTGAAGAATGCTTTGGAGAATGGGATCCAAAAATAAGTGGAAACTAGCTTTGATAGGATGAAGCCCATTATTATTATTTCATTTGTAACTGAAAGCCAGATAGAAAATATGGTACATGATGTTGCTGGATTTATTGGTGGAATTAAGGTAAAAGTTCATTTATTTGTTTTTTATTTCCTCTCTAGAATGTGATGTAAAGCCATCACCTGAGGAGATGAAAGAAATTAAATTTGAAATTATTACTTTGGCTACTAGACAAGTGAAATTATTTTGAAGTCTTCATAAAATTTCATGGCTGTATTGAGTATTTGAAGTATGGAACAGGAATTTAAACTGAACATATGTAGCCAGTATTCTTACCCAACAGTTTTAAATATTGAAATAAAGACCCAGAGAGGAGGATAAGTGATTTAAATCAGAGTAAAGGTTTTGCTTATAGTAGAACAGAGGAAAGACAAAAAAATTGAAATATATAGACGGGAATGATTATACCATAATACCATGGAGTATAAGCTGGCAAGGTGAGAAATTATGACTAGAATATGTAATTAATAGTAAATGGGTAGTTGATGAGGAGCTCTATAAGCACCTGAACAATTTTCACAGTATAGGCATAAAATTTGTGAGCTGGAATATCAAATATACTTTTGATAAAAATATATTCTCCAAGTAATTATATGGTTTACTTCAAAATATATTTCACCTCCTCTCAAAGTTCTGCTAAAATGTGCCTGACTGCATTTCAAATGTAGCATATAAACCATGGTAGTGGGAGATGGATATCAGGGATAGATTAATGCTGAAGAGAGAGAAATAGAGAAGAAAGAAAAACAAAGGAGAAAGAAAAAGAATGGGAAGATATTTATTTTTAACATTATTTTATTCATAAACTTTTATTCTATAAATTTGTATCTATTATACATTTTCTATTTTAATGCTTCTTATGTAAAATTAACCATTTCCCATTATGTAAAAGGACAGGAAATTAACATGTAGTATAATTATATTAATACATTATTTGTCACTTAATATGTATATATAATTGAGCTGAAGAGTTAATTGTGCTCATTTATTACTGCAAATTATAATCAGTTTGATGAACCTCTTTTCTTGCTTCCCTCAAGTTCTAAGGTAGAAAGTCCTCTTGGGTTTTATAAACTGTAGTTTGGAAAAAGCTTAAGTACCAATAATACAAGATTGATGAGTAAGTACTGTCAAACTTTATTGTTAAGTGTTTTGAAGCACTGAATACAAATAATATGGTAGAATTACAATTATTTACAAAAATATTGTTATAATATATTGTTTAGAGACAAAAGTATCATCTTGAAAAACAATAGTTGGCAGTACAAAATTTTTTGAAACATAGTTTTATTGCTCTCTGTGAATCTAAATATGCATTCAGGGAATACTTTGGATGCACATGTATAATTAACATTTGTTATCTCCAGGTAATGTAATATTAATTTATTACTACCCCTTTCTTCTGAATTTTCTACCTTATCCAATGAACACTTATTACCTAAGAAATTTTGCAATTTTTTAAATCTGAGCAGCAGCCTATTTCCTCTTTAAAAAAGTTACTATTTCTCACATTACTTTGATCCCCATATATTAAAATAGATTCTTTACTTTTCAAGCATGTTCATCAACAGATTTTATATCCATTTTGAAAACTTCTATATAATTAAAAAAGTAATAGTTTGTGAATATACATCTATTAAAGAAATTATTTTTATGGGAAATGCTCTTATACAAGAATCATTTCTTTCCATATTTCTTCTTCAGCTGCTGAGATTATATTTTCTATTACCTTTTTTTGAATGATAAAAAGAAATGCTAGAGACCCAAGGTGGCAGAGGACTAAGTGAAAGCTATACTAACCTCCTCCCAGGACCAATCTGGAATTACAACTAAATTGTAGAGAAATCATCTTGAATAATCAACTAAACACTAGCTGGAGAGAAGCCTTATAACCACAGAGAGACAGAAGGAAACACTTCACAATGTGACTGGTAGGGAGTTGAAAGGAGATATGAGAGGGCTGACTTGGCTCCCATGGACAGCAGCAGAAGTGCCAGAGGGATATTTCAGTGGCTGGGGGGTTCCCCTGAGAAGTATGGGGTCGAAAACCCCAAGCTGAGTTCCCCAGCCTAAAGCACCAGAGCTGTAAAGGAACCCAGAAGATATCCAGTTGTGAAAACAGCAGGGTTTCTGACTACCAGGGAGAGATGGCTGAAGAGAAAGAAAGTCTTTTAAGGGGCGAATAAATTTTGTCTGTAGCCATGTACCATGGTGACTGGCAGAGGGAAGGCCAAGTGGACTAGAGATGCTTGAGGAGAGTCTGGGGTTGGTGGCTCTGGGTAGAGAAGTGAAGGAACAGCTGCCAGGACCCCTGTGCTGAGTCATTCCCATACTACAGGAACCATCTTTTTTCAGACAGAGCACTCCACTCCCAAGTGGCATCAGCCTGAAGGGAAGCAATAGTTCTGCTCACAGAAATTACTGTGCCCAACCCTGCAATTCCTGGTGCTTAAGCCAGGATGCTGATTATAGTTTATGGCTATATCACTGATTAGTTTAACTATAAGGCAGAAAATGCTAAGAAGAAACCCAAAAGAGGAGACAAAGAAACAGACCCTGAATCAAAGAACAAGAGAATTCTACTGAAGAAGAATTAGATAAAAGGAGGCAAACAATTTTCAGATAGAGAGTTTAGAGTAATGATTATAAAGATACTCAACATAAGTCATGACACTGTAAAAGTCCTAAAGGAAAATAGGCAGAAGAATCTCAGACATTCCATGCAGCAACATCTTCACTGATATGTCTCCTAAAGCAAGGGACATAAAGGAAAGAATAAACAATGGGACCTCATCAAATTAAAAAGTTTGTGCATGGGTAAAGAAAGCAGCATTAAAATGAAAAGAGAACCAATGACATATGAACAGTTATTTGCCAATGACTCCTCAGACAAGGGTTTTATCTCCAAAATATACAAAGAACTCACATAGCTCCACTCAAACAAGACAAAAAGCCCAATTAAAAAATGGGGAAAAGACTTGAACAGACACTTCTCTAAGGAGGACATACAGAGGATCCAGAGACACATGAAAAGATGCTCGATATCGCTAGCTATCAGAGAGATGCAAATTAAAACCACAATGAGGTACCACTTGACACCAGTCAGAATGGCCATCATAAACGAAGCAACAAACAGCAAGTGTTGGAGAGGTTGTGGAGAAAAGGGGACCCTAGTGCATTGTTGGTGGGAGTGCAGACTGGTACAACCACTATGGGAAACACTATGGGATTTTCTAAGAAAACTAAAAATGGATCTACCTTTTGACCCAGCAATTCCACTGCTAGGACTATATCCTAAGAACCCTGAAACACCAATCCAAAAGAACCTATGCACCCCAATTTTCATAGCAGCACAATTTACAATAGCCAAGTGTTGGAAGAAACCTAAGTGCCCATCAGTAAATGAATGGATCAAAAAACTATGGTATATTTACATGATGGAATACTATGCAGCAGAGAGAAAGAAGGATCTCCTACCCTTTGTGACAGCATGGATGGAACTGGAGAGCATTATGCTAAGTGAAATAAGCCAGGCGGTGAAAGACAAATACCATATGATCTCCCCTATATGTAGAACCTAATCAACAACAACAAAACAAACAAGGAAGCAAAATATAACCAGAGACATTGAAATTAAGAACGAACTGACAGTAACCAGAGGGGAGATGAGAGATGATAATGGGGAGTGAGGAGAAGGAAGAGTTTTCAGGAATATGTATAAAGGACACATGGACAAAACAAAGGGGGAGGGTGGAAGCAAGGGAGGGAGGTGGGTTTGGCTGGGGTGGGGGGAGTGGTAGGGAGAAAATGCAGACAACTATAATTGAACAAAAGTAAAATAATTTAAAAAAATAATAAAAATAAAGATACTCAACAGCATGAAAAAGACATAGAAACCATAAAAAATGAGCAGCCAGAAATAAAGAATGTAATATCTGAAATAAATAATACACTGGAAGGAATAAATAGTAGGTTAGATGAAGCAGAGGATAGAATCAGTATTTTGGAAGACAAGGTAGGACAAAACACCCAGGCAGAGCAGTAAAGAGAAAAAAGAATTAAAAAAACTGAGGAGAGCTTAAGAAGTGTTTTAGACAACATGAAGCATAACAATATCCCCATCATGGAAGAACCAGAAGGAGAAGAGAGTTAGCAAGGGATTGAGAAACTATTTGAAGAAATAATGACTGAAAACTTTCTTAAGATGATGAAGGAAAAGTTACAGAAGTCCAGGAAGCTCAGAGAGTCCCAAACAAGTTGGACCCAAAAAACCTGTACCAAGACACATCATAATTAAAATCACAAGTCTTGAAGGCAAAGAGAGAATCCTAAAAACAAGAGAAAACCAGGTAGTTTCCTAAAAGAGAACACCAATTATACTGTTATTGGATTTCTCCACTGAAATATTCAGGCGAGAAGGGAGTGGTGTGAATTATTCAAGGTGATGAAAAGCAAGGACCTACAATCAAGGTTACTTTACTCACTAAGACTATCATTTAAAATCAAAGGAGAAATAAAGATCTTCCCAGGCAATAAAAAAGCTAAAGGAGTTTTATTAACACCAAACCAGTACTGCCACAAATGTTAAAAAGACTGCTAGAAGGAGAAGAAGAGAAGAAGAAGAAGAAGAAGAAGAAGAAGAAGAAGAAGAAGAAGAAGAAGAAGAAGAAGAAGGAGAAGGAGAAGGAGAAGGAGAAGGAGAAGGAGAAGGAGAAGGAGAAGAAGAAGAAAAGGAAGGAAGGAAGGAAGGAAGGAAGGAAGGAAGGAAGGAAGGAAGGAAGATAATCTAACAGTAAAATGGCACTGCATTTGTCCCTATCAGTAATCACCTTAAATGTAAATGGATTAAATGCTCCAACCAAAAGACACAGGGTAGCTGAATGGATAAGAAGACCCATATATATTCTGCCTCCAAGAGACCCACCTCAGATCAAAAGATGCTCAATATTGCTAGCTATCAGAGAGATGCAAATTAAAACCACAATGAGATACTACTTGACACCAGTCAGAATGGCCATCATAAACAAAGCAACAAACAGCAAGTGTTGGAGAGGTTGTGGAGAAAAGGGGACCCTAGGGCACTGTTGGTGGGATTGCAGACTGATACAACCACTGTGGAAAGCAGTATGGACTTTTCTAAGAAAACTAAAAATGGATATACCTTTTGACCCAGCAATTCCACTGCTAGGACTATATCCTAAGAACCTTGAAACACCAATCCAAGAGAACCTATGCACCCCTATGTTCATAGCAGCACAATTTACAATAGCCAAGTGTTGGAAGCAACCTAGGTGCCCATCAGTAAACGAATGGATCAAGAAACTATGGTACATTTACACAATGGATTTCTATGCAGCAGAAAGAAAGAATGAGCTCCTACCCTTCGCAACAGCATGGATGGAAATGGAGAGCATTATGCTAAGCGAAATAAGCCAGGCAGTGAAAAATAAATACCATATGATCTCACCTTTAACAGGAACCTAATCAACAAAACAAACAAGGAAGCAAAATATAACCAATTGACATTGAAATTGAGAACAGGCTGACAGACACCAGAGGGCAGAGGGGAGGGAACTTCAGGGGAAAAGGGGAAGGGTTTAGAGCAACAACTACAAAAGACACATGGACAAAAACTAGGGAGGGTGAAAATGGGAGGGAGGTGGGGAGGGTTGGGGTGGTGGGCCGGGATGGGAGTAAAAGACAGAAAACTGTACAAGAATAACAATTAAAATAAAGGAAAAAATATATATGAAGTGGGATATATGGTATTAAAATACTATTCTATCTGAAAAAAAAAAGATACACACAGACTAAAAGTCAAGTGATGGAAAAGGATATTTGATGCAAATGGAAAGGGTAAAAAACTGGAGTAGCAGTACCTATATCCCACATAATAGACTTTAAAACCAAGACTATCATAAGAGACAAAGAAAGACACTACATAATGATAAAGGGAACGATACAACAAGAAGACATAACCCTAGGAAACATTTACATTCCCAACATAGGAGTACCTAAATATGTGAAGTAAGTCTTGATGGACATAAAGGGAGAGATGAACAGAAATACAGTCATAGTTAGGGATTTCAATATCACATTGACTTCAATGCATAGATCTTTCAGACAGAAAATCAAAAAAGAGACAGTGTCCTTGAATGTCATACTGGATCAAATGGATTTAATTGATGTTTTCAGAGAATTTCACCCCAAAGCAGCAGAATATACATACTTTTCAAATGCACATGAAACATAATATAGGATGGACCACGTGTTAGGACACAATACAAGTCTCAATAAACTTAAGAAAATTGAAATCACACCGAACATCATCTCTGACTAAAAAATACTATGAAACTAGAAATCAGTCACAAAAAAGAACACAGAAAAACACTCAAATACATGGAAGTTAAATAAAATGTTACTAAACGATGAGTATGTCAACAATGAGATTAAGGAAGAAATGAAAAGATACTTTGAAACAAATGAAAATGAGAACACACAGTGCAAAATCTCTGGGGCACTGGGAAAGCAATCCTAGAGGGAAAATCTAAGCATTACAGGCCTATCTCCAAAAACAAGAAAAAGTTTAAACAAACAATCCAACTTCACATTTAGAGGAACTTGAAAAAGAACAACAAACAGTCCTGGTTGGTGTTGTTCAGTCGAGTGAGTGCCGGCCTGTGAACCAAGGGTTCGCCAGTTCGATTCCTAGTCAGGACACATGCCTGGGTTACAGTCCAGTTCCCTGGAGAGGGGAGCATGGAAGAGGCAACCACACATTGATGTTTCTCTTCCTCTTTCTCCCTTCCTTCCCCTCTCTCTAAAAATAAAGAAATGCAATCTTTAAAAAAAAAAGAACAATAAACAAAACCCAAAGTGAGTAGAAGGAAGGAAAAAATAAAGATCAGAGCAGAAATAAATGAAATACTAAAAAATGGTACAAAAGATCAACAAATACAAGAACTGATTCTTCAAAAACATAACAAATTTGACAAGACTTTAACCAGACTCATCAAGGAAAAAAAGAAAGGACCCAAATAAATGAAGTCAGAAATGAAAGAGGAGAAGTAACAACTGACACCAAAGCAACACAAAGGTTGTAAGATAATATTATGATCAACTGTATGCCAAAAAACTGGACACCCTGGATGAAATGGATAAATTGCTAGAAATATACAATCTTCCAAAACTAAATAAATAAGAATCAGAGAATCTGAATAGACAGATTATACTTAGTGAACTTGAAGCAGTAATAATAATTTTTTAAAAATCCCAAGAAACAAAAGCCCTAGACCGGAAGCCTTCACAGGTGAATTTTATCAAACATTCTGAGAAGAACTAACACCTCTCCTTCTCATAGTATTTCACAAAATTCAAGAGGAAGACAGGTTTCCAAATGTATTTTACATGGCCACAATTATCTTAATTCCAATACCAGATAAAGACACTACAAAGAAAGAAAATTACAGGCCAATATCATTGATAGCCCTCAACAAAATATTAGCAAACTGAATACACCAATGCCTAGAAAAGGTCATACACCATGATCAAATGGTATTTAATCTGAGATTGCAAGGATGGTACAACATTCACAAATTAATAAATGTGACTTACCACATAAACAAAAGGAATAATAAAATCCATATAATTATATCAGTAAATACAGAAAATCTTTTGATAAAATTCTGCACCCATTTTTGATAAAAACTCTCAGCAAATATTGTGATTAGAGGGAATATACCTAAACATAATAAAGGTCATATATGGCAAACCCACTGCCAGCATCATACTCAACAAGCAAAAATTACAAGTGATTCCCTTAAGATCAGGAACAAGACAGGGATGTCTACTTTCACCTCTCTTATTCAACATAGTACCAGAAGTCCTAATCACAGCAATCAACAAAGAAGAAGAAATAAGAGGCATCCAAATTGGAATGGAAGAAATAAAATAGTTTTTTATTTGTAGATGACATGATACTGTACTAGAGAAATCCAAAGATTCTATCAGAAAATTACTAGATAAATGAATTCAGAAAAGTAGCAGGATACAAAATTAATACACAGAAATCAGTTGCATTTTTATATGTCAATAGCATACTAAAAGAAAGGGAAATTAAGAAAACAATCCCCTTCACAATTGCTTCAAAAATAGTAGAATGCCTATGAATAAATCTAACTAAGGATATAAAAGACCTGTACTTAGAAAATTATAAGACACTGAAGAACGAAATTGAAAAGATATACATAACTGGAAGCACATACCACTTTTGTTCATGGATAGGACAAATTAACATCATTAAAATGTCTATAATATCCAAGGAAATCTATAAACCCAATGCAGTTCCTATCAATACTTCAATGGTGTATTTCACAGAACTAGAACAAATATGTCAAAAATGTATATGGAACTAAAAAAAGACCCCACATAGCAACAGTGATCCTGATAATGAAAAACTAATTTGGAGGAATCCTGCTACTAGATATCAAACTATACTACAAGGTCATAGCAATCAAAAGAGAATGGTACTGGCATAAAAACAGACCCACAGATCAATGGAACAGAATAGAAAGACCAGAAACAAACCCACACCTTTATAGTCAGTTAATATTTGACAGAAGAAGCAAGCATATACAATGGATTAAGATAGTTTATTCAATATTTGGTGTTGGGAAAATTGGACAGATAATTGCAAAAAAATGAAACTAGACCACCTTCTTACACCACACATAAGAAAAAATTCAATTTGGATCAAAGACTTAAATGTTAGACCTCAAACTATAAAAATCCTGGAGCAGCAAACTCACAGACTTTGCTCATAGAAATTTTTTTACTGGATATATCTGCTCAGGCATGGTAAATAAAAATAAATAAATAAATGGGCTTTACCAAATCAAAAAGTTTTGCACAGCAAAGGAATTCACCAACAAAATAAAAAGACAACCCACGGAAGGGGAGAAGATATTTGCCAATATATCTAACAAGGGGTTAATATCTAAAGTTTATAAAATACTTACAAAACTCAACACCAAAACCCAAACAATTCAATTAAAGAATGGGCAACAGACCTGAATAGACACTTCTCTAAAGAAGAAATACAGATGGCCAATAGACATATGAAAAAATGCTCAACATCACTAATCATCAGAGAAACACAAATAAAAACCACAATGAGATACTATATCAAAACTATCATAATGGCTATCATCAATAAAGTAAAAAACAAGTGCTGGCAAAGATGTGAAGAAAGGGGACCTTTTTTCGCTGTTGGTGGAAATGCAGATTGATTCAGCCAGTGTGGAAAGCAGTATGGAGATACCTCAAAAGATTAAAATCGTATCTTCCTTTTGATCCAGGATCCTACTTCTAAGAGTATATCTGAAGGAACCCAAAACACTAATTCAAAGTACATAAGCCCCTTTATGTTCATTGCAGCATTATGCAATCACCAAGATATGAAAGTAGCCCAAGTGTCCATCAGTATGAGTGGTTAAAACAACTATGGTCATAATCAACAACACTAATAAGCAAGCAAAATATAACCAGAGACATTGAAATTAAGAACAAAATGACAATAACCAGAGGGGAGGTGGGAGAGGATAATGGGAGGAAAAGGGGAAAGTGTTTTCAGTAATATGTATAAAGGACACTTGGACAAGACCAAAGAGGGTAGGATCAAGGGTGGGAAGTGGGTGTGGTTGTGGTGGGGGGAGTGGTGGGGGTAAAATGGAGACAACTGTACTTAAACAATAATAAAAATGTGGGGGGAAACCAGCTATGGGACATTTACACAATGGAATACTACTAGATCATGAAAAAGAAGAAAATTTCACCCTTTTTGACAGTATGGGTGGACCTGAAGAATATTATACTGAGTGAAATAAGCCAGAAAGAGAAAGACAAATACCATATGATTTCACTCAGATGTGGAATCTAATGAGCAAACTGAACTAACAGGCAAAATAGAGACAGATTCTTAGATAAAAAGGAGGATGACAGCTAAGGTGGACGAGAAAGTAGCAAGTGGAAGGACTGTGCAAAAAGGAAAAAGGGCTCATGGATATGGACAACAGTGTGGTGATTGCAGGTGGAGGGGAATGTAAGGGGACTAAATGGGCATATAATGGGAAAATACAATGAAAGTAAATAAACAAGTTATTAGAAAGATGAAGAAAGGAAAGAAAGAAATAAAGAAAGGGAAATCATAATCACTGAGAAAAATAATGGGTTACTTGAAGAATTATCTATAGACATAAAAAACTATAACTCATAAAATATTATCATAGAGAATTCTTTCAAAGTCTACTATATAAATAAAATTTTCTTTCACTCTTTTTTTGTTTTTATTTTATTGAAACTTTTCTTTGCTTTTTGTATTTGATTATGTACAGTTGTCATTCTCACTACACTGGAACCTTAGAATTTTTTCATAAAAAATTGATGATCATACTACATCTTTTTAATTGGTCTTATATAATTTACTAAACTAATCTTATATAATTTGTTTTACAGATAGTGTCTCAATGTTTACTCTTAGTCACTGAGTCTGCTGTCTTGGCTCACTAGTTGATCCCAAAAGGCTTGATCTCTTAAAACTATCCAATTAGTTGTTGTGGAAATATTTTTAATTAAAAATTGCCTGTATTGAAAATAGAGATTTTATTTTAAAAGTAATGTAATTATTTATTTAATCCAACTATATATAAATTGGAAATGTACATACAAGCATCATTTTATTCATAAATGTTTATTATTTAAATTCATATCCTCTGTACATTTTCTGTTCCAACCACAATATGCCATTTAGCATGACTTTGGCCTAAAAATCTCTGTCATCCTCTCACATGTTCTCTATCACCCACAGTTTCATCATTTCAAGAAGCTTATCCACATATTAACCCAGAAAATGTTCCCTAAGAGAAAATTTCAATAATAATAAAATAATCTTATTATTATCAATCATTAAGAGTAACAGCAAATGCTTTAACTATGTTTAATGTTTGACAATGTGCTATTTCATGCATTTGAGTATAATTTTAAATTATGAGGAGCCTGCCAAGATGATCCAGGTCCTGGGCCTCAAGACCACTCTGAAAGAGGGCAACCTGGAAGAAAACCTCACAGCTGACCAGGCTAACGTCCAAGCCGAGGCTTTGTATAAGGTGTCTGATGCCACCAGACAGATAAACATGACGAAGGTGGCCAACTGGAGCCCCTTTGCCCCTCAGTGGCTGATGTCTGATGAGTCCTCTCTGATGGACAATGAAATCTGTGTCAAGATCTACATCTGCAAAGAGTGAAGAGCTAATGAGCAGAAATGGCAGGCAGACTTCCAAGTGGCCAAGGACTTCATGTCCGCATGCATATGTGCAAAACACTCAGGTGGAGATTCTGCCCCAGGGCTGTGAGACACCCATCTTCAAGCAATTCCTTAAGAACTGGAAGTGAGAGGGGCATCTCCCTGCACCCACCCTCTGCCTGCTTGCTCTTCCTCCTGCTGGTCAGCACCAGCATGTCCCTGCAAATGTTCAATAAAGAAAACAAGTGCTTAAAAATTATAGCAGTTTTTAATTAAAAATTATTTTTTTTATAAAATAAGAAATGGAAGTATTCATGTAGACTGTGAGATGGAGTTGGGTATTTACATTGTACAGCCCAAAGCAAAGAAGCAACCAAGTGACTATTTCTCTGGCTGTAGTCATTATTTCTTTCCTTGTCAGGTTGCCACCACATTGGATATTAAATATTCATGTTCTTCAATTATTGGGACAATTAAGCTTGGCCTCGCTTCTGCCCTCACAATGACATGTTCAAAATGGAAGTAAGCACATTTTATGTAACAGCTGGTTAGTAAATATTTTAGACTTTGAAGACCATTTGAACTTTTTTCTTTTTGAAAATACTCAATTCTGCTATTTTATTGCTAAAATAGTCATGAGAAATATAAAAGAAGTGGTCTGTGTTTCAATAAATTTTTCTTTACCAAAGTAGGTGACAGTTCCCATACTAGATCAAGAGAGTGTATTCTCCTGTTCTCTAGCTCCTGCCTTCTAAATAGAACTAAAGGGAATCATTAAATAGGCAACGATAAAGGTATTTGGAAAGGCGAAAGGAAGGATAGGCCAGGGATTTTAGGTCTTGAAGAGCAGCAAGGTAGTTAGTTCCTTGGGTTTTATTTTTATATTTCAAATAAGTTATATTGGTCATTCATGAGTTCTACAATCTGAAACCACCAACAGAAATAAAAAATAAATGAATAAATAAGACAGGCCTACTCTCTTTACTCAAAGGACCAGGAAAGGTAAACGCCAACATCTATTTCACATCAAAGATACTAGTTTGTTGATTCACTTACAGGAGCAGCTTCAAAGCACCAGTGTACTGAAATACCACTGCATTTCACCTGCAGCAGCAATAGCCAAGCAGATCCAACTGCTGTCCAAGACTGGGACAGCAGTACCACAGAGGAGCCCTGCACGTCCTAGTCTTCGGCCCAGTAGGAAAAGGAGACACAAACCAAACAGCAGCTGGGCCTATCTTCTCTGTCCCCTGGAACACACACAGTGGATGGTCCCACTAACAACAGGCAGTCTCGGAAGGCTGCTTCTGACACTGAGTCACCAGCAGGTCTTGAGCAGGAGCTACAGTAGCAACATAAGAATGAAGAAACACGAACAGTATTTTAAGAGCTCTGAAAAGTAGTCATTGGCAATACAGCCCAAAAAAGGAGATCAGAATCTACCTCCTAACCCTACATAGAATAAAATCGATTATTTTCTAATATAACAATCAAAATGTATATTACTCATCATATCATGAACCAGGAAATCTACAGTATGACTTAGGAAAGAGACTTAATGGATGTCAATACTGAAATGAAGCAGTTTGTTGGGATTACCTGACCATGATGTATATAGCATATCAAAAATATGTCCAAAAATTGATGAAGCAAATCAAATAAAATTTATTATAAAAATAGAGAAGTTTAAAAATGACTAAGAAAATTATGGAACTGGATAGTACAATAACTGAAATAAAATTTCATTAGGTGGATTTAATAGTAGAGCAGACATAGAAAAGATAGATAGACTCAGTGATTTAAAGACAGATCAATAGAATTTATTCAACTTAACAGAGGGAATAGATTTTTTAAAAAAGAACCTCCAGAATCTGTGGGACAATAACAAAATACGAAACTTATACCTTTATAGTGGCAGAAGAAAAAGAGAAAAAGAATAGGGGTGGAAAAGTGTTTAAAATGGGTGTAAACTTCCCAAATTTGGTTAAAAATATATAATTAGTGCATATTTAATCAGCCTAAAAATGCTGTATTGGATAAGCTCTAAAAGTTATCACCAAAGCTTATCATCATTAAACTTTAAAAAGAGAGGACAAAAAATCTTATAAATGTCAAGAAGGATATACTATCTTTAGAACAACAGACGTTCAAATGATAGTAGATTTATCATCTGAAACCATTGAGACCAGAAGTAGAACATTTTCAACTGATGGAAAAAATAGACATCAGTCCAGGATTATATATCCTGAGAAATCTTCAAGAATGAAGGAGAAATAAAGACATTCTCAGATGAAGGAAAACTAAGATAGTTCACTGCAAGCAGATCTGTTTTTTAAAAATAACTATTGGAAAATCTTCAAAGAAAATGATAACCAAGGAAGGATAAAACCTTCAGAATGAGTAAAAACAGAGATAAAACATAAAATTTTTAATTTATTAGTTTATTTAATATTTTGTGGCCGAAGCCAAAAAAATTAACATGTTCTAATATGACGCTCAATGTATGTATGTTGAACAAACAAACACTTGTTACAATTATAGTTAAAAGTCGAGAGGGTAAAGAGACCTAAATGGAAGAAAGTTTTCTTCAACAATTACCAATAGGTTCCAGCTAAATGACCATGCAGATATAAAGATTAATACCATGGGAATACCAAAAATAAACTAAATCTCATCAATAGTTTATATAGACATATATAAGCTTATTTTAAAATGTATGTGGAAAGAAAAAACGTCCTAGAAGAACAAAAATACCACACTTTTAAAAGAGAAGACTGAAAGAGGAGGAACACTATTCCCGGTGTTAAGGGACACTATATAGCTGCAGCTCAGGACCATGTTGTGTTAACAGAGAACCCAGAACTAAACCAACACAAATGTGCCCAATTAATTTTTAACAAGGGAGCAAAAGCAATTTAATTGAAGAGAAGTAGCCTTTCCAAAAAACTGTTGTAGAGTAATTAGACATTCATGGGCAAAAACAAACAAACAAACAAACAAACCTTGTCCTAAGTCTCACATCTTATACAGAAACTAATTCAAAGTGATTCACAGAGTTAAATGTAAACATAAAATTATAAAATATCCAGAAGAAAATGAGGAGAAACCTTTGGTACCCAGGACAAAGCAATAAGTCCTTAGACTTGGCATGAAATGTGATCTATAAAAGAAAAATGATAAATTGAGCTTCATCAAAATTAAAACTATTTGCTCCCTGAGTGAACTTATTGAGATGATTACAAATTACATATTAAAAAGGAAATGCTTGCAAAGAACATATCTGGAAGAGATCTGATATCTAAAATAAATTTTAAAACTCTCAAAACTCAATAGTAAGAAGTAATTCCAACCCTGGCTGGTGTGGCTCAATGGATTGAGTGTGGGCCTGTGAACCAAAGGGTCTCCAGTTCAATTCTCAGTCGGGGAACATGCCTGGGTTGTGGGTCAGATCCCCAGTAGTGGGTGAGCAAGGGGCAACCACACATTAATGTTCCTCTTCCTCTCTTTCTCCCTCCCTTTCCCTCTCTCTAAAAATAAATAAATAAAATCTTTAAAAATAAAAACAAATAATTCCAATTTACAAATGTGCCAAAGATATTAGCAAATGGAATAAACATATGTCAAATAAGGCCATAGAAAAATGTTCAAAATCATGACTGATTAAGGAAATGGGCATTAATACCATAATATACCTATAGGAATAGCTAAAATTTTTAAAAAAATAGCTACAAAACCAAAAGCTGGTGAGGGTGCAGAGAAAGTCAATCACTTACACATTGTTGGTGGGAATGTTTTCAAAAACATTTTGGCAGTTTCTTTAAAAATTACATAAGTAATTGTCATACAATCTACCATTTAAACTCTTGGATTTTTATCTCAGAAAAATGAAAATTTATGTTCACACAAAACCCTGTACATGAATGTTTAAAGTAGCTTTACCTCTTTATAAAATCATTTTCAGTTTGTACTATCCATCATATGTGATTTTGTTACAACTTATAAAAAACAAAGGATATGTTTCTATTACTATTATATGTAAGCCAAGATTCAAAGGGAGTCACTTCAACACTCATAGTTGAATAAGTTGAATAATGGAATCTTGGAGAAATATTAATGCCCTTCAATTCCTACCCCTCCAAGCCATACAGACTACTATAATAAAAATAAGAGAATTAGCAAATTTTAGCTACTTCCTTCAAGATGCAACCTCAATGGTTATATTGGAAAAAGTTGGAAAATTTTGCCAGTTCAGAGGCATTTCCCTTTGTTTATTGTAATTGAATATAGATGTAAAAGACTGAAACATCACATAACTAAAAATGTTGAATAACTCTATAGTAGCCTTGATGAAATAAGAAAATATGACATGGTCAGAAAAAGCAGAAGAAAATAATTTTAAAATTGCCAAAATATCATCCAGGTGATCTCATCTGACGCAATTTAATGTGTCCCTGAATTGGTTCATATATAATTTCCTAGTATCCTGTGTTTATGTAACTCTTTTTTAAGGAGATGAGAGCTCTTAACACTTCAGTTAAGTCAATCTTGCAAGTCAGCACATATTTACATATGCTCTAAAAGAACGATGTGGTTTCTCTAAAATAATGTTATTAAAATTGCCTCTCTTCTACTGACTTTGATGAATCTGGGAGTCACTAGGATACACAGGGTGAAAAATATATACAATTTCCTTGCCATACACTAGTCTCATTAACTTGGGATAAAAGCATTTTAGAGGGGAAAAGTTTCATTCTTGAAAAATCAGTTGATTTGTGAAAAAGTTTTAAAAAATATTAACGAAGTTGTACTTAACAATGTTGACAATGCACCTGTCATTTAATCTTCAAAACATTACAATTAATGAATATAACGTGGTCAGAGAAACCAGTAAATATGTTCAGACTTTTCATTGTTCTCAAGAGTCATAAAACCATAATAGATATGTATACCTATGCAGTGTTCCACAATGAATTTTTTAAAGACGAACACATTCACTCTGGTCACACAGTATATTATGAACTCTTAGAAAAACCTTTGGTGAAATCTTAACAGCAATGTGTTATTATTGTGATTACTATTCTTATTCTGAAGTTCTTAAGTAGAGGGTTGAAGAAAACATAACTGATGAAACATTTGCCACTCTAGCAATTTTAATGGAACACCACGTCTCTTTATGAAAGGCCTTAAAAATGGAACTTATGAAAAGATCAGTTCAAGGACTGTCAATTCTTCCCAAATACATTTTCTCAAGTTGTCATTTTATAAGTAAATCAGTTTTACTCGCTGGCTCTTTCCCTTTTTATTGTACATAAAGTACTGTAAACCTGTATGCTAATGACCAACCGTTACAGGAATGACAAAATGAGAGACCATTATGTGACAAACATACAGTAGAGGTAGAAGCCAGTAAACAATGTCAGCCATTATACCCTGTTTGCTGTTCTCAACATGTGACTTCCTAAGACAACTTTTGGTAATATGTTATCATCTGGGAGGTTAATCACATACTAAAAGCAATCCTTAGCATAAAACACAATATGGTCACTCCAGCTTTTTTTGTTGTAAAAAAATCTTGAAATTTTTATAAACTCAAGTTGAAATTATGCAGCACTATCCTTTACCTTTATCATTTGTTGAATTCTAATAATTAGTCTATTTTCAACATGGCAGAGCTTTCTATTCTTGCATTTTCTGAGGAAGTTTTTCTATCAACTTGTCACTAGTGACTAACTCTTAGATACAGTAATTTACCCAAGAAACATTGCTGCATTTTTCCAGACTATGCATTTATAAACTTCCTTTAAAATGAGCCTACTTGCCTTCTCATACATACCACTATGCACTGTGCTATCAGAAAGGGATATTAAGCTTAGCCAACTATAATATGTTAAACAAGAGAAAGGATTCTTTATCATTACATCAGTAGATTCAGTGATAGGAAAGAAAGAGAATAATGTAAGTTTTGATGAAGAAAAAGAAAACCATATAACCTAAACAAGATATTTCTATTGCTACTAGGGAAGAATTTAAATATTTTAAAAGACTGAAAGTAAGGGATCAAAATGAGAATATGGTGATTTAAGTATCATCAACTTCAATTTCTGCTGTTCTGTCTGGTCAAGATTAGTGAAACGTAGTAGCTCTATCAATATTTCTAGTATTGAATACAATTACTCAAGATGTTTTGGGGGAAAGAGTGGTGTTTATCTTTGAAATAAACTAGTGAGGCCCTTCTTTTGCTTACTGAGAAAAACATCTTGTTTACTGAAGCCAACATCTTGACTAGTATCAAAAATGCATTAGTTCAGTTGGAGATGCCTTAGGCATAGAAAATAAAACATCAGAGTTTAAATGATTAACATTTCACAGAATTAAGAACAGAGGGGAAAAATAAGGAAATCAAAGCAGCAATCCTTTCTTTATTTGTAGTGGAGATGATGAGATTTTATCACCTATTACAGAAAGGCACATAGCAAAATCAGAATCCAAATTTCCCTAAATGCTTAGATCCCAATTTGTCAGGGACAGAAGAAGTACAGTAATATATCAACATGCCTGAAGAAAATTCACATATAGTATTCTGTGTATATATTATATACAATAGTGAAATGCACTGCAAGTCTCTTACATAGATGGCAAGGGCAAATACAGATTTCAACATTTAGTTATCTCACAATTAAAGTTCAGCCTCTGGAAGAGGAAATAAAAGGAGAGAATGAACATTCAAGAAAACTCAGACATTGAATTTGCCTTTATTTTCTATAAGGTAAAACTAGATGAAGAGCTAATAGACTTCTTTGTACCCTATAAAAATAATATAAAAGTGCCCAAACAACCCTGTCTGGTGTGACTTAGTGGATTGAGCCCTGGCTTGTGAATGGAGGGGTCACCAGTTCAGTTCCTGGTCAGGGCCTGGGTTGCAGGCCAGGTCCCCAGTTGGGGGGCAAGGCAACTGATAAATCAATGTATCTCTCACACGTTGATGTTTCTTCCGCTACCTCTTTTTCCCTCTTTTCCACTCTCTTTAAAAGTAAATAAAATCTTTTTTAAAAAGTGCAAAACAAAATTGACCCAGAAATTTTCAACTGATAAAGAGATTTTCTCCACAACATCAGATATATTCTGTCAATTTTTGACATAGATTTATTAAAATAAACTGTTAAGGAAGTGATTATTAGAAAAACAGAGAATTCTAAGAAACCAGCTCAGCTCTGAAATGAAAAACTCTTAACAATATGACTTATTAGGCTATTTCATCCAAACTTTCTAATAATAAAAGTGAGTTTTTCTTTCCTTTGTTTCTTACAATAAATGCATTTAGTTCTTTATCTGTGTGAAACACTGTGCTGGACATTGGTTATACAATTTCCCCACTTCAAATTCATAATGTAATAAGTAATAAAATTAAGAGTTTAAAACACAATGCAATAGGTGTTATAAAGGCAGTATAGATTTAGGGGTCATGGATGAATACCCAAGGTGACATCTAAGCTCCAGTCTGAAAGATGAGTAGGTGTTATATAGTGATAACGACAGTGGTTTTATTCTTTCTGTTAGAAGGAAGATACTTTATAGTGGGTTGTTGGACGCAGTGTTCCTAAGTAAACAAGTTCTTAATAAGAAGGGCACAGAGAAGTAGGACAATCCAAGGTGGTAAGAATGTTAGGCATTATAATATATGATAAAATATTTAGATATTGTATAATCCTGAAAGGAATGAGGAACCAGTGAAGTTTTTTTTTTTAAATGAGGTAATATGATGATATTTTGTTGCTGTTGTTGAAAATGATTCTTTGTGTTATATAAGAAATTAATTGTAAGAGTAAAAAACAAATAAATTACATAGTAGTAATAATTAAAGTAGATTAAAAGAGTGGCAAATAACTTTTGTCTTTGGAAAAGGACAATGGAAAATATGAAAAGGAATACAATTGAGTAATACTTTGGAGGTATACTTAGAATCAGTCTGTAGTTAACTGGATGCAAGGTATAAGAGTGAGAAAAATCAAGAGTGGTGCTCATACTTACAGTCTGAGAAATATTATATTAATATATCAATAAATGTGCTAAATATTAGAATTTTATGTCATATTCAGAATGTTCTTCACAAATAATCAATTATATAAATAGTAGAAAATTTTGTTGGACATCATACCCAAATTGGCTATAAAACACACGCATGTATACATGCACAAATACATATACATACAAGCAAAGACAACTCTAAAAGAACAATAGAAAATTATCCTTCACAACTACTATAAAAATATATTTTTCTCTCAAAATTTCAGTGACCAGATGAAATAAATATAGATAGATTTTTATTTTGACTTTGAAATCATTCTTAGAATTTTTGTAAAGTTTTTCCAAGAATAAATAGAAGATTTATTCTCAATAATAATTCAATACTGGCTACCTTCCTTTTCAATAGACTTTTATTTTTAGATTTTGGATTTTCTACATTTACAGTTATGTCTCCTTACAACAAAGACAAGTTTATTTCTTCCTTCGTAATAAACATATATTTTACTTCTTATTCTTGTGTTACTGCATTAGCTAGTACTTCAAGTATGATATCAAAACACAGTAGTGATGGAGGCATCCTTTCTTTACACCTAATGTTCATGGCTTCAAGCTTCTTACTATCAAGTATGATGTTAGCTGTGGAATTTTTTTTTTTTTTTTTGGTAGATGTTAGTAATCAAATTCAGAAAGTTCCTCATTATTCCCAGTTTACTGAAAGCTTTTATAATTAATTGTTCTTAGATTTTTGTCAGATACTTTTCTGATTTTATTTGCATAATCATATAATATTTAATTTTTATCCTCTTGATGTGATGAATTACATGAGCTTATTTTTAAATATTGAACCAGCTTGGCATAACTGGTATAAATCTGACTTGGTCATGGTGTATATATTTTTTATGCATTGCTGGATTTGATTTGCTATTTTGTTGAGGGTTTTTTGCATCTATATTGACTATATTCATGAGAGATAGTTTTCTTGTAGTGCTTTTGTCTGGTTATGGTATTATGGTAGTTATGAGCTCATAGAATATTGGAAAGCACTCCCTCTGCTTGTACCTTCTGAAAGATATTAGATATAATTGGTGTAATGTCTCTTTTAAAATATTTGATAGAATTCACCAGTGAATCAATCTGAGTCTGATATATTCTCTCTTAGAAGTTTATTGATTGTGGATTCATTTTTAACAGATAGATGCCTATTATTATCTTCTATTTTTCTTATATGAGTTTTGTTATATTGTGTCATTCAAGGGATTATTTTATTTCATCTAGATTTTCAAATTTGTGGATGTAGAACTATTCATAGTATTCCTTTACTGTGCTTTCAATGTTGATGGAATCTATAGTGATGTTCACTCTTTTAATTCTAATATTAGTATATTTTGTGTTCTCTCTTTTATATTTAGTTAGCCCAGTAAAAATTTATGATTTCTTGATCATTTGTTTTAATTTATTTTCTCTGTATATTTCTTATTTTTAATTTCATTGATTTATGCTCTATTTTTATCATTTCTTTCCTTTTGTTTACTTTGGTTTTGATTTGCTTTCATTTTTGTAGTTTCCTAAAGTGCTAGCTTAGCTGATTGATATTAGAACCTTCAAGTATTTTTAACCCTCAAGTTGTCACATTTTAATAGTTTACTATTCAAAATATAATCAATCAAAACTCCCCTTTTTATGTTTGTTACAATTTTTAAAAGCACACCATACTTCAAATATAAACAAGTCTGTATGTATCTGTGTGTGTTCTCAATAATTTCACACATATGCCTATAACACATTTCTGTTTTCTTTCATAAAATGTTAAATATGTTTCTGTTAAATAATTTAAAAACATTCTAACCACTTTTGATTTCCTTGGTTCTCCATTTGCCTTCATTCTAGCTATAGATAAATAAAACAAGATCACATCGTGTTTCTTCAAGTTAAAAGTAATCTTTTGTGCTTGGGCATAGGTTATACACCCAACTATTTTGTTCCACTTAATAACCCTTTGTTTTTAGAAATAGAATAATAAATATTGTCACTTGTCTTGACAAATCAGGAAAAATTTAAACTTATGATACCTTCTTTAAACTTTCATTTTGAAATTAAAAAAATATTTCAGATACATAAACTGAGAAGTGAATGTATAATCATCGTAAAATCTATTTATTTCTGCCAGTACAGGCAGTTATACAAGTTCCAAATTTCTGTTATATCTAGGTTATAAATATCATATCATTAGATTGATTTACTTTTGAGTAATTTTTCTACCTTTGAGTGGTTTCCTATATTTAAGTGGAAATTTCAACAAACCTGGTTTCTCTCACTGTAAATAGCACTATTGGCTCTACTTCAAAGTGTAGACTTTACAAACATTTTAATCTTACACTTTTCATCCATATCCTTTACAAATTCTTGATAATCCTCAGTTATTATTGCTAAAATAGCAAATTCTACATATATAATAAACTATGAAACCTTGCCAAAACTGTTGTATAAATTCTGGAGTCAATTTTTCCCTTTGTCTTATAGTAGAAAAGGAAAATTTATACACTTATTACTTTTCCCAGTTTTGTTGAAGTAAAATTGACATATAACATTATGTAAGGTTAAGGTGTATAGCATGTTGATCTGAAACACTCACATATTGCAAAATAATGACCACAGTGAGGTTAGTTAACACCTCCATCACCTTACACATTATTTCTTTTTTTGTGGTGAGAACAATTTGAGTCTATTCTCTTAGCTACTTTCAAGTATTATATTTAATAGAGTATTGTTAAGTGTAACCACTATAATATGCATTAGATCCCAGAACTTATTCCTCTTTCACCTGAAAGTTTGTACTCTTTGCCAACATCTTCCCATTTTTTTCCTCCCCAAGTCCCTAGCTATCACAATTCTTCTCTGTTTCTGAGTCTGCCATTTTTTAGATTTCACATATAAGTGATATCATACAGTGTTTATCCTGCCATGTGTTACTTATTTTACTTAGCATAATACCTACAATATTTGTTCATATTGTTGCTAAAAGCATGATTTCCTTCTTTCTTGTGCTGAGTAATATTCTAATTGAGACATATACTACATCTTCTTTATTAATTCATCCATAGACAAAAAAAATAGGTTGTTTTCATATAACTGGACTAATGTGAATAATTCTGCAGTAAACATAGAGTGCAGATATCTATTCAAAATTCTCAGCTTATTTTATTTGAATATACACTCAAAATTGGGATTGCTAGGTCATATGGTAGTTCACTTTTTAAGTTTTTGAAGAACCTCCATACTATTTTCCATAATAGCTGAGCCTCTTTATGTTCCCACAAACAGTGCAAAGGATTCTCTTTTTTCCACATTTTTGTCAACATTCTTATCTCTTATCTTTTTGATGGCAGCCGTACTAACAGGGTTGAGGTGGTATCTCTTTGTGGTTTTGATGTGTATTTCCCTAATGATTGGAGTTATTAAGCATCTATTTATGCACCTGTTGTCCACTCATAAGTTTTCCTTGCAAAATGGCTATTCAGTTCTTCTGCCTATCTTTTATTTTTAATTTTTGTTTTATTTTTTTAAAGATTTTATTTATGTATTTTTAGAGAGAGGAGAAGGAAAGAATCAAACAGGGAGAAAAACATCCATAAGTGGTTGTCTCTTATACACCCTCTACTGGGGACCTGGTCCACAATCCTGACTGGGAATTGAACTGGTGACCCTTCAGTTTGTAGGTGTGCTCTCAATCCACTGAGCCACACCAGCCAGGGCCCTCTACGCATTTTTAATTGTATTATTTGTGGGCTTTTGTTAGTTTGTTTACTTCTATCTATGAAGCAGTATTATACAATTTGGATAATAGCCGCTTATCAGGTATATGATTTGCAAGTATTATTCTCCCACCCCACTGATTGCCTTTTAATTTTACTGATGGTATCTTTCGTTGTGCGGAATCTTTTTAGTTTGATGTAGTCTACTTGTTGATTTTTTGGTGTTGTTGTTGTTTCTGCTTTTGGTGTCATATCAAAAAAAAAATTGTGCTCACTTTGGCAGCACATATACTAAGATTAGAATGATACAGAGAAGATTTGCATGGCCCCTGTGCAAAAATAATGTGCAAATTCGTGCAGCATTCCATATTTTTGGGAGCCCCAGTAAGGTTAGCAGCTGACTTCTCAATGGAAACACTCTAAGCCCAAATAGAATATTCCAAGAAATCTTGCAAGTAATGAGAACCAAAGGCCTGCAACCAAGACTACTTTACCCAGCAAGGCTTTCAATTAAGATAAAAGACCAAATAAGGAGCTTCCCAGGCAAAAGAAGTCTGAAAGAATACAGATCTACCAAACCAATTCTGCAAGAGATACTAAAGGGACTGCTTTAAGGAAAGAAAGGAAAAGACAGAGAGAGAAAGAGGAACACAGGTACAAAAATGGCAATGGATAAGTACCTATTAATAATCACCTTAAACGTAAATGGATTAAATGCTACAATCAAAAGAAAAAGAATGATGAATGGATAAGAAAGCATGACCCACACATATGCTGCCCACAAGAGACCCACCTAAGGACAAAAGACTTACAGAGATTCAAAGTGAAGGGCTGAAAACAAATTTTCCAAGTGAGTGAACAGGAAAAAGAAGCCGGGGTAGGAATACTCACATCAGACAAAATAGATTTCAAAAAAAGGGCCATAAAGAGAGACCCAGAAGGTCATTTCATAATACTCAAGGGAAGAATCCATCAAGAAGACATAAACATTGTAAATATCTATGCACCGAACATAGGAGCACCTAAATACAAGAAAATCTTAGAAGACTTCAAGAAAGATATTGACAGCAACACAATTATAGTAGAGATTTTAACACCCCACTGTCAAAAATGGACAGATCTTCCAAAAAAATTATCAACAAAGATATTGTGGCATTGAATAACACTCTAGAGGAAATGGACTTAACTGATATATATGGAGCCCTTCATCCCAAAGAAACTAAATACACATTCTTTTCAAATGCACATGGAACATTTTCAAAGATAGACCACATGATAGGACACAAATCAAGCCTCAACAAATTCAAAAAAAATGAAATCATATCAAGCATTTTCTCTGACCACAAGGGACTGAAACTAGAAACCAACACCAAAGGGAAAAACCCAAAACACTCAAAATCACGGAGATTGAAGAGCATGCTATTAAACAACAAATGGGTCAAGAATGAAATTAGAGAGGAAATCAAAAAGTTTCTGGAAACAAACGATAATGAACTCACAATGACCCAAAACTTATGTGGCACAGCACAGACAATGCTGAGAGAGAAGTTCATAGTGATACAGGCCTACCTAAAAAAGATAGAAACATTCCAAACAAACAACTTAACCCTAAGTCTATAAGAACTCGAGGAACAAGAACAAACACAGCCTAGAGCAAGTAGAAGGAAGGAAATAACCAAGATCAGAACAGAATTAAATGACATAGAGACTAAAAGCACAATTCTAACGATCAATGAATCCAGCAACTGGTTCTTTGAAAAGATAAACAAAATTGACAAGCCTTTAAGCAGGCTCATCAAGAAAAAAAGAGAAAGGACACAAATAAACACAATCAGAAATGAAAGATAAGACATTACAACTGACAACACAGAAATACAAAGGCTTGTAAGAAATTACTATGAAGAACTGTATGCCAAGAAATTTGAAAACCTAGGTGAAATGGACAAGTTTCTAGAAAAATATAATCTTCCAAAACAGAATGATGAAGAAGCAGAAAGCCTGAACAGACCAATAACAGCAAATGAAATTGAAGCTGTAATAAAAAAACTCCCAACACACAAAAGTCCTGGGCCAGATGGTTTCACAGGAGAAGTCTACAAAGCATTTAAGAAAGAGCTAACCCCAATTCTTCACAGACTATTCGAAAAATTCCAAAATGGTGGAAAACTCCCAAACTCTTTTTATGAAGCCAGCATCATCCTAATCCTAAAACCAGATAAACACACAACAAAGAAAGAGAACTTCAGGCCAACATCGCTGATGAACATAGATGCTAAAATCCTCAACAAAATATTGGCAAACCACATCCAACAATACATTAAAAAGATCATACACCATGACCAAGTGGGATTCATCCCCAGGTTGCAAGGATGGTTCAACATTTGCAAGTCAGTACATGTAATACATCACTTAAACAAAAGCAAAGACAAAAATCACATGATCATATCAATAGATTCAGAAAAAGCATTTGATAAGGTAAAACACCCATTTGTGATGAAAACATTCAGCAAAGTGGGAATAGAGGGAGCATTCCTCAACATAATAAAGGCCATATATGAGAGACCTACAGCCAACATCATACTCAAAGGGTAAACACTAAAATCTTTTCCACTAAGATCAGGAACAAGACAAGGATGTCCACTTTCCCCACTTCTATTCAATATAGTATTAGAAGTCTTAGCCACAGCAATTAGACAAGAAAGGGAAATAAAAGGTATCCAACTCGGAAAGGAAGAAACAAAACTATCATTGTTTGCAGATGACATGATAGTGTACATAGAAAATCCTATAGACTCTGCCAAAAAGCTGCTTGATCTAATAAATGAATTTGGCCAAACAGCCAGATACAAAGTCAATACCCAGAAATCAAAGGCATTTTTGTATACCAACAATGAAACAGCAGAAGCAGAAATCAAGAAAAAAATCTCATTCAATATAGCAAAAAGAAAAATAAAATACCTAGGAATAAACCTAACCGAAGAGGTAAAAGACCTATATGCAGAGAACTACACAACACTGAAGAAAGAAATCAAGGAAGACCCAAACAAATGGAAACACATACCTTGTTCATGGATCGGAAGAATTAACATCATCAAAATGTCCATACTTCCCAAAGCAATCTACAGATTCAATGCAATACCTATTAAAGTACCAATGGCATATTTCACAGATATAGAACAAACTCTTCAAAAATTTATATGGAACCATAAATGACCCAGAATAGCGGCAGCAATCTTGAGAAAGAAGAGCAAAACAGGAGGGATCACAATACCTGATACCAAAATGTATTACAAGGCCACTGTAATCAAAACAGCCTGGTACTGGCATAAAAACAGGCACGTGGACCAGTGGAATAGAACAGAGAGCCCAGAAATAAACCCTAGTCTCTATAGTCAATTAATATTCGACAAAGGGGGCAGCAACATAAAATGGAGTAAAAATAGCCTCTTCAACAAGTGGTGTTGGGAGAACTGGACAGCTTCGTGCAAGAAAATGAAACTCGAGCACCAACTTACACCACACACAAAAATAAATTCAAGGTGGATAAAAGACTTAAACATAAGCCGTAACACCATTAAAGTCCTAGAAGAGAACATAGGCAGGAAAATCTCAGATATTACACGCAGCAACATTTTTACTGATATGTCCCCTAAAGCAAGGGACATAAAGGAAAGAATAAAAAAATGGGATCTCATCAAAATAAAAAGCTTCTGCATGGCCAAGGAAAACAGTATTAAAATAAAAAGAGAACCGACTGTGTGGGAAAACATATTTGCCAATGATATCTCAGATAAGGGTTTAATCTCCAAAATATACAAAGAACTTACACGACTCCACTCTAAGAAGACAAGCAACCCAATTAAAAAATGGGCAAAGGACTTGGGCAGACACCTCTCCAAGGAGGACATACAGAGGATCCAGAGACACATGAAAAGATGCTCGATATCGCTAGCTATCAGAGAGATGCAAATTAAAACCACAATGAGATACCACTTGACACCAGTCAGAATGGCCCTCATAAACAAAGCAACAAACAGCAAGTGTTGGAGAGGTTGTGGAGAAAAGGGGACACTAGTGCACTGCTGGTGGGAGTGCAGACTGGTACAACCACTATGGAAAACAGTATGGAATTTTCTAAAAAAACTAAAAATGGATATACCTTTTGACCCAGCAATTCCATTGCTAGGACTATATCCTAAGAACCCTGAAACACCAATCCAAAAGAAACTATGCATCCCTATGTTTATAGCAGCACAATTTACAATAGCCAAGTGTTGGAAGCAACCTAGATGCCCATCAGTAAATGAATGGATCAAAAACCTGTGGTACATTTACACAATGGAATTCTATGCAGCAGAAGGAAAGTAGGAGCTCATACCCTATGCAACAGCATGGATGGAACTTGAGAGCATCATGCTAAGCGAAGTAAGCCAGGCAGTGAAAGATAAATACCATATGATCTCACCTTTAACAGGAACCTAATCAACAAAACAAACAAACAAGCATAATATAACCAAAGACATGGAAATTGGGAACATGCTGAAAGTCACCAGAGGGGAGAGGGGAGGGAATTTCAGGGGAAAAGGGGAAGGATTTACAGGAACAAGTATAAAGGACACATGGACAAAAACTAGGGGGGGGGGGTGGAAATGGGAGGGAGGTGGGGAGGGCTGGGGTGGCGGGTTCGGGTGAGAATAAAAGACAGAAAACTGTACAAGATCAACAATGAAAATAAAAATTAAAAAAAATAAAATAAAATAAATTAATTAATTCCAAAAAAAAAAAAGAAGAAGTGGTGTTGGGAGAACTGGACAGGTACATGCAAAAAAATGAAACTCAAACGCCAACTTACACCATACACAAAAATAAATTCAAGGTGCATAAAAGATTTAAATATAAGCCCTGACACCATTAAAATCCTAGAAGATAACATAGGCAGGAAAATCTCAGATATTTCATGCAGCAACATTTTTACTGATATGTCCCCTAAAGCAAGGGACATAAAGGAAAGAATAAATAAATGGGATCTCATCAAAAATAAAAAGCTTCTGCATGGCTAAGGAAAACAGTATTAAAATAAAAAGAGAACCAACAGTATGGGAAAACATGTTTGCCAATGATACCCCAGACAAGGGTAATCTCCAAAATATACAGAGAACTTACACGACTCCACTCTAAGAAGACAAGCAACCCAATTAAAAAATGGGCAAAGGACTTGAACAGACACCTCTCCAAGGAGGACATACAGAGGATCCAGAGACCCATGAAAAGATGCTTAATATCGCAGCTATCAGAGAGATGCAAATTAAAACCACAATGAGATACCACTTCACACCAGTCAGAATAGCCATCATAAACAGAACAACAAACAACAAACAAGTGTTGGAGAGATTGTGGAGAAAAGGGGACCCTAGTGCACTCTTGGTAGGATTGCAGACTGGTATAACCACTATGGAAAACAGTATGGATTTTTCTAAGAAAACTAAAAATGGATATGCCTTTTGACTCAGCAATTCCACTGATAGGACTATATCCTAAGAACCCTGAAACACCAATCCAAAAGAACCTATGCACCCCAATGTTCATAGCAGCACAATTTACAATAGTCAAGTGTTGGAAGCAACCTAGGTGCCCATCAGTAAATGAATGGATCAAGAAACTATGGTACATTTACACAATGGAATTCTATGCAGCAGAAGAAAGAATGAGCTCCTACCCTTTGCAACAGCATGGGTGGAACTGGAGAGCATTATGCTAAGTGAAGTAAGCCAGACTGTGGAAGACAAATATCATTTGATCTCACCTTTAACAGGAACCTAAATGAGCAAAATATAACCAAAGACACTGAAATTGAGATCAGGCTGACAGTCATCAGAGAGGAGAGGGGAGGGAATTTCAGGGGAAAAGGAGAAGGGTTTAGAGCAACAACTATAAAAGACACGTGGACAAAAACTAGCGGGGGGTGGAAATTGGAGGGAGGTGGGAAGGGCTGAGGAGGTGGGCTGGGATGGAGTAGAAGACAGGAAACTGTACAAGAACAACAATAAAAAAGAATATTTGAAATTGTACATTATGAATTATAGAAATAAAATGTTAAGTATAAAAAATCTTTGTTAAGATCAATATCAAGGAAATTTTCTGCTATGTTTTTTTTTAAGGAGTTTTGTGGTATTGGTACTGATTTTTAAGTATTTAATCCATTTCAAGTTATTTCTTGTGAGTGGTCTAAGAAGTTCAATTTTATTCTGTTGCATGTGCACAGATAGCTTTCCCAATACCATTTGTTGAAAAGGCTATCCTTTCCCCATTATGTATTCTTGGCTCTCATGTCAAATGTTAGTTGACCATATATGCAAGGGTTTATTTCTGGGGTCACTATTCTGTTCCATTTGTCTATTTGTTTATTTGTTTATTTTGATGCTCATACCATTCAGTTTAGGTTTTTATGTCTTTGTAATATAGACTTTTAAACTATCAGTGGAAGGCAACACAAATTAATTTGTCCTCACCAATGTTACACATTTCATGTTAAAAAATAAGAATGTCCTGGTTATGATTTTAGTTAGCATAATACCTTCTGCAGAAATAGCAGTTATTTCTGCAGAGCCAAGTGTAATACTCCCTTCCCTTAGTTCAAGACCACACACACACACACTATACAATCATAAACATACACACCTCTCATACTACTCATATTTTCCCTATGGGCAGATACATACATCAATTCACTAACGAAAAATTATTTTCCTCAAAATATTGCTTGAAAATAACTTGGAAAAGGTCTTTTAAATATTGCTGAAATCACTGACTTTAGGGGAGGTCTACAATTCATACATTCTCCTCTGTCTGCTTTCAGTATTTAGAATTTTCTTGACTAAAAGGCATAGTTTAAGTATTCCATTCATAAATTAGTATTAAAGGTGTACCTCCTGTTTCCTTAGTTACTCAATTTTTTTTTTCATTTCCTTCTATTTCTATGCCTTTGCAATATAAGTCTGTAGTACAAACTTGCTGGGAAAACATGGACTGATAAGCCAGTGTTATAGATGTATATTCTGACTTTGGTATCAAGTACATTATCTCAGCATGTCCATCTTTTGTTTTTTTAATGGAAAAGTAAGAAATGTCTTTGATGGGAATGTCGAAGGTTGCTAGAAAATCTATTATGGCTTCTGTGTATGGGTAAAAGCCTTCAGTAAAATATTCGGTAAAAAGATTAAAGAAAAAGACAAAGATGAACGAGGTACAGTTTTAAAAGAATGTGAAAAAAAGCACACACAATTTCAATTACAGAAGAGAAACTAATGATCACAAAGATGCAATATCACATGAATTATTAGTGAAAATTGTTTGATTTTAAACTATTCTTATTATACTATGATTCCTAATTTTATTTATGTATGTAATCAACATACATAAATGTAAAATCAAAGTAGGTGAAATGTATGGAATTGGAGAGCATCATGCTAAACGAAATAAACCAGGCAGTGAAAGACAAATACCATATGATCTCACCTTTAACAGGAACCTAATCAACAAAACAAACAAACAAGCATAATATAAACAAAGACACTGAATTTGAAAACAGTCTGATAGTGTCCAGAGGGGGAGGGGAGGGAATTTCAGGGGAAAAGGGGAACGGTTTAGAGCAACAAGTATAAAGGTCTCATGGACAAAAACTGTGGGGGGTGGAAATGGGAGGAAGGTGGGGAGGGCTGGGGTGGTGGGCTGGGTGCAGGGTAAAAGACAGAAAACTGTACAATATCAACAATTAAAAAATACTAATTAAAAAGAAAATTAAAAAAATAAAGCATAATACACAGAAAAAAAAAGTAGGTGAAAAAGAATGTAAACAAATAAACATCAATACCTAATGATTGATAAAGTCCTATCATCTCTGAATTTATAAACTCTTTTTTATGCCTAACTGTTAAATGGTAATAATGCCTTAAAATATTTATTCTAGTCCATCAGCAATAAAGCATGCTTAATGTAACGTAAGTAAATGTGGATAAGTATTAAGCATATCATTGTAACTCCCTGCTATGTGTCACGGTGTAAACAAAAGCTTTCCTCTATATTTTAAGTGCCTATATTTAATCTCTGCTCTGTTTAATTTTACGTTTAGATTCTTTGAAGCCCAATTTTATGTCTTAAAATGTTTTGAAGCTTAATATACTATTTGTCATTAGGAACAATAAAAAGCAAATTGAAGTAATGCTGAAAAAGAAGAAATAAAAAAGAATGCAAAAGTCCCATCTGGTGAAGAAAATGTTACATGCCAAATTCTCATTCCATGGGATTTTCTGGCAACTACATATGGGAAGAATCTAGTTTAGATAGAAAACATGTTATTTAAGAAATAAGATGGTGAGACAGTTCATGAATTATTATTATATTTCTTCATTAGCAATTATAGAATCTGCATATTAGCTAAAGAAAGCTAAAAGATGACTATAAAACATTCTGATAAAATTAAGGGGATGTGTAACTATAAGCACAAAGGTTATAATAATAACAAAATGATGGCTGCTGACTTCAGCATTTTTAATTTGCTATTATATTCTGTTAAAATGCCTTTATTAGAAAATTTGATGTGGTCCTGAAATAAAAATTAAGGTATGTAGGCAATAGGGAGGGCCTTAAGAGAAAACTTTCCAGAGAGGAAGAAAAATTGACAACCTTTGATGAACGAGAACACACCATATTATATAAAAAAAAAAGTTGATGATACTAGAATTACGTAGCCTTGAATGAAAACACTAAAAATGACAATAACTTTCTTCAGACACAGAAAGTTTTCTATAGAGATGCCCTATATGCACTTTAAATAAATCTAAATCTCCTGCTTCGATAAGTTTCTGATGGTCAGAGATGCGATAAAATTACAGTAGCAAAAACATTATCAATAGAATAAATGAATAAGAATAATTGTTTATGAGCAATTGAGAACAATGAGCTGTTTGTGATTTTAATTATTTCAGATGTATGATCTTGAGAAAAATCACTTACCTTTCTACAGTTTTCTTACTAATAAATTCAAAATATCGACTGGATTCAGTTTAAGGTAAATTATAATTCTGAAATGGTATTCTTCTGATATGATGGCCCTCATTATCGCATGCCATCAGGATGTTTTATTTTTCATAATCCATGTGTCAAAAGCTAAATATGAGATTACCTAAACTACAGGTGGCAAGCACAAGACCCGTGGGCCAAATCCGGCACTCCACCTTGTTTCATCTGGCTCAGCACCTTGTTTATGCCCTGTGGCAGAGTGGAGCTCCTTGACCCTAGTAAAGGAGTAGTTACATTTATACTGTCCTAAAATTACATTTGGCCCTTCGAAGGCAACTGTGAGGCAGATGTGGCTGGCACCCAAAACTTTTAATATTCATTGTACTTCATATGTTTAATTTATATTAAATATGTAATTAAAATGCAAGTTCAGTGCTAGATTATAGAAAAATTAATGAAATATAGCTTACATTATGCCTTGATCTAGGAAAACAGAGTGAACTCCAACCTTACATGTCTATACTTATCCTTGATCAGGCATGGATACGTTACTTGATAGAATTCTGCATGTTAGCTGAAGGTGGCTAGAAGATGATCATGAACTGTTTGAGAGAATCAAAGTGATGCATAACAACAAGTGCTAAGGTGTTGGGAACCGCCCTGCCTGTTTTCAGAAGCTGTAACCCCTACATGACTAAGGCTGTGTAAGTGACCTTTGGACCATAAAGCCCTAGGGAGACAAGGCTTATCTCTCCAGCAGGAGCGCGCTTCTGCTGCTTTTACTTCATCCATAACTGGTCCCCAATGCTTGATCGGTTAGCCAATGACGGGTAAGATTCCCCAAAGGGGGAATGACCTAAGACAGGCATGATTACATGGAGGCCGCAAGGAAGGACTTGGGGGGCTACAGCCAAAGGGGATGATGAACACTCGCCCCTCGGCTATCCTGACATAACTTGAGTCCTCATTCTGTCTGCGAGAAGTCTTATAATTTCTTGGCTGCCTTGCTTACCTTGCCTGACTTAAGCCGGAGACAATGCCTTAAATCTGAAACAATGCTGGTGGTGGGTACCGTCCTGTGCTGGAAAGGGTGGGTTCCTTAGGGCGATCAGGCCTAAGAAAGAATATGTAAAATCTTGTGAAACCTGCTTTGTTTAGAATGCTCTCAATTAAATAAGGGTCCAAGCAAGAAGTGAGTTTGTTCCTCAAAGGTTTATAGCTCTTTAGCTATCTGACCCTGACTCAAAATAGGCCCTTGAAGTTCTGTGTACATTATCTATTGTTTGATCCTTACTGCCTGATAATGATTAAAGAGCTTTACCTGTATTCCTGTGCAAAAGGAACCTAATAAAAGCCCATTGAGGAAAAGGCTCTTGGCCCTTCTCCTTTGAGAGATCAGCCACCTTTCCTCCCCAACCAGATCATGTCTTGGTAGACTTATTCTCATCCGTGGCTGTCAGGGGGGCCCTGTGGGCAGAGCCCCCCCTCACAAAGATTATAATAACAACAAAATAGATTTACAGACAAATTACATTCTTTTTAAGGTGACTTCTTAAAAGATATTTGGTAATTAATTAAATTTAATAGGTGAAGACAACATGTATAGTTATTATGGCCACAAACACATACACATTCAGGAACACTTTTTACGTGGCTTTTTCTCCATAATCATCATCACTGAGAATAATAGAACAAAACTGAAGGACTTGTCATATTCTGGAATCTACCATATAAAAAGCAAGTTCTGTATTTGAATCAATTTGTTTAATATTTGGCTTCTGCTATACATAACTAGGGATGCTTATATACTTTTAAACTCTACATTTTTTAGCTCTTTAAAAAGAAAATAACCTGTAATACCTTTGTTTCCAAATTTAACTTTGTTTTATTTTAGTTTATACAAGGGATCTATGTTATCATCATCATAATCTATTACAAAGATAAAATTTTAATTATTTGGATTCTTTCAGTACTCTGGGCACAAATTAACATTTTTTAAAATTATGATTTCCCAGACATAATTAAGTTGACCACCACTCTTACCAGCCATCCTGAAAAATGCCTGCCTTGCTATAAAATTGGGTTTTAATGCAAGAAAAAAATTTAATTATTTACTAAAATTATGTATAAAATATGTAGCTTGGATCAAAAATTCAGAAGATACCATAATAAACTAATCTCATAAGATTTTGTGAGCAACCTCAGTCACTGTTGTTATGTACCAAGAAACAAACAGTTCCCTTTTTTCTTTCTTTTTAGTTCAATTTATTGCAGTTACATGGTTAATAGCATTATATACGTTTCAAGTGTCAAACCATACATAGAACTTCCCTTGTTTCCAAAAGATTGCACACCAAAACCATTGCCAGAAGGTCCCCATTGTTGCTTCTTTGTCCTTTTGGAACTTAAGTGGGCCATGCAAACAGGTGTCCACCCTCTCTGGGGTATGCATCTGTGGTCCTCAGAGTAGCCCTTGTCTCTCAGCAGATCTCTCTCTCCCTCCCTTCCCCTCTCCTCCTCTCTCCCCCATCTCTTCTCTCTCAGATAGTGGGCAGTGGGAGGGAGACTGCTTCCTATCAAGGCCTTTTGGCTCAGGAGCCTCAGCACAAGCTGTCACCAGCTAGCTGGGGGAAGGGAGGGTGTAAGTGCTTTTTCCACCTGCTCTGCTTTTAAAGACTGCCCCATAATGCCCCACAATAGTAGAAGTAGATGGGAGTAGATGAGATGCTCTGTTTCTCCCATCCAATCACCTCCCTAATTTTAGGCTCCAGCCCTATGTGCTTCCTTTTGCTGAGTCAGTATGTTATCCCAGTTGCTGGGAAAATGCACGCATATGCAGTCTTCCTGCTTCTACACCCTTCCTCATTTCCAGTGGGGAGTGGTTTCTACCCTCCTTGTTTCATACCTACTCCCATTGTCTATTCCCCCTTTATCACCATATATTTGATCCTCTTTATCCTTCCTAGACCATCCTTCCCCTCTGGCAAACTTCATACTGTTTATAGTGTCTATGAGTTTGCTTGTTTTGTTTGTTCATTTGTTGTTTTTTGTTTTATATCTTGTCCTTTCACATCTGAGGTTCCATCTTTTTAAGGAGCAATCTGGCACTGACTTAAATGGCTCCAACAATAGGCATAATAACAACAGCAGTAATAACAGTGGCCTGAAAACCTGATCTCCAAGCCACAAGTAGCGTAGAAATAACCATACAAATTTGGCCAAAAGTTGCAAGAACTCAGAGTTAATCCAATGTACTCTGATGGTTTGGGTAAATTCATTACAAGTAAATGAATTATCTATTTGGCTGATGATGCTTATTATAAGATCATCATTTGAACTTTGTGTTGTTTGAGTAAAGTGGCAAGAGACAGATGACACAAAAAAAAAACAAGGAAGAGAAGACTTGTGAGAATTGTGCACCTGAAACCTGTATAATTTTGTTAACCAGTCATCCCAATAAATTTAATAAAAAGAAAAAAAAAAAACTTGTGATTAAAACTAAGTCTACACAATGGAATACTAAGCATCAGAAAGAAAGAAGTTCCTACCCTTCACAACAGCATGGATGGAACTGGAGAGCATCATGCTAAGTGAAATAAGCCAGGTGGTGAAAGACAAATACCATATGATCTCACCTATAAGTGGAACCTAATCAACAAAAGAAATAAGCAAGGAAAATACAACCAGAGACACTGAAATAAAAAATAATCTGGCTGTAATCAGAGAGGAGGAGGGAGAGGAATAATAGGAGATTATAGGGGTGTCATCAAGGAACATGTATGAAGCACACGGACAAAGCCAAAGTGAGTGGGAGGCAGGGATGGGTGAGGTGGAGGTCATGGAGAGGTGAAAATGGAGACAATTGTTCTTGAACAACAATAAAAAACAAAACAACAACAACAAAAAAACAAAGTCTACCACAAGTGGCAGTGATAGAAGCATTTGATGAGAATACATTAAAGCACTGTCTTTAAAACTACACTGATATTGGTGAGAAAGGGAGATTAACAAAAAATGCAAAAACTGTCGCTGTGGTGTATAAAAAGATAGCAGTGATGAGGATACACAACAGAGGAAAAGTTTACATTCCAAATGGGAGCAAAGGTCACATAGCTCCTCATATATAATCTGATTTGTGCGCTACTTGGAATTCATGACAATAGAATATACCTCCACATTACCCATATGTAGAGGTACATTCTTCACTTCACACAAGGATGGCTCTCACCCCTGGATGAAATTTAGAATCACTTGAAAAGCTTTAGGAACACAATAGTGCAAGTGTCTTGCCCCCAGAAATTCTAATTTAATTGAATCGTGGTTCTTCCCCAAGTGATTCTAACATACAGTCAGTGAAAACCATTGGGTTCAATCATCTCATTCTACACACTCTAGATCTGAATATGTCTCTATAGCCACAACCACAGCATGCTATAAAAATGAAGGTAGAAAATGTAGAATTATGTGGTATATTTTTAGGAAGCTATCCATTAAAAACATTTAAATGTATGCAGAATGTTTTCCTCTTTCAAATTTTATTTTCAATGACAGATTTTTAGATAACTGGATTTCTTTTAATGTAGATAATATTTTCATGTATTGTTTATATTCATCTAGCTATTTTCCTATTAGATTTATCACTTTACCTGTGGATTGAGAGTTTAAAGAACTGAGTTTTTATTTTAAAGTAAATATTAAGAACAAAGCAAACTTTACATTTGAATGTAATGTTTCTATTTAATTTTTTGAACTTACTTATATATTCATATCTTACATTACTATTAATTTTCCTAATATTATCTCTTTTAAATAGCATTTGTATTTTAGAATAGTTTTATATTTACAAAAATTTGTAAAGACAGAATTACCATGTACCTCAACACTGTTTCCCCTATTATTAACATCTCACATTAACATGTTACATTTGGCACAATTAATAAACCAATACTGATACACCATTATTATTTATTAAAGTTCATACTTTATTCGGTTTTCTTTAATTTTTACTTAATGTCTTTTTTCTGTTTCAGTATTCCATCAACCACATTTCCAGTGGTTTCCATATCTCTGTGGACTCCTCTGTGGTGTGATAGTTGTTAGATATCCCTTATTTTTGATGATCTTATCCATTTTGAGGATTACTTGTCAGATAATTTTGCAGAATGTTCCTCATTGGGGTTCATCTGATATTTTCTCACGACTTTATTTGGATTATGGATTTGGTGAAGAAAGGCTAGAGAGGTAAAGTACCTTTCCCATCACATCATATCAAGGGCACCTAACAGCAACATGACTTATCACAGTTGATGTTGACCTTGATCACCTGGCTTGAAGTCATGTTCCAGTTTTCTTTATTGAAAAGTTACTTTTTCCCCCTGTCTGTATTGTACTTTTAGAAGGAATTTATTATTGGCAAGTTAAACCAAATAAACAGAAAACAAAAATAAAACACAGTGATTGGGAATGTCAAAGAGACACAGGACCTAATTGCAAGAGCTCCTAATGGCTAAAGCTGGAATGAATTTTTAAAAATTAATAAAGTAGTATCAAATTGTAACCTCGCATATAAAATAAATATCAGAGAGCTCATGCTGCTATAAATAAGCAATTTAATAAATAAATAATTGACTACATAACAAATAAATAAATAAATGGGAAGAACAGATAAATCTGCCGCACAAAAAATTCCAAAGATGTAAGTAGGTTTGCTCTTCTCAAGGAGGAGGGGCATAACTCCTCACTCCTTGTGTGTGGGTTGCATATAATTCTATTATTTAAAAAAAAAACCCATATGGAGACACAATGTTCCAGCAATTTTCATAGTTTAAACATTATAGTTCCATTACAAAAATCTAGCTTTAAATGCATTGTTACTTCAAATGTTCATGGATATTTGCTTTTAAAAAGTAAATGAATAGCCCTGGCTGGTGTAGCTCAGTGGATTGAGCGCGGGCCTGCGAACCGAAGGATCGCGGTTCGATTCCCAGTCAGGGCACATGCCTGGGTTGCCAGGCCAGTTCCCGTCAGGGGACATACAAGAGGCAACCGCACATTGATGTTTCTCTCCCTCTCTCCTTCCCTTCCCCTCTAAAGATAAATAAATAAATAAAATCTAAAAGGAAAAAAAAAATCTAAAAAAAAAAAAAAAAAAAAAAAAAAAAAGATTACATTAAAAAAAAAAAAAAAAAAAAAAAAAAAAAAAAGTAAATGAATATGTCTGGAGACTCTGGTTAAATACTCATAAACATATGTTAGTTTCTAAAATGTTTTTATTTATCTGTTAACAGAACTTACAAATCTTAGAGAGTTTAAATATTTAGCAAGCATAATAATATGCCAGTTTATCAATATATTTAGACATTTCATGTAAAATGTTAAACAAGTATAAAAATAATAAGGCTTTGTTTACTTTGAGAATTTTCCACTAGAAATATTCCCACAATAGTAACATGTAGAAAATATAATTTATATGAATGAACTGGATTTCTTATCTAAAGAACTTGAAGGCTAACATTCATTAGTATAAATAAACTTTCAGACACTAGATAATCAGCCTTATTCCATACAAAATTTCATTATTTTACAACTGAGATTTGGATCCAATTTTGTCTTCTCCTGATCTACTGCCTTTGTATTATTCTTTCCACTTCTTTATTTTAAAATGAAATGTTTATGCCATTGTTATTTTCTTAGAAAACATTAGAGGTATTGGTTTTTATAATTTTTTCTAATTTTTAAAATTACATATGACCAGTTTATTGAATGAACTGCATCAAGGGATGAAAGTGAAAACATTCTATAATTTCTCACTAATATCTCATAAAATTTGCTCTCAGGACTCAATTTTGTCATTGTCATATAAAATCTTAGACAAATTTCATAACTGTTTTAATCACTTTACGTACAATAATAGAGTAGGTTTTTGCACTTATAAAATTTTCAAGTCAGTATAATATCAAAGTTCTAAAAATTCATATAGTTTATTTTTGTACTTTTTCAGATTAAGCTGAGAAACCTTCACCGAGGAAGTAGCATATGGTTCATTTCTTCTTTGATTCTCCAACACCTTCTAGGTGCTGTTTAAGGGTAGCATAGGTTTGGAGCAGGGACAATCTAGAAAGGTAAATAAGAGTTTACCTCATTAATAAGGATGTAATCTAGCCATATCACCCACCACAGAGAAATTCACCCAAGCACTGATTCTTCCTTCTACGGCTACTTCTTTGGGTTCTTAGAAGACCCTATTTGTTTAGATCGCTCAAGAACAAGTGAACATTTCTGAGATTTAAGTTTCCTTTCTTTGCCCTAGTTTCTAATGTCTGTATCTCTGATGAGATCAACAGACCTCTCCAGAAAGTTTCTCATTGTTTATCTCAACCCAATGCTCTTCCATGAGGCTTATCAATGATTAAGAAACCGCACACATCCTTTGGCCAACAAGCTCTGGCTGATTGGCCATTCCAAAAGTAGTCACCTCCCATTTTGCCACTGAAGTGACCAGTTATGACTTCTCACATTTAGACTTTTCAGGCATAAATCAGGTCACTCTTTGTGTTCTTCAGGAGAATAAAGCAAAGTTTCTTTAAATGTTTATTTTCAAGCTCCACTTATTTGATCAAAGTTGAATGATGGGAGATGCAGAATGCATAGCGTATCAACAACTTTCTACTAGGGGAGAGGTAGGAAAAGAGATAATACTGACACAACACATTTTGGTTTACTCCTGTGCAAATTCTTCAGACATACTCTGGCACTTGGCTTTGGAAAATGAGAATAAATATTTCCTAATGTTTAGTTGTATAAATATCCTGTTCTTACACAAGTGCATTATGTATATGTGTGTGTGTGTGTGTGTGTAGCTATTTTATATATTTGCTATATATTCACATATATAAAATTAGACCACAAATAAAGTATTAGTTGCCTACTCATTCTAGTAATATCCACAAAGATTTGTATCAATTATTAGTTGATGTTAATCTTTCTAAATGATTTATTACATATTTATAGTATGTATGTGCTAGTTAAAAATGCCATTTTATATTGCTTAGGAAGTTATTATATTATAAATTATTATATCATAAAAGTATCATGATGTGTTATTTTGAATATGTACATGTTATATACACATATTGTATGACATAGTCATATATATACATATATATATAATAGTAGCATTAAAAAAGAAAACATCCCATCAGCACCAATGTAACTTTTTTTTAGAAAAGTTAACTTCACAAACTAATAACTAAGTCTAGAGTGCAAAGCAAAAGACTTCACTAGAGGTAAGTTTATACTGTAGGTCACTGAAATAATAGTGGCAGTTATGCTTTTATTTTGTCCATCTTTACGGTTAATGTGAATCACTAATCATACTGATCACTTATTTCCCTAATTGACAGTGTCTTAAATAAATACAGATACATTTCTATGAGTATGAATGTATGGATAAGAAAATATTAACATAAGATTGTTCCCAAAATCTCTTCCTCTGCTTGTTATAGAAAACCCAGTTTTGATTAAATTCCTAGGTCTTTGTAGTGCATAATCAGGATAACTAAATTAGTGGAAGAGTTGAGGGGCCCTAGACCACCTCAACCTTCAATGAAGCAGATATTTTTTGGTGGGAAAACTACTAAAAGTCAGAGAGAAAGAGGAGATGACAAGAAAGTGTTCATACTGAGCACCAAAAGAAAATTTAGAGAGTAGAAGCTGACATTAATGGCCCTGGCACATTTATTGTGGATGTGAGGTGTTGAGAGAAAGAAACAAGAAAAAATTATAATTTTAATTATAATTATACATTTGTTGTTAAAAGAATTACATTGTGCATTTCTAAGAGTCAAATAAAAATTTAAATTAATTTCATTTAACATAAACATTTTATATTATTTTAGATATGTCAAAAACTTTTAAATGTGCCTAGTCCAACCACATAGAAGCTACAGTTGGATGGATTTTATTTTATATCTACCACTTATCTTCCCTTTCACTACATTTCTATAATGTTTCTATTATGAGGATAATTATATGCTTAGGTCTATACGAGATAGATAGGTAGGCAGATGGACAAATGAGTCATTCTGATTCCTATAAACACTTGGTGTTTCTTCTATCGAATTATGATTTTTACCAGTATATGACCAGTTCTCTAAAATTAAAAACTAACTTTTTTTTCTTTTCTCTTGACACTAGGTGGTAATTTTGAAAAGAAAACGTTGTGAGGTCATATGGTATTTGTAGGAGGTGAGGATGGGGTGGGGGAGGGGAGGGAGGGAAATGCAGACAATTGTACTTGAACAGCAATAAAAAAATAGTATTTTGTAAAATCAACTGTGACGTAGTGTTAGTTTCAGCTGATGAAAAGCTTATACAAATCAGATTTTAAATTGCTTTAACTATTTTCCCAGTGTAATTAAATCTAAGTGGGAACTTCTTCAATCTGCTTCTAGAAGATAGGAATAAATAGCTAAGGCTCTTACACACTAGATTTTGAAAGGTAAATGGTGAAATAGAGTTTTAAAAGTTTTCAATTTCTTTGTTTGTTTGAATATATAACCAGACCCCTCTTCAACTGGTTGTACATCAGCTCTAAAAATGTGTACCGATTTTAAAGATTTTTTCCTCTTAAAGATTCCCTAAAGGTCAGTCTGCTCCTTATCTTCAAACCACAATCAAGAGTTTAGTTAACTACCACCTCAATCTGATTTTTGTTATATTATGTCTTACTAATTGCACTTTTTTGAAAGGTGCAATAGAAAGATCACTCTGTTTATTGTAAACATAGTAAACACTTTACAATAAAGAGTATAATTCTTTGTATATATCTAAATATAAATAAGTGTATTTGCAGAATGTCAACCCAGGTAATCAAATGTTATATTTAAATTTATATCATATTTAAATTATATATATTATTAGGTTACATATTTTCCCATGTTTCTGGATGCACACTGTTTTTGATCATTTGCATTTCTATTCAATTATACGTTTACATTCCATTATAAAAATTAATTATTTTATTTTATTATTTTATTTTTTAACAACAAATTCATCAGTTCTTAATTTTTTCTTTTTCAATAATACTCATCTAAGGTTATGTTTATTGATTTGAGAGAGAAAGGGGAGAGAGGGAGCACAACACTGATGTGAGAGAGAAACATTTATTGGTTGTCTCCCTTATGGATCTTGAACTAGGACCACATGGGCAACGTGGGTTTGTGCCCTTGACCAGAACTGGAGCCTGCAGCCTTTGTGGTGTATGGGCCAGTGCTCTGACTGAGCCACCTGGCCAGGGCTATTTTATCTTTTTATTCTTGAAAAATATTCAGAGAAACCATTATTATTCTATTAAAAAAATAGTAGTAAAAGGTAACTTTACTAGTTTCATCATATAAAATATTATTAAATGATCTTTTCTTTTGCATGTATTACTGTTCACTTTAACTTACATTATGTGTATTCAACAAACTACTTCCTTTTTTATCATTCAACAAACTACTTTCTTAATAAATGACTTTGTCTAGAAAACTCTCAGATACTCAGAGACTTACAAAATTGCTAATAGAAGTTGTTGCAATATTGAATTTGCTTATTTATATCTTTTCTCTATTATTTATTATTATTTCTATTTTTATGTGTTTGCTCTACTTTCTCCATTATTTTGATCAGGAAGAGTCTGTGTTTATCCATTCTCTTGTATCTCACCATTGCAGCTTAGACACTTTTATGGATACAGCTCAGAGGGTTTTTTTAGTCATCTCAGTCTGAAACATAAAATTAAGTATTTGCATATCAATATATTTATTATTTAGCATTGAGTCATAAAGTAAATGGGAATAAGAGATGAATTAGTTATGATCCTTGTAGGACCTGGCATATAGTTGACACAGAAGTTGATATAACTTTATTTTTTTATTTTTAAAAGATTTTATTTATTTACTTTTAGAGAGAAAGGAAGGAAAGGAGAAAGAGAGGGAGAGGAACATCAATGTGTGGTTGCTTCTCATATACCCCCTCCTGGAGACATGGCCCACAGCCCAGGCATGAGCCCTATTGGAAGTCAAACCAGTGACTCTTTAGTTTGCAGTCTGACACTCAATCCACTGAGCCACACCAGCTAGAGCTAACTTTAATATTTATTATGAAATAAGCATAATATTGCTATGTAATTATTGTTATTTTTAAATTAATCCTCACTTGATATATTTCTCAAGTGAAGATATATTTATTGATTTTTAGAGAGAGAGGAAGAGAGAAATAGAGAGGAGAGAAAGAAAGACATCATTCACCTCCAGGAATCAAACCTGCAATCTAGGTTTGTGCCCTGACTGGGAATGAAACCCACCACCTTTTTGGTGTATGGGAGGATGCTCTCACCAGCTGAGTCACCTGCCCAGTACTGCTATGTAATTATTAAAAGCAACATCATTAGAACATGGTCCAAGACTAAGCTAAATGAACATGAACATGGTGAATCTTGCAAACTTTCTTATTAATTTGAGGACCTAATCATGTCAAAAATTCCAGATTTTTTAAAAAAGAAACTGTTTTGCATAATAAAGACTGCCTACAAAAAATACAATATATGGGTTAGTAATGAATGTAGGCTAAACAAGTAAATCTTAAGTTATGTTTCTATTTTAGTAAAATGTTGAATATTATTAGTCAATATTATCTTTCCATTTTTTTGTTTATTTGCTGTGTTTACTTATCTCCAATTTTGTTTGACTTCTATCTGATCACCATTGATACAGTTAGAGCAATACTGTAATATAATCATATCCAAAAAATACCAGAAATCATTTCCCAAAGATTGAAGAACTGCTCTTAGAAGATCATTGAAATGTTCTCAGGCCCTATGAGAATACGACATTGACTTTGCTGGTGAAAATAATCTAAGGATCAGTAATGGAGTGCAAGTTAAACTAGATATATATTAAAATGTAAATGTCTTCTTCGATTTCCTAAATTTGGTTAGGATAAAGTGATGTAAATAGTTTAAAAAGAGGCCAGTAGCTAAGCCTAGATTTATAAAAGAATTTTGAAAGTAAGATTTTTTAATGTGCCAAGATATCTATAATAGAAAGTTATATTTGAAGAAGAAAAAAGTCAAAGCATATCATTTGAATATTCAGTTCAAATAATATAAATAAATAGCTGATACAATAGAATAGATTTGACTTGAGAGGAAGTTTCTTGTCAAACTTGTGGTACACTGAAAGATTGATTCAGTGAGTAGAATTCAATTTGGTTAGTTGCAATTAGTGCTGATAATAATGCTTTGTATGTTGCTGCTTCGCAGCTTTCCACTAGATAAGGGTAAATGAGAGTAAACAAATTTTCATTACGTATATTTAGTTCCACTTGCAAGGTATCAAAGGTTTCCTGCATTTTGCATATAACAATAACATCTTGTTGAAAGTACTGTTACTTTGTTGAAGGTATTGACAGTGTTTGACTGATTTAATATTTATGCTCTTTTTGCTTTAATTTGATTTTGTACTCTGAGAGTCATTGTAAATTAGTTCATATTCTCACCTTGTGAACTATGGCATATTAGAATGAGCCTTTACTAGTGCTATTTGCATACAGAAAAGTGATTAAGATAACTTTGGTCCCATAGTTGAATGCTGATATGCCAAACTTAAGACTTTAAAACAAAATGATGACCTAAAAAAGTGCTCCTCTTGCCCTGGCTGGTGTGGCTCCATAGATTGAGTGCAGGCCTGAGAACCAAAAGGTCACTGGTTTGATTCCCAGTCAGGGCACATGACTGGGTTGCAGGTCAAGTCCCCAGTTAGGGACAAAGAGGCAGCCACACATTGCTGTTTCTCTCCCTCTCTTTTCCTCTCTCTAAAAATAAATAAATAAATCAGCACTTTTTAGAAAAGTGCTCCTCCTCATCCATTTATGGACTACTTCATGTGTTGTATGAGGTTAGTTTACTAAATTGTGAGAGAAAGTTGAGTTGTTTGGAAGACATTCAGAATTGGTGCCGGGGAAATAAAGGAGAGGGATTTTAATATAATAATTTGAAGGCTACTCATATTTCTCTCTCTTGTCCTTGGAAGATTTATCTCAATTTCCTCAAAAGAAAACTCTTTAAGAAAACTGCCTTGGTGAAGAACATTTCTTGGACACACAACAGACACAATAGAAATTTTTAAGTTGGTAATGAGGGGCCAGCCATTTCCTCACCTCAAGTGCTGCAAAGGTTCAATGTGTGCAGTGGTAAAAGAAGATACTGCTGACTAAAACTAAGTTTGGAATTCAGGGAACAGTGCTGACAGCAGAAGCAAGATATTATAAATGACTACCAAGCACGTGTCACCCATAGAAGATTCTTCCTGATGAAAGGATTGAGAGACCTTAGGAGTGAACTGACTCCTCTGAATAGGAACTCAGTTAAAACCAACAGACAAAAACCTAAAGCAAAACAAAACTATGCTTTTTAGTTAGTTGATGCCTTTTGCCTTTCATTTCCCTGCCTTAAAACTTGAAACTCTGAGTAATCAAGAGATTTATATATAAATACATTTCTTAAACACTGAGACAGAAGTCTATACTAGTAAATATGTAAAATAAATATATCTTTAACAATAAAATAATTTTAAAAAAGCATAGGCAAAAATAATGAGAATAAACTAAATGTTCTTCAACAAATGATAGTACCAACCTTGAATCTAAGTAGCTATTAAAATAACAAAATATATCCATATAAACTGAGTTGAAGAGCTGTCTGGAATGTATCATAAAGTGAAAAAGGCAAAATGCAGAACAATATGATTCCATTGAAGTTTGAAAAAAATAAATTAATTAAATACAATATAGTTATCAGGTTTGAGAAACTCAAAGAAGCACATAACATACAAGGGTGAGTAAAAGTAAGTTAACAGTTGTTAGTACACAAAACAGCATTTATTCTTGTACTATGAACTAATTATTGTATTGTGCATTCGTATCACCACTATAAACCTACTTTTGCCTACACTTGTATATATGATATATATACACAACATGCTTGGATGAGCATGGAATTGGAGTTTAAATACTAGAGGAATACAGAAAAATTTATTCTAAATGAAATGTTCATAACAAACCATCTATGGAGTGAAATCTGAGTGGGACTGTAGTGTATAATAGTAAGTAATAAAAATTGCTAATATATATTAGTGCTTTCTGCGTGCCAGTTACTGTTCCAAAGGCTTCACGTGTATAACTCATGAAGCCTCATACGTTTCCTATGAAACAGGCATAATCACGGATCCCATGTTACAAGTGAGGAAACTGTGGCCTGTACAAGGCTTTATAAAAATTCAGAGATGTTTAACAAAGAGAATTCTGGACTATAAGTAAAAGTCATTCTTTTACTAACAGTATAGCTTATCTAACATAATTTCTGTGTATTAAATAAAATTTTATATATAGGAGCTTAAGAAGTTTAAAATAAGTCCTATTATAGGGTAGAATATTAAGAAATATTAGATAATTTATAATTATTATATTTATTTTATATTCTTGGTTTTTGGGGGACTGTAAAGTAATGGACACTGTGAGTCAGTAATGGACACTGTGAGAAGAGAACTGGCTGCAGGCAAGGGCATGGGATGCGAAATGGGAACTACGAGAGAGCTCAGAAAGAATGGTGGGAAGTGCAGGTGGGTGGAAATTTATGAAGTATCTGAAAAGCTACACAAATCTTTGTATTTATTTCAGTGTGGTATAGATATCCAATTAACATAATTAAATGTAATTATTATAATTGTTTCTTTCTTTTAAAATATAACTCCAATGACACTGTGGAGAATGAATGTCAGGGGGGAGAATAAAGAAAAATAAATAATTTAAGAAATTATCGAAATACTTCATGTGAGGACTGAATACCTGAACTAGAAAAAATCTCATGAGTATAGAATAGTAACAGCAAAAACGCCAAAAAACTCCTATGTTTCTAGCTTGAATAATTGACTTAAATGATGATGATAGTGTTAAATGAGAGAAATCAAAAAAGGAAATGGAAACCATTTTCAAGGAAGAAAAGTTTGATTTTAGGTATGTTGAGGTATAATCACAATGTGATCATTATGTGAGGATTCTAAATAAAGCTAGATTTGTTTATAACATTTTTTAAGAAAGTAATTTTTTAAAGGTTATATTTATTTCTAGAGAGAGGGGAAAGGAGGGAGAGAGAGAGAGAAACATCAATGTGTGGTTGACTCTCTCACACCCTCCATCAGGGACCCGACCTGCAACCCTGGCAAGTGCCCTGACTAGGAATAGAACCAGCAACACTTTGGTTCACAGGCCAGCACTCAATCCACACCAGCCAGGGCTGGTTATAACATTTTCAAAGACATACACAACGAGGACATAATACAAGGAACTGTAGTAAATGAAAGTGAAAAAAAAAACAGGAAAAAAATAATGTGAATAAAGAAGCTTAAGAAAGAGGGAAAAGAGAGAAATTTGAACCATTTAAGATGATAATAAAGGCATTTATATGCATATAACAGATATTTTAGTAAAATAGGCAGTTCCTAATGATTTGAAAAACGTTTCTGAAACATGTTTTGGTAGTTATTGCAAATGGACATTAAATATTCTCTGAGTTCCTTGACAGCTAAAACAAAAGAAGTCAGGTGATGAGAACATATTGATTTCCTGATCTGATAAAAAGAAATGTCTTTCTTCTGAAAAGATAAATGGATTCCTGACAGTGCCATTGAGGAGCAGTGCTATCAAGTGAGTTCTTATGTAAACATAACTTAATATATACCAGGTAATTTATTCAATGGAATTTTTTTCATAATAATAAGCAATGACCATGTTTTATCCAGGCACTTGAGAAAAACAAAATTGCTACATATACTACAGAAATGTACATATTTCAAGTCCAATAATATCTTTAAATAGAGACAAGGAGAAAAAAGGATGAAAAGATAAAGAAAAGCAACATACTCCAGGGACATATAAAATAGGTAAACATGCAAAATGTACGTAGGCATTAAAAGTTTGATAGGATAAAACATTGTATTTTGAAAAAAGTGTTCTATATGAATGAAACACCATAAATTGCACTATTTTAGGTTCTTACTTTTCAATAACATTTTCTATTTTTATTTTTTAATTTTTACTATGACATCATTCTATAATTGGATTATTTTGATTTTTGAATAATTAGTATCTTTAAAAATCCTGCAAAACAAAATGCAGGGTATTCACACTCTTAAGAAATTTTCTAGTCTTAGCAGCTTTCAACAAATCAGGAAAGAATACCACATATAATAATTACATTCCATTAATTTTTAATATTGTTTCAAATTAATTTTATTAAAATAAATGTTAAACAGAAACAAAGTACTAAACCTTTTTTACTTTCTTTTTAAATATATTTTATTGATTATGCTATTACAGTTGTCCCATTTTTTTCTTCCTTTTATTCCCTTCCACCCTGTTTCCTCCTCCCACCATCATTCCCTTACCTTACTTCATGTCCATCGGTCATGTATATAATTTCTTTGGCTTCTCCATTCCCCCTACTATCTTAACCTCCCCCTGTCTATTTTGTACCTACCGTTTATGCTTCTTATTCCCTGTAACATTTTTCCCATTCTCCCTCTCCCACTCCCAGCTGATAAACCTCCACGTGATCTCTATTTCTGTGAATCTGTTCCTGTTCTAGATGTTTGTTTAGTTCACTTTTGTATTTGTTTTTTTAGGTTTGGTCATTGAAAGTTTTGAATTTGTTGTCATTTTATTCATATTTTGGTATTTTTCTTAGATAACATTTTTTAATATTTGACATTTCTTATAATAAAGGCTTGGTGATGATGAACTCCTTTAAGTTGACCTTACCTGGGAAGCACTTTATCTGCCCTACCATTCTAAATGATAGCTTTGCTGGATAGAGTAATCTTGGATGTAGGTCCTTGCCTTTCTTGACTTCAAATACTTCTTTCCAGCCCCTTCGTGCTTGTAAGTTTTGTTTTGAGAAATAGTTTTATGGGAACTCATTGTAGGTAACTGTCTCCTTTTCTCTTGCTGCTTTTAAGATTCTCTCCTTATCTTTAATCTTAGGTAAAGTAGTTATGATGTGCCTTGGTGTGTGCTTCCTGGGGTCCAACTTCTTTGGGACTCTCTGAGCTTCCTGGACTTCCTTTATCATATTGATGAAATTCTCCTTCATTATGGTTTCATAAATTTTCAAATTCTTGCTCTTTCTCTTCTCCTTCTAGCACCCCTATGATTCAGATGCTGGAATTTTTAAAGTTGTCCTGGAGGTTCCTAAGCCTGTTCTCTCTCTCTCTCTCTCTCTCTCTCTCTCTCTCTCTCTCTCTCTCTCTCTCTCTCTCTCTCTCTCTCTCTCTCTCTCTCTCTCTCTCAATTCTTGTTTCTTCATTCTGTTCTGATTGAATGTTTATTTTTTCCTTATGCTCCAGACCATTGATCTGAGTCCCAGTTTGCTTCCCTTCGCTGTTGGTTCCCTGTACATTTTCCTTTATTTCATTTTTCATAGCCTTCACTTTTTCCTCTATTTTGCAATCATACTCAACCATTTCTGTGAGCATTGGAAATAAAACACTGTGACTGCCAGTGTTTAGAACTATACAGCTGATAGGTTGGCTATCTCTTCATTACTTAGTTGTATTTTTTCCTGGAGCTTTGATTTGTTCCTTTATTTGGGCCATATTTTTTCATCTTGGTGGGCATGTTACATAGTAAGGGGCAGTGTTCCCAGGGTGTTCCCAGGGTGGAGCTAACCTTGTCACTGCTTTGTGGAGCATTTTGTGGGGGAGTTGTCCAAGAGGAAACACTGCTGCTTGCTCAGTTCTCAACTGACGGTCAGTCACTTCCTTTGTTACCCACAAACAAATTGGGCCCTTCTGGTGCTAATTCCCAGGTGGGTGGTCTTGTGCATGTTCTAGGACCCTGTGGGTCTCTCCAGCAAACTCTTCTGTGAGTCTGGGAGTTTCTCCTGCTACCGCCTCAACCCCCACAGGTTTTTTCAATCAGAGGTTTTAAGGCCTTTTCCCCCTGTGCTGGAACCCTGGGTTGCAAGGTCTGTCTTGTGCCCCAGTTGTTCTTCCTGGTTTCTCTTCATGCAAATGTGGAACCATGAAGTCTGTCAGCCGCTGCCTCGTCCACTCTGGTTCTCCAGCTGCTGCCTTGCACCAAGTCCTCCCCACCCGGCTGCCCATCTCTGTATTTCCTACCAGTCTGGATGAATGTTGCTTCTTTATCTCCTTGGTTTTCAGACTTCTATACATTTCAATTATCTAGGAGTTCTGATTATTTTTTGTTTTTAAATTTGTTGTTGTCCTTCTCTTGGCTCTGTGAGGAGGTACAGTGTATCTACCTATGCCTCCATCTTGACTGGTAGTCTCCTTTTTTACTTCCTTAAAAGTCTGAAAAGCTGTGTCAGATAAATTGTTTTTTCTTTCCAAAAGAGGTTATTCCTGCAAATTTTTTTTTTTTGCTAAATAATATAGGAAGGAAAAAATTATGATGATTTGAGAAACATTAAAAAATATATTGACTTACAAAATGAATTTTCATTTGTCATAGTTGTGGGAGTGGTGGTGGGAAGAAATGGAGGTGACTGTACTTGAACAACAATAAACAATTTAAGAAAAAATTATTTTTTCATGTTAAAAATATTAGCAAAATGTGAATAAAAATGGTCATAAAGAGGGAATTTGGAATAGTAATTTTAGAAATTGATATAGATACTGTAAACTTCTGTTTTGAACTTGGCTTGTTAAAGCAATGCATAGTCTTATAAAAGCTTCATTTTTCCATATGCATTTTATTTTATATTTAATTTCTATAAAATAATATGCGATCATTATAACCAGCGAGAATGTCAATATGTTATTATGATAATATTGAGGAATCATCAAATAGGGACTAAAACTTCTGATATACCACTATGCATTTTTTTTAATGTGTGACAGATTACAACACTTTATCAAAAGATGGAGGATCAAGTTCCTGTCAACATTTCATGAAAGATAAGCTAAAAGAACTGTTGGAAATGAGAAAAATTATCTAATAAATCACTTAGTGAAAATTATTTTGTGTATAGATATCATTTTGGCTAGTATTGTTGACTTTCAGTCATTGTATATGGATTATAGAAGACTTCTGTGTGTTTTTATCTCAACTAAAGGCAAAGAAATAATTTAAATTTCCAAGGTAAACTTTTATGAAAGAAAGATAAAAAGAAAAAATGTGAAGTAAGTAAAAACATCTTTTTTTTTTTTTTTTTTTTTTTACTTATGACTGAAATAGAAAACTGGCAGAGCTTGTAAGAAGCTCAGATCTAAGTCCTAATTACTCAGGGAATCTATCAAATCTGGCGTCCGTGAAACCTTGGATGACCAAAGACACTGACTTTGAGGGAGAGACTGGATATTATCTGAACACTGAAGTGAAAAGCATATCGATTTCTATGCCTGGTATTCAAAGAAACACAGAGAGCTGTGTCTCAGAGAGGACATATATTTGAAGGGCTCATCAACCCAAAATCAAACGTATAAAAGAAAAATGATCAATTTCTTTCTTGCACCCCTCCCCTCCATTCCCGGAGGTAACTAATGGTAATAGCCAAAGCTTTTTTTTCCTATACATTTTTCCAAAATACTAAAATATGTATGTGTATAATAAAGTATTATGCATTTATAATGCTTACAAATGTATGTGTATAAGTATTATGTATTTATAATACTCTAGTTTGCCTTAATAAAATGATGATACTGTAAAGATTGTGCTGCAACTTGCATTTTTTAAAATAACATTATTCTAGTACATTTTTAGATTCACAGAACAATTTGAGGAAAGTACACAGTTTCCAAGTATCTCACATTCAGTTTCCCCTATTATTAACATTTCATACTATTATGGTATGTTTATCACAACTAATGAACCATAACTGATACATTGTTATTAACTAAAGTCCACATTACATTCTAATGTCTCTAGTTTCCCCCTAATGTCCTTTGTCTGTTCCATGATCGCTTCTGAGACACTTTATATTACATTTAGTTCCCATGCCTCTTTAACCTCTTGGAAATGCAAGTTTCTCAGACTTTCCGGTTTTTTTTTTTTAACATATTTTATTGATTATGCTATTACAGTCGTCCCATTTCCCCCCTTCACTCCCCTCAACCCTGCATACCCCCTCCCACCCACATTACCCCCCCCCCGCCTTTAGTTCATGTCCATGTGTCATACATATAAGTTCTTTGGCTTCTACTTTTCCCATACTGTTCTTACCCTCCCCCTGTCTATTTTCTACCTACCATCTATGCTACTTACTCTCTGTACCTTTCCCCTCTCTCCTCCTACTCCCCTGTTGCTAACCCTCCATGAGATCTACATTTCTGTTGTTCTGTCCTGTTCTAGTTGTTTACTTAGTTTGTTTTTGTTTTTGTTTTAGGTCTGATTGTTAATAATTGTGAGTTTGCTGTCGTTTTATCGTTCATATTTTTATCTTCTTTTTCTTAGATAAATCCCTTTAACATTTCATATAATAAGGGCTTGGTGATGATGAACTCCTTTAGCTTGGCCTTATCTGAGAAGCACTTTATCTGCCCTTCCATTCTAAATGATAGCTTTGCTGGATAGAACAATCTTGGATGTAGGTCCTTGCCTTTCATGACTTCGAATACTTCTTTCCAGCCCCTTCTTGCCTGCAAGGTTTCTTTTGAGAAATCAGCTGACAGTCTTATGGTAACTCCTTTGTAGGTAACTGCCTCCTTAACTCTTGCTGCTTCTAGGATTCTCTCTTTAATTTTAATCTTGGGTAATGTAATTATGATGTGCTTGGGTGTGTTCCTCCTTGGGTCCAACTTCTTTGGGACTCTCTGAGCATCCTGGACTTCTTGGAAGTATATTTCTTTTGCCAGATTAGGGAAGTTCTCCTTCATTATTTGTTCAAATAATTTTTCCATTTGTTGCTCTTCCTCTTCTGCTTCTGATACTCCTATAATTTGGATGTTAGAACATTTACAGATGTCCTGGAGGTTCGTAAGCCTCTCCTCATTTTTTTGAATTCTTGTTTCTTCCTTCATTTCTTGTTGAATGTTTCTTTCTTCCTTCTGGTCTACACAGTTGATTTGAGTCCTGGTTTCCTTCCCTGCACTGTTAGTTCCCTGTACATTTTCCTTTATTTCACTTAGCGTAGCCTTCATTTTTTTATTTAATTTGTGACTAAATTCAATCAATTCTGTGAGCATCCTGATTACTAGTGCTTTGAGCTGTGTATCTGATAGGCTGGCTACTTCTTTGTTGCTTAGTTTTATTTTTTCTGGAGCTTTGATCTGCTCTTTAGTTTGGGCCATTTTTTAGTCAGACTTTCCAGTTTTTAATGACATTAACAATCTAGACTCTCGTAAAATGTCTCTCAATTGGAATTTTATGGATTTGTTCCTCATGATTAAACATTTCTGGTATACTATTATCAGTACTATAGAGCAGGACATCTAAGACAGGACAACATGAGTTGGAATCCTGGTTTGCCACTAAATAATTATTCAGTTGTGGGGTAGTTTCTATTACTTATTATATGCAACTATTTTATAACCTGAAAAATATATGCATATATGTGTATGTACATATGGGTGCATGTATACACATGCACATACACATATATCTATTTAAAATAGTTACAGCATTGTCATTTTATTTGCTGTGAACTCTTCATAGTTGAAACAACTTTTTATTTCATTTCTGAATCCTTGATCATTTACCAATGTGGCTCATGACCCACAGAAAATTACAAATTCTTATGTTAAAAAAAAATCTTCATTTCATGCATTCTTGATCCTAAAGGAATAAACTTAAGACCAAACAACAGAAGCTTCTGGAAACAGGTAAATCTTATAAAGAATTTCTAAAAATATTATCTTTCGCAAAATGGATAACCTGAAAAGATTGGGTAAAGTCATGAATGCAGGTGTCCAAAATAAGTTGCATTAATGATTTGGTGAGGATTTATGGCAGGCAAACTAAATGGAGGTTGTCCTCAACAACCTAAGATATCTTCCAACTGAGTGATTCCAATGAAAAAAGCATATTGTACTAAGACCAAACACAGCATTCTCAAAGCTATAGTCCTCATAAATTATGAACTAGTGAGAACTATTACAAATCAGTTTCAATTGAATTTAGATAACATACAGATTCCAGCAGAATTAAGGCCTCCTTGAGTGTGGTTGGTAGGGTAATAATACACTGTATTTTTCAGACTATAAGATGCAACTTTTTACCACATTTTTGCTTCAATTTTTTTTTCCTATTTTCCTCCTCTAAAACCTAGGTGTGTCTTAATGGTGCAGACCCCAGATCCACCTAGGTTTTAGAAGAGGAAAAAAGAGGAAAAAATTCTGAAGCAAAAAATGCAGTAAAAAAGTAAGTCTTATAGTCTGAAAAATATAAGTGTAATAATTTATAATTTTAATTTGAACATTTCACCTAAAATGTCATATGGTGTACTTGACTGTGATATCGTTATGTTACAAAATTACATGCTTGTGATTTTGTAATAAAAGATCTTGTAATAAAGAGAGGTATTATTTGTGCCAGACCCATATATATTCACTGCCTATGATGTGCTCAGCAATGCCCTGAGCAGCACAAAGGGATAAAATGAAGAAAAACGAAGTATTCCTCCTCAAGTTTATTGAAAAAATAAAGAGAGCCATATCAAACAGATAAAATATTATAAGATTATAACTCCAAGGGTAGTATAGAAAAATAAAGCCATAATTCCAGGGGGTTACCCGCCAAGCCACTATTGTTCTGAGTCATCTGAAGTTCAGCATTTCCAAGTACTCATCTAATGAATACACACTCAAAGAAATTTCAGGGTGTTTGAATGCTGACAATTAGAAAATTGGAAACTTATAGATAATTCAATAAATCATGGGTAGTTATGTATTTTATATCCTACTTATATGTTTCCATTTACTTATGTAATATAAAACGAAAATGAGATATATTTAACTTTGTGATGTACTTTTCAAAAGAGGCACACACTAATTTATTTTTTCAAGTACATGATTGTGAAACTTTCTATTATTTTATTTATCCATTTACTTTTATTGTTTATGCAATTTCAGTTCCCGCTTTTTCTCCTTTTCCTCACCTGCACACTGCCCCACCCTCTCTCCTCTCCAGGTCAGTCTCCATGGGGTTGTCAGTGTCCATGAGTTGAGCATAAATGTTCTTTGGTTAATCCCTTCACCATCTTGCATCCAGTTTCTGCCCCACCTACAGACACTGTCCGTTTGTTTTATGTATTTGTGCTTCTGTTTCTGTTTTGTTCATTAGTTTACTATGTTCATTAGATTCCACATATAAGGGAGATCATGTGGTAATTGTCTTTCACTGACTGGCTGATTTCACTTAGCATAATATTTTCCAGGCCCATCTATGCTGTCTTAAAAGGTAAGAATTTCTTCTTCTGTATTGCTGCACAGTATTACATTGTGTACCTATACCACAGCATTTTTTATCCACTCATCTCCTGATGGGCACTAAGGTTGTTTCCAGATCTTGGGTATTGTAAATAGCACTGCTATGAACATGTATTTTTTTTGTACTGGTGTTTCACGATTCTTAGGATATATTTCCAAAAGTGGAATTCTTGGGTCAAAAGGAAATTACTCTTTTAATTTTTTGAAGATACTCCATATGGTTTTCCACAGTGGCTGCACCAGTCCGCATTCCCACCAGCAGTGCACTAGCATTTCCTTTTCTCCACATCGTCGCCAACACTTGCTGTTTTCTGATTTATGGAAGGTAGCCTTTTTAAAATAAAAACTGTAATATAATTTCCCTGGCTGGTGTAGTTCAGTGGATTGAGCGTGGGACTGTGAACCAAAGGATCGTGGTTCGATTCCCAGTCAGGTCACATGCCTGAGTTGCAGGCCGGTTCCCAGTAGGGGACACACGAGAGGTCCCCCACACATTGATATTTCTCTCCCTCTCTCCTTCCCTTCCCCTCTAAAGATAAATAAATACAATCTTTAAAAAAACTGTAATATAATTAATAAATATAATTTTTAAGATAAATGTAAATAGTCACAAGAAATTTTATTTTTTATCTACGAAATGACAAAGTAGTGGTGGTTAGATAATGTTCCCAACTTTACATCCAGTAAAACTGCCATTTATAAAAAAAGTTGCTCCAATTATGTTAAGTTGATAATTTTCTTTTATATTTCTTTTTCTGAATTATGATTAAAATGAGATAATATGCCATTCATTTAAGAAATTACTAAGTGAAATTTTAAAGTTCATATGTGTACATTTAAGCATCTCCTTTGAATTCTTAAAGAAGTAGAGAAAATTGAACTACACAAACGTTTGGAACTCATTTTCACACAAGTAAATTGACATAGTTGAATTGCATTTTCAAAATGTGATTCATTTTGTTTCTTAGTTCAAAATTTTTAGTAATCTCCCAACTGCAGTACTTTTAAGAACTGTGTAATTCTCTTACCGGCAGCGAGCGTCACTACGCCAGTGTTTCCATTACGGCGCTGACGGATCTTCTATGATCAGTGGAAGACCTGTAATTTGTAAAGTGAATGACAGGCAGCATTGAAAATGCACTGCAGTACCCTTTTCTAGGTGAATTGGAAGCTGTTGGTATGAAAGTTTTGTCTTTTTAAGCTGCATTTTATTTTAGTCTTCACATCAGTTTTGACATTTAGATTCAGAAGGTACAAATGAGATCTTTGGGTTTTGAACTAAAATAAATTCTTCAAGTGGTACAGTAGTAAATATTTTACTTTTCAAAGGTTGCTAAGACATTTAGTTAGGATAAAGTTTTGTCCTCATCTGTCCTAGCTCAAGCCTTGGTCTCTCGCAACTGAGATCTATATCATTATCATTTCTATTTAATGTATCTGGAGGATTGAACAAAAAAAAAAAAAAAAAAAAAAAAAAGGAAAGAAAGGAAACCTCAGTATCTCATAAGAAGCAGCATTCATTTTTGTCATTTTTCCTCCGTAGGCAAAATTAATTATTCTCTAACCTGGAATTGATCCCCCCCGGTTCTGTGACTATTCAATTTTCAAGATGAAGCACAGGTTCAATGTTCTTACGGATCTTCCACTGATGAAACAACCCTCCCAAATCTCTACTCTTTGAACTTCTACAATGTATCTGCTATTAAGCTGTAAATTGATAAACTGTTGTTCTCAGTAGGGTAATTTTATAACTAGTACATAGTAGTCATTCATTAAACATGTGTTAAATTATTAATTAATTAAAATCAGAATACCATTATGGTTGCATTACAAAATTATTGGTTAAACCTAAATCATGGACCTACTTAGCTATTTAATTTTCCCTTGCAAGTGTTGTCCCCAAATACATGGTGAGCTCCCAAGAGCAAGGAGAGATGTTCAATACATCTATGTATTACAAATAGTAAATTAAATATCTTATACTTAATGTTTCTCATAGAGCCTACATAATACTATGCCTATATAGCAGAATACCTACTAGTAGCTGATACATGGTAAATATTTAATGGTAAAACCAATTGCATACACTTTTATTTTAAAAAATAGCAAACAGCAGAAAGCATGTAACACAAAACATTAATTCCAAACTGCTGTGTTAATTTGCATTGGCAAAACCTGATATCCCCCCAAGCAGCTTTTCTGACTTGACAGATGTGCCCTGATTTCAGTGGAACATTTCTATAATGGAGGATGTGTGAGTACTATTTTACATTGCTTTGTTGTAGACCCTGGAGCAGTCATAATTTTTAGTTACTCTGGTTTCTCCATCTCTAAATATGAGTAGCAATTCCTGTTATCTGTACAACTTATTGTCATGTGATGATCTTAATATACCCATGTTTGTAAAGCCCTTAAAAGTTGCCAAAATCATTCAATATACAGAGCAACAGTCCCGTGTCATTTTCTGTTAGGTTCCTTGACTAAGAAGTTAAACTTACCTATCAGTCATTTACTGATTGAATTAATGAATATCAAGTACCACTGCATGGCCTGCTGTGCAAATAAATAAATAAATGATTCAGATAATTCATGTTGGTATTTTATTACAGGCACATAAAAAGTGCAATAAGTGCACAGATAAAAAAGCTATGCAATCATTCTGAGGGAAGTTAGTGGACAGACTTTATTATGCATTATATTTTCAAAAAAGCATTACAAATGCATTTGTGACTGCTTGATTCTAAACATGTGGAATATATCAGTAATCTGGGTGATAGCAGAGAAAGGGAAAATCATACCTGGCTTAACATCTTCATGCAAACAGTTAGGCAATGGAAATCTCCAGCAGGGTGCTAAAAGGATTTGTACTTTTCTAGGGTTTATCATTTTTATGTTTGAATTGATGACAAGACATTAAGTCTTATTACTCAATTTGTAGGTGACGGAAATCTGGGGAACATTAAAAATATTGTTGAGACAGAAGTAAGCATCACCTTAAAGACTAAAACAATAGGCTGAAATGAACTAGATGAAATTTAATAGGGATAAAAACCTCAAAAAATAAATGTAAGATTAAAATTATCTGGCATTGCTACATTTGTAGCTGAACTGCTGTGGATGATTTAGATGAAGAAAAATCCTAATTTGGCTTTAAGCATTGATGTGTTTCTGACAAACATTGTGAACAAAGTTTTGGTTGTATGAGTAGATACATAATGTTCTGGGCAAGAGATATATTTACTCTCTCTCGTATATGTGCATATCGTATATCTATCAAATTTACTTTTGGTAAGCTACATTTTAAAGACATCTCTAACAAATTACAGAAGAGACTAAAGGAGGATTAAAAGAATGACAAGGACGTAATTTAGAAATTGCAGTGCCTCAGGTGAATTTAATGGTTGGTGATGGGTTTCAAAGCGATGTCAAATAAAGTGCAGTTAAAGAAGGTGCGTATTTCCAACAGGAAGAAACGAAGATCAAAAGGAAACATGACAACTGCTTTCAGATATTTGAAAGGCTATTATGTTGCAGAAATGATTTATTAAGTATTACTATAAAAGGCAGAGGGACAGAAGATATAAAGAAAATTAGTTAAGAAGTTAACTCTGTGCATCAAATGTGTGAAGAAAGATTTTCATCTGTGTTAGTCACTGCTCTAGCCCAGCTTTTACAAACAACCTTAGCCCGTGGGAAGAATCCAATAAATATTCTTGAATACATGAATGAAAGAATAGGTAAAGCATGGAAGTCTGATCTGATGAAAAACAGAATGAGGTAGCTCAATAGGGAAGATGAGATTCCTGTGAAACATAACTGGTGCCACACAGTAGCAATCAAAATGATCTCACTCTAAAAAATAAAATCAAATCTCATAGTAAAGAATGAAAAAAATAGTACTGCGGGATTTGTTTTAAAAATAAAATTACTGAAGTAGAAATTTTAGCTGATAGTCAACAAATTTTAAATTGGAGAAATTATAAGCTAACTTAGAATGAATCAAGTGTTGGTACATTTTGGATGTGTATGTAATTTTTCTAATACAATTACATAATAGCACTTTTCAGTTCATGTTTGATTGACAATATGATCATAAAAAGGATTTTTGAGACCACCCTAAATGCTATCAATCACTCCAGGCTACTTCCTTAATTCTTTGATATTCATGTTCGTCTCTTTGGAAGTATGCAGAATGTTATACACTTTTTAATGTCACTTCTTCAAAAGTTAAGTTGTTTAAACTTCCTGATCCTCATTGGTAAAGGCTTTGCATGTATCAAGCATGTTTCATCACACCTTTCATCGTTTTTTTTTGTACAAAATACATGCATTTAATTTCACAATCAATTTACAATATGTTTAAAAGTATGGTCAATATGTCCAGCATTTGACAATCAACAAAAACATTGTTTGATATAGGAGCTATTGTTATGCTGGGAATGATTTGGAACAATTTTATAAATGATTTTGTAAGTGATTACTCACTTATAAATGATTAGTGAATTTTATGATGCTATGATCAGTTTTACTTTCTACACAACCTTAAATTGAAGGGATCCAAATAATATTTATAGAGGCAGAATCTTCTCTACTAAAATAAGAGCTAGTTAATCATTGATCAGAAGAAAATATTTATATTATGTAGGAAGTTTAACCTAATATAACATTCTTTTAAACTTTAAGCTTGACCTTATGACAGACACACATGTGCTATGCTTAAGACAATGTTATCACTTTGAACCTGTGTAGTTTGGTTAATGCCACTAAATTTATTAAATTAAAGTAACCCAATTACTTTTATTATGTTAGATTTAATCTACCACTATGCTTGACTATTTATGTTGATATTGTGATTCTGATTGATAATTTATTAGCTAAATCTTTTAAATTGATGTCATTCAAAATTTTGAGCAAGTAGGATGGAAGACATAAATATAAACTCTACTTAGAAATTTATCCAATGATTAATATCAATCTATATTGAAAGACACCTTGGAGTTTATGTCTTCTGCTGTTATTCATGCTAACAATTTATATAAGGCAATGATGTTAGTAGATGTAGCTATTATTTGTCAGATCCCTGTGTTTCAGATATCACGGCTGTTCCTAAAAGCTACAACATATATGACAGATGTTTAAGGTTATCTTCATTTGTACATATTCAGAAACTGAAGAGTCAAGAGGTAAGTAGCAGGAAATTATCTCCCAACTATAAAATGCCAGAATCAGGATTCTGATCTGGTTCTGTCAGATTTTAAACCTATGTTTCATTCACTTTATCATTTCACCCCTTTTAGCCTCCAATGCTGAATTTTTCCCTTCGCTGTCTTTCCACATTTTCTCGGGATTTATTGTCTTAGAACTAAATTCAGTTGATCACGTCTATCAGGAAACTTGCTGCTACGCTACACAGATTCACGATGTGTTCGAATTATGTCTCTTTTGTGGAGTATCAAGACATTTCCATTTGAAAAAGACATAGCATTAAACATTTTATTTATCACTTTTGGCAGTCATATCTTTTGCCAACTGCCTGTGCTGTCTTTTCGTTTCATTGACAGAATAACAGAAAGGACAATGGGGCACCTGGGCAAGGTCCCACATTCTGGGATTGTGTTCTGTACACAGCTTTTCTGCTGCCTTTTTGGAGAAAGAAAGGGATCTATTACAATAGTTATGACAGCAGATGTGATTTTTATGTGGTACCAGCACTTTTCTCTTTGTAGAGGTAAGTAATACCTAAGTTGATGCTAAAAATGCAGAGTGCCATGATAACATAGAGTACACCATTTCTAAACTTCCTTCTAATCCACTGTAAAGAAAGCTTTAGAGAATTAGAATAAAGTATTAAATGCATTTAATTTATAAAGTAATATTTCACTGCCAACTAAGTAAAAATTTCATATCAAAACAGATAGAGAATATAGTAAACGAAGCAATCACCCATAACCTTATCCTCTGTGTACCCTTTTGTCCTTGAAAGCCATGGAAATTGTTATTTCTATCCATTCAATATTATTTGTGGGGTATATTATGTAAAAGACACTGTACTGGAAGCTGTGAGAATTAAGAATTTGACTGTAATACAAGCCTCTTCTCAAGGGAGGATCTTGTTTATATTCTAGAAGAGAACTGGGATATTGATTCTTATAGGACTGCACGTGCATCATATATCACAGAAGTGCCTGTATCACAGGAGGTCCTTGGAAAGAGAATTAAGAGAAATTTATGTTTTTTATTTGTTCTTTGAAGTATGAATAAAAATAGACTGGTAAGAGAATATATGATGTCTGTCCAGAAAGTATATACAGCCATGTAATATAAAAAATGGAGACATTTAGTGAAGAAAATACAAGATACAAAAAAAACATTGTACACAGGATGATGATGCCCCAGTCCCCTTCAAAATAACTACCTTGGGAACTCATGATTGCCATCAGCTGTCCTGTCATTTTCCTAAATCTCATCGGCAGTCAGAAATGTCTTCACTTTCAAAGGTGATTTTAGTTTTGGGGAAAGCCAGAAATCACAGTGTACCAAATCTGGGCTGTAGGGAGGCTGAGTGACTTGGGCGATTTGATGCTTCATCAAAAATCTCTGCACGAGATGTGATGCATGAGCATGTTGTTGTGATGAAACTGCCAATCACCAGCTGCCCATAGCTGCGACAGTCTGAATCATTCAAATAATTTGTGTGGAGAAATGTTCAAATTTAACACAAAATTTGATTCAGATTCATTGCTCTACTCACTCAGTCATTTTGAAAATGACAGCCACACAGTACACATGCTCAGTTAACAGTATCTACCACCCCCACTGACTAGTACAGTGAAGTCATCATTGTTCACACATGTGCTTTCCAGTTCAGTCTCCTTGGCTGGCAGGTTAAATTGAGATTGTGCAAACTGTTCTCATTATATTAACAATGGTGGACTTTGAGACCTTTCTGAGAAAAGTGAAAAAAATGACATTTAAATATAAGAGTGAGATGGCTAGTTAACTATTTGAGTAGTTGAGAAAAATGTGAATGAGAATAATAGCTAGAAGGTGACATTGGAAGGGCAAGTTTGTGCCACTATAAATGAATCTGAATGTCAGGTGAATGTATTTCTTATTTAATAATTAAGAGATATTAAAAGTTTTAAAGCAGGTGACCTAATAAGCTACATTTGAAAAAATAATAGTAATAACTAATTAGACGTTCTAGTATTTCAATTAGAAAAGTGGGCCCTGAGGTTATTTTGCCTTGATTCAGATATTCAGTAAGTACGTGGAAGTTGTGTCACCTGGGAAACATACTTTTATTTTACATTTCTTTTTCTGTATTTTGTAAGATCAAGAGAATATTAACTATATACCTACCTCACAGTAGTGTTGTGAGAACTACATAAAAAGAATAAAAGCAGTAAATGGTAATGGTGGAAAATATAAGAAAGAAAAAAGAAGGAAAGAAAGAGACAGAAAAGAAAGAAGAAAGAAAGAGAAAGAAAGAAAGAAAGAAAGAAAGAAAGAAAGAAAGAAAGAAAGAAAGAAAGAAAGAAAGAAAGAAAGAAAGAAAAGAAAGAACGAACACAGGATGATTTATATGGAGTACTCTAAAAATTGGCTTTAATTGGTATATTTCATGTAATGTTTTACTAAGGTTTCTAGATATATTTAGATAATGTGAGTGGGTGATATTTTAAAAAGAAGTGAAGCATTGGAAGTAATTGAAAAGATCTAAGGTTGCTGAAGTCATGAGCAGTGAGAATGTGTAAGAGAGGTCAAACTGGTAGTTACAATACAATCATGGAGATGTAAAGTGCAGGGTAGGGAATATAGTCCATAAGACTGTAATAACTATGTATAGTGCCAGGTGGGTACTGGAAATACCTGGAAGAACACTTTGTGAAGAATATGATTGTCTAATCATGATGCTGTAAACTGGAAACCAGCACAAAATAATATTGAAAGTAAACTGCAATTGGGGAAAAAAAGAGGTCATGGTCAAGGCAGATTAGGCTGTCACCTGAAAAACCAGTTGGACAAGTGTCCAGTGTGAAGGCTGAATTAAAATGATGCCTCTTAGAAAAAAAAGTAGACAACCAGTAGGTGGTCGTCTATTTTGAGTACCAGACAGTAAGTTCATTTTGGCTACCAGTGACAAATTTGCATTTCAACATTACACTGCAGCCACTGGCTTCAAAGTTTTCATACACCAAAATATTCTATATAAATTGTTCTGGAAAAGAATTCCCAGTTAGAATTTCATCTATTGTTTTTCATGTAGAACTCCCACTATTTTCTTTTAGAAGTTATAATAAATCAATAAGAAGTACTAGAGTAGTAGGGAATACAATGAAACACAAAAATAAGCACTTCTCAAACTCAGTTAATATGAAAACAAGAAGAAATTAAGTCCTGGTGATATAATGTACAGCATGGGTACTATAGTTACTAACACAGTGTTGTGTATTTACAAGTTACTTAGAGGATAGATCTTAAAAGGTATCATCACAATAAAAAATTATAACCGTGTGGTGATCATTTCTCAATATGTACAAATATTTACATCATTATGTTGTACACCTAAAACTAATATGCTATGTAAATTATATCTCAATAAAATTCAAAGGCATAAAAGGAAAAGACAGAAATAGTAAATTTAAAAGGACAATAATATTAAAAGCTATTCATTGTGGACATTTGTACAGTGCTCTCTCATTTTTAGTATCAAATTATTTACTTTATTGGATACGATCTTTACTAAGGAATCTGTACATGGTGGAATTTTAGGGGATCAAGTAAATTATAAACCTGTCTCTATCAATATTTGGAACAAAATGAGAGATGGACATAGAAATCAGAAAAAAATGCATTTATTCATTCAACAAATATTTTCATAACTCTTACTTACACTTGGTTCTCTTACAGAAACTGGTGATAGAGCAATGAATGAAAAAAAAAATTCTAGGCATTGGCTAATTCAGTTCTGGGTATACTTCAGCTTTAAAACCAAGTTCACTTCTGCACAACAGACACTAGCCATGCCTCATCAATGGCCTAGCTATCCCTGCCCATTGGTTGACTAACTCCCTAAGGGACTCGCTTGGAATTTACAGAAATGGTCTCAAGTCTGTATTGGTGTAAGAGAGTTCCAACTGTCCAATCTTGCAACCACATTTATTTTAGAAGTGTTGTCCACTCAAAAATCTGTTGCACTACTAATATAGTGATAATATCCTTTCCTGGAGGGCTATCACAGATGTGGTAAACAAAGATAAAATATTTTACTGCTATAGAGAAGAAAGCCTACTGGTTAATGTAGTTTCAGACATGGGGATAAAGGGGCTTATTTACTCTTTACCTGTGAAGAACACAATCTTATGAATGCAGTCTCAGGAAGTATGGACAATTGCAGAGACATCTCTCACCCAAGTGTAGATAATACACAATGAGCATCAGGAAGATTAGTAAAATAAATATAACCACACATTCACCACCAAATAATCAACTTCTTTGACAGGGATGGTGAGTAAGGGGATGGGGAGAAGTAAACAAACCTATTCACGTAGAAACATGATGTCAGAGGAAATGAGGCTGTCTATTTACAAACTAATGAGGTATTATACTTCCCAGTTCAAAGTAACAAAAATAAAGTTGAAAAATATAAAGGCACTTGTAAAAATTATATAAAAAATAAATCTGGGAGCCTGAATTTATTTAATACAAATAAATCCATGTGTGCAGTATCTATATATTTGAACATCTCCCATGCATCGACATCAAGTATAGGGTAGAAAGAAGTAACCAACTTGGCTCTTAACATATGTCAATCAAGTTGGAGAGCCAAAAATTTTGGTTGATTTCAATGTAGTATCATCTATATGATATCTGATCTCAGATACCAAGAGAACACTTAGACAAATATCGTTATCAACAATGAGTTGATGAAAGACTGTGTGTGGCTTCCTAGAAGAGGTGATAACTGAGTTGAATCCTGAAGCATAGTAAGATCCAGCCAGATGAGTGCAGTAAGCGGTGAAAGATGGAAGGCAATTCTGAGTAAAAGGATCTGCAGCTTAGAGATAGGAGAGACCACAGAACATTGAGGGTTACAAATTGGTCCAAAAGACCAGTAAACGTAGCACAAGGGAGGAAGTGATAAAATATGGGACTATAATGCAGATAGTGGCACTTATTCAGTCAAGGACTTACTATGTGCCAAAGTATTATGTGAATATATAACAGTGAAGAATAAAACAAATGGTCTCTAGATCCTCAGATGATGCCGCGTGAAAATGTTCTGATTGGAGAAGGGTGCGTTGCTCTTGGGGCATAGGAAGAGCCTCTACTTTGCCCTAGATGGCACGTAAATTGCTTCCTAGCAGAAGAAACATCTTACCTGAGAAATGAAATGTGAGCAGGGTTTTACCAAGAGCAACTTGGGCAGGGGGGAAAGTCCAAATATAGGACATAGGATGTGCAAAAAACCAAACTACAGAAAGAGCAGGGTATAACTTTATGAACTGAAGAACACTGAAGCAAAAGATGTAGATTCAGTGGAAGAATTATGTTCCAAGAGAAAACATACATAGTCTATAGTCTCTTTAGTAAATGTTAGTTCTGTATTCATCACTTGTAAAATCTGTGACTGTATGAGAATTTTCCTTCTTATTTTATCAGGCCAAAAGAACAAAAGAAGGGCCAACCACATGACTATTCACACAGTTGCTGAGAGGCTGCTAGGTCAGCCAAATTTGACAGTGATCATATAAACCCCTCAGATTTCACGTCTATACTTTCACTCAGCTGACTGTAGGTATTTTTAAAAATTGTCAAAATGCAAATGCCTCCAGTATTTTAATATTTAACCTTACTGATATTTATAGCATGGATGGCATAAACTATTCATACTTAATGGAGATAGAGAGTGAACATGTAAAACTTGACATGGAGCACCTGTTCCAGTTTGTCAGAGCTGACTGAGTGTAATTTTTCTTCAGAAAATAAGCCCAGTAATAGTTATGTACACTGGGCTTGAAAGTCATATTATTAGCAAGAAGACCTCGAAACTAACCTCTGAGATATAGGGCTTGTAAGGTGTTTTATATATCTATGAAAAATTTGTTTCAACATGTAAGTTATATCTTACATGGCTTTCTTGATATCTCAGAATCTAATTTGAAGTTCTGTGCAAACATTTATTATGTACATAACTATTTTAATACATATATCATATCTAAAAGATACTTTAAAAGGAATAATGTTAGCTTTTGTATTTTATAAAGGATTATATGTTACATTTTAATGGATATACTTAAAGGAAATCTGAAGTCTCATATATAACATGGTCTGTGAGATAAAACAAAAATATAAGAGTAGGACAAATAAAATACTGCTTTAAAATATAATTTTACAGCAACTCTACATGTTAAAAGAAAACCATGGCAAAATATAGAATCACCAGCATTAATTTTTTGATTTAAATCAGCCATACTTAATTTTTAATGATGCTAAGAATAGCAGCAACCCAGCTTCTGGTTTTGTTTTGTTTACGTGACAATGTTATTTTACCATTACTTTGACAAGTGGAGTTCAGAGGGAGTTCACTTGGAGTTAACCATGTCTTTGGAAGACGCAAAGCTGGTACTGGAAGCCACCAGGGATTCTATGCCTCAGTCTGGATCCGAACATGCTTAGAACAATTTGAAATTTTCTATTTCATGTCCTACCCCTAGCTATCCTATTTGTTAGGACCTGTGATCAGATTACAGAAAGAGTACACTTTAACCTTCATTTAATCTAAACTAAATAGATATCAGAAGTCAGGTAAGAAATTAAATTTTGTTGCTTTTAAGAGCCAGGTGAAGAGTGGGGTTGTACTTTGGTATATTAAATGTTGCTGAGCAACATAATATTGTTTTAATATAGTTTATATCTTTGAAGGGTAAAAGTAAGTAGTTCCATCATTTCAAGGGGATACTTTCTATGAAATTTCCTCTGCAGATGCCAGCATCTCGATGGGCAAGAGGTCAAGAAGAATTATACCAAAATGTGTGTTGGATCAAATCTTAGGGGGAAATATATTACTCCTAAAAAACATTTCAAAGTGTGAGACACTGCAACCCCGTCCTTTTTAATACGGTGGTAACATTTTTTAAACAGTAAAGTTAAACTTGTCATTCTATTTTTTTTCAATTGTTGTTCTTTTTATTACTATTTGAGACCAGTAATTTTACAATCTATTGTAAGCTGATCATTAATAAGCATTTACAATTAAACGGACCTGGTTGTACTCTGCTTATTATTTCCAAGCTTCATAAAGGTCCACACATTTTCATATGATTTCCTTTATGTACCATAATGATGAAATAGCACAGAAGACTTTGCGATCTTTGTGATTATGTGCAAGAGTCATTTTTTTTGTTTTATAGATCACAATATAACCTTTAATTTGATTTTCATATTATGTACAAATTACTTAGAGCAAGATAACTTTTATTTAAAATCTATAGAACATTTTATGGAGTCCTAGAAATTCAACTTTTTCACTTGTGCTGACATGTTTCAGGTCTTACAAGAAAACATTGAGGTTGCAAGGGCTGGTTTTGTTTTCTTTTGTTTTGTTTTGCTGTTTATGCACTGCTTTAAGGAAAATGAAATAGCCTATGTTACAAATAAAAATGACAGGAAAAATTTGGAAAACATGCAACTGCACAAAGCCTGCCATAGTGTAAGGTGAAATTGTTCCCATTCTAACTGTTGACATTTTTTTCCTTTTCTTTGAGCGAGTAATTGAAGTGAAATGTTAATAAAATTTAATTAACCATACAATAAACTGTCTTTACCATCTACTCTTGAATAATTTCTTTTTCATATGATATGTTTTTCTTTGTTTCAAAGAAGAGAGAGCAATTAATCTTCCCTTTAACATAAAAAGAAAAGGTATGCAAAAGCTTTGTATACCTTTGGAATAGGGTTGGAAAGATTATAGGCTTTTATTTTTTATTTATGTGTTTATTTATTTTGATGAAAGGGAGCAACCCTCTTTTAAATCGACACTTGCAAGAGGCTTCTGATTGGGCTGCTGGAAGCCAATTCATGGCTGCAGTCCTGGAGAGTATATAAAACTCACATTGTTGTGTAGTTCCACTGACAGAGGCGCACCCGTGCAAAGCAAGATGGATGGGATGTCCGCTTTCTCTATCATGGGATCTCCATTTAGTGACCCAGATGAGGACGGAGAGAACTTGTCACACAAGCGTGACAGGGCCAGATAGGGCTTTAAATGGAGCTCCAAATCTCATATAGATTTGAAGTTGCTGCTAGAGCACAAAATTTGTCATAAAAGACTTGTCAGTACAGAGTTCATTAAGGTAAAGGATGATAGTACTTTTTCTAGACACAATTGGGCTCTCCCCTGGCGGTCTGAGCTTCAGTCACAAGAGAACTGTGTTTTGTTTTGTTTCCCTTCTTAATGACCTTTTAAAATGATTTCATTAAGTTTTTCCTTGTTCTGTAATCCTAACTCAAAAGTTCCTTACAGCATTTTCTCTCTAATTTCACTTCTTTTTTCTCCTTTGTTAAATTTGTAGGTGTGTTTGTGATGTCAATTCACAGTCACTTGGGACTTGACTGAGTCTTGAGGTGAGGTGTTAAAGCTCCCAGGGCAAAATTGTAACAGTTAAGGTGAGAGACAAGGCCCTTAATCACTTGCGCTGTGACTGCCACGCTAGAAATTCCATGGTCAACGCTGAATTTTCTTTTACTCAGAGTGCAGTAATCAATAAAGTTATTCAGAAGCACAAGGCTGTCTGGGGCTTAACTGAAACCCCGATGTTACAAAGTTGTAACACCCAATCGCAAATAGGTTTCTAAGAAGTTATGTCTGCTGTTTAAAATATATTATTTGATAATAATTTATTACCGTTAATTTCAGCATAACTCAGATTTACTGTGTCTTCATCAAAGACCATTAAGATTTTATATTTGTTAGCATTTTTCTTTCTTTTTTAAATTCAAGGAACATACCGTGAGGTCATCAGGAGCACAGCTCCTATTATTCTCTTTTTACAGACGGAAAACTCAAAGAAAAAACTAAAATTAGTTTTTCTTGTTTTAGAATGCTAGAAAATGGTGAGTGATTTGCTTTGTATTCCCAATTCCCAATGTAATGTATTTAGCTTAAAATATAACCAAATATTAAATGGCAAATCCTGAACATGTTTATTCTTCCTTCAGTCCCTTTAGGATGTCAGCCCTCATCTGATGGGCTTCTCCAGGAATTGCCCCTTCCCAGTGTAGCCAGCATCTAATCAATGGTCTCTGTAGGGGAGACCAGGGCCCTAGCTCAGGACATCTTTAAAATCCCACTTTAACTGTAGAGTTTACCATGGACCAGCTGAAGTTTCTGTTGAGGTTACCTAGCAGCGCAACTTCTCACCGTGCCCCGTTCATTGTGATCCCTTCTCTTCCCTTCCCTTCAGGTTTTGCTTGCAGGAGCACTCCACAATAATCCTCTGTGTCCACATTTTGTCTCAGTGCCTGCTTCCCAGCAAACCTGACCTGTGACATATTTAGAGCTTATGGAGGTGGGGGTTGGGGCTCACCAATACTTAACTTTTCCACTTTGCCTCTCAATGTTTCCAATGTACACTATTTTTTTTCTTTTAGACCATTGTTTTCAAATAGCTTTTGACAGAAACAGTATGCTGTTCTTATTGAAGGTGATGATAAAAATAATAAAATCAATTTGCAAATAGGCAAATGATAGTACTTTCCTTATGTCATTTTGAGTATTAATTAATAATGACCTTTTAAGGTTATTGTATTGAGTGCACATTGAAAAAGATCAAGTAGCCTCATTGAGTAAACAGAACCACCATCAAGCTTTACTCTAAAACAACAGTTTTCAACCACCATGCCACAAAAGGCACACTGGTGTGCCACAAGAATTTTTACAGTGTGCAATACCTGACTAGTCAGGAGCACTGACCTCTTTTCCCTTAGATCATCAAATAAAATAATGACAACAGCCAACACAACAGCAGGTGCCCAGTGTGAATGAATCAAATTATATTTATTTTGTACATTAGATCAGCAAAATATATATACATATATTTTAGTGTACCACCAGATTTCGGTGATTAGTTTATGTGTGCCATGAGATGAAAAAGGTTGAAATTGCTGCTGTAAACCCACTAACTTGGGGGTCCCTCCATGTGTCTTTTCCCCCAGTAGAATGATTCCTTCTATCAGATGACCATTATTAAATGTTTATTGAATCGATCTTGCTCATATTGTTTTAGTTTAGTGCGAAGTATCAACTTGCAATGGCTGTGCAGCAAACTATCACAAATTTAGAAGCTTAAAACAACATACATGTTTTACTCAGTTTCCGTGAGTCCTGGGCACTGCCTAGCCAGGTCCTCAGCTCAGGCTCTCAGCAAGGCTGCGTTCAGTGTGTCAGGCAGGCTGCGCTCTCTCCTGGAGGCTCAGCAAGGGAAGGATCTCTCTCTGAACTCCTTGTTGCTGGCAGAACTCATTTCTTTACAGAAGTAGAATTTGTCGCAGGGTGCTCATAAAAGTCAGAGACAGAGTCAGAGATGGAGAGATGGAGAGGGAGAGGGAGCTGGAGATGCTCTGCTTGCAGACCTTGACCTTCGGATCCTCTGTAAGAGAGCTTGCCTGATTAGGGCAGGCCACCCAGGATAGTCTCCCCTCTGATTGATTTAAAGTAAATTGATCAGGGACTTAAATTATATCATCAAATTCTCTTTACCTTTGCTGTTTTCTGTTGGCTAGAAGCAGGTTACAGGTCCCATCACCCTCAAAGCAAGAGGATTATGGATGTGTGGCTCATTGATGGCCATCTTAGTATTTGGCCTACCACATGAAATCATATTCTATTTGTTACAAAGCCAGGAACAGTGTTTTTTGATGTTACAAAGTATTATTTTTTAATTTGAATTTTAAATTACAGTGATCCCTCACCTATCACGGGAGTTAACGTTCCAGAGACCCCTGCAATAGGTGAAAATCAGTGAAGTAGCAGCATTATATTTATTTTATTATTTATATATATTTTAAGGCTTTATAAACCCTTCCCACACTCCTATACAACTTTCCCACTCTCTTATTAACCTTTCCCCACACTCTTATAAACACTTCATGTGCTCTTAAACACTTTCTACACTCTTAAACCTACGTGATTTTAACAACATATAAAATTCTGTATGGGTACAGTATACCACAAAATCCTGCGATATAGAGAAAACTCCGAGATACAGAATTAGCTATATTAAAAAAAAAAAAAAAAAAACACGATACAGTGAAGCCACCATAAGTCAACCACGATATAGCAAGGAATGACTATATACATAACTACAATTTAATAGGAGGAATGCACATTTCAGTTAAGGAAGAGTCCAAGATCTGGATTTTATTACCCTGATTATGGAGCCCAACTAATTATTAGTCCAGATTTTCATTGCCTCACTCCCCGTCCACCGCAGCCACCCCCACCTCCATCCTCAATACTAGCCACCTTTGGCTTTGTCCCTGTGTCCTTTATACATGTTTCTTGGTGACCCTTCTTCCTTTTCCTTCCTCTATCCCCTCCAACCTCCCCTCTCGTTACTGTCAGTTTGTTCTTAATTTCAATGTCTCTGTTTATATTGTGCTTGCTTGCTTGTTTTGTTGATTAGGTTCCACTTATAGGTGAAGTCATATGGTATTTGTCTTTCGCCACCTAGCTTATTTCACTTAGCATAATGGGTCAGACTGAATTGTTAATTGTAAATATAAGCTACCATTTAAGCTAAACTTCATAAAAATACTCTTTAAATTTTGTGAATGTTCATACAGCTATTCTGTATAATGCAGAGCAAATATAACATAATTTAATTTCCACAACTTTTTTAAATGTGGTAAAAATATGGATGCTTCAATATATAGTATTGTGCCAATTAATAGCCATATGGGGGAAAAGTAAAAGTACAACCCTGTATCAAACACACTGAAGAATATATTCTGGAAATATTAATTAATTTTTAAATAATTAGAACAAACTCCACTAAACCTACTTTAATTATGGAAAATATCTAATATTATAGTTTTGATAAATTATGCCCCATAATCAATACGTACTAAGATTGTATGGTGTGTGATTTGCTGTACTGAAAAGGCAAGTGAGAGAAAATAAAATTTAAGAAAAATAAAATAGAATATGATTCCTTATAAAGTTTTATAAGCTATTTAGGGAAACTAACATTAATTGAAATCTCAGAAATATATATTTGAGGTAAATAAAATTTTAAAACCTTTAACACAGATGTACAAATGCAGGGGCTTTTTTTTTCTGTTTTTCCACAATTGAATTACCTATCAAGTCTCTACTATCTCTAATGCAGAAAAATGAACTACTCGTATCTGGGTAAATCCAATTATTCAGTTATCTTTGCTTTCTTGAATTAATTTCAAAGTTTTTAGTTCTATATTTTCCTTTTCTTGGAGTAGATTCTTAGATAGAAGCGTGGGCAAGCTTTATTCTTACCATTTTGGAATCAACCATTCCCTATAATCCTTTACTTGCCCCATCATGCCTGGCACTCCGCAAGCTCTAGCCAGCCATGTGTCAGTTAGAGCCCCAGCTTGACATTCTCTCAACATTCATCACCACTTTCTGCCTATGCCCTGTCCTTGAAGGTCCATCAGCTGACTTACAAGCTTTACAGACAACTGGGATAAATGAAAAGACATTAGCCAAAAAGGAAATACATATTCTACTAACTTAATTCCTCTTTATATAGCTCTGTTAAGGGCCTGAAAATTAAGGAAGAAAGAGGCTAGAAGCATGTAACAGAGGAACCTGCTCACTGAGGAATTGAGAAAAGTTTCCTTGGAACATCTCTGGCAGAAGTGCCATCTGAAGAACATGCCCTGCAGTCCAGGAGGAGAGGGAAAGGAGATATGCACCCTCCGAGGGCGTGAGAAACCAGGGCATATGCAAAGGAAGGAAGAAGAGTCCTTGGGTTTGGAGGTGAGAGTTTTCAGTGTGAGGGTGTGGTTGTGTTTGAGCAAGCTGAGAATAAAAAGTCTGCATGTTTTCTTTAGAGACCTTCTAAAGAGGTGGGCACTTTTGGATAAATTAGTCTTAGGCCCTTTTGTCTCTTCAACAGTAACAATTGTCTATGAGTAATTAGTTCTAGTTCTAACTCTCAGACATTGACAAGTACATTTTGGTAATGCACTCTTGTGGAAGGTTAATACAGGTCTTTTTCAAAGAACAATATTTAATCTTAAAATTATCAGTGATCTTTCTGAAAGTGTGATTCAAAGACACAAGTTTGTGAGGTTTCTGAATATATATCTTTAATCCCGAAAAAGCAATACTTGAGCATCCCTTTTTTACATTAATGATGCAAAGTCAACCCCAAAGACTCTCATAATTACGACACTAACAAATCAACAGCATTAGAATGCATTGGGTGGCTAGCAAAAAAAAATTTCTTTGAGTACTATTGCATATCAACCAACATACAAAATCATCAGTTACGGTTTGTGCTTTTCTTAAGACTAGTGAAATATTTTGCCGTTGACAACTAATATATCCCTAAAAACATGTTAACTCTCTGTCTTTCAGTCAAAAATACTTTTTTTTATGGTTCTTTTAAGTATCCCACTGGACAGTTTTTCAGAAACTGATATTTTGCCATGCTGTATTAGCTGCCATGACTAGAAAGAGTTAAGAGAATCTCCAGAAAATATAAAGTTTTATTCCAAGAAGGAGTGCACTGGAAGACTGTAGCTTTTTAAAAAGAACAAAAGGAAGAAATACTTTGTGACTCTTAATTACCTTAATTTAAATTTAACACTTTCCATGGTGTCCTTATTCCTGCTAAAGTCTCTCAGAAGCTGAAATATATCATAATTAACAGTCTTATTCATGTATTTCATGTGTTTTCATTGTGTGAATAAAGCCCTAAAGTTTCTAATTAGCTGAATACAGTCTTTCCAAATGGTGAATTGGAATGGCTCTTCTATTTGAGATGGCATTATAATTCCTAATAATAATATTAGTCATAATCACCATATTACTCACTACCAACATGTGACTCCTTTTAGTAACATCAAATAATCTAACTTTCCCTATTTTTTCTACATAAAAACATTGATATTTTTACTGCCAACCATAATAGACCATGTATTTGGAACATTGCATTTCTAGGACCAATGCCTGCATGTCATTATCATCCTGTGTCCTTGTCCCTAATAAATGTTTGCCTGTGGGAGCCACATGGCACTCAGTGCTGCCTGCAGTCTTTCCAGGAGGCAAATAATTAGCCACAAAAATAATTCATTTCCAGAGGGAATTCAAATTAGCTACATTTCTCATGCATCTCTCAATGAGGATGTACCCTAAGTCAAAGTGCTTCAGTTTGACTAAAGTCTGAGCCTTCTTTTCCTGCTTTAGTCATGAAAGATGATCTTACCCTGGGATCAGGTGGATTCATCCAGGTTCACTCATTTTGTCTTAAAAACTATTTTAAGGTAGGTTACTTACACTCAACTTTTAAAGATGAAGAGCTCATTACATTATTTCATGGACCCATTATTATATAATTAATGAGTTTTTGAATTAATGAATTTCTCAAAACCTATTAATGAATAATCAAATTGAATATATGGACATGAATTATAGATATATGTAAGCCCTCAAGTGAGTTGTTTTCTTCTAACACGTATGTTAACTTGGTATCTAAATCTCTGTTTTGTGGGTTTTGTTTACCTAGTTTATGAGGTTCTATATTATTCTTATCTACTGGCTAAATGGATCTTGTCTTTTGTGGAAACAATACTAACAATAGGATGTATTGTAGACCTCTTAAATACTCTCTCTTAAGTATTTCTTGCTGTGATTACAAGATTTGGTGTTTGGTCAAAACTTCAAGAACCCATTAGTCTCCTAGTTTTTACAGTTTTTCCCTTTTAAATTATTCCTTTCTATTTCCCAGACCTAATTTTTCCATCTTTTTCTTCCTGTGCACCATGTACTCTTTACTACCTTGACTTCTGCTGCCACTGAGTTCTCATATTCCCCTCAGCTACTTTGGATCCTGTATCATGAATGTGACTACATTTTTTACTGCATCACTAGCTTCTTTTCAGGGGAAATACTCCCTTTATGATTCATTCTGGTGCCTTATGTCTTTCCGAAGCTTGTTCTCTGTCCTTCACTATTATAGAAGATATTATTTATCTACCCCACAAGAAAATCTATTTTGGGGGCATAGAAAACAGCTAACTTCTGTGTGGTTCCATAAGAAGATAGTTCTTGTCAAGAAACTAAGAAAAACATGTATTTATATACTTTGTGTTTCTTTAAATCAAAGTAGCCATATATCAAAGGCTGTGGGCTGGCAGAGAAAAGGAGAAACACTCAATTAGCACTTTTATTTTTAACTCACTATTGTCCATTAAATATGAGTTATATGATTATAAAGGAAACCATAACACAATTGAAAATCACACATATGAAAGAATGATGAATATTAAGCAAAATTTTATTTAAAAATTTTATATTTTCTGTTAACTTTCATTAACATTTTTGGGTTGATTTCAATGAGGTGTCTGTTTGTTTGTTTTCTGTTAGATGAACCTGCAGGCAAGGTAGTGCTAAATGTCTCAGTAACCACCAAGGGACGTTAAACTAGTTAAAAGAAAAATTTCAGGGAGAGAGCTGTGATTACTACACAAGTAATAAGTTACTATCAGTAAGAAATATATAATCAAAATGTCTTATTGCTTGCCTTCCCTCCTGTCCTACCCTTTTTTTAAATCATATTAGTGTGAGAGTCATTAATTCTGTTCTTAATTACCTCAAAGTGCTTAATTCTTCTAGGCCCATGCTGGGTAGAACAGCTCACCTCCATGCCTATTGAACTTAGCAGTGGCTCTGAGGTCTGCTTTGACCATGCTGAATTCTGGACATACCTTGAAGAGCTCACAGGACACTCTGCCATGTAATGTTTCTCTTTATTAATGCACAAAGGAACAGAACCATTCAAAATGGTAGCTTTTCCATGAGTCCAGGACATGGAATGATGAAGGTAATTTGGAGCAAAGGCTCCGATTGACCTTTAATGGTTAAAATCAAGATAAACACTAAAAGAAGAAAATTAAAATAATTCATAATGCAAACACTAACATAATCAGTATCAATAATAGCTTATATAGCCATTGTATTCACACAATCTCTCTCTCTCAATGAATAACAACAAAATGGCTTACCTTTTTATGTAATAGAAGCATCTTTCCAAGGAATTAAATATTCATCTACAATATGACATTAATAAAGGTCATGTATCATATGAATATAATCACACACACACACACACACACACACAATTCTCACCCAAAGACATGCTTATTGATTTTAAAGAGAGGAGAAGGGAGGGAGAGAGAGAGGCAGAGAAACACCAATGTGACAAAGAAATATTGATCAGTTGCCTCTCACATGCACACTAACCCAGGACAAAACCTGCAACCCACTCATGGGTCCTAACTGGGAATTGAACCTGTAACCTTTTGGTTTATGGGATGTTACTCCAACCAATTAAGTCACATCAGCCAGGGCCACTCTCCTAGATTTCAATGTTTATTTGTTTAATGATTATTTATTCACAATTTTTGTTAAAACATTTTATTTTTTCAAACATTTGAGATAATAAACTACTTTTGATAAACATCATAGCTTCCAAATATTTACACAAATCATGATTATTTTCTCTAAGGATAAATTTCTGCATGTAGGATTTCTGAGTCAAAGCATATATGATTTTTCTTATATATAAACATTTTCAAAAAGGTAAAATTTGCACTTGTACTAACTACATAAGTGTCTAAGTTCTTCTACACTTTGCTAAAATAGAAATTACTTTTCTTTAACTATAACTTATTTCACTAATAAACTAGCTTTAGATTGTCGAATTTATTTGCATTTGTTCAAGTAATGGTTTAGCATATGCATTTTTGCATTTTTATTTCTCATTTGTATTTTCTCTAAAATAAACATTTTTGTTATATTGAACTAATCTGAAAGTGAAGTTACTTAATCATATAATCTATAAGCTAATGCAATATAGGCAGTCAACTTCTCCCTTTAGGCTATAAAATGAAGATGCAATATAAATTGTATTTTCACTAAGATATCTTTTAACTGTCTCCAGGAGATATTCTGAAGACAAAAATGGTTTACATCTTTATGATTGCTGGTAGTATCATATTTTTATTTTATTGAAACCAGTATTAAATTATCAAAGCAAAATGAATTTGTTTTAATTTTTCATAATTACATTTAGTAACAGGGAATTTTATTTTCTGTCCAGAGAACAGAATCACAACTATAAAGTTGCAACTGTATCATTTAATAAAATGCAAAGCAGCTCATTGTCACTATATCATTAGGCATAGTATCAAATAAAGATATCAGAATGACTAAATTCTGACAATCATTCTTAGAATTCTAGGTTATATGATTCATTTTTATGTATGGATATAATAGAAATAGAAAATGTAAGTTTAAGAAAAAGAAAATTGAGGTAAATTTGAGTAAATTGCAATGTATTTGTAAAGCTGTTTTAAACAAGATAAATGAAACAAAAGCATAAGTCATTAAAAATTGTCTGAATCATGAACAGAAGAGAAAGAGCAAGAGATGTACATATTACAAAATAGAGCCAAATCTCAACTCTGTGTCTTGATCAAAATAGTGCAGCCCCAAAATATTAATTAATGTCTTAGTGACTATATATTTGAATTAATCAAATTCCATAAGTGGGAGACAAAGATACAAAAATATTTACATAGGGATGTAGACAACCTTTTCTTTCTCAATTTCTTCTTTTAGGAAACAGGGACAGCTATGCTAACACTTGCGATAATATGCGTCCTTTGAAAACCACTGGTCAAGCCCTGGTCTAGCACATCTCTTTGGCGTTTTCCATCTTTCTTTCTGTTTTTTCCATACTTCCATGCTAGAAATAACTTGTTTCTCAAGAAAAGATGTGGGTAAATTTAAGAGAAGTGAAGAAACTGTGTGGGCCTAGCCAAAATCTTCCTTTGCAAGTGGACCATTAATAATGGCTGCTCCATATTAGTATATTATATTCCTTTAACTAGGAAAGAGTATGATTACAATTTCATATCCAAGGAGATCTCTAAGTACTGTCATATAAAAATACAGAATAAATATTTGACACTCTACCTTGAGAGTCCAAAATGTGCTTTCATATCAAAGGCCGTGAATCAGAATGGGAACAAGGGAGCTAACAACTTTTTTAGAGTAAGAACAAAATGTTAAGCAAACCAGAAAAAAAGCATTTCAGCAATTAAATCTCATCATTTGTCCTCATCACCTTATTAATATTTAGAATTTAGCACATCTGTGAGAGAATATGTAAAAATTAAAATAATTGTATAGAAAAATAAGTAAAAATTGAAGAAAATGTGATTATGGGTGTATTGATTAAAAAGAAATAAACTAAGCAAAAATAACCAGCGAGCTATATATCTTAATAAACTAAAAATAAAAGTTTATTTCTCACTCACACAGAATCCACGGCAGTCTGCGCAGTGTGGAAACCACGGGCAGACTCAAGGATCCAGGATTCTTCTCCAATGGTTTCATCACTCCACAAAGCACAAAAGAGAAGAATTTAAAAGGCGACTTTTTCTTTCTGTTTTTAAAATTTTACTTTATTTATTTTTAGACATAGGCGAAGGGAGGGAGAAAGAAAGGGAGAGAAACATCAATGTGTGGTTGCCTCTGATGTGCCCCCTACTGGGGACCTGGCCCACAACCCAGGCTTGTGCTCTGACTGGGAATCCAACCAGTGACCCTTTGGTTCTCAGGCAGGTGTATGATACACTGAACCACACCAGCCAGGGAGCCATTTATTTTCTTCATCATGGATATATAGCACATTTTCCCTGCTCACATTTCATTGGCCAGAGTTAATCTCTTGGCCTCATCTAATTCAAGAAGGTAATAAAGTATAATTTTCTTTGTGTAAACAATGGATAAATATAAAATACTTTGTGCTACATATCTAGCACAAGTTCAGTTAACATGGAAACATATTGTTCAGTTATAATGAAGATTTACAAATTCATAAAAATCTCAAGTTTCTCTAAAATATACAGACAACAATATTGGAATTATCTACTAAAATTACAACAGTGACTTCTGGATGAAAGAATTGTTTTTTAGTCATTTTGTTTTTCAAGCTATTTTTGCAGTATTTTAGAATTTTCTATTAGAAATAACTGTAATGTATACAGATACATTTAGAATATATATATATATACACGTGTGTGTGTGTGTGTGTGTGTAGAAAGAAAGCATGTCTTTAGTTTCCTCTCTCAGTTTAATTAATTAAATACGAATGTGACCAAATGCCTTTAACTACCTTATTTTGATTTATTCTGGACAATTGCCTTTCATATATATAGTGGCTTTCAAAAAGTATAATTTTGCAATCAATGACCTACTTAATTCATTGATTTGTTCAGTTAATATTTGCAGATGTCTTCTTTGTACCAAGCATTATTCTCATACTGAGGATTAACAGTGGGAGAAAAATTAAGTGTCCATAGAATTTACATTCTGGTAAGAGTTGTAACGTAAATAAGAAAAATCAGGAAAGTATATGGAATGCTAAAGGTGAACGTCAGCATTCCTCGATAGTTGAGGACTCCACCCTTCTGGGCTTTTTGATAAATGTCTTTGTAGCCTTTGTGCCAAGTGTGGAATTTGCCCGGGAGCCTATGGGTGGTACATAGCTGTTCTGCTTGACACTCCTACTTGGCAAGTGTGGAATTGCCCCAGAAGCCTATCTGTGGGTGGGCCTGCTCTGCAGACGTGGCTGTTCTGGTCACATGTGCAGGTATCTTAAGTGTGCCTCAGACAACATAGGTAGATTGGTGTGTCTCCTTGCCAGATGTGTCTGCTCTGACTTAGGTAGTTTCCCTCTTGAACAAAAGTGTCATGGCTTACTAACAGCCATTTTGGTTGACATAAGTGATATAAGTAAGTGACTCCACTTTGTTTGATATACTTTATACTATATTGATTGGACCAATGCCATGTTATTGGTCCTGTTCTCCATAACATATTAGATTTGGAATGTGAGAGAAAGATTTGTTCATGTGAAAAAATAGAATTTCCCTTTATTAGAAGGGGAAGACCGTGAGGACAGGCTTGAGGCAATAAGAGGTATTTTGTATAAGCTAAGTTTGTAGTCCTTACACAACAACCAAGTGAAGGTGTTCAAAAAGCAACTAAATACACTACTCTGCAGTTTCATGAGAAAAGAATTGCCCCAAAACTAAAATAATAGTATGAATTAATGCATATATTGCAATTACTATGTGTCAGAAACTTTTTTATTATGCATTTAAGTTATTTATTTCATACAAAATTTTTATGAGATAGAGGCAGCATTATAATCAACATTGTACCATGAGACAATTGGGACATATGGAAGATAAGTATTTCTTTCAAGGACAAAAATCTAGTAATGTATAGTGAGAGCCTGTGTCCATTAGCCCCACTGCCTGACTCTCACAATAACTAATCATTACATAGCTAGTATTAAAGCCACCAAACTGGATGTGATCCTAATAAAGCCAGGCAAGAATGAAATACATCCACAGACTGAGCTCTAGAGTACTCCAGAATTAAGAAGCAAAGACAGTGTCTCAAGGAGAACGGTGTAAGCAGTTAGGTCAAAAGATGCTAATAGGTCAAATAAGAAAAATTCTGAACTGAGTTTTTGATTTAGTAACATGGAGGATATTGGGCACCTTGACAAGATTATATCTGTGAAAAGACAAGAGTGAACTTCACAGGGAGAGGAAGTGAAGACAGGGAAAGTAAACAATTTTTTGAAGAGTTATTTTGTAAAGAAGAAAAATAGGTAGCACTTAGAAGGGATATTGGGGTCAAGAAAGAAATTTTTGGTTGCTTGGTTTTTAAGTTGGAAGAATAAAGCACTGTCCCCATACCTTTCTAAGATGGAGTATAAAGGTACATATTCAAAGAGGTGTCAGGAGTGGAGGAAGTTATGACGCCACTTTGATTCATCATCTAAGAATAATTCATAGCTGAAGATATAGGAAAAGGAGTGAGTGGGAAAGAGAATATGCTGGGACTCTCTACTTTTAAACTTGGGCAATATTTTGGGTCAACCTTCTTCCTCAAAGAAGTGATATAAAGTATACTACTCAGAAATGACACCGTCTAACAGATTGGCCAAAATTCAAAAGTTTGACCTTAAATTCTTTTGGGGAGGCTCTGAGCAAGACAAACCCATGCTTTGCAAAAAATATTTTTTAAGAAAGGTACAATTCTACCCTTTGCAACAGCATGGATGGAACTGGAGAACATCATGCTAAGCGAAATAAGCCAGGCAGTGAAAGACAAATACCATATGATCTCACCTTTAACAGGAACCTAATCAACAAAACAAACAAACAAGCAAAATATAACCAAAGACACTGAAATTGGGAACAGGCTGACAGTGGCCAGAGGGGAGAGGGGAGGGAATTTCAGGGGGAAAGGGGAAGGGTTTACAGGAACAAGTACAAAGTACTCATGGACAAAATCTATGGGGGGTGGAAATGGGAGGGAAGTGGGGAGGGCTCGGGTGGTGGGCTGGGGTGGGAGTAAAAGAAAGAAAACTGTACAAGATCAACAATTAAAAGACACAGTGCATTAAAAAAAGGTACAATTCTAATAAAGTGTAATTTACCAGTATTTTAAAAAGTCATATATGCGTTCAACGTTTGACCCAGCAAGTCCACTTCTAGGAAATATTTACAAAAATATAAAAACCCCATGCATATGGTTATTTCTTTTGTATAATTTTTAATTACAAAGGTTCAGAAACAATCCAAATGTCTATGAATGCAGGACTAGATGAACAACCTATGGTTCCTCCACACTGAAATACTCTGCAGGCTTAAAAATGGAGAGAAACATCTGTACCTTAATTTGGAATGAGCTGCAGGTAGAATTGTAATGTGAAAAGGGCAGAAGACATAGAAATAAATATTGCATGCTATTTTTTTCTGCAAGAAAGAGGGAGGGAAATGGATATATGTAAATTCACTTACATACATATACATTTGATAAAAGAAACACTAGAAGTATTAAAAAGAATTAATATAACTGCTTTACAGAAGTAGAGAGAATTGAGAACCCACATAATAATCTTTATTATATAGTATTAACTATTATCATTTTGCATGTTTTATGTATGCAAAAATAAAATTTTATTAAAAATACTGTCACAAAGAGAAACAAATATCTACAAAATAAAAATTTAAAGTTTGGATTTTAAAAATTCTGATTGTTATATAAAAACATATTTAATGGAATTATTATATTTTTGAGATAAAATGATTTTTTAATTTTTTGTTTCTCTTGACATACAATATTATATTAGTTTCAGGTGTCCAATCTAGTGATCAGACTATATAACTTACTAAGTGATCACCCCAATAAACCTAATACACATCTGATACTGTACAAAATTATTACAGTATTATTTACTGTATTCCCTATGCTGCACTTTACATCCCCATGACAATTCTGTAACCACTAATCTGTACTTCTCAATCCCTTCATTTTTTTTCACCCATCCCCGCAACCCTCTTCCCATCTGGCAACCATCAAAATGTTTTCTGTATTTAAAAGACTATTTGTGTTCCACTTGTTTCTTTATTTTGTTTTTATATATTCCACATATAACTAAAATTGTATGGAATTTGTCTTCTCTGTCTCATTTCACTCAGCAAAATACCCTCTTGGTCTATCCATGATGTTGCTAATGACAAAGATTTCATTCTTTTTTATGGTTGAGGCATGTTCCACTGTATATATGCATCTCTTCTTTATTATTCATCTGTCAATGGGTACTTAGGTGGCCTTCATATCTTGGCTAATGTAAACAATGTTGCAATAAACACATATATGTTTCAATCTTTTTGATTTACTGTGCTGAGTTTCTTTCTTTGAGATTTCCGAGGTAAATTGCTGGAGTCTTCTTTGTCTTTTGTTATATAACCTTTCTATTGAAGTCTATTTTGTCTGGTATAAGTATTGTTACACCAGCTTTTATGTTTGTTTGTATAGATTTTTATGAAATGTATTTTCCCTGTACTTTCAGTCTGCCTATGTCTTTTGATTGGAAGTGAGTCTCTTATAGAAAGCATAAGAAAGTGTTTTATTTTGTTATCCATTAAGTTTCCATATGTCTTTTTTAAAAGATTTAATTCATTTGCATTTAATAATTGTTGAAAAATATGTATATTGCCATTTTATTGTTCATAATTTTGATTTTTTTTTCTTAAAGAAGACTCTTTAACTCCTCTTGTAATACTTGTTTGGTGGTGACAAACTCTTTTACATTCTTATGTTGGAAGCTCTTTATCTGTCCTTGATTTTAAATGGTAGCTTTCCTGGGTAGCATTTTCTTGGCTGTAGGTTGTTGTTTTTTTTTCACTTGGAATATTTTTGCCAATTCTCATGGCCTGCAAAGTTTCTATGGAGAAATCAGCTAACAGTCTATGGAAATTCCCTTGTGGATAACTAACTGCTTTTTCTCTTCCCACCTTTAAGATTTCTTTCTTTGTCTTTGATCTTGGCATTTTAAATATGATGTGTCTTTATGTGACTCTCTTTGGATTCATACTGTTCGGGACTCTCTGCTTCCTGGACTTTCATATCTATTACTTTTACCAGGTTAGAGAAGTTTTCCATCATTATTTTTTTTTCACATAGGTTTTCAGTTTCTTGCTATCTCTCTTCTCCTTAAGGAACCCTCATAATACAAGTATTGGAACACTCGAAGTTGTCCCAGAGGATCCTTATATTATCCTCACTTTTTAAGATTTTATTTATTTATTTTTAAAGAGAGGGAAAGGAAGAGAGAGAAAAAGGGAGAGAAACATCGATGTGTGGTTGCCGCTCATGCACCCCCCTCCCAGGGACCTGATCTGCAACCCAGGCAAGTGTCCTGACTGGGAACTGAACTGGTGACCCTTTGGTTGGCAGGCCTGTGCTCAATCCACTGAGCTACACCAGCCAGGGCCTATCCGCACCTTTATGATTCTTTTTCTTTTTACTGTTCTGATGGGTGTTTCCTGCTTCTTTATCTTCCAAACTGCTGATTTGATCCTCTACTTCATCCATTCCACTGTTGATTCCCTATAATGTATCCTTCATTTTTTTCTGGTTCTTTTTTCTATGTTTTCTGTCTCCATTTTTATGTTTCCTATGGGGGGGGGGGTTAAATTTATCACTAAGTTCATCTACTCTTCCCCTAAGTTCATTGAATGTCCTTATAACTAGTGTTTGAACTCTGTATCTGGTAATTGTCTCCATTTTGTTCATGTTTTTTTAAGAACAGATTTTGTTCTGTTCTTTCATTTGAGACGTGTTCTTTGGTCTTCTCATTTTGGCAGCCTCTCTGTGTTTGTTTCTATGTAGTAGGTAGAGATGCTATGTTTCCCAGGTTTGGTAGAGTGCATATATAGTAGATGTTCTGTAGGGTCCAGTGGTACAGCCTCTCTAGTCACCAGAGCTGGGGCTGTGGTGTCCACTGAGTCCATCCCTCAAGTATGTCACTTGTGGAGGTGATTTGGTGGTGCTTTGATAAGGTCTGAAACTATCCACCAGATGAGCTGGCTCTGGGGCTGCCAGGGAGGTCCAGGCCAAGGTCAGCTACTATCTATGTTCTGTCTAAGGCCACCTGAAATGAGTTACAAAGTGATCTGCAGGTAACTTCTACTTGTGATAGGCTTGGAGGTGCCCAGGCTAGACCAAGCTGTAAACCAAGGTTAACTACCACTAATGCTGGGCTTGCAGACACATATCCAGGGGTATGGGACTTGCTTAGGCCAGATGCTTCTTGTTTGGGAGATTTCAGGAAAGTCTGAAGCATAAGCCAAGACCAGCCATTTGTATGGGAAAACCACTGGAAACAGCTTGGGTTGATCTGCAAGTTGGTTGAGGCAGGGTCTCAGAGAATCACCAAAGTGGGTACAATAGTATTAATCAGATTAATGGAGACTCAGATACGGTGCCAGCCTGTTGGCTCTGTGGGGGGAAGAGCTCAGGAAAGGAACAATCATCTCCACCAGCACTTTTGTCTGGGAGAAAGCTTCCCCTCTAGCTCTCATCCTGATGTCAGACAATTTCATCCTCTCCATAAGGACCTCATGCCTTTTGAGCTGCTGGCCCAGCTCTGGAACTCAGAGTGAGTAAGTCTATGTGGGTCTTTTAAGAAGAGTGTCTGAGTCTCCAATAGCACTGTCTTTCACTCAACAAAAATTGTGATAATTTTTACAGCCAGAAGTCATGGGGACTTCACTTCCTAGCACTTGCACCCTGGGCTGGAGGCCTGAAGTAGGCCTGGGACCCTTCAATCCTCAGGGGGATCTCCACAGACAAATTATCCTTTCTGATTTGTATCTACCACAAATGGGTGTGGGACTGCCACATGCAGAGCCTCCACCCCTCCTACCAGTTTCATTGTGGCTTCTTTTTTATATCCTTAGTTATAGGACTTCCATTCAACTAGATTGCAGGTGATTCTGAATGATGGTTGTTCTGTAGTGTAGTTGTAATTTTGTTGTAGGAGGTTTTGAGTGCCACATTTACCTACAATACCATCTTCACCAGAACCTTCAATTTATTTTTCTTTTTTCTATTGTTGTTCAACTACAGTTGTCTCTCTTTTCTCCCCACCACTCCCTCACAATGCCAACCATCCCCACCTCCCACTCTTGATCCTACACCCTTTAGCTTTGTGCATGTGTCCTTTATACATGTTACTTGACAACCCTTTCCCCTTTTCCCTCATTATCCCCTCCCACCTCCCTTCCGATACTGTCAGTTTGTTCTTAATTTCAATGTCTCTGGTTATATTTTGTTTGCTTGTTTGTTTTGTTGATTAGTCTCTACTTATAGGTGAGATCATATGGTATTTATCTTTCACTACCTGGCTTATTTCACTTAGCATAATGCTGTCCAGATCCATTCATGATGTCACAAAGGGTAGGAGTTCTTTCTGCTGTGCAGCATTCCATTATGTATATGTACCACAGTTTTTTGATCCACTCTTTTGCTAGTGGGAACTTAGGTTGCTTCCAGCACTTGGCTATTGTAAATTGTGCTGCTATGAACATTGGGGTGCATAGGTTCTTTTGGATTGGTGTTTCAGGATTCTTAGGATATAGTCCTAGCAATGGAATCTTTAGTTTTTCTGAGGAAATTCCATAACGTTTTCCACAGTGGCTATACCAGTGTACATTTCCACCAACATTGTGCACAAGGGTGCCCTTTCCTCCACAACCTAGCCAGCACTTGTTTGTTGATTTATTTTTCTTAATGAAATTTTACTTTGCATTTCTATTATGGTAAAAGTGTTTTCTTGTATAACAGGTCCTTTTCATGTTTTTTAAATGTGATACAATTATTTATTCCTTGTGACAATTTTTCTCTTATGTAATGAACTTGATTTTTAGGAGTTCTTATATTAGTGATATTAGCCTTTTGTCTGTGGCATACAGTGCAAATTTTTCCATATCAGGTTATTTGCCTTGTAACTTAGTTCATGTTTGTTTGTTTAGACTTTTCTTTAACTGCTGTAGATATTTTAGTCATATTTAGTTCTTTCCCATGCTCAGATTTTAAAGTAATTAATATAAATTTTCTTCTAGTCTCTTTATGGTCTCTTACTCTTGTTCTAGCTCTTTGTTCTCACTCTCATTCTTTTGCTCTCTTTCTCTTTCCTTTCTTCTTTCTTCCTTCCTTCCAACTGCCAAACAAAAATTGCACCTACCAAAGTGAAACAGACAAAGAGGACGTTTCTCAAAGCAATTTGACAGGGAAAAGAATCTCCCGTCCACTAAAACAAACAACTGGAATGTTTTTAAAAATTTAAAAGTTGGGTTGGAAGGATCATAGGTCATGTGTATTTGCTAACTGACTTACCAATACAGAAAAGGGAGATGTTCATTAATAAAGTTACTCCAACTACGCAAAAATTCAAAGAATTAAATGATTGTGTGAACTTAATGTTTGTTTTTAAATACACTTTTTTCCTAAAAATATTTTTTGCTTTGCTTCTAATGATAATTTTAATTAATAAATATCATCCTCCCTTTTATACGTTTTATATAGTGGTCAATAAAAAAGACAAATAAGTTAAATGCCAACTCATTTATATGTTGCTGAGAAATAAAATTGTTAATTACTAATGGTACTATATTTCTAATCTGTCCAACCACATTTTTAATTTTGAAGCATCACTCAAAAAATTAGGAAAGTCATAGCTTTTCTGTTTGAAAATTGAGATAGATTTATCTGAACAAAAAGGTAAGCCCTTATCTTTCTGCATAGATGATTTGAAGGGGTGACTCAAAAAATAATAATCAGATATGTAATGGGTGTGGCTTTCTAAATATTTGTTGTCTTTAAAATGTAATAAATTTGTAGAAATTACTGACATGCTATTAACTCATTCCATAAAATGAAATTAATAGTCAAAGAAAATAAATAACAAGAAGAGGTAGTAATAACCATACATTTATAAACTTTGGTATTGTTTTTCTTTTTCTGTCTATAAGTAAGCCAAACTAATATTCACATAATGTGAAAGGCATGATGTATGTGCATTTTTGTGTATGTTCTCTGTTTTATAAAATAAATAAATACTGCAGGACATGTGCAGGATATCATTTTTAGTGTTTGGAAACTACATTTAAGGGACACAGGAGTGAACTAAGGGAGCACCTGTTGACCAATGATGAGATAATTTGAGTATTAATAAAATAATGAATACAATTTATTGAAACTTTGACTAAAAAAGAACTAAAAGAGAATTGGAGTCTAGGGAAAAAAATAAACTAATGAGCGAAATAGAATCAGAGGCACAGAAACAAGGAACAAACTGGTAGCTGTAAGTGGGTGGGGTGGAGGGAGGTTGGGACTGGTTGAAATAAGGTGAAGGGATTAGAGAAAGAACATATATGCATCACCCAGGGACATGGACCATGGTGTGGGGATTGACTGTGGGAAGGGGGAGGGTTAGGAGAAGGGGGACAAAAGGGGAAAACTGGGACAACTCAAATAGCATAAGCAATAAAAATAAATTTATAAAAGCCCTGGCTGGTATGGCTCACTGGACTGGGTGCTGGCCTGCAAACCAAAGGGTTGCTAGTTTGATTCCCAGTCAGGGCACATGCCTGGGTTGTGGGTCAGGTCCCCGGGGGGGGATGCACAAGAAGCAACCACACATTGATGTTTCTCTCCCTTTCTTTCTCCCTCCATTCTCTTCTGTCTAAAAATAAATAAATAAAATGTTTAAAATAAATTAATTAAAAAAGAGAACACTGCTGTTCTAGATTAAAGTTAAATTAAGAGAGCTGGTAATTTAAGGCAATATGTAATCCTTTATATAATAGAATTTAGAAGGCCCAACTTATTTGTCCCTCCTTCCATCAAGTAGTGAAGCTTTGTTTTTCTTTGCCTTGAACCTCATGAATTACTTTGAATAAACTCCAGCAGAAGTAAAATGATATCTGTTCTCAGACAAGGCTTTTGGCTTAAATTTTAGTTTCCTCAGCCAAAACCTTCTTCTTATGCTCTTGGATCTCACCTGCCATATTATAGGACAGTACAAGTTAGACTCCCAAATGACTAATGATCACATGGAAGAAGCTCCTATGAGGTTAGAGACCCTTTTGGATAGTCCAGTCTCAGCTAATTTCCCAGCTGAATGCGGTCATATGAGTGAACTCAGTCTTTGTTATGCACAGCAAGTGGATCAACCAGCTGTGCTTTGCCCAAATTCTAAACCTACAGAATCATGTAAAACAGTAAATTGTTGTTGATTTTAGCATCAAAATATTAAAATGTTTTAATGTATCAAGAAATAATAAAACATCACATGATCTCTTATACAAATGAACGAGCCAAAAACAGTTTTAGGCAATATTGTTTTGACATTGAGTTAACTTGAATGTTGACTGAATATATGGAAATCATATTCAAAATGTAAAATTTGAGTGTGTTTTATTGGTATTACACATATGTAGGAGCATATTACTATATTTAGGAGATCTTTGCTTGAAGATTAAGTTTGTGTCCTACTCTCTGTAACTTATTTCCAAATGGTTCAGTTAAAAATGAAATATATGTGTGTGTATATATGTATAAATATAAATGTATATATAGTCAAAAAGAAAGAGGATGCAAAAGTGCCAAAATGTTAAACGATATTTCTAGGTAAAAATTGAAAGGGTGTTTATTCTGTTATTCTTTTATATATTCTGAATTTTTATTTTTTTCAATAAAGTGGAAAATATGGATGAACAAAAGAATAAAATATTACAATGTTAGAGAACATCTATTAGTGAATTCTTTTATATCTCATCTAAAATTTCATACATTGTTCTCACCAAGTACTCTATATTTTTTTAATTTATTTTTTACTATAAAATATTGTCATGTGTCAACCTTGCAGTTTTTATATATTGTTATTATGAATGTTTTATTTACAATTTACTTATATATTGTCTGCACTCCTTACTCCAGCTAGATCATGAGCTCTAAGTGACCAGAATTTAGCAGCTGGTACATAGGAAGTACTTAATAAATACTTATAGAATTAATGCATCTTGACCTTAAAGATTCTATTTAATACTAACAATAATAATTTATTTTTAAATATTCCAGGATCATAGAATAAATAATGTTTACTTTTGAATGTCTATCATGTCAGGATTATCTAAGGTATTTTACACATAATTTTTAACATCACTCAATAAGAAGCATCAATACCATTTTTACAATGAAGAAAGTTAGTTTCAGAGATTTTAAGTGGCCCAAAGTCATCTAGATAATAGAAACACATCTAAGCACTAGTCTTCATTCCTCCAATCATATTTTCTCTGTTCTTGTTTAGAGTTTGTTTCATAGATATGGAAAACTTCTGGTTTTGCTCTTGAATTTCAGTTGGCACGTTAGTAGAAAATCCAGTCTAGACTCTCCAGTGTCTTCTCTGGACTACTGAACTTTGAGTAAAATTCATTAAGATAGGCATTGGAGTCTTTCTGCTTCTGTTCTTGATGGACAGCCGTGTCTTCCTGTTCACTACCACCTGCAAACCTGAAACATGATGGTGAAGTTCAGAGTGCACAGATTTGGCCATATTGGGTGCCTGGTCACCTAGGCAGCTTTTAACTCTAGCAAAGCTAATATTGTCTCTATCAATTACCCCTTCATTGACCTCAACTACATGGTCTACATGCCCCAATATGATTCTACTCATGGCAAGTTCAAAGGCACTGTCAAGTGTGAGAATTGGAAGCTTATCATCAATGGAAAGTCCATCTCTATCTTCCAGGAGTGAGATCCTCCCCAATATCAAATGAAGTGATGGTCATTGTCAATATGTTGTAGGGTCTGCTGGTGTCTTCACTACCTTGGAGAAGGCTGAGAATCACTTAAAGTGTGGAGCCAGAGGGTCATTATCTCTGTCCCTTTTTATGGGTGTGAGCCATGACAAGTATGACAACTCCTTCAAGATTGTTAACAATTCTTCCTGTACCATCAACCACTTTGCCCCCACCACCAAGGTCATCCATGATAACTTTGACATCATGGAGGGACTCATGACCATAGTCCATGTCATCACTACCATCCTGAAGACCATGGATGGCCCTTCTGGGAAACTGTGGCATAATGGCAGAAAGGATGCCCAGAACATCATTCCTGCTTCTAATGGCACTGTCAAGACTACGGGAAAGATCATCCCAGAGTTGAATGGAAAGTTCACTGGGATGGCCCTCTGTGTCCCTACCCCCAATGTGTCAGCTATGGATATGACTTGCCACCTGGAGAAATCTTCCAAATACAGTGACATCAAGAAAGTAGTGAAACAGGCATCAGAGAGTCCCATCAAGGTCATGCTGGGCTCTACTGAGGACTAGGTTGTCTCCTGAAAATTTAATAGTGACTCCTACTCCTCCACCTTTGATGATCACATTGTCAAGCTAATTTCCTAGAATGACAATGAATTTGGCTTCAGAAACAGGGTGGTGGACATCATGGTCAACATGGCCTCCAAGGAATAAGAACCTGCTGGACCACCAGCTGCAGCAAGACGAAGACAGACCCTCAGCTCCTGGAAAGTCCTTGCCCCAAATCAATCCCCTAATATCCTATGAATCTTCTGATCTCCACAGTTTCTATCCCAGATCCCCTAAAGAAGTGGAGGTGTTTAGAGAGCCCTACTTTGTCATACACCATCAATAAAGTTCACTGTACCTAGTGAGGGGGGAAAGATAGGTGAAGGAAACTATTAAGCTGATTATATAGATTCTACTGTGTAAAATTACCACACAGAACTTAAGGATTTGATTATATTATTTGTCATTCCACAATTCTGCTTTTCATTTCAAATTTGTTAAAATATTATAATTCAAAAGTGTTTTAAAGCAAAAGGATATGATTTTTTCAAAAAAGAACTATGTACTACTAGTCTGATGTTCACTCAAGATAGATATGACATGTTACACATTCATTTGAGTCATTAAGATTCACATGAACGAAGCAGTTACAGGTAAGCCAAGATGACAAGTTAAGAAACAAATAATAGAGTTAAATGAGAAAAAGTGGGCAATTTTGAATGCCTTTTTAGCAAGAGAGATTACTCCTTGACAAAAGCAAAATACTACTAAAAAAGTCTTAATTATTGGAGAAAGAACAATTACCTGGACTAAATATGAAAAAATTGATTAAGAATAATCTGAGCAATTAAAACTGTAACCTTTAATTTTATCAACAAATATTACTTTTCAAAAATATGCTTATAAAATATGTTGCAGTTTCTACAATATAACAATTGGCATGTATAATAATAAATATTTTATTATTATATTTAATGGTAGTGGTATGGTTTATTAAGCTGTGCCTTATACATTGGAGCTTGCCCATGGTACTCTTGATGTACAAAGCCTGGAAGTTCTTTCTGTCATTTTTGAACAATGACACCAGGGAACTGACAGCTAAGTGGATGTTGTACACAAGCTCATGATGTGTCATCTTCATGTGGCCTTTGGCTGCTGCCGGACACAGCACCTTCTTCATCTGGAACTTAACTGTGTATTTCACTTCATTGACTTTGGCTACCAACCTCTCATTTTGAGTCAACAAGGAAGGGAACTTGCCAGCCTTATTCAGGCCCAGACCCAGGATCTGTGGAACCTGCTTGAACAGAGACTCTGAAGCCAAAAATGCATCATACTTTTTGACTGGTTTCTTATTTTTGCTGAGTTTCTTCAGTGCCTCAATGTCCATGTGGGGATATCTACTGGCCTCATCATAGTGCTGCTGGCCCCTTAGAGCACAACTTGGGGCAGGGAGAGGACTTAAGCTTGACAGTGCGTGGGAAGTGTTTGTTCTTCTGTAGGTCACAGTTCTTCAAGCTCATCTGCAACTCCATCATCTCCAAAAACTTCTATGTGTGTGCTGGTTCCTATGCAGGGCATAGTGCATCACCTGTTAGAAGGTGTCTCAGGGAACTTTGCTGCTCATGATTCTTCCTGCCACAGGAATCTTCCAGCCTGTGATTTAGATTTTTTAAAGCAATTATGAAATATTATTACTAAATTACAATTATGTTAATTTATAGTCAAATTGTTCTTCAAATTTTTTGTTGAAGAAGAGATGAGGTATGCAATATGACATTACTTTTGATAAAAAGAATAGTTCATATATTTTTGTAAATGTTTAAGAAATCTGCACTTTCACATTTAAGTCAAAATATTTTGTCATTAAATTCATATGTTTGCAGTAATGTCAGCAATATGTATAGCAGGATAATAATTGAGGCCAAAGATGTTTTTCACACTATTCTAGCACATTCTTACTATTTATGTGTCTTTAGATAATTTAAAATATCCAAAATATGGTTTTCTCATCTGCTAACAGCAATAATAATGTCTGTTTTCTCTATCATAGAATGCTATGAAGTTAAATAAGATCATGTATATGTTTGTGAATTATGAACTGAAAAGCATCAAAATGATTATTTTTCTGTTTTTGAACTGCTTTTTCCCTTAATAGTAAAAAGGAAATTGAAATTGAGAAATGTAAACAATTACTATATCAAGCAGTTCTCACATTTATCATCTGGAATTTAAAGTAGTTTCTGATGTAGCCTTGCTCCAACTGGTCACATTTTCCTCAGTGTTTGATTTAGTTGAATGGCAGAGCTTTTTGTTCCAGTGCATTACTCTCTATCTTTCCATAACCAAGCAAGAAACACATCTGACTTATTGCAAATCATATCAACTTCTTGATATCTAAAAATCAACAATGTACTTTAAAGAGCACACAACAGTATTTACTAGGCATTGCCATACAGTATCTGCAATATAATACATATATAGTAAAGATAGATATAAGTCAATGGAAGGAAGGGAAAAAGGAAAAAGGAAGGAAGGAAGGAAGGAAGGAAGGAAGGAAGGAAGGAAGGAAGGAAGGAAGGGGCAAATATCTGTATATATTGTCTTACACATGTGCATTCTGTCTTTGTGAATTTCTTTAAATATAATTATGTCCTAAGGACAAGTAAGCAAGTTACTAAATTTGTGAGTTTTATCTCTAATGGTATTATTGATGAAAATAAGCCTTTGGGGAAAAAATTTTAGCATTTTAGATCTCTCCTGAGACAATAGGGATTAAAGAATGTACTTACACAAAAGAAGAAGGAGGTAAAAACTAATTAGTAATTATAGCTTAAATATTTAGAAACAAAAGTTACTTTATAACCTTAAAGTCTTATAAAAAAAAAAAACATTCATTATGAAGATGTTCCTTTGCAGAAAAAAAAATGTTGTTAAACATGAATCATTCTTTAACTTGTTCAGAATCCAATTATTTAAAATTAGTTTAAGACCAGTCTGTCATAAAATTTTCTTGTGGAGATTTTTGATAGTTAATCAAATAATTTGACATCTTTTATCTATTTTATAAAGTGTTAGGTCTATTGCTGATAATCATTGAGACAGCTTCTCCTAGTGTACAAATGATTCATTTGAAGTAGGTTAAGTGCTTTGGGAAAACTTTATTAACTTTTCCAGGAGCCAAAGGTATCATTTAACAAATGGCTACTGTCTCTTCCCATCAAAAGTGGCCCATTACAACCAAGTCATCTATCATATGTCAGGTAAATATAGTTCTTATTTTGTTGATTGAGCTGGAAAGATTAAGAACCTTTCCAAAAGAGGATAAAATGAAGCAGTAAAGAATTGAGACCAAAAAAAAAAAAAAAATGATTCCACTGCCATCCTGTAGTGCTTAGTAAGTCATTAGCTCACACTCCCCCATATTAGCCAATTTCACTTTAGCATACTACTATATTTCACAGCGTTTTTCAACCCACAAGGAGAGTCAAAGCAGTAAGAAAAGTGCTCTTCATGGTCATTAGAGGAGCCAGTTACAACTTCTAGTAAATCTCTGTCTAAATCAGTGAAGCACAAGGCAAGCAAAAGAATCACTAGGTCACTTCTCCAGGTTGTGACTTTTCAGAATATTTGACAACTTACAAAGAATTATCTGAAATAGATGATCATGATCATTACATGTCTATTATAAAAGTGCTAAATGGATATGTACTGCATACATCTTATAAAATAGGAAGACGTTTTAATGATACTGAATTAAATGATACTAGTGGCCTTATAAACTCATAAAAAGATATTACAGACAATCCTTTCTTTTAACCGAGCCTATGCTACACACACACACACACACACACACACACACACACACACACACACAATGTCTGTCCAGAAAAAGTCCAGCCATTGTTAATACAATGAGAACAGTTTGCACAACACTGATATATCCTGGCGGCCAAGGAGACTGGACTGGAATGCACATGTGTGAACAATTATGACTTCACTGTACTAGACAGCAGACAGTGGGGCAGTGGTAGATGCATTTGAGTGAGCATGTGTACTGTGTGGCTGTCGCATTCAAAATGACTAAGTAAATAGAGCAACAGATGTGCATCAAACTTTTCATTAAGTTTCAATATTCCTCTGTGGAAACTCTTCACATGATTCAGAAGGTCACAGCAATGGGCAACTAGTGACTGGCAGCTTCATTACCACAATGCACCTTCTCGTGCATTGCCTCTTGTGCAGAGTTTTTGGCAAAATATCAAATCACCCAGGTCCTCCTACAGCTCAGATTTGACACCTTATGATTTCTGGCTTTTCTCAAAACTGAAATCACCTTTGAAAGGAAGATATTTCAGACTGTTGATGAGATTAAGGAGAATATGAAGGGACAGCTGATGGCGATTGGGAGAACTATGTGAGGTCCCAAAGGTGGTTACTTTGAAGGGGACTGAGGTACCATTACCTATGTACAATGTTTCTTATATCTTGTATCTTCTTCAATAAATATCTCTATTTGTTATATTACGTATATTACATGGCTGAACACCTTCTGAACAGGATATATATACATATGTACACATATAAGAATATATATATATGTGTATATATAGTTTACTGAATTATATTTATCTATGTTGAACAAAAATATTTTTATTTTAAAACACATGCACTCAGATAAGGTCAAGTTAAAGGAGTTCATCATCACCAAGCCCTTATTATATGAAATGTTAAAGGGGTTTATGTAAGAAAAAGAAGATAAAAAACATGTACAGTAAAATGACAGCAAACTCACAATCATTAACAACCACACCTAAAAGAAAAACAAAAACAAACTAAGCAAACAACTAGAGCAGGAACAGAGCCACAGAAATGGAGATTACATGGAGGGTTAGCAACAGGGGTGTGGAAGAGGGTGAGAGGGGGAAAAGGTACAGAGAATAAGCAACATAGATGGTAGGTAGAAAATAGACAGGGGGAGGGTAAGAATAGTGTAGGAAATGTAGAAGCCAAAGAACTTATAAGTATGACACACAGACATGAACTAAAGTGGGAGAATGTGAGTGGGAGGGGCTATGCAGAGTGGAGGGGAGTGAAGCAGAGAAAATGGAACAACTGTAATAGCATAATCAATAAAGTATATTTTTTAAAAGAAAAAATAAAACACACACACTTAAAACTGTTCAGAAACTCTAGAATTCCAAAATTTCTGGTACAAAAAAATGGAGTCCTCGATGACTTAAAATCTAATAATTATTATATTTATAATATAAATTATAAAATAAATAACATGATTGAAACTAAACAGTAATTATTTTAAGTTGTATTTTCTATAGATGCCATCAGAAACATTTAATTACATGTTCCTGATACAAACAGCATTTTGAAAAATTTTTTTTGGCAGATAGATTTAGTCCTCAAAACTCTCAAGGTCAATGAAAACAAGGAAAATCTGAAAAATAGTTACAATGAAGAAGAGCCTAATAGGAAGTGACAAATAAGTGTAATGTGATATCTTAGATGTGATTCTGGAACAGAAAAATGACAGTAGATAAAAACTAAGGGAATATGAATGAAGTATGAATTTTGTTAAAATAATGTATCAGCATTTGTTTTTTCAATTATACCAAAATACCATACTAATGTAAGATGTAAATAATAGAAGAAACTGGATTCAGGTTATATGGGTACTCTGTGTACTGTCTTCTTACTCTTTCTATAAATCTAGAACTTTTTTTTAAAATTAAGTATTAAAAATGGAAAAATAATAATGTGTAAAAATTTTCTGCTTAGTTTCTTTATAAATGTAAGTTAATGAGACCAGAGATTTTTGATGTTATGCCTCCAGTAATTTTAGTGGCTCTTCTCTAAAAATAGTTACTATAAAAATTTCTAAGTGTGGGAATGGGTGTATGAAGAATTTATGTTAAAAAAAAGATCAAGCTTCAACAGAATATATATATGCATATACAGTATAAATCACATGTAATAAATTGTGTAGTGTGTATATATATGAGTGTGTGTGTTTATATATAAATATATTTTAATTATGAACAATAAAATAAAAATAAAAAATAAGTTTAAAAGTGTTTACCAATATAGAGAGAAAAAATATAGAGGATGATGATGGAAATGTAAGTTAAACCTCTCAATTAAAAAAAATTTTATTTAGGACAAAATGATTGCTTAGGTCACTAAAATGACTTAAGTAGAAAATACAATCCATAAGACTACCTTTAGAGTTTTATAAAATTTATTGGGGTGACATTTGTCCCTTTTTCTCCACAACCTTTCCAAGAGTTATTGTTTCTTGTCTTGCAGACAACAGCCATTTTAACAGGAGAAAGTGGGTATCTCATTATGGTTTTGATCTGGATTTCCCTAATAGTGTAGTTGATCATCTTTTCATACATCTGTTGACCATTTGTATGTCTTCTTAGGAGAAATTTCCATTTGGTTTCTCTGCCTAATTTTTTAAATTGGACTGTATTTCTCTTGTTGAGTTGTATGAATCCTTTAAATAATTTGGATATTAACCACTTACTGAGGTATTGCTTGCAAATATCTTCTCCCATTCAATTGCTTACCTTTTATTTTGCTGATTATTTTGTTTGCTAGGAAAAAAGCTTTTTAGTTTGATGTAGTCTGATCCATTTGCTTCTGTTTTTAATTCCCTTGCCTTATTTTTTCCTCAATAGAGGTTAGTTTTTCCATGTTTTATAGTTTTTACATCTTCACCCAAGCACATTTTCCCATTGTTTTTATAGAGAGAGGAAAGGGTGACAGAGACATGGATGTGAGAGAAAAGCATCAATTGATGCCTTCCATTCTCACCTGGTGCCTGGACCAGGGATTGAACATGCATAGACCAGGGATCAAACACACAACCCAGTATGTGTCCTGACCAGGAAAAAAATCTGCAACTTTTCAGTTACCAGATGATACTCCAGCCAACCTAGCCACACTGCTAGGACTAATTCTCTTATCATAAAATCTTTTCTAAGACCAAGATCCATAACTTTAGTACCTATGTTTTCTTCTATGTAATTTATTGTTTCAGGTCTTCAATCCATTCGGGGTTAAGTTTTGTATGTGAGGGCAAACAGCAGTCCAGTTTGTATTCTTTTGCATGTGGCTTTCCATTTTTCCCAGCACCATTTATTGAAGAGGCTTTTCTTTCTCCCCTATATACTTTTGGTCTCATTACCAAAAATTATTTGTGTGTGTATATGATATATATATATATATGTATCTATAGATATATATCATATGTGTGTATATGATATATATCTATATATGTATCTATAGATATATATCATATACACATATGTATATGAGATATAGATACAGGTATAAATATACAAGGGTCAGCCTGGAAAAGTCCAGCCATTGTTAATATAATGAGAAGGGTTTGTGCAACATCGATAGAACCTGGCAGCCAAGCAGAGTGGACTAGAATGCAGATGTGTGAACAATGTCTACTTCACTGTAATAGTTGGAAGAGGATGGTAGACAATGTTGAGTAAGCACATGTACTGTGTGACTGTCACATTCAAAATAACAGAGAGAGTAGAGTAATGAATCTGCATCAAATTTTGCATTAAGCTTGAACATTGCTCTGTGGAAACTATTTGGATGCTTCAGAAGGCCACAACTATGGGCAACTGGTGATGGGCAGTTTCATCAAGACAAGGCACCCACTCATGCATCAACTCTCATGAAGAGATTTTTGGTGGAACATCAAATCACCCAAGGGACCCAGCCCCACCACAGCCCAGATTTTATGCTGTATGACTTCTGGCTTTTCCCAAAGCTAGAATAACCTTTGAAAGGGAAATGATTTCAGACTATTGATGAGATTTAGGAAAATATGACAGGGCAGCTGATCAAGATTGGGAGAACTGTGTAAGGTCCCAAGGTGCCTACTTTGAAGGGGACTGAAGCATCATTGTTCTTTGTACAACATTTCTTGTATCTTTTTCACTAAATGTCTCTATTTTTCATATTACATGGCTGGAAACCTGAACAGACCTTGTACTTATCTATAGACAGATAGATATATAGACAGATATTTATTTCTCAGTTCTCAGTTCTGTTCCTTGGCTTGTGTATCTGTTTATCTGCCATTACTGTGCTGTTTTGATTATTGCTGCTTTGTAGTATATTTTTAAGTCAGTCAGTGTTATACCTCTGCCTTTTTACCCCCTCAGGATATCTTTGGCTATGCACTGTCTTTGGTTCCATACGAGTTTGTTGATTTTTGTTCTATTTTTAAAAAATGCCATTGAGATTTTGTTGGGGATTGCATTAAATCTGTATGTTGCTTTGGGTAATATGGCCATTTTAACTATGGTTCATTCTAATCCATGAACATGGAATATATTTTCATTTCTTTGTGTCTTCTTCAAGTTCTTTTTATTTTATAGTTTTTAGTGTGTAGATCCTTCACATTTTTTCTTAAGTTCATTCCTAGGTCTTTTATTCTTTTTTGATACAACTGCAAAAGGAATAGTTTTTGTTTTTAATTTTTTCCTGATATTTCTGTTTTATATATAGGAACATAATGGTTTTTGTACAATGATATGTTTTATCCTGCAACTTTTCTGCATATGTTTATTATTTCTTATAGATTTTTTAGAGTTTAAGGTTTTCTAAATAGAGAATCAATGAAGGTAATGAATTGAAATGCAATATATAAAAGATCAATAACTTTATAATGACACTCTCCATTGTTAATTGTTGAGGCACCAACTTAGTAGTTTAAAAATTGATGAATTAATAAGTGAAACCTAATCAACAAAACAAACATGCAAGCAAAATATAACCAGGGAAAGTGAAATTAAGAACAAACTGACAGTAACCAGAGGGGAGGTGGGAGAGGATAATGGAGGCAAAAAGAGGAAGGGTTATCAAGGAACACATATAAAGGACACATGGACAAAACCAAAGGGCAGTAGGATCAAGGGTGGGGAGCAGGGGTGGATGGGGTGGGGGGATTAGTGGGGGAAAATTGAGACAATTGTAATTGAACAACAATAAAAAAATAAAATAAAATAAAAAGGAATATATTGAAATAGAAAAAAAAATGATGAATAAAGAGAAAGAATCAATGATTTGTCATCTCTTCCTTCACTGATAGTATTTGATCCATCCAAGAAGTTGGTATGGAAAATTTCTTGTTCAGGTCATCACCAATTTAGCATAGCTATTAAATGCAGAATAATAAAACTAGAGAATCATTATTTTGCCACTCTTCATGAAATAATGAAGCCACGTTTATCATCTGTGGCTGCTAAAACCATTAGTTGAATGTTTGAAGTGGAACTGTATAACAAATGAACAATGTGATGGATTAAAGCAAGTGTTATAATAGATGAATCAGTCTGAAACACCTAAAATCACTAATTTTAGCATCAGAGAAAAATGGAATGAGTGGACATCATGAGCCTTGTTATATAATCAAATAAAAAATCCATAATGCACTATGTGGCTCACAACTATTTATGTAGTCTCCTTAATAATGAATCTTAATCCATCTTTCTTAGATTTGTTTTGTGATAGAACATTTACTAATACAGGAGATAGTATCAGTAGTAGCCCCAAGAAAGTGTCTTTCAAGATAAAAATTTTATCCTGGATTACTTACATATTTCTGAACCCAAGGGTAACCTTCTGTTAGAGAAAAACGGCTTATTAGTACTTTTTTGCTCAGTCACAATTACTCAACTGAACTTCAATGGCGAGGAGTATGGGGCTGCATCTAGATGGCAAGAGGACTTTGGAGAACAAAAAAAAAAAAAAAAAAAAAAAAAAAAAATCATTGTAAAACTTTGAGGTGGTTATTTTCCTTAGACCAGGATGAAGGTGAGAAAGGATGCTATAAAATTATGCTTTCTGATTTCCACAGTTCCTGGAATGTAAGGATGGGTATAACTACTTTTTAGAAATTATCACAGTCACCTCTCATAAGGTCACAGTTACCTTTGTAGGTACAATAAGTATAATAACAATAACAATGTCTTTTTAAAAATCATCAAAATTAAAAAACAAAACAATATTTGGTTAATCTGGTTTGTAGTAAATGAATGTCCTTTGTGTCTACTTTACTTTTCTGTATTTATGAATTTTTATTTTCTTTTTATTGTAGAGAAAACATATAAAATGATATTTACTCTACTAAATGTGTTACTCTGCAGTATTGTTACCTATTGGTACATGTTTTATAGCAAATCCCCAGCAGTTTTTCAGCTTGAATTACTGGATCTGAATAACCACTGATGAGCAACGTCTCATTTCCCCTTCCTCCAGCCCCTAGTGAGTATCATTCTACTTTCTACTCCTATGAGTTTGACTATTTTAGATACCTCATACAGGTGCAATTTATCATATAACTGGCCTATTTCACTTAGCATAATGTCCTCAAGGTTCAACCAGTCTGTAGGATATGAAAGGCGTTCTTTCTCTTTATAGCTAAATAATATTCTATTATATGTATAATCACATTTCCTTTATTCATTCATTTATCAATAGACACTTGATCCATTATGTTATAGGAATAGCTTCAGTTTTCACTATTGACAAGTAAAACATTAGTTTCCTTCTATTCTTGGTTTGTTGAGTGTTCTTTCATAAAAGTATATTACATTTTTCAATGTCTTTTCTATGTATGCTGAGATGACCATGTGATTTTATTCTTTTGGTCTGTTAATGTGGGGTATCATATTATCCCATTTTTATTTTTATTTTATTTTATTTTTTAACATTGAACCATCCTCGTATCCTAGGGATGAATTCTACTGAGTCATGGTGTATGATCCTTTTAATGTTCTGTTGAACAATTAAAAACATTCAATTTTCAAGTATTTTGTTGAGGAGTTTTACATTTGTATTCCTCAGGAACACTGGCCTGAAGTTTTATTTTCTAGTTGTGTTTTTTTAATGACTTTGGTATCAAGGTGGTGATGGCTTCATAGACTGATTTTGGAAGTTTTTTCTCCTCTTCATTTTTTTTGTAAAAATTTGAAAAAGATTGATGTTAAATCTTCTTTATAAATTAGGTAGAATTCATTCATGAAGCCATATGGTTCTGGACTTTTTTGTTGTTGTTGTCTAATTTTTGATTACTAATTCAATCTCCTTAGTAGTCATAGAGCTGCTCTGATTTTCCATTTCTTCATGATTTACTCTTACTCTGGAATCTAAGAATTTTCCTATTTTTTCTATTCTGTAATCTAAGAGATTATCTAATATCTTAGCATATAATTATTCATCATAGTCTTATGATCATTTACATTTCTGCAAATTAAATCATGTGTGTAGATTCATATGACCACCATCACAATCAAGATGCAGAATACTTCTAACAGAGGGATTTCTTATGCTACCATTTTAGAGCTACAGCTACTTCTCTTTCTGTTCCCTCCTCTAACACCTAGCCAATGCCAGCCTGTTCTTCATATCTATATTTTTGTCATTTCAGGAATGTTATATAAAAGATTGCACAATGTACATAACCTTTATATTGATATTTTCACTTAGTATAATTCCCTTGATATACAGCAAAATTATTGCATATATCAGTTGTTCATTCTATTTATTACTAATTAGCACTCCATGGTAAGAATGCAACACTATATGCTTTACTGTTCAACCAGTGAAGAGCATTTTCGTTGTTTCCAGTTTGGAGCTATTGTGAATGAAACTTCTGTAACATTGATATACAGGTTTTTATGAGAATATAAACTTCCATTTTTTGGCATAAATGTTCAAAAGTGCAATTACTGAATTATACAGTAGATATACATTTGGTTTTGTACAAAACTACCAAACTACTTTTTAGAGCAAGTGTATCAGTTTGTGTTACCACTAACAAGGTATGTATGATCCAGTTTCTCTACATCTTCACTAGCATTTCACGTTAACATTATGTTTTCATTTTATTTTAGCTATTTTGATAGGCATGTAATAATATCTCATTGTGGACTTGATGCATTTCTCTGTCCCATTGATCTGTGTTCTACCCTTTCACAAATACAACACAGATTCCATGATTGTAGCTATATAGTAACCTAAAGATTGGGAAGAGTCATTTCTCCCAATTGATTTTTCTTTTACAAAATCGTTTTGACAATGCTGTGATTTTTGTCTTATTATATAAATTTTATAATATATTTGTCTATATCTTTAAAAAGCCTTGCTAAATTTTGATAGGAATTGCAATAAATCTAAATATTAAATTTGGGAGAATAAAGATTGTTTTACTCATTTAAGTTTTATAACCCATAAATTTTTATCTCATTTTGTTCATGTTCCCCTAATTTAAACTACTATTATACCTTTAACTGTAATGTTTATGCAGTTCATTTCTGTTGTCCTGACTTTATGATCAGCTGAAGTTTCCAAACTTTGAACATACTGGATACCACATTAATATTTTGAAAGTACAACAATCTAACGTACACAATCTACAAATAATTCTTTCTCCAAGCAAACACTTCTTTTAGTTCCTCTGTTTCTGCTGAAGGCATAATTGCTCCTAGTTACTTGGTACTGCACTCCTCTCCCATATGCAAGCATTTTCTATTCTTTGCTCCTTCGTAACTTATTGATGCCAAATTCTATTGACTGACCTTAGATATATTTTTTCATATGTATTGTCTTTTTCCTTTCAACTGAAGCAACCTCATTTTAAATCTACTTTACATGTTACTATATCATTGATGTAGCCTCTTAATTGATATATGCTTCAAATATCTCTCTTTCAACCCATTCAAAATATAACACCAAATTTTCATTCAAGAAGATAAACATGTTTAAGCTACTATTATAGTTTAAGCTATTCTGATGTTATATACAAATAATTAATGGTGGCACTATTAGTTTTAAATAGGACATCTGATCAATAAATTAGATCCTTATAGTTCTTTGTTTTAATAAAGCATTTACCAAGAAGAAAAATAAGACTGAACAGAATCTTTAAAACAGTCTACATCTCCCTCTTCAGTGGCTTTACTAAGATCTCATTCCTATTAAAATTCTTGTAGTCTGAGAACTGGGAAGAAGAAAAGGCAGGGGAAAAGAGTATGAGGGGTATGTGGTATGGTTTTGTTTGTGTGTATGTGTGCTTGTGTTATTAAAGAAGGAAACTTAACCTTTTGTGCAGTTGGACTGGTTCATTGAAAAGGAGATAGGAGGGTCAGGATGGTGGCATAGGTAAATGCGGTACTCCAGTCCTTCCAAAACCACATCAAAATTACAACTAAACTAAAATTTTGTAAATAAAATTATGAAAATGAACAAACATCATTCAAAACCACCTTGAGCATAGTGAAACAGAAGTCCTATAACTAAGGCTATGAAGAAGAAGCAACATTGAGACTGGAAGAAGAGGCAAAGCCGTGCACAGGCTGGCCTGCACCCACATGGTTTGGATAAAAATTGGGAGGGTTATCTTGGATGCAGAAATATCCCCTGAGAAGTAACAGGTCCCAGCCACACATTATGTACCTCATCCCATGGTTTCTGTGTCATGAAGAGAAGTCCTCATAACTTCTGGCTGTAAAAACCAGCTCAAATCATGGCTGAGTGAGAAGGGTAGTTGCTGTATTGCTTTTAAAGGGTCCATACTTACTCAGACTTATTTACTCTGAGTTTTAGAACTTGTACATCAAGGATATACAAAGAAGAACTGAGTATTTAGGGCAACAATGTAGGATGAAGGGGCAGGTTTCTTGCAGACAGAAATGATGACAGAGGCCACTGTTTCTTAGTTGAGCCCCAAAGAACCAGTGGGTGGCCACCTTATCTGAGTCTCCATCAACCTGGCTAACACTGTTCTCCTGGCCTTGGTGATTATCTAAGACTCCACCCCACCCAACCTGCAGGCCTAAGCAAAGCTTTTTACAGTGACTTATCAATACAAATGACAGGTCTTGGCTCATGCTTCAGACTTCACCTAAATATTTCAAACAAGCATCATCTGCATACCTCTTGCTAACTGACTACAGTCCCGGCACTAGCAGCAGCCAAGCCTGATGTGCAGTTTGGTCTCTCCTGGGCAATTCCAAGCCCAGCACAAGTAATAGTCACTTGGAGATGGCTTTGCAACTCATTCTGGGTGGTCCCAGACAGGGCACAAGTCATGGCTCCTCTTGGTGTGCATATCTTGAGGGGCCCCATAGCCAACTCACCTCGTGGATAGCTTTGGACCATGTTGAAGCACCACCCAACCACTTTCCAAAGCTGCACACTCAAGGGGCTAACTCAGCAGTCACCAGAGTCCCACTGAAAGAAGTACTGCTCCATGGGGTCTGCCCCTGCATAGTTCATCCTCTACAGTAGTCAGAGCCAGTCCACCAAACAGATAGACCTGGGAGTAAATCCCAATGAGGTACCAACAGTAATCAAGGCTCAACCGCAATAGGACAGTGTATACAGTCCACACAGATGGGAGTGTAGGTGGAATGCCTAGCTCAGATAATAGGGGAGGCTGTGCCGCTGGACCCTACAGGACACCTACTACATAACACCACTCTACAAAGCCTTGGAGATGTAGAAGCTCTACCTAATGCATAGAAACAAACACAGGAGGCATGATAACACACACAAAAAATCTCCCAAGTAGAAAAATAGAACAAAACTCCAGAAAAAGAATTAAACAAAAGTGAATGAAATCTATAAGATGCAAAGTTCAAAACAGTGCCTGTAAGAATGCTCAATGAACTTAAGGAATGGGTAGATGAACTAAGTAAGAACTTCAACCAAGAGACAAACATAAAAATACAGATACAAAACATAAAAAGAATCAGTCAGAAATAAAGAATACATTAACTGACATGAAGAATGTGTTGCAGGGATTCACAAAGAAGTAGATAAAGTAGAGGATCAAATCAGAGATTTGGAAGATAAGGAAGCAGAAAACACTCAACTGGAGCAGTAAAAAGGGAAAAAAAAAGAATCCAAAAATATGAGAATAGTATAAGGAGCCTCTGGGACAAATATAAGCATATCAATATTCACATCATGGGGGTGCCAAAGAGACACCCATCTGACACTGTACATAGATAGTACAATATTATTGACTATATTCCCTAAGTTGTACTTTACATCCCCATAACTATTCTGTAACCACCAAATTGTACTTCTAAATCCCTTCACCTTTTTCACCCATCCCCTCAACCCTCCCCACTCCGGCAACCATCAAAGTGTTCTCTGCACCTATGACTCTATCTCTTCTGCTTGTTCATCTATTTGTGTGTGTGTGTTTTAGATTTAATTGTTAGTAGATATGTGTTAATTGCTGTTTTATTTTTCACAGTTATCATTTTTTTCTTCTTGTTCCTCTTAAAGAACACCCTTTAACATTTCATGCAATATTGGCTTGGTGGTGATGAACTCCGTTAGCTTTTTCTAGTCTGGGAAAACTTTTATATGTCCTTTGATTATAAATGATACTTTTGCTGGATAGAATAATCCTGGTTATATGTCCTTATTTTCAACATTTTGCATATTTCTTGCCAGTCCCTTTGGTCTGCAAACTTACTGTGAAGAAATCAGCTAACAGTCTTATGGGAACTCACTTATAGGTAACCAACTGCTTTTCTCTTGTTGCTCTTAAAATTCTCTCATTATCATTAAGTGTTCGCATTTTAATAATTATACATATTGGTGTGGGCCTCTTTGGATTCATCTTGTTTGGTACTCTCTGTGCTTCCTTGACTGGTAAGTCTATTTTTTCACCAGATTAGGGAGGTTTTATGTCATTAGTTTTCCAGATTGGTTTTCAATATCTTTCTCTTTTTCCTCCTTATGGCATGCCCATGATGTAAATTTTGCTGCACTTGAAGTTGTCCAAGAGGCTCCTTGCACTACCCTCATTTTTAAAAATTATTATTATTGTTATTATTATTATTATTTTGCTGTTTTGATTGGGTGTTTTTTGCTTCTTTATATTCCAAATCACTGGTTTAATTCTCAGCTTTGTCTACTCTACTGTTGATTTCCTGTAAATTATTCTTTGTTTTATTTAGTGTACTCTTCATTTTTGACTGGTTCTTTTATATGGTTTCCATGTCCTTTTTTAATGCTGTTGAAGTACTCTCTAAGTTCATCTAGTCATCCCTTACATTCATTGAGCATTCTTACAACCAACTCTACACCTAGTACATTGTTTGTCTCCATTTTATTTAATTCATGTTTGGAGTTGTGTTCTGGTTTTTTTGGGGGGACTTTTTTTTTTTTTTTTGCCTCTTCATTTTATCAGCTTCCTTGTGTTTCTACATATTAGATAGAGCTTCTATATCTCCTAGGCTTGGTAGAGCGGCCTTTTATAATTAATAGGTGCCCTGCAGGATCTAGTAGCAGATCCTTTCCACTTACCTCAGCTGAGCACTCCAGGTGTGCCTGCTCCCTTTTTATGAATTGTGTATACCCTCCTGCTGTAGTTGAGACTGGATTGTGTTTGGCACATCAATGGGAGGAATTTAACTCCAGGTTGATCAGTTTTGAGGACTGGCTCTGACTACCATGGAGGGTCATCTGTGAAGGGACTCACCCCACAGAGCAGGACTTACTTCAGTAAGGTTTTGGCATCCTCTGAGTCCGCCACTTGAGTGTGTCACTTGTGGAGGTAGTTGGGTGGTTCTTTGAGGTGGTCTCAAACTATTCACTGGGTATGCTGGCTTTGGGTTATATGGAAGTTGCAGTCCAAGATCAACTGTTGCCTGTGTTCCACTCGAGACCACTCGGCATGATATCCATGTTGCCCAGATATCTCTCCAGATGTTTATCTGCCATACATGGGTGTGGGACCAGTCTGTTCCTTGTCTCTGTCCTTGCTACCAAACTCAGTGTGGCTTCTTTTTTTATATCCTTGGTTGTAGGACTTACATTCTGCTAGCTTCAAGTGGTTTTGAATGATAGTTGTTCTGTAGTTCAGTTGTAATTTTGACATGGTTGTGGGAGGGTATGTGTACTGCATTTACCCATGCCTCCATCTTGACCAGAAACCAATTTTTTTCTCTCTTTCCCATTGCATGAAATGGTGTGGACTCCAGCCCTTAGTTGAAAACCTATTACACAAGGCTTTGCCTGACAGCCTCATAGGGAAAGCTACCCTTCCCACAGCAGACTTAATGCACAGCCATAACATTGCAGTCTCCGAAGAGAGTTGCAGTCACCACTGAGGCCCTGCTACTGGTCATTCTCTTCACATCATGCATTCTTAGCCTAGGTGTTTTTATTTTTAGGTATCTTTATTTGAGGACTTTAACAGAAGTCTACATGCTCCTTTGCGGAAGCTCCTTATCACAGGGATGGAGAAAAAATCCTGAAGACACTTCTCCCCATTCTGACTCAGTCCCCAGTAATTTTCCATCCTAACTCTAACTCCACACTCTTTTTTTCATTTCACCTCAGGATCTATAACCCCGCCAGAGCATCTTATTTGAAATTTCCTTAACAGTGACATGACCCTCACTTCTCTGCTGATTCACTTGACTCTTTCCATACTGGTGGAGAAGTGGAACAGGCATTTTCTTTGGTTATAACCTCCTGCTTGTACCATCTCAGTAAGTGAGAAGAGGCTTAACTCTTTCTTTTTGGCTTGTTGCTTTTATTGGCAACTCTGACACCTGAGAGTTCTCTGATTTTCCCAGTTATCTGAATTTCTGACACACAGATATTGATGGTAGAGAGGTCAAGACAGGAAAATCTGCTATCCCCATCTTCCTTAAGATATTCCTTCCTACTTTTTTCCCCTGTACTCAGTCTTCTTAAGAGAACTTTTATTAATATTATTTCTTAGTTTTGCATATTACTAACCTCTGGGTTCTATTTTAAATCTTTAATTTACACCATAACTTTGTATGTTTTTCTCAAATTCCCTCCCTGCTGCCATTTTACATGGTTTTTCAATATTTCTTTATATTTTATTTTCTCTCCTGACAGACACAACTTTCCATATTTACCTTCAAATCACTTGTATATTCCCATACAATAACCCTCAGTTACAATGAGAATACTTTGAGATTTCGAAATCTGAAATGGAATCTTTACATAGTATTGTCAGTGAAACAACATTTCCTTGTATTACAAGGAGTTCCCTGAGAAAATGTTCCTTACTGTATTTGCTCATTTTCTGCAGAATCCTTTAACCTGGAATTTAAGAAATGTTATGTCACTACAATCCAACTTTTCTAGTTTTATCTTACCATTTTCCCTTGCATGGAATTTTTAGGCTCTGATAAAACTAAATTATAATTGGTGGCCTCTCTTTATTCCCACTCTCTACCAACTGAAATTATACCTGTACTCCAATACCTGATGCTAGCTAGTATATTTTCCATTATAAGCATTTTCTGTTTCAGTATGAAATCCCACAGAAAATTTTAAAGGTCTTATAAAATGTATTATCTGAATCGTGTCTTTGTCATTTTGGTACTTGTTAAATTGATTTTTATACTTTTCATTTGTTTAATCGAATGCACCTTGATTCCCAAATTGGTGATTGTTGAAAGGTCAAATTACGAATTCACATATAGTTATCTAGGATATGAGCACTCTGCAAAATGGCAGATAATTCATGATTGTGTGGATTGGTGGCCACTGCTTTGTCAGAATAATGATACTCTGTAAAATCACAACAGGAAAAAAATGAAGGGAGGTTGTAGATGGATCAGAGAATAAAAGCTGTTATGACTACTATTCTGTAACAGTGCGGGGAAGAAAAAAGATTGAGCACAGAGGTGGATTTTTTTTTTCCTAGGTTAGGCACAGAAAGGACTTCCACAGAATATGAAAATTAGTCTGAAAATAGATAGAGTCTGGTTCAAGGGTTTCCAATTCTCTTTTTAATTTCTTTGTGTTTTCCAATTCTCTCTTATTTGGCCCAGCTGTTGTCTTTCTCCTTTCTTTGTCCTTTGCTCCTCCCCCAATTAGGAAGAGGTCATTGGTTAACAGACAACCTGGGCAAATCAGCGTGGATCCTATTTAGCTTCCCAGGAAAACTTTTATGTCCTTTAATTTCAGGGAACACTTTTCTGTCAAGTGTTTTTAAAAATAATTCGAAGCCTACTTTCCCATTGCCTGAAGTCTGAACCAACATTTACAACAATTTCTCAAAATAAAGTGTTAAGGCATTAGTTTATAGGCTTCAAGAATTCCACTAATAACCCTTTGTAACTGCATGGATGGAACTTGAGAGCATCATGCTAAGCGAAGTAAGCCAGGCAGTGAAAGACAAATACCATATGATCTCACCTTTAACAGGAAGCTAATCAACAAAACAAACAAACAAGCATAATATAATCAAAGACACAGAAATTGAGAACAGGCTGAAAGTCACCAGAGGGGAGAGGGGAGGGAATTTCAAGGGAAAAGGGGAAGGAACAAGTATAAAGGACACATGGACAAAAACTATGGGGGAGGATGGAAATGGGAGGGAGGAGGAGAGGGCTAGGGTGGTGGGTTCGGGTGAGAATAAAAGACAGAAAACTGTACAAGATCAACAATTAAAATAAAAATTAAAAAAAAAAAAAGAATTCCACTAATAAGATTCCAGCAGAGCTTAGTAGGTAAATTTGGTTAAGAAGAAAGGCATTAACAGCAGCATAACTAATTTACACCTTATGATAGTAGGATCAAATTAAGTGTAGAGTGATCTTTCACATGGTAAAAATATTTATAAAAATGGAATATAAAATTTTATCTACCAAGAAAGAACAATAAATATATTTTCCAATATATTTTTCAAAATTAGATCAAAATGTCTATTGAATCTACAACAAATTTAACAGGAAATATAATTGTTCACAATTTCAAGACTATATCAGATTCTGAGAAGTAAAGCTTAATAGAAACTTCATAGATTAATTCGGTAAGTATAATGTTAATGCCACAAAGTTATAATTATTAATGGTTAAATTATTATTATTTTATTTTTGTTCAAGTACAATTGTCTCCATTTTCCCCCCATCCCAGCCATCTCCACCTCCCATCTTCAATCCTACCCCCTTTTTATTCATCCATGTGTCCTTTGTACATATTCCTGAAAACCCTTCCCTCTTTTCCCCCCATTATCTCCTCCCATCCCCCCTCTGTTTACTGTCAGTTTGTTCTTAATTTTAATGTCTCTGATTATATTTTGCTTGCTTGTTTGTTTTCTTGATTAGGTTCCACTTATAGGTGAAATCGTATGGTATTTGTCTTTCACTGCCTGGCTTATTTCACTTAGCATAATACTTTCCAGTTCCATCCATGCTATCCCAAAGGATAGGAGCTCCTTCTTTTTTTCTGCTGCATAGCATTCCATTGTGTAAATGTACCATAGTTTTTTGATCCATTCATTTACCGATGGACACTTAGGTTGCTTCTAGCAATTGGCTATTGTAAATTGTGCTGCTATGAATATCGGGGTGCAGAAATTCTTTTGGATTGGTCTTTCAGGGTATAATCCCATTGGTTTTAGGGTATAATCCCAGCAGTGGAATGGCTGGGTCAAAAGGCAGTTCCATTTTTAGCTTTCTGAGGAAATTCCATACTGTTTTCTACAGTGTCTGCACCAGTCTGCATTCCCACCAACAATGCACTAGGGTTCCCTTTTCTCTACATCCTCTCCAACATTTGTTGTTTGTTGACTTGTTTATAATGGCCAGTCAAGGCCATTATAATCAAAATGGCCTAAGAACAGACACATAGACTAACTGAATAGAGAAGAGAGCCCAGAAATAAACCCAAGTCTCTATGGTCAATTGATATTTGAAAAAGGGGGTAGAAGCATAAAATGGAGCAAAAATAGCCTCTTCAACAAATGGTGTTGGGAGATCTGGACAGCTACATTCGAAAAAGTGAAACTCGATCACCAACTTACACCACACACAAAAATAAATTCAATGTGGATAAAAGACTTAAATATAAGCTGTGATACCATGAAAGTCCTAGAGGAGAACATAGTCAAGAAAATCTCAGATATTCCATGCAGCAATATTTTCACTGATATGTCCCCTAGAGAAAGGAACATAAAGGAATGAATAAACAAATGGGATCTCATCAAAATAAAAAGCTTCTGCATGGCTAAAGAAAACAGCATTAAAGTGAAAAGAGAACCAACTGTATGGGAAAACATTTTTGCCAGTGATACGTTGAACAAGGGGTTGATCTTCAAAATATATAAAGAACTCACAGGACTCCATTCCAGGAAGACAAATAACCCAATTTAAAAATGGGCAAAGGACTTGAACAGAAACTTCTCCAAGGAGGACATACAGTGGGCCCAGAGACATATGAAAAGATGCTCAGCATCACTAGCTATCAGAGAGATGCAAATTAAAACCACAATGAGATACCACCTCACACAGGTCAGAATGGCCATCATAAATTATTATCCCTTACTCTCCTTGACTTGCAGCCTTTCAAGGCTGGGCAGGTTCACATGAGATTTGGGCAGACAGGAGATTATATGCAGAACCATGGATATACCTGACATGCTTTTATTCAAGGGTGGGGCGAGCCACACATGCCACAAGCCACGTGTTGCATTGCAGGAAGTCCCGACTCCCTTATATACTAAATTCATACAAGGACAGCAGGGTGCCGAGATAATATATAACAAAGCCTGATTCTGCTCTTGTGGGTCCACTCTCGATGTTACATGAATACTGCTTCTCTTAGGGGTGGGGACGTCTGGATGTGGTAACCTGACTGACTCCATTTTCCCTAGAATCCACCCTTTCATGGTTCTTCACCATATAATCTACACGAGGGGGTCTTCCATGAGGATCCCTTGGTGAGGAGGGCAGAGCCCTGCACCTAAATGCCACAAGAGTAGTACAAACTACAACAGATTGCAACCAGGCACAAGTGCTGCTGCTCAAAACAGCAAGAACCCACCACCATTCAGTAGTTAGGGATGTGCACCACTCCTGCAGAGGATCACCTGTCAGGCATTCAATAGCATGGTCTCAAAAGCTAATGCCTGTAAAGCCTGGCTAACATTGTGACAGACATCTGAAATGTATACACAGTGTTCAGCCCCTACTAGGGCACATATCTCACCCTATGATGCAGTGACCATATCTAAAGCCATATGATTTTGTAAGGCTACTTTTCTCAATAGATACACTTCCTCATTTAAAAGGCTTAAGGAGTCATATGTTGCATTCAACACATGAGCAGTGTGCAAAGCCAAAGCAGTTATCACAGTTTCAGTGACTATAGAAGCAGCTTCTATAGGAGAAAAAAAGCTAATGGGTAATACCAGCAGGGCGTATGCTTTACCCAGTGTCAAGACTTATATGCTTCCCATTTGGTTGGCCAGATTAACAGTTTTCTGAACTCAAGCAGGCAAATAGGGCCATCCCCAGATACAATGGCCAGTCCACTTTCCAGGCAGCTAAGGCCACCCATGTCATCCACACACCTAAAGGGGCACTGCAGTCCATGCCTCATTCCAAGCTTCCCAGGCATGCTTTAGAGTCTCAGTCTGACACAGACCTGTTGGAGTCCAGCCCACTTAGGCTTGTCCTCTGAGGTTCTCAGTACAGAGCGGGGCTGGTTCAGCCAGATCCATGGCCTCAGCTGTGAGCCACCCAAAGCCATCCCATATGGAGTAGCTGACTGCTGGTCTTGGCCCATCATAACACTGCTTTTATCCAGAATAGATGTCGGTCCAGGTCTCATTCCATGAGGGATGTGCACTTTCACTGGTTCTGTAACCAAGTCCAATTTGAGACAGAAGCAGGAGAGATAAACCATGGGAAGCTGTGCTCAGGGGGATTTCAGTATAGACCCAGCATGCTGATTGGTTAGCCACTCAGGCATAGGTATGAACCTAGTCCACTAAGATATTATTCTGTGCCCTAAGGGCAGAAAGACAGAGCAGTTATCGGCACCGGTAAGGACAAGCCACGACCCACAGGCAATATACAAGCAAGCTTCTGGTCAGTCAATAAAACAGAGGGCTGGCAGAGAGGGCTTCCTGGGCATGAATACCTTACCTTTCATGCCTCAACTGGAGGCTCAGCATCTACTTGCAACAACAAGAGAGAACTCATAATAGGCCATAAGGATATCACAAATGTGCCATGGAAACCACTTCATGGTCTGCTGGCCCTGGGTATGTCACTTTTAAGATTAGGTAGGGTCCATGTCCCAATCACCCAGGGTACCATTTTCAAGTTTCTCACCACCCTTTGTCCCCAAGGTGCAACAGGAGCCACCCAATGCATGTGGGGTGATTTTATTTCCCAAGGGAATGTCCAGGTTGCTGTTTGCCCTCATTCCAGGTCCTCCAGGGTGGGCAAGAGAATATTTCCTTATTTTCCCACACTTGGTTTCAGAAAACCATCCTTCATCCTGCAGATGAATTGAAGCAGCAGTCCCTTGGAGCAGTGCTTCCCCTGGAGCTAGCTTCCCCCTCTGACTCCTGTTATTTAGAGGGTAGTCTGTAAGCATTTTGTCCAATCCCCCAGCATAGGGGTGGCAGCTGTGGCATGCATGGCATGCAGGCCCTGCTTTAAGAGACCACTGCACCATTCAATCATTCCAGCAGCTTGGAGGTGATAGGTCACATGGAATTTCCTGTCAATCTGCAGATCTCAGGCCTGCTGTTGCACCCAGGACCCTGTAAAATGCATCCCCTGGTCACTTTCAAGGAGTAAGTGTCATCATAAGCAGCACATAAACACTCCAGCACAGCAATTACCACTTTCTGATCTGAGTGCTATGCGGCATAAGCAGTTAAAGTCCAGTAGCCATGTCCACACGTGATTACATAGTTACAGCCCTCTAAACTAGACGGGGGTCTGATTACATCAACCTGCCACTGGGTCAGCAGTACTCATCCCCATACCACCTGTCCAGTAGTTCCCACAGGTTTTGGGGGATGCTCTTGCAAACAGACAGCACAGGTCTCACAAGCTTCCTGCCAAGGTGATAGGTAACTGCCAAGCTTTTACAGTAGACCACACAGTCTTCTGTCCAGCATGTAAGAGGTGACAGTGTAGTCACTAAGAAACTTCTGTTCCTGATGGCCAGCAGGCACCATTTGTAGCCACCACACCTTGGTTAGAATATCAGCCTCCTCATTCCCAGGGGAAGTAAGGGGTGCATGCCTGGTCACATGATATACAGTGATTTGTTTCTAGTGGCCTAATTCCCAGAGGTCTTGCCACAAGTCCTGCCCCCTTAATGGCCTATGCATAGCCACTCACTTATTTGCATGCCATGTAGAGATCCACAAATGTCAGCCTCCTGTACACCGCCCAGCTATCTGTGCAAATAGTCAGGGACGGTGTCTCATTGGCAGCCATGAGCAACATGGTGTACAGTTCTGCCCACTGGCTGCTCTGTCCCATGCTAGTGTCAAACCATATTGTGTATGTTTCTGGCTGAATTGCCACAGCAGTCCATATGGCAGGCTGACCCCTGCTGAATCCATCAGTGTACCTGAGGAAATGCATCTGAGGGAATGGGTGCCTGCCTTCATGGAAGGGGCTAGCTTTCACTTCTTCTACAGGGGCAGGAACAGTAGATTTTTCTTCCACATAGGTAAGAGGGCCCAACCCTTCCTGCAACTCAGCCAATAGGGGGCTCGTCAACAGAGTACTCCTTGGTTGCAGATAATATTGCTCCCTACTTAGTCAATGTGGATGTCTGAGCTGTCCCACTGCAAGGCTTGTCCATCCAGTTTCAGACCCACCCAGCAATGAGGTAAGTGGTCCTTACTGTGACAGGACCACTATAGCCTCCATAGTGAACAGGGCAGCATACACTGCAGCAAGTTGCTTTTCAATCAAGGAGTACCGCACCTCTGTTCCCTTCCACAGTTGGGACCAAAAACCCAGGGGTTGATGTAACCATTCTGATTGCTGTCACAGACCCCACCCAAAGCCTCCTTGTGTCACATGCACATCTAGCTCACTGGGTCTAGCAGGATCTAGAGCACATAAGGCCTGAACACATTTAATGATGTATTTCACTCCTTGGAATGCTTGTTGCAAGGTCGGGGTCCAGTCCCAGCTCATTCCCTTTTTTACCAAAGTGTACAAGGTGTGAACAACTTGAGTGAGGTGGGGCGCAAACACTCTCCAGTATCCCAGCAGGCCCCAAAATGTCTGAAACTATTTCACAGTGGTAAGGGTAGGATACACCTGAATTTCATCTACCACAGCATGAGGGATGACTTTTGTCTTACCCAACCAGAGAACCTCCAAGAATCTGACAGATAAGCCAGGACTTTGCAACTTGGCCTCATTGACTGCACAGTCAATGAGGTGTGACAATACTTACAGCACTGCTTTCTCCAACTCTATAAGAGAATCACTGGTTAGCAAAACATCATCTATGTAATGGAAGAGGCACACTTCTTCAGGCCATGGCCACATAGCCAGGTCCTCCACCACAAGCCCATAACAGATACTTGGGTTATACAAGTACCCTTCAGGGAGCACTGTAAAGGTCCACTTTCAGCCCTCCCAGGTGAAGGCAAACTGATCTTGACTCTCTGGAGCAATATCAATGGAGTAAAAGGTATTTGCTGGATCAGCCACAAAGTGGTAAGTTCCCAGCTAATTAGTAAATAGGTCCATCAAGTCCACCGCAGAAGAGACTGCTGTATGCATTGGAGGAATGACCTTATTGAGCTCCCAGCAATCTACAATCATTCTCTATGTGCCATCCAGCTTTCTCACTGGCCACACGGGGAGTTAAAGGGACTGTGAGTGGCTCTAATCATCCCCACCTTTTCCAACTCTCTTATAGTAGCCATGATCTCCTCACATCTCCCAAGCAGCACATAGTACTTCACCACTTGTTACTCATCATGTGGGTGGCAACTGAACAAATGAATATTCAACATGTCTCCACAGAATGGCTTTAACCACTTGCACCCTCAGATGTAATTCTCCTGCAGTGGTGTGTAGCCAGTTACAGGTGTGTTAGAGCACATCAATACCCAGGATATGCTCAGGAATAGGAGATACATAAAAAGCATATCATGGAGGGGAACAAACGCCCGACACCTAGAGAGAGCTACACAACCTTCACCTTTATACTATGCCCCCCATAACCATCAATAGAGGCCTCAGGCACTGGAAACTTGTCTGGGTTTCCATACAGCAGGGTACACTCATCCCCTGTGTTGACTAGAGCCAAGACCCACTGGACATTTGTAGGGGATCTATGGATAACCAATTCTTCATGCATCCTCTAGTCCTCACACATCCCCCATAGACAGGTCTCTTTGCCTTCCCCCTGTTCAACTGTCCAAAGTATATCTCCTTGTTCTTCTCATGAGGCTGGCACAGCCAGGTGGTCTTCCAGTAGGATTGGACAGGCCTCTTGGATTTTGTCGCCAGGTTTCCTCTTCACTGCCTTCTTTTGCTAGGGCCACAGGAACCTTTGGTCAGCTTGCAATTGTTTCCAAAGCTCTAATAAGTAAATGTTGGGCTTCCTATCAACCTTAGCTTAATTTACTCCAGCCCCTAAAAGGTCTGACCATATCTGTGTCCTGGTCACTTGCATGGGGGCTCTATTTTACTGAGAGACAGAGGAAGCTTGGGACACCATCTACACTCCCTTCTGCTGCCAGGGAGTCTCCACCTCCCCCAGACTCTCCACCATCATGGTGACATCATTAATGTGACTGCTGACACACGGAGCCAAACGAGGTGGAAGAGGTATGTTGCAACACTAGATCCTGCATCCTTGCTGTAAAGCATTCATCATTGGGGTTCTTAGTATTAGGATTGAACATAGACTGGTACATGCCCAGCTCCCACAGGATTTGCACTAAGTCCACAAAGGACTGCCATTTGCTCACAGTGTCTCGCCTAGCTCCTTCATCAACCCATACTGTAGAATAGCTGCCATGACCAACTCCGAAAAAGAATGTGATCCCTACCCCATCCCTGAAGCAGCTATTCTGCAGCTATTGGCCCAGGGAGCGGTGGGTCATGATGCAAGCTAACTTTTCCATCTCATTATCGGTACACACGATGTTATCCACCTTTAAATCTCAAAGGCTTAAAAGCCATGCTAATAAGGGCTCCCCACGTGGCTGACAAAACTGATTCACTGGATCTACCAGTTCAGTGGGTGTTTATAGAGGAAAGGTTGTGTGTTCAACCATCTGGGAAAGACCAGCCAGATCTCCCTCAGGTGCCAGGGGCTGCCATGACTTCATGTAAGGTAGAACTACTGGGAGAGCCAGCAGGGAACTTGCTTCTTCTCCATCCTTCTCTGACTCATCCGCTACCACCCATGAGGAAGAACACCAAGACTCCACAATTCGGAGAGCATAGGTCCTTGCCTCCAAGGCTTCCTGTCCTCCTTGGAGTTCACAGAACTTTGCTGTGTCATGAAGTGCAGTCTCCATCTCTGCTCACAAAACAGAAAGAAACACCCAGCCCACACCCCCTGCAGCTGCTCGGCACTCAGCTTCTCTAGGGTCTCCCCTACTACCCTCCGGGCTTCCTCTACTGTGTCAGGTGCACCACTAACACCGGGGCAATTTTGCGGGAAGCCCATGATGCCAGGAGACTTGCCATCAGATATCACATACGGGTGACTGGCCACCCTTCCAAACCCCCCTACAATGGGGCTGAGGGCTCCTTCTTACCTTACTGCAACAAATTCTGTCAACTGTTCCAATGGTCTTGCAGCCTTTCAAGGCTCGGCAGGTTCACACCAGATTTGGGCAAACAGAAGAAAATTCTTGGAGCCTTGGGATGTCTGACATGCCTTTATTCATAGACGGGGCGATTCACATACACTGAAAGCTGTATGTCTCACCATGCGAAGTCCCAACCTCCTTATATACTAAATGAACACAAAGCTAGCAGAGTGCCAAAGTATAACAGAGCATGAGTCTATGCAGGCAAGCCCATTTTCAAGGTTATGGGAATACTGCTTCTCTTAGCTGCCTGGATACTGACTCTATTTTCCCTACACTCCTCTTTTATTTGAAATATGCTATTTTATTTGATGGTATAAATTATGGGTTCTCAAGTATATGAAATGTATCAGAGATTAATCTTTTCCTGAAAATAAATGTATAACATAAAAGTCATAAAATTGAATTCAATTAAACTCATATGACTTATTTATGTTAGTGGAATAGTTAAGGCACACAGTGGAGAATCCACCCACCCTCAATGTTTAAGGACCTTCAATCTAGTTCAGAAGACAATTCAAACATTTGGGGGACAATTATATGAAACTTTTGCTTAACAGGTCAATACAATATTGGAGAGACACATCTGTACTTACTAAAGAAGACAGCTGATTAAAGCCTCTATATAAAATTGATAGCAAATTAAGATTTTTATATAAGTTCAATAGCTTTGAAATCTCACAAGTTTTAATTGAGAATAAATGTAGACTTGTATTTTGGTTAAAAATAAATTTCACAAATTCAAGATTAAAGAGAATAAAATTAACTCCAAATCATTTGAAAACTATATTAAAAAATGTATGGACAAGGTGAAAAATAACAATGAAATGAAACTACTAAAATAAGCTAACATATTCTTAGAGGGTTCATTTATTCATACATTCCTCAAACAATATTTTTAAGTAAGTACATATGCCAAATACTTAAAAATGAGTAATATACAGTTTATGACATAAAATCAATCTTATTACATTCATATATAAAAATGATTGTATAGAGAAGTAGAAAGGATGATATTTGAAAAAACTAAGTGAATAGAACCATGTGATTCCAGGTAAAGTTTACATTTATATAATTGTATTAATCAGAAGAAGGGGCACTCACTCATTTTACATTTTAAACCAAACTTGCAATATTGAGATTAAGTTTCATCTTAAAAAAAAAATCCTAACACACTAGAATTTATACAGCAGAAGGTAACTAGGATGGGAAATGAATCTGTGAATTATGTAATATAAACAACTGAAAGCACAGGAGGTAATTATTCTGGAAATGAATAAATTCTGCTGAAACTATTTCTTAAAACAGATAACTGTTTTAAAGGTTAAAATGTTGTTTAGAAAAGAAGCACATATTTTTCAGAGTTGTTTTATTACAAAGATCAATTATTTTGTTAGAGAAGAAAGCTTTCAGTTGGAAAAAAATTTCCTATTAGTTTAGACCTGCCAAACAATGGAATAAGCTGACTTGTGAAATATTCAAGAAAAGACAAAATGTCAGAAGTGATTAAAAAAATTTGCTGCAATGAGTTGTATTATGATCTACCTAATTACTGCAGATGATTTTATAATTATCTTTTTATATCTGTTATGTAGTTTTAAATAAGATATTAACAATATTGTAAATACCTTATATTTATATTTTGTTGTTATTATTAGCAATAATTATGTTATCAGGATGTATAGAATGATACCCTGGGAGTTTGCAAGATATTTAAGAGTATTTGCAGAATGGAGACTCATTTCTAATTGGCGATCCACCTCTCTTATCTCCTACTTCTTTGTTATAGCTCAGTGTGTTAAGCTATCAGGGAAGTTCTCTAATCTGCTGTCAGGTGCAACAAACCAGACAACCAATCTTGTTAAATCAATAAACTTAACTATGTATACAGTTCCAAGTGGGTAGTCTCCTGTTTGAGTGAGATCAATTAAAGTAAGTGAACTTCAGGATAAATACTTGATGAGCTCAGAGGCCAACTCTATTTTCTTATATATTTGTGACTGTGATCCAGACCAGATGCCCTTGAAACGCTTTCACAGAAATTGAGTGACAATGAAGAGAGAAAAAAAAATGTTCACAAAGGTTGTCTGTACTGGACTTAAATATAAGTACAGTTTTTATTTTGGCTTGTTTTGTTTTGGTGCAGAGGAGCCAGAAGTTTATTTTAGGCAAGTAAACAATTGATGAGAGGAAGGAACAGGCTGAGCAAAGCCGTGTAAACAGTCAGTAGACCATTCTTAACTAAAGGAAAAAAGATTATGTAAGTGAGAAGGGGCGGGAGGTGGGGGAGACAGGATACAAAAGGTGAGAAGGTCAGATTATTGGAAGACTCCTTAACCGCTCTGAATGAAAGTTTACACAGCATTAACCAACACGGACACTTGTAGTTACAGACACGTGCACACATACATGCTCCGATGCACTTTTATTCTCTTTTATTCTTTTGTCGTTTCCCATTTCATACGAAAATATGCAAGTGACACTAAATATTTTAATATTCAAAATTTATATCAACATTATTGTCATTAATAATTTTTAAAAGATGCTCATATTGAGTTAGGAGAGCGAGAAGCCAGAAAAATTCCTGGGCAAGTGAAACGGGGAAACTGAGACAAGAAAATTAAACTTGGTCAAAAAATGTGAAAACTTATGCCAGCTGGTGAGTCAGAAGACCTTATCTCCCCTAACCAAGGACACTTGAAAGCAAAGGATTCATATCTCTCCTCATAACCAGAAAATACATAATGTAAATCACCCTGGTTGAGGAAATAGAACAGAGACCCAATTAATGCCACTTGTGGCAGCCAAACCCATGGATGGTTGGAGTCAGGGGAACAAATAATAAGACACAATTAGAGCCAGATAGACCCAAAATAAAACAATAAAGTAGACCAAAGAGCAAGCCCAAACCCCCCATACACTCACTGCAATGCATCAGCATATTGAAGAGAGTATATGGGGGATAACTGGTAATGGAAAAAATTTTTTAAAATGATTAGGAAAAAAACACACCTAGAAATCAGATGAATATTCTACTGAAACCCTTCCCTAGGGGTCTTATCCTTAGGAAAAAACAAACAAATAAACCTCAAGACAAAGACCTGGTGCAAGCTTGCTCTAGAACATGCCCTTGTCCCTTTTTGGACATGAACTTTTGGCTTCCTCCTAAACTCTAAGAGTTCCCATATGACTTGCAACCAGGGGAACAGCAGGCAGCAGCAGCAGCTTGTCTCAGGCTTACCTGGCAACAAGCTAACACAGCCCCAGCTTGGCACACTCCTTTCCTATAACATTTCTAGAGAGGCAAAGCAGAGGACTGTCTAGGCTCTCTCCCATTGCGTCATCCACACTAAATCTTTGTTCCACTGTCCCCAGCTTTAACAAATGTACTCTCAAAATCAGCTGAACTAGAATTATGAAATTTTTTCTACACAAAGTCAAGAGCCCACACAATACAGGCCAGCCTGGGACAGATTTACTCAGACTCAGGCTTCATCTAATAACAATACAAAGCATGAAAACCTGTTACTCAAATATTTCTCAGTTTTGAATAATTTGAGGACCCCTCAGAGGTATCATTTAGCTTTAGTGTGTCAGAAAAGTGTCACTTTTCATTTAAAGTTACTTCTTTTGTCATCATATTTTAAAAATTAATCATTAACAACACAAGTGAAAATGTTGGATAAAACCACCTGTCAGTATTTGTTTATCAGATAATCAATTATTCAGAATGTGCACATAATTAATATTTGTGTCAAAAAAGGGATTATTCAAAACCTAGGCTTCAAGAAACCAGTTTCATAAACATTGCTTACTTAATCTGCAGGACCAATAACATTGAAATACTTTTCTCCATCAACTGTTAAAATATATTTAATAATAGAGTCTGTTTTGAACTTTATTTTACTGTAGTAAAGTAATGAACTAAGCAAAGAACCAGAGTTTCTGGAAAGACTTCATTTGCATTGCAGAGAGCCACCCCAGGAGAAAAGGAGAGTATGTGAAAGCAAGGAAAAAAGAGAAATAAAACCCACAAGGCATCGAAAACGACAGAAAGATTTGGAGAGTCGAGTGAGGAAGGCACCCTTACATACTGAGAGTGAAAGGGGGTGTTGCAGTAGTATAAAAATTAAATTCCTTTCATATTTATTTACTTATTTAGAGAGAATTCTGTTGTGTTTGTTTGTTTGTTTTTTTTCCTATAGGGAGGATGACAAATACTTTTTGAAAAAACAGGACAAGTACATGTTGAAAAACTTTTAGGAGCCTAGCTTTACACAGGTTACCTATTTTTTTTTTTTTTTTATTGCACAACTGTAACATGTATCTATTTCCTCAGTTACCAATCAGTATTTTTAATTTTACTTACCTTACGGCATGACAGTCCTGGGCACTCCACCAAATCTCCATCTGTCCTGTCACTCATGCCGATTTTGTCGTGAGCCCATCTCACTGCGGCTCTTTTGCTGGGTGTGATTGCATACACCTTCCCAGCAGCTTCCGGGTCTTCATGCAGTGAGCGTATTTCTAGTATATACAAATATCTTTCGCCTTTACTGTTTTCTCAAGTTTCCACTTCACCTGATTTACTCTTTTATATCTGTCTGTGCCACTAGTAACATCAGTTGTGATATAAATTCTCTTTTCCTTAAGCTAAAGCCAAAAGCAAAGCTGTTTGTGATAAAAATTATTATTTCTTAAGCCAAAAACATAATATTTCCTAAATAGACATGTGAATACTAATAATTTCCCCACAATGACATTTCAAATCCCTAGAGATAAGGGTGTCTACTTCATTCATCTTTGTGACTCACACAGCAGCTAGTTCAATACAAGACAAAGAGAGATGCTCCATTAGTATTTGTCTAACAAAAATATATTTTCTAAGTTAAAGAATAATAACAGGAATGGGTTTTTTTTGCACTGTACACTATTAATATATTTTCTGTTAAGTCTCTTCATAGAAAGGAATGTTTAATAGTGCATTATTTCTATATGCCTGATTTTATATGCCTTTTTTCTATATGCCTTCTTTCTATATTAATTTTATTTCTGGGGAATCTTTTAGTAAAAGCCTTTGAAATGCACATTTATTCTTTAACAAGACAATGAAAAAATAGGAAGGAAAACTTCATCTTGAACAACCAAAAATAATGGGTGCAATCAAAATTACAAAATATGTCTGCCAAACCTTTGAAGTCTGCACCCAGTGGGAGCAACTACTAAGGGGCTGCAAATACTTCTTTGGATCTCAAGAAAATTTCCCTAATTCTTTGAGATAGCCTCTAGGCTCTGGGACACAGCTATGGGGGTAGAAGGAAAGGAATATAGTGACTGCCCGTTTCTACCTGAAAGACCAAGGACCAACGGGGAACAGAGGTTGTTTGTAGAACATATAGAGGACCTCCAAAGAACCCAGAATTATCTTCTGTAGGACTGGGCCCTTGCGGTACAGGCTTCTCCCACTAGGAGGGACCAAAAAGACTTTGTTTATAAAAAATTGTGTATTTATTCTTATATGTTTACACTTTAGTCACCTTCAAAGTACTTTGCACTTGGTTCAATACACCTATTGAGATGTTTTTCCCCTCTGTTCAGAGCAGTTTTTAAACTCATCAATTTTGATTCATTTTAGTGTTTCTGCCATTTTTTGTTTCACCACTTCCACTTTGGCAAAGTGTTTCCCTTTGAGGACTTTTTTCACCCAGGGAAACAAACAGATAAAAAAAAGTTCAATCTGGGCTAGATTGGGTGAATGGAAGGGTGGGATAAGGGGGGATTGTAGGGAAACAAAGTCAGTCAAACTCCCTCATGAACCTACCTGGCCTTGAATGCCTGCAGGACAGGGGTCATGCCATTTTTGGTCAAAAACTGCTGAACACTTAGCACAATGTGAACAAACATGCTCATAAATCATCCATCAGGAAATGAGCAAATGCGTTGAAAGAGTCTTCAAAAAAAAATTCATTGAAGCAAAATGCAGCCTCTCACAACAATGCCAGCTGGTACACTGATAGAACACTCACCTAGCTGGGGAAGCCTATATGTGTGTGTATGTGTGTGTATACATACACACACACACATACACACACACACATATATTCTTAGAAAATGTGACTATTTAAACACATGTGAAGACATATGTAGTGCTTTTTATGGTGTCAACTGATAATGTGTTTATTTTATTTATTAGCTGATATTTATTGAGTGCTCAATATATTCCCTTATAGATTTTATATACATAGTTCCATATGATACTATTATCAACATTTTAGAAATAAATTAATTAAATCTGGAGGAGATTGCCTTACATTTATGATCCAGAGAGCTTTAAGCAAGGTTTTAACTTCGCAAAGTTAGCAGTAGCAAAACACAGAATGGAACTTGTGTCTGCCCGGTTTCAAGCCTATGCCCTTCTACTCTACTATGAGAGAAGTAGAGATGACTGGTCGCTAATGAGATCATTGGAAGGCCAGTGAATTAAAGCTTCAAAGTGACCAGGTTCAATATTTGGAGTCAATAAAATGGAAAGATAGCCATGAGGGTGCAACATGAAAAGTTCAGGAAGACAAGTACTTCTAAATATAATATCTGTTTTTATGAAACTATTTACAATGACAGATGTTTGGTATATAAGAATGTTTGTTGAGAAATGTATCTATCATCTGTCTATGTATCTCTAGTTGCACTAGATATATATACTCAGATTAATGACAGTAAAAAGAATGTAGTTACAGCCTGGTTTTCTATGATAGTTATAATGAACTAATATGGGTATTTCTTAATCAACCCCAGGAATTCTTGGTAGAATCTAAGGTTATGCCATAACGAAATAGTTCAAATGTCATCCTCTCACATTGGACTACCTGTGTTCAAACTCTGTTTCATCATTTCAACAAATAAATTCATCTCTCTAAGCCTAAATTTCCTCATCTGAAAAATAGGCTTTCTAATAGTAACTAATTCTTAGGGTTTTTGTAAGAATAAAAATGATATCATACATGTAAAAGACAGTCTCCAGGAACAGGATGCAGAAAATATGTGTCAGGTATTATAGTTAAAGAAGAATCAAATTCCTAAAATTTCTATTTATATTATGAAAAGTATAAGACAATACCAAAACAGAGTTGGGATGTATTCCAATTACTGAATGATTCCAAATCACTTATTCCAAGGCATAATAAATACAATTGAGTCACAAATCTAAATGTATAGAAATTAAGTTGTGTAGTAGAACTTCTAGATACTCTTTATAATTAAATATTTAGCTTCAATACGAACATCTGTGAAAGTTAGAAGATATGGAAGATGAAAGCATCTTTTCTGTAGCAGTGAAAAAGTTGACTATACATAGGTCCCAATGCTAATGCAATTTATGTGTATTTTTCTCTACATCCTTTTCTCTGCCTGGGATATTCTCAGAGTCAGCCTATTGGTGTGAAAGTAAGATTTCCATAGCAGTTAAGGTTAGATATTCTTAAATTGACTTATTTATATAGTATTCTGAATTTCCCACGCAAAACTACTAAATTATTACAGTTTTAATAGAACTCATACTAAATTTTTGCTCCTTTTAAAGTATCTAACAATTCTTTCATATCAGCTTCTTTTCTAAAAATATAGATTTTTCTAAAGAAAATGAATTATCCATAGAATAATTGTTTTTTGTTTTAGTTTAATTACTTCTGGTATTGAAAATGCTTTATAATGTGTAATTATATTTTTCCAACATAATTGCTAAGTATAACGACAATGTAGAATTCTTCTTGAGACTACATGAAGAAAATTAGGCTGCTCATATGTAATACTATAATAGTTAAATTTCATTATTTTAAAGAAATACTACAATTTGCTGTTTAAATAGACCACCTGATCATTTCACAGGCAAAAATAAAATAAAATGATTTTTTGTTTAGGGTGAGTTGAAATAGTACTTTGAAAAGGAAAAATTTTAGAAATTCCAATATCATAATGTACTTCAAACACATGTGGTTTTATTGATACTATAATATAATCTACACCAAGCAAAATTTGGTTTGCATTGAAAGACATGATACAAAATGTTATGAGGAAGTAAAATTTTCCTGTACAAACCAACTACACTAAATTAAAGTAAAATAACATATGAAATCATATTCTTCCAGGACCAAAGTGCATGTTGGTGTTATGTAAGGACTTTGAGGAAACTGTATCTCTATTTTTGGCCACTGAATCTCCTTCAGTAAATTCAACTGCACCAAATTACACAGGACTCTCCAGTGCTATTTTATGGGTAATTGACAAGCTAGAACATCAGAGTCATTCTGACATTGGTGAAGTTTATAATTAAGATACAGCTACTCGCTCTCTAAAATTCAAAAAAACATCATCTCAATAATAATTCCAAATTCACATTTTTTCATGTAACACAGTTTTAAAGGTAAAGGTAGAAACTTTTTTTGACAAGACCTGTTCTAATCACATTTATTCAATAGCAAAATTTTCATACATATGATTTAACTGTGCCTAAAGAAAAATTTTCTTGGATGTTTCACTTTACTTATTTTACATAATAAAAATAGAAATTTGAAAATATCTTTAAAATATTTTGTTTTAATGGCATCTTAATAATGTCAACTTTTTCACAAATGTGTGCCAGAGAACAAATAAAATCTTCCTCAGGAACATTGTCCACAGTTAACATCAAAGACATAGTTTGTTTTTCACAAGAAAAATAAACCTCGTTGCAGAGTTATTAAAAGAAAACAGGAGTAAGTCTGTGTAAACGGTTTAGAAAGAATCTAAATCACATCATGCACGAAAAGCACAGAGCACAGAAATAATGTAACAGCATTCGTTTTCTCTGCTTTTAGGCAGAACTAGCCCTAGTTTTATCTGAATGCCAAACGTGAACATTTGGAATAATTGGGGATAATTTTATTCCCAGTCTTTTATTTTTATTTTGGCTTCAGTTGTTTTTATTAACATGCAACGGTAAAATATCTCACACACAATCGATGCTGGTTTGTGAAAAACGTAGTACCAGTGATACTGAAATTTCTCTGTAAGGTAAGGCTTTTCTTTGTGATTTCAATTTATTTGAAATAATATATTGAATACAAACATTGTTACAAAACTGAAAGAAAATCCATGAAGGACTTGCAGGTGATTGCACACATAAAATTAAGAAATTGGAGGGGGGAAGGTACATCAAAAAGTGATTAAGTCTATAAAAACCAAAGGCTGCTATCAGATCTAGTATTCTCATAAATAGATGAATAAAACACTCGTTTCTAAGGTTGAGGTGAAAATAATGTCAATTACTTAAAAAATACTGTAGTTATAATGACCAGCATTGAAAACAAATGAAAGAAAACACTGATATAATTATTATTTCTCTGGAAAAAGAAAATCAGACTTGAAGAGTGTTTCTTATTTATTTATTTATTTATTTATTTATTTATTTATTTATTTAAAAGTTTTTTGGTTATTTTTACTTTTTTACTTTTTCCCTTTTTAATTATTGTTCAAGTACATTTGTCTTCATTTCCCCCTGTCCACTTCCCCAGTCCTGGCCATCACCACCTACCACTCTTGATCCTACCACCTTTGGCTTTGTCCATGTGTCCTTTATACATGTCCCTAATGAAGAAATTAATAGCTAATTAGATTTATACTTCAGAAATATATATATATATTAATATTGCCATTTGAAAATTGGGGGCTAAGTATAACAACACAGAGTATCACAGTTTGGTAATGTTGCAGCTAACATGTATAAATAACTGAACAATTTAACCTACGTGCAAATACACATCTATAGACTTGAATTAACCAGTTCCATCGACTACCATGATAAAAATAGTTGAGTGATAAACACTCAATTATTTGATAACTCATGGTAAACAAAGTTGAGATTTTGTTTAGCCTCTGTAAAACGTGATTAAGTGTCACTTGAGACATTTAAGCAGTGTGCCAGCGAAAAAATTCCTTGGAAGTGAGCCTGGTGATAGATTTGAAAGTGTCAAGGCTAGTGGAGCAGTTGGAAATGATCCTTCCACATGATGCGGGTTGCATATGAAAGGCGTTACATAAGAGAAAGATTATGTTAGGAAATGAGTGGGAAAAGAAACTTCATACGTAACCTTAAATTTCTCTAAAATATAAGAAAAAAGGAAATAGTCTAATATTATAATAGTCTAGTCTAAAAATACATCAATAGAATTAGAAGAGATTATTTCTTCTGGGTACATTCAGATATCATCAGTGCTTGCCACATCAGAATATGAAGTTAAGTATTTAAGAATTAATATAATTTGTTTAAAAAATCATGTTTTGAATAAGTCACATTTCAAATTCTGTTTTCTCTACACTGGCTAAATATCAGTTTCTGTCATATCTGTCACTTCTGACTCATTGTTACCATACACTCTTCTATCATTTAATATGTTAAAATGTAGCAATGAACTTCTCAGTGGGCTAATTGAAATCTAACATGTTTGGGGCATGTGTTAATAATAGTTTGCTTGAATATCCATTATGTTTATAAAAACATTTTAATAAAATACAATTGAAAAAATTGTGATGCATTATTCTAAGCAGGCCTATGAATTATAAGAATTTAAAAAAATGAGAATATAGCAAAAATTAGCAATCATATCATATTTGGAATAAATACTGCAGTAGGTATTTTGCAGTTGCTTATGTTTTGTAACTCCACAGCATATGGATGAATGTTTAAAAGCAAGTGACATTTTAGAACTGTCTTTAATGAATGTTTTATCCAAATGGTATTGGTGCACCTTGAGGAATAGCTAACTCTACTATAAATTTTAGTAAGAGTCAGAAAAGTGACTATCAAAAATGGCTAAATTAGGGACTTCTGGCCAAGATGGAGGTGTAGGTTGACACACTGTACCTCCTCTCACAACCAAAATTAAGGACAGAAAATATTTAGAAACAAGAAAACAACCAGAACTGATAAAAAATTGAACTGTATGGAAGTCCAACAACCATTCATTCAGACCGGTAAGAGGGACGGAGTTGCAGCAGGAAAAAGTAGAGGTGCGGACCCGGACACACAGACAGCAGCAGCTGGCATTTCCCAGACGTTCAGGTGGTGGCTAGCAGACCTCAGGAACTGGGTGGCAACTGTGCAGACCCAGTGAGGCCGTGTAAGGCGGCTGGCTGACCAGGTGGTCTCACATTCAAGCACGCAGATAATCCAGGTGAAGGGGAAGCGGCAGAATGGACTGGAATCCGAGAGAGCGGAGCAGGCACCATTATTCCCTCTCAGACCCCGCCCCCACATCCAGCGTCACAACTCAGCAAGTGGGCTGCCCCACACTGGGGAACACCTAAGGCTCCACACCTCACTATGTAACAGCCGCAACCAGACCAAAAACAAAACAAAACAAAAAACCACCAAAAATGGCTCAAACCGGAGAACAAATCAAAGCTCCAGAGCCAATTCCTCTAAGCATCAAAGAGATAGCCAACCTATCAGATGCACATTTCAAAGCACTGGTGATCAGGATGCTCACAGAATTGCTTGATTTTGCTCACAAATTAGATGAAAAAATGCAGGCTACAATACGTGAAATGAAGGAAGACGCATGGGGAACCGATAGAGATGGAAGGAAAACTGGGACTCAGATCAATAGAGTGGACCAGAAGGAAGAAACAAACAACCAAACAGAAAACAAGGAAGAAACAAGAATTCAAAAAAATGAGGAGAGGCTTAGGAACATCGGGGACATCTTTAAACATCCCAACATCCGAATTATAAGGGTACCAGAAGGGGAAGAAGAAGAGCAACAAGTAGAAAACTTATTTGAACAAATAATAAAGGAGAACTTCCCCAATCTGGCAAAGGAAATAGACTACCAGGAAGTCCAGGAAGCTCAGAGAGTCTCAAAGAAGTTGGACCCAAGGAGGAACATGCCAAGGCACATCACAATTTCATTAGCCAAGATTCAAATGAAGGAGAGAATTCTAGAAGCAGCAAGGGATAAGGGGACCTACAAAGGACTTCCCATCAGACCGTCAGCTGATTTCTCAAAAGAGACCTTCCAAGGCAAGAAGGGGCTGGAAAGAAGTATTTGAAGTCTTGAAAGGCAAGGACCTACATCCAAGATTACTCTATCCAGCAAAGCTGTCATTTAGAATGGAAGGGCAGATAAAGTGCTTCTCAGATAAGGTCAAGTTCAAGGAGTTCATCATCACCAAGCCCTTATTATATGAAATGTTAAAGGGACTTATCTAAGAAAAAGAAGATAAAAATATGACAATGAAAAGACAGAAAACTCATAGCTACTAACAATCACATCTAAAACAAAAACAAACAGCTAGAACAGGAACAGAAACACAGAAATGGAGATCATATGGAGGGTTAGCAACAGGGGAGTTGGAGGAGGAGAGAGGGAGAAAAGGTACAGAGAATAAGTAGCATAGACGGTGGGTAGAATATAGACGGGGGAGGGCAAGAATAGTGTGGGAAATGTAGAAGCTAAAGAACTTATGACACATGGACATGAACTAAAGGGGGGGAATGTGGGTGGGAGAAGGTTTGCAGGGTGGAGGGGAATGATGGGAGAGAAATGGGACAACTAATAGCATAATCAATAAAATATATTAAAAAATGGCTAAATTATGCGTCCCTGTGTCTTCAATATATTTTAGCTACTGAGAAACTGTGCTATTCTATTGGCATGGTTTTATTTAATATGATTTTTACTAGCAACTAATTTTTGCTGAAGATATATTAGATATACATAACTGATAGATTTGTAGTGGGTAGAAAAATATTCTTCAATTGTTTCATATCCCAAGTTGAATTTTATGATGGACAACTATTACAGATAGCCCCTGACTAATAAATAGAGGATCTTTAAAATAGTATTAAGAAAAAGCAAATTCTTAATATTTATGGCAATTTTCTATTATTTTCAAAATACAGGGTCTGACACAAATAACACCCCTGTTTACTAAAAAATATTTTATTACAACATTATAAGCATGTAATATCACACTCAAGCACACCACATGACATTTTAGGTGAAATGTTCAAATAAATTATTATTACACCCATATTATTAGCCTACCAACCACACTCAAGCAGGTGTTACTTCTGCCAGACCCTGTAGGACTCAGTATCTATACCCACACATGCCATTTAATAGGAGTATTCACAAGGGAAGGTAATTTCACTAAAATTGTATATGAAGATTCTTGGTAGATAGAATAACATAAAAATATGAGTAGTAAATTGAAATTTCTTAGAACCCCATGTTGATTAATGGAGGCCATTTAAAAGTGGGCTTTTTCTAGTGATGCACCACTATTTCTGACTACAACTTGGACAGCTGAGAGATTTTTTTTCACTTCAAATAAGGAAGTGAATGCTTTGATAAAACAAGTAAACAAAGGCTTAACATTCTAGAATGTGAAAAATGATTTAAATGATCTTTTTCTTTTTTTGGTTTTAATTAAAATTGAATCTCTTTGTTGTTGCTTTTGAGCTTTCCTTTGTTTCTGGGCAAAGGCAGTTTATACATTACAACAAACCCAATAAAACTTTCCCTGCACAGCCACATGTTAACAGAGAGAGTCCCTCTAAAGCACCAAAGCAGTAGCCACTTGAGTGCTTTCTGCTTCTCTGTTACTAAAGACCTGTCAAAAGTGTCATACCTTGGCCCAATTATTGAACCAGGCCCAAGTGGCGAAGTTAAAGTCTTCAATAGTGAATAAACCCAGGAAACTGGGCATCATTATTTTGTAACTGAGGAGAAATGGAGAAGGATTCAATTCTCTGGTATCCCAGGAGTATGGAGCCTTCTTCACTCAATGTATTTCTTGTTTTCTGATTGGTTCTTATTCAGACCTTCTTTTTAACCAAAACCCTCTGGGAAGGCAGCCTGGCCAATTCCACTCAGACGAATAGGTGTTAGTATACCACGTAAATGTTTTCATTACCTGCCTTCAAAATCTGTCTGGACATTTGGTGGGAATCCTAGTTCCCACTAGCAGAGAAAATGAACACTAAACTGCAAATAATTTGGGTGGCTTATTCTTTCCAAGACCTTTTCCCCAAAGCCGGAACCAATTTCCTACATAATGTTAATGATCATGGTTATTCTTTACCTAGAATGTAGACTTCCCCCTAATGAAAAGAATGGAAGTTGTATATAAACTTTGTGGCCTTCATAATGGTGAGGATGTATCTTTGTGAACCTTAGAGAAATGAATGAATTATGTTTTTCCAGGAAGAGAAGACAAGCCCATATTGATATAGCATCCATGTACATGGTGTACACAGGACAGCTACAGGGAGAAGAAAACCATGTGTACATGTCAACATGTCTACATTTTTGATGCAAGAGTAGCATTTGGGGGCAAGACTTAGGTAAAATATATTGGGGAACATTTTTTAAGAAAGAGATATTTGAGGAAAAGGAGCTGAAAAGTATTTAAAGTTGTTTTTCTCTCAACTGTATACCCATTCTATTCCTAGTCTATGCTGTTCAAATAATGCAAATAAAGTTCAATGATTTTCATATTGTAGGATTATGTTTTGAAAAATACACACTTTGTGGTAGAGTATGTGAATTACATCTTAAAAATGTTTAATTACTTTTAGGTAAGCATACAACATATTAACATGTCTATTTATTCTATCTCAGAAAATACCATTAAATGGCACTGGTAAATTTTAAATCATCAAAAGTGTCACCTACCAGTCTAAGGTAAATACAGAGAAAACAGAAATAACATAGCATGCTGAGGAGAGGGAAAGATTCTGGGAATCCAAGTTACAGAAGATTACGATGAGCTGGATTTTGTTACATTCTCTATTACCTATAAATGTGTTTCATTTTAACCAACTGTGTTCAAAGAGAATTGTCAGAAGGAAAGTAAGTTAAGTTGGTTTTAAAAGTAGGCAAAAGTAAAATAATACTGTAATAGTAGGTGAACTCAGAAGTGGTGTGAAGAAATAAAATAAGGACTACCATGGAGTTTTGCTCACTTGTTAAAAGTGTAGCAAAATACAATGCTCAGAATTTCAATATTGCTAAGCCAAAACAACTTGTATGGATAAACAAATAAAATATTTTTTACAAATAGAGACTATAAAGAAAAATCTTTTTTTTCAAAATATCAGGGCATCTTTACAAAAGTATATATTATGGGAAGTTTTTTAATAAAGGTTTTTTTTAAGCCCACTAATATAATCTTTGCACTTAATACCTGTTTTACCTTATAGATGTGAAAGTTCTTTACCATTCTACTATGAAAAATATAAACAATGACCAGTCTTGTTTATTTTATATATTTTCCCATGTTGCATAGTCAAAATTTCTTATACTTGATCATTTTATATTACCATATAGAAAAATAATAATTGAAAACATCAGATTTTAAATTGTTTAATAATATTTTAATATAATACTTTTTGGATTTTACAATGCAGAGTATAAATATAACTATATTAAACAACTAAATATAGGAGGTTTAAGTTTTGTTAGAGGCTCCTTCAAAATCATCCAGTATATTTAAACAAAAACTTAAAATATTTGTGAGATCTTAAGAGATAGTGTCTACCTCTTAAATAATTACTTACCACAATGGAAATTGTCTTTCACAGAGATTATTACTTGCTTCTCTAAAGAAAATTTGACTCCCATTCACTATTAAACTAATAAAGAAAACTGGAAAAAAGAATGTTTAAAATCATCCAAACTCCAACTGTCTATAAGTAAGCATTACTGAAAAACAATAGATTCTAACAAGATCCTATATTTATTAACACAAAATAAAACTGAGATTATACTTAAAATAATACTCTAGAAATACTTTCAGTTTAACATAACAAGAAAAAATAAATAACACTTTCTATTTTTCCAAGTGATGTTAATTGATAAATTGCACTTCCAAATTTAAGAAATATTAAAAAAAAAGGATTTGGCATACTATATCTCTAAACCTCTTCAGGAACACCAATAGGTTATGTATCTCTTTCCCCCTACATCTTTTATATTCAACACATTTGTTTTTGCCTTTATTATTTTCAGTTTGCTTATTTGCTCTGTCCCATATACCATGTCTCTAAAGTGGTTTCAGAAATATTTATTCTATTCGGTAAATCCCTTCTCTAATATATGTTCAGACATGATTCCTTAGTCTACTTAATGGAATAGATATTTCTGTAATGTGCTGATGTTTTTATTTGTGTTTATCTTTCTTTCCTGAGGTTAGCCTCCCTTTGAGTCTCCTTTATTTCTATCAAGTCCTTGAAACCATACATCCCTTTTGGTTGCTTTTTAAAAGCAAGACTGTTCTGGCTACTACGCTATTTGGAATATGGAGAATTAGTTATTTGAAATCATGCCATATTTCCTTGGGTAATTATTCTTTTTCTATTCATTCCAGCTGTCTTCCACTTATGTTCATTTTCTTCTTTGCCCTTGCATCTAAGTATAGTTAACATGAATTTCTTTGTGATTAATAACCACTGTGGAATAGTATTTAATTAGGAGTGGAAGAACTAGGATGGAGGTTTTGACAAGTAGTTGGAGCCATCAGCACTTCAAATCACTTCTGTCTCTCCATCTCCCTTAGTACACATGTATGTATGAGGGGAGATGCCCCCTAAAAATAGAATTATCTTCTGGAGGGCAGGCCCCTTGTAATATAGGCTTACCCCACTTGGTGAGTGTTCTAGGAACCCATTTCTATCAGTGCACCAGCTGTTGTTGTTGTGAGAGGATGTATTCAGCTTCTGAAAAAAATTCTGAAGACTATTTCAGTATGTTTGCCCATTTCATGATGGTTGACTTTACAAGTGTACCTGCCCACACCATGTTGAGTGTTGAGCAATTTTTGACCAAAAAATGTACAACTCCCATGCCCCACCCTACCTATTCACCCAGTCTCATCCAGAGCAACTTCTATTTTGTTTCCCTGATGAAAAAATTCCTCAAAGGGAAACATTTTGCCAATGTGGGAGAGATGAAACAAAAGTTGGCAGAAGCACTAAAAGGCATCAAAATTGACAAGTTCAAGAGCTGTTTTGAGCAGTAGAAAAAAATGTCTTGATAGGTTTATGGCATCAAATAAGGAATACTTTGAAGGTGACTGAGTTTAAACATGCAAGAATAAATATACAATTTTATAAACAAATTCAAGTTTTTTGAGTCCCCCTCCTGTGTGTGTGTATAATATTTAAATATGCAAAGAGGACTAAGATAATGCATGTAAATGTTTCCTTCTCCTTTCAATTAGGAAAAGCATAAATAATACATTTGGCTGAAGATCCCTAGAAAATCATCTATGAAATGTACTTAATTACTCTTATGAACCTCCATTTTTTTAAAGCATTCCTGAAATATAAGAAAAGAGATCTATGTCAGTGGAGAAAATTAAAATTCATGAAACAAAGAGAATTAGAAAAAGAAGGGGCATAGTTACTTTAAAAGAATATATGCACACAAAATAAAATTTAATTTCTGCTGTGGGACAATGGTAAGTTTTCCATCCATCTGAATTGGCTACCATTCCAGATATTTGTACTCAGCCATCTATCTTCCATTAGCTCCAGTGGAGAAAGCCCTTGGCGTGATTCCATTTCAGGCAGTCTCTGTCTGCGTCTGTCCTGTAATAACCCCCAGGGTGAGCTTTATGTACTGTCAACATCCCTGCATCTCATGGACAGTGGCAATAAAACTTTCATCATAAACTGTGCAATTATTTTTTGTCTATCCAAGTAAAAAAAAACCTTGATTTTATTTTTATTTTATTTATTTATTTTTAAAGATTTTATTTATTTGTTTTTTAGAAAGAAGGGAAGAGAAGGAAAGAAAGAGGGAGAGAAACACCAATGTGTGGTTTGCTTCATGTGTCCCCCACTGAGGACCTGGCCTGCAACCCAGGCATATGCCCTGACTGGGAATCGAACCAGTGACCCTTTGCTTCACAGGCCCGTGCTCAATCCACTGAGCTACACCAGCCAGGGCAAAAAACCTTGATTTTAAAATGGAAATTAACATCTTACCTTTTGGAGTAAATCCTATTGTACTCCAGTGAAGTTCCACAAGTCTATCACCAAATTTCACCAAGCCTGCTTGGAAAATATTGAGCTTAGGTCAGTCACACTGTTCATTTAACCCATCACTTTTGATAGCTAAATTAGTCAAGAGAGTCAAGGCTTCAACTTTTGAAGCAAAATCACATGCTACCTAAAACATTCTCCATTTTTAGGCTATGTAGCAGTGTCTTCCCACCTTAGTGAATTCAGCAGCCTGGATCTACACAAAGGTAAACCCCCAAGATTTGGTAAGAGTGGGCTACGTAATTTGTGGAGCCCTGTGGAGAAACAGAAATGTGGTGCCCTTGTTCAAAAATTGTTAATGATTTGAAGACAGAAAAAGTGGTGCATTAAATCTCATATGGATTTCTATGTGATTATATATATATATGATATAAGGATATATATCCTTATGCATATATATTTAAAATATATGTATATAAAATGGAATATTTTCAGCCATCTAAAAGGAAGACATTCTTTCATTTGTGACAACATGAAAGAACCTGCAGGACATTACACTTTGTGAAATAAAGCCTGATACAGAAAGACAAATATTGTGTAACCTCCCTTATATGTGGAGTCTAAAGAAGTGGAACTCAAAGCAGCAGTGGTCCTTCTACAATGGTCCTTGTCAGGAGCTAGTGGTGGGAAAAATGGGAGATGTTATTCAAAAGGTACAAACTTTCAGTAATCAGATTAATATGTTCTGTATACCTAATGTATACTAAGATGACTATAGTTAATAATATAGTATTGTGCACTTGAAACTTACTAAGAGAGTAAGTCCTAAATATTCTCCCCACAGCCCCCCCGCCACACACACACAAATAGGTAACTAGGTGAGGTGATGAATGTGTTAATTTGCTTGGCTGTGGTAATTATTTCATGATGTATACATATATCAAATCATTATGATATACATCTTAAATATGTAAAATTTTATTTGTCAATTATATTTCAATATAGCTAGAAAAATAAAAAAAGATAAAATTAATGTTTATAGTAGCAGAGTCAATATTTAAATACAAGCAGTCTAACTAAAGTGTACAGTAGTTTCCACTAGGCTATTATTGACACTATAAAAGTATTATTAATTAAACACTAATGACATCTCTGGTATACTAACTAATATGCCAATATTAGTTATGTTTCACCTCACATATTATATCTTACACACCCTTTGTCAGGATTCTACCAAAACTCCCACACCAATCCCCAGAAAACAATTTTCACAAAGTTTCTAGAATTACTCAAATAATCTCACCTTAAAAATCAAAGGGTTAAATATTCATATCTTAGGACCATTGAAATATCAGAGAGAAACTGCCTTCTGTTCCATAAAACTTTCATTTATCGGAATGCTTAAATATGTGCTTTTCAGATACTAAATATTTGCTGACTTAATGTTACTATTACTATATTAGTATATGTTATATATTACTGTTTTATACTAGACATATTTGTATAGTGAACAATTTGCCTGGGTCATTATCAGTTTTAGCAATGAAAATCTCCCATCCTGGAAAACCCCTCAGTTCCAAGTAAACCAGGATGATCATTTGCCCTATATCTTTATTATGTTTTCTGAGCATTTGGAAACATAGAAGTCAGAATTGAAGTAATGAAAGTCTGTGTGGAGATCGAAAATACACAAGGCTTTTAAGTTTTTGAAAAAAATGATGATGCTCATGTGAAAACATATATTGGACATGAGTTTTATCTTCACAGTGCCATTGTTTTTCTTTATTTCTGTAATATTACTGAGGTTCATTTAAATTATTAAATGTAGGGTATCTCAGCAGTATGGACATCCATGTTTTGAAAGTTTATTTATTTATTTTTAGAGACAGAGGAAGTGAAGAAGAACTAGAGAGAGAGAGAAACATCAATGTGTGGTTGCCTTTCATGCACTGCCTACTGGGGACCTGAACCTCAACCCAGGCATTTGCCCTGACTGGGAATCGAACCAGCCAACCTTTGGTTTGCAGGCCAGCACTCAATCCACTGGGCCACACCAGCCAGTGCTAGATATCCACTTTGAAATATAAAACACTTTTTTCCTTTGTGAGAGAAATCATTTTTTTTTTTTTTTTATGGCAAATGGCACCATATATTAGAGCTCAGTTCTTGAGTTTTGGCCAGGAAGGAATTCAGAGACAAGCCTCGTATACAAATAAGCGTTTACTTAGAAAGCCACAGAGGAAGAAGAATTGAGCCATGGAGGAAGTGAGCCAGCTGGACTGCATGGGCTCAGGGAAAAAGACACAGAAGCAAAAGAAGGGCCCTTGGAGCTCAAGAGAAAGAAAGCAAATGAATGTGCCTTGAGGGACAGAAAAGAGGGAAAGGTGCTGGCATGTGAGACAGAGAAAGAAAGAGAGAGCACAGACACTGGGTCCTTTGCCTTAAGTGCTTTTATCTGGAGGTCTCAAGGAAGCATATCAATACAATATTCATCAGCTTCTCAGGTGTGTCTCCTCAGGGTGGTGGTCTCCACTGATTGGTCAGCACCAGAGCTGGGGGTCATTAGCCATCTCATCTGGTCCTGACATTAGCCATGGGGTCACCCCTCCTGACCTTGCTGTTTTGGGCCTGGAGTTGAAACACAACTGAGGGCTAAATGTTTTCTCTAAGGCTTAATGCTTCAGGGAGTGGTTGTTAAAGGGGTTTGTATGGCAGTCATATGAAGCTATTCTATTCTTTGACCTCTTTGTTCCTCCTCTAAGAGGATCTATCACATAACTAATGACATGCCAGGGGAGAAAAGGTAAAGGAAGGGTCTGAACCACATGACCAGCAATATGAGAAGAAAGGTTAGGAGGTCCAAGCTGTATAGCCAGTGATAAACTAGGGAAGGAAAGGTCACCCTGGGGGTGAGGTCCCAGTCTAGTTTTGCCTGTTGCTAAGCACCCAGGGCTTTCAATCCTGGTAAAATTTTATACCTGGTTTACTTTTTCTACTCTGCTCATGTCTTTATAACTTCCTACTATATCAATTTCAGGATGGAAATATCCAAAGTCACAGTAAGGAGTGAGGAAAATGAGAAGGGTGCAAAATAGATGAAGCTAATTAGGAGGATCACCTAGAAAACTGTGATATAGTAATTTGGTTCTTCTACACCATGGCTAGTTTTAGAAAGAAGAAGGTAAATCACCCATCTTTGGAGGTTGAAAAGGCTTGACAGAGGAGAAAACACTCATCTCCTTGTCTTTCCCTCTGATAGCTGTTTTTTTATAGTGAGACCTTCTGAGCTAAGGGCTATGCTGCATAGTCATGAAAGACGTTGTGTGGTACAATGGTTCTTAAATAATAACAGAAACAGTAATGCTAAATATAAACTGCATTTTAAAGGAAAAAATGTATTGCTGTTCAAGTACAGTTGTCCCCATTTTCCTGCCACCACTTTCCCCCAACCCACCCCCCACCTCCCACCCTTGATCCTACCCCTTTTGGCTTTATCCATGTGTCCTCTGTACATGTTCTTTGATGACCCTTCCCCTTTTTTCCCTGTCATCCTCAATAAGAATGTTTCTGGGCTCTCTGTCTCACATGTTGTGTTTCGATAGTACTATTCTTCCTTGCTCTTCTAACTCTTCAGTCTCTGTGAACAATGACTGCTCTCAGTTTCAAATATCCATGTAAGAATCTGGACTGAGTAATAACTTTAAAATAAACTAAAGGCAAGTAAAAGTGTAAAAAAACTCACATGAGATGAATAATGCTCCAAGTTTGAAGCTTTCTACTGTTTTCTTGCAGCTTCACCATTCATTCATTTGTAAGGAATTTTGGTTCAACAGTTAAGATAAAATATTACCAGGACAAACATTTTCTTTGTTGAGTGAGAGAAATTTTTTCACTTGTTAAATAGGCATGGAGAGTCTTATTTTTAACTATGTGCTTCTCTAGATTCTGAGGGTGGGGTATATTTCATCTAGCCATTAACTCAATATTATAAATTTCATTCCAACAAGGCAAGAGAATACATGGTTCTTCACATTTTAATTCCTGTTGAAATATATGCTATATTTTAATCACTATTCTGTCTTTGCATTTCTTCTTGCCACATTTTCCTTGTTTAGGTATCTTTTTACATTATCATAGAAACTGCATCATTTAATTTATGAATTATTTTTGCAAAAAAAATCCTCTTTAGGATAACAGTTTTTTAAAAGTAAACCAAAGCAACTAGCATTGTATTTAGATGGAAAGGTTGGTGTTGTGTCTTATTCCATTCACAGTAGTTCACAGATGTGAATTGTTTCTTCACCAGCATAAATTTCCTGCTGTGCAGCGTTTGTTCAATTCATGCTGCTTTTCTGCTTTATTATGACAGCAAAAATGCCTGATTCTACCTTGATGTAATTTTAAATGCTTTGCTACTTTAAATAATGTTTACTTGGAAGGCCCTTTTTGAAATGAAAGTGAACACAGTAAAGCAAATACTGCATACTGTATGCATCACAGATTCTAGAAAGATTACAGGACCACTGTATCTACACACAAACATATATAAACTATATATGAATATATACACGTACCTAATGTGTGTTTGTGAAATAGTGCATTGGTATTCATAGACTCAGATATATATATATGTGTGTGTGTGTGTTTACGTTTGTGTATACACTCATTGGTAAGAAAGTTTGATTCAATACTGCTAATGTTAATATATTTGTCATTATTTCTCCTGTGTTAAAATTTTAGAGATTTATCTTAGAGATCCATCTAAACTGGGAAGAAATTATTTCTGGAAATATGTGCATGCCTACTGCCTGATGTGTAGATAGCTATTAATAAAAATAGTCTATTAATAAGGTCTCATATCAAGAAAACTACCATCGTACCATGAATTATTCAGAGTATGCTCACAAGTATGAGCTTTCTGAGTCACCTTCTGATTCCTTTCTAGGCCATAGACTTTAACTGGGATGCCCTTTCAGGAAAGCTCTGTGTTTTAAAAAAGTCATAGTAAACCTATCAGAGAGCATAACTGTTAAAAATTATTCTAATATTCAAATGTTAAGATGACAAAGAAAATGTTATTCAGGACTACCGTGATAGGTAGAGTAGTAGCACAAGTTCACAACAGGAGAGAGAAATTGAGCTCAATTCTAACTACAACAAACTAAAATGAGGATTTATAGCGAACAGGTGAATGAATAGAAAATTACAAAGAGAACACATCAAAGGCAGTGGATTCTTGCTAAAGTGACCTAACAGGACTATTGCTGAAGCAGGCCAGGATGATCAGATAACAACAGGGAGGTGAGAGGATAAGGAATTTGATCGGATAGCTACTGGGAGTGGGAGGATTGTCTCTAAACTGACTCAGCACGATCCTTGCTAAAACTGGGCTCTGTGAGAATAGACACAAACACCCAATGATGAAGCGTAGTTGAGATGAAGTTCAGAGGATCCTGACTAAAGAAGAGGGATTTTGTTATAACCTCATGGGAGACTGGAAAAGATGGTTCCATCATCCACTGCAGGGACTACAGAACCAGTACACATGAAGCAGTACATACAGAAGCAGTAGGGATTACTGAGCAGTAAATGATGGTCTTCTTTGAACACTGGTGGTAGAGTTGGCTTCAGCTGCCATCCTACTCAGGGTTTGAGATGGTGCTCAACGTAACTACAATGAAAGATGATGTGAGTTTGGAGAAGAGCTCTAGGTAGGATGGCACCACTGTAGCAGAACAGTCCAGGCAGAGAAAGCATCAAGTGAGAGAATCCAACACGAGTCAGTATCATAAGAAACAACTGGGATTGATGAATGAAAGTGGGTGAGCCATATTCTGGGATACACACAGACATTTCAAGCAGGGAAGGGATCTTAAACATGAATCTGAGCTATTACCTTTCCATAGTAGGGGTCTTATGAGAAAGTGATATCTTATTAAATTGATCTCATTCGTACTTATGGCCTAGTGAAGGCTGGAAACTTTCAGCTACAGAAATAATAATCCAAACCAAATTCAAGACATAAATGCATGCTTAATGAAAATGTGAGTAAAATGAAAATAAGCTCATTTTTATGCGCCTTATCAACTTATATCAGAATCTGGACTGTGAATGATGAAGATGATGAAGATGTCAAAGACGATGCAAGGGAGAAAATTGAATATTACATAGAATACAAAGATGTATAATTGGAATACAAGGTGTTTTCTCTTCAGGTAAATTATAAAGCATTTCCACCTGCAGTTCATGATCCAATAGATCATTGCGGGATATTATAATAGATACAAACTTTACATTCATTCTCTCTCTCTCTCTCCTCTCCCCCCCTCTCCTTCTCTCTCTCTCTTTTAAAGAGAGGGAAAGGGAAGAAGAAAGAGAGATAGAGAGATATTGATGTGAGAAACATCAATAGGCTGCCTCTCTTATGCACCTTGACCAGGGACTGTACCTGCAACCTAGGCCAACCAGCTGGGTTATGCCAGCCATGGTCATTCACTCATCCCATGTTTTATGTGTGTGTGTGTGTGGCCAGAGAAACACACAGGTCCATCTAGCTATTGGAAATCCCTGAGTCAATATCTGAGTGCTTGGGAGGATGAATGGCTGAGAGCAGAGTTCAAATATTGGCATAGGGAGTCCAATTCTTAAAACACAATTTATTACTACACAAGAGCATGAGAGAATGCAACACATGGAACAGTTGTGACCAAAATGGAGAATCCCCTGATGAAACATCAGGCTCAGGTTGACAGTTGAACTTCCTGTGCGAGCCCTGCCTGCTACTACAACTGAACGCTCAGAGAGTTTTTTTTCTCAGGCTCTCTTTGCTTGGATTGTTCTGACATGCATCCAGCAATCAATGCACATGTTTTTATTCAGTGCTTTTTCTGGGCCTGGGATTAATTCAATCACAGAGGAACATAGAGGAAGTGAAGATGCCATTCTTGCCATCTGGGAACTTTTGGTCAAGTTAATAAGCAAACAACAAAAAATGTTTAATAGCAAAGCACTAATGCACTAAGTTCGTGTTATTAAATTACTTGCAGTTTTCTTTCTGCCATTACATGCCTTTTGGTGCAATTCTTATTGTATCTAATTCTCAGTGACCTCGGCAGTTGAATGAGAAAATGTGATTGCATGCTCCCTTAGGTGCCTTCCTTTCATAGTTTATACAGCTTATGAAATCTCTTCCAACGCTCCAAAATAAGTAGGTTGTTTTATTTAATTATATTTAACTTTCAATCTCTCTCAGTTTATGGACCACATATGAAGATAAATACTTGATTAAAATGAGTTGGATAGGAAGATGGTGGTGAGATAGGTGGGAGCAGAGCCCACTTCCCTCTGCTCAAGGGAGAAAAACCTAGCCGATGTACTGAAGAACAGAGCCAACAGCCAACAGTACCCCAGCATATATGAAGATAGGAGACCAAAAATTGTAGCCAATATTGAAAAACCAGATGGTAAGGAGAGTGCTTCAGGACAATAAGGTTCCTGGGACCAATTTGGGAACCAGGGCGGCTGTAGTCCCAGGCCTGGGGTCCACTGGGTCTGCTACAGGGATCTTTGGAGAGAGCTGGGTCAAGGGCTCCCTTCCCTGCCAAACAAGGTCTGAACAGCACCAGGAGAGACCTGGTTGCTTGCAGTCACAGAGAGGGGAATAAGGACTAAGTGGCAAACATACAGGGGCAGTGAGCACCCAAGGAGTCTGTGGATGCCATCTGCGGGGAGTTGAGAGTTGGTCCATGATGGGCCCTGCCCCGCATAACCAGACTGGGGACAGTCTGGTTAGAGAATTGGGTTGTATGAGAGGCCAGGTCTCTGTACTGAGTGGCAGGCTTGAGTAAGAGGAATTTCTCAAAAAGAAAAAGTGAAAAAAGAGACATTTGGAGGCTATTTAGGGAATTCTCCTGCAGCAGCACTCCGGCCTCCTCCCCACCCAGCCTCATGGTGCTCCAGAGGTGGCAAGGAAGGCCCTGTGTACTACCATAGCCCAGGGAAGAGTGTGTGTTTGAACCCAAGGGACAGGAAGTGCCCGGCCAAGGGGGACCAGAGGCTGCTGGGAACTGGGCTGGAGGCTGACCGAGTGTCAATCAGGAAGGGAGAAAAGTGACACCAATGCCCCCTCAGCCTGCTGCAGCCAGGAAGACCAGCAAAACTGGCTTGGCCAGTTTGAAGCCAGCAAGAGGCTTTTTTAAAGTAATTCTTTATTTTTTTAAATTATTTTTCTTTATCTTTTAACTCCTTCTTTCTCTCTTTCCTTCTTTCTTGTTTTATTCCTTCTTCATTTCATTCCCTTTTTATCTTTTCTTCCTTCCTCCTCCTCCTCCTCCTCCTCCTCCTCCTCCTCCTCCTCCTCCTCCTCCTCCTCCTCCTCCTCTTCTTCTTCTTCTTCTTCTTCTTCTTCTTCTTCTTCTTCTTCTTCTTCTTCTTCTTCTTCTTCCTTCTTCTTCAAATAATTCCCGCAGGTGAGACAAAAAAACCTGGAACCATGAAAAAACCAGAATGGACCCAAAAAGGGAGCATCCCAAAGCTGAGACAGTGAGACAAATTTCAGTTTGCTACTACAGAGAACCTGCAAGTAATTGCATATTTCTATTTTTTTCATTATTCTTACATCTTTTATTTTATTAGTATTTTTGTATTCCTCTTCTTTCTGTCTAGTTGTCTTTGCTTGGCTGGTTAAATTGTATTGTTTGACAGGTTTCCCTTGTTCTCTCTTTCATAGTGTATTGTTAATTTACTCTCTTTCACTTCACTTGTGTTTCATTGGCACACTACTCTAGGTCCTGTACTCCCTATTCTTGTTATCTAGATCACATCGGTTCTGTCATATGATTCTTGCTTCATTATTATTGTAAATAATAGCTCTTCCATACAAGTGTAAATACTACATAGCACCTGTCCCAGATCTTAGCCCACTTCATGGTTTCCTGAACTCTATTACTGTAGTGGTTAACTCTATTCTCTCACATACTACATCTATTTTCTACCCTTTACTCTTACTTTACCTCAGAATCTGACCTCCCACAAGCTCACTGCTTTCTAGATCCAACTCACAATACTTCCCCACCCCCAACAAGAGCCTTATCTTCTTTCCACCCTTTCTAAAAAGTGGCTAGTTGGATGAAATATCATGGTTAACACTATAAATATCCAAAGTATCTCCTATCTACTCTCTATGGGCTGGTACTATAACTATCATAGAATACACCCTTGATGTCTTAAATCATTTTGCTTCCCCTCTAACAAATCACAAAAAAGTGTGGGTGGAAGCTGTGAACACCAGGATACCCACTGGAAGAGGAAACACAACAACAAAGGAACAACAAAGGGAGTGGAAGCCACACAGCAAAGGGAGTGGAAGCCACACTAACTCAACCCAGGACCTATCTGGAAATACAACTAAATAGTGGAGAAATTATCTAGAACAAACAACTGAACAAGAGCAAGAGAGAATCCTCAGAACCTTGTACACATGGAAGAACCAGCTTCAACAAAAACTGCTCAAACTTGCACAACAGAATACAAGGTATGATGGACAGAGTGACCCTCAGTTAACCAGCTAGAGGGAAAGACCCACCAAAGAAAGACCCAACAACAATCAAAACCCAAAGACATACACAGAGTCAACCTAAACAACAGCCCAAGACCAGTGAGCTTGGGAGATCAAGGAGATTGCATCACTGAATCCCGCAAGTATTCTACCATAGAAGTTCACACCATAAACCCAGAGAGTCAAAACAGATCAATTTAAGAAGCAGAGATTAACAAGAAGAGTCTCACAAACAATAGGAAGGCAAAGAAACAATCGCCAAATGAAAGGAAAAGAGGAAGCCTCAGAAAGAATGCTAAAAGAAATAGAGGCAACTCAACTATAAGATATTGAGTTTGAAGCAATGGCTATCAGGAAGCTCAATGAGCTCACAAAAAACTACCAGAAACTACAGGGAAACTACAATGAACTCACTGGAAACTATATCCACATGAAAAAGGAAATAGAATCTATCAACAAGGGCCAAGAGGAAATGAAGAATACAATTTCTGAACTGAAGAACACAGTAGAAGGAATCAAAAGCAGGATGGATGAAGTAGAGGATCAGATCAGTGAGCTGGAAGACAAGATAAAAAAAAAAAAAAAAAACACCCAGAATGAGTGATACAAGGAAAAGAGGCTCAGAAAGAATGAAGAGGGGTTAAGGGAAATGCAGGACAATATGAAATGTAATCATATCCATATAATAGGGATACCAGTAGGAGAAGAAGAGCAAGGGATAGAAAATCTGTTTGAAAAAGTAACGATGGAAAACTTCCCTAATTTGTTGAGAGAAAAAGTCACACAAATGCAGGAAACACAGAGAATCCCAATCAAGAGGAAACCAAAGAGGCCCACTTCAAGACACATCATAACTAAAATGACAAAATTCCAAGACAAAAGGAGAATCTTAAAGGAAGCAAGGGAAAAATAGGAAGTAACATGCAAGGGAGCACTGGTAAGACTAGCAGCTGACTTCTCAATGGAAACATTCCAAGCCAGAAGGGAATATCAAGAAATATTTCAAGCAATGAAAACCAGAGGCCTGCAACTAACACTACTTTATCCATCAAGGCTCTCAATTAAAATGGAAGGCCAAATAAGGAACTTTCTGGACAAAAGAAGCCTCAAAGAATATACTCCTCCAAACCAGCTCTGCAGGAAATGCTAAAGGGTTTGCTTTAGGAACAGGAAGAAAAACAGTGAAAGAGAGAGGAACACAGGTATGAAAAAATGGCAATGAATAAGTACCTATCAATAATAACCTTAAACATAAATTGATTAAACACCCCAATCAAAAGACACAGAATAGCAGAATGGATAAGAAAACATGACACACACATATGCTGCCTACAGGAGACCCACCTCAGAACAAAAGACCTACACAGACTGAAAGTGAAGGGCTGGAAATAAATATTCCAAAGCAAATGGAAAGAAAATAAAAAAGATAGGGTAGCAATACTCATATCAGACAAGATAGACTTCAAAAAAAGAAACAAAAAGAGACCCAGAAGGTCACTTCATTATATTCAAGGGAAGAATCCATCAAGAAAACATAAACATAGTAAATATACATACACCCAACATAGGAGCACCCAAATACATAAAGAAAATCTTAGAAGACTTCAAGAAAGATATTGACAGCAGCACAATTATAGTAGGGTATTTTAACACCCCACTGTCAAAAATGGACAGATCTGACAAACAAAATATCAACAATGATATTGTGGCATTGAACAATGCTCTAGATCAAATGGACTTAACTTATATAGAGAGAGCCCCTCATCCCAAAGAAGGAAAATACACATTCTTTTCAAATGCACGTGGAACATTTTCAAAGATACACCACATGATAGAACACAAAACAAGCCTCATCAAACTCCAGAAAATTGAAATCATAAGCATTTTCTCCTACCACAAGGGTCTGAAACTAGAAATGAACCTCAAGGAAAAAACTCCAAAACACTCAAAATCATGGAGATTGAATTGCATGCTGTAAAATAATGAATGGGTCAAGAATGAAATTAGGGAGGAAATCAAAAAGTTTCTAGAAATAAACAAAAATGAAATCACAACAATTCAAAACTTATGGGACACAGCAAAGGCAGTCCTGAGAGGGAAGTTCATAGCAATACAGGCCTACCTAAAAAAGATAGAAACATTTCAAATAAACAACCTAACCCTAAGCCTATAAGAACTCAAAGAACAACAACAAAGACAACCCAGAGCAAGTAGAAGGACAGAAATAACCAAGATCGGAGCAGAATTAAATGACATAGAGACTAAAAGCACAATTCTAAGGATCAATGTATCCAGGAGCCGGTACTTTGAAAAGATAAACAAAATTAACAAACTTTTAAGCAGGCTTATCAAGAAAAAAAGAGAGAGGACCCAAATAAACACAATCATAAATGAAAGAGAAGAGATTACAACTGACACCACAGAAATACAAAGGATTGTAAGAAATTACTACGAAAAACTATATATCAAGAAATTTGAAAACTTAGATGAAATGGACAAATTTCTAGAAAAACATAATCTTCCAAGACTCAGTAAAGAAGAAGCGGAAAGCCTGAACAGACCAATAACACCTGATGAAACTGAAACAGTAACTAAAAAGCTTCCAACTCACAAGCCCTGGATGAGATGGTTTCACAGGAGAATTTTACAAAACATTTAAGAAAGAGCTAACCTCCATCCTCCACAGATTATTTCAAAAACTTCAAGGCAATGGGAGACTCCCAAATCCTTTTTATGAAGCCAACATCATCCTAATCTCCAAACCAGATAAAGCACAACAAAGAAAGACAACTTCAGGCCAATATCACTGATGAACATAGATGCTAAAATCCTCAACAAAATACTGGCAAACTGCATTCAGCAATACGTTAAAAAGATCATACACCATGACCAGGTGGAATTTACCCCAGGGATGCAAAGATGGTACAATATTTGCAAATCAATTAACATAATACACCACATAAAGAGAAGCAAAAACAAAAATCACATGATCATATAAATAGATGTGGAAAAAACACTCAGCAAAGTGGGATAAAGGGAACATTCCTCAACAGAGTAAAGGCCATTTATGAAGGACCTACAGCCAACATCATACTCAATGGACAAAAACTTAGAGCTTTTCCACTAATATCAGGAACAAGACAAGGATGCCCACTTCCACCACTCCTATTCGACATAGTACTGGAAATCCTAGCCATAGCAATCAGACAAGAGAAAGAAATAAAAGGCATCCAAATTGGAAAGGAGGAAACAGAACTGTCACTGTTTGCAGATGACATAATAGTGTATATAGAAAACCCTATAGACTCCACTAAAAAACTACTCAACCTAATAAGTGAATTTGGAAAGACAGCCAGATACAAGGTCAATACTCAGAAATCAAAGGCATTTTTGTATACCAACAATGAAACATCAGAAAGAGAAATCAGGAAAAAAATCCCATTCGATATAGCAAAAAGAAAAAATAAAATACCTAGGAATAAACCTAACCAAGGAGGTAAAAGACCTGTTCTTGGAAAACTATACCACACTGAAGAAAGAAATTAAAGAAGACACAAACAAATGGAAGCATGTACCATACTCATGGATTGGAAGAATTAATGTCATTGAAGTGGTCATACTACACAAAGCAATTTATAGATTCAATGCAATCCCTATTAAAGTACCCATGACATATTTCACAGATATAAAACAAACATTTCAGAAATTATATGCAGCCATAAATGACCCTGAATAGCTGCAGCAATTTTGAGAAACAAGAACAAAGCAGGAGGGATCACAATACCTCATATCAAACTGTATTACAAGGCCACTGTAATTACAACAGGCTGGTACTGAAATAAAAACATGCACATAGACCAATGGAACAGAATAGAGAGCCCAGAAAGAAACCCAAGTCTTTAAGGTCAATTAATATTTGAAAAGGGGGGTAGAAGCATAAAATAGAGCAAAAATAGCCTCTTCAACAAATGGTGTTGAGAGATCTAGACAGCCACATACAAAAAAATGAAACTCAATCACCAGCTTACGCCATATACAAAAATAAATTCGAGGTGGATAAAAGACTTAAATATAAGTCATGACACCATAAAAGTCCTAGAGGAGAACATTGGCACGAAAATCTTAGACATTCCATGCAGCAACATCTTCATGGATATGTCCCTTTAAGCAAGGGACATAAAGGAAAGAATAAACAAATGGGACCTCATCAAATTAAAAAGCTTCTGCATGGCTAAAGAAATCAGCATTAAAATGAAAAGAGAGCCAACCATATGGGAAAACATATTTGCCAATGACACCTTGGATAAGGGCTTGATCTCCAAAATATATAAAGAACTCACATGACTCCACTCCAGGAAGACAAACAACCCAATTAAAAAATGGGCAAAAGACTTGAACAGACACTTCTCCAAGGAGGACATACAGTGGGCCCAGAGACACATGAAAAGATGCTCAGCATCACTAGCCATCAGATATATGCAAATTAAAACCACAATGAGATGCCACCTCACATGGGTCAGAAAGGCCAATATAAAGGGAACCCTAGTGCACTGTTGGTGGGATTGTGGACTGGTGTAGACACTGTGGAAAACAGTATGGAATTTCCTCACCAAACTAAAAGTGGAACTGCCTTTTGACCCAGCAATTTCACTGCTGGGTTTATACCCTAAGAGCCCTGAAACACCAATCCAAAAGAACCTATGAACCCCAATGTTCATAGCAGCACAATTTACAATAGCTAAGTGCTAGAAGCAACCTAAATGCCTGTCAGCAAATGAGTGAATAAAAAAACTGTGGTATATTTACACAATGGAATTCTAGGCAGCAGAGAGAAAGAAAGAGCTTATACCCTTTGTGACAGCATGGATGGAACTGGAGAGCATTATGTTAAGTGAAATAAGTCAGGCAGTGAAAGACAAATACCATATGATCTCACCTTTAACTGGAACATAATCAACAAAAGAAAAAAACAAATAAAATATAACTAGAGTCATTGAAATTAAGAACAATCTAACAATAGCCAGAGGGGAAGGGGGAGGGGACAATGGGGAGAAAGGTTTTCAGGAACTAATATAAAGGACACATGGAAAAAAAAACAAGGGGGATGGTGGAAGCAAGGGAGGGAAGTGGGTTTGGAGGAGTGGGGGAGAGGTTTGGGGAAAAAATAGAGACAACTGTAATTGAACAACAATAAAATAATTTAAATTAAAACAATGAGTTGGAGATCTTAAATTCTATATCCCTCTTTTAATTTTATAATTCACATAACCTATTACAAGCATGGAGAATTTTGGCAGTAATTTTTATTAACTTTGATTAAGTGTTTTCAAATCATATAATCTTATGGAAGCATGATTGCCCCATGTCATTCATATATATATATGTATATATATAAAAGTATATTTACATTTTATATATACATATATACGCATCTATATGCATACATATTTAACTATATACATATATCATGCAATCATACATACCTACATGTATACATTTATTTAAATACTGCCATTACTAGTTTTGCAAACACAATGGAAAGTTCTTGTGATTTTTACCTCAATTTCATTGACATTGTTTTTTAGCTTATTAATCCTTATTTTAATTTGTTTTTATTCTTATTCAGGGAAGCAGATAAGAACACATTGTTAAATATTAACATAGCAAAACTGTAAAAGTGCTGTCAATATAACATTTTTAAGGACATTAAACAATATCCTTGAGCAAATATTAAGCAAGTTTGTCATCTGTTCACACTTAACTAAATAATTTATGAGATTTGGTATCATCTGCATGCAAATGGGAATGCCGTGTATATATCTTAAAACATGATGCAATTTTGATCACAAAGTCTGGAAGGCTTGTATTCAATAAGTGCGGTATGCCAGAGAAAAGCTTCAGTGACACCATGACTCTGGGAGTGCCGTGGAGAACATTCAGATGTTAGCTAATGTAAATTTTGCTACTCTAAAGCTCTTCTTTGGAATGTACCATTCTTTCTACTTAGGATTTGAAATTTTATTTTATAGTTTGCATTCCTCAAAATCACATTGTATAAATATATTCAGAAGTTGCAAATCAAGAGTACATAATTATTTACCCAAAAATTTCACTAACCTTAACTCTCAAATAACTCATCTTTACCAACTGATGCAATATTTTAACCATTTAATTGCAGTAGAGGAAAAATAGCTCTTTTCTTTTGGTCTAATTTAGAAATTTCTTGATAAATTAGATGGTTATGTATATAGATAAATAAATGGTTCTTACATATTTATGTTGTGAATTAGACTTAAGCCAAAAATTTGAATTTTGAAAAATGACTCTGAAGGACATGATAGAAAGTATACACATGCAAGGGTGGACAAAAGTAGATTAAGAATAATAAACAGTGTAATAATTAGTAGCAATAAATAGTTTAATAATTAGTAGTGTAATAATTAATACAAGAATAAACTGTTTCACATATACACAACTATAAACTCACTTTTGTCCACCCCTGTATAGGATTGGCCTTGTTAAACATATAATATATACAATTGTTCTCTTTTGGTTATCTCTAACAAATTGGACTAATATAGCCATCTGGTATTTTAAAGTTATAAATAACCCGAGTTATTAGTTGCTGTAAGCACTTGGATGTTGTAGTCGAATTGCTTAGATTTGAATTCCTGTTGTTCCTTCTTATTTGATTGATACCCTCCAACATTTTACTTATCTTTTTTTTTTTTTGTTTTGATTATCTTACCTCTGGTATAAGACTACTACTAGCACCAAGCTGACAGGCATTTTTATGAATATGGAATTATTTAGTGTATTTAAATTCTAAGTGTTTTGAAATATATTGAAATAATAATTATTACTATTACTAACAATAACTATGGGCATTATTCTCCATAATTAACTGTCCAACAGGCAATCACAGGTGCTGAAAGTAGAAAATTAATTGGCATATTAATAATCAGAGCTTCTGACAATAGGACAACAATGATATGGGAGATACTTTTCCTAATCTAACACTTGTTTGCAATTAGCCATCTAAAGACCTCCATCTGCTTTCAAGAACTATTATAACATATACTAATCAATATAGTAGAGTATTGGTGTGAGTGCAGTTTTAACAGTATAATACTGATGTGAATCAACTTGAGAAAAAAGAATCAGTGCAAAGCCTTGAACAGATATTTCACAAAAGAAAATACATGAATATTTAATATACATAAGAAGACATTCAACACCATTCATTATTAGGGAGTGCTAATAAAAATAATATTGGGCTATTATTTCATACCCACTAGAATCACTAAAAAATAACACTGACAATATTAAGTATTGGTAAGAATGTAGAGCAATTGGTAGTACTGCAAAATGAAATGACCAATTTTGAATACTGTTCAACAATTCCTTATAAACTTAAGCTGATGCTTACAGCATAGCCCAACAACTGCACCATTAGGTATTTACACAATAACTGAAAAATGCATGTCTACACTAGGATTACTCACAGCAGCTTTATATATTAGTTAAAAACTTGAAACTAATAATGTCCATGAGCAAACTTATTAACAAACACATTTTATTAAATTAATTCAAAAGAACACTATTCACCAAAACAAAATAAGAAATTACTAATAAATACATAATCATCAATGAATCTCCAAAACATTATGCTGAGTGAAAAAATCCAGACAGAAAGGAATATACTGTGTGATTCTATGTTTTGAAGTTCTACAAAGGCAAAACAAACATATAAGGATAGAAATCACAGCAGTGGTCTGTGGCATGTGTAAGACAGGCTGTGTAGATTGCCTGCAAGGAACCATAAAGAAAATTTTAATAGAGATATTTCATATCATGATATGTTTCATGATATGGAGTAAAAGTTTCATCTAAACATTTTTTTAAAAATCATCAAATTTTACATGTAAATGTTTGTATTAGATTAAAATGTGATCACAGTAAAATTGACTCTTAAAACGTCATGTTTCTCTTGCATTCTAGAAATGATTTTAGTTAAGAGAACCAACTATTCACTTTGGTTTGCCAACTTAGCAAAACCAAGAATTAAAGAGGGCTCTTTTGTGTAGTTCTTCTTCAAACACTGTTGCAAAAAACCCATCCTGTGTCTGGGTTAAGGACCTATATTTGGTAGATTAATGGGATGGTCTTACAGAAAGTAGAGATTGAACCAGCCATGGCAAGCATGCAAAATAAATTAATATTCTTTGTCGAATATCTTTTTTACTACAAATGAAAATATCGAATTCAGTGTCTTTGTTTATATTATGCTTGTTTGTTTGTTTTGTTGATTAGGTTCCTGTTAAAGGTGAGATCATATGGTATTTGTCTTTCACTGCCTGGCTTGTTTCGCTTAGCATGATACTCTCCAATTCCTTCCATGCTGTCGCAAAGGGTAGGAGCTCCTTCTTTCTTTCTGCTGCATAGAATTCCATTGTGTAAATGTACCACAGAGTGGGAGGGGAGGGAATTTCAGGGGAAAAGGGGAACGGTTTAGAGCAACAAGTATAAAGGACTCATGGACAAAAACTATGGGGGGGTGGAAATGGGAGGAAGGTGGGGAGGGCTGGGGTGGTGGGCTGGAGGCGGGGTAAAAGACAGAAAACTGTACAATATCAACAATTAAAAAATACTGATTAAAAAAAAATTTTAAAACAGTAAAAAAATAAATAAATAAATAAATAAATAAATAAAAAGAAAATATCGATATAATAAGTAAAGAAATATTAATTAGTAAAAAATATATAATGCTTTTGAATTGGAGTAATATTTAGTCAATCCAATTAAAACTGGATTTCAGATATAATATTCATTGATACTTTAGATAAAAAATACTCAAAGTAAATTCCCAAAAGTGTCCTTTATTTTAACATCGCACAAATAAATATAGTACTCTGTGTAGTTTTAAACAAAGAAACAACTCTTTTCTTAATTATAATGATCAAAGATTCAAGCAAACAATAATAAAATTAAGCACATCCAGTTGGATCAAGTATCATGGGTGTATCTTTGACAAAGATGCCTTAGAAACCTATGAAAGATCAGCTGGACCCTAGCTTGCACACATGCACAAAAACATACTTACACAAGCACATGCATATATCCAAAGAATGAAATTATTATTCAGCACTTAAAATAAATGAGCTATCGAGCCATAAAAAGACACGGAAGAAACTTAAGTACATATAGCTAAGTGAAAAAAAAACATTCTGAAATGTTTATGATTTTAACTCTATGACATTCTGGGAAAGGTAAAACTATGGGGATAGTACGAAGTTCAGTGGTTGCTAGAGGTTGAGGTAGGGTGAAAAAACAAATTGGAAGAACATAGAGGATTTTTAGGGCAGTGAAAACACTCTGTGTAATATTGTAATGGTGGCTACCTGTCATTACACATTTGTCCAACCCCACAGAATGTACGACACCAAGAGTGAACTCTAATGCAAACTTTGTATTTTGGGTGGTAATGATGTAAGGATGTGGATTCATCCATTTTAACAAATGGGATGTTAATAATGGGAGAGACTATGCATGTTTGGTTATAACAAAGGTTATATGGAAAATCTCTGTAACTTTTTGGGTTTGCTGTGAAAGTATAACTTCTCTAAAATTAGTCTTTAAAATTAAAATAATAATAGTAATTAATGATGATTGTATAGAAAATACAAAACATTATAGTGGCATTATATTTTTATTAGTGACATTTAAGTTACTGCATATTCGTATTGGTAAACTATAAATATTGTGGAAAGAGGGTATTATTTCTCAATGTATTTTCTGCAGCATTTTTTAGAAGCCAGTAATCTAAACAGTCCTTATACTGCATGCTGGTTCAGCAGAAAATGTTAATCATATTTCTGTTCCTCAGGAATGGAGAACACAAAAGCCACGGAATTTCTGCTATAAAGATGATTTATTAATGTTGAATATTCTTCTTTTTATTACTGTGCATTTTTTTGGAAAGCAGTCCTTGTAGGGGAAAAGAAACCATATGACAACTAGTAATTTTCAGACAGAAAAAAAGGGGCCTGCTTCCCTGCTCCATGGCAGAGTTAGCAGTCTTGGAAGCCTGTAAGGAGCACAGCAGTCAAGCAGTACACACCTCCATCTCCGAGTTTTCCAAACACAGGTGCACACAGTCACCCACAAGCACCACACAAACAGCATGCATGCATAACAGAAGCAATGCCCACGCCACACATGTGCACAGCACACACATGTGTATACATCCACACACAATGGACCATCATAATCTACGCATCAGTGGCAAGGAGCAAGTATTCAGGAATTATTAGCTTAAGAAATGAACTGATTAAAGGGAATAAAGATGCAAAAAAAAAGCTATAGAGTTACAGATATTCACCTCCGCAAAGTCACTGTCATTTGAGACTGAAATATATTTCCAGACTGAATAACTATTCCTTTTCTGAAGAAATAAATAATATTCATATATACAGCATGCATTTAATTATATTTCTCATTGTATCCCCAGCCTCATAATAGTATGTAGAACATGATAAATTCAAGAAGTACTTGTTACATGAACTACTCAACGAATAAGTATACTGATTTGATAAAATAAGGAAAAATATAGATTGTTTTGTAGACCTGAGCAGAAGTGTTATTTAAATGCTACATCTAAGTGATAGAGTATTTATGCCCATACAGTTCAGTTATATTGCCAAAACTTCCCGCCTAAAAGTTGGTTTTCATCTAATTAATTAAAAATGGTGGCTGATTATTTTTATGTTTTCATATTTCCCAAATTTGCTACGTGTTCCCACTCCTCTAGCCTAGTTAAAAGTCTTATTATTTCATGCCTTGAAAAGGTTGCTTGCTGGAAGTTTCCCCACCTCCAGGTTCTCTCAGTTCTAAACCATCCTCCTTCATTAAAATGCCAGGCTAGTCTTTTTGAGGCAAGGATATGGGCAATTTACTACCTGGCTTGAATATCGATTTCCCAACCCCTGTATCAACAGAATAATCTCCAGTCTCCTTGTCTTTGGGTTCAGATTCCCTCCAAATATGATTGCACACTTTCTTTCCAACTCGTATACTCCTAATATCTCATAATTCCTCTAATCAAGTCCACTCAGTATCCCTGTCACACACAATGCACTTTCCATTTTGACATTCCTGCTCACACTAATCCACTTTTAAAATGCCACACTGTCTGCTCCATTCCTGTCTCTCCTCCCATCAGGCACCGGTGCAACTCATGTTTATGGGACAAATACTCCTCTGATGGCAACAAGAAATAATCGTTCTTTCTTCTGAGTAACCATATCACTAATTACCTCCCTCACATTACCTAAAATACAGTTCGTAATACAACACTAGTCTTCTGAGGTAAGAAATGTTAATAACAAGTGTCTGATAACTTCTGGAAACCCCGGTAGAATACATTAAAAACATTTTTTATCAAAAGTGTTTCAAGCAGTGTTGGAACGGAGCTTTGATCATGGAAGGCATGTTGTACAAAGAATCTAAAGAAACTGGCATTCCACTAAAGAGAAAACACTTGTCTATGGCGATTCTATAACATATATTCATGGCCTGAATTATTCTTTTGCTTTTCCTACATAGGAATTTTAATTTTGTAGAGGAACGTATTACCTTCTTTGTGTTGATTTATAGAATATTTAATTATCTTTAGTGTGTTAACTCATTCCTGAGAGTATATTAACATTTTATTTTCCTCTATGTTATAGTTGCTAAACATTTCCAAATTTTTAAATCTAGGTATATTTCTTAAATTGTTCTAAGCTACTGTGTTAATTTCCTACTACTCTTATAACTAATTAGCATAAACCCAGTGACTTAAAAAACATAAATTTATTATCTTGCCTTAATTTTATCTGCATCCTAATTCCCCTTTACCCTCCAGCATGACATAGTCACAGATTCTGAAGATAAGATGTGGACATCTCGGGGGCGGGGCATGAATCTGATACAGATAGCTCAACTCTTTTGGACTAGAGAGGGGGACAGACAAATATATTAAAAAGTAAAAATAGTTGCATTGTTCCTTGAGGCAAGTAATTTTTCTTCCTGCATAGATTATAACTGAGTAGGCAATATATCTTAACTTTTTCTGTTTCCCCTAAATGTCTGAGACAGATTTTTATCTACAGTTGATTTTCAGTAAAAATTCATTAAATAAATGCAAATATACATTATTCTATCTCCACAATTCCATGGGCAAATATACACACACATTTACAAATTATATTACATGTAATAAATTCAAGATTTTAAAATGCCTTGATAATGTTATGTAATATTTTCCCATATATAGTACCACATTTTTTCTGTTTAAATTATATATGTGGTAATTGTATATATGCTATATAAAAATGCTCTAATTTAGTATTTGATACTTATTTCAGTGATTTAGAAACTTGATTTTAATTAAAATAGCAGGAGTAGAATACGTTAGATCTCTTCTGTTGTCTAACCCTCTGCACCAATTTGAGGAAAGCACGATAAACCTGTCTCATGACTCAGGATTTATATTTGTTGCTGTTATTTGGAAAATTTATAATATAAATATTTTAAAAATTAGATAAAGCCCTGTATCCCCTGTTTTTATAACTGATTGCAAAACTCTATAGCAGGAGTCACAAGTGGGAGAACATGAAGGAATGCTTTGGAGCAGTGGTTCTCAAAGACAGCTGCCATTAGAATTTCTGAGGTCATTCAAAAATCTCCGTGTCCAGGCCACACCTCCTACCAAATCATAATGGTCCTATTGCAGGGGCGTTGTTGAGAGATCCTTCAAATAGGAACTTCATAATCTTACATCAGAGATTGATGAACAGTATGTTTTTTAGCAGCAAGAATCTAAGAAATCTTTAGACAATGCTTCATCTACTAATTTATTCTCGAAATTCACTTCTGCAGAATTGCTGCACATTTAAAATCATAAACTTGTAACCATTAACATAAGTAACAAAGATTCATTTCTTCAACTCTCATACTTTTTTCAAATTTTTATTGTATTTTTGCCATTACCATTTAGTCCCCTTATACACCCCTCCCCCACCTCACAATCCCCACACTGTTGTCCATGTCCAGAGTCCTTTTTCCTTTTTGCTCAATCCCTCCACCCCCTCACCTCCCCTGAATATTTTCATCTTTACTCCAGAATCATGCCTGAACATTTAGTCTCATGAGTCAACAACAATTGATTTCACATAATCTTACAATTTAGCAAGTAAATTAGAAATTCTTAATTTCTCTATAAGTGTATAACTATAGATATTGGGATTTAACTAGCTAAATTTCAAAATCCAAAGAAGAGAATGAATGGAGCCCTTTAAATCACAAATGTTGACATTTCTAATATGTAACATTTGTTGAGAACTAACTTTACACATAACTCAATTTTATGAGGTAGGAACTGTTATTATTTTTTGTTTTATTTATTTATTTGAGTAGATGAGTCAACTGAATAAAGAAAATGTAAGACTTGGTATAGGCCACCCTGCTTCTAGGTATAAGGATTGAGATTACGGACCGAGTAGACTAGATCAATCACTGTACCATAGAGAACACAGAACATGACAACATGACCAATCTTTTGAGGAGTAGTGGAGATGCTCTCAGGAAACAGTTTGCCTGGATGTTGTTCTTTTTCTGCTAAGGACTAAAACGACAGCCTTTTACCAGACCAGCAGAGAAATACAATATCCCAAAAACATTAAGAGGCAACTGCAGAAAGTGTTTTGTAAACATATGGTGTTTGTATAATTAACGGTTAAGTAGAGAATTAGCTTACAGTTACAGAATTACAGTTAGAAAACTTGAAACTTCCAGAGCTGCACTCATATACCTATTTTTCTCTCTCAAGTCATCTATTTCTGTTTCCTCTTACCCAGTGAAAGATAACTGTAAAGTGGCTTGTTTAATTAACCTTTCAGAGACTATCTCCCATAGTTCTTTGTTGTCATCCAGGCTCCCCACACCCTGTACTTGAGCTGTGCCCATTGCCACTATTCTGGTTCAGAACCATGTCCGTTCCCTTCTCCAGCACTGTGGTAGCTATCTCCTTGTCCTCTCAGTCCACCGCATCTTCCACTATTCTGACAGATGAGCCTTCCTAAAACAGAAGTATTAGCATGATTTTGCTTAAAATACTTCACTAAACTTCAAGTTCAATTATTACAGTTGCCTTCAAGATAAAATCCAATCTCCTTAACTATAGTTCTAAATATCTAGTCCTGCCTACATGTTTAGTCTCATTTCTCATTTTAACTCTAATGCTTAAGTGAAATATCTGCACTTCTTTGCCTCTGAGCATTTATGTGTGTGGCTCCCTTTATCAGGGAATCTTAACAACTCTTATTCTTTCGGATATATCTTTTTTCCTTTAAAAATTCATTTAAGTATTACTTCTTTTATGAATTTCTACTCCAATCTCCGGCTACAATATAACAAAAATTTTTCTATGTGACAGCAAATTCTAAAATTCAATAGCCATATATGGCAACATTTGGGGAATAAGCAATAAGGATTAGCTAACTGTTGGGGAGCTTACTTTAGAGATGCAATATGGCTCTGGCAGCAAGGGCGTCTGGGAGATGTTGAACTCTCTGTGACTGTTGAACTCTTCATGACTGTTTAACTCTCTGTAACCTCACACTTGGCTGACTACCCAGAATGCCGCCCACAGACAAACGTGATGCTAGGACAGAGGTTAATGAATGTATAGAACGTAATAACTGCTGCATGTTATCTTTTAACTTTTAACTTAGTGATACATTGTTCTCTCAAGAGAACCATACAACCAACTACCATCTGCTTTTGCTACTAACCCCTATTACTAATCCCCTTTGAAAAGGAACTCTGTTCTGGGATGGGTGTGAATTCTTCCCAGCCTGCCACCACTGGGAGCAGCTGTTTTGCCCATGTAAGTAAGTTTCTTCTATTAAAGCTCTTATGAATCTGAATAAGGTTACATGTCAGTTCTCTAGAATCAGTCCTGAATTTATACTTTTGGGGTTTTCCTCCAACAATTGGAGTTTTGAATGGGACTCCAAATAACCCATAAGAGCCCTGGGTAAAACGTGGGGAAAAAAGGCTCCTCTGGGAGACATCCCGTTTGGCCAGGTACACAGACTTTGAGCCACCTGCCACAAGCATTGGAGACTTGGGGTCAAGTACATGAGTATGGGGGTCACCCTCAAAACACCCCTTCCTCCAGGAGTAAAAAGTTAGGGAGGAGACTGAAGATAGTCTAAAAACATAAAAGACATTAAGGCTTTGGTGGCTGCTATAGCCTGGCCCTTCCTTTGTGCCTGGAACTTTTCTTGGGAAGAGATGGTAGAGCTGGCCAATAGGAATCTCTTACTGGAAAATGACCTGGAATTAGAAAGGGAAGCAGGTCTGGCACTGGCAGCCACTAGTGAAGGGCTCTTGCAACGTTTACAAGTGATAAGAAGGTAGAAACCTTAGCCTGTAGGGTAGCAAAACTCAAAGGGAAATGAGTGTCACACTGCCGAGTCCAGCCAGTTATGGTTGAGGCCACCTGGGATCCAAAGCCTGGAGATCCACCAGAGGACTCCTTCCTCTCTTTCCCTTCAACTGGGGAGGAGGAGGTAATTGACATCCCTTAGGACTCCCTACAGGCCTTCTTGATCATGACTAAAATTAAGGTAGAGCAGCTATAGCCTCAGGGAGTGAATCTACCAAATTTACTTGTACGGGAGAGGCATCAGCTGACTTCCATGAAAGAACATACATTGGCTGAATTAGGAGAGTTAGAGGATATAGACAGCAAGGAAATGAATCTGTAGCAGGATAGCTGCTTCACCTGTGGGATTCAGTTGCTGAGGGTGTCATCCTTACCGGGGGAGAAATGTCTAAGTTAGCCTCCGTAAAAAAGTGTAAAAGAGGGAGAAAGGGCCTGGTTAGAGTTTCTCATCATGTCGTTTGATTTCTTGAAAGTGAGGATGCTGCTAAGAAAAGACCAATAGACAACCAAACACTGTGTTGGTACAACTGTGGAAGAAACTAAAGCCTAAGTTCCAGAAATTGCCCCTGAAGAAGAGCCCCCACACGGACAGGAATCAAACTGTGCCATTGCTCTCCTGTTATGGGAGGAACCTGAACAGTTGGCATAGGAAATTGGTCAACATCTCTCAGTAAGGATAGTATAGGGGAACTGGCTACTCCATTTAAAATTAACTATCCATTGGACAAAATAAACAACAGATCTTGGCTCTAGTAGATAATGGAGTAGAATGCACACTGATCTATGGTAATATCCATAAATTTACAGGCTACATTACTGCTGTAGATGGCTATGGGGGTAGTTCCATAGAGTGAAGCCAATCTCACTCTGCACGCAGATCCGTCAGTTGCCCCCGCATTGCTATCAGGTGGTTATTTTGCCCCTACCTGAATATATTTTGGACATAAATATCTTGGTTCAATTAGACCAAATATCCACTACAATAGGAGAGTTCTGATTGTAGACTTGAGCAATGGAGACCATGCTCAGGGGAAGAATGCAAGGGACATCATTGAAATTCCACACACCAAGGCAGGTAATAACAGTAAGGAAACATTGCTTACCTGCAGGGTATGCAAAGATCATTGCTATGGTTAAAACCCCCATCAGTCCATGCTGCCATTCCTAATATCACCCAATCATTGAATAAAGTCAGTGAGTCTCTGGGAGCATATGATTTTGTATCAGTTCTTACTAATTCCTTCTTCAGTATTTCTATAGACCCCCAAAGACAAGGATAATTTGCCTTCAGCTGGAAAGAAGAACACTGGACGTTTCAGGTGTAACTATGAGACTACCTGCATAGCTTCACATCTGTCATGGTTTATCAGCAACATATATCTGTGTAGAAAGGTGGGGAGGGGGTAGCATTGCATCATTATCCTAACTGGTAATGAATGACCTTGCTATTTTACACAAGTCGGCGAGTTTACTGGAGCACCTAAAAGGTCACTGATGGGCCATAAAACATAACAAGATACATGGGCCTTGGTCCTCTGTCAGATTCTTGGGAGTTGTCTGGTCTAATAATACAAAGTTGATTCTAGCTGCTGTGCTGAATAAGATTCAAAATTATTCTATGCCAAAATCATCGAAGCATTGTAAGCATTCTTGAAATTGATTGGATACTGGAAAATTTTTATTTCTCATCTATGACAACTGTTAATGTCCTTTGTATAAATTAGTAAATTAAAAAAAAAAGGAGATCAGACACAGGAACACACCGATGCCTTTACCAATGCAATGGTGGCCATGAAACAAACACACAAATTAGGGGTACTGGATGCAACCAATCCTTCTGAATAGATGTTTTGGTCTATCTGGAGGGCTATGGGTTGGGATTTTGGCAAAAGCAGGATGAGAGGAAGGTGCCCCTAGGTTTCCAGTCCCACCCAATTATGGAATGAAGCTGAACAGAGATGTAGAGCCATGGAGAAACAACATTTGGCAAGACGCCTTAGTTTAGAGCATATAGAGAGTATCACAAAAGCCTTGCAAGTGTTGCTAAAGACACAATATCCCCTTGCTGGATAGATCCGAGAATTTGCCAAACTTCAGTTGGTGGTGGCCCAGCCCACTACCCCACACAAGTGGTAGGGCTACCAGCAGCAACACGTGCTCCCTCGGCCAGTCCACTCTGTGAGGAGCTGCCTGCCATTCTGAGCCCAGTGATGTGCAGTAGTGAAATGCCTGCAGACACTAATATGGACCTGTGAACACACCTACCTTTAGCATTCTGTATCAAAGAAGGTCAGACACTTATCCCCATGACTACATGGTGCCTGATGGGCCTGCTAAGGGAAATTCGCCCCATTGGACTGCATTGGCCTTGCAGCTGAGTAAAGACACTTTAAGTCTGGAAGGAAGAAGCCAGTAAAGCCATCCAATGGGCAGAGCTGCAAGTAGCTTGGAAAATACTAATGCATGATTTTGGTCATTCACATTTTTGCTTTGATCGGAAATTTATTCTAAGACAGGTCAATTATTTTTATTAAAATAAACTATGTTACCATTACAATGTGGGAAGGCCTTTGGAATATGGTGATAGAACTCAGGTGCATTTAGAGGAAAGTGGGGAAAGCTGGAAATGGGCTTCCATTATAGCCCCTAGGAGTGTCACCACTTTGTCTAAATCTCCACATAATGGAATATATTGAACCCAGGTTGGTTTTGAGATTCAAGGCCATGACAATTGACAGGTGAGATATTTTAGCAAGAACTTGAAGGTGTTGTTAATGATTATTTGAGTAGCACTACTATGGTTCTTGCTGATCCTTCTGTTTCAGAGTATGATTAATGCCAGTAACTGGGATACAATGAGAAAGTCTTAGTCCCTAGGCAAAAATCCTGACAAAGGAACTGAAACCTATTCTAAACATACAATAGATTTTTTTAATGACTTAGGTTGAGGCACATGAGAGATTATGGAGTAGCCTTCAGTGTAGTTCGCACATAATTATCAAAGCCTGGCTATATTCACATAGTTCCTGCCATATAGCCATATATTCTGTTAAGGATTTTAGTGCCTATAAGCAGGCAGGTTTAGGGCAGAAGGCTAATAGAGAAAGTAAATGAAAATTTTAAAAAGAAACAGATTAATGAGACAGGAAAGATGCAGACATGGCAGGGGGAAGCTAGAGAGAGTTGTGTTAAAAGATTTGCAACAAATCGAAAGGGTAAAGGGTAGAAAAATATAAAATATGAGATTATAAAGACAAATTTTACACTTCATTTTTCAAAATTGAATAATATATTGTGTTTCATTTACACTAAGAAAAAATCAGAACATATGCACAAAGCCAACTCCTGTTCTCCCCATGCTTTCATGAGGCCGATGCCTTGGAAAAGCTGTGGAATAATGGGAGCAGTGATATCACTTGGAGGAAGCAGAAGGACGTGGCAGGGCAGTGACAATGAGACTCAATAAGGCCGTACTGAAAGACTACCAAAGGACTGCATTCATCCAGTTGTACAAAGCAATGGGGTAGGCATGGTCACTTCCCTAAAGGCGTCATTGCCAGAGAAAGACATGAAAGAAATAATTCCCAAAGTGGCCAGTTTATGCATTTTATGATGCTACAGTGAAAAAGAACTTACAATCAGGGCACAGAACTACTCAGGGGATCTGGGAGGTAGGTGTTTCTTCAGGTTTGGGATGCAAGGCTGAATATCAACATGGCAATGTTCTAAAAACAGGGATGCTTGGAGTAAACAAGTGTCTAAAAATAAAATATTTGACAACTAAGATTAAGTGAGAGGATCAGTGCTGGAAGAAAGAATACGGAATTTCTCTAACTCTTAGAGTTCGTCAGAGAATGAACAACTTGATTCCTTTTTCAAAACAGATGAACCATATTTTTACAGTCTTGAAATAACTGGATTCGTAGAAGTACATAAATTGCGATTAGGATGTACTCAAACAGCTTAGCTTCAGAAATGAAGTGAATCACTGGGCAGCTCCAATAGCTAGCAGTTTTAAGACCAGCAGTTTCTCGTAGTAGTGAAGCTCTAATTTGGATAACAGAGTAGAGGCAGAATGAAGACACTGCCTCTCTGAGTAATTGCTTTTGTTACAAATGAAAGAGAACCACATCCCATTATCCTGAAGTAACATTACAATATGTGGAAGCCTCTAACTAAATCAAAGAGAAATAGTTAGAGAGTATACAACTACTTGATATATTGGCTTCTGAAACACCATTGTATCCAAGGAAGCCCATAAATAATATTTTGAAAGGTAAGGATACATATAATTAACTTAATGGGACAGATAAAATAACCAGTTCTTATACTGGTACACCTAAACTTTCAAGCTTGCATCTATAAATATGAAGCAGAGTCTAGTTGTTTATAAAGGTGCCAAAGTTTCCTGAAGGATAGGTTTTAGTTATTAATAAATCGTAATAGAAGAGAGGGATATAACACAATATCTAGCTAGGAAATTGTGTAGTCACAGAAAGAACTCTCACCTGCCTTGGGAAGTAAATCGCTCTGGGGAGCCATCCACAGCCAAAGGAATTCACAACTTTCCTCACTCAGAACATAATTTCAGCATTTAACCTTGTTTTGGTTGATCTATTTGGGTTGTGTGTGTCTTTTGTTCACATCATACTGTGAGCTTAGCAAGAGTAAGAGCTCTGTCTTCTTCACTTAACATCTATAGCTCACAGTACTTAGTGTCTAGCAGCTGCTGTATGATATTATTGATACTTAAACCATAGTGATGTGTATTTGACCTCGTGTGCTTCAGGAAAATCATAACATCCTGCTTTTGCTTTGTTTCGTGTTTTCTTCTTAGAATTTTTTTCAACCACCTTCAAGATTTTCAGGTGGTTTTCTACATCAAGTAATTTCAAAAGCTGACACTTCATGTTGTTTAGTTTATACACAAACAATTATATGCAAAGCCTTGGGCATCATGCTCTAATTGGTGAAAAGTGAATACTACAACCACCAGGAGGTTAAAGTTCCAAAGGGGCAGCTACACAGTTACTTTGATGACTCTCAAAATGTGGTAGATTTTGATATCTGTGTACGTGCAGGGCAAGGACGTTATTCTGGGTAGTAGCATATCAAAACAGATGCATGAATTAAAGAATTGAGCCTGTTTCATTAACAGCATATTTACCTTAAATATACATTTAGTAGAAAGTTTGAAAAGACAGATTTTTTTTCCTTTTTTAAAAAAAAAAAATTGGTGTCAGACAAATTATGTTTCAGTTCTGCAGTTTACCAACTAGGCAAATATGGGTTTATTTGAATTCCCTGTGAGTGCGTGAGAGGAACTGAACAAGAATATCACAGTTTGTTATAAAGATTAAATGGGATATGGGTGTAGAGTATGCCTATTATAGTTGCTTTTGCATATAACTCAATGAAAATGAGCTTCATTAATCACTAAGAACTATAGAAACAGTGAATGTTTTTGAGCAGGGCTGATCTATCTTAAGAGACTTTTCTTACTTGATACGTATTCCAGAATGAAACCAGTTTGCTAACTAAAAAGACACTCTAAATAAAGAGTATGAAGTAAAGTAACAGTGCCGGGGTTAGGAGTGAACAGATTTTAGAGATGGCATGTAAATAAAATGATTTAGAACTAACAACAGATTCAGGTTTGCAAACAGGAAATATTTGTGGCCAAGGAGTTTGGAAACCTAGGTTCCCTTTGGGACCCCTCACACCTACCTGCACATATGGCTCCATCTTAACTCATCTGTGATAAGGAATGGGGTAGCAAGGCTCTCGGTTCTTTTGTCATTTTAATATTATATGTTTCTGATTAGGTAGACAATTGGGGTGTCAGATGAAGGATGGAATCAAAATCTCAAACTTTAGTGAGAAATAGAAAAGTAGCACTAACTATATGGAGCTCAATGAGCAAAAATAAAAATTGATTTGGAACAAAACATCTTGCTTTTCTTCATCTGTCTTTGTAGACTGTGACTTTGATTTACTGGCACAAAAATCAAGTGAAGATGTTTAGGGCTCAATTGGGAATATGGGCTTGACACTTTAGAGAGAAGATGTACGACAGGAGTTGATTTGGAAGTCCTCTGCACAGACGTGACAGTTGGCACTTTGATAGTGAATGATATCACAGAGAGTACATCTTTTCTCTCGGAAAGGTAAAAAGTAGTCAAAAAATGGAGCCTTTGTCAAGACTCAAATATAGTCAGTGCTGAAAGAAGAAGAATCAGAAAAGGTGATAAATTTTTTCAGCAACAAAATTAATAAATGTTTGTCAAAAATAAATAGAGGAGGTTTGAGAAAAGTAGTTCTTTGTATTCATATTTATTAGCTTTTATTGAGACGTTACAATAACCACACAAGAATAGTATTAATAAATTAATTACAATTAAAATGATGTATTAGAGTACTAGACATTAATCCTAGCTTGGACATGACAGATTCATGATTAATCTTAGACATTTGCAATGCCAGGAGCTCTTAGTTATTACTTTCGTAAGATCAAGGAAGATGAGGAATTAGAAGAGCCTATTGAATTTCATGTTGGAAAGGTATTATGCATCTTTCAGAAAAGAGAAGTTGAATTTCAAGGGGTCAAGTTTCAGGTAATGAGCTGAAGACAAAAGAGAAAGTCTACTTCATCAAAAGCAGTAATAAAGTAATATACTAATACTTTGTAACTAATAAAGAAAACAACTTTAAATGGTAATAAGTTGAAAGGTTAACAAAAAGGAAAACATACAATATAATAAGGTTATCTGACCTGATGTTTAGAAAGAGAAAAGAATAAATAGGACAAAATTAAAGAAATTAGAAATAGGTGTGTTTACATATTAAGAATTCCTCTCTAGATTTAGGGGTTTCTTGGGTTTAGACCCTGGCTATGTTATTCACTAGTTCTCGACTTTAAGAAAGTTACTTATTTTTCTGTGCCTAAGTTTCCTCACTGATACAATGTGCACAATAGTAACACTTAAGGATCAAATAAACAGAGAATATCTGGTTGTTCTTTCCCCTGTCTATTACAATGCTCTTCCTGCAGCTCCTTTACTTCCTTCCAGGCTGTGCAGACCTTTCCCTTTCAGCGGGGTCTTCCCTGGCCACCTACCTAAAATTTCAAATTTCCTCATGCCCCACACATTTTATATTTCCCTTCCCACTTTAAATATCGTTAGTGCCTATTCCTAGGTAATCTACCATTTTTTACTTATCATGTTCATTGTCATTCTATCCTACTCAAATATATGCTTCCTGATGGCATTAACTTATTTATGTTTTGTTCAGCATACTTCAAAGGCTTGAATAATATTTATTGAAAGAGTGAATGAAAATGAATATCAAAATAAACAGGTGAGTCTTGCAGTTTCTTTCCCTGATACATAAATTGATAGGCAATCTAAGTAAGTCTCTGTCCTCTGAAAATTGTATCAAAATCTCTCTTGAATATAACACCAGCATTGCGCTGTCAGCCAGCTCACTTCCAGATTCTTCCGTTGCAGACATTTCAGTCTAGTTAGGGCTCATCGCCTATTCTAATACAACCAATTATTTAATATGCCTTAACTCTCAATCACAATTTTCTCATTTTCTACAGCTTGCCACATTCAGTCTTATTCTCACAGCCATCTTAGAACTTCAAATGAAGTAGGGTCATAGAATCCGTTTGTGAGGGCTTGATGGGTAGCCTCTTAAGAAGCAGTGAAAGGTAAGATTATATGATCTCACCTTTAACAGGAACCTGATCAACAAAACAAACAAGCATAATATAACCAAAGACACTGAAGTTGAGAATAGGCTGACAGTCACCAGAGGAAAGAGGGGAGGGAATTTCAGGGGAAAAGGGGAAGGGATTAGAGCAACAAGTGTAAAGGACACAGGGACAAAAACTAGTGGGGATGAAAATGGGAGGGAGGTGGGGAGGGCTGGGGTGGCGGGCTGGGATGGGAGTAAAAGACAGAAAACTGTACAAGAACAACAATTAAAATAAAAAAAAAAAGAAGCAGTGAAAGGCTGTGTATATATTTTTTATCCTCACCTGAGGATATGCTTATTGAGAGGAGGAAAGAGAGAGAGGGAGAGAGAGAGAGAGGACATTGATGTTGAAAGAGAAATATCAGTGGCTTGCCTCTCATATGCACCCCAATGGCCAAAGGCAAATTGAACACCCAACCCAGGTCCAAGTCCTGATCAAGGTCAAACCCTCAACCTTTTGGTGTATAGGAGGATGCTCCAACCAACTCAGACACCCAGCAAGAGCTCTAAAATTTATTTTTATATTTATGTGGACCTGGCAAATTGTGCATCCATTTATACCATCTAAATGTAAGCAGTTCACAAAGATTTTTCTTTAGAAAATAAATTAACATCTTTTGATGCAAAAAAAAGCCAACGCTTATGCCTATAACTTATTAATGCAATGACAATGGTGTTAATAATAATTTCTAACTTTGGTGTGTAACTTTTGATCAATTGCTAAGCCATCCTTTCTTAAAACACACTAAAGCCCTGGCCTGGTAACTCAGGTGGTTAGAATATTATCCAAATACAGCAACACTGTGGGTTCGATTCCTGGTCAGAGCACAAACAAGAAGCAACCAGTGAATGCATGCTTAAATGGAACAACAAATCATTCCTTTACAATCTCTCTCCCTTCCACTCTCTCTCTAAAATAAGTAAATATGATTTTTTAAAATCATGGTTGTAGAATAAAGTTCTTTAAAATTATGAGAGAGAATTTAATTCTTGATGTTGACACTAAAATGGATGGATGTTTTATTTGTCTTAGTAAGAGTCAGATTAAGTAAGCAACTCCATTAGAAGTTCATTTTCTATTACAAGAGATGAAAAGTACAACCAAGTTCAAAATGAATGAGTGTCAATGTTATCAGTATTGTTTATTGAAAGGAAACTCCGGAGAAAGATTTCACATTTATTGCAAATCATGAGGTTTGTTTACTGTTATGAGGTCATTTGCTTCGTTTGCCTAGTTGACAAAGTATACAACACAGTTACAGTTAGTCTGAATTGTATATAGAGTTTTTTTTTAGGTTTTTCATTATTCTCACTATTTTTTCTATTTTCCCTTCTTTTTTGCTGTTCTATAAAAGCCAGAATCCTTTAAGGGGCATGGCTTCTCCCTCAATAAAACTTATATTCAGTTTATAATTAATTACTTTATTTTTAAAATTTTATCTATTGTAGATCACTTAGACTACTTCCAAAATTATTGTCTGACTTAATTTCATCTCACTTCCTCATTTAAAAGTATTGGATTGTGATTCACTGAAAATGTCAAATACCTAAACTCTTTCAACAGTCATTCAATACTAATTTAATACATTTACTTTCTACTCTCATTTCATTCAGCAAATATTTATTATTTGGTAACTCCATACCCTAGGAGAAATTCTACCTATTCTCCGAAACCAACTGAAATTGTACCTTTTTAAATAAATAATTAAATACCCTAACCTGTGTTCTACTTTCACAAAATGACTGTAGCACTTCTGTTGGTATTATTTTATGCACCCTATGATTTTTTTTCCTACTGTAGAGTGTTTGTGATATTTTTAAAAACTATTTACATGCGTTGTATGGCCAGATTCTTGGTTCTTTAAATTTTCTGCCCTAAATTAAAAGCATTCCATGCCTCCTTTTGGCACTTTTGATATGTAAATTATTGGCATACTGCTAGAACAATTTTATCTTCTTTAAAGCCTTCTTAGCTGAAATATAATGGAACTTAGGTTGGACAATACATAGGGAGGAAGTCCCAACAAGCAGGAAAGGAAGTTTGAAAACTCTGACATGTAATTTTAGATGCCTGGACACAAGTGTGAAAACATCTGTTCTCATTAGAAAGTGAGTGCTGATGGGAAGGGTACAGGGGCAGGGAGGAGAAGTTGGCAAACGTAAAATCTGTCTCTCTACTTCTGAAATCTATAGTTATGCTAAAATGGTTTATACTTTTTTCACTGTTACATTAAGAAAAGATAACTGGCAAATAATTTTATATTTTATTTGTTTGAATATATAATACTTTATATCCCTTAGTAGAGCAGGGTGGGGAGAATTTTGGAATTGTTGATTCCAGTAATATTCCAGTTAAATTTGTTTATATTCATAAATTCTTACCAAGGAGTTTCCTCTTAGAGCTCTGTGGGTAAATTCATCTAATTAATTAAAAAGTGAAAATATATTGATAGTATCAATGTATTTAAAGATTTGTCTCAGATTAATTAATTTATTTTATAAATATTTATTGAGCACTTACTATGTGTGAGGCACTGTTCCAAGCACTTGTGCTTAATAGTCTTGCACATTGGTGCAAGAAGACAGAAAATAAACAAATATAAAAAAATGGGTTAATGATAAATAGTATGTGTGTAAATAATTAAAGTAGGACGAAGTTTTTATCAAATAACAGGGTAGATATTTTCAACCCAGGCAGCCAGAAAATGTTTTGCTGAAGAGGCGTCATTTATGCTAAGATATGAATAACAAAACCTTGTTGATGAAGATGAGCTGGAAACAGGCCAGGCTGTGGGGGGAGGTGGGACAAAGGCTGCAAGGCTTGAGCAACTGTGGCACAAGTGAGAAACAGAAAGAAAGTGAGCCTCCTAGGGGACAGAAGGGTAGTGTGAGGTGAAACACTTGAGGAAGGTGGAAGCAATTTATGTACGACTTTGTTAAGTCATGAGGGAAAATGGAATTTCATTTTGCAATCAGAAATCTAGAAATTGACATAACTGGATGACTGCTGTGCAGAGAATATATACAGTCATTTATTCGACAAATATTCACTGAGCATTTTGCAGTCATCAGACACTGTTCTAGATATGAGAAGAATATGTGCAATGATATATGCTTTTTTCAATTTGCTTTGTATTGGAAAAAACAGAGAGTAAACAATAAGCAAGTGAAAAAAATACAGGTGGAAAAATTATAAAAATCTAGGGAGAAAAGAAAAAGCATAACAGGCCGGGGAGAATGAGGAATGCTATAGGACAGGGAGGATAGGTAGTCAGGGAAGGCAATATTAAAAATATGTTTGAACAAATACTTGAGAATAAACGTAGGGGTGTGAGACCAATTCATTTTACTCCGTTATTTTTATAGTTAAGGAAATGTCTACTATATAGTGTTAGATTTTGACCTATATTTTCACCTCTTATCACCACCTTTATTTCATTCCATGGCTTGAAAATTGCTCTTTAGCTTTTGTGTTGTTTCAACACAATATTTAAACTTTATTTTGTTGACACTAAAAAAAATTCTTTATTTAATGAATTTTAGATAATACTCTAGAAAAACATCTTTTTATGATTTTTTATTTGTTTGGTTGGTTTTGCTATCACCTCTCAATATCATTCTTTAATTTGCAGTGATTTGAATAGACACAATTATCAAAATAGCTGCAACAATGTTTTGATGGTTAATTTGATGTGTCGGGTTGGCTAGACAATAGTATTCAGTTATCTCGTCAAATACTTTTCTAGAGTTTCTCTGAAGGTAATTTTTAGATGAGATTATTATTTCAATCAGTAGTCTTTGAATAAAGCAGATTACCTTCAATAATGTCAATGGGCCTCATCCAATCACTTCAGAGTCTTAAGAGAGGGAAAAAAAATTAAAAAAGACTGATTTCCTCAGAGCAGTAAGGAATTCTGCCAGCAGACGGCTTTCAAACTTAAGCTGCCACATTGATTCTTCTGTGGTTTTCAGCCTGACAGTCTATTCTGAAGATTTTGGACTTGCCAGCCTCCACAATCCTGTGAACCAAATAAATTTCTCTCTTTCTCAAATTCGATCAAGATCTAGATCTAGAGATGGATATAGATATAGATACAGGTACATTCATATATGTAGGTAGGTATCTCCTATGGATTTTTTTCTCTATATAATACAGAAGATACACTCTGAAAAAATTAGAATCTTTTCTAACAAAGTTGGAAAAGATAAAATAGCCCTGTAAACTGTTAATTATTAGAATAATAACGTGGACAACAGTGCGGGGATGGCAGGGGTGGAGGAGGGGGTGTGAAGGGTAAGTGATGATGGACAGACACTTGACTTGCAGTGGCAAACAGCTCGTTGTCAGGATGGTGTGTTGTAGAACTGTGCACCTGTAACCTGCAAATTTTGTGAACCAGTGTCCCCACATTAAATTCAATTTAAAAAAAAAGAAAGAAACACCAGAATACATAAACAGGAAAATTGTGAGAAGGAAGAAAAGAGCGTTATTTAAAATGTAAATGCTGAAGTAAGCTTATGTAAAGTTACCATTATAACTAGTTTATTTAAAGTAAATTCCAAAATTTAAATATATATATATATTAAATCTATTAACAGAAATATGATATAGTAGAAAATGAACTAAACTTGTTTCAGACCAAGAAATGAACCCCAAATAGTGACAACAAAGGAATAAGTAGAGTCAGAGACCCAAACAAGCTACAACTTCTAAGTCTAGAAGTGGCTGCCCATTCGCCCCCAAGGTACTTCCACAGGTATCTTCTTATTTCAGGTGTCGTTGCCTCCAAGCTGCTTTGTTTTAGTCAAAGGATATACCTCATTTAAATTGAGATAATCAGATTATATCCTAAGAAATTTTGAAGTGGAAATCAGAGAAAGCTAGTTTAATTTACCTATGGATGGAACTGAAAAGTGTAGATCTGGCCCATGTAGATTATGTGCTTAATAAAGCAGTAAACACAGTTCAGGGAGTTTAAGGTTGCGAAAGAGAGAGAGGATGAGAGACAGGCGTGAAAGAGGAAAAGGGAACACGTGAAGCAGATCCACAGTCATGAGCAGAGGTGAGTAGAGGAAAGGGACCTCTGCTTGGTTCCTGAGCAGTACAACCCCTCGGATACCGACTCTCGAGGAGTCTGTGAAGAGTGGAGTATCTTAGTCTAGACTGCTTCTTCAAACAAACGGTTATTGGCTAAAACAGGCTGAAGAAGATCCTACAACAGAGAGAAGTTGTGGATTCAGAGGTTTCCTGGGAGCAGTAAGACAGGCTGAGAGTTGAGGTAACATACAGGAGCAGAAACAGGAGAAAAGAAAAGAAAGACAAAAGGCAAACAGCCAAATAAAAATGTGCCTTCTAGATAGGTTATTTTTTTAAAAAAATCATGAGTGTCGTAATGAGATGAATTTTTCACACATTATATTGAAATGTTCAATTTAGTAAAAAGCCATTATCATCAGTCAGTCAGTCAGTCAGTCAGTATTTAGAAGTAAAACAGGGTGGCTATTTTTTTTTTTTTTTTTTTTTTTGTATTAGAAGGGCTGTGTTACAATTAAGCTAATGGTGTAGTCTCCCAAACTAAGAAACTTGATAGGCTTAGGCCAGTAATCACGACTTACCTATAACTATTCCTTGCTAGAAATCCCAAGCAAAGAGGGGTCTAGGAAAAGTAAGAAACAATCAACACACAAGTTTGAACCTTGGAGTTACTGAGGGGAGCTGAACAGCAGGACTGACACTGACAATTTCTCAGTACAAATTTGACAGATCTACTATGTATTTCTGGTCTAAAAAAATGTTTTTGAGAAACTCCTGGATGGCTCAGAACCTTAACAATTTAGCATAACTTAACGAAGGATCTGACCCTGTACGGATATTGTTGTGCCTGTTAGCTAGAGTGCCCCCAAATCCTAGGTTCAAAAACAAAACAAAAACTCTTGTGTTTAATCATCGTGACTCATCTTCTAAAACCATAAAATGTCCCAGGCATCCCAGTACCTCAGTCTTGTAAATAGTATCTTCTAGATACTGATTCTCTCACCCAGATGGAACATTAACATTCTTTGTCAGACCAAGGGACCTAAACTGTAACCACACAGCAGGGCATGGACATGATTTCATCAACCAAAGACTTTCCTTCCAGAGAAAATTTACATTCATTTGCAAGCCAGAACGAGATCTGTATTGTTATTTAATTCTCCATTTCTTGCAAACTGCCTGTCTTACTTGTTTTATTTTTAATACATGGTCTAAATGAACACAAAGGGTTTGCAAAATTATTCATAATTTCAATTATACATTTGGTGTGATTGCCAAATATTTATTTAAATAATCTCAAACCGGATAGATCTATATCTTTATTTTCTGATAATTTTAGGAAGCTCTTTTCAACACCCCTAGAACAAGCCTATTCCACTCTCCAAAATTAACTGTTATTCTTTTCTTTTCGCCTTTTCTCCTCTTTCGTGTTTCTTGTTGCTACTATTCATTTTGCCTAGAATTGTTTCCTTATTATTGTATGTCACTTTCAATTGAGAATAACTCCTTGAAGACACTAGTTTTTACGCCTTGTGTCAGCCACAATGACCTAACATCACTTTACATCCATATCTCTACACAACCTAAGTAGAATTGGAATTGACCATCAGATTCTGTGTATTCTGTTCCTTGGCTGCCTGTCACAAATGCCCTTCAAGTAATACGGCTTGTATTCCAAGAGTTCTGCCAATCATGTAGGCCATAAATGAATCTTCCAGACACAGCTATTTCTAAAGCTATTTATGAGGTGGCATAGCCTATATCTTGATGACTGTAAATGGTTATAAACTCTCATTTTGAGATGGAAACATGTGTAATGCTCTATGAATCATGATTCATGATAGTAAAAATAGCATTACCACCCAATGAAAACAATAGCAATAATGGCTCTGGTTTATTCTTTGCTACTCAAAGTGACTCATTCAATTCTCTGAAGAGCTAATAAATACTTGTAAAATATGTGTTAATTTAGTGTACTAAAAAAGACGTGTTATATAAATGCACAATAATCAAATAACAATAGCAACACTGTGCTCACAAGTTAATGAATAATGAACTATATGAAAAACCTGACTTCAATCTTAAATTTTAAAATTAGATTTAGAGTTTTATTTTATTTCATGTGAGAAAGTGCAAAACTAAACATTGGTTCTAATATTCAAGTGCAATGCATTAAAAGTTGAGTTTTCACACTTTGGAATTGGGAATTTAATTGCTACTGAAAATGGCAACATGATAATGGTATGTTAAAAGGGAACCTTTCATTTCTTGTTTCCCTTAGCCTAAGTGTATATCATTTTCTTTACTTTTCCCCTCTATCTTATGTAAACAGAAGCCTCACAACTTTTTAAAACTTCAGCGATCCAGTGATCACTATATTTTTTTAAATATATAGGCAACCAGAATCAAGCCCCAAACTGATAGATGAGATCTGTCCAGAAAGTATCCAGCCATGCACTATGAAAAATAGAGACATTTATTTAAGAAGATACAAGATACAAAAAACATTGTTCATAGAACAATGATGCCTCAGTCCCCTTCAAAGTAGACATCTTGGGGCCTCATGCAGCTCTCCTAGTGTCTCTCCCACTGTTCAAAACACTCTGCAAAACCCTGTGCTGGTATTGCCATCAGCTGCCCCATCTTATTTTCCTGAATCTCATTGACAGTCTGAAATCTCTTCCCTTTCAAAGGTGATTTTAGTTTTGGGAAAAGCCAGAAGTCACAAGGTGCCAAATCTGGGCTGTAGGAGGGCTAAGTCACCTGGGCTGCTGATCTTTGTTGATTGCAGCTTGTACATGTTCAACATTCTCAGGTGTTCTGCTTGTTGCAGGCCTTCCAGAATGTCAATCACTTTCAACAGATTCTTGACCACCTTTGAAGTGTTGGTGCCACACTTTTATCTGTGCTGCACTCATTGCATTGTTCCTGAAAGCCTTCTGAAACATCCAAAGAGTTTCAGTGGAGGACTGTTCAAGCTTAACGCAACATGTGATGCAGATTCGGTGCTCTAATTTTTCAGTTATTTTGAATGTGACAGCCACACAGTACACATGCTCATTCAATAGTGTCCACTGTCTCACTGACTAGTCCAGGGAAGTCATCATTGTTCAAGTATGTACATTCTAATCCTCTCTCCTTGACTGCCAGGTTACGATGCCCTGCAAGCCATTCTCATATTAACAATGGCTGGACTTTTTCCAGAAATACTTCATAGAGTCTTTGAGTCTTTGGCAGAATCAAAGATGAACAACGAGATTGTCAAGAAACTTACCATCAGGGGAAGGAGAAAGAGACAGAAATGATTTATAAAAACCACTAACACTATACTTGAGTTATTTCTATCAAAGAGGATGCTATTTATAATTTCCTGCAACATTCTTTTCCCTTTCTCCGCAAGTCCTTTATACCCCGAAGATATTCTGGAGCCCTCAGGTTCCAGATACAGAGAGCTTGTCCTTTGTCTTTTCTCCTTGTTCTTTTCATTTCTTTATTTCTTAAATTTATCAAACCATTCTCTTAGGAACAAATAGTCCTTCTTCAGGAGATAAAAGTAGGGAGAAAAATCATTGGACAAATACAAACTTGTATTTGGCAGATGAGGTGAAGATAAAAAGCAGGACACTCTTTTTTTTTTAAGATTTTATTTATTTTTTAGAGAGGGGAAGGGAAGGAGAAAGAGAGGAAGAGAAACATTAATGTGTGGTTGCCTCTCATGTGGCCCCCAATAGGGGCCTGGGCTGCAACCCAGGCATGTGCCCTGACTGGGAATCGAACCTGCGACCCTTTGGTTCACAGTCCGAGCTCAATCCACTGAGCTACACCAGCCCCGGCCAGCAGGATACTCTTACACAGATGTTATTGATCTGTCCATCATGAATAACTCAAATATAATGATCAAGAGTGAGTTGTAGGCTCTGGAATGCCTAAACCCAAATAGCTGCTCTATCAATTACTTTTTCAACGAACTTGGATAAATGTCTTATATGGTTTTCTTTGTATATATAAACATATATGCCATATATCATAAATGTATATTCTAAATGAATTTAAAAATTGAATAAATGAATAAATATAATAAATATAATAATAAATGTAATGATGATATACTCGTATGAATGTATATCATCATATAATATAGAATGTATACTGGTGGGGCAAAGGTAGGTTTACAGTTGTGATTACATGAAACACAGAGTTTATTCTTGTATTATTATGTGTTGATTATCATATTATTGTCCATACAAACAACTGAAAGCCTACTTTTTCCCCACCCTGTATAATAATGAACCTAATAACAGTAACTAACTCATAGGGCCATTGTACAATTTGGTGAATAATTAAATACTGAATCCCTAGTACACTGTCAATCATATGGTTGATACTCAATAAAAACTGACTATCATTTTTTGTTATTGTTACCCTGGCCTGAAATTTGAATTTGTTTTCTAACTGTCTAATAAATGAATTAGCAAAAATCATTCTTTTTCAGGGATGATTATTTCTTAATGAATTTGATGTTTGCAAAATAAAGCACTTAGGCTAAACACTTTACTCACACAACTTTATTTTCCTCTGTTCTCTAAAAATGTGTAGTTACATTTCATAGTGAAAGTCTGTTATTTCCATGATGAAATCTATAAAATATTATTTCTATAATTTAGGAAGACACTGAATGAATTATTATGATTAACCTTGACAATATATTCTAGTCAAAAGGCAGTTCTAAAAAGATACAAATGATCAGGCCCTATCAAAAGATATTCTGACTCAGTAACTCTGTGGTCAAACTAGGCATTCGTAATTTTTTATCCTCTCTAGGTTCTGCGAATGTACAGCCAGAGTTAAGAAAATCCATGGATATACATGATTATATCATACAATCTGCGTTCTGAAAGAAATGTTACCAATTATCTAATCCAAATACCTCTCCAGCTCAGATTCTTTCAGTATGAGTTTGAGTACCTCTATCCGATATAACCCATTTTTGAGTAGCTCTGGAAATCAGGGGGAAAATACTGTTGTTTCATAAGTTGGCCTTCAAATATTTAAACAATTAGCAATTCTACTGTGCCTAGTAGACTTTTTCACATAAGGCTAAGCATCACAAACTCTTTCTAGTAACCTGTATGCAGACAATGCTTTTTCTTGTTCAGTTTGGCACTCAGACTGAACACTGAACAATATATGATCATTGTTGTATGTATTCTTTGTCTACTAAATGAGTCTAAAAATATGTTAACTTTAAGGTGCCTATGTTATAATTCCTACAACCTGCTGCTAACATAGCTGCTGTATTAGTTATCTATTACTGCATATGAGCTTACCCTCAAGACTAAGCAGGTAAAAACAGCACACATTATAAATGACATTATTATAAAGTGACAAAACATTTATTTTATCACATCATTTCTGAGGGTCAGGAATGTAGTAATGACTTATCTAGGTGGTTTTCTCTCAAGATCTCTCATGAGGCAGCAGTAAAGTTTTGGGCTGATGTCAGTGGTTGCTGGCTGGTGTCAGTGTCTCCCTGGCCAATGTCTGGTGACTTCAGTTCTTTATTATGTGGGCCTTTCTATAGAGCTGCCTCATGACATGGCAGCTGACTTCCTCCAGAGAAAGTGGTCCAAGAGATAGATGCAACACCCAAGACAGAAGCTGCAATCCTTTACAAACCTAATAACAGAAGTGGTATGCCATCACTTCTGTATGATAATCTTAGAGGCAAGTCATTAAGTCTAGCCAACACTCAAGAGAAAAAAAAAAAAAATCACCTCTATACCTTGAATGAAGGAGTGCCAAAGAACTTGTGCATATAATTTTAAAACCACCACAGCAGCAATCCTGAATTGGTGCAATTACTCTTGTAAATAACTAAAGCACTTTATCACCCTTTCAGCTGTATTCCTACAAGGTTATTGAGACTTTTTTTATTTGCATCTTAACTTATTCCCTTTCCTTCACAACCTCATGTTATTTGACTATTTGATAATCACACAATGTATATATTTACCTAAGCTAAATATAAAACTCTTGAGACAGATCTGAGCATGGCGCTGACGTGGTAATAAACCAGCCCTCCAGCATGACACTAATTCATAGTGCAGGGTACACTATCACTTACAAAGCTTATCTCATATAATCACATCTTTTCACCTTCAAAAGGGCATAATGTGGCACTCTGTTGAAATATTGCTCAGATCGACAAATAATATTTTCACCAAGTTTTTCCTCAGGTATGGTTCAGAAATATCATAAAGGAGGGAAGTAGGCTTATCCTTCTTCCCTAATAAATGAATTATTATGTTTTGTCATAAAAACATCTGTGGCAATTGATTCTGAAATGCACCTTCATATCTGATCAGTTTCAACTTTCTTGCATCTCCCCTATTTTCAATGACTTCTCAGATACCCTTGGGCTGCTTTGTGAATTATTTTGGAATTCTCTTTATAAATTAAAAAGTAACATCTAACAAACAAACAAGCAAAATATAACCAAAGACACTGAAAGTGAGAACAGGCTGACAGACACCAGAGGGAAGAGGGGAGGGAATTTCAGGGGAAAAGGGGAAGGGTTTAGAGGAACAAGTACAAAGGACACATGGACAAAAACTATGGGGGGGTGGAAATGGGAGGGAGGTAGGGAGGGCTGGGGCGGTGGGCTGGGATGGGAGTAAAAGATAGAAAACTGTACAGGAACAATTAAAATAAAATTTAAAAAAAGAATATATAATGTGTATGAAAATAAATTCATTTATAAATATTTTTAAAAAGTAACATCTAAAGGAGGATTAGTCTTTTTAAAGCCAGTGAGTCTATTTTTTTTTTAAATATTGCATGTTTGCATTATTTTGGACGCTTCAGCATATCCTCTCTTAAATTTCTTCTCCCATTTAATAAATGTTTCTTGTTTTCTAATCATCATCAAATGATAAATTATCAAGTGGAAGCCAAACTAGCACAGGACTTGAAACAACTAAAAATGACAGTATTATTTTTACCATTGTAACTGTACAACATTAGAATATCAAATCAAATAGGAAGTCTTATCATATGATACCAAAAATATTTTCTGGAAAAAATTATAAAAGAATTACTTTTAGTTTCCAGAAGGTAGAGCTTTCTGAGAGTTTTAAGGGTAAGATAGTCAAAACAAAATCCAGTCTCGTTTGAAAAATCTAGGATATTCAACTTCTCTTAGAAGTCAAGTTCTAATTCCTCAAAGTAAAGACGGAAGTTCAGTTTACAAGAAAATCTTTCTACAAAGATTTTATAAATATTTTCTTATTGTGATAAATTCATATCCTCTGACCATCCAGATTATATTTATATATACATATACGTATGTATGTATATATATGTGCGTATATACGTGTGTGTGTGTGTATAAACACCATCATTCTATTGGCTGTTTCAAGGCCTTTTTGATTTTATTCTGAAGGTTTTTCTCTTGATAGTATTTTCATTTTTACAGATCTTTGGTATACTAATATGTGTAGCACTAGGCAATTCATATGTGTTAACCCTCTCTGGAAGTAGGTGTTCTTGCTATCCTGGAGCCAGAGTGCAGCTCTAAATTTCCGTCAGCAACATTCAGCATCAGTGCATAAAATAACAATCAACTAAACAAAAACAGAAAATGAAACCAAGATCACATAAATACAACAAAACCAAAAGAATGATGAGAAGAAAAGAAAAAGAATCTACATTTTAGCTGTACTCTTATCCCCAAAAGTACTGACACATACTCTAAGATAGAAAAAATAATTTATATGATATCATTGAGGCACATTTGAGATAATTAGTACAGGTAATTTTTTTCTGACAAATTTTAAATAGTGTAATTTTTACCATCATCAATTAAAAATTAGGTGATGAACAATAGCAAACTTGAAATCATTTCCTTGCTCTAGAGAGGTTCTCATTATTGTTCATGTCTTCCCCAAATATCTCCGATTCTCTGTAATTTTAAGAACTTAGAGTAGAGTAAGCACTGCTGGTATTGGAGCAGGAACCATGGTTTGAAAAATCCCCAGGCATTTTTTTCATAGACTTCGGACAAATGGAGGAGTAGGGTAGATACACATTGATTCCTCCTATAATGAAAAGAAGGACAACAAATTTGAAAACAAAAAAATAACCAGAACTTCTGGAAAATCAACTGTATGGAAGTCCAACAACAAGGAATGAAAGAAGAAACATTCATCCAGATGGGTAGAAGGGGCGGAGACAGGCAGCTGGGGCAGAGAGGACTCTCTGCAAGGTGGCAGCTGGTGGAGCAGGCGGTCTCATGTTTGCATGAAGATAAACCGGGAGGAACAACTGGGGAGTAAGACAGACCTTGCATCCCAGGATTCCAGCACAGAGAAATAAAGCCTCAAAATCTCTGCCTGAAAAAACCTGTGGGGGTTGCGGTGGCAGGAGAAACTCTCAGCCTCACAGGAGAGTTCACTGGAGAGACCCACAGGGTCCTAGAATGTACACAAGCCCACCCACCTGGAAATCGGCACCAGAAGGGCCCAATTTGCTTGTGGTAGTGGAGGAAGTCACTGAAAGCAGCTGAGAGCTGAGCAAGGGACATTGTTCCCTGTCACACCCCTCCCCAACAAACATCACCAAACAGAGTGAAGAGGGTTGCCCCACCCTGGCAAAAACCTAAGGCTCCACTCCTTGCTACTAACAGGTGCTCCAAGACAAATAAATACGGTCTGAATGAAAGAAGAAATCAAAGATCCAGAAAAAATACAACTAAGCAATGAACAGATAGCCTTCCTATCAGATGCACACTTCAAAACACTAGTAATCAGGCAACTCACAGAAATGGTTGACAATGGTCACAAAATAGAGGAAAAAGTGAAGGCTATGAACAGTGAAACAAAGGAAGATGTACAGGGAACCAACAGTGACAAGAAGGAAACTGGGACTCGAATCAACAGTTTCGAGAAGAAGGAAGAAATAAATATTCAACCAGAACAGAATGAAGAAACAAGAATTCAAAGAAATGAGGAGAGGCTTAGGAACCTCTAGGGTAACTTTAAATGTTCCAACATCCAAATCATAGGGGTGCCAGAAGGAGAAGAGGAAGAGCAAGAAATTGAAAACTTATTGGAACAAATATTGAAGGAGAACTTCCCCAATCTGGCAAAGGAAATAGACTTCCAGGAAGCCCAGGAAGCTCAGAGAGTCCCAAAAATGTTGGACCCAAGGAAGCACACACCAAGGCACATCATAGTTCCATTACCCAAGATGAAAGATAAGGAGAGAATATTAAAAGCACCAAGAGAAAAGGAAACAGTTACCTACAAATGAGTTCCCATAAGACTGTCAGCTGATTTCTCAAAAGAAACTTTACAGGCAAGAAGGGGCTGGAAAGAAGTGTTCGAAGTCATGGAAGTCAAGGACCTCATCCAAGACTACTCTATTCAGCAAAGCTATAATTTAGAATGGAAGGGCAGATAAAGCGCTTCCCAGATAAGGTCAAATTAAAGGAGTTCATCATCACGAAGCCTTTATTATAAGAAATGTCAAATATTAAAAAATGCTATCTAAGAAAAAGGAGATAAAAATATGAATAATAAAATGACAACAAATTCAAAACTTTCAACAACCAAACCTAAAAAACAAATACAAAAATGAACTAAACAAACATCTAGAACAGGAACAGATTCACAGAAATGGAGATCACATGGAGGGTTATCAGTGGGGAGGAGAAGGTTGAGAATGGGGGAATAGGTACAGGGAATAAGAAGCATAATTGGTAGGTACAAAATAAACTGGGGCAGGTTAAGAACAGTATGGGAAATGGAGAAGCCAAAGAACTTACATGTATGACCCATGGACATGAACTAAGATGGAAGAATGATGGTGGGGGGGAGGGGGAAAGGGAAATAAAGGGAAGAAAAAAAATGGACAACTGTAATAGGATGATCAATAAAATATATTAAAAAAGATATCCCCAGGCCTGCCACCCTATTGAACAGGAAACTTCTTATTAAAATTGCCCAGGAAATAGTTTTAACAAAAGAACCTTAACGATGTCATAAAAGGCTAATGATAATGCAGCACTGACTACTTCAATTAAGATGTAATATTTCCTGGAAAAAACATATATATTCCCTAAAGTATCTGCTGGGAAATTTACTCACAATAAGTAACAGAAAAATAAAAAGGGAAAGAAAAAATTAACAAGAAAAGCAGAATTTAACTTTTGAGTAAAAGTTCCCTCAGAAAAAATGGATTGTAAGCTATCCATTATAGTGCTTATGAAGTACACAATAGGTAAAATAAATTAATTTTATGTTTTTATGTTTGAAAATTAAATTTAAACACAGAGTCATGGGGTGGGGGAGAATTCATTTGTCCAAAAATTCTTAGTGCTTCTCAAGTGCTGTCATATAACATCCTTGGATCACTTATACCTATTAGCATTGTAGGTATCACTTTCCTTCTTATTTTCTCTCTCTTCATGGCATGTTCATGAGCACACAAAAGGTAATATTTATAACTTTACATCTATGGCCATGTTGGGCAAATAATAGGCATCAATGAAAATCTTTATTAAGTGAATGAGTGATGACTATAATCTCAACTACACAAAACAGCTAATGTATAAAGAGTTATTTTTTTAGTGCAGTGGGTAGCCTCTTGGATATTTTTATTTCCAAATAAGTGTATTTTTTATTTATTTTCAGTAACTGTCTCAGAGGTGATTTTCATGAAGACATCTAAAACATGAAAAATGTCACATGCAGGTAAAACTGAAGTTGCTATTTTGAGAAAATATAAACAAAGAGATTAAATGAAAACTGAAAGAAGACACAGAAGGATTTGTTTTTGTAAAGAAGTTAATGCATCAGTTGAATTCTATGTGGACAATTAGGATAGTTATATATTATCAGTGGTCATGTTATTTGAGATGATATTATTGATCATCTCTGAGGATACTGCATATCCAGGTCATGTCCAGAAACAAGAACTAACCCACGGATAATCTAGGCAGAAAGGAAAAGAGCCAGGCAAAGGGATATTTAGGTAACACCTGGGACGTGTGTCTCACATCAACATAGAACCTTTGTTCTTGTGGCCTAACAAAGATATTTTTGGCTATATAGGTAAGTCTAAGGTCCACTGCCATATCGTCTTTCTAATGATATCTCTTCCTTTAATGCAGAAAAGGCCTCCATTCCTTCTTATCATAGAGCCCCATGAAAGGACAAAACATATTCCATTTTATATTCTAAAGCAGTGGTTCTCTACTGGGGGTGATTTTCCTCCCTAAAGGGGCATTTAGCAATGTTTGGAGATGTTTTTGACTATCACTACTGGGGTGATTCCAGCAGAGGCCAAAAATGCTGCCTAATATTTTACAGTTCATAGGACAGGCCTCCACCCCCAACAACAAAGCATCTGGTTCAAAATGACAATAGCACCAAGACTGATAAAATTTGTTCAAAGGTAAATGTCTGAATATAGCTAATACTATAAATTACATAGTATTTAAAACAGCTATAATTATTAATATAAACCTGATAAATGATAACAAATCATATATTGTCATCTGCATATAGAATATAGCTACTGACGTTATCTTGGTGGTTTGAATCAAACTATTTAATTCAATTGCTCAGTGAAGACATGGCTTTAAAATGGTATTGCACTTTCTACAGCTGCATACTTGTTAAACTGTCATCCTACCAATGTCTTCTTTTGAAAATAAAACAGAAATCTGTTTTTGGCATTTGGTTCCCCTCCAACAAAATAATCGTGATTAAACTAGGGTTGCTGATTTTTCCCCCCTCTTCAAAATAAGACAAAGTTTCTGTGCAGTTGCGAATGAATCACCTTTGGGATTAGTCATCAAAAAATACACATTATAAGCTCTTCGAAATGTAAAAGTACTGTTAAATATATAGCAGCTCCTAGTCCCACCCACCCTGTTGTTAGTAAAGATAGAAGGATGTTTAATAAGCATGAGGCAATAAACACCACCTACTTTTAAAGTACAGGGATCCTGACGTTTGCCTTTCTCTTTGTATTTAAAGTCTGATATTCACATTGATTTATGCTGGTATTTGAAAACAGATTGACCTTTAATAAAGTGTATTAATTTCAAAATGTAAAGAATAGAACATTACCTATATATTTTTATACACCTAGTGATGCCTGCAAAATTAAATACCAAAATATTAAAACTAGTTATCACAGAATGACAGACTTATAGCTAATTTTAATAAAATTTTCAATAATTAATAAAGATTTTATTATAATAAATTAGTAGGATTCATCTGCTTAAAAGCTTAATGTACCCAGAAAACTCAGATCATTATAATGATTTTTAAAATGAAAATCGATTACAATATATACTTTTAATCTTCTTCCTTCCCTTGAAAAATACCATGATCGGTCTCTCTCTTTGACCCCCATTCGTCTCTCTCTCTCCACGACGTGCAGCCTCACACCCCACCTTGTACACACAAGCACAAGTTGTAGATGCTGCACGACTGCATTCCATCTACGGATACAATAAGTGACTGAACTAGTCCTCTATCATCACATATTTTGTTGTTTCCAAAATTTTTGCTCATATATAAAGCTTTAAAGAATATTAGAATGTTCTTTGGAGTTTCATATATGCTTATACACATATATTTCTATATGTATGCTTATATACATACATGCTTACATATATATAAAGTTTTATTGATAATTTCCTTAGGAGAACTTCTTAAACATACACAACTGAATCAAAGGAAAGGTTTTTTCTTTTTAATTTTCTGTTATACAGTGTCAAATAGCCTTCCTGGAATGTTTCCTTTTCCTGAAATTTATATTTGGGTATGTATGTATGTATCAATATGTATTTATTTACTGAATTTATTGGGGAGTCATTCGTTAATAAAATAATATATGTTCCGGGTGTATAATTCTACAATACATCATCTGGGTATTGTATTGTGTATTTATCACCCTAGGGCAAGTCTTCTTCCAACACCAGTTATCTTCCCCATAACCCTCCCCCAACTACCCTTCCTTGGGGCAATCACCAAGAGTTTTTCTTTTTAATCTTTGCTTAAATCTTTTATCCTTCTTACTCAGCCCCTAATCCCCTCCCCTCAAACATCTATCAGTCTATTCTCTGCATCTATGAGTCTGTCACCACTTTGTTAATTTATTTTGTTCATTACATCCCACCTGTAAGTGAAATCATATGGTATTTGTCTTTCTCTGATTGGCTTATTTCATTTGGCATAATACTCTCCAGGTTCTTGTGTTCAACCTATGACAGAGCACATCACCTGTCTTATCATCACCAAGATACATGTGATCTCCATATTTCTGCTAGTGGATAGGTAGAAGATATGTAGATGGATAGATAAATGATAGATATATAGACAGAATCTCTGACTCTCTATACTCAAATATTTTTATTCAAATGAAGAATAAAATTATGGGTATATGTCTCATGACACCATGTAAGTTCAATGAGGGTAGTGATTATGACTTTCAAGGAACATAGCCTTTACTACTACAACATCCTCCAGTTCCTCTAGTTGTCCCAATAATCCATTCTTTTATCCCATCTACCTATTTTTGTATAATATCTTAACTAATGCTCAGTATTATAGAACATTACTCACAGATTCCAATGAACAGATGAACTACATAATAAAATAAACTTTCTAAGGACATAGCTATATTCCCTAGTGAAAATGATTAAAAATAATAAAAACAAAAGGACATTATACTCTGATATTTAAAAAAAATGTCTTTCACTTGGGAGGAGGTAAAATACAACTGGCATTTATCTTAATAGATAACCAATGAAAAGGAAAATGCATTTTATTTAAAAAAATACCAGAAGAGCCCTGGCTGGTATAGCTCAGTGGGTTGAGCACAGACCTGCGAAGCAAAGGATTGCTGGTTCGATTCCCAGTCAGGGCACATGCCTGGGTTGCAGGCCAGGTCCCTAGTAGGAGCCAGATGAGAAGCAACCATACATTGACATTTCTCTCCCTCTCTTTCTTCCTCCCTTCCCTTCTCTCCAAAATAAATAAATAAAATATTAAAAAAAAAAAACAGAAGAAACAAATCAAGTACACATTTTTCAGTAAAATTTAGTTGGCATACAGTATTACACTAGTTTCAAGTATGCAACATAATGATTAAACATTTATATGTATATCTTACAAAGCGATCACTGTCATAAATTTAGTAACTGTCACTATACAAAGTTGTTACATTATTTACTACATTTCCTATGCTATGCATTATATCTCTCTGACTTATTTTATTTTTTAAATACATTTTAGTGATTATACTATTACAGTTGTCCCATTTTTCCCCCTTTACTCCCCTCCACCCCACACCCCTCCTCCCACCTACATTTCCCACCCCTCTTAGTTCATGTCCATGGGTCATACATATAAGCACTTTGGATTCTCCATTCCCATACTATTCTTACCCTCCCCCTGTCTATTCTGTACCTACCATTTATGCGACTTATTCCCTGTACCTTTTGCCCCATTCCCTCCCCTCTCCCTTTCCGCTGAAAACCTCCATGTGATCTCCATTTCTGTGATTCTGTTCCTGTTCTAGTTGTTTGCTTAGTTTGTTTTTGTTTTTGATTTTTTAGGTTCAGTTGATTGTTGTGAGTTTGTTGTCATTTTAATGTTCATAGTTGAATCTTCTTTTTTTTAGATAAATTCCTTTAACATTTCATATGAGGTCTTGGTAATGATGAACTCCTTTAACTTGGCCTTATCTGGGAAGCACTTTATCTGCCCTTCCATTCTAAATAATAGCTTTGCTGGACAAAGTAATCTTGGATGTAGGTCCTTGCCTTTCCTGACTTGGAATACTTCTTTTCAACCCCTTCTTGCCTTTAAAGTTTCTTTTGAGAAGTCAGCTGACAGTTTTATGGGAACTCCTTTGTAGGTAACTGTTTCCTTTTCTCTCGGTGCTCTTAATATTCTCTCCTTATCTTTCATCTTGGGTAATGGAATTATCATGTGCCTTGGTGTGTGCTTCCTTGGGTCTAAATTTTCTGGGACTCTGAGCTTCCTGGGCTTCCTGGAAGTCTATTTTCTTTGCCAGATTAGGGAAGTTGTCCTTCATTATGTTTTCACATAAGGTTTCAATTTCTTGGTCTTCCTCTTCTCCTTCTGGCACCCCTGTTTCAGATGTTGGAACATCTAAAGTTGCCCCAGGGGTTCCTAAGCCTCTCCTTATTTCTTTGAATTCTTGTTTCTTCATTCCATTCTGATTGAATGTAGGAAACTGTTCTGTGTGGTGTGGGCCCAGCTCCCACTTGGAGATGCACAGGACCCACCCATATGGATAGGTTCTCCCATGGGGAATCAGGCCTGCACTGTGCCTGCACTGCTGTGAGACCTGCTTTTGCCAAAACTCCCTCACCCTGAATTGAGACAGCAAGTGCTTACTGTAACTTCCTAAAATCCATGCTAAACCTTGCAAGGACAAGTGTAACCGGTCCAACCACTTTTCCCTTTTCATTTGCAAATATCTTTTTTCTGTGATGTGATTAGCAGCATCATCTCCTTTGTTGTCTGTAAAAGGTAACCAGCTAAAGCAAACCTGTGCATAGTAAATGAGGACCCTCAGGTAATGTGCAGAGAAACCCAATAAAGGCTGGTCATGGCAAGGGCCAAGGCTTTTGCTCCCTTTGAGAGAAAAGCCATGCTGTCCTTTTTCCTCCACTGGACTCGGTAGCCCGTGTGAATGTCTCATTTCATCCATAATGTCGTGGACACTGCGGGATGATGTCCGCATCAGCTGATGCCCATGAACAGGGACCCAGGGCTTCGAGCCGTCGTCGCTGTGCACAACACAACAACTTTGTGGGACTACGAGTGCATCAGCCCAGGTAAGGGCTGACAACCCCGAGTACTTTTCGGGAAGATTGTAGGGTATGTTGGGTTTCAGAGGAAAAGGGCTGTCTTCCTAGGTCACTCTCTCTTGCAACTGCTTTGCAGCTGTACCTTTTTTAGTAAGCAGGAGCCTTGCTCCCTCTCCCAAGCTTTTGCCGCAACCTCATGGGTACAGGTGGAGCAGTAAAGAGACACAAGGGCGCTCTCTGAGACACTGTAAAAACACCCACAAGTTGACCCTCATGGCACAACCCCAAACTAGGTCTAGGCTTGGGAGAAAGAGCAAAGATTTTCCCTTTAATCAGCTTTAAAAACATCAACTAGTTACAGGACAGTTTACAGGCACCACAGCAAATTCTTTCTTTTAAGCCACCTCTTGCAGCCCCTTCCATTTTGCTTTTCCCTCCATCCGCTTACATAAGAAATTAAAGGTGCAGATGGAGAGAAAGCAAAATCAAGACTGGTTTTGTAATCCTGTACTTGCACTGGGAGGAATTTCAGAAAAAGGTTCTTTTATTTGTTAACAAATTTCTTTGAAGGTTTCTGCAAATCCTCAACCATGAGGAATGGGTTCTCTAAGGAACAAGAGCAGTGTTTTAGGTTCAGCAGCATTTTGGGGCTGCTGAATATATCTCCTAGATAAGAGATCTTTAGATTTGGAAGCATGGAAGAGAGGAACGAATGCACACTAGCTAGGCCCATCTTGCGGTTTGCGTCAGCTGCCATTGATATAGAAAAGAAATATAATAGGATACAAGTCCTATTGAAATAGCAGTCCCATTGATGTAAAAGGAAATATGGTAGGATACAAGTCCTATTTTGAGCCCCCCTGATTGAAGAAATAAATCAGGAAAAGGGGGAAAGGGAGTTAAAATTTACGACCGCATCTGCTGCGGAAGCCAGAATGTAAAATGCTTAAAAGAACAGTTTTCCCTGAGATCGGGGCCCAGAATTTGGAGACTGCCTCCTCTGGGACCACGCATGTAATAAAGAGTCGTGCTTCGTGAACTCCCTGCGTCTGGATCGTTTCATTTCTCCGTAACACCATGAGCCTCACAGCCCAACCGGTGAGCTCAGCAGGAGCTCTGGTGTGCACTTGCGCTCACAGTGTGCCTGCAGACGCCCATGCATGCACACTCGCAGCCAGTCCCAGCAGCAGCACGGAGAAGGGATTAGTTTCCCTAGCCTCCCCTTCTCCTTAGTGCGCACTGGGAGAGACCTTCCCCCAGCCCAGCACCTGGTGCAGTCGGGACATGTCAGAGACTACCAGCTGGGTCCGCCCCTGTGGCCACAGTTCTGCAAGGGGCCACAGTTCTGCGCAGCGCCTCATCTCTGCAGGCACCTAGCTACAGACTTAGTGCTGGCCCAAGCAGCAGGAAAAGGAATTCCAGCCAGGGGTCTTTGAACTATTCATTTCATAATATGCTCCTTAAGTCAAACATTTGGCAATTTAAGCAGCCTTAAGTTTTAAAAGATTTATGCTTATTTTGGAATGTTATGTGGATTATGTATGTTGTAGAAAGTTCAAGTAAGTTATAGATGGTCTGTAAGGAAAGAATTGAGAAAGTGAAAATGGAAAGGAACTAAGAGGAATAGTAAACATCTAAGTCTTTGAAACACTGCAAATTCTAGTCCTAGGAACAAGGGGTGTGGAGGTAGAGCTTAGCATCCTCCCTCCCTCTTCTTCAGCCTCCCTAAAGTTGTCAAGGGCACTAGATAATGAGACTGCTCACTTTTGAGCACACTCAAGGAATGCAGTAATGAATAAGAATTAACAACAAAAAAGTAAATATATTTGCCAGTAGAGAAAAAACTGTTTCTGAAAGTTGTGAACGTGTTCATAAGTTCATCAATCTAAACCATGCTATAAGTGGGATGGGGGTGTGATGTGTTAAAAAAATATTAAGAATCCTCCTTGTTTATGCCAGATCTGTGATCTTTATTATAAAACTGAAATATAGGTATACTGTCTCCCGGGGAGAACTAGCCCTTCTCCACGGAAGACAAAGTACCATTTTTAACTCAGTACCTATAAACACTGAGCGTTTCCTTGGGGAAGAACTGGCTATTCTCCCGAAGGGAACGGTTAGTCAATTGAATCACAAAAGGCCCTTGGCACACAACCATTTTTGTCTAAAACATATTTAAGCAGAGCCCCAACCCCCACCCCCGATCTTTCCACTTTTGTTGAAAACTCTGAACCTAGGAACCACCAGGTCCTGAGAACAACAGGGCAATTAACTTGCTGCTTAAACTCATTGCAGTTTGCAGAAACAGCAGGGGACCTGTCTTTCCAAGCTAAGCAAATTATTAAAGTATATCCTGATTGCCAAGCCTTTAGCAAGACACCCCCATCTACAGGAGTTAATCCTTGAGGACTAAATTCTCAAATAATTTGGCAAACAGATGGCACTCATTATGCTCCCTTTGGAAAATTCAAATACGTTCATATTTCTATTGATACTTACTATGGTGCCCTACATGCATCTACTTTAACAGGAGAATCTGCTAAAAATATACAAGCCCTCTGGCTTGAGGCCTTTTAGTCATTTAGGACGGCCTCAGTGAATTAAAACTGATAATGGCCCTGTATAACTTGCCCATCCTACTCAAGTTTTTCTTCAGCATTGGAATATCCAACATAAAGCAGGAATATTTTACAATCCAACCGGTCAGACAATTGTAGAACGAGCTCATTGTATTTTTAAAAATCTTCTTAAAAAACAAAAAATGGGAAGTCATGTGTCCTTCCCCACAAAATTTGATTATGTTGGCCCTGTTGACCTATAATTTTGTAAATTGTCATGAATCACGTTGTACTCCAATTGAGAAACATTTTCAGAAGAAGGAGCCAAAGTCATCTTATCCTCAGGTTTTATATAGAGATTCGCTGGGAGATGGCTCTTGGCAGGGCCCTGTAGATCTCTTAACTTGGGGAAGAGGATATGCTTGTATTTTCATCCCTACAGGTCCTGTCTGGCTGCCAGCCAAAAGAGTAAAGCCTTATCATGAGCAGAATAGATGCCAACCTTCGCTTCCTGGAGCCAAGAACTGATCAACTGACAGACCAGATGGCCCAGCTGACCCTGAACAACCAGAAGGAAAACAGACACTCACGGGCCTGGATCTGCCAAAGAAGGAGGATGGGGACTGCCCCAATGACAGGAGCTGAGGCTCAGGTGCCTCCTGCAGAAAGCAACAACCCCTCAGTGACCCATAATGTTCAATGGTTGAATCCTAAAAACTGTGTCAATGGACTGAACTTACGAGTTTGGGTCCTAGCAGCCCTTGGAATCCACTTTGTCTTAATCCTTACTTGTGCTTTATGATGTGTATGCGGGTTGTTTTCTTGAGATCACATTCGAGAACAGCAAATGGTAGTTTTCACAGGTTTAACAGCTACAATTGCATTTACAGTAGAAAAAGGGGGGAGATAAGATGTTGGGAACTGCCCTGTCTTGTTTCAGAAGCTGTAATCCACCATGGCTAAGGGTGAGTAAGAGCCCAAGGGACCTGCTTCATCTGGGTCCGTTCTGCCATGAGGACCTGAGCAACTGAGGAGACAAAGCTTATCTTCCTGGCAGGAGAACCACTTCTGTCCACTTTACTTCACCCTGCCTGGCCTCCGTTGCTTAATCGGTTAGCCAATGACGGGTAAGATCCCTCAAGGAAGGATTGACCTAAGACAGGCATGATCATGTGGAAGCCCTCAGGGAAGGTCTTGGGAGGCTATAGCAAAAGGGGGTGATGGACCCTCACCCCTCAGCTTTGACATAGCCCGAGTCCTCATTCTGTCTGCAAGAAGTCTCCTCCTAATCGCTTGGCTGCCTTACTTCCCCTGCTCCACCTAAGCCTGAAACAATGCCGGAGGTGGGTGCAGCCCTGTGCTGGAAAGGGCAGGTTCCCCAGGGCAATCAGGCCTAAGAAAAAAAAGCATAAAATCCTATGAAACCTATTTTGCTAATACCCTCAATTTAAATGGTAAGGTCCAGGCTTGAAATGAGTTTTTTTCCCCAAAATTTTATGTCACTATAGCTATTTGACTCTGACTCAAAATAGGCCCTCAGAGTTCTTTGAATGTTATCTATTTGATCATTACTGCCTAACAATGATTGATGGGCTTAATCTGAGAATGTGGGTCTTTGGAATCACTGGTTGCTTACCGATCATAATGCTCTATGTACTTTGATGTATTTGCAAATTATTTTCCCAGGGTCGTGTGGGAGACCAGCAAGCAGCAAGCTTTGTGGAATCTATAGTGATCCTAACTAAAAACAAGGAGGGAGATGGAGGAGACCATTCTGCATAGCATGGGCCCAGCTTCCATTTGGAGATGCACAGGACTCACCCACATGGATAGGTTCTTCCGTGGGGAATCAGGCCTGCACTGTGCCTGCACTGCTGTGAGACCTGCTTTTGCCAAAACTCCCTCACCCTGAATTGAGACAGCAAGTGCTTACTGTAACTTCCTAAAATCCATGCTAAACCTTGCAAGGACAAGTGTAACCGGTCCAACCACTTTTCCCTTTTCATTTGCAAATATCTTTTTTCTGTGATGTGATTAGCAGCATCATCTCCTTTGTTGTCTGTAAAAGGTAACCAGCTAAAGCAAACCTGTGCATAGTAAATGAGGACCCTCAGGTAATGTGCAGAGAAACCCAATAAAGGCCGGTCATGGCAAGGGCCAAGGCTTTTGCTCCCCTTGAGAGAAAAGCCATGCTGTCCTTTTTCCTCCACTGGACTCAGTAGTCCATGTGAATGTCTTGTGCCTCATCCACAATGTGGTGGACCCCACAAGCTGGGGTCCACATCAGTTGAATATTTATTTCCTCCTTCTTTTGTAAACTGTTGATTTGAGTCGCAGTTTCCTTCTTGTCACTGTTGGTTCCCTGTACATGTTCCTGTGGCAGACCCTTCTACATGGTGTGGGCCCATCTCCCACTAGGGGATGCACAGGACCCACGCCCACAGATAGGTTCTCTCGTAGGTAATCAGATTTGCAATATACCTAAGCTGCTTTTTGCTGAAAACCCCCTCACCCTGCAAGTGCTAAACCTTGCAGGGACCAGTGTAACTGGCTCAACCACTTTTGCCTTTTCATTTGCTAATATCCTTCTTCTGTGATGTGATTACGGGGATTGGCTCCTTTTGTTGTAACTGGGGATAGTGAGTGAGGACCATCTTCCTATGTGAGGAGAAGTAGAATAAAGGCCTGTCATGGCGGAGGCCACGGCTTTTGCTCCCCTTGAGAGAGAAGCCATGCTGTCATCCTTTTTCCTCCACCGGACTCAGTAGTCTGTGTGTATGTTTTATTTCATCCATGATGACGCGGACACTGCTAGCCGGTATCCGCATCGTGTTCCTTTGTTTCTTTCACTTTTTATAACTTCCACTTTTTCCTCTATTTTGTGACCATACTCAGCCATTTCTGTGAACATCCTGATTACCAGTGTTTTGAACTGTGCATCTGATAGGAAGGTTATCTCTTCATTGCTTAGCTGTATTTTTTCTGGATCTTTGATCTCTTCTTTCATTTGGGCCATGTTTTTTGTTTGTTTGTTTGTTTGTTTGTTTTTTGTCTCAGTGCACCTGTAGTAAAGGGTGGAACCTCAGGTTTTTGCTGGGGCCAAGCAACCCATGTCACTGCTTTGTGCAGCTGTGTGTCGGGGAGGTGGTCGAGTGGAAACTATGTTGCTAGCTTGGCCCTGGGCTGGCTTTCATTCACTTCCTCTGCCACCCAGAAGCAAATTGGGCCCTTCCGATACTGATTACCAGGTGGGCAGGTTTGTGTACACCCTAGGACTCTGTGGTCCTCTCCAAGGAACTCTTCTGTGAGGCTGGGAGTTTCTCCTGCCACTGCAACCTCCACAGGTTTCTTCAGTCAGAGGTTTTGAGGCTTTACTTCCTTGTGCTGGAATCTTGGGTTGTGTGATTGTTGTATTCAAATTGTGAGCAAAGGAGTCTCCGAACACTGAGATCAGTTTGATGTTAAATTTATTGGCCAAGCTTTACCTGCGCAGGGGCGAACTTCCCAAATGAGACCGTAGTCTCGCGGCTACGCAGAGCCGCCTTAATGGAAGTCGCGCGCCTGGCTTATAGACTACAGGGGTCTTTATAGAGCGCAGCAAGCAAGCAGGGGATACAGAAGCAGATGCGGCAGTTAGCTATTGGCTCGATCAAACAAAGCAGAAGTTCCTGATTGGTGGGGGCTGCTGTTGGCGGGCAGATCTTTGGCGGGCAGATTCTATAGGGGTGACTCTGGCTCTCTAAAAAAATTCTTACCTTTATTTGGTATTGCCTTCAGGGTCTGTGTAACTTATGGTCGTTTGCTCTCTTCACACAACATCCTGTTATGCAGCCCTGTATTCTTCCATTTCCTCATTCTTCTAACCCTCTCCTTCTCCTGGCGCCAAGGTTGTTTAGACAGTCTGGGGGCTTTTACATTCCCTCCTTCTCTTTTTCATTAGTCAAACCTTTGACTCATGTTCCTCTTGGGGAAGAATTGTATAGGGCTGAGACAAAACCATGAGTTTTACCGTCTCTACTCTATCTTTGATAAAAGTTAAAAGCTTGTTTAGAATTATTGGTCCTATGGTTAGAGCTAAGAGGAGGAGAATTAGAGGTCCAGCTAAGGCGGATATCAGCGTAGTTAGCCAAGGGGAAGTCTTATATAGGGAAGAATACCAGGAGGACGACTCTGTCTCCTGCTCTCTGTCTTTAAGGCGTTTGGTGAGCACTTTTATACTTTCCCTAATTATTCCTGAGTGGTTGGCATAGAAGCAACAATCTTCCCCTAAAGCTGCGCATACTCCTCCTTGTTGTAGGAAAACTAGGTCTATCCCCCTTCGATTCTGGAGCGCCACTTCTGCTAGAGAGTCTACTTGACGTTCTAAATATTCTACTTGCTCTTGCAGCAAGGAGAGGTCCTTAGAGAAGGTTTGTGATAATGCTTTGAGACTATTTTCTCCATGGATTAATGCTCCTGCCCCTACCGCAGCTGACCCTATGATACCGATAGTGGCGAGGATAGGAATTAGCAATGGGTCTCTCTTAACTCGGTTAGGGACTTGTATCAGAAAATCTGGGTTTCCTCCATATAGATATACCTGGGGAATGATATAAGTACTAATACAAAGCTCGGGGTTAATTGGTACTAGACATTTAAAGATACCTTGAGTACAAATAAACCATAATCCTTCTGGAGCTATTGTAACAGTCAAGTTTCTAGGATCTCTTGGCACATATTTATGGTTAAGACAATAATCACTATAATTTGAGGTGGCAAGGGTATAGTTCGCCAGCAAATAACAAGTTCCTTGTCCATGGAATTCTGCTAATGTAAGGGTACTTTCAAATGTACACTGTTGCAGGCCTCCTGCTTGGCTATCTGTGGGAAGGGGTTTTGTTTCTGGCATGTCCTCTCCAGTGGTATTGGCCCCTAAACCTACATAAAATGGGGGTCTAGGGCTGAGGCATAGCCAGCAGGACTCAGTTATGTTAGGCTGGGTGCTATTGAAATATGGAAACACTTGTTCTAACAAACTTAATGTTGATTCTCCTCGGTGGTGTGGTTTCCCTATTAAGGGCTCGGGATCTCCGAGGGGAGGCCTTAATTGGCTCTCGACCTCCAATTGTGGAGGTCCTATGGTCTCACTTTGGTTGGTGCTTATTCCTGTAGGTGCTATAGGCGTTGGGGAAGTCCTATCCTGACTTGCTGGTCTAGTGGTAGGTTTAGGTGGGCGTGGTGGTAGCTTTCCCGTTCCCCCTCTTAATAATGGCCTTCCCTGAGTGGGCAACCTTCTTACTGTGAAGAAGGTCCCCGGGTCTGTGCCACTGATATAGAGTCTGAGACCCCACGTGCGACCCTTCAGCCACCCTGGGTCTCCCGGGTTCAAGACCGTCACGGAGGCAGGGTTACACCTGTCCGCTGCACAGTCTGCATCCCATCCGTTACTCGGTTCCTCGCGTCTATCCCGGGTAAGGAGAATGTGTTTGTCAGTTCCCCCTCCGGGGCTCCAACCACCATTAGTTAAGGTCTCACAGCCCCAACTTTTACAATAAAAATCATTGTGTGATCCACATGTATATCGCCGTCCTTGAGGGGGCTCTGGACACCCATAATGGGGTGCACTCCTAAGAGCATAATTTTTGGGTGCACTGCCACATTGGTCACCCCATGAGGGTCGGTAAGCATATCCCCCTAGAGTTAGGGAATTCAAAGCCGGGATCGCCGCCGCAGAGGCGCAGTACGGATCATCAAAAAATTTAGAAAAGTCTGTCTTTAGCATGACGGGGCTCGCTCCGCCCCAAGTATAGTTAGTGGCAATTACTGTCCCATCAGCAGTTCTTATAAGCACCCACTCTTGCTGTTCTAGGTTCTGGCTTAGGGCTCTACTGAGGATTAGGAGCCCTAAGTATGCGAAAAAGTAAGCTTCAAGGGTTTGTCTGGATCTTGGCGGACCCGCCATGCTCGTGGTTCCTCCTCTGGTGGTTGGGCCGCCTTAATGTGGGACAGGTGGATCCAGTAGGGCTTCTCCGCTACCCGTATAGCGGAGGGTGTGCTTAACAGTACCTGGTATGGTCCCGTCCAACGTGGTTCCAAGTTTCCCTTCCGATGGTTAAGGATCCATACCCACTGTCCAGGCTCCAGCTGTTCAGGCTTTTCTTCTTTTCTTTGTTCAAGTCCCTGATGTCGGGTCTGCTGGAAAGCGCGCACTTCACTCCGGATTTCTTGCAGCGCCTGTAAGGACTTGAGGAAGTTACAGTTAGATGTCTCTATTTCCTCGGTGGACAACTTGGGAATTAAGGGTATCGGTTGTCCATATAATATTTCAAAAGGTGCCCAACCTTTAATATATGGGGTACATCTTACCCGAAAGAGGGCGAAAGGGAGTAGCTCTATCCAATTCTCGCCGGTTTCCTCCTTTAATTTTGTTAAAGTTTCTTTCAGTGTTCTATTCATTCTCTCTACTTGTCCTGAACTCTGCGGTCTATAGATACAGTGTAGCTTCCAATTAATACCTAATTTATTTGCCAATTCCTGTGAGATTTTGGAAATGAATGCTGGTCCATTGTCAGAACCTATAGCTATGGGTATCCCATATCTAGGTATAACTTCTTTTATTAAGGTCTTACAAACTGTGGAAGCGGTCTCTCCCCTTGTGGGAAAGGCCTCTACCCACCCAGAGTAAGTATCTACTAGGACTAGCAGGTACCTGTATCCTGATTTCCCTTTAGGCATTTCAGTAAAATCAATTTCCCATAGTTCTCCCGGGGCATTTCCTCGATGCCTCACGAAGCGAGGTAATTTCTGATTCTGGGCGTTCACTTTCGCGCAAGTCTTGCATCGCGAGGTGATGGAGTGAATTATTTCCCTTAGGTGTGGTCCCAGGTAATGTTTCCTGATTAACAGTTCTAGTTTGTTCTGTCCCAAATGGGTGCTAGTATGAATGTCCTGGACAATTTTTGTTAGTACCCCTTCTGGCAAGTATAGCTTGGCGTTTGGAAGTACTATCCATCTATTTTCATTCTTTGTTCCCCCTAGCCTTGCTCCCTCTTGCTCTTCTTCTTTAGAATACGTGGGGTTTGGGGGCAACTCCGGCTGGGGTACTAGGGGGAGCAGGTTACTCTCTGTCCTCATAGCGGCTTCCTTGGCGGCAGCATCGGCCAGACTATTCCCTCTTATGACAGGAGTATCTCCCTTCTGGTGGCCCTTACAATGGATAATGGCCACTTTCTTGGGTAACCATATAGCCTTTAGGAGAGAGAGAATCTCTTCACGGTTTTTAATGTCTTTTCCTCCTGCAGTTAGGAGACCTCTCTCTCTGTAGATGGCTCCATGAATATGGGCGGTGGCAAAAGCATAGCGGCTGTCAGTGTAGATATTGGCAATCTTTCCTTCAGCTATCTCTAGGGCCCTGGTCAGCCCTATCAGTTCCGCCCTCTGTGCAGAGGTTCCTGCAGGCAACGCCCTTTGCCACAGGACCCTATCTTCTGAGGTCACTGCTGCCCCTGCGTACCACTGTCCGTCCTTGATAAAACTGCTCCCATCAGTAAAGAGGGTCAGGTCTACTTTCTCATATGCCTGATCTTTTAAGTCTGGGCGGGAGCCAGTCACTGTGTCAAGGATCTGTTTGCAACTGTGGATCACAGTGGAGTCTGGTACTGGCAGCAGAGTGGCTGGATTCAGAGCAGTGCTCTTAAGGAACTGCACCGCTGGAGGGTTCAGCAGCTGTGCCTGGTACTGCGTCAGCCGCGCATTAGACAGCCATCGGTCTGGGGGGGACCGTAGGACCTGTTCGATATAGTGCTCTCCTATGACCTGTATGTCCTGCCCCAGGGTCAACTTGCCTGCTTCTTTAACTAGTAGTGACGTGGCTGCGATAGCCCTTAAACAGGCCGGCCATCCCGATGCCACAGGATCGAGTTTCTTTGACAAGTAGGCCACAGGCCTCTTCCACGGGCCGAGGGTCTGGCTCAGAACACCTAGGGCCGTACCCTCCTTTTCAGCAACATATAGCTGGAGGCTCCATCTTGGCCAGAAGTCTGACTTATTTATTTTTTAACTGGCAGTTTGTATCTCTGAATTCCCTTTATATTTTTAACCCATCCCCCACCACCTACTCTTTGGCAACCATTGATTTGTTCTCTGTATCTATGAATCTGTACTTTTGCCCTTGTTTGTTTTGTTTTAGATTCTACATATAACTAAAATTATATAGTATTTGTCGTTCTTTGTCTGACTTATTTCACTTAGGATAGGACCTAGGTGCAAGTCCATCCAAGTTGTCACAAATGACAAGATTTCCTTCTTTTTTTTTTTTTAAAGATTTTTTTTAAGTACTTTTTTTTTTCTTTTAGATTTTATTTATTTATCTTTAGAGGGGAAGGGAAGGAGAGAGGGAGAGAAACATCAATGTGTGGTTGCCTCTTGTATGTCCCCTGCCGGGAACTGGCCTGGCAACCCAGGCATGTGCCCTGACTGGGAATCGAACCGCGATCCTTCGGTTCGCAGGCCCGCGCTCAATCCACTGAGCCACACCAGCCAGGGTCCTTCTTTTTTATCACTGAATAATAGTCCATCGTATATGTGTATACATATATATGCATATATAAAGAAGATGTGGTATTTGCACATATACATGCATATTGTTGACATATGTAACTATTTAGCGATGCATTTATTCATATATTAGTGGACATTAAGGTTGCTTTCATGTCTTGGTATTATAAACAATGTTATGATAAATATAATGGCATACATATTTTTTAATTAGTTTTTCTTATTTTCTTCAGATAAATACCTACAATTTGAATTTCTGTGTTGTTAGTTCTGTTTTTAATTTTTTAATGAATCTCCATATTTTTCATAGTGACTGCTCCAGTTTGCAATTTCACCAACAGTGTATGATGTTGCCCTTCTTTCCACATCGGTGCCAACACTTATTTGTTTTTCCAAAATTATTTTGTATTGGCTTCAGGTGTACAGCATATTTAACTTTTTGGTAATAGTCATTCTGACTGGTATAAGGTGATATCTCACTGTGGTTTTTATTTGCATTTCCCTGATGATTAGTGATGTTGAACATCTTTTTATGTGTCTGTTGACCTATTTGTACATCTTTGGGAAAATGTCTATTAGGTTATTTGCCCATTTTGTAATGTATTGTTTGTTTTTTGATGTTGAGCTGTATGAGTTATTCATATATTTTGAATATTAACCCCTTGTTAGATACAGGATTTGGAAATATTTTCTCCCATCCAGTAGGTGCCTTTTCATTTTGTTGATGATTTTCTTTGTTGTTTTTCTGTGCAGAAGCTTTTTATATTGATGTAGTCCCACTTGTTTATTTTGTTATTGTTGCTTTTGCTTTTGATACCAGATCCAAAAATTTTACACCAAGGCTAATGCCAGAAAGCTTTTCACCAATGTTTTCTTTTAGAAGTTCATGGTTTGAAGTCTTACATGCAAGTCTTTAATTCGTGTGTGTCAGGGTGTGGGGGTGGGGGGGGCGGGCGTGCTGTGTGGTATGAGTGTGGCCTAGTTTCATTCCTTTCTGTGCGGCTGTCCAGTTTTCCATACACCACTTATTGAAGAGTGTATATGCTTTTCCAATGTATGGTTTTGCCTCCTTTGTTATAAATCAATTGGTCATATATGTGTATGCTTATTTCTGGGCTCTGATTGGTTCCTTTTTATATTTGCTAACTCTGTTAAAGTTCTCACTGTGTTCCTCTATTTTTTCTCCCATGTTCGATGAGCATCTTTATGACCTATGGCTTGAATTCCTTACTAGGAATATTACTTACCTTCATTTCATTAGGTTTTTTTTTTTTTCTGGAGTTTTAGGTTGTTCTTTCATTTTGAACATAGTCCTTTGTCTTATCATTTTATTTGTCATTATGTATTTGTTTCCAAGTTAAACAGAAATAGCTACCTTTCATTTTCTTGAAGGGGTGGCCCTGTGTAGGGTGTGTAGGAGCAACCTCTGTATAGGCTGCATGTGCTAGGTGACTGTTGAGGCCTGTCTGGGGCTACAATGGATGTATGCAGTGCTGGGGGTGCCACAGTGGGCTGGCTTGCTGAAGCTGGAGCTGGCATAAACTGAAGTGGCCTAGACCACAGTGTGGCAGCCTTGCAAGCCAACTAAAGCACTTGTCTGAGCTCCTTTGCATCTATCTAGTCACAGAGAGAGTGTAAACAATGGCTCTCCAATCCCAGTTTGTTAGGGTTAGTAAATGCATTTCCTTCATATATAGCCTAAGTGTCTTTAAACAGCTGTTTTAAATCTGTGCATGGGCCCCTCTGTTATATCCCTCCTTACTACTGGTTGCTGTGTGGGGTTGGGTTTCCTGTGTTACTGTCTCTGTCTCTTTTACCTTTTTTCATGTGATCCCTTTTTCATTTGTCCTGCTGATGCTGTTCAATTGGCCCTCAGTTCTTCTTCAGGAAAAACGGCTCTGTAAGTAGTTGTACATTAAGTGTGTCTGTGGGAGGGGGTGAGTTCAGGGTCTTCCTGTGCAGCCTACTTGAATCCGTCTTCCAAATATACATTTCTAAAAGTTAATTCAAGTGTAGTCCTATGTTAAAAAAAGGCATAATATTTTTTCCAATTGTTGTTCTATTACAGTTGTCTCAATTTTTTCCCCATTGCTCTCCCCTGCCAAGCTGACCACCCTGCTCCCACATTCAATCCCCATCCTATTGTCTCTGTCCACAGTCCCTTATATATGTTCCTTGATTAGACCCTTCCCTTTATCTCTCCCATTATACACTCCCACTCTCCCCTCTGGTCCTGTCAGTTTGTTCCTTGTTTCCATGCCTATCAATCTATTTTGCTTGTTTCTTGATATTTTTCATTAGGTTCCTCTTATAGGTGAACTCATATGGTATTTGTCTTTTACCACCTGACTTATTTCACTTAGCATAATACTCTCCAGTTCCATCCATGCTATTGTGACAGGTAAGAGTTCTTTCTTTCTTCTGCATAGAATTCTGCTCTATAAATGTACTACAGTTTTTTGATCTACTCATTTACTGTTGTGCACTTTGGCTGTATCTAGCACTTGGCTATTGTAAATAATGCTATTATGAACACAGAGGTGCATAGGTTCTTTTGAATTGGTGATTAAGGATTCATAGGGTATAATCTCAGCAGTGGAATGACTGGGTCAAAAAGCAGTTCTATTTTTAGTTTTTTTGAGGAAATTTCATACATTTTCCCACAGCGGCTGCCCCAGTCTGTATGCCTACTAAAAGTACACTAGGGTTTCCTTTTCTTCAAAACCTCGCCAGCATTTGTTGTCTGTTGATTTATTTAAATGATGACCATTCTGACTGGTATGAGGTAGTATCTCATTATGGTTTTAATTGACAGTTCTCTGATGGCTAGTTATGTTGAGCATCCTTTCATATAATTATGGACCCTCTGAAAGTCCTCTTTGCAGAAATATCTGTTCAGGTCCTTTGCCTATTTTCTAATTGATTGTTTGTCTTCCTGGTGTTAATTCACATGAGTTCTTTATATATTTTGGAGATCAAACTCTTGTCCGAGGTATCATTGGCAAATATGCTTTCCCATACATTTTGGTTCTCTTTTCCTTTTGATGATGTTTTCTTTAGCTTCTTGTGAAGAAGCTTTTTAATTTGATGCAGTCCCTTCTTTTAGACTTTCCTTTATGTCCTTTGCCCTAGAAGACAAATTGGTGAAAATTTTTCTGCATGGGGTATCTGAAATTTTACTGCCTATGTTTTCCTCTTGGCTTTTTTGATGTCACTACTTATATTTAAGTATTTTATCAATATTCAGTTTATTCTGGTATATTATGAAAGTTGGTAGTCTAGTTTCATTTTTTTTACATGCACCTGTCAAGATCTCTCAACACCATTTATTAAAAGAGGCTATTTTTACTCCATTTTTATTCCCCTTCCTCTTTTGGCAAATATTAATTGACAATAGAGATATGGGTTTATTTCTAGGCTCCCTATTCTGTTCTATTGATCTATGAATCTGTTCTTATGCCAGTACCAAACTGTTTTGATTACAGTGGCCTTGTAATAAGTTTGATATCAGGTATTGTGATCCATCCTACTTTGTTCTTTCTTCAATTGCTGAGATTTTGGGAGGTCATTTTGTTTTCATAGAAACTTTTGAAATGTTTGTTCTGTATCTGTGAAATATGTCATTGGTATTTCAATAGGGATTGTATTGAATCTATAAATTGCTTTGGGTAGTGCAGACATTTTGATGATCTTAATTCTTCCAATCCATGAACACGGTATATGCTTCCATTTACTTGTGTCTTCCTTCATTTCTTTCTTCAGTGTTGTATAGTTTTCTGAGTATAGGTCTTTTGCCTCCTTGGTTAATTTTATTCCTAGGTATATTTTTTTCTTACTATAGTAAATGGTATTTTTTTGCTAGTTTCTGTTTCTGATATTTCATTGTCAATATACAAACATGCCTTCAATTTCTACATATTGACTTTGTATTCTGCTGTTTTGCCAAATTCACTTAAAGTAGCATTGGTGGCACCTGCAGTGTTTTCAATAACACTAATCTGTCATCTGCAAATAATGATAGTTTTACTTCCTCCTTTCCAATTTGGATACCTTTTATTTGTTTTTCTCATCTGATTGCTGTGGCTAGAATTTCCAATACTATGTTGAATAAAAGTATTTAAATCAGTCACCCTTATCTTCCTCCAGATCTTAGGGAGAAAACTTTTAGTTTTTGCCCATTGAGTATGATGTTGGCTGTAGGTTTCTCATATATGGCCTTTATTATGTTGAAGTATGCTCCCTCTATTTCCACTTTACTGAGATTTTTTTTAACCATAAATGGGTGCTAGAATTTATCAAATGCTTTTTTAGCATCTATTAATATGATCATGTAATTTTTGTCTTTCATTTTGTTTATGTGATATATTATGTTTATTAATTTGCAAATATTGCACCATCTTTGCATCCCTGGAATGAATCCCACTTAATCATGATGTATGATCTTTTTAATGTATTGCTGAATCTGGTTTATCAATATTTTGTTGAGGATTCTTAGCATCTATGTTCATCAGCAGCACTGGCCTGTAGTTTTCTCTTTGTTTTTGTCTTTACCTGGTTTTGGAATTAAGATGATATTGGCCTCATAAAGAATTTGAAAGTCTTCCTCCTTCTTGAATTTTTTGGAATAGTTTGAGAACGGTAGGAGTTAGCTCTTCCCTAGATGTTTGGTAAAGTTTGCCTGTGAAGCCATTCAGTCCACTGTTTTTGTGTGCCAGAATTTTTTTTTATTATTACTAATTAAATTTCACTAGTTGTGTTAAGTCTATTCAGGCTTTCTCCTCCTTCTTGACTGAGTTTTGGAAGATTACATTTTTAGAGATTTGTCCATTTTGTCCAGGTTATCAAATTTCTTGGCATATAATTGTTCATAGTAATTTCTTACAATTTTTTGTATATTTGTGGTATTGGTTGTAATTTTTTCCTCTTTCATTTATAATTTTATTTATTTGGGTCCTCTCTCTTTTTTTCTTGATGAATCTGGTTAAAATTTGTCAATATTGTTTATCTTTTCAAAGAACCAGCTCCTGGATTCATTGATCTTTAGAATTGTGCTTTTAGTCTCTATGTCATTTAATTCTGTTCTGATATTGGTTATTTCCTTCCTTCTACTTGCTCTGGGCTGTCTTTGTTGTTGATCCTCAAGTTCTTGTAGGCGTAGGGTTAGGTTGTTTGTTTGAGATGTTTCTATCCTTTTTAGGTAGGCCTGTATCACTATAAACTTCCCTCTGAGGACTGCCTTTGCTGTGTCCCATAAGTTTTGGGCCATTGTGAATTCATTTTCATTTATTTCCAGAAACTTTACTCTATATCTCTATATCTATATCTATATAGAAGGATATATATATATCTACATATCTATCTATGGATATAGATAGAGAGAGAGGGAGAGAAAATAGTCACCAAATTGGAGAAAAAGATCCATCACGGCAATAATAACAACAAATGAGTTAAGATTAATATAGTTGGGATGGAAATTAGATGGAAAAAAGAAATAAGAAAAAACTTAAGACATGTCTAGAGGAAAGAGAAATAATTTTGGAAGGATAGAAGGAAAAGAAATACCGAGTGAAGAATGAAAACCAGGTCTAGACAGGGAAAAATAACATTTAAAATAAAAAAAGAAAGTGCAGGAGGGAGGCATAATGGAGTAGGTGAGGGGACCAGTAAAGTTTCAGATTTGAAATACAAAAGTAGTGATAATCTAGAAATAAAATTGAAGAAATGAAACAATAACCATCTTGTCCACAACCAATGAGCAAAGATTGATAAAGGTAGAGAGAGAATAAGGATATTTTAAGAATGGGAAAAAGAACATGAGTTGACTAATAACAAGCAAAAATAATTTTGATAGACCGGAGGTGGGGAGAAGTAGTAACAGTGCAGAATAGAAACAAGTTGCAGCAAGAGAGAAAATAGAATTTGAAACAAAAATAAAAAGAAGAAGGAAGAAAGTAGAATAGAGTAAGAGAAAGGAGTAGCAAAACATGAAATTTCAAATAAGTTACAATATAAAAGCTGGTGGCATGTTAGGCAAAAACTTAAAGGACAAGAAATGAATGTTAAAAAGTTATGCAGGAGAGAAAATAATGCCAGTCATGAAGAGGACTGTGGTGGAATTCATCTCAGTAAACTCTAATGCTTACCACTGTCTTCTTTTTCTGAATTCACCCTTGGTGATGTCAGATGGTGTCCAGGTCTGGCCCTATGCAGCCTGTTCAAGACTGCAAGCGATCCACAGCCTGTGGCTGTCTCCTTCAAACTTGGCTGGACCCTACTGTTCTGTCCTGTTGTACTTCTATCAGCCGTGGGCCCAGGAGTGGTTCATTTAATGACCCAAGAGGACTTCCAGCGCCTTCTCCACCTGCCTCCAGAGGGGTCCTCTGGTGCAATCAGGTGGGTAGGATCTCTGGGTCACCCCCATGGGGCACTATTTAGTCTTCAGGGAAGATGGTCAGAGTGTTTCCGTGTCCCCTTGCCACACATCTTGGTCTGTCCCAGATTCTTTCCAATACTGTATGGTTTCTGATGAATCAGCTAACTATTTCCTGTGGAGGGCCAATCTGTGTAAAAAGGGAAGCTCTTCCTGTTTGGCACAGACAATAGCTCTGTCTAGACACCAAAGCTGGGTGGGGCCTTGGACCCCCCTTGTTGCTCCTGTCTCTATTCTCTCTGCTCTGCTGGGTTTAGTGGATCAGGGCCTGATGAACAGTGTAGCTTGTAGGGTCTGGGGAAGGACCCTTTCAGAGCTTTTTCTTCTTTCCCCTGTAGAAATGTACCCAACAGGAGACTCCTGATCCAGGCCTCACTGATCTGCAGAGCGTAATTCCACAGGTGGATAGTTGTACTTGCTGGTATGTGAGGGGACTTGGCTAGCTGCAGCAAATCTTGGGCTTTCAGCTCCAGCCTTTCAGTCCCTGGTCTGCCACTCTCTCTCCAGAGGTTCGGCTGGAATTCTCCACTCTGAACAGTCCCCTGCTAGCAAACCATGCTGGGTCGGGTCCTTCAGTCCCTTCAGTGTGACTGTATCTCACTGAGTTCTTAGGTAGCAGAGAGGCTGCACACATGTGCATGGGAGCCCCAGGTCCCTGCCAAGTCTTGGGTCTCTCCTTTGCTCCCCTTTTAGAAGAATTTGCCTGTGGCCTCCAGACTACAGCATCCATCCCTGTGGGATCTATTCTCCACATGCTCACCTTCCACAAAAATCACAGTCAGGGATGGCCAGGGCCTGTCACAGCCTCTGACAGTTTTAGATAAAGTTTCTCTCTGGATCTTTACTAAATGGCATTGGGAAGAGCCCCGTAGCCATACTCTAACACAGGGTGGTGGTGGGGTGCTGACACTGCTCCCTCCAGAGATCTTCAGCCTCCCACCTACCTGCTCCCATCATGATGTTCCTGGAGCCTGCGCCTCCTTGGCTGTCCCTCCCCACCTCCATAGGTCACAGCTCCTGAGCGGATCTTCACCAACCCTGACTCTGTGCAATCAGAAGTGCTGGGCTAGGCAGCCATGGCATCTCCACTTGGAGGGTCAAGGCCACCGCCCCCGGGCGCTGTGCAGGCGAGCAGGCTCTTGCCCACTCCCACTCACTCCCCACGCTCTTATCTGCATAGGTGCTCACTCACAGCTTCTCTCACTCACTCTCCGCTGTACTGTTGAGTCAACTGCTTTGTGTTTTGGCTGCAAGACCAGTCTGGATCCGGGAGCAAGTAGATGGACCTTCCATCTACTCTTCTGCCATCTTTCCTTCTCAGCATATTTTTTTTTATGAAAAATTTTTCATTTCTTCATCTCCAAGCATGAAGCAATGCTAGATAAGTAAGTAATGTTTATGAATGCTCAAACTTTTCAGCAATCTGAATACTTAATTTTCACATAATCCCATTAATTAGATAGTATCTGAATCCTCTATTAGGATAATTAACCTAATACACTATGACACTTTTATGTTAGGCAGTTGTTTAAACCTTGTTTCCAATACACAATGATTTTCCAACACAGGTGCCCATGCATTCCTTATTTTATCTATCTCAGCAGTTTTCTGCAGCTTTAAGAAATCTCAAAGAATAATTTGCACTCATTCTTTTTAATAAAGCTGTAGAGCAGTATCTGTATCAATTTAACCTGACATACTCAATAATCACCATCATATTTACACTCTACTTTACAATTAATAAAATGATTTTATATACTTTAATTAATAAAATCACCAAAATAGCCCTGGGAGGCAAGTTTCTTGTTTCATTATATTTTTTCTTATCCAGTAGAGAAATTAAGACTAAAAGAGGTGGAATTAGTTATCCAAGTTCACATGGTCATTAATGGTGTATTCTGCAACATAAAATTTCCTGCTTAATAAATCCTATTCAATTCAGTTTACTTCTCTCTGCATGCGAAAGCATTGAATATTATAATTTTCTACTACTGTTTCTATTTTATGCAACCAACTTATATCTATATAAATTAGATAAAATAATTTAATTAATGATAATTCCTAGTGTTATAACATGAGAATTGGACTAATTATCTTTTTCCATCATTAGTTTTCCTTCTGACATTATCTATAAAAATGAAATAATTAAGAATGACATAGCCATCTAATACACTCAGTGGTCTTGTCATATTCATTTGACATGAAATTGATCTAGTGAGCTGATGATTACTCTATTCCCAGAGCCACTGTGAATAGAGAATCCAGTGTTTCATACCTGACATCAATATGATTAATGGCATCAATATGATTTATTGTTTCTTCAGTGTAATATAAACAATGAGTCAATTCAGTCAGTTGAACAAACAAAAAGTATCACTCTACTTTTTTTAAAATCAACTAAACCAAACAACTAGTGGGCTACAGTTGACTTTTCAAAGAATTGCTTTGAAATCATGTAGGATCCATTTTAATTTGAGTTCATTTTATTTGAAACACAATGTGTACATATTTACTGTATAGACATTTTTAATGTATGCATTGTGGTACAGAATATTTTATTTATATAAATCTATAAAACATTTTAAATCATTTTGAATCTTACATATCTTGTATTTCTGGTGGCATTTCTTTGTCTCCACAACTTAATATCCTGGTGCACAAATCATGTGAGTATGTATGTGTGTGTATGGAGAAAGAGAGGAAGGAAAAAGGGATTATAGATAGTATTTTATATCTGAGACAGAATATACATCAGATGTCTATCATATGTGCTTTAAAATATAATTATTTTAAAAGTAAATATAGGTAGGGCAAAAGTAGGTTTATAGTTGTTAGTATGGACCACAGTACAATAATTAATAAATAATAATATAAAAACAAACTCTTTGTATTGCATACTCATAACTATAAATCTACTTTTTCTGTACCCTGTATAGTTTATTAAACACATTAATATATTTCTAAAAAATGAGTCATTGTTTTTGTCAGAGTTGTAGTTGCTTCTAAGAATAGAGGCAATACCTGAAGGCAAAGAATTTGATAGGAGAGCATATACGAGAAAAGTTAATCATAGAAGATAAAATTAGATTGTATAGCAAAACCACATTATAGATTTTCACAAGTGTTTCATCTTCAAATATGTATCTAGGCTTTTAACTTTTTTCCTCTTCACTCTTTTCAAGAATGCAGGAAAGTTCATCTGAATCGAATTGTGAAAAAATAAAATAAGTGCTATTGAAATCAAGAAATGCTAATTAGGAAAAGGATAATGATGGTATCAAGAGAGTTGGATATTGCCTAACCACTATGCTGCACACTTGAAACTGATACAGATTAATATTGAATGTAAGCTTTAATTGAAAAATATATATATTTTTAAAAAAGTGTTTGGATATGCATAAGAATAAGACAATTTTATATTATAAGCAACATTCCAATATACACTTAAGGTAGCACCTCTTTTACATGAATGCCATCAATTTATTTGCATTATCAATATATCTAACTTACACTTATCCCCTTATGCATTCATTCAATTTCATTGATTTGGATTACCAGTAGCATCCAGTAATTCTGATGCTTTATTTAGTAAATAAATAAATTCTTCTTTTCTGCAGAGAGGTCAAATAATGGTTCACTCAAAGGCACCCACCAACCCACCCAAGACCATGCTTAGTGACCCTATTACATTTTCTTTTATATTGTTTACAGGAAGGAATTGCATTACTGCGAACTATATTGCATATTCTCTTTAATTGCTTTGCCATAGACTTCTGTGTTCCTGGAATGACTCTTAAAAGAGTGTTGTCAAAAAGGTAGTCAAAGAAAAGAAGAATGTGTGAGACAATGCAACTTTCCCATTAGTGGGAAAGTTGCATTGTCACAAACAGTGTATCATAATACTTGTCACAAACAGTGTATCATAATACTTGGCTATGCCATTGATTTCATCTCCATTTTATTGAAAAAATAGCCACTTAACCCTTAAATTATTCTGAAATTGTTTAAAATATACCCACCCATGTCCAGAAAGTTTCTGGGTTTTCTTCAACATATACATTAAGTACTAAAAGGACTAGTTGCAATATTTAAACCAAGATTACTTGACATACCTATTTGTCATATGCTTAGTGCTTCTCTCTGACAGAATGTGTTATTGACAAATGCCTCCTACTATAATTCACTTTGCTTCACAGTGAGCACAAAGTGATACTTAATAGAGAATATTTCATCTCAAACATTGTTTGCATTGCTTTGTTTACTAGAAAACTTTTCTGTACAGAAGAATATGGTGCAATTTGTTGAAATTGTATCTATTCAATGATAATTCCACTACATGGCTGACAACGACACTTAAAAATTAGTCTTAGAATATCCATGATTTCATTCTTGTGTGTTGATATTTCCATAAATAGTTCAGAATCAACCCAAAATATTTTTCTTTTAAATTGAGAAAAAGCTAATTTTGTGCAGTAGCAAATAGAAACCATTGAAATTTATCTGAGAATTATGTTGTGCTAGAAAAGTTTTTGAAGTAAAGCTGTAGGATTTTTCTTCTTTCATAAGTATAAAGTGAATCAGAGGCATAAAAACAGTAAAGACTGCAAGGGGCTTACCAAATCAAAAGATTCAAGTAATGACATGTGTAGGATATTATAGCTCTAATGATCATTACATATAGTATTGTAAAACAAATGTGACTTGCACTAAGTGTAGGAAAAGATCAGGAGAGATTCTCAGATCGTAGTTGTATCCCCTGACCTCAATGCAATGTTTCTATTTACTTCCTGATGTCACTTGCCTGTGTGCAGACTTAACAATCTCATGGCAAGATTCTGAAAACCTGCACATGATAAGCAAGGCTAATTTTGTGTGTATTGATGTCTTTCTTTGTAAAGACAGGTATCACTTCACATCTGAAGGTCTGATTCAGATTATACTTTGACTCATATGAATAAAACCGTGGTACTAGTGTGAAAAACAAATAGGAAGAACGCTAAAATTTAAAAGCAAATGCAGAGGGGATTCAGAAAAGCATTTTTATAAAATTGTTATTTTTGTTTTGAGATTCAGGATAACATTTGTTCAAGATGCCTCAATAGAAAATTAACATGAAAAGGCCCATGAAATACTGAACTAATGGGACTCTAATATTAATTAAAAGGGATGTTCAGCAAGGTATAACATACAAATACTTAGACTCTTATTTTATACCTAAAATGTGTGTAATGATCTTATCAAAATTGCATAATGTGGAAATGATGTAAATATTTAGAATAACTTTCAATATTGTTTATTGTTCCTAGAAATTAATTTGCTTGAAACAAGTTAATTTTTGTTAATTTTAAAATGTATGCTTAAGATAGAGAATTAAATATTTTATTTTAATGCACTGCCATGATAAATCTTAAAGAAAAAAATTGACGATTTTAATGTTTTGAAATAAAAAAGGTTAAGCCACACAGTGATTTCTAAGATTATCTGTATATATATCTTTTTCCTAACATAACTTTTTCTTATGAAAGTGATTTTATTTGAAAAAAGTAACTTTCTTGTCTCACTTTCCTTAACTGGTCAATAAAATATAGGTCTTAATACAAGTTCCTCAATAGAACATCATGAGAAATCAAGGGGGGAAGTTACATTTTTATATTTTAAAGACCATTGTATAAGAATTTGAGCAACATGATGGATAGTTTTGCTTTTCAGTACATATAGTGAATAAATATTTCTTCAATAATTCAAAAAATTTCATCCCTAGGAGTACTCACCGATTTTATTCCTTTTTTCTTTCAGATTACTTCCAGCAATGAAATACACTGAAATGTTAGTGGTAAAAATGCAGTATCGCACATTTGTCAAAACCTATAGAAGATACAATGCAAGAGTAAATTCTCATTTAAACTATGGACTTCAATAAATAATGAATCAGTGTTTGTCCATCAATTGCAACCAATAAACCACACTAATAAAAGACATTAATAATAGGACAAATTGTATGTAGGGGGAGAGGAGGTTTATGGGAACTCTCTGTCCTTACCGATTAATTTTTCTTTAAATCTAATGCTGCTCTAAAAAACATGATTTAGTGGTTTAAAATATAATATTACACTTTAAGAAAATAATGTTCTTTGAATAATATTTTCACTATAAATCACTACATAATATTTTTGCAGAACAATATTTTATATCAATTTTTATTTATTTTTGTGTTTTAAAGAGAGTGAAGAATATTAGTTTAATTTGAGTCCCTCAATATTTTGACTTTTAAATAGATTATTTTTATTATAAAAATCTGTTCTCTGATTAATTTTTAAAATTAGTATTTTGAAAAATTAGGAAGATATTATGAAAAAATGTATATTTATTTTTAAAAGGCATTTCTTCAACTACATGCCCAGATGTTAAAATAGAGTTTCTACATTGCTATGCATATACATATACAGTGTTAAATAGAATTGGTGCTGATCTTTACATGTTTGAATGTATTTGATCAATCTAGTAAATGAAAGTGAGAAGTCAATGCAATCATAAGAAATGCCATCTATGCACACTGGGAGTCTTGGGTATTGCTGGAAATCCTTTGATTTGTACCACATCCTCTACCACAGTCTCTTCCTTGGGTGACTGGCTGAGCAGCCAGGCTGGTTTTCCCTGGTCTGATTACATCCTGATATCTGAATTGTTCTTAATGCACATTTTGCCTTGGTAGGAAGGCAATAACTGCATTTCTGTTGCCTTTGTTATTACCTTTTCATTTCTCTACCTAATTCTATTCGGTTTATCTGTGAAATGCAGGGATTACTGAACATTGCAAGCCTTCTATGTAGTTATACTAAAGTTATTCCTCTAGACCAGGGATATACAAACTTAGTTGATCACCAAAATCATCTAAAGTATTTTAAAACATACGGATTCTTATGTTTTACCCAAGATCAAATGAATCAATTATTTCCAGAAGTAGAACCTAGAAGCCTCTATTTTAATAAATACCTATAAGTAGTTATAGTTAGAAACTGGTGCCTGAGAATGTAATCAGCCTCAGTATGAGATTTGTGTGTGTGTGTGTGTGTATATAATTAGTACTCGAAAACTGTCTTATGAAGCCAGAGTTTAATCGTCTATGACTATTTCTCATCTCCTAATATAAATACTTTCAGAGAAAACAATTTCTTTCTTTATCAGCTGACCTAGGCTTTATTTATTTTGCTATTTGGTAGTACAGTTAATTGTTAATATCTGTTATTGCTACCTGGTCAAATACACATAATAGTGAAAGTACAAAGCAGTCATTTAGGTCATGTCCTCTAATTCACACAGACCCCACAAACAAGCAGGAAGGGTTGACTTGAATGGTCTTAGAGAGGTTTTTCAACTCAATACAACACATCCTCTCAAACTTATCACTCTTAAGTTATTTTCAGATGTTTTTGGCATAAATATTGGAATTTCCCCAGCAACCTATTCTTTCCTTGTTCTTCAACAAACTGTCTCTACCCATAATTGTTTTCTCTAAATTGAATGATTAGTGACTAATATGAAAGTTCAAAAAATCAAAAGTATTGATCTGTAAGTTTTGTAAGTCCAAGAACAGAGACATGAAATAATGAGTTAACATCGACCTGCATATTTTGGTTCCCAAAGCACCAATCTCTTTCCCAGGGAGCCCAGATACTGCCTCAAAATCTTTCTTTGCATTGCAATGTTACAAAGAGAAATTAAAGTCACCTTGCCATTATCTTTTCTAAAGAAAAATTAAGGCAAGTCCAACTGAAAATAAAGTTAGAACTTAAAAAAAGGTTTTATTATTTCTTATTGAAAACAATATGCATAAGATATTGTGCTATTTGTTCACAAGTGTTATTAAATCTGTCACATATGTGAATGCCAGGCAAGTTCTCTTGCACAAAAAATGCTGGAAGCTGGTTTTATGTGGACATTTAATATACATCATTAAGTACGTTGTCTGATTTTTACATTTGATATAGATTTGGATATTGATGAATAAACTTTTATTATTTTGTTTAATTAGCAAATTAAATGGGAACAGAAAGTTTAAAATATTTTTTGCATAGACTAACTTGTCAACTTCTTATAGATTCTGAATAGACTGAATAGTCATAGGGTTGAAACAACCAAAAACATTTGATTGCCAACTTTTTTAAAAAAGAATAATTCATTTTCATTAACAACTATGAAATCAATTCTAGAAATCTATTAAGCCACACAATGAATATGTTATTTTTTCTTAAAACTCTTTAGTACTTCCTGTTAACAATCACAAACAAATGGTGGCTTTCACATTTAAGAGAAATATTCAATAATACATGAAAACTGAGCACTAAGGGGAAAAAAGAAAGAAAAAAGAAAAAGCAAGTGCAGCAATCCAGTATGTAATGGGCCACAAAACCCATAGGTGCAACGCATAATGGCCATGGTATCAGCAGCTCCAAACCCTCTATTCTGATGAATAGGAAAAGCCAGTCACATACTGTTTCCCAAAGCAATCCCAAGCTGCATACAAGGAGCAATAGCTGTAAAAGGGAGTCCCAACAGACTTATTCAAACATGCAAATTAACAGCATTGAAAAGCAATGTACAGTAATCAGGGCCCATTTAGTATTGTAACATCAGCTGGGACACAATAGCTCTCTGTGTATCCTGTAGACAGTTTGTATTGGTAATAGCCACTGCATGAGTAATTAAGCACTTTAAATGAGTCAACCATTTAAGTTATCCTACAAGTTAGGAGTGAAAAGCAAAGCTGCAAAAGAGCAAAAACAAGGAGCCATTAGCCTTGATAACACTGGTCCACCCAAAAGCGTATGTTCCTCCAAATGAGCGCAGATTGAAGGTCTCACCTGCACTGCAGATGTTTGCTTCATTACTGTGCTACATTTAAATAACTTAGATCCCAAGTATGCTTTTGTGTAACTAAAAATAGTAATTGTGGAAATCTTTTTCTAATTCATTTTGTATTTTGAAAATATTTAAATATATCTTTAATAACTAGTTAAAATATTCATCTATTTACTGCTTTCAGGCTTGATCCATCTTTCTAACTGCATAATTCACCTTAAGATTGTAACTTGATGTAGCCTGGCAGTTTGTGCCTGCCTGTGACAGGGCCAGTATTTTGGGAGCCTGTGCTTTCAGTAAAACCATACACATGAGCTTTGGAAAAATCAGACTTAATGTGCATGTGCTTCAACTTCTGGGGTATGTTACTGGCGTAGACCAGTGGAAATAATATTTTAATTCAACTTGCCATATATTGCAAAAGATCACATTTAAAGTGTCTACAGTAGCGAGGAGCTATTTTCCAACAGAAGAGATTTCCACCCCCCAATTTTTTTAATTTATCCTTGATTGCAATGGAACAAAATGAAGGACAGTTAGTTGCTTTACTATTTGAAGATTGTTCTATTTATCCTCAGCCTTCATTCCCCCTCTCTAAGTAATTCAAGTCTCTTTAGTCTTTCTACATAGACTGTTTTTAAAGTGCTTTGTCATTTGTGTGTCTATCCTCTGAACCCCTTCTAATTTATTCATATCTTGCAGCTGCATTGATATTTCAGTGTGGCCTTTGCCCCACAGCAGTCCTGGCAGGTCACTATGGTCAGTGTTCCCTCTAATTTTCTCCAGCCATGTATAGGCTGGGTGACCAGGGATCTGCTTCAGAGGCTTGGCTCAGCTCAGGGTGCCAGCAGGGTTACTTACTCACCTGTGTCTCATAGCTGGGACGAGAATGGGGACCAATCGAACCTCCTGAGGCTTCAGACCTGGTATAAATGATGTATGAGACTTTCTTACAGTCATTTCTGAGTTACCCTCAAGGGAATGAAACTTTACCAATTGTTTTATGGATGTTTAATTTAAAGGATATAGAGACCCACAGGACTTCACAGAGGTCAAGATCACAAAAATTCTTACATTTATCTTTAACCTCATTACTAAATATTTAGCCTCCTGCTACAGAGCCAGAAATTTACCTTTGAGGATTTTACTTGTAATATATAACAGTCGGGGACTTTCAGGTGTCTTTTTAGGGAAACAAGAGAATGCTCATTAATTTTAATTCCCCTAATGCCCTCTTCAGCTGTTTGATGAGTCAAGCTCAAAGTAATAGGAGTAATTTTCACATTATTTCACTCAATTGCCTTGAACTTCAAGATCTATCTTCTCCCTGTCAATATGTAGTCAAAGCAGTTGAACAAATGATATTAAAGCAAAGTCTGTTTCTTATCTGATTATAGATAACTCAATGTTATCCCATATTAAGGCAAGAAAGGGCATGAGATAGAGATAAGCTTATCAAAAGAGTTACAGAAGAAATATTCAAGTGCAAGACTAAGAGTGAATGGAGAGGGCATATAGCGAAATTCCAGTGAGAAAGCAACTAAAAGAGCAGGCAAGAGGCAACCTGTGCCTAATTAAACCTTGTGAGTTGAGGGAAAGTACACATGTAGAATATAGGTTTTAAGGGAAAAAAGGACAGAGTGCAGCAATCGGGTATGTATATGGACCAAAGTGTATAAAAAAATGCATGGAAAATCAGACCAACCACCACGGCATAAAATATAAAAAATATGTGCCACTAACCAAAAACATTAAGAAGCAAGATGCTAGGATTAATTAAAGGTATTTTGCTACTCTGTTCCTAATATTTTAGTGCAGTTAACAGTAAATTTTTCAAGATTGCCCCTTCTGTGATGGTAAAAATTTTCTTTCAGTCTATTTGCTACCTGGGACATGACCAACCAGTTCCAGGGCAACCAATTTAGAACACTTTATCCAATGAAACTGCATGCTGTTTCTGACATGTGAACATTAATATAGTTGGGTAAAGACTCAGATATTTTCTTTTATAGTATCAGCTAAAATATGATGTATATTTATTTCTCTTATCCAGACCCTCATATGTTCAATGTCATCATAATTAGCTGAGAATGCAATGAAAGAAGAATGAACTGGAATTGTACACAAAGTGACAAAGTGATCCAGTAAGAAGGGGTTACATCAGAGTCAGAGATACCTCCCATTGGTAGGGGACTCCAGACCTGGAAAATTTTAGCTTAAGGAAAAAGTTATTAAGCCTAGCAAGTCCTGTGTATGTTAAAGCTTTTGTTTCAGAAACTGCAGATAAGGCCCATCCTGGCTCCTGAGAAACAGCCAGCCTCCTGGGGCACTGGCTAGAGATTACTGCCTGGGGACTAGTTGGAGATGTCCTGGCCTTTGTATCAAGGAGGAGACAGATGCTCCTCCTCCCGTGGGAACAACTAAATGCCTAAAACAGAAAGGCTGCAATTTCGCTCACCTAATCCTCCCTGAATTTCAAAGCCCTCACCACACCTTGTTTGTCTTCCCCCACCTCCCTTATAAAACTTCTGGCTGGGAAAGAGAAGGGAAGATGGTTTGTTAGGGTACAAACCCGCCATCTACTCAGATCGCTGGCCATCTGAATAAAGTGCCCATAAAGATTCAATCGCTGTCATTGCTTATTGGATTTGGTAGTGACAGGCAGCCCGAACTCTGGTGTCTTTTCCGGTTACACCATCACTGGAAAATAAAAGTCACAACAGTTGTGTAAATAGCAACTCTAAAGGCCTAGCTTAGCATTAGATTAAAACTTGCTGCCTTACTTGACTCGTTTTATAAGATAATTAGATTAGATTCTAAATAATTGATCTAAACCTTTTTGCAAAAAAACCCAGCATGTTCTCTTTTGTTTCCAATTATTTTTAATGCATAATTTCATTTTCGTACATTATATCTAATTTCATTACAAACATAAAGACTTGTATCTTTCTACATATGGGAGAGGAAACTTTAGAATGTAAAAAAATTTTTGCAGGCAATTTCTATCTCCCTACTCAACACAAAACATCTTAATTAGAGTCAATGGCAACGTTATTTTTATACTGAAAATTATACTAAAAGCTATGACCCCTATTAGTCCATAAAGATTACTGAGGCAGAGTCTTAGTTCCTAACAAAACAAAGATGATGTGAGATAATTAAACAGAATTTCAAGCAATATATGCTAATGTTTGTTCTGTAATAAAAATTAAATTTCTAATGACTAGTAAATTGAGATCTTTTATATTTCTTCATGTTGGCATCTATGTATGATTTTATGGGATATTTACCTTGCACCTGTCCTTGAGTCCTATAAATACACTGCAATATTTTTTTTTCATATTAATTAGCAGTTTTATTCTTCTTATTGATTTGTCTGTTATTTTTTTATTTTTTAATCAGTATTTTTTAATTGTTGATATCGTACAGTTTTCTGTCTTTTACCCCGCCCCAGCCCACCACCCCAGCCCTCCCCACCTTCCTCCCAATTCCACCCCCCATAGTTTTTGTCCATGAGTCCTTTATACTTGTTGCTCTAAACCGTTCCCCTTTTCCCCTGAAATTCCCTCCCCTCCCCCTCTGGACACTGTCAGACTGTTCTCAAATTCAGTGTCTTTGTTTATATTATGCTTGTTTGTTTGTTTTGTTGATTAGCTTCCTGTTAAAGGTGAGATCATATGGTATTTGTCTTTCACTGCCTGGCTTATTTCGCTTAGCATGATACTCTCCAATTCCTTCCATGCTTTTGCAAAGGGTAGGAGCTCCTTCTTTCTTTCTGCTGCATAGAATTCCATTGTGTAAATGTACCACAGTTTTTTGATCCATTCATTAACTGATGGGCACCTAGGTTGCTTCCAGCACTTGGCTATTGTAAATTGTGCCGCTATGAACATAGGGGTGCATAGATTCTTTTGGATTGGTGTTTCAGGATTCTTAGGATATAATCCAAGCAGTGGAATTGCTGGGTCAAAGAAATTTTGTAGCTATCATGAGAAAAGGAATAATTTCTTTATGGATATTTGATAAGATACGAAGAAATACAACTTTTTTTCAAAAGGATTGTTTTGATCAGATATTTGATAAGATATGAAGAAATACAACTTTTTTTCAAAAGGATTGTTTTGAGATCAAAGCAAAAAGTCTGCAATGTGGAAAAATAATGAATTTACTTTAAACAATTGAAAGGGATTAATCTCAAGTTCTGTTCCAGATAAAATACAATTTAGTTTGTCCAAGATTCAAGTAAACTATTCAATAGGGGCAAAATAGCTTTTACAACTTAATATAATTTATGTGGTAAATATAAATAGTTGGTATGGCCATGTGAATCAGTTTCATCTGACACTCATAATTAAACTGTTATGCATTCATTAGATGATTGTTTTAAAAATATGTTCATCAGAGGTTTGAAGGAGGGTTCAGACTGTGGAGTGTTTTAAAGTTCTGACTCCCTGACTAGTACATGCAATAGTCTTCATGGTCTCCCTTCTGCTTGTTCCTAGTCTTGTTCAGTCCATTTTCAATACTAGTCCAGTTCTGGCCACACAAATTATCTTCATGTGTTGGACTATATCACAACATTTTTCCATTGATGCTTTGCCCATGCAGTTCCATCTGGTTGAAACACTTTTCTTTCTTCTTGGTTCACTTAGCAGATATTTATTCATGTTTGCTAATACTGTCACCTCTGTTCATTATCATTCCTGGAATCTTAGGTCTCTCATGCGACTATCATGGTATTTTCTATAGACTATTATCATAGTCATTACTACTACTAATATTATTATTATTATTTTCTCACTCAAGTATCATTCTTTTTAAATATATTTTATTGATTATGCTATTGCAGTTGTTCCATTTTTCCCCTTTATTTCCCTCCTCTCTGCACACTCCCTCCCACCCACATTTCCCCCCTTTCGTCCATGTCCATGAGTCATACATATAAGTTCTTTAGCTTCTACATTTCCCATACTATTCTTGCCCTCCCCCTGTCTATTTTCTACCTACCACTTATACTACTTATTCTCTATACCTTTTCCCCTTCTCTCCCTCTCCACTCCCCTGCTGATAACCCTCCATGTGATCTCCATGTTCCTGTTCTATTACTTGCTTAGTTTGCTTTTGTTTTAGGTGTGGTTGTTAATTACTGTGAGTTTGTTGTCATTTTACTGTTCATATTTTTTTATCTGTTTTTTCCTAGATAAGTCCCTTTAACATTTCATATAATAAGGGCTTGGTGATGATAAACTCCTTTAACTTGACCTTAACTGGGAAGCACTTTATCTGCTCTTCCATTCTAAATGAAAGCTTTGCTGGACAAAGTAATCTTGGATGTAGGTCCTTGCCTTTCATGACTTAAAATACTTCTTTCCAGCCCCTTTTTGCCTGCAAGGTTTCTTTTGGTAAATCAGCTGGTAGTCTTAAGGGTACTCCTTTGTAGATAACTGTCTCCTTTTCTCTTGATGCTTTTAAGATTTTCTACTTACATTTAATCTTGGCAAATATAATTATGATGTGCCTTGGTGTGTTCTTGCTTGGGTCCAACTTCTTTGGGACTCTCTGAGCTTTCTGGACTTCCTGGAATTCTATTTCCTTTGACAGATTGGGGAAGTTCTCCTTCTATATTTGTTCCAAAAAGTTTTCAATTTCTTGGTCTTCCTCTTCTCCTTCTGGTACCCCTATGATTCAGATATTGGAATGTTTAAAAATGTCCTGGAGGTTCCTAAGCCTCTCCTCATTTTTTTTTTTTTTTTTTTTGTTTTGAGTTCTTGTTTCTTCATTGTGTTCTGGTTGAATGTTTCTTTCTTCCTTCTGGTCCACACCATTGATTCGAATCCCAGTTTCTTTCCTGTCACTGTTGGTTCCCTGCACATTTTCATTTATTTCACTTAGCATAGCCTTCATTTTTGTTCATCTGATTTGTGACCATATTCAATTAATTCTGTGAACATCCTGATTACCAGTGTTTTAAACTGTGCATCTGATAAGTTGGCTATCTCTTCATTGCTTAGTTGTATTTTTTCTGGAGCTTTGATCTGTTCTGTTCTTTCATTTGGGTCTTTTTTTTTTTTTTTTTTTTTTTTTTTTTTGTCTCGGCCTACCTATTAAGTAGTAAAGAGCAGAGCCTTAGGTGTTCACCAGGGTGGGGCAACCCATGGCCCTGCTTTGTGATTTTGTATGTGGGAGAGGGGTCCAAGAGGGAACGATGCCTCTTGTTCCCCTCTCTGCAGGCTTTCAGCCACTTCCCCCACTTCCCACAAGAAAATTGTGCACCTATGGTGCTGATTCTTGGGTGGGTGGGCTTGTGAACAACCCTGTGGGTCTCTACAATGATGTCTTCTATGAGGCTAGGAGTTTCTTCCACTGCCCCTCCAACCCCCACAGGTTTTTTTCAATCAGAGGTTTTAAGGCTTTATTTCCTGCGCTGGAACCCTGGGTTGCACAGTCTGTCTCATTCCCCAGTTTTTCCTCCCAGTTTATCTGCATGGGAATGTGGGACTTCCCAGTCCGCAATCCACTGCCTCATTGTGTCCGCCAGCTGCCATCTTACGAAGAGTCCTCTCTGCCTGGGTGCCTGTCTCTGCCCCTTCTACCAGTCTGGATGAATATTTCTTCTTTAACTCCTTGGTTGTCGGACTTCCATACAGTTCGATTTTCTGTCAGTTCTGGTTGTTTTTTCGGTTTTTAAATTTTGTTGTCCCTGTTTTGGTTGTGCAAAGAGGCGCAGTGTGTCTACCTATGCCTCCATCTTGGTTGGAAGTCCTCAGGTATCATTCTTGAAAGTCAGAAACTGCATCATATTTATCCTTGAGTCTATAGGGATTTGCCATTAGTTTGTTCAAAACGAGTGAATAATTTAAGTTATATACCCTAACGTTCACAAAGGGTCAAATGACAAAATAAGTTGAAGGCATGTTGTTGAGAAATAAAATATTTTTATTATAATTAATTTATTTATTCATACTCAGGACAATTGCTTACATCATCTTGCTAATTTGCTACTTAGAAAAATAATTTTGAGAATCCGTTGTCAAAAAAAAATATTGCTTGTGTTGCACTACAAGTCTACAACATGTATGGGATTATCTCACTAGAATGAGAGCTGTACAATATTTCAAATTCAAAATGGAATTGAAATACCTGAAGAATATGAACTGCAAAGTGGACATTTTAAGATGTGTTCCTTGGTAAGAAGGCAATAAAATCACATTCATATTTTAATTCTAAATAATACAGTAGGACACTTAGAAATATATAATTAAAATAAAGTAGCTGTTACATAAAATTAGTATGTTATTTATAAAATTTAATATAAAGAGTTATGTTATTTAAAATTATCTTTTACCCTTGTCGACATATAAAGCAACTGTAGAAGTCAAAGTATAACAGATGCTTCCTCTTCCAGTAAAATAATTTGATGCACCCTCACACTGGGAATCTAAAGTGGTGATGAAAATGAACAAAATGCGAATGGATAAAGAAATGTGACCTTTGGAATTTAACATAGGAAATAGTCTCACAATTGCCCTAGTGAAAATTCCAGACACTGAGCCATAAATGTAGATCTGTTTTTTGGGACAGGGAGTTTCTGTGTGTAAGCAGTATTTTACCTTTTTTATATCTTTTCTTATATTCCTCCTACTTTACCACCCACTCTCCTCTGTGTTACCTATCATCTTCTAGGATTATCTGATTAAAAATCTATAGTTGGAATATTGTCTTGTACACCAAAAGGTTGCAGGTTTGATTCTTGGTCAATGCACATACCTACATTGTGGGTTCCACCCCCTACTGGGGTGTGTGCAGGAGACAATGGATCAGTGTTTCTCACATCAGTGTCTCTCACATCAATGTCTCTCTCTTTTCCTCACTCTCTCTCCTTCTCCCTCCCTCACCTTTTTCTGTCTCTAAAATCTATAAACATATCCACAGGTGAGAAAAAAATCTGTAGTGAAATTTTATATCATTCTTTTCTACATGCTTATGAAACCTTACAAAAACAATTAGATATCATTATAAATAAATGAAATAATATTTGATTATTTGCTATTTACATGTTCATGATCAATGCACCCATAAAAATCCCGACTAGGCATGGTTAGGTGTGTATGTTTTGGTTTTGGTTGATAAACATCCTATTGTCACTATTTGTTGACATACTATGCCTTCCTTGAAGTAGCTCCTCCAATTTTTTTCTCTTCACAAGTCCCCACACACATTTGTATTACTTTGCACTCCTCTCCCTTAATCTTAATATTTCCTCCCAGAAATGGCAGGAGTTTCTAGGAAGAAAAAGTGGACAATTGCTACCTACTGTAGTTCATCTAATTTAATTGTCAATGTTGAGTTAGAGTATAAATGTACCTAGAGACGCATATTTCGGTTCAGTGCTGAATGGATGCATGTTAACACTAGAATTCATGTGAACCCCAGGAAAAAGGTGAACATACACGATGAACTCATAGACTGAAGAATAAATCTGATTTTTATACAAAACACAACTATTCTTTTCTTTTTTTAAATTCAAAAGTATTTTTATTTTTTTAAATATATTTTATTGATTACACTATTACAGTTGTCCCATTTCTCCCTCATCATTCCCCTCCACCCTACACACCCTCTCCCACCCACATTCTCCCCTTTAGTTCATGTCCATGTGTCATAAGTTCTTTAGCTTCTACATTTCCCACACTATTCTTGCCCTCCCCCTGTCTACTTTCTACCCACCATCTATGCTACTCATTCTCTGTACCTTTTCCCCCTCTCTCCTCCTCCCATGCCCCTGTTGCTAACCCTCCATATGATCTCCATTTCTGTGGTTCTGTTCCTGTTCTAGCTGTTTGCTTAGTTTGCTTTTGTTTTAGGTGTGGTTCTTAACACAACAACTATTAATAGTGTTATTAACATTGTAATAGTCAATTACTTTTTTTTAATTTGATGGAATAGAGAGACAATCACTTCTTAGATTTTTTTAGCTGCTAGATTGCCTCTGTCTTTCCTATGTTGACTCTTTGCAATGCTAACTAGATACTTCCTTTCACCACAGATCAGTTGTGAAATATTATGTTTTTGGTTCAGTCAGGCCAAAGAGAATGCTGCTCATGGTAATACAATTACTAAGTCAGTAAGATGTCCTTTCACTTTCATAGCATCTGATATAAGGAAATGCTATGTTTTTAATGGTAGTAATACTCACACAATAATTCCCAGTTAAAAAAAATTATTCAGTTAATGTTCAACTTCTAAAAGAATCACATGTCCTTCCCAAATTTATTGAGATAATGTGCTTGTTCTTAATAGTTGAATAAGTTAGCTACTTTTATATTTACAATTTATTTTAAGTTTATGACTAGTATTTTTGGTACATAGAATTATCAGTGATTGAGTCATAATTATTGTAACACTTTACTGCTTCAATATTACATACACATCTAGACTTCAACTGGCTGATAGAATTTCAATATATAATGCACACTTTGGCTTTTTTACTGTATCACAAATCTATATTTAAAATGGGTATTCAGATATTACAATGAGTTTGAGAGATTGGAAGGCTGTGTTTTAATCACCAGCATTGTGATGTTAATTATATAATAAGGACTTCTTTTCCTGACCATCTCTCTTTCATTGATTCACGTAGGGTCAGTCAAGTAGGCACTCAAAGGCTGAGATCAAAGTTGAAGAATTATAGCTTGCTTATTAATATCTCCACTGTGTGTATCTCACCTGACTTTCCCTGGATAATAACTTCCAATCACTACCCTTGAAGCTTTGAAGGAAATAGTAGAAAGTCATGCAGGAGGATAGCAACTGTCTCTACTGTACTATTTTCTATTCTCCCAGAATATGTCTTTATCTTTACTCTTCCTCTTTCCTTTTCCTCTTATCTAGAAGAAAGGAATCTCTACATTTCTACTTACTAAAGTGTTCCAAAAGCCATTCACTGCCATGTGTGTATAAGTATTATCCACTCATTTTTTGTACAATTACCCTTAACCTTTCAGCTAAATAATTTTATTTCTCCCTAAATCAAAATAAGTGTGTCACCTCTATGGCATAAATGACATTTTTGAACCTAAAACCCTCCCAAGTCACCACTCCTTACCTCCACCTTTGTCAAACATTTTGCTAAAAATAGTTTTCATGTACTAACTCTAGTTCATCATCTTTGATTTACTTCCTAGTATTTGAAATCAGCTTCTATTTGAAAGATGGCTGTCCCTTAAAAAATTGCCCACGATATTTATAATTTTTGCATATTATAAAAATTGTGTATTTATAATTTTACATAAATGCATACACATGCTTATTATCATACCAACTCTTTTAGTTTAGCATTTTAATATTTTTCCCTTCAGCTTGCTACCTTCATTATTCATGTTGCCATTCAATCCATATATTCACCTGAATTGTCCATTTTCTCTCCCTCTGTCTCTCAATCTATCTCCCTCTCTCACACACATATAGATATTTAAATGCACACTTATAACTAAACATATCTACACATGTATTTAGTGTTTTATTATGTGAGTGTTTTCCTTAAAAACTATTATCATAATATCCAAATCTATTTTTCCATTTTTCAGGCAAAAAAATAAAATCTAGAGGTAAATACTCTTGCATCCAAATCTATAACACCTTCCTGTTAATACTACACCTTCAGCGTAGTATGCTACATTTTATATATTCTCCTATTCATTTAACTATTCTTGTACAGATGGGGGTTCATGTGATTTCTTTTTTACTGTTACCAATCATGCTGCAATAAACATCTTTCTACATATAGCCTTAGGCTTTGGTATTTTTATTATTAGTGATATCAAAGCACTTAGCAACTGTATGGTGTGAGCAATACACATAGCAATAGATACTAAACGATAAGGACCCCACTGTTGTGAAACAATTCCATTTCTATGGAAAAGATTTGAATCATTTGGATTGCTGTGTCAAAGGCTAAGTTCTTTTGTAATTCTAATAAGTGTTTCCAAATTGCTTTCCATAAAGTCTACAGTCATTTATATTTCTTTCAAGAATCAAAGATAGTATTCCTTTACCAACATATCCACTCTTTGCTGCACGGGCTGGGGGCGGGTTAGGGAGATGAGAGGTGCAGAAGGGAGATACAAAAGTACAGGGAAATTGTGCCCACAGGGTCTGTTGGGCGGCTTCACACTCGCAAATGCACCTTCAAGGCTTGGAAGCTGGGGTGGTCTGGTCTGTTGAATCCATGGTGATGTCTCCCATTTGAAACTGAGGAGGCAGTTCTGATTATCTCTGAATTGACTTTCCAGATCGTTTTTCTTGTGTTTGGAAAAATAGTGCACATTCACTGCCAAACAGCAATAAGGTCCAGTCTAACAGATTTAACCGCCTCCCTTCATTTTGTCTAGTATCTATTCGCTGCCATTAAAACTGGCAACGTTTTTGCTGATGTGGCTGATTAGGCCCATGGTTCAAACACCTGTGAGTCTCCTAACCAAATGCTTGTTCAGCCACATCCTTAATTTTTCTTTCAAAATACTTTCCCATATTTATGCTATGGATAGTCTGAGAATTTCCAAAATCTGTAAGTACCACCCCCACACTATTTTTTACTTAATTCCTTCTTCAATTTATTTCTCTCTTCTCATAATTTACTACTGCAGTCCAGGGAAACCAAGCCAGTCCTTCAACATTTGCTCAGGACTGTCCTCAGTTAAATGTACAATTTCTACCTTCCATGAGATAAGGAGAATAAGAACAAAATTCAGCCAAGTACTTAGGCACTTTATCTCCATTATCTAATTACAAGTTCCTCATTTCCATCTGAGACCTCATACAAATAAACTCACCATTCATATTTCTACAAACAAAATTTTACAAATGTACCTCTATGCATGTCTACATAAAAATACTCGATTATTAATTGTAGTAATTTTTATTGGTGCCTGGTGTGTTTCCTAGGTAACATATGATAATGACATCTACACTTAAAAAAAAAAACTAAAATTCAAACATTGCATCTCTTTTTTCTCAATGTTTATATTCAGTCTCTTATTTCCTTATTTTATTAGATTTAATTTTTATTGAAACCAAATTGGAGCTTGACATATCAAATGAAATTCCAATAGTTTTATTATGACTCCATTAGAACTTCACTGATGTATAATGAAAAAATGCCTATTTCTGCACATCTCTTTATACTTAGTATGAGTTTAGTAATTTTTAATTATAATATTGCATACTGTATTTTCTGTGATCAGGTTTGATAATATTTGAGAATTTCTTGCTCATTTCCCCTTGCATCTAAAACCATGTGGATAACTTGGAATCTACCATAGAAGCTATGAGCTGTAGGTGTAGTTAATATGAATAATGGCTTCTTATAGGAGCCTGATCTTAAAAAGTGCAAAGGTCCTTAGTTTTTTTTTTTTTTAATGGTGTCAGGAGAAGTGATTCTGCAACACAGTCCTGTAATTTCACAGATACTTAAAGGCAGTGACAGTGTAGTTTTCAATTAGAAAGACCTCTCAGTGGTTAAGTTTTCTGGTTTTGCATTTTTGAATTCTGGCTTTTTGTCATTTTAGGAGAGGTACTAACTACTAATTACTCTTTAATAAATTGGTTTCTTGTTTAAACTGGCCAGAAAGCATTGTATTGCTCACACCTCACAATTCTGTGCAATAAAATGATTGATAACAAGAAAAGATGTAGGCAAATAACACTGAAAGAAATGGGAATTTAGGATTAATTTTCTTAACTGCTTTGGACTGGGGGCAGTAAGGATACTAGTTATACTTGCTATGTTCTGAGCGGTGCCCCATCTCCCCCATTCCAGTTTACATGTTGAGATCTTCATGACCAATGTGATATTAGGAGGTGGGGCATGTAGGGGGTGATTAGGTTGTGAGGGTGGAGACCTCCTGAATGGGATTACTGCCCTTATAAAAGAGGTCCTAGAGAGATCTCTAGACTCTTCTGCCATGTTAAGATACAACACTAAGTCTGCAACCCAGAAGAGGGCTCTCACCTAACTATGCTCTCATCCCAGTCTTCGATAGTATCTAGAACAGTGAAAAACCAATTCTGTTGTTTATAAATACTCAGTATGAGATATTTTGTTATAGCAGCACTAACTGATTGAGATGATACAGAGTATAGGAACTTAGTAGGCCTTGACTGCTGTGGCCATCCAGGAAATTTTTACCTTGTTTATTAAAATCATGTTTTTGTCTGATCATTGTAAAGAATACAAGAAATATATATGTACCCCATGGGGCTGACATGATGCTTCAAATAGTGCTGGGGCATTTAAAAAACATGTTAAGCTCAGATTCTTAAAATAACATATTTACATCATCTAATTGTAGGGATAACATAGCTGAACATCACATCCATGGTAGAAACCTCTGGATTGCTAATTTGCTGTCGTTAAATTCATGAGCTCTGTATGTGAAAACTGGGGCATTTTTTATGAGAATGTGGAGCATAGTATTGGGATGTACCTAAGTGAGAGTCCCCAAATCCCTAGGGTCTCCCCTCATTTCCTACCTCTAAAAGCTGTTTTGACTTCTTCAAATCCCTGTAAATGACTTTCCCTGAGGCAATTATCTTGCAAGGAAAAGTCAATTCTCATAGACTATTTTTTCTAGTACTCATTCCCTTTAGATCTTGGGGCCCATTACACTATCAAACCCAGAACAAAACTTAATAGCAAATAGAATTATAAGCATCTCCTTATTTATATCTGTCTTGACCTTGGATATACACACAGGAATGAATACAATGAATGCAAGACCAGGGAAAGAAAAACACAATTATAGATTAGTGTAATTTTTTTGTGTGTATATACTTATCAGAGTCTCTGGATTTGTGAATGATATTGAGTAGCTAAGAAGGTTCTAATTTCTGTTGACCTGAATAACTTGATAACTATCATACTTGATCAACAGTGTTCTACATGAAATGAAATTGAGTTGTCCAGAATTTTGTGTTATAATGTAAAAAAGGACTCCAGAAAGTTAGAAATAGAAACATTGAAATGGGTTCTTTTTATATAATCTGTTTACTCATGTGCTTTCCATGAGCTTGAGAACTATGGGAGAGCCCTTTTAGCAAGACATGTGGACACGTATCTGTGAGAACAGTAACTGTGAACTTGAGAGGTTCTGTAATGATGGTCCTCTGGGGGCCTAGGATACAAGTAGAAAACCCAGCCCATGAACAAAGCTTTCTCATTATAATGTTGATATTGAGATTCTGGGACAATGAAGACCAGTAGCAATACTTAATTGCCAGAAGAAATAAGAATATTATTAATGGAATAATAATGGAATATTAATGGAATTAATAATAAAATTAATGGAATAGGTATTGAGGTTAAGGAAAAAAGCAAAATAATTTAACCCTTGGGGACGTTTGGTAGTTACTTATTAATATATAGTCTCTAGTACATCAACAGATGAGCAATCCATTAAGTTCCTACATGAGCTGGAATATTTTTAAAAGTCAAGATCCTATAACCGGAGTTCCAAAATGACTACCATGCAAAACCTGTTTCCTTCACAAGGATGCTAACTTTACATGTCTTCCTCTCTCTGCCCTCCCTCCCCCACGGTGAAATGACATCTTAGAACAGTTGCGTTTTTCAGCTTATTTTCTCTCCTTTCCCCTAAATAATTCTTAGGTTTTGCTGCTATGGTTTATTACTTTCCACTATAGAATATTATCATAATTTCCCTTGTAATATTTTATGTCTATTTTAAGAAAACTTATTTTACATTTATAGAACATAATCTCAGGTTACTATACTCAAGTTAAGGTCTCTCTCCTACTTAACTTCTTGTTTTGCTATAGCTTTTAATTATAAGGCAAGAATTAAAATTTACCTCATGAATAATTTGAAGCAATTGGGATTGGAATAATTACTTAGGCATTTCAAAATGTTTTGTTTGAAGAATTGATGGCTTCTCTAAACAACTTAGTTATTAAATTAGAAAAAGAGCTTTTATAAAAATGTAATAGGATTTAAATCTATTTTAAAATCATATGTTTTCATACCCTTTAAACCCCTTTCCAAGATGAACTAACTCCATAAGTGACACCCCACTGTTTTGATGCTGGGACTCTAATAACACTTGTGTTTTAAAATTTTGAAGTCCATACGCAATCCTGGAAACAAGAAACAGGAAGAAGATTTTCATAGTGTTCTCATGGAGTGGTGAGGATTGGATTTAGAGCTCTTAGAAGTCATAGGAGAGAGGGAAGACTGGAGAGAAGAAAAGACACTGAGGATATTTTGTATGTGTGTGAAACACTACCAACTCTGTAATATGAACTCCTCACCCCTCCAAAACAAACAAACAAAACCATAATAATTTTAGATTACTTATGGAAAATAACAAATAGACTTTTTCTCCATGTGTTAGTATGTAGTACTTACAGATGAGGGCTTTATTTTCATTCAGGTTACAAGCGTATCTCTCTGTAAATTTAATGGTGTACTCATGAAATGTCTTATTCATATTGATATCTATTGAATTATTTAAGCTCTCTGACTTCCAATAAGTTAGTTTTCCAATTTTTGTGTTATAAAACATGATGTCACTGAATAATTAATGTTATTGTAAATTGGAATTCCTTTTAAGTACTTTTTTTATCTCGGAGATCATCTTAAATGGACAGTTTCTACTGTTTCAGTCTTGTTCAGAATGCAATGTTTAAAAAAACTAAAGAAATGATTAGAAAGAAGTATCCACATCTTGTACATAAGGTCGCTTGACTCACATATTCAGGACTTGACCAGAATAAGCTCATGACTTACCATCCTTTTAAAAGAGTTTTTGTATAACAGTTAATTTGCTATCCTACTACAAGTGGAAGTACAGGGCTTGAAGTCTCAGTGCTTCCATAGACTAGAACAGAGCATAGTAAAATTTGTTGGGAGGCTTTGAATAGTGTCCTCTAGAGTTTTGTGAAGAAGACACAGTGATAGGTGTGGGACCTTGCATTAAAAAATTAAAAATATAAGTGTGAAAGATAAGCATGAGCAACCTGTGATAACAGACTGAAGAGACACAGCTAGAACAGCAGCTGTCCGTGCTTCTAGGTGTGGTGCCTTCCTGTGGGACAGCTCAGGAAGTAGCTCTGTTGACTTGACTGAGTCATAGGATACCCAGAGATCTGGTCAAACAGTCAAACATCATTTCTGGGTTTGCCTGTGGGGCATTTCCAAAGAGTTTAACATTTGAATTGGTGGACTGAGTAAAGCAGTCCTTAATGTAGATAGGCATTATCCCCTGAAAACCTGATTAGAACAAAAAAAGTGGAGGAAGTTTGAATTCTCTCTCCTTGCCAGACTGGTTTATCTGAGATACTGTTTTGCCCTTTGACTGGGACATGCACTTTTTCTTTTCAGTTTGTTCTCGGGCTTTCTAATTTGGACTGAAATTTACACCACCAGCTTTGCTGGGTCTCTCACTTGCAGACATCAGACTGTGAGACTTCTCATGCTCCATATCCACATGAGCCAGTTCCTTATAATACAGTAATCTCAATGTTTCAATCTCTCGCTCCCATATATATAATACATAATAGATATTATATAATATATTGTATATTATATATATACATTATATAATTATATTGGTTCATCAGGAGAACCCAGACTAATCCAAGTCATCTTGACAGGATAATTCCAGAGTTTTGCCCCCTGCGTGGAGCGTTGGTCAGAGCAAAAGTTTCGGATCATGGTGGCTGTCCATTTTTCACCCTAAAGAAAGATGCAGGAAGCGCTCTTCAGCATCGAGGGAGAAGGGAATCTCCAAAGAACCCACAAAAATTATCATATTAACTGAGATGGTGGTACAGAGCAGGTGGTCACTTTATAAATTAGAGACTGGTACTGGTCAAAAAAATGTCTAGGTACCCCCATTCCTTGCTCTAACTATAGAGAATCCAGAAGCTACCTATAAAGAAAGGCAGGAGTTATAACTCAGATGGTGACAGGCCAGATTAGCCTCCCCTACCCTGCAAAATATTGTATTTGGCTGGATAGGAAATACTTCACATTGAGTCAAAAAATGAAATTTTGAAATTAGTTCAGACTAGGCTTTCTCAAGCCTAAATGTGAGTATTTTATAAAAGTTAACTGAAAAAACATGGGGCATATAATATGTCCTCCCGAAATAGCTCCGAATATAGTATTTTAGGAAGTTACTTTTTGAATTCTTTTGAGTCCAGTACCTTTATACAAGTTACACAAGTTATTTATTTCCCCCATTTTATTTCAAAATACTTTATCTGGGAAACATTCATGAATTTATGAAAGCATATCTGAATGATACTGTGGTCTGAAAAACATGGTTCTGGAGGCCAGGATGTAAAAGGGCAAAGGATGCTATCAAAAGGTTGTTAATAAAAATCCTCAAGGGGTGCTTGCCTTCAGTGCTAATTTTGCCTGGGGGTAAGGGTGAATAAATTGAAATTTCCTCTCTGTGTACTTCTGCTTAGGGTAACAAGGTCTTTCAGAACAATTATAACATATTTTCTCCAAATGCGTCAAAGGAGTAAATGGCCAAAGGTGTTAGAAAAAAGAGGAGTTTCCATTTGGAATTAGAAGAAAGCTAAAATTCAGTGCTATTTTTCTCTAGGATCTTATAAATTTGTGTGATGGCATTTTTGGAATTATCAACAATCTCTGAATGTAATATGAAAATTAATATCTTCACTACATTATTTCATATGAGAGGATCCTCATATTGAAAAGAGATTTCACTGATGAAATTTGGAAAGCAATTAAATATAGAAATAGATATATATATACACATTTAAGTCTGCAGTTTTGTGGCAGTATGTACATATTATAATTTATGTGTATAAATATTTACTATCTGTATTCAAACTGCATGTAGATTCTTTACAATTTTACAATGGTTATTCTATCATTACTTTTTATATTCTTTTCCTTTTTTAGAAAATATAATGACATTTTGTTGAGATTATTGAAAATAATTTTGAAAAGGAATTAGGGGACAATTGAATATAATATAAGTGTATAGAGTTAGAAATTCTGAGTGCAACCGAATGTCAGCCTGGTGTTAATTTTCCATTATTACAATGTAATGGATTCTAATTATTTTGAGACTTAAGTTGAAGTAGATAGTATTTTACTTTGGTGAAATGTATTTACTTGAATTATTTGGTATATTTTCCTCTCTTTGAGCTCTTTCTTTAATTTCTCCAGGACTTCTCTAATGAAATTACGTATGATTGAATAGCTATAATTTAGAACCAAGAAATAAATGTGTTGTGAACACTGAAGCTCTCAAAGAATATCTATTTCACTGATCTACCCTAAACTGCTTAGTTACTTATACAGTCGATGTTTAGGCAGTAGTTTGCAAACCTGACTGTTAATTAAAATTATCTGAGTATTTTTAAAACTACAGATGCCCAGAACCCATCTTCATGTAAGTGGCCTGGGATGCGACTGGACCAGGGGAATGAGAGCGTTAAAAACCTCATCATATCTTTCTAACCTGCGACCGCTAAATTAGAGTAAAGCAGCAAGCTTTCCGGTCACTGTTACTGATAGCTGTTGTTTACTAGAGTTCACTCTTCTTCATTAAAGAACCTTCCTTAAGCCTCTGGCATAACTATTTATTTGTTTTGTTATGAACCTTATTTCTCAAAAATGGTTTCCAGCACACTGGGAAAAGAAGATTAATGGCTACTGGGATGAAAAAAAAATTATGTTACATGAAATGTTTTCATTTAGTTAATAAAGACTGAAGAAGAGATTTTGAAAGTGTTGGAAGATAAAATAAAACTGACTTAAAAAGGGATTAAAGACAAATAACCTAAAATATGAAATTGACACTCATGAAGAAAGATATGAATGAAAAGTGAAAATTAGGGTTAATAAAGAGAAAACTCCTTACACTTATATATTTGGGCCTATATAATAATCTTGCTGATGGAAGTGGTGTTTCACAGGATTTCAAGGAAAGCATTCTGGGAGACTCAGGTATGAGAGGTTGAGACTTTGTGGTAAAATTCATTTTAGGTGCAAATCAAAGGACTGCCTCTGAGTTCCTAGTGTCCCATCTCCATCTGTCCCATCATGGAACAAGCCCAATACAAAGGCCAAGGTCCAAAAGTTTTGTGCCACGTCAAAGCATTGTTCATGTCTGCCCCCATCTGGCTAGCATAGTCTGTTCCTGGCTGGCACTGTGCCCAAGCCTGTGCTTGGTCCTCCCTGGTCCTCGCAGCTGTGAGGACCACCTAGTTGCTATGGAGAGAAAGCACACAAACGAATGGAGCAAGTATTTGGTATCCAACGAGAGAAAGAGAGAGAGGGAGGGAGGGAGGGAAGGGGAGAGAGAGCGAGCAAGTGTCTTTGTTAGGCTGATGATACTATCTCAGGCTTGGGAAGGACAGGCAGCTTCCCAAACTAACTTCCCAGGCTTTTGTAGGCTTCTAATGGGTCACCCCCTAACCAATATACTTCCTAGATCTTTTGGGTGTTCTGTGTACCTTATCCAATCAGATCCCTTTCCCAGTCTAGACTGACAGACCTCTGTGGTTACCATGCTGGCTTTTACTGCACATGTGGCCAGCAGAGGAATTCCTCCTGCTGTTTTTATTCCTCCTCTTGGTGTGCCTGCTTTGGGAAATTAGGTCCTAAGGGTGGAGGATGCCCTGGGGAGTTTGTGAAGCTGTAACATCCTAGTGAAGCAAGCAGTTTTATTATCTGATTCAGCACTCTAGTTTACTCTGCTTAATAGTGTATGATTCCATTTGCGCCTTTCCTTTATTCACATCTAGCAACCTACACTAACAATATATCAAACTGTACTCAGTAAGATGTCTGTTTGCTTTGGGATAAGAGTATGTAGGCCCCTCAGTTTCTTTTGTGTAAAGGCTGTACTTTGCTTTTCTTTGTGCATCCTCTGTACAGGACTCTAATTCCAAGATTCAGCCAGAATGAATGTGTATATAAATACTATCTCCACAGGTTTTTTTTTCTCCGCTATGTGTTTTACTTATATAATTTTACCTATGACCAATTTTAGTCTTGTCTGAAGGCCAAGTGGATGTTATGTTTGATGGGAATCATCTGGAAATTACCCAAAAAAGGCATATTTCCAGTATAAGAGACATTAAAAGTCATAAGAATGACAGAGTAAAAAGACTAGAACATTATATATAAAATTTGCTAGGTTGTAATTCTTTATAAGTAAAAAATGCCAAGGTCATGGGCAAATTGACTGCAGTATGTTTAAGCTATGACCTGAAATGTGCCTGACAACCTTGCTTAAAATATAAATTGACTAAGCAGTGGAAAAACAGGAGATTCTCTGGGTAGGGGGATGGCTGAGACCATCAGAGGAGAGTAATGCATGAAAGTTAAACAAATTACTTACGGTAACCCAATTAAAGGTACTATAGCTGGTAAACACTCTCCCTTAACAGGAGAGAATAAATAGTTTCAACTATCATATAAAGGAGTGGTTTTCAACCAGTGTGCCACGAGAAATTTTAAAACATGTAATACCTGACCATTAAGTCAGGACACTGACCTATTTTCCTTAAATTATCAAATAAAAAAATGACAATAACCAATCCAACAATAGCTGTCCAATGTGAATGAATCAAAATTATATCTATTTTTTTTCGAGATTGGCAAAAATATATTTTGGGGGTGCTGCAGAATTTTATTAATTAGTTTATGTGTGCCATGAGATGGAAAAAGTTGAAAGGATAAGCTTCTTCTTTATATCAGTGATACTAATATAGAATGTAGAACTCAAATCAATAAACTCATGTGGTTTTAGTGAAAGTATTTCTAAGTATTTTCAATGATACTTCGAGTTCAGCACTTATCACTTCTTAACAACGAAGTTTGGTAAATTTGTCCTTATTTGGAAAAGAATTCTATTTAAAAAATCTCATGAGAAAAGTCCACAGAAAAATAACAAATTGAAAAAAATGAGCTTAACATACACTATAAGTTGAAGGTGTATACACATGCACACATATATGTATATATATATATCTTTAGGAGTTTGTTTAATACACACACACACACACATATATATATAACTCACAAAATAATCACTGATACAAAACTCACAAAAATCAATAAGTAAGAGGCACCAATAGGAGATTCATAGAAGGAATGTGCAAATGACACAGGAACATCAAGAGTTCAGAATCACTTGTAAACAAAATAAAAGAACTTCAAAAAACATTGTAATATATCATGTTAAAGAAGATGGAAAGTATTCCTAAATCATAGTGTTTTGTGGGAAAGAAAAAAATGATTAAGTATAATAACGAAATTTGTATGTGATTTTAAATGCCAGTTTATATTTTACAATTTAACTTATGATAATTTATATGCCTAAATTTTTATGTTTATGTACTCTTAACTATCATTTTAATTGTGTGTTTCTTAGAATAATTCATATACAAGACTTACTCATCTCACTATCATTTATTTCTTATTTTCATAACACATTTGTACGTATATGATTTTTATCAGGATTAAGATATCTTGATTCTCCTGCACTCGTCAAATAAGCAAACTCCTTAAAATATGAATTTAGGATTGAAAAGCCCTCTATGTAGAAAAGAACATTGTCAGAAGACCTACAAAAAATACATGAGATCCTATCAAGAATAAAAGGAATCAGTTGATGGGTGTCAATGAATATTGACAACAGCAGTTAGCTAAAATGAACAGTTCACCTCTGAACCTCTGCTCTCGTATATTTACACCATGTGCAAGTGGGTCTTGACATTCCGCAGCTAATGATGTGAGTGACAGATGTGAGAACATAATTGGTCCTCATTCAAAATCATGAGCAGGAGCTTGAAATACACACTTTAGAAGGCTTAGTTAATTTGCTAATGACTAGCTCTGTTTGATTGTTTGAACATAGTGAACAAGAGAATTTATGGTATGTAGACCAGGGAGGAAATCTGAGATTTTTAATCACACACCTTGAAAAGCTGTTAAATTTATGAAAAAAAGGTTTACATCCCAATAAGTCCAACTTCCATACATTTGAAATTTACCAAGTTCTAACAACTTCACTAGAGTCAGTCTTGGTCAGTATTAAATGGTCAGTAGTTTCTTTTCTTTGGCTATCTTCTCTCTACCCTATTGCCTTTTTTTTTTTCTTTTTGGTACTTTATTTTATTTTTAAATATATTTTATTGATTATGCTATTAAAGTTATCTTATTTTTGTCTCCTCTCTCTCCTTTTCCACTCTGCACACCCCCTTGCTCCAGCATCCCTTAGCTCAGTTCACGTCCATGGATTACACATATAAGTACTTTGACTTCTCTATCCCCATACTATCCTTAACATACACCCCTGTCTATTTTGTACCTACAATTTATGCTTCTTATTCCCTGTATCTTTTCTCCCATTCTCCCCTACCCCTTCCCTGCTGATAGCCCTCCATGTGATCTCCATTTCTGAGATTCTGTTCCAGTTTTAGTTGTCTGCTTAGATTTTTTTGTGTGTGTGTATTTTAGGGACAATTGTAAGTTTGTTGTCATTTTGTTGTTCATAGTTATGATCATCTTATTTTTCCTAGATAAGTCCCTTTAACATTTCATATATTAAGGGCTTGGTGATGATGCACTCCTTTAACTTGACCATATCCGAGAAGCACTTTATCTGCCCTTCCATTCTAAATGATAGCTTTGCTGGACAAAGTAATCTTGAATGTAGGTCCTTGCCTTTCCTGACTTGGAATACTTCTTTTCAGCCCCTTCTTGCCTGTGAAGTTTCTTTTGAGTAATCAGCTGACAGTCTTATGGGCACTGCTTTGGAGGTAACTGTCTCCTTTTCTCTTGCTGCTTTTAAGATTCTCTACTTATATTTAATCTTGAGTAATGTAATTATGATGTGCCTTGGTGTGTTCCTCCTTGGGTCCAACTTCTTTGGGACTCTCTGAGGTTCCTGCACTTGCATGTCTAGTTCCTTCACCAGACTGGGGGAATTCTTTATTATGTTTTCAAATAAGTTTTCAATTTCTTGTTCTACCTCTTCTCCTTCTGGCACCCCTATGACTTGCATATTGGAATGTTTAAAGTTGTCCCAGAGGTTCCTAAACTCTCCTCATTTACTTTGCATTCTTGTGTTTTCATTCTGTTCCAGTAGTATGTTTATTTCTTCCTTTTGTTCCAAATCATTGATTTGAGTCCTGGTTCCCTGCCCTTCACTGTTGGTCCCCTGTTTATTTTCCTTTATTTTACTTTGCATAGCCTTCATTTCTACCTTCATTTTGCAACTGTACTCAACCATTTCTGTGAGCATCCTGATTACCTGTGTTTTGAACCCTGCATTTGATAATTTGGCTATCTACTCATCACTGAGTTCTTTTTCTGCAGTTTTGATGTGTTCTTTAATTTAGGCCATATTTTTTGTCTCAGTGCACCTGTTATGTTGTAAGGGGTAGAACCTTAGGTATTTGCCAGGGTGGGGCAATCCCCGTCGCTGAGTTGTGGCACTGTCTGTGGCGGCAGGGTCAGAGAGGTAACAATGCTGCTTGCTCTGCTGTCATTTTCTGTCACTTCCCTTTTACTTCCCTCAAGTGTATTGTACCCTTTCAGGTGCTGATTCCGAGATGGCTGGGTTTGTGTATGTCTAGGATCCCATGGGGCTCTCTAATGAACCCTCCTGTGAAACTGGGAGTTTCTCTTGTCACTGCAACCCCCACATATTTTTACAGTCAAAGGTTTTGAGGCTTTAGTTTCCCATGCTGGAACCCTGGGGTGTGTGGTTTGTCTCACTCCCCAGTGGTTGCTCCTGGCTTATATTTGTGTGAATGTGGGACTGCTCAATCCACCAGCTGCTGCCTCACCCATCCAGTCCACAGCTTTGTCATGTGTCCTCTCTGCCCTGGCCACCCATCTCCACCCTCCTACTAATCCGGATGAATGTTTTTTTTTTTTTTTTTTCCCCTTTGGTGTTAGACTTCCATACAGTTTGATTTTTGGCAGCCCTGGTTGTTTTTGTTTTGAAATTGGTTGTTATCCTTCTTTTGGTTGTGCAAGGAAGTAAAGCTTATCTACCTACACCCCCATCTTGCCCAGAACCCTATTGTCTTTTTCTTATTTCTTAGACTGCACACTCTTGCTCTACAGTATAATAGTTTCATAAATTTATTCGTACACTTTAATATATTAAGAACATCTTGTGGTACTCTTATTTTTAGAATAGATCTTATTAGAGAAAAAGGAGACTTTATTTTCATGTATATGAATAATTTTACAAACTGGAATTTTGGTATTTTAGGCTAGATGTGAAGAAATATTCTAAAATAAACTTATGCCTCTCTTGATGCTGGCCTATTCCCAAACTTGGTTAGCCTCTGTTTTCCAACTCAGTAAATGTCCATTATCACTCTTCCTGCTGTGTTAGCTAGACATCTGAAAGCTGACCTTGACATCTCTCCTATGTCAAGTCCAACACTAACTTATATTGATTTTTATCTCCCAAATATGTCTCACATAATTTCCTTTCCACTCATCTTCACTCCCTCCACCCTTGTTCAGGCTGCATATTTTCCCGATTAAGTGAATAAACAAGTTCCAATTATTTGGACATAGGTGGAGATGATGTTTTAAAAAGCTCTTCTTACCTATGCAGAAATAGGTAAGAAGAACTTGTCCTTCAAAACACTGCTAGTGCAAAGATTTTGCCCTGTCTCCATGGAGGTATTAAATACTCAGCACAAAGCTTTCTTTTAATATGTCAAAAGGAAAAATATTTCTGGTAATAATTTAATAATTCTAATAAAACTGAGCTTTTTATTTTGTGTCCACCTAATTAAAGCATCAACTAATCTTAGAGAATGTTTTTTTAATCTAATTAAGTTTGCCTGAAGCTTTCTAAAAGAATTTATGATCCACAAAATAATAGTCTGGTAGCATGAAATTGGCAGCATCTCTAATTGTTTTCCAAAGATCTTTCTACCCAAGTGATTAAGAAATGTTTTATTTGGTACGCTGCCTTCATCCCTGTGGCCAGGTGTAATAATCTATGAAAATTTCATGGATTAATCATGTCTTCAGTTAGATTGAAATTCCTTTTAAGAATTAGAATTGGGTTGTGGTTGCTGTGCTGATCGCCGAGGAAGCCTGGCGAGGAGGCTGGTTTATGCTCAGTGAGGCGGCACCTTGGGGATGATGGCAGAGGGAGATAATCGCAGCACCAGCTTGCTGGCTGCAGAGACTGCAAGTCTGGAAGAGCAGCTCCAAGGATGTGGAGAGGTGACACTGATGGCTGATGAAATGCTCTGAGGGGCAAGACCCTGGTTTCGACCTGTGGATGTGGTTCGTTGGTGTTCCCAACCATCCACGGTCTAGATCCCTCTGTTTTGTCTGGTGTTTCCTGTTTTGTTATGTTTTTGTCTTTGGCTGAGTACTTTGTCCCATTCTAGTGTCTAAAATTGTTGGCTCTAATGAATGGACTGCTGAGCATCAGCAAAGATTCCATGAAATTTGCAGCAGTCTAGTAAAAACTCGACACAGAGCTATGGGCTGGTGGAAATGCCTCTTTACATTAAAGGGAGAAAAGTCAAAAATGTACTTAATGACTATGATCATCGTTTGCTGCAGTTGCTTGGGTGGGGCAGCAGGTCCACAACCTTCTTCTCACCGACCCGATAGTGACTTTCTTAGTGTTGCTTCCTGGACCAAACCAACATGGAGTCATTTTGAAGGACACTGGAGTGGTGAAAAGGAAGATGAGCAAAAAGAAAAAGAAAAGAAAAACAAATAACACATCTTCTTTATTCGTATGATTAATGGCGTATACATTGAGAACAGTTTCTATTACTGGATACTAAAGTGTTACAGAGGTAGATGATTGCTCTCACTCCTTCTGCCCTTAGTTACTAAAACTTCAGACTTGCCACATAAGGGCTTTATACATAATATCTTCATGTCAAGTGTATCTGGGTGCATTGTCATCAGCTAGTCTTATATGGACAACTCCTTCAGGAATACAACTTGTTTTGATTTTTCTTACCCAGGGTTAATTCAATTCTTGTAGGCAAATTCACTTAAAATAATATTGAGGTGAATTTCGCTCTTTAATACAATAAATAGTGACTTTGGATAATTGTTCAAGTTGATCTTTGCTTGCTGGATACAAGGTGTAGAGGTCTGCAGCTCCAAAAAACTGGTTCTAGTGCCTACTTCCATAGTCTGCTTAAAAAAACTGTCTGGTTTCATGAAGACAGAGAGCAAGTTCACCAGTTCCAATGAAGAGACCAATGAAAATTCACTCCTCATTCTGTTTCTATGCCATAGGAGAAGAATCCTCATAGAATAAAATGAAACTAATTACATGCCCTAGTATATGTTGGTTTCTTCCTTCTGCAAAACTTAGCAATTTGTACACAATATTTATTTTTCCTCCAAAATGTGGAATCTGACAAGCTTAGAGCTCTTGTCCCTTTCAATTTAGCCTTCAAGTTAGTAAGTCCTTAAAAACTTTTTAACAGTAAGTTTCTAAAAGTTTGGATTTAGGATTTTCAGCATACTTTTAATTTCAGATTTCAGCTGTCTAAAACTAAATTATGTAAGAGATGAAGACTCATGTCTATGACTTTTACTCCAAGACTAGCTAATCAATGACAAAAGTCTCCCTGTGTTTCATCAAGATTCAGTAGAAAATAATCTTAACCTAATTTTTCCATTCTCATTTTATGCTAATGGTGGCTGCCTTGGTCCCCGGAGATCTGGCCCAGGAGGTGGTGACTATGCTGGCATTTTAGTTTTTCCCTAGATATTTCTCTGAAGAATACAAGGGCTGCTGGTGAGAGCAAACTCTGGAAGATGGTGGGTGGCCTTGGCTCTATAGATTTTGTAACTCCTGGAAAGCATCGTGGAGTCACTCTCCCTCTCAGTAGCTAGGAGTTTAGAGTAGTTGAAGTCTGTAAGATGAAACTCTAAGGCCAAAAATGTGATATATGTGGGGATAGGTCTTAAACTCCAATTAATTAGCTATAATATAACTTTGTGAATTTATTGCACTGATGATATAAAACCCAGACTTTGTGGTATGGTGTATCTGTCCCTAAATAAGTGTTGATTTTTCCCCTTCAATATTACACTAAACAGTAGCACTCATGTGGCATGTTTGAATGTTTTTAATGTTTCATATGAAAACTACAAGCTACCTTAATTTACATGTGTTTCCTCATTGTACATAAGCCTGTCATCTTAACTGGATTTTCTTTTAGTACACATGGTCTATCAATTTAATACTTTTGGGGTTTTAATCCTGTATTGTTATTTTTTCTTCTACTTTGTTTTATGAGAAGGAGAAAAATAAAAGCTTGAATCTCCTCCCACCAAAAAAAGAATTAGAATCACGATTGTCTTCGAGGAATACTGAGCACATTGCTATATGAGAGTCTAACACATTTGTGTGTGTGTGCTGCTCTCTCTTCAGATCCCCACGTCAGCTCTTTAGGGTAAATAGGTATGTCAATAAGAAGTATTATAGCTCTCGATTTATATATGAAGAAACTAATTTCCTGAAAAATGTCTTAAATGTCCTTAGAGCTTAGAACATGTGAGGGACCTATCACTTAGAAGAAAATAAAGGGCCACGTGAGCACAAACTTGCTAACAAAACTCAATTTTGGTCACTCTTGGAGCTTAATGATTCTGTAAAGGCTTTAAATAAAAACTCTGAAATCTAAACCAAAATAAATTTAAGCACTTACGGAACAAATCAGAGCAGCTTGTACTTTGTTTCCAAGGACATTTTGGAATGTTTTATATACATATAGTTACTTTTGCATGCGTGCGTGAGAGACGTGTGATGTTCATTACAAATGCAGAAGTACAAGCCCAGTTAAGAGAACTTTCACTGCTAATCTACAAATTGTAACTATCTCTACTAATTTCTTACAATTTAATTACGAGTCTATACTTGGTAGTATAATTGGTTCCTGTGTAAGTTGAAGGACACACCACCGGGCAGGACAAGAGTAAAATGGCTTCTCCTGTGGGTGAGATTTTGGGAAGGTCCAAATGAAAAGGAAGATACATTATTTTTTAAGCACCTTAATTTGATTTGAAAAAATATATACAGTTTGTGCCAGCTGCCAGGGAATGAACAATGAATAAAATATGATTGTTTCCATAAGTAAGTTATAATGGACAGGAAAGACAGACAAATTTAGGGGGACATGAGTGAAGTTCTTAATAGGATTTGAAAAATTAATAAAAGTTCTATAAAATAAAAAGACAAATCAATTCTGACTGAGGAAGTAGTTAGAGGTGGAATGGCATTTAAACTCCACTGAAGGTTGTGTATAGAATTTTCTCCAAGATAAAAATAGGTAAGTGGATTCTAAATTAGAAGGCTCTGAATCAATAATTATTTGACAACCTCTATACATGGTGTATGGCTCCATTTTAGTATTTGTGAGGGAGTTTGGTAGAACAAGAGACTGTAAAGTGAGTTGGAAACAGATGACAAAATATGATGCTAATGAATTGAGATTTCATTCCAATGTTAGGAATTGAGAAAGGATTGTGGTTTGTTTGCTGACTCTGATAAGTAGTGACGGCCCAGACCCTGCTGTTGCGGGGCATTTGGGGTGCTAGTGTGAATTTAGTGATGTGTTCAATGAGCAATGTCTTCCATGGGTGAAGCAGGGGTTGGGAAGGAATCCATGCCATGTCTAACCAGGCTGTTTGTTCAACAGTCTGAATTAGGTGGAGGGCAAGCATGGAATGATCGTGTTTACTTCCCATTGCTGCCTGTAACCACACTGAATCAGATCTCCCTTCTCTGCTCTTCCTAATAACCTGGATACGTTTTAGAGCTTTCAGTAACTTCTCATGACAAGAACTGTGAGGTTTTGTTCTCACTGAGATTTTTAGTCAAAAAAATCAAAAGTCAAAATCAGTCTAAATTACTTTCATTTTTCATTCTGACATACTTACTCACCTTTCTCTTAGCTAACAATGAATTCTTTCTTGGCGATCTTTGCCAGGACTATTGAAACCAGCTAACTTTCCTGTCCTAGTTTTTGATCCACAGGAAACTGATGCATATTTGTTACAATGAGTAGTGGGGTGGACCAGTTGTCCCATTGTTGCCCTTTCTTGTAATTCTGTTTTCCCTAAAGAATTTGTTTACCCCTTCACTCAGAAAATGAGGCTAAATCATTCTGTTTGCTGCCTCTTTTACAGCCTGAATTACTTAATTGGCAGGCATCTAACAGAGATTTGAGAGCAAGTCCACTATTAAGGAGGTGGGATGTGACACACTGAAGGAAACTAGCTAATAACAGCTGCGTTGTCAAGCCAGCAGCCACCCTGGGCAATGAGATTTATTCCCACTGGGTCAACTTTGAAGGTAGCGTAAAATCCATACTTCAGATTTATTTGACTCAAGGGACATAGAAGCGAATATATTTCTACACCAACTCCTACCAGTCATTCCTGAGTGCTGTGCCTGGTGACGGTGTGTTAATTCCCAGGCACTTTGGCCTTTTGCACAAGTGGCAAAGCAAGGTCTAGAGGGACCAAAAGAGCTCACAGGCAAAGCAATTAGATTCCAGCAATTGGAAATCCAGTGAGTATTCCTTGAAGGGAAAATAGAAAGGGGATATGCACAGGGCACCAATAACATCTGCTATTCTTTCTAAAAAAGACACATCAAAGTCTATGAGGGCTCCCTTGGAGGCCGTCTTCCTAGACTTGGGGAGTAATGCTCAGGAAGAAAGAGGAGAAAGGCCAGAGAAATCTCCCATGCATGCTACGATTCCTAAAATGTCTCCAGCTTCAATCCATTCTTTCCAATGAATTTCTAATCTGCTTAAATGATGGGCATAAACACTTTAACAGCTAACTGAAGGCTTGAATTATAGTATTGGAATATTTTTGTTTTCATGTCACAGCCTTCAGTTATCATCAAACATATGTACATCCATTTGTTCTGTTTCACCAAAATATGCTTTCAGTCACATAGTTAACCACTATGGCTTTGAAAAAAAGTCATTAGTGTTTTTTTTGTTTGTTTGTTTATTTTTGCTCAATTACAGTTGTCCCAATTTTCCCCCCATTGCACGGGGGGGGGGGAGTCATTAATTTTTAATCACATGTTTTGCAGAGTTTGAAATGATAGACAAAAATCTTAAGGCGAAGAAATGCAGATCTAAAAATAAAAAAAGGTGAGTCTCAAAAAATGAATTTAAAGAATTCTGATATTGCTTGATATTTCACCAAAAATGACACTAGGAGAAAATTATGAGTGCTGCAAAAAATTCTAATTTGTGTTTTTTCTGATTTGTAATAAGTATAGTGGTTACTATATCTTAAATACAGAATTTAAAAATTACTCACCCAGAATTATTCTAGATTTAAAAATGGAATGCTACCCAGAAAAGCTTTAACAACTCAGTGTCACAGCTTACCTAGAGGAATTTTAGTTGAATATTTTATTTAAGTGCCGTCAGCTGGGTATTTTTATATATAACATACTTGTGTCCAACTCCTCTTCATTCACTCCCTCGTGTTATGTCTTACGTAATTATCTCCCACACTAAATTATAACTTTCCTTAAGGATAAAGATCGTCTTTTTTTAATGATAGATTATCAAGCTCTCCACCAACACCTCCAAGTCCCAGTACTAGCAAATGCTTTGCCTAAAAGCTCTTTATATATTGCTTTTCACAAAAAAATAAAATCTGAACGTTTGAAATATCATTTTCTGAGGGTTGGTTTCATGTCTTCTTTCATTTTTGCCCTTGAAACATTTGTGGAACATACAGTATAAAAAGCAGCTAATAGTTACGAAATTGATGGGTATTCATTGTAATTATTTTAATGTATATATTATATGCTTCTCTATATGCATGCCTTTGTAAGTTAACCTCATTTTGTGTTCTTAAAATGCCTTACAGAGAAAAACTTTGGTATGTACAAGTTTCAACTCCTTTACCATCAATAATATTCTTAATTGTGAAGGTCCAAAAGTCAGATCATGGTGACCAGAACAGCTGCCCTTTCTGTGTCCTGAACCTGCACTTGGCCCAGTTGGGTCTATAATCTTTAGGGATTCCTCCAAAGAAAATGGACTTTTACTTTTATTTTTGTATTTTTATTTTGTTGTTCAAATACAGTTTTCTGCCTTTTACTCCCATCCCAGCCTACCCCACTAGCCCGCCCCACCTCCCTTCCATCTCCATGCTCTCCCCCCTAGTTTTTGTCCATGTGTCCTTTATACTTTTTCCTACAAACCCTTCCCCTTTTCCCCGGAAATTCCCTCCCCTCTCCCCTCTGGTGACTGTCAGCTTGTTCTCAATTTCAGTGTCTTTGGTTATATTATGCTTGTTTGTTTGTTTTGTTGATTAGATTCCTGTTAAAGGTGAGATCATATGGTATTTGTCTTTCACCACCTGGATTATTTCACTTAGCATAATGCTCTCCAGTTCCATCCATGCTGTTGTAAAGGGTAGGAGCTCCTTCTTTCTTTCCACTGCATAGAATTCCATTGAGTAAATGTACCATAGTTTTTTGACCTTTACTTTAACTTATTGTACTGAGGTTTTTAAATGCTATAGACTCTTTGAAATGATCTCTTACATTAGGACATTAATGTTTTGCTACTTAATTTTGTTTGTAAAATAGTAATTTATAACTCCACAAAAGAATTTCAAATGGCAAATAATCACTATTCGAAATCTTTAAAAATTGAGATAATTGTCTAAAAGCAGACAGTAGGCTGCTTAAATATTTTTTAAAAGGTTAATAATAATAGTGAGAGCTTATATTATTAAATGTTTATTTTGTACTGGACATTTTTTAAGTATTTGGTATGTAGTCTCTCATTAAATCTTCTAAACAAATTTTACGATGGAGATTTACAATTCTCTCCATTCCAGGTGGAATAAGTATCTGTAGTTCAGTGACTTAAAAAATGTCACTCAACCAGTGAACATTTTTGAGTTGAATTGTCAACCTATGTGATCTTATGGCATGTGTTCAAAAACATGCCTCTAAATTGTTTACAAAAAACTGGACATGGAAAATTCTGTTGCTGGGTTTTGCTAGAATTGAAATAAACTAGTCTGACACTTGTTTATTTTTAACAAATGTTAAGTTTCTTGTGCTAATAAGTATATTATAAATTCATGATTAAAAATAACATTACCTACCTAGCCCTGCCAGGTGTGGTTCAGTTGGTTGGAGCATCATTCTGCAAACTGAAAGGTTGGGAGTTCGATTCCATGTCAGGGCACATGCCTAGATTGTGATTTTGATTGGGGAATACAGAAGAGGCAGCCAATCGATGTTTCTCTCTCACATCAATGTTTCTTTTCCTCTTTCTGTCCATTCCTTCCCCTCTCTCTAAAATCAATAAGCATGTCCTTAAGTGAGGATAAATAAAAATTATGACATTTGTCTTACTCATCATTAATCTAGGGTAGTTCTTTCTGTTAAATCCGAGATAGTGGACTTTCATCTACAGACCACATTTGGTTTTTGGATTAATTCCATTAACTCAGGGACTTCTAGCTCTATGGAGCGATTGCACCCAGCCATAAGAATTACTGCCTCACAGGTAGGTTGTGGCAGCTACCAGCTAAGGAGTTACCTAGCTGAACATCTGGCCACTGCAAAGTTATGGACCCTAGTGTGATAACTCCAAATTTTAAAGGACGGTATGAGGAGTCATCCCAAAAACCCAGAATTTATTTATTAAAAATTGTGTACTTATTCTTACATGTTTAACTTCACTCACCTTCAAAGTATTCTGCATTTGATGCAATATACTTATCGAGACCTTTTTCCCACTTCTCAAAACAGCTTTTGAACTTGTCAATTTTGATGACTTTTAGTGCTTTCACTGTTTTTTGGTTTTGTTTTGGTTTTTCACCTCTCCTCTATTGGCAAAACATTTCCCTTTGTGGATTTTTTTCATCTGGGGAAACAAACAAACAAAAAAATGTCACTCAGGCGAGATCAGGTGAATATGGAGGGTGGGGCACCAGGGTCATCATGACATTTTTGGTCAGACTTCTCCACACTCAGTGTGATGTGGGCAGGTGTGATCAGTGTGCTCGTAAATCACCCATCATGAAATGGACAAACATGTTCAAACAGTCTTCAAAGCCCTGGCTGGTGTAGCTCAGTGGATTGAGCGCGGGCCTGCGAACCAAAGGATCGCGGTTCGATTCCCAGTCAGGGCACATGCCTGGGTTGCCAGGCCAGTTCCCGGCAGGGGACATACAAGAGGCAACCGCACATTGATGTTTCTCTCCCTCTCTCCTTCCCTTCCCCTCTAAAGATAAATAAATAAAATCTTAAAAAAAAAAAAAACAGTCTTCAAAAAAAATTCACTGAAGACCAGTGCAGCCTCTAACAATAAAACCAGCTGGTACATCATACAGATGGGTTTCTAAAACACTCATTTAGTGAGGGAAGCCTGTACTATTAGGGGTCTTCCCTCCAGAAGATAATTCTGTTTGAGTGGAGTCCCTCCTCATAAAAGCACAAGGTTGGTGTATTAAACATCTTTATGTGTCTTCCTCTATCATAATCATCTTATAATCTATTGAGTCTATTTTCTTTTCCATTCCTCCATGATTATTTCCTTCTTTTTTTATTTAAGTTTTTATTGAATTTATTGTGGTGACATTGGCTAATAAAATTATATAGGTTTCAATTGTACAATTCTATATCATCTTTATATTGCATTATACTCCTTCTGTTTCATTTCTCTTCTCTCTATCATCTAGATATTTTTTCTGTTTCTTTTCATTTATCCTCTATTATAGTTCAATTGTACTTATAACTTTAAGAAGAAGAATGGAACATAGTTTGATCCATCTCTAGAAAAAGAGCTAAGCATAGATTTTAATGAATGTATTTCCCCCAATTGATTGCTAAAATTTCATGAAAATTAATATTTAAAGTAGAAAAAAATCTTACAATTGTCCTCTGTAATATAAAAATCTTTATAGTATTACTAAAAATACTTGACCTAAAATATTTTGTACTTATTTGTATTATATAATCAAATTTTTTTAAATCTTTAAAAATAATGCATGCAATAAGGTGCTATAATTTGTCGGATACTCTATATATCTCTCAGTTTTCTAATGTTGTGTAACTAATCACAGTGGATTTTCAAAATTAATCTATTGCCATTCTTTATTTCTGGTAGTCAGGAATTCTGATAGGGTAGGCAGGGCCTTCTTATCTCTCCTCCATGATACTGAGGTCTCTGCTGGCCAATATGAAGTTTGGGTGGGTATAGTCATCTGAGGGTTCACTTATTCACCCTCACACCTGCTGGCTTATTCTGACTTTAGGCCTCAGTTCTTCTCCATACAGGTCTCTCTCCAGAAGGCTTCTCCAGAGAGAAAATCCTGAGAGGGAGCCAGGAGGAGCCATATGACCATTTATGGCCCAGACTCAGAAGGCATGTAGTGTCCATTCCACCATTTTTGTGTTAATTGGTTGATGCATTCACAAGTCTCATCAAGTTCAAGGTGAGGGAAATAGATTCCACCCCTTGAGAGGAAGTGACAGGCTTCTGAAAGAGTACATGGGATCAGAGATATTGCTGTTCCATTTTTGGAAACTACTATCTGTCAGAGAACTGTTTTGTGTCTCATATTTGTATCAGAACTACATATATTAACAGTGGTTCTTTGTATGTGGGATTTTTGCTTGAGTTTCCCTTTGTTTGCATTTTACTACATCTTTCAACTATTCATTCTAAGATAATGAACATGTATTATCTTTGTAAAAGAAAAATAAAAAAATAAGTGCTTCCTTTTTTTTTAAGTATTTTCTTCAACAGTAAAAGAAAAAGAAGGTAACAAGCTCAGGATTGACAAAGCTATCCTTGCAAACAACTGTACTTTGCTCTCTCATTGCTCTCCATTTTGCCTTTATCTGCTGCTAGAGTCAGCCTAGGTTCCTTTGAAACCACTGGACCGAATGTTTCCAAAGCATCTGTTTCACTCTTACCTCCATCTTGGTGGAGAAAAGTAGCAGGCTCTAGAAGTTGAAATTCAGGAACTGGGCCCAGAGAACAAGCCAGCCCTTGATACCTTCTATTAAGGCATCTCAGAAAAAAAAAATTGTAAACATTACTGAGAATAAATATATGATCTAGCTCAAACTGTGTTGCTATCTATCTCTATACAAGTCTACCTCTCTATTATTCTTACTTATCAAATACCACTTTCAGGTTTTGGGGTTTTTGTTTGTTTTTTTGTTTTTTGGAAAATTTTGATGTTCTTCAAACCAATGATCTTTCCTATAATATATAATAAATTCCAAAGGTGTAACATATGTTTTAATTTATTTCCAGCTTGAAAATGATAATTTGATAACATAAATGATGACACCTGTTATATCTACACAGTGCTTTCCTATTCAGAAAGGATTTCAGATACATACATTACTGTGCTTTCCCAAACCCTCCCAGAAGGTGATCAGTGCAGGGTAATGTTCTCTACCCTCACAGGAAAACATTGACCTTTAAGTGGTTCACCCAGGTTAAAAGCAAGTAAAACTAAACTACCACTTTACATTCTTTCACAGTGCTACAGGATAAAAGATTACGTTAGATCTAAAATGGCCTTTCCCCCATTTTTCGAGGTATCATGGCCAGAGCTAAAAGTGCAGAAGGTGGCATGTTTGCATATTCTAGACACATAGTTTCAATAATGAATACTCTTGAGAAGGTAACTTAATGCCATTTCTCGTGTTATATGTGTCATCAATATTAAAAAGGTCTTATTTTTTCAGCCTGTGTCTTACTGGCTCACACAACTTGCAGTATGGATGCAGGCGACTGTGTAACGGTTACCATCTTATATCTTGCACTTTTGTGCAAAGCAGAACAGATTGGCTCATGTGATTATTGCCAGAGAAAGCTGAAGGGCTGTGCTTTCACTGCTTGCTGAGAGGGTGGTGCCCTTGGATCACTAATTAACCATAATCATTATTAGAGTAGCTATTGCTTTGAAATTGTTTCTAAGCTTCCCAGTTATTTTCAGGTTCTGTGTTCCCCTTCCCCTGCCCACTTGATTGGTTTTAAATTGCAACTGTCGACTACAGCTTTCTATAGCACTTACTCATGACTGCTCCAGCTTTCAACTTTCTCTTTCCATTGACACAGCTAAATTGGAAGTGTACTGTGCTTGATTTATATTTAGATGTATTTTTTTTCAATGAAGAGTTAAAAGTTAAAAGTCTGCACAGCTGCAGGAAACATTATGAAAGTCCTTTAAAACCATTATGCAGGCTCACTCAAATGACTGCTACAAATGCACATTATTAAAATCAACCTTTTAGCTGTTAGTATTTCTTTGGAGTTTGTACTATTTTCCTTTGTTATTGTCAGTATTTAATGGTAATCATTTAGTATCATAAAGCTACAAATGTTTCTCTACATAAAGAAAATGATGGCACATATAGAAAAGGAGGTGGAAAGGAGGGAAATTTTAAAATGTGCCAGAGAGCTGAGGTGTGAATCAAAATCAGTTTGCAGGAATATTGGAACAAACAGGCTGAAACTATAAGGACATTCATTATTTTAAAAAATAGAAGCCCAAATAGATTGTGCGATTCAGGGTTGGCCAGTTATGTCTCTGGGATGGCGTCGCAAACCCGGATTCTGTCCATCTCTCAGTTCTCTCACCTTCAACATCAGCCTTGTGCAGGGCCGGTCTGTTTGTTGGGGTGAAGAGGTTGCTGGTACCTGCAAAACTGCTTGCTTCCTTTTTCATGTTCATTGGAAGAGGGGGAATTTAGGGGTGGAGCTAGGGGAAAGTAAGAGAGGGCAAAGAAGGCTTGGAGGAAGAAAGAAAAAAGAGTCGAAGGAGGGAGAAAAAGGAGGGAAGGGGGAGGGGGGGAGGAAAATAAGACGGAAGTAAAGACAAGAGAAGAGAGATTCACTCAAAGATCTCTCTGATGGGCAAATAACTCTTACGCAGGGCAGTCGCTGATCAGCTCAGGCAGCTTGTCCATTCACAGGTGAGAACAATGGCAACGGGACTAGAGCAGCCCAGCAGGTCAGGACCTCTCCCTGGAGCTGTGTGCTGTGCGTTAAGTCAGCTTCTTCCGGCTCTCTTGGAGAGCATAGAAGTAGGGTGTGTCCTTGAACAAGTTTAAGATTATTTTTAAAAGAAAGATGAGCAATAGATATTTCTTAGGTAGTCACCAGTGTCTCCAATGTGTAGGCAAATCATTGTAGTAAAAATCATGTGGTAAAACTTGGCCATAAACAAAACTAATTGACCTTTATTAAAATAATTCAGTTTATTTTTATATATGACTATCTCATCGGAAGTAATTAAAATATATTATATGACTATAAAATAAGGCATATTAAAGTGACTATATTTTAAACCATTTTCACAAACACTCATTTCTCTTTCTTTTAGTTGAGAACCATGGAGGAACTGGTACAATTTACTTCTTTTATAGATAAAAGAATAGGAAAACATTCTCTTTTGCTCCAGAAAGAATTGTAGCTACTTCATAATTATTTTCTCTTCCATTATAAGAAATATAATTTTAATATTGCCATAATATAAATGTATTAATTCATGTAACCCATGAATAACTTTGTAAATACCTACTTTTTTTTCAGGGCATAATAGGCTGGGTGCCTTGGAAGCTGTAAAGTTGAAGCAGAAAGAGGTTTGGTCCCCATGCTGTTTACAGTATAATCAACGAGATAAGACATGTGTATAAATAACTCCAGTGCAAAGTAGAAAATAAGTACCATTAGAAAATTATACATAGAAGGGAGTAGGAAATGAGCCTCTTTCTCTATAGATAACCTATGTAAATTTTCCAAAGCAAATCTCAATTTCCAGTTCTCAAAGAAATTATTACTAGCTCCTCTTCCTTTATCATTACTTATGTTATTATCAACAGCCCTACTCACTCTTATCAAATGCTAGTTTTACCTGCTTATGAGTCACAATAGAAGGAATTTCACCACAAAGCATTTAATTACTTCTTTGCCTCTAGGGAAGTTATAAGCTAAAATATTCAGCATAGGTGGTGCTTTTGTGCTCAGCCTCAAAAGTGGCCCTCAGCCCTGCTTCCCTGTAACAACTGAAGTAAACAGTGCAATCTGTCATGTAGTGAAGTGATCCCATCGCTATTCTAGGTCTCTGTCAGTGATGTTTGTTTGTTTGTTTTAATCCACAACTGTCCTAAAAGCCCCAATAGTTAGACTGAAATTATTCATGAATTATATCACTATATGGTGCTTTAAACAAATGTAAGCAATTATAGCTTACACCCACAGATTGAAACTGTCAGAGAGTAGTTAGTGAAGGTATGCATTTTTCACCTGCTTTAAGTTGAGATCTTCATTTTAAACACTAGCTTGAACATTGCACTTGAAGTATTGCAAAATTATCAAACAGGAAAAGAGAGGAATTTTATTATCAGTCCCAATTTTACCATTAACTAACTGGATTCTATTTATAGTTGTATTTGTTATCTCAGAATGTTTTCATCTGTAAAGCAGGAGAGTTAAACCACTCAATTCCTAACATCTTTCTTTTATGTCTAAATCTATAGTGAAGTATTAGAAACATAAAATATCAAAGAAGATCAGAAAATTATGCGTGGAAATTACATTCACATTATTACCAGCATAGAGATTTTCTTGTATTGAAATAGGTAATTGCAAGTTAGCTGCTATCAATATGAAAATAATAATTTACATAGGAAAATATTAATCATTTTCAAACTTTTGAATGTGTCATATCCTGGGACTGTTGCTTGTACTGTCTCATTTAATTATCAAATAACCCTTTAAGGTAGATATTAAACTGTCATGCAAGCTGATAAAGAACAATGATGCACAGAGTTAAAATTATTTGTCCAAGGCCATGCAATTAGTAAACAGCAGAAGTGGAATATGAAGCCAGGTCTCTGCATGCTTGTTCATTATGGTCAAGTTATTCTCGATGGTTTACTGGAAGGACCTATTGGACTTGTAACATTTTACAATGGAGCAGCAATTTCCAACCCATGTGCCCCAAGAATTTTTAAATCCTGCAATACCTCTTTAGGCAGGGGCAGTGACCTCTTTTCCTTTAGATTGTCAAATGAAAAAATGACAACATCCAACACAACAATAGCTGTCTGGTGTGAATGCCCTGTCTTGAAGTACAAAGTTCCATCTTATTAGCCACATTGCGTAATAAGGTTGTCTCACATTTGATTGTTTCTTGATACTAGAAATACTAATATACACATATAGGCACCCAATTTTTTAAAAAGTCACTTTGAAGCAAAAGGGTAGGTAATTATTAGTATTTTTCGTAAATCGTAATTATACCTACTTTTGTCAGATTGGCAAAAAAATATATGTTTCTCAGTGTGCTGCAGAATTTTTGTAATTAGTTTATGTGCGTCCTGAGACACAAAAGTTTGAAAACCTCTGAATGGAGGACAGAAGTTTAAAAACAGAAAGTATATTTCTTTTGTTGGAATCATATTTATAAATCACCGAAAATAGTTACTTCACTAAAGATTAATTAAAAGTCAAAAAGTTTTAAATTGCAAAAACAATGTCACCAAGGTAGATTTGGACAGTGTAGAATAATCAGTCTTTTCCTTTCTTTGTAGGAGTGGTAGAAGGAATCTCTCCTAAGTCTCCAGAGAATGTTTTGAAGTGCTCTACAGGGTATAATGCAGGAGAATCTGACCATAGTTTCCATATATATAAAGAGATTTTTTATTTTAAGAGCACTTTCACATGCATTATGTAAATATTCAGCAATGAATATTTAATCCAAAGACATCTGACCCTCATCTATATTTTTATGGGACATAATTTAAGCAACTTTTAGTCTCCTGATACTTCTGCCCTCTGAACCCTGCTTATGACAGCCTGTTAAAAACCAGATTTAATAGAAGCCCAATATCAATTTACCTTACATGTAAATAAAACAGTTCGTTAGAAAACGCGACTTACTAGAGAGAGTCTTGGTTTCACGGAGTCAGTGGGCTGCACTGGAGGACAAGGGGCACGGCGCGCTGCGGGACCCTCGGGGCAACTTCCTCCGCTGAAACTGCTCAAGATTAAAATTAAAACAATAAACTGCAGCCTGGATGTGTCTTCATTACTAAAAAAGCATCGGGTCATTTACTTTAACAATGTCAACTTACTTTCACTCTCACATTTTGTTTAATTAGTAAAGGAAGTAATATGCAAGAGCACACCTCATGGTGTCCTATTACCTTGGAGAAATGTGTTACCTGCTCCTAAAAATAACATGTCCAATTCTTATGCCCTCTGTAGAATGAAAAGTTATCTCAGTGGGAGGGTGCCATATAAACACTAGAATAAAATGGACTCTCAACTTCTAAAAAGAATGTACTTGAAATCATGATAAAACGGTATTATGTATTTTTATACCTAATGTTGTATAAAAAGAAAGCACAGTCTCAAACAATTTTATAAAAGTAATGTTGTCCAGAAATTTGATCACATAATGAAAGGAATCGGAAACTGACAGAAGGAGTATATATCCATTCTTATAAAATACCAGGTTAGTTACTACCAGTGGGTGTAACAATTTAGCAATTATTTTACTTCCAAGTATTTTGAAATTGTAGTGGAAAGTAAACCTAGCTGTGTGTATCTAACTCCTGGCGTGGCCTTACAGATTAGAAGTCATTATACATGATTTTAAAAATAAATAATCCAAATGGTAAATTATTTATTTTGGTTAGCACAATGGAAACTTGGAACAGTACATTGTGTAAGTGAGACTCATTAGGTTTAATCAGAAAGCAAGTTTATTTTATCTCCTGTATGTTTACTCAGGGGTGAAGTTTTCCCCCTCGTCTCTGGATGATAATGCAGATAGGCTCATAACTTTTCATTTCACAAAGGGTAATAAAGAGTTCTATGATCACATTAAGTCAACAAACAAGCTGTCCTCCATGGAAATTACCCTGTTCTGTCTGATTTACTTCAATTTTTCTGCCTCCCTTGCTAGGGTCTGTTCTGTGCAGGAATTCTAAGGCTAAGGATGGGACTTGGTTGATGTATTTTCCTATTGTTTCTCCTCTCAGGTTGCTAACCCACCTTCTTGGTCCATTTGATTTTGGTGTGGGCAGCAAGCAAGAGAATTAAAAGAAGCAGACAATTACTGGGCTTGTAATATTATAGAATGGCTTTACACTCTCTGGGGCTCCTGGGTGTTTGGAGCTGGTTCTCAGGGAAAAGAGCCCTCCCCATCACTAGTGCCACTTACTTTCAGTCTCTTGATACACTTGATGCACACTCCTACCACGCAGCCCACATTTCACTGCAGCTCCTGTGAGGCCAAAGATGCCTGTGGGGCTTCACTGCTAAGTGGTGATTTTAAGGATGTTTGGTGCTCTTGACACCAAAATGGCCAGTGGAAACATGCTCTCATTCTTTGCAAACTTTAATAGCACCAGCTGCTTACAGGGCTGACACTTTCCTCAGTGTGTCCTTAGAATTTCTCTGGCCTTTTGATATCTCAGGTTTTATTTAGACCACTGTGCACTACATCACTCACTATCCATCTCAAAATTGGGGGCACACAGTAAGCTCTCCAAGTATTTTCTTAAAGCCCTCACTTTCAATTCGAAATAACAGTGGAAGTAACATTCATCGCTTGCCACTTCTTGGGAGTTCGAGGGTGGTTGAGAGACTAAACATTATACTACAGTTGTCTCTTGGGAAATTCCCATCATAAAATGCTCCAATATGTATGCTCTGGATACTTTTTCTTACAACTCTGGCTTGAGTGAAAGTTCTGAATCATCTAATTAGTTTTCAGACTTGTACTTTTAAAATTTGCAGGATACACTCCTCTGACATTAACTTCCATTGCCTTCACATCTGAGCTAAGAGTGAGAAAGGAAGAGAATCATTACATCTCATTCCCAAGCTTTCAGGACTTTCCTCTTTGAAGCTGCCTCTACAACACTAACTATGTAAAAGTTGCTTGAAAAAACATTGATGATAAAGACTCTGGTTTGGCTATAGAATATCAGGAAGAAGATACTTAGAAACAAATTAGACATTGTATTTAAAAAAATCAATTCAATATTTGGTTTTGGTAAATAAAACATGACCACAAATACAATCATTGCTCTAAGCTCTTCATTAACAATATCAATTTAGTTCCTTCCCACCAACTATCCAAAATCCCAACTAAATGCATTTATTTTAATTTGTGTTAAAATCTGCAAGGAAGACTTAACTTGTTTCTACATGGTTTTATAGTGAATATCAAATTAGAAACTGGAAATCAGGACTTTTTATTGCAGAAACATCTGTATTTATAACTAAGTTTTAATTTCTTTTCAGACATTTGACACAGAATAGGTTTCTTCCCCCAAGCTTTGCAAGGCCAGCAAAGAGACAAAAATGCCGAATTCAAAAAAGTACTTCAGTATTTTACATTCTTAATGAAGAATTGTGTTTAAGCATCCCTGTATACCTTTCTATGTTCCTATAAAACTTTTGTCAATATTTTGTATTGATAATTATCTTTTTCACAATCTGTTCAGAAGTTGGAAAAGATTGTTGATGGAATGCTACAAAGGGAGCTGTGTTGCTGAGAAGCTGCTTCCCACAATTGCCAAGGATGCAGTCATGTGGAGGAAGCGGAGGTAAGATAATGCAAGTAGCCTTGTGGAGAGAAGAGTCGCTAATTTATTTGCTTGTTTTAAGCTCAGAACTGAGAGACACACAAAGAAGAGCAAAAGTGCAACATATCTCTGTTTGCTTTTATAGAAAAAAAGGGAAATGTCATCAATGGGCATAGGTTATTAAATGTGATACAAATTTCTTATGCTATTATATTCAAGACATTTGTGGCTGGGATCATTCTAATCAGATTTCAAAATTTCCAGAAAGAGACAAAGGAGCCCGGGTCTAAGTCCCAAATTAAATTACTTTTTCTTCAGGCAATTTTTTGAAAGGTGGAAGTGATGCATGATTCATTTCCCAAACTTCCACTTCTTGGGTAGATCTGTGTGATTTTTTTTCCTTGGGGAAACTTACAAGCCTTATATTATTAACTCGACCCTGAAAGGAGAATGAAGTACTGCCTCGTACTGCCTTAGTCCCTAATAAAAATTACCACAGATCTTCTCTCATGTAATTGTGAGGTCTGGTACACATTTCTCAACCCTTGAATTGCCATCTTCACTCAACTGAGGCTGGCAGTAGCAGATTAACTGAATGTTTATTGTAAACTAGATATTATAAAAACTGGTTAACACGCATTGTCTGATAAAGACCTACTTAGCACCTTTAGAAGTAGGCTTTATAATTTCACTAATGTGTAGAGAAAGACAAAATCAGAGAGGTCAAACTGTTCCTCAAATTATTCCATCTCATAAGCAAAGGAAGCAGCAAGGATACCAAGGACATATTGACTCAATGTGCTTATGTGACGTGTGACATTACCTCCCTGAAAGAAAGCATTGACAAACTATGTAGAGAAGGTATGAAGCATGGTACAAACCCCAGACCCCAGACGCAAAAGCCCTGATTGTCATTCTTGCATCTAGTTCCCTTTCTGTGATAGTGTCAAGCAGGTGAGAAGGCTCCATGACTCACTGTGTTGTATTTCCAAAACGATTTTCATCTAATTATGCCATGTATGCAAATGATAGATGTACACATACAATAACACACACAGGAACACAAATATAACTATCACCTCTTAAAGCATTAAAATAGGCAATGAGAATGTAAATGGGAATGAGATAGGATCCCTGCCTCTAAGAGCCCTGTGGTTTCACTTTAAAGACAAAATGGATTACAACACAATCAGGTAAGTGCTATCACAGATGATGAAAATATTTGAGGAGCACAGAGTTAGAATAATCCCCACTTTGTCTGTAGAAATTGGAGAACGAAGTGGCATTTTTGCACTACCGGGCTTTTCTCCACTTTGCAGCTTACATTGCATTGAGTCACATTCATTACCCCATTTTTAATTACCTTTCTAAGTAATTCATGTATTGAAATAGCACACTTGCCTTTCTTGCAAGCATTCAAAAATTATGTCTCAAATAACTAAGCAAATAGATGATGGTACTGTGGCTAGTACTTGCTTGAGCAGAGGAGGCCTGTAATGACTTGGCTACTAACCTTAAGAAGCTTACCTTTTAATGAGCAAAATATAAGTAAATGAATAAAAACAATGAAATGCAGAAAGTGATAAATGCTGTATTATGATAAGTAGTATAAGAAATCATTGTGGGTGTCCTATTTTAAGTTGTAATGGATTTCATCAGCCTGGCATAGCTGTATTAAAATGAGAAGCTCCCTCTTTTTTTCTGTCTTGATTCTTCTCCACTGCATAATCAATGATATAGTAAGCTTATTGTTATTCAGATAGGTACCAAAAATTAATGTTTGGAATTAGAGTCATTTCTCAAATGAGATTGAAAAAGGTTTGTAACGGCCATTACCTCATCAGATTTAGCATCTTTTCTGAAGGACAGGAGAATATGAAAGAGACGAATCAGAATTAAGAAGAGTGGAGATAAAAGAAAGGCCAAAGGAAAGGAATTTTTTTCATTATACTGTGGACTTTAATGGATCTCTGTTGTCAGTCTAATTTGTAAAGATCAATGGCTTCTGTTAAACTGCAGTCTGGGCTTCCCTATCTCCTTTTAATTCATCTACTCAGCACATGCTTCCCCTTTGAAAGATAAGAGCACGAGAGAGTTTTCAGATATTTTTACTAGCTCTTTTTTTTTTCTTTAAGCTATCAAATAACCTAAAGTGTATATGGTAATGAAAACTTATCAGGGAATAGGTTGTGAAAGCCGTCAGTTGAAAAACTGTCAAAATATAAGCAGACTATAGTTTATCAGAGTGCTTTTTAAGTTGCGTTTACAAGTTGCCAAACATGTGAAGGAAAAATGAGAAATGAAGTCAAATTTTCACGAATTTCTTAATATCTAGCTGTAAAAAATTGCAGTAAAATTGGCTCAATATTTGCAACCTAACCTATAGTCCTTACATCAAAAACAAATCTTGACATTCTTTGTGTAAACATATATATATGATTTTTAATTGAAATATTTTATTATTCATTCTATTATAGTTATCCCAATTTTTCCCTCTTTCTCCTCCTCCCCTCAGCCACCTCCCACTGCTATGGTCAATCCCCACATTACTGTCCATGTCCATGGGTCATTCATACATGTTTTCTGACTAGTACCTTCACTTTCTTTCAACCAGTCCCCCCTCCCCCACCCCTTATAGCTGTCAGTCTGTTCCATGATCTTATGGCTCTGGTTCTGTTTTGCTTGTTATTTTATTTTGTTCATTAGATTACACTTATAAGTGAGATCATATGGAATTTGTCTTTCACTAGCTGGCTTATTTTTACTCAGAATAATACTCTCCAGTTCCATCTATGCTGTTGCCAAAGGTAAGAATTCCTTCCTTTTTACTGCTACATAGTATTCCATTGTGTAGATATATCACAGGTTTTTAATCCTCTCATCTACTGATGGGGTTGGCTGCTTTCAAATTTTGCCTATTGTGAATAGAACTCCTATGAACATAGGAGTGCTTATATTCTTTTGAATTGGTGCTTCAGGATCCTTAGGGTATAATCCCAGCAGTGAAATCACTGGATCAAAAGGCAGTTCCATTTTTTAGTTTTTTGAGGAAACTCCATACTGTTTTCCACAGTGTTTGAAGCAGTCTGTATTCCTACCAACAGGGCAGAAAGGTTTCGTTTTCTTCACATCCTCTCCTACACTTGCTGTTTGTGAGAGATGCAAATTAAAACAACTGTGAGGTACCACCTTATACCTGCCAAAATGGCTATCATTATTAAGTCAACAAACAACATGTGCAAATATATGTTAGACATTTCGTAGTGTATATTAGTTATGATACATGTCATAGAGCATGTCACTTGTTTTGTGTTGGTTGATGCTATCTATTTACCTAATATTTATAAGAGTTTTGACTCATAGTCATTGTTAATAGATTCAGCATTTTGTTATCTCAATACCTTGCTTTGTCACTTTAAAAACAAGAGGAAAAAAGTGAAATATATTATATTAAAATATTGATAAGTAGTAATTTATTTAGACACAAAGGAAAATATATAATGGCAAATGTATCAATATATAATTTATATGTAATATATATTTTATAAGTATATGTGCTATATATTTTGTATATTATATAAGTATATGATACGTGTATTTATTAAAATATGTAATAAATGTATGAAATATATATATGTAAAATTTTGTATTCCTTATGGGTTTATACATGACTATTTCTGTAGAAAACAGCTCATTACCAAAAAAAGTATATTACAAATTAATGATATATTATTACGAAATTTCAAAATATGTTCTAATGTTTGGTCACAGTCACCCACATCCACTGTACACAATGTTGACAGTTTCACCTTACAATACTATCATTGAGATCCTAAACAACCTTCAGTCATCCAAAGAAGAATCAATTACCTCTTGCATAATGTACTGTGGAGGTCAAGGAAGTTGACTAATACATTTTAAAAGAGTTTTTAATGATACATTTTGAAATCAAATGGTTTCCTGTTTTTCTCTATCAAACTGAAATATAATTTACCACAATATTCCATTCCCCAGATATCTTAGTAAATTGAGGTTTGCTGTGTGATTTGCTTTTAAAGAATTTTGGAATCTATGCTTAAAAGGAGACCGAAATGGTGTTGCAGCAGGAGTCAAGCAAACTCAGGTTTCAATCTCATTTCCGTTAGGATCCTGCAGATTGCCACAGCACAACAGGAAAAGAGAATCTGAAGAGACCATGTGCTCTGAACTTTTTATTTTCCTATAATCTTACCTTGAAGCCAAAGGAACTCCAAAGTGTCCAATACCTAGGGTTTAAGCTCAGCTTAAAGGACGGTCTCTGGGAGCCACACTTATACCTTCATCACAAAAATGAGTTGGACCCATGTCCATGGGGAAAAGAGCAAAGGAAACAGCACTGCTGAGAAAGTCCCTAAGACCGTAAACCAAATCACCACTACTGTCTGGTATGTACAGGCTCTCTCATTTTTGTCTCTCATTTCCCATTCTATTCTTCATCAATTCACTGTCTCATTTTAAAATAAATCATGAATAGAACATATATATGTACTGAAAAAATGAGAAAAGAATCTTAGGCAAAAGTTCTTGAGATAATAGTTAATTATCAGAAAGCACAGGAGGGATTATAATAGAAGAATTTAAACAAATACTATGCTTTAGTCTCACAAAATTATAAAAATATGACTTTTCAAAGTAAGCTCATAGTTCAGATAAGACAAGTGGTGGTTTAAGGAAGTAATTGTACAACAAAGAAAGGAGATACAATTAATCTTAAGTGTGAAACAAAACTAGAAGCTAGAACTGAAGGTATTTCAGGGATGAAAGCAGCATTGGATGCCACAAAAATCGAGCAAATGTGACTGACAACGGCATCAGGGAGAGAGTGATCAAGGTGAGGACATCACAGGCAAGAAGGGACACCATGGTTATGCAAGATATAAAGGACAACAATAAAGCAGAGATCAAGAAAATGCATTATCAGTGATCCTGACTGAACAAACTTAAAGTAAATTCTGTGTATAAAGCCTACATCTTATATGAGATTTCATTTTAAAAGTTTATTTTCTAATTAAAAGGAGAAACTACTCTTTGAGAAAAATTTTAATAAAAAATTAAGACTATTTTGGTGAAGCTACAGAATTTTAAGGCTTTAAAAAATGTCAGGTACCTGGTGCAGAAACTCAAAATGGCATTAGATTCATAAAAGTAATCAATAACAGAAGCTACTGTAGCCATTGTTAATATAATGAGGATGGTTTGTGTGACATGAATGTAACCTGGCAGCCAAGGAGTGAGGACCGGCACCCCCAGGTGTGAACAGTGATGACTTCACTAGTCAGTGTGAGGGCTGTGGTAGGTGCCATTGAGTGAGCATGTGTACTGAGTGACCGTAGCATTCAAAGCCACTGAGAGAGCAGAACAATGAATCTGCATCAAATTTGGCATTAAGCTTGAACATTCCTCCATGGAAACTACTTGGATGATACAGAAGGCTTTCAGGGACGATGCAATGAGTGTAGTACAAACAAAAGGGTGGCACAAATGCGTCAAAGATGGGAGAGAATCTGTTGAAAGTGACCCATGTTCTGAAAGGCCTGCAACAAGCAGAACACCTGAGAATGTTGAACATGTACAGGCTGCAATCAATAAAGATTGGTGACTGACAATAAAAGAACTAGAAGATGATCTGGAGATTCCAAAGACTACTGTGTCCAAGATTTTGTCACAGGATCTTGGCATGAAACATGTTATGGCAAAATTCATTCCATGCCTTCTGCTACCAGAGCAGAAGGAACATTGTGCTGCACTTGCTAGAAACTTAAAGTGCTACTAATGAACCAGATTTCCTTAAGAAGGTCATAACTTTGAAGGGGACTGAGGTGTTATTATCCTATGTACAATGTTTCTTGTACCTTGTATCTTTTCCAATAAATGTCTCTATTCTTCATATTACATGGCTTGATACTTTCTGGACAGACCTCATATCTCCAAGCTTAGAGGTGAAAAGATACTAGTCACTTATGTTCTGAAACAAAGGAAAAGAAAATAATTTAATCAATATTCATAAGTGCAAAGAATTAAAAAGGGGGCCTGGGGGAAGGATGATTGAGGGGAGAAAGGTTTTGAGTAAAGTAAAATGGGAAATAACCAAGTAGCCACCAAAGAAATTATCTAAATAATATAACTCAGGAATGGAGACATTTTGTTTAAATGACTTGTAAATGACCCACTGAAGCAATTTAATTATAAAATATGGCAAAAAAAAAAATGATTGGAATTATGTTTAATAGAATAGAATGTAAAATAACAAAGGATAACATATGGCTGTGATTATTATGTTTTTAAAGCAAGTAGTCAATAATTATAGTCTAATTTGAAATATACAGTTATAGGACATGTTAGTATTGACACTATTTTCACTGCTTAATTTTAGGGAGATATTTGTTAAGTACCATATTTTGAGAGTGTATGTGTGTGTGTTAATCAACATTTAGCCCTAGGTGATATGGCTCAGTTGTTTGGAGCATCAGTCCGTAACTGAAGGGTTGCAGGTTTGATTCCCTGTCAAGGCACATGTGGGAGGCAACCAATCAATGTTTCTCTCTCATATCAATGTTGCTGTCTCTCCTTTCCTCTCTCTCTAATGAGCGATGAAAATAAATGTCCCTCAGTGATGATAAAAAATAAAAATAAACATTTAATTTAAATTAAGCTGTTTCTTCCTTTATACCTCGGTAGTGGTAGTTGTTAAATTTTAACGAAGTTAATAATTTTTATAAAATAACTTGCATAATATAGTATATTTCTCATGAAATCTTATCAACCTCTCCTTCTACATGCATGTGTTTATAAGAAATATCAGAAATTGTGTTTGTCAGATATTGATAAGGCAAATTTCTGAAGGTCAAATGTTCTATGATATTTTTACTGTTCTTTGTATTTTCTTGTCCTGAAATTTCCTGTGTTTTTACCATGATCATATACCACTTAAAGAAAAATACTTTATTTTAGTCTTTCAAAATATCATCATATTTCTTCCATCTCTAACTTCTATTGTACTGTATTATCTTAAAATTATTTTCAATTACTTTCTGTGTTCTAATTACCAACTACAAAAAATGTGATTCATGTTAAGACTGCAAATTACTCATATCTGCACACTCATTGAAGCTTTTAAAGTTGCACTTCCCAGAAGTCTCTTCTGGGAAAAAAAAAATAAAAGAAAGGAAAACACAGCAATCTCAAAAATGTTCTAAAGACATTGTAGCCAAAACTAAATTAAAAATTAGTCATCACTTTATGTGTGTGGGTGCCTAATATCTCTTCCTAGGCACATTCTACCAGCCATCAACACCTCTACTCCTCCCACCACCTACCACTACCAAAGAAAAAGTAAACTCATTCTTTCCTCTCACCTTTTAAGATTCTATAGTCTTCAAATGATCAAGGTGGAGTCATCATAGCATGTAACAAAGTCAGAGTGGTCTCTATATATTCTATCTAACCAAGCATGGAAGGTCTTTTCTGGTCCACAAGTTGAGTCACTCTAATTATTGAAGGTCTTTTGGGTACTTTTAACCAGAAAAGGTTGATAGCACTCTACATTGCTATTACTCAGATTACGCACAAACTCTGGTTTAATTGTTGGATTGGAGTCAGCATTCTTCCTCTGCCTCTGTTTCCTTCTAAGTAAAGATGCATCCATTAGTGTGACACTCCTGGTCCCTTTTCATCCCTTCATGAACTCTTCCCTGAGAAAATGGAGAGACTTATATGATTAGCAACTTTGGAAGAATAAACTGGTCATGAATAGCTCGGCATTTAATTTTCTCTTTCCTCTGAGGGTGACTGCCTGAAGCGAGCCCTCTCTGCGTGTCCAGCAGCAGCTGCTTCTCTGTCGGTCCATCGCTGTTGGTGGAATATGTCTATCTGACTCTGGGGATCTATATGAGAAATCCATCCAACTTTTATGTAAGTCACTTTCTACAGTTTTTTAATAAAGATGATATTTTGATTTTCATGTATCTTTTGCTATATAATATGTGTCAATTGATTCATAACCTGAAAGCTAACCTGAAGATATAAAATTTCAATTCTTCTATGGCCCCAACAGTATGTGTTGTAAATGGTAGGAGAACATAAAATAGTAAAACCTCCAACTCTTGGGCTATAGGAGTCTATAAAACATTGTCTCAAAATATTTATTCACCTAAATCTTTCTAAATGTTGTGTTTTACATGCTGTGAAAACTAACCGTTACCGACTTGGTTGGTGAATTTCATATTAAGGGCACACAGAAAATTGTTATTTTTATTACTAGTATTGTATTATAATGGGCTGTAGGGAAAGAAGTTTCATTTTTATAGTTATTTCTTAAGAATATTTTTTCTTCAATTCAAAGATTTTTTTTTTTTTTTTTTTTTGGTTAACATCTCTGACACCAAGATGGCAAACCATAATTTAATTATCACCATTACTCTTTGTTTCTTGGTAGTATTAAAATAATGACATGTCCTAACACTCAACAGTGTCTTAGATATAATAAAATATGGTATATTGGTTTTCTTCAGCTGTTTTGGATCTGTACTTTGAAAAGAGGAACAACTTTTAAAATCTTTTTAAAAAATCTATACCTTTGTAGCAACCCAATTAAAAAATGGGCAAAGGATTTGAACAGACACTTCTCCAAGGAGGACATACAGAGGATCCAGAGACACATGAAAAGATGCTCGATATCTCTAGCTATCAGAGAGATGCAAATTAAAACTACAATGAGATACCACTTGACACCAGTCAGAATGGCCTTCATAAACAAAGCAACAAACAGCAAGTGTTGGAGAGGTTGTGGAGAAAAGGGGACCCTAGTGCACTGTTGGTGGAATTGCAGATTGGTACAACCACTATGGAAAACAGTATGGAATTTTCTAAGAAAACTAAAAATGGACATACCTTTTGACCCAGTAATTCCACTGCTTGGATTATATCCTAAGAATCCTGAAACACCAATCCAAAAGAATCTATGCACCCCTATGTTCATAGCAGCACAATTTACAATAGCCAAGTGCTGGAAGCAACCTAGGTGCCCATCAGTTAATGAATGGATCAAAAAACTGTGGTACATTTACACAATGGAATTCTATGCAGCAGAAAGAAAGAAGGAGCTCCTACCCTTTGCGACAGCATGGAAGGAATTGGAGAGTATCATGCTAAGCGAAATAAGCCAGGCAATGAAAGACAAATACCATATGATCTCACCTTTAACAGGAACCTAATCAACAAAACAAACAAACAAGCATAATATAAACAAAGACACTGAATTTGAGAACAGTCTGACAGTGTCCAGAGTGGGAGGGGAGGGAATTTCAGGGGAAAAGGGGAACGGTTTAGAGCAACAAGTATAAAGGACTCATGGACAAAAACTATGGGGGGGTGGAAATGGGAGGAAGGTGGGGAGGGCTGGGGTGGTGGGCTGGGGCGGGGTAAAAGACAGAAAACTGTACAATATCAACAATTAAAAATACTGATTAAAAAAAAATCTATACCTTTGTTAAAATAAACCATTTCAAATTTCACTTATTTAAATAAAATTTTTTAAAAATGCCAAAAATATTTTATTTCTCTCCTCTTTTGAGATTGTATTTTGAAAGGATAGTCAAATATCTAGGAGTTAATGAGTTCTCTGAAACTGGGTATGAAAGTCCTGACGATAAGAAGTAACCTGGGCTAGTCAGAACTTGGAGACTTCTGGAAATGTCATGTGATAAATTATTCTCTGTGTTTGGCAGTTTGCAGTTACTTGGTTGTTAACTGATAAACAATAAACATACAGGTGTGAATGGTCTCAAGGAAATGTTCTGTTACTTGGTGAAACTGATCCATGCTTCATTCCTGGTTGCGCTACACAAAACATGAAGTTATTTTCATAAAAAAACATTTAGTTATTTTCATAACTAAAAAGACTGTTTCCTTCATGAAAGGGTTGAGAATAATCCCAAGAGTAAACATCTCCCTATTCTCTCAGAAGATTAGAAATGGGAAGTATGTCGCCCACACATGGTCTTCACCCTAGAAGGGTAGTATCATTAGGGACATCCCTGTTGGGACTGAAACAGTGAAAAGAGAGTACTGCCAGTTCTCCTGCTTTCTAAAATTGTCTGCATATCCTTAATCTTGTGTGCTTTATGTATATTGATATTATGGCCTTTCCATTTGTCTGGTGGACTCCTTCCATCAATCACAATAAAAGTTTGTAAGAAAAAAATTAAATTATGTTTTCACTTCAGTAAAAATAAGGCAGTTATTTCCTTAGAAATATTTTTCAGACATATTTAGGCCTGGGAAATATTTTACTACAGTTTTATCTTCTTTCTTCTGTGTTTTAAATTAGCAGTAAATAACTGGAGAGTAACTAGCTTTAGCAAACTTGCAGTGACTTTATGCTACATGCATAGAGATATAATTCCTTTCAGAAGCATTGAGAGAAAAGGTAAACCAATAAATCATATAGTGCAAAACCCAGTGTTCCTGTAGTTCTACAGAAAGTCAATCACCCCTTCATATACCACAGCAACTGTATTAACTATAACAGTACAGATTCTGATAAATCATAGTTAATAAGTTCTGAGTGTGTCTCCTGGTTTGAAGCAATACATCTAAAAAGAATTTTTATAAAAACACAATGTTATTCTTTAAATATTGGGCAACCATTTACAGGCTTTTCAAGTTAAAATACTAAAAGTGGTTTAAGGGGAAAAAAGAGATAAGTTGTTTGTAATATGTTAGAAATAAATGTCCACTTACTCACTCCTGAGCATTTAGTTTTCAAATGTTAATACAGCTATAGTACAATTAAAACCTTTTGAACATAGGAGGGGATAATAACGGGAATTGCCCTTGTTAAAAAATTTATGAGAAAAAAAATGTGCTATTCACACTGGGTTATTCAGCATGAACTTTAAGTGTCTTTTTGTGTAGATAATTTACTTTTTCAAATATGAAACTACGGAAATAAAAAAGACCAATCAAAGGCCTTTACAGGTGAAGCCTAGCCTGGCTGCTTGGTGATGCTGACTTTGAGAAGACTAGATAACAGATATCATCATCAGTGAGCATCACACGGAGTGTGATTAGTCTTTCCCTGAAAGCCATCACCACACAAGATAATTAGGTTTTGTGTAAAAGGTTCACTTGACCATAAAAACATCAGTTACAAAAAAATGAAGTCTTTTTCTGGTAAAGTACAACTTCAAATTCTCTACTTTTCCCTCTTCTCTTCTTCACTCTTGCAGTAAAAAAGTATTTGGTACTTTATAATAAATAAAGATAAGTATATATAACAGATTGAGATGCCCTACTTCAGTTTGTTGTTGTTTCTTATTATCACCAATGGCATATAGTTTTAAAAAGAAAATACTATGAGTGTCATTCAGTGATACCCTCTTTTAAAAATACTTGGCAAAGAAGTATAGCTTTCTAATACTCAAAGGTTTGGGGAATTTTTTTATCTTCTGTAATCTAATCCCACTGTGTAAAAATGTCAGCCTTATGACAATACCTATGTGGATTTTTGTTCTTTCTCATTCTTAATTTTGAAATCAAAAGTATTATTCAAATATCTTTTCCTTCATAATTATATGATTTTCATAAAATATTATTGATATTCAAAGCTTCCAAATATACTCACCAGTCTTAAACCTTAAAGTGTTATAGTGTGCTAATTTCGTTCTGGAACTTCTGATATTTTTGTTTTATATTCTTGTTTTAGATAATCTCATGTGAAAAAGCACTATCTTAGAGAAACAGCGCATGGAGGGGTGTGGTAAGGACTACAGAGCAGGTAAACACAGGCTGCATGTCCTCCCACAACTACATCAGAAGTCCAACCAAACTACAGAACAGCAATCATTGAGAACAGCCTGAAAACTGCCTGAAATCTAAGTAACAGAAGTCCTATCACTAAGGTTATAAAACAGAAGCGATGTGGAGACTTGTAAGAGAGATGGAGACACAGAACAGGATAGTCTTACACTTATATGTGGCTGTTAAAAACCAGGAGGTATACCTTAACTGCAGAGGTCCACCCTGAGAAAGAAGGATCTCAGCCTTACAGCAGGCCCTGCAGCCCAGGGTTCCAGTGCCAGGAAGAGAAGCCCCTATAATTTCTGGCTATGAAACCAGCAGGGATTGTGGCTGAGTGAGAAAGAGGCTACTGGAGTCCCAGGCAATTATTCTTAAAGGGCCCACACAGGGACTTATTTTGAATCATCTGTTCTGATGTCCAAGCTGGGGCACCAGCTCAAAGGTGGCAGGGGCGTAAAGAGAAGAACTGAATTATCTGGCCTTCAGACAAGAACAGGAGGGGCAGCTTTGTCCCAGACATAAGTGCTGAGTGAGGCCATTATTACTTTGTTGAACTCTCCCTCTAAGAGCTAGCAGACAGGATCCATATCTGCAACCAGGCTACCCCTGTTCTCCCCACCCTGGTGATTCCCTGAGGCCCCACCACACCCAATGTTTGGGCCCACTGAATTAGTTTCCAGTGGCTTTTCCATACAAACAACCTGTTTAAGTTCATGTTCTAGACTTTCCAAAAATTTATCAAAGGTTCACAAACCCAAAATAAGCAGCAATGGTCTTGGTATGCCTGATACCTCTTGCTAAGTGGCCCCTGGCCTGCCACCAGCAGTAGCCTGCCTTGGTCGGCAGCTTGTCCTCTCCCAGGCCCTTAAAGCCCAGACAAATAGCAGCCATCTGTAGATCACTTTGTAGCTCATACCATGTGGCCCTGGACAGGCAGGGCACAAGTGGCAACTAACTTTGTCCTGCCACTCTAGGGAGGCTCCAGAGCCAGCAAAACTAGTGGGCAGTTTCAGACCATGGGGAAACACCACTCAAACACCCTCCACAAACAATACACTCAACGGGTGAACTCACTGGACATCGGAGCCCTGCTGATGTGAGTCCTGCTCCGTAGGGAGGGGCCTGGACAGCGGATCCTTCACTGTGGTCTTCGCAAGTCATAGTGATCTATCAATTTAAAGGTAATTGCATCCAATTGACGTGCCAAAAGCAAGCAAGGCTTAACTACAACAGGAGGGTGCACACAGACCGTACCAAGGGGCACCTAGCTTGGGTGACTGCAGAGGTTATGCAATGGCCCTATAGGACACCTATTACATAAGGCCACTCTACTAAGCCTGGGAGATGTAGCAGCTCTACCTGATACATAGAAACAAACACAGGAGGCAGCCAAAATGAGGAGATAAAGAAATATGTTCCTGCCCTGGCTGGTGTAGCTCAGTGGATTGAGCTCGGGCCTGCGAACTAAAGGATCCAGGTTCGATTCCCAGCCAGGGCACATGCCTGGGTTGCAGGCCAGTTCCTAGCAGGGGACACACCAGAGGCAACCATACATTGATATTTCTCTCTCTCTCTCTCTCTTTCCTACCCTTCTCCTCTAAAGATAAATAAATAAAAATAAATAAAATATTAAAAAAAAAAAAAGAAATATGTTCCAAATGAAAGAACAGAATCTTCAGGAAAAAAAAATTAAGTAAAATAGAGACAACTGATATGCTGGATGCAGAGTTCAAAACACTAGCTATAAGAATGCTTAATGTAATTAGGGGAAGAGTAGATGAACCTAGTGAGAATTTTGACAAAGAGATAGAAATTTTAAAATGGAAATAGAAGATATAAAAATAAACCCCTCAGAAATGAAGAATATATTATAGGAAATCAACAGTAGAGTAGATGAAGCAGAGGATCAAATCAGTGATATGGAAAATAAGAAAGCAGAAGATACTCTATCAGAACAACAGCCAAAACAAAAAGAATTTAAAAAAAGAATAGTTTAAGGAGATTCTGGGACATCCTCAAGTGTACCAACATTCACATCATGTAGGTGCTGGAAGGAAAAGAGAGAAAACAGGAAATGGAAAACTACTTGAAAAAAATGACAGAAAACTTCCTTAATCTGTTGAAGGAATAAATATACAAGTTCAGAAAGTGCAGAAAATCACATTCAAAATGAATCCAAAGAGGCCCACATTAAGTCACATCAAAGTCATAATTTCAAAAGTTAAAGAGAGAGCATCTTAAAAGCAGCAAGAGAAAAAGGGTTACCTTCAAGAGAGCTACCATAAGACTGTCAGCTGAATTCTCAGTGGAAACCTTGCAGGCCAGAAGGAATTGGCATGAAATATCCAAAGTGATGAAAAGCAAGGACCTACAACCAGGATTACTCTCTCCAGAAAGGCTATCATTTAGAAATTGAAGAACAGATTTTCCCAGACAAGAAAAAGAGAAAGGAGTTCATCACCACCAAAGCAATGTTACAAGAAATGGTAAAGAGTCTTCATTAAGAAGAATGAGAAGGAAAATACAGATGAAAATATGAATAATAAATGGTAATAATCACATATCTATCAACGATGACTTTGACTGCAAATGGGTTAAATGCTCCAATCAAAAACATACAGTGACTGAATGGATAACAAAACAAGATCATTGCACATGTCTATAAGAGACATACTTTGGATCAAAAGACACAGACAGGATGAAAACAAAGGGATGAAAAAAGATATTTCATGCCCTGGCAGGGTGGTTCAGTTGGTTGGAATATTGTCTCATACACCAAAATGTGTGAGTTTGATTCCCATCCAGGTCACATACCTAGGATGTGGGTTTGAACCTCAATTGGGGCAGGTATTGGAGGTAACCAATTGATGTTTTTCTCTCCTATCGATGCTTCTCTCCCCCCTCTCTCTAAAATGAATAAAAACCTATCCCTGCATAAGGAATAAAAATATATTTCATGAGAATGAAAATGGAAAGAAAAAAAGAAGCTGAGGTAGCGATACTTGCATAAGATAAAATAGACTTAAAACAAAGGCAATAATGAGCAACAACAAAGGACCCAGCAATTTCACTTCTGAATATTTATCAAAGAAAACCAAAACACTAAATTGAAGAGATGTACACATCCATATGTTTGTTGCAATCTTACTTATAATAGTCAAAATATGGAAGCAACCTAAGTAATCATCTCTAGATTAATGGATGAAGTGGTACATATGTACTATGAAATATGAGTCACACACAAATGAAAGAATGAAATCTTGCCATCTGTAATAACATGGATGCAGGGGTGTCCAACCTGTGGCCCACAGGCCTCACGCATCCCACAATGCCTATGAATGTGGCTCAACACAAAGTCATAAATTCACCTAAAACATTATGAGTTTTTTTTTTTTGTGATTACATATTGCAATGTATTTAATGTGTGGCCCAAGACAACTCTTCTTCTTCCAGTGTGACCCAGAGATGCCAAAAGTTGGACACTTCTGATAGGATATTGTACTGAGTGAAGTGTCAGACAGAGAAAGACAAATCCCATATGTTTTCATCTACGTGTGGAATCTAAAAAAGAAAATGAATAAACAAACCTACCAGAAACAGACTCATAGACACAGAGAACATTTCGAGGACTACCAGATGGGAGTACAGTTGGAGAGATGAGTAAAAAAAATGAAGGGATTAAGAAGTACAAATTAGCAGATACAGATTAGTCAAGGGAATGTAAAGTATGGCACAAAAAATATAGTCAATAATATTGTAATAACTACATTTTGTTTCAGATGGATACTAGATTTATTGGGGTGATCACGTCGCAAGTTATATAAATGTCTAATCACTAGGTTGTACCTCTTGAAACTAATATAATATTGTAGGTGAATTGTAATTTTAAACTATTTTTAAAGAATATTTGAATAAAATCAACTACAGAAAGAAAAGAATCTAGAAAATAAATGAACCATACTTTTTATTAAAAAAAAATGGAACATGAAATTCTAGTTTAAGTACTATTCACTAGCAGCAGATTCTTGAACTTCAAAATTTTAACCTTTGTGATTAGACTATGTTTGAGCATTAGTGAAATTTAATGGTGTATACCTATTTATACTTCTGCTGAGCACACACTGCAGTTGACTGCTTTCAAGCAGGTGTCCAAAAGTAAGTCATTGGGAAAGTGGATCAGATTCACTGATGTTTCAGCATCAGTTTTTCTTTATGGAATCCCTATTTCTTTTCTTGTTGTACTACAATTACAATGGAGATCACCATTATTTGTAATTTTGGTCTCCCTGATATCCTTGGGTACTAGAGATAGGACAGAAATCATTTGGGAAACAAAATCTTGGTAATTTTTATTGACTTCTTGGTATCACTAAGGAAGCAAGAAGCATATTTTTTCATACTATAGATTCTTCATCTTCATTATCAAGTCTTCAAAAACCACTAACCTTTATATTAATAGCTATTCAATGGTATTAGACAAAAAATTAGGCTTATTTTTTGTTTTACTTTATGGTTCCAAACCAAGAAACATTTTCTCAGCCTTTTCTTTCTTATTGTGAGGTACTGGTTATAAGATTAAATACAGCAATGGTCAAGTGACCCCCTTAATGTTCTAGAATGCATTTTTAAGTGTTTTTATTGATTATGCTATTACAGTTTTACCAATTTTTCCCTCTTTATCCCCTCTCCACCCTGACCCTCCAGCATTCCTCCCCCTTAGTTCATGTTCATGGGTTGTACGTATTAATTCTTTGAGTCCTTTGTTTCCTACACCATATAATGCACTTTGGACTTCCTGGAGTTTTTTTATTATTATAGAGAGGAATTTTTATTTAAAAATGTGTGAAGTGTGAAATTTGCATCTCAATCATGTTACATAATACTGCAATCTACAGGGAACAAGAAAACCTAATTATATATTTCAGAAATATTCCAGCCATTGCAAATGTACTCATCAAGTAAGAGAGAAAATTTTAGTGAACCCTAAAATGGTAGTGAATTTATGGTAAAATTTTCTGTTAAGTATGGCATTGGGAATATTTTCATTAATTAGCAATATCTATATCTTTTTCTGGTGAACTGTATGTTTAAATACCTAGTTCATTTTTATTGTGTTATTTTAATACTGAGAGCTAGGAAATATTTATATATTTTGAAAGTAAGCTCTTTGATATTTGTATGTTTTTCCACTGTTACTTTATTTGCATTATTATCCTTAAGTTAAATGAGAAAATAAAGCAAAAAAGTTCTAAGCAAATAAAGCAAAAACTTTTCAAAAGACAGGGTTTTGATTAACACTAATTATGTATAGTGATGTACTTGAGTCAAGACTGATAAAGAATGGGTTCTGGTACTAAGTTCATCTTCAGCAATAATATAGCACAATGTGTACAAGCCACACTAACACTGCACATATAGCTCTTCTCTGAAGTTAATGAATCGGGGGGTGGGGCGGGAAGCATGTTTTTAAAGCTTATAAATCGAGCATATGTGCACACACAGAGAGACACATACATGCACATGTATATAAATGGGAATATATATGGTACATGTGTGCATAAGGTTTTCCTTCTTCTCTTTCATTTCTCCTGATGGAGACTTAGATTTTTGTTACAGATTTTTTTTTTTTTTGTATAAGAAGTCTTTGTCAAACCAAATTTTAAGAGACTTTCTATATTTTCTTCTATAAGTTTTATTTTTTGTCTTGTATATATAGGTTTATGACCAATACCAAGTTTAAATTTGAATGTAGTGAGAAGTAATATTCTAAGATTTTTTAGAATGAATATTCAATTGTTCTACTTCCATTATTTTGCAAATATTTTACCTGGCATTTCTGTTGCAAATCATACATACATATATATGTACAGGGTAGGGCAAAGGTAAGTTTACAGTTGTGAGTACTTGAAACACACTTTATTCTTGCATTATTATTAATTAATTATTGTATTGTATTATTTTATAATGAACAACTCTAAACCTACTCTTGACCCATCACATAGTATATATATATGTAATATTTCTGTACAGCTTGTATTCCATGAATTTGTAATTTTGTCCTTATTCTAATTGCTCAGTATCTTGATTATTGTAACTATACTATATATCTTAAAGGTAGTGTAGATTCTCTATTCTTTTAAATAATTTTGTTAACTTTCATGTAATTTTGACCAGTAGTTGGTCAAATTATATGAGGAAACCTATTGGCATTTGACTAGAATTGCTTTGATTGTATGGAAATCAATTTAGGATACTTGTCATAATAACAATATTGTCTTTTCATCCTGGAATATTGTTTTGCTATTTATTTAAGATTTAAAAAATTTCCACAACAGTATTTCATAGTTTTTCAGATTTTGCACATATTGTAATAAATCTAAACTTAAATATTTTATATTTTGATGCTTTTAAAATTTTTATTTCCCAAAATTTTTGCTAATATGCAATAAATACAATGGATTTAATATAAGCTTGTATCCTGGGATTTTTTGAAAGTTTTATTATTTCTGTTTTTTCTGAATATTTTTAATATTTTCTGATTACATAATACTATCATCCTGAAATAAAGAAAATGTTATTTTTTTCTTGCAAGTCTTCAAAGTGGCAGTTATTGTTCTATTTCTTATATTACTAAATTGACCACGAAAGGTGTTGAATAAAAGTGGAGAGACCAGCCATGCTCTCTTCAGTTTTAAGAGGAAATACTCAATTTCTCACCATTAAGTATTATGTTGCTGAAGATGTTTTTATAGATGTTCTTCATCAGGCTGAAGGGAGTCCTGTATATTCCTAGTTTGCTATCATATCTTTTTGTAAATGGTTGTTGAATTTTGTCAGATAGGTTTCCTGCCTCTCCTGAGATGATTATTTTTATTCCTTTATTTTGTGTGTAGAATTACATTGATGTTGGTACATTTTTACAAGCTTCTGATTTGGAGTTGATTTGCTGATATTTTATTAAACATCTATGTTCATGATGGCTATTGTTCTGTAATTTTCATTTCTTTTTAAGTTCTATTTTTCTTTTTTATATCTGAGTTATTTCTTTGTTAGGTTTAAGTATAAGTGAAGTGAGCCTATTTTTTTCATAAAATGAGTTAAAGTGTTCCCTCATTCTCTGTTTTCAAAAGGATTTTGCATTTTATTAAGATTATCTGTACTTTTTTTAAGAGTTCAATAATAAAGTCCTTTACTTCTGGAGTTTCACTTCAGGTAAGATTGTTAATTATGAATTAAATATCCTTAATAGATATAAACTTATTTAATTGTTCTATTTACTTTTGTGGCAGTTTTGTCAGTTTGAATTACAAAAACATAGATCTCCTTTAAGTTGATGGATATATTGATATCAATTATTTTCTTTGATATCAATAATTTGTCCATTTATATATAATTGGTTTCTGCCCCTATTTTTCTTATTCCTTTTATTTACTGAATATGGATTTTATTTCTCCTTTTCTTAGTCTGTTGAGCTTTAGAGTTTTCATAATATTGATTTTTTAACTAACCCCTATATTTATATATCCAAATCTTTATATTTATTTATTATTTGGCTGTATCTGACATGTGTCAATATATAGTTTTGTTTTTTTAATTTCATTTTGTTCAAATATTTATAACTTTCCTTGTGATTTCTTTTTAAATCCACACGTTTTAAAAAGCATATTATCTGATTTCTGCATTTTATCATCTAAAACTTGGGGTATCTGGGTAAACAGTTTGTGTGCATCTGAAGACAACTGCGCATTCTGCACTTTGGAAGAGAAGCATTCCACAGACATCAATGTGGTCAAATTGATGGACAGCATTGTTGTAGTGTGTCTCAGGCTGGACCAAATTTCTGACCTTTTCACAATCAATTGCTCAGGGAGAAAATTTAAATCCCTAAATATAATTTCAGATCTGTCTAGGTTTCATCTTTGTTCTCAATTTTTACTTGATGTATTTTGAAGCAAATGCTGTTGTGTGTTGTTAGGTGATACACACAAAGAACTCTGTATCTTTACATGGCAATGACTCTTTTATAACTAAATGTCTCTCGATGATGTTTTCTTTAGATTTGCACATAATGTAGGCTCACTGTCTCTTACTCTTGATTTATATAGCTGGTTTTTTTGTTTGTTTTGTTTTGTTTTTTACATTTAAGCAGGTATTAATTATTTTATGTGCTCTTCTCAGTTTTTCTTACTTTTTTGTATCACCATATTATATCATTTTCCTTATGCACAAAGCAATCTTTAAACATTTTTATCTGTGAAAATCAGATAATGAAGACCTTGCTCAGTTTTTGTTTGTCTGAAATTATGTTTATTCTCTATACATTTTGGAGATATGCTATAGCTGGGTATTGAGTTCTGGATATTAGCATTTTTTTCTCTGTATCAGCACTCTAAATATGTCATTAGTTTGTTGTATTATTTTTCCTGTTTATTATTAGCTCTGTGGAAAAATCAGCTCCCAATTTTGTTATTGCTCTTTTGAAAGTACTATGTCTTTTATTTTTTTTCCTATGACTGCTTCAAAATTTTCACCCTCTTTGGTTTTCTTTGTATGTCTTGTATGACAAGGTTTTGAGTCTTGTCAAGCATCTTCATCTTCATATTTGATAAATAGTTTACCATTAATTTTGGAAAATTATTGTCTGACGTCTTCTGAAAATCCCCTTTTATTTATCTCTCTATTAGCTACTCCAATTGCACACATTTTAAGAATCTCTCTTTTATCATAATCTTCTCATTACAATGCATATGTTTCATATTATCTACTTCTTTACTTTCCCATTCAATAATCCTATCGAATATAACTTAAAATCATTATTTTTAAATTTTAGTTACGTATTTTTAACTTTAGAATTTCTTTTTTAATCAGTATTTTTTAATTGTTGATATTGTACAGTTTTCTGTCTTTTACCCTGCCCCCAGCCCACCATAACTTTAGAATTTCTATTTAATTATTTTTCATAAATTTTAAATATTTGGTAAAATTCTTTGGCAAATTCTCATTTTTAAACCTATTTTCCTGAATTTATTCTACATAGTTATTTCTAAAGTTGTACCTAATAAGTTCATTATTATAATTAGTTCTGTTTCCATTTTATTGTCTCTTTTTCTCTAAATTTTAATCAATTGCCTCCTGTCATGGTTGTTAATATTTTATTGAAATTAAGATGTTATTTACTTTAAAAAATTAAGGCACTCGATGATGCCATTTTGCTTTAGAAATAATTTAACTTCTTTTAAAAATATTATATATATTTTTTATTTTTAGAGAGAGGGATGTAGAGGGAGAAAGAGAGGGAGAGAAACATCAACCTGTTGCCTCTTTCACATGTCCCAGCTGGGGACTGGCCTGCAACCCAGGCATGTGCCCCATCAGGAATTGAACCAGAGACCGCTTCTTTGCAGGACAACACTCAACCAACTGGGCCATGGGGGTGAAGGCAAGGATTTAATTTCTGAGAGGCAGTTAAGAAGTGTCATGTCTGCAAAGTCACCTTAATAAAATCAGGAGATGAGATTGTTTAAAGTTAGATTTGAGTTTTTGCTATTTTGTTCTGCTTCTTTACTCTATTTCTAGGTCCACATTTGGCACATGGCATTTCAGGGATCTCAACTGAAAATGTAAGGTATTTACTAGTATCCTTTCCCTGGTGAGTGGGGAATTCCAAAATTTAACACCCACCTCTGTGAGACTGATGTGAACACTGTATACCTCTGTGGTCTCTATGCTATTGTTTTCTGCCTACTTTCTTATCCTCCCATAGTATTTAGCAGAGAAATAATGCATACAATGAAAAGCAATGAATAACGTAAAACTCATCTCAACATTCTCCTGTTCACTCCTGGATCTTTAATTCGTTGGCTTCTTAATTTCTGGCGATTTTGGCTGCCAGTGGTGTTTGAACAATAACATTATGAAATATGTTATTGCAGTTGTTTTGATTAGGATGATTGTTCTGATTGAATGTTCTCTCATATTTGGAAGAGGAAGTGAAATGATTACCTTTTAACTATATTAATTAGTTACATATTCTTCAAATGCAAATCCATTATCATTGTCTTTAATGTATGCCTTATTTAAAAAAATGAATTATCAAAATGTTGGTCTCTAACTTGATGAATTTAAAATTTAATCTATTCTGAGTTGGGTACAGAAGAAGAAAGACAAATTAGATCTTTATGGTTGAAGAATATTATGAGAAAACTCCAAAATTGTGTGCATGAAATTACCTTCTTCCCTTAGATGATTACTGCTTCTAAATCTTAATAGACCCAGTTTTAAAGCTGCATCTTCAGCAACAAATTTTATAATGAATCCACTTCAATCTTTAGAGATGTACACATATTCTAATGCATGAACTTTATTTATCAGGGAATACAATATAAATATATAATTTATGAATAAAAAGAAAAACATTTAGAGTGTGTGCTCCAACTCTTTTAACTAGTAGAGGTTTAAGTAGAAAAGCATTAAGAAAATGTTATAATAGAAAACCGACAGAGATTTTTGTGAACTCAAGACTTTGTTTTCAGGAACCAATTTCTAGTAGTTTCTGTCTTCCCAGAGGAAACCCAAAGTCTCTAGTCTTATTGAAGGAAACGTTAAATTAAGGTAGTGACATACTGATACTGTGCAAATCACAATTAGTTTCTTTATTCTGTACTGAAAACTAACCACTATCTATCTATATAGATAGATAGATAGATAGATATAGATAGATAGATAGATTTCATTCTTGATTAGCTTCAACTAGTATTTAGGCTCTTGTAAGTGGGAATCCACATTCTTTTAGAAACCTTAAAGTTCATGCAAGGATACTTTAATTTGGTAGTGTTATTGATCACTTGAAGAAATCTTTTATGTACTATGGAAGATGCTAAATTAATGTTCTCAACTGGTGCATACTCTCAGTTTTTAGGTACTTGAATTGTCAGGACTATTGAGAAAATGAAGGTCTGTTAAAGAATCTTATTAATTCAGTCTGATTACCATTGAATCTTATAACCCGCTTCATATTTTAGCATGATAATGTGCAATTTTACAGCTTGGGAAACATTTGGTTTTTACATTTTTATCAATGTCAATACAAGGTTGCAAGTTACTTATTAAACAGCATGATTTGGTTTAAATTTGGCTCATCGAATATGAGTTTCTCACCTTTCTATTTAAGAAAATTTAACCTGCTAAAAATACTGTAATGTTGGTGCATGATTTCATTAATGAAAGAGCAAGCAGTTATATTTCAATATAGGTTTTGCAACCATAGTTTGCCAAAAAACTTCTGCAATGTCTACTTTGAAATACTAAAGTCCACCTTTCTTCATATTAGGAAGGTGATCTTTATGTATTTCCTCTATGGCAGATAACAGACTTAATATTTCTATACTTCTTTAAGAAATTAGAGAGCCTGGGTTTGCAAACATGGCAATCAGCTTCTTTAACGGGCAGAATTTGTGACAGAATAAACTCCATTAACTTGTTCTATTAGTGCTCTGTGCAGTCAGCAAGATCAATGCTGCATAACATGATGAAACGACTAACAGACTTCCTCAGAGCCCTGCCGAATGCTTTCTGCCACCCAGAATATATAATTACTGCTCGCACAAACAGGTAGAGTTTGGTATTCTGTTCCTCAGACAACCTCTGAAAATTCAAGAAGGTTCTTAATGAGAGGATTAAAAATAAAATACTTTCTGTCTGTCAGTTATTATCCTTTTATTATGTATCTTTTATATAAAAAAACTGTTGAGTAAAACCTAATCCTTTTTTTCATTGGCTAATATGGTGACCAAACAATTTGGCACAATGTAAAGAGCTTCAGGTAGAAAAGATTTTCTGACCAGATGCCTCCACAAGGCCCATTAGTTACTTGTCGACAGCAGAACACAGGGTGAGCCAAAAGCACAGGAAATGGGAGCTAATGAAGTCAGCAGACCTGACGATACTTTACCAAATGTAAGTAAACAGGACACATATATCACAAGGTAAAAATAATCCAAGCTGCATAGTTTGAAACAGGTATCTTGCTCTGCAGATGGCACAGCTGCTCGTACTTATCTAAAGAGAGCTATTCTGCTCTAGAAGAACTTGTGCAATGAGGAACATTAGCCACTTCAGAAATATAAATGGGGCTTTTCTTCCCTCCTGCCTCCATTCCCTGTTGCCTGCTTTCCCTCTGCATAACACTCCCCTGCCTTCCTTGCCCATTTGAGATGAAAGCTAGCTTCAGGGCTGACTGGCTGCATGGGCCTGCCAATACAAACCTTGAGTACATTACATTTTAATCTAACAAAATATAGGGAGCATGAAGCTAAGCAATGACAAAGGAAATGATTGAAAGGAAGAGTCAGAACAGATGTACAATGAGGAGAAGCAAGAAAAAAATCAACATTAAAATCAAATCCAAGACATTTTTTGCTAGCAAGAATAAGTTTATGATTTGCAGATTGAATATAACTAAGAAGAAAGGTATTTTTCATAACAATGATTTATATATTCAGCCTTTTGTTGGAAAAGAATTCCTTTTATATTACAGCAGTATCTCTTCTTGCTCTTTTACTTAAAGGTCTTATTGCATTTCCATTATAAACCCCCGGATTGAGTGTTTTGTAACTTGCCCTCAAAAATTCACTGCAGATAGGAATTTCAAATTCAAGATATTAGTCTGTGGTAAATTTTCTAGGCTATTAACACTTTTCATTTGTCCATTTGTTAGTTAATAGGACTATAGAACTTATCTACGTGTTCTAGTTATAGAGGATTGTTAATGCTTCCCAGCTTGAAACTCTTTTTTTCTGAAGTAAAATTAAAATTTAAATGATGTGATACTCTCTTCTGAATCAACAATTTCATGTTTATAATGTGTTATCAGGAAGTAAAATAGAATGATTTGAACTTATTAGACAAGCTGCATAAATTATGCAATCAGAACTAAGTGACAGGGTTTATTTTTGCTCCACAGAATTACTGAAAATTAGAGTGATAAAGAACATAAAAGTCACTTAATTTGGTCAAGATATAATAGTCTCTTAAAACAAGAAGTAAAATATTTGGGCCTACTTTGTAACATAGTCATAGAAATTTCCTTACATTTCACTCAGGAGGAAATTAAGGGTTTTGTCCATGTACAATAGATGAAGGCCATCACTTCCTTAAATTAAGTCCAAACATCATAGTGTGTCTAATTTAACTTTCATTTAACTTCAGAAGAATGCCAAAAGAGAAAGCATATTTTATTTATATATTATTATTTAATATCAACCTTTTATGTCATCTTCTTGTTTTATGTTTTTCCTAGATTGTTCTTAGAAATTTGTTTGGGAAAATGACAATAACTATGGCTAAAATGAGCTATTTTTAATTAATGATGTATACATAGACTGATTTATATTATTAGAACATTATACAAGGTGTCAGTTTCTCCATTTTTATGATTCAAGTAGAAACAGTATTCATTGGTGAGACAGTTATAGGGACTTGGGCATGAAAATGAAAACATGTTGGGTGGCCAGGATGCTGAGTAAAAACCAGGTGGCTAAAAGATGTCAAAACCACAAGTCTGTAGGCTCACTTGATGAAGGTTTGGCCTCTATATGACATTCCTGGGGTGGAGGTGATAAACAACATCATTATTTTGTGCCTGCAGTGGCAGGCACAGAGGTAGATGTCAAGCAAGCAGACAAAAGGAAGAAGTAACCCCACTCCAACATGGAAAATTCCACTCCCCAAACCCTTCCCAAGCCCACCTTTGCAAAAAGTCTTCCTTTTAGAGCAAACCCTTTTATCCACAGTTTATAAAAGCAGCCAAGCAGACCCAACTGTCAAGCCAGTTAGGAGGACCTTCCTTTCTTCTGTGCAGTCTCCTTTATGTTTGAGCATAAGCTTAATAAAACCTGCCTGGAAATTTCTCTGAGGTTTCCTCTCAATTTCTATTGGGGAACCCAAGAACCCTAATGCTAGTAACAATTGCTCATATGTATGAAGCAATATTCTGTATCCTTGGATAATGTATGTCATTAAGATGTTATCTCATCCTCTAAGTAATCCATACTCTACGAGAGGAAAGATATAAATATTGATCAACCAAATACATTGTGATATGTTTTATGACAGATTTATGCAGTTGGTGTTATAAAAACACAGAATAAAGGTGTCTTATCTAGTCTGGGCTCAGATAATTCTTTTCACAAAGATATATATTTTTTCTCCAAGTAGTTAAGATAAGAAAAGTATTCACATGGCCAAAAAATAAAAAGCCACATTAGTAAACACCAACAAAACAAATAAACAACAAACAAAATTGAGCCCAAGGACATTTTTAACATATAAATAAAGCACATATACATATACACACAAGAGAGAAAATACAGAGGTTATTGAAAACTACAACATATAACAGACTAACGAAGAATGAAGAATGAGGCAAAGAGTAGTGAGAGATAAAATTTTTAATGCAGAGTTCGGGGAATTAGGCAATTGCAGGGCCTTTTTCATCATGCTAAATGTTTGGTACTTAACGGATCAATGATGAGTAACTATAGAAAACTTCAGTATTATTTGGATGTGATCAAATATGAGTTTTAGCTAAGATACTGTTGACAAAGCTATTTACTGTGGACATTATAATTAAAACTTTAATTTACATGAGATTGCTCTCAGTTCAAACATTTATTCAATGTGCATTTTTTATCAGTCCATCGGTTATTTGCTGTGGCAGTATATGTGTGATCAAGAAAGTGTGTTGGTAAGGAGCTCACAAACTCCTGGGAAATCACAGTTTATCAAATGTCATCAATAAAAAACATTTTCCATGTAAGTGAATTAGTAACCATCAAAATTATCATTATTTTTATTCACAATTTGAAATAATTGTTTGCTTAGAATCAACTAATGGCCTAATTGCTACGGTAGTGGAATAAAACCTTAATGTTCTTTGCCTTCAAGGGATAAATAACCTATTTACAAATGAAATAAAAGAGTAGTATGACCTGTTGCACAAGTGATAATGACACTGATTATCACTTAGTGTCATTGTAGGAGTGACAATTTCAGTTTAGAAACAGAAACCACACCTAGTTATCTTATTTTCCTGTAAGCCTCAAAGAACGCTCTTAGTGATCACCAATATGTTACTGTTCTGATGAAAAATAAGTGAAGTGAAAGACATTCTAGAGCACATGTATACAATGTCCTCAGATATTCTAGTGGGCATTTACATGATGTCCTTAGATAATCCAGAGAGAATTTGGGGCGTAGAAAACAAAGCATCATTTTAATCTCATTCTCTGATGGATCTGCTTAAGGGAATAAAGACAATTATGATATTGAGAAGTTTATCATTATTATTTTAATTTATTGAGAACTAATGGTATACTCTTCAGAGCAGTAACCAAAAAGAAATGCTCACTCCAGCCTCAGGACAGAGGCAGAACACAATAATGAACAGCAATATAAAAGGGAGGGCAGGGCCAACAGTCAGTGGCACTTAAACAAACAAACAAAAAATAATCTAAACCTTGAATAGATAATTTAAGCTAACCTAACAAATAAGTGAAAGATAAATAAAAGAAAATACTCAAGGAGAAAGAAACTCATGAGAAGTAGAGGAATAGATACTTCATAAGTGGTAAAACATGGGACTAAGTCAACCAGGTATTTAAGAACAGTCATAACTTCAAATATGCAGTCCCATCCTAAATCAAATCTCACATTATACATCCCAAGTTTGAAATGTCTGGTTATTATTGTGAAAATAAAATGTTACATATAGAACGATCCAGAAGCCCTCAGTGAGAGTGCTAGAAAAGTTTGGCAATAAATTAATAATTATGGATGAGATGGGAGATATAAGAAACAAGAGGACTTGATTTGAGGGTGAGTATCAGGTCACAGAGATGTGATTGGGACAGAAGAAATTAGTACAGAGACAGAAAGAAAGAGAAGGATAGAAAAAGGGTAGGCAAGATTAGAGTTAAAACTTCCTGGGATATAAAGTCATTTCAGTTTTTTTTCAATCTTTTCTTAAAGCCCATATTCAAATCTACCTTCAGCTCCATTAGACAGCCCAGTACACTTATAATAAATTATTTTTTCTTTTAAGGGTTTTGTTAGTCAAACACAAAGAACCATAATCTTTACTAATGATCCAGTACTTAATGACACAAGAAAACAGTTACAGCATAACATAGTCATAACATCCAAGAAAGACAAATGACAGTAAAAAGAGAAGAATATGGAACTATTAACTAAAGCACTATGGAAAAATAAGAGTTGATATAGGATGTGGTGCTTTAAAATGTGAGATGCTATTGAAGATACGAACATAGAGAACCTGGTCTTATCTATTTGATTCTACCACATAAGCATTTGGGTCTTTGAATTTACATAATGGAAGTATTACATAGCAAAATGCTAGTAAATTTTTTAATCACTACTTTGAGAGCAATAAAAAGTAAATGACAAAAGTCCTCAAAATAGATAAAAGGAATTAAATGTGGAAACCTGAAATACTTTTCCTCATTTTCTGTAATTATTTATTTTTTCTGCCTAATCTCTGGATATATAAGCTGATTAATTGCAACATGTAACTTAAAAGTTTGACAACTTTTATTTAGAAATATTTTACCTGAAAGTATTTTTATTCTATGATGTCATACTTGCATAGAATTTTTTTTTTATTCCCTCATTTGGTATTTTATCTGCAAAAAACACATCAAATTTAGGTTTATGAAGATTTTTCTCCATGTTTTCTTCTAGTAGTTTTATACTTCAAATTTCACAGTTAGGTCTAATAGTTAATGTTTTTATCACCAGGGCAGTGACCATGCTATGGTGTAACACCACATGTCAAATATATTGCAAGGAACTTTGGCAAAATCAGAACTTTCTAAAGAATGTCAAAGCTAAAATTGCTTTAGATGAACTTAACTAATCAGGCAGGAAAGATTTTATTCAATGTATTGCAATAAAGAGACCATGGTTCTGAGTTTCACTAACTGAAACAAAAGACAAGAACATTTTTCAGAGCTAATGTGAGGGGCATTGCATGCAATCTGTGCTTATTAATTGGCTATACCCAAAAGAAAAGTAAACTTTTTCATATCTTCATGACAGGAGGTAGCATTCCAGTTTGGCATGAAGAGTCCATTTTAGTTAGGCTCCTTTTATCCTCCCATAGAATCTGAGAAATGGAGGCTATTTTCCTTGATGATTACATTTCCAGGGATGGTCCTTAGGTCTGTAAGGAAAATATTTTTGATATGCAAAACTGGAAAGAAATATTTTAAAAGATTTACATCTCAGAGGGCAGAGAAAATAAATGTGCAATTACAAGTTTTCTAAAGTGAATGATCTAAGCCAAGGGAAGTCAGAAACCCAAAGTCAGGAAGAAGCCTGTTTAAAGTTAGACAACATTCAATACCCCCCATTGTCTTTGTTCAGGGTCCTTTATACACGTTCCTTGATGACCCTACCCCTTCTTTGCCTTGTTATCCCCCTCCAGGGGAGAATAATGGAGGGAAAATGGGGACAACTATAATTGCACAATAAAAAAAGGAGGGGGAGTAAATTAACTGTTAATGTTAAATCTGAAAATTTGGAACATTGTGCTTACATGAAACAATGTGAAATATTTTCATCAAACTAAAATATTCTTTTGTATACAAAAAAGAAAAACAGTCTAGCTGAGCAGGGGGAAACATCAAAGCTCCCTTCACCAGGGACAACTTCCATCACTGACTTTTTGAGAAATCTAGTATATCAAGATTTTACTGTTCACATTCTACCAGAACAATTGTGTGACCTGAATAGGTTAGTACTACAATATATTATTTTTCTAGTTATTCTTGAAAAGAAACAAGACCTCTAAAATACTTCTAATATGATTCTAATTGACAAGACTCTATAATTTCATCTTGTGTACTCTTTTAAATTTTTCTTGAAAAGCCACTAATATTTGATAATACTCAACCTCAGGTCTAACATAGAGAACCATTGGCTTCATATTATAAGAAATATAGAACTTAGGATAAAGTGCACAGATACATTTCATTTAGTCTATCTATAGTATAATTTCCAAATTTTTCATATGTTGAGAGTTTTCTTTCAGGCCTTCCTAATGAAGGATACATACACCCTGAGTTTTTTATATAATGACATTAGCTAATAATGTGTCACCTCAAATATTTTCAATTTCACACATTATAACTCTATCTACAGTTTTACTGAAAAGACTTCAGATCATTTAGTTCTACTGTATATAGTAAACTTCCAATTCATGGGAGGAGAAACAAGATATCTATTTTATACTTTAAAAATTATATAATTAACTCATATTAATTTTAACAATCCTGTGCATATAAACTCATGGATAAAAACAGATAATGGTAGCTCAGACACTGTGGTTGGGCCTTTTAAAAAATATATCATTAAAAGGAACATTTATTACTTTAGGAAAACATTTATGTAACCTGTTACCTATTTAGTTAAGGCCTGTCAAGGAATGTGGTAGGGACTGTTTTTATCATTGATAAAAGTCAACAACCTCTGTTTTTGAAGAGACAAATGGGAAGTCCAATCACAGTCAGAATTAATAGATCATTATTACAGACTAAAATAGCATAGAATGCTCCCTTTGGGCCTCTGAGTCTTTTTTCTGAACTCTCTGAGGTAAAGAGCCTCCCCAGAGGTAGCGAAGAATTTGAGTGTTTCTAAAGAGATATGACTTTCCTTCACTACTGTAATTGGGAGAAATTGAATTAGATGTTCTCAGTCAGATTCAGATGGGAATCTTATCTCTTCCATCTTGGAAAGGCTAGGGTATACAACACCTAGATGCAATCAAAATTAACTTTGAAGATTCAAAAATTCACTAATGAGAAGGTAGAAGGATGATTATTAAAGAGTATTCTATGTCTTTCATTGCATGTCATACTTCACTGCTTGTGACCATTTTCTTAATAAACAAAGGTATCCACATTAAAACTAGGAGAATTAGTATTGTCATAGTTCCAGGAGAAAGCTAGAAAAAGCCCAGCTTTTGGATCTTCACAAATTTTTTTTTAATTAAAAGTAAATCACTGAAAAAAGCTGGAATTAAGGACAATGTCATTGGAAAATATTGGAAGAAAATTCAGGAAAGGCAGACTACCTTGCCTCAGGCTGGAATGAGAAGAGGGGACAGAGATTGCACTCAGAGAGGTCAAGGCCTGAGAGGTGGGCACCAGTCCTGGGGCAGTGGTGAGCTTGAGGAGAGAAATCAGAAGTAACAGACCCCCAAATACTTCTTTAACCAGATCCAGAGAGATTTGAGGATCCTAGTCTGTATCTTTGTAAAATTTTTTACAAGTCAGTGAGCATGTCACATAGTCTAAGCTGAACAATCATGTTATTTATTATTCTTATTACTGTTGGGAGAGAGCTTTCCATTTGCATTTTTCTAAATGACTTTTTGAGTCTAAATAAAAAGGCAACCCGACCCTGCCTCAAAGTCTCAAACTATATTGCTTTGTGTCAACTGTCTTGACTTGCCAATGTCCTAGGATACTAATCTCTATGTAACAGAAATTGGAGAACTTGATAGCAAAATGTCCTGAGGAAAAATAATCACATAACATTTAAGAATCAGGAATGTGAAGTCAGGCCTGCTTGGATTCAAATCCTGTTCTAAATTACCCACTACCTAAAGCATCATTATTTTGCCCAGACTGGTGTGACTCAGTGGATTGGGTGTCATCCCACAAGCTGAGGAGTCGTCAGTTGCATTCTTGGTTGGGGCACCGGTCTGGGTTGCAGACCAGGTCCCCAGTTGAGGTCATGGAAGAGGAAGCTGATTGATGTTTCTTACTCTCTCTTCCTCCCCCCACTTCCTCTGAAAATAAATATATATTTTTAAAAAGCATCATTATTTTGCAGTAGCTATATGGTAACTGAACATATTCAGATAGTCTTAAAAATTAAACATACACTTTATTTAGTTTCATGTAGAACATAAGTGGATAATGATTAAGTTTGTATAAGCCACGGTCTAGATTTTGTCACCACAATAGCACTCAAGCTTCTTCTGTGGCAGCTCTGCCTGGCCAGCTCTGAACTCTCTGGGCATACAGAGGTTAAAACAAAGAAGTACCATTAAAAATTATTTTCCTGTAACATTACACTACATTATTTTTTTAAATAAGAAAATTCTTCATTGATTCACTATCAAACAAGAACTCAAGTGTGGAAAAATTCATATTATTCCACTGTAATGAGAAAATTTTATAGTAAGACTATATTTTGAACTTAAGTTGATAAGAGTGTCACTACCTTAAAAAGCATGGCAACCAATGAAAAGTGTTCAAAAATGTAGCTGAGATCTAACATCAGAGGAATGATTCAAGGGTAAGTGTTTGGTGCTATGTGTAGGAGTAATCATTGGTTAAGACGATGTGATCAGGAGAAACTTTGAACATCTCTGTAAATCTTCTATTCTTAATGTGGTACTGTTTAGTATAAATTATTTATATTATTATCTTCAAGATAATCATGTCACAATAATAATTTTTAAAATATTTATTTATTTTTAGAGAGAAAGAGGGAAGGAGAAAGAGGGGGAGAGAAACATCAATGTGTGGTTGCTCTCATGTGCCCTCTACTGGCGACCTGGCCCACAACCCAGGCTTGTACCCTGACTGGGAATTGAACCAGTGACCCTTTGGTTAGCAGGCTGGGACTAAATCCACTGAACCACACCAACCAAGGCTCAAAATAACATGTTTTAAAAAATTATTGAACATCTGCTTCTGTTGAAGATTCTTCACCAAATTTAACCTGGCCATCTTCTTCTTCTCTCCCTTTTATTCTGCACAAGTATGCATAAATAGTGTTGTGATAAATCCAAGCACCAAACATGAAACAATGATATTTTATTGACTCTAAGACACATATTTTACATGTTAATATTTAAATAATATGACTATATTTATATACACCATAATCTAACAATTGATGGTGTATATAAATTAGACGAGAAGACATTTTCTTTTTTGAGGGCATATTGAAAACTTTTCTGACTTCCAGTCAAGATGGCAGCTTAAGTAAACATGGCTTGCCTCCTTGCACAACCATGTTAAAATTATAACTAAAGTATAGAGCAACCATCACTTAGAACCATCAAAAACTGAGTTGAATGGAATTCTGACAACTACGGAATCAAAGAAAACACATTCACCCAGACTGGTAGGAGGAGCAGAGATGCAAAGTGGGCATCCACCTGTGGTGAATACACATTCAATAGGAATATCTCTGGAGTAAGTCCAACCCCACACCAGGCCCCAAAGCCCAGGCAGTGTTTTATTGCCAGAAAGATAGTTCCCCATAACTTCTGGCTTCAAAAACCAGCAGGGGACTGAGCCAGTGGAAGAAGCTCCTGGAGTCCCAAACAGTTCCCCTTAAAGAACCCCCACACGGACTTACTCAGATTCACTCCCTGTGAGCTATAGCACCAGGGTAGCAGTGAAAGGCACCAGTAGTATATCGGGAGGAACTGAAATGTCTGGCATCAAGGCAGGATCTGGGGAGCAGCTTTCTCCCAGACAGAAAAGCAGGCAGAGGTCATTGTCTCTTTTCTGAGCCCTCTTCCCACAGAGACACAGAACTGGCAGGCAGGTGCCATAACTGAGATTTCATCACCCTTGCTAACACTGTTTGCCTCACCCTGGATATCCCCTGAGATCTCATTCCACCCAAATTACAGGCCCACCCAACCTGTTAACCAAGACTTTTCCATATGAATGGCTGGTCTTGGCTCATGCTTCATAACTTCCGACATAGTCTCAAACAAGCAACAACCAGCCTCAGTAAGACCCCAGCCCCCATACCACTTGCTAAGTGGTCCCAGACCTGGTACTAGCAGCAGCCTGCCTAGATTCATAGCTTGGCTTCACCTGGGAATCTCCAAGACCAGCACAAGTAGCAACCATTCAGATTGCCTTATAGCTCATGTAGGGTAGTCCTGGATAACACAGGTGGGGGCTGATCTTTTCCTGCACCACACAGGAAACTCCAGAGCCTGGACACCTAGTGGACAGCTGTAGACCACATAAGTACCACCACCCTGCCACTGTATAGCTAATCCTTCATAGAGGGCAGAGGTTGGTGGTCAGTGGCCACAGCCAGTCTTTGCAGCTGACTGACCTGGCTCAATCCCTCCCATTAACCTGCTGACTACAGTCAAGGCTCAACCACAAAAAGAAGGTGTACTCAGCCCACATGGAGGGTGTACCTCAAGTACCTAGCTTGAGTATTAGGGGAGCTTGTGTCACTGGTTGTGTCATTGGACCCTATATGATACCTGCCAAGAAACTACATTAGGCCACACTACGAAGACAGGGAGTCAAAGCAGCTCTACCTAATACACAGAAACAAACATGGGGCAGTGGGGGCTGCCAAAATGAAGAGACAAAGAAAAATGGCCCAAATGTTAGAAAAGATCAAAACTCCAGAAAAAAGGACTGAACAAAATGGACATAAGCAATCTATCAGATGCAGAGCTCAAAACACTACTTATAAGGATGCTCAAGGAACTTAGTGAGGACCTCAGTAGCCTAGAAAAAATCCAATCAGAAACAAAGGATACCCTAATTAAAATAAAGAACTCTACGTATGATCCATGGACTTGAACAGTGGTGTGGGGATTGCCTGAGGGAGTGAGTGCTGAGTGGAGGTGGGCTAAGGGGGAAAACCTGGGACAACTGTAAAAGCATAATCAATAAAATATAATTTAAAAATTTTATATATTACCACAATTGGAATCTTAGATTTGATGAAATATAGTATATCCCTTGGCTAATGAAGAGAGAGAATAAGATATAAGATCAGTTACCGAAGATCATTACCAGAATTTTAGAAAAGAAGTAAGATTATCAATAATAGAAGATTCTGAATTTTAAGATGTAAGGAACAAGGCACGAGAAAGAAAGGAACACAAATTCGGGAATTTTATCTTAAAACCATATGGCCTAGATGAAACATTTATTATCAAAGTATCTGGGAAAAATTGTTTGAGTTTTTTGAGTTTTACTTCTTATTCTATAAATTTAGATAATAATATCTATATGGCTACTACTATGTGTTATAGATATATGAGCAAATGTCTAATGTCTATTTCATACTTAAAAATAACAATGATCATTATGCCACTGTTACAAAAATAAAGTTGATTGTGGTTCTCTTTCTCTATTTATACAGTGAGAAATGGCTCCATTTGCTAGCTCACTCTGTACTATATCATTAATGATACCTCACAGAGATATCTTCCTGAAATGTTTATTTGGTCTTCAAATTACCTAACATATACAATTGCTCTTTTTGTTTCTTTAATTTCAGTCTAACCACTCTGACCACATGATTTTCTTACAAATGATTTTTGTTGAAAGTAAGGTTACCTGAACTGGACTTGGTTTAATTGATTTACTCAATGGAGACACTAAGAGTAGCATTTCGAAGGTTCAGATTAATCTAAAACTAGTTACAAGAGCTGATGAAATAATGCTACAGTCAAGGCCTAACCTGTCAAAGCATTTCCACTGAAGTATTCTTTAAAATAAATTGCCTTTTTGTTTCCCAGGACTACAGAGCCTCTAAATGACAATTGTTTGTTGCATCACAAATGTCAAGGTACTAATGTTATATTTTATAAGCACCAAAACATCAAAGAAAACAACCAACATCAGTACAATAGCAAATAGAATAAATGATTTTAGACAATTAAAAAAGATACCAATCTATTAAAATTAGTCTAATGTTTAAGAAATTTCATCTTAGTATTACTAATGTTATTGAAAATAGCAAGATCTTAACAAGTACTCATTAGAATTTGCATGTGTGAGTGAGAATGTCCTTAATTATAAATTACAATCTCTAAATTATTTAGAAGCTATAAATCAGAATAACATAAAACAATTTTAAGAAACAAAGTGTTTTAGGGATTTTCAAATGGAAATGATGACAACAGCAAAAACTTTTTTTTGCTTCTTTTTTAAATCGAATATTTTATTTGAATAAAATGTGACAGAAACTAAAAATTTTTAATCTGGGATACTGTTTTCTGAAATACTCATATGATCCTTAAGGAGAAGTGAGTCAAACTGAGTCCAGGGATCCCAAAATAGTAAATATAAATTCTGCTACTAAGTCATTCATTTAATAACTATTTATCATATATTTATTGTCTGGAAGTCACTAGGTAAAATATTAGGAAAATATCAATGGACAGATCTTGAGGCAACTTCTCCATTGTCCAAGAAGATGGAGTAAATACACTTTTCTGCATTCTTCCAACTAAGTTAAACCAAAAATCCCAGACACTATATAGAAAACAAACAAGATTACCCTGAAAGCCAGAGAAAATAAGTCAGACCATCTAAGGAACTAAGGACCCAAGGCACAACGGTGGTTAAGTTCCCTGGGTTTCCTTTTTATACCATATATCCCAGACTAAATGCTGGGAAAGCTGACAACCTGGAAATGATAATGGATGCCACCAAATGTCCCCAGGAAAAGTCTGTACACTGTGGCCAAATGACTAGGAAAGAGGCAGCCTACAAAGACAAAAAAGTTTTTAGGTGATAATCACTTTACTCCAGTCAAATACTAGAGACCAAACTGCAGCCCCATCCCACCACACCCATTTCATGAGCCCAGACTTTAATCCTTCCCAGGCTGAAGCTAGTTGACCCACCAAGGTGGTGCTACAGAAGACTGAATGAGAACATTCATCCCAGCTTAGAGTAAAAAGCCTTCCAACCCCTCTGTCAGTGGAGTCCAGTGGCGAGCTGTGAGGAGGTGTTCCTCTCCCTCCCGCTCCCAGTCAGGGCATTATGAGCATAGTGGGCATTCTGATTTCCCGTCTCACCCAGTAGACACACAGAGCTCCTCATCCTTGGTATCGAAGGAGGCCGAGTGGAATATTCAGGCTCCCTGTACCCGACAGTAACAAGGTGACACATTCTCCTTTCACTCGACACATCTATACCACAGGAAGCCAGCTAAAAAATAACACTTAAATGAAATCCAGAGTCTTGTACCACTGAAAGTGCCCAGGTTTCAACTGAATACAATTCATTGTCCCACGAACCAGAAAGATATCAAAGTGGTGAAAAAAAGATAATTCACAGTCTCCAACACCAAGTTGATGAAGATGTTAAGATATATGACAAGAATTTTAAAACGCTTATTTTAAAAAATGCTTCAATAAGCATTACAAACATATTTGAAAATAATGGAAAATAGAAAACCTCAGCAAATAAATAGACTATGTCAAGATGAAACAAATGGCCATTTCAAAACTAAAAAGTACAATATCTGAAATTAAAATAACTTAATGGATGTGCTCAGCTGCAAGATGAAGAGGACAGGGGAAAGAACAATTGAACTTAAAAAGCACAATAAGAATTATACAATCTAAACTAACAGAGAAAACTAGATAAAAGAAAAGAACATAGCCTTAGATTTTGGAATATATAATAAAATACTTAACATATAAGTCACCAGAGGTGCCGTAGTGTGTGTGTGTGTGTGTGTGTGTGTGTGTGTGTGTGTTGAGTGCAGGGAAGAAGCACTTGAAGAAATAATCACTGAAATTTTCCCAAATTTGGGCAAAAAAATATAACTGTATTGAACTTGTTGGTCCCCTGAATGACTTCATTATCTAATTATAGAATGAGAATATGGGTGTATAGATGACGGAATGGATGTCACTAAATGCAGTGCTATCATATAAATAATACAGTAGATACTTGAACAAAATGCTGATAGAGAGATTAACTCTGATGGGAAGAAAGACATTTCACTGAGGTGAAGACATAAGACCTTGATCTTAAAAGAATTATAGAGTTTAACAAAAGAAAATGTAAGAGAAATGCATACTGAACAGTGAAAATACTTGGCTTTTATTTATTGCTTGGGCTCATAGTGTTTTTGACTTTTATTTTATATATACTGTTGGTGTGAGATGATGTAGACTATAGGCCTGCAGTACACTGGCAGGAGCACATTAAAAAATAGGAGAGAAGCGAATGGGTTTTAACAATTCAAGGCAAGTCCAGTGATAACTGAAGAATGATAGCTGCAAATATAACATACAAAAAGAAGCATATAGTAAATTGACTTCCAGAATGGCAGATAGGGACCTTGGTAAACTCACTGTGCCTCTAAAACAATAAAAAATGTATCATGACAACTAAAATCAACTGTTTTAGAACTCTGCAGTTAACCAAACCCACAGAACAAATGACATAGTCTTTCTAAGAGAAAGTACCAAACTTCAGTAAGACAGTGGGCCTATTGCTTTAGGCAACACATCAAGTACAGCCAAGTCATTAAGGGAAATCTCTGACAAATCATCAATCATTTACTAAGTTATGCTTGATACCAAAACCATGCAACAAATTCCCAACAAAGGAAAATTACAGACCAAATGTCTCTTATGACTATAGATACAAAATTTCTCAATAAAATGCTAACACACCAAATCCAGTGATACTTAAAAGGATTAAAAATTTGGCCAAGTGTGAATATTCTCCAAATGCAGAACTTTTTGTACAATTCAACATATAAAAATCGATCAATGTAGTACAGCACACTAACAAAAGAAAGCATAAAACACACATACCATTTCAATGTAGGCCAAAAAAGAAAGCATCTGACAAAATCTAACCTATTTCCATTAACAAAATACTCCACAACCTGGAAGGAGAAAGAAATTCTTCAGCGTGATAAAGAATATCTACAAAAAACCATGGCTAATGCCAAAATTAATGAAGAAAGAATGGACAGTTTCCTCTTAAAATCAGGAACAAGGTTTCCCACTGCAGCCACTTCTGTTCAGCAATGTACTAAAGGTTCTGCCCATAACAAGTAGAAAATTATGCAAAACTTGATCTTTCTCTTCTTTAATACCTCTTCCAGTATCATGATACAGGACATTCCTACTTTGTACAAATAAAATGTTTATATTTCTAATTTATTTTTAATATTAATTCAATGTAATGGAAGCATAGTATTTGCATTAAACATAATGTCAATTATTTTACATTTGTATTTACTATTACTACACAGGATTTTGGGATTATATTTATATACTTTTATTCTTGGTTTGGTCAAACTATGCCTTGTGTTTTTTAATACGAGACAACAGGATGTAAAATATGTTGGCCAAGTATTTTTCTATTTTTCTAGGCCCAATTATATCACTAAGACTTAGTCTGCTATGATTAATAATGGTACTTCAAAATTATATTCTTACATTCACAAGAGTCTTATGCTCTTTTATTCCTCTATATTTATCCTTCATCAGTCATTTTATGACACAATTTATTCTTCTTTCTTAGGTTTACTTATTCCCATCTTCAGTGATAATATAGCAATATTTTACTTGTGATTCAAAATATCTCTTTTGCATCTCAAGTGTTTCTTTAATTTTACCTTCTTCATCAAGCTTTATAAATTGATTAACTTGGTTCCAAATAAAAGCCTTCAGTAAAAAGATTCTGATTCAATGTCCGTCTTAAACATCTTTAAAAAATTACTTATAAAAAATCAAAACCAGAAAGGTTTTGATTATTATGACATTTGTTCTTATTTTAGATCGGAATTTCTTATTTCCAAAGTTGAAGAACATCCACCTAGGTATATATCTATTGGTATAATGTTGTAACATGTATTCCCCATGCTTCTTGACAAGTGTATTATATGAGAAAAGTACAGGAAAAAAAAGGAAGTAATCTGCCTAAAGAATCAGTGTGGTATGATATTGAAGGTTATCTGTATACTTAAATGTGATTTTTAGAATTTTCATTGAAAGGAAATGTCATAACCTATAGTCCATTCTTATCTTCTCTAATAAAAAAGGCAAAGAATGTCACAATTCTTTGATATCTCTTATAAATTTTAAATGTGTCAGAATTGTGTATTCTTATTCCTATAAATTTTCCATGAGGTAAGAAAACCAGAAATATCAGTCTAGGAAGCCATGATGTTATATTCTGGGGCTTAAATTTTATTTTATGAGATTTTTTTTTCAAAATACACTTTTCCTTTTCTTGCAGACATCTCCTTTGGAACTAGGTATTTTCTATGCTTATTTTTGAAATTACATCATAAATAGCTTGCTTGGCATGGTGCTATACAAATAAAAAGTAGCATTACCATTATTGTCATGATTATTATTATTTTAGGTTGATAGTCATACTTTTTTAAGTTCAGAAAACAGACATCTATCCATATAATCTTTCTGACATGTTGTATCTAGATACTTGGGAAAGAAGATATTTAATAAAACATAATACAAAGAAAGAAACTAATAACTTCCTAAATCTAAGCATGAAATGATATTAAATGTTATCTCTCAATTTAGGAATCAGTTTTACTGTGTCTTTGAGTAGGATGGTCATAATCTATAGGTCAGAGAGAAGGAAGGAGCAGCCACAAAAAATAAATAGCATGTAAATTAGTAAAGAAAATAATATTTGTGCTTGCGAAAATTTGAGGCTGCTTCAACATAAAATATTTTTATTATATGTTAAATTAAAGTATTGAATGAATGTTATTTATTTAAAAACTGATGCTGACAGAATTACAATGCAAATAATAAATCAATCTAAAGATTATTATCTATCGATTGTTTGGTATAGACACCTTACTCTATGCAATGGATATATTGACAGATATAGGTTGGTTTAAACCAAATTATCCCAAATAGTTCACAAAGTTTCTTATTATAGGAGGTAACAAATCAATATTATAAAGAAAGGCAGCAAAGTAATTTATTTATTTACATGTTCCACAAATATTTACCACTAATCAGCAACCCATTTATCAATAAGTATGTGTGATTCTCAGAAAAAAATAATAAATCAGACTAAATATATTCTCAAAAAGTTTGGAGTTCAGAAAAAAATGGAAATATCACGTTATCTATATTTGAATACTGTATATTCTATTAATTTCTTTTCATAATATTCATTAATTAGAAAGAGCAAGGGAATTATACTTTTTTTAAACTTTCTATTCCATGTTGATGTGTACTCTGAAAACAAATTACTACAAGTTTGGAAAACGAAGAGGACTCTTCCTACTTGCATTAGTAAATCTCCACTAAACCTGGTCCCAGTGATTTCATTTTGATTTGACATCTGGAATGAATATGTCAGATTCCATGGTTGTTTTCTGGGTGACAACCCAAGAAGAATAAATGTTAAGATTAGGTTAAGGCTCATCATGGTAGAATAGGGGTTGAGACTGGCTTAAGAGTACTATCACTATTGCTCTGACTGGTGTGGCTCCGTTGGGCATTGTCCTGGAAAGCAAAAGGTCGCTGGTTTGATTCAGTTAGGGCTGGTACCAGGGTTGAGGGTTCAGCCCCTGCATGGAGTGTGTACAAGAGGCAACCTGCCAATGTTTCTTTCTGGCATCAATGTTTCTCTCCCCTCTCTCTTTCCCTTCTCCTCTCTGTAAAAAATAAATAAATAAACTCTGTTAAAAAAGAATATTATCACTATATAAATCCCATCTTGTCAATCAAATTTACATGATCAACACATATGATATCTTTTTTTCAAATTCCTACAGTTTGTAACTATGTGTTTAACCTCTTCTTAGCTGTTTTCATTCTTGCAGATGAGTTCTTAAATGTCTTGCAGGCAAAGTAATTTTTTTGTGTGTTTCCCATACTCATCTTAATATCTAACATGGTGATGAGCAGTCCTTGCTGTTGTATGAAAATTTACCTAGTCATGCTATCAACGTCTAAATAAAAATTGTGTTGGGTGTGAAAAGATTAAAAATTTTCTGGGGATTTGTAGTTTTTGGAATTATGATAGAAGGCATGACATATTGATGGAGAAAGGCGAAGAAATGCAGACTTATTTTTATGCCCACAGGGTACTCAGTACCTTGTACATAGTGACAAATGCTAAATTGAATTATTTACTCTGATAAGAACAAAAAAGATACATTTTACCTGCCTTTATTAAAAAATTTGCCTCTACCACATAAACCCAAGGGTGTAAGAATGCACAGTACTTAGAATTCTGCCCAATTCACATGGTGAGGCAGTAGGTTGGTGGGAAGAAATCACATTAAGCTTCTTTTAGTCCCCAGACATCAAAGGCTTATGCATTCCCTCCAAGGTCATTTTACTTCAGTGAATTGTGGCTTGCATATTCTGTTTCCTATCTTTTCACAGGGTGTTGTGAGAATTAATGAGATACTCAGCCCAATTCACATATTTCTCCACACCTCTGTGGATCTCCTCCACACCCCAAGGAGTACTTCATAGGCATCTTTTCCTGGAATTTCAGTATGCTCAATTAAGAAAAATTTAATTAAAAATTTATTTTAAAAATAACATCAAACTCCCCAATGCTTTCAAACATACCAGCGTTCCTCTCTGTAAAACACATATTAATTAGAGATCTCAGCTACATTTGGTCTTTGGATGTCTTCAACTATTTAACCAAGCACTTCCCCCTTTAATTTAAAAAAAATCAAATGTAACTGGGGGAAATGTTCTCCAAAATTAATATGCATCTTGCAGCCTATTCATTGCTTCTGCAGTTGGAGTTCTCATTGCAATTAGCTGGAACTCTGCACACTGATGAAATGAGGCACTTGCAGAGGGGAATGCCAATCTGGCCCTTCACCTCTACTTTTCTGATTAATTTAAACTTAAATCATCAACACGTAACTCTTAAGGATCAATGGATTTTTCAAGATAACTCTTTGGTGTTTTATAGATAGTTGAAGCTTCTCCCCTTTCCCAATACCTCCCTGTATACTTGAAAGGGAGGAGAGAGAGAGAGAGAGAGAGAGAGAGAGAGAGAGAGAGAGAAAGATAAGTATTTCAAGAAAGGGAAATAACAGAGATGGGGACAAGTTGAGAAAGAAAGGAAACCAAGTGTTAATTTGAACCCTAAAGGATTGAATTACTTTGCCAATTTCTGAATGAAATGGCTGTGTATCCTTATAGAGAGTGTATTGGTTCCTTAGTAAAAACAAAGCAAAACAAAATAAAACTTTGTTTTACTAGCAACAATTGCCTCTATTACAAACATCCTGTATGGCTTTGGGCAAATCACTTAACTTCTGCACTCCTCAGATTTCTCATTTACAAAGAGGAAACTAGAAAATCTCCAGGGTCTCTTCTAGCCCTAGTATCTATGTGTCTGTGTTACACTCCCATTTGTCAACACCAGAAACTCTCCCTGTGTCTCAGGAATTATATTTTCATTCTTCACATTTCCTTCTAAGTAAACGCTCAGCAGGAGGGCTTGTGACATATCCAGTTTTTAGATCCACATTTCCGGCACAGGATAGGCCTTAACAAAAGTTTCCTGAACTATCACACTGAAACTGCAAAAAGAAATTCCATTAAACTAAAAAAGCTGCATAAGGGAACTTTTTCCCCCAGAAAGTAAACATCTATCTTGCTAACAGTTTTAGCTCTTCTTTTTTAATTTTACATCTTGAAGAAGGTGAAAAATAAATGAGAGTGAGAGATAACAGACAAGTATTGTTGAAAAGTAAGTCAAGCAAAGTAGAATGACCTGTATCACAAAGCCTGTGGGGGAAAAAATGTCAATTTTATAAAAGGAAACTAGGCCACAATGGTCTCAAGCTACTATCCTAAACTGCAGAATACACGTATAGCCTGTGTTTAATGGTCCACAAGTGGCAAATTATAATTTTTCATTTGTTTTTATTTCTTCTTGGTAACTGGAAAGATCATATGACAGCATCAAAAATTACATTTGTGACTTCTAACAATAAGGACCCAAAAGAAAGCAACTATTTTGAGACTTAATGAAATATCCATGTGCAGTTTGAAGAAGAACGAGTTAATCACGAAACAGAGCTGTCAGATCAAATACCTGATTTAGTTGTTTTGCGTAGATGTTATCTCTTGGCATGTTAGGAGGAGATTTTCATACAAAATCATTCATTGGCATTAATCTTGGTTGCCATACTAGTCCACACTTCCAGATTCTTGCTATTAATTTTATAAGTGGCAGTTAATACAAAGTAACTTACCTAAAATAGGACTATGTCACCTTCTTTTCCTAACTCTCCAAGAGGTATGTTTTTTTTTTTCCTCGCCTCTTCCCACTTATCAGGTTACTCAATTTCCTGTATTCAAAATAGCTTCATCTTTTTCCTATAATCCTCTTACTTCTGTTTACCTTCTTCCTCCCACTAAACCAATTTATTTTCTTCCTTACTCTTCTTATCTGGCATCCAATGCTCATGGATTTGATCTTAACAAATAATAGAGTCAGCTTTCCAGGTCTGGTTAAAGAATCATTCTCAATCTGCTATTGGCTCCTATTGAATGCTGTTTGGAAAGAAATTATATCTTAAAAAGATAATTTAAAGGACAGGCTGAATCATATTTTTGTATGAAGTCAAATAGTCACAATCTATATACATGATCATATTATATCAATTTAGCCTCCCCTAGAATCACTTTCTTTTAATTCAACTACAATGTTTTGCCTTTACTTTTATCTAAAAACATTAGAAGTAAGTTATTGATAGCTATAACAATCAAAATCCTCTAAAGACATACTTTTCTGGGAAAAAAAGAAAGGGAAAAATTTATTTTCCCTCACAAATTGGTATTCTTTTTTTTTTCTCTTTATTCTTTTTTTTCTTCTTTGACAGCTAGGAAACCTAAATTAAATTTTACATTTACTTTTAGCAACTGGTAACAAAACAATATAACCCACCTTAAGCCTGAAATGAGAATGCAGTTTCAAATATTTCTATCTTCTACTATTTACCTTTATCGTGGTTTTCAGATTCAGAAATGTGTGCCGTGTGTTTTGTATCCAAATTCTGGTGCAATTTCTAATATAGTTGTTTGGCAGAGATGTTATTCCCTTCCATGCCAAGAGGAGATTCTTATACAAAATGTTCATCAGAAGTAGCTGATATAAAACTTCCATGTATTAATATATACTAGGTATAAAGTCACTGAACATTATAGAATTAATCTGTACATGGAGATATATAAGTTGTCATTTTACATGCTACTCATAAATGCAGAATCTATTTAACCTTAAAAATATGCAATTAAGTTTGTAATAGTGCAATAATCATTTTTACTTGAAATAAAATCACAAGAAAAGCCCGATATGATGAATTTCCAAATTGAATTTCCAATTTATGGTCTTATTATAAGTTTCACCATATTAAATTACATTAGAAATATATTTCAACAGGAACTTTACAGAGAGGCTATAGAGCAGCTTGAGATTCTTTGTGACAAATATCTTTATCGGCAACGCAGATAATGGTTATAATGAGATTAATGCAGACTTCAGTTTTCTACTTTTATGTAGTCTGCATGCTTGCATATTAGGCATTTCTTCTAAATGGCCTATGTACTAGTGATCTAATGCCTTTAAAGTTGGCAAAAAATAGTCTTCAGATGAGAAGCCTGCAGATATTCTTTATTCATCTTTAAAGTCTACACGAGTAATGGAAGAAAAAATGACTGACACCAGGAACCCTTATCCTGTTACTGTGAAGTGTTATTAATATCGTTACAACCAGAAGCTCCATGGACTATACACAACTTCTCCAACTGCACTAGATTGGATTGCCAGAAAATGAATGACCAGGGGACTCTCATTTTCTCTATTACAATGATTCATACATCAATCTCATCTTGAGTTCTTTAACCTTATTTAACAAATCTTGGTAAAATGCAGGCAGAGTGTCCACATCAATTACCAGGCTGTTTGTCTCACAGATAGAGAGTGGAGTTGTGGGAAAAGTAAATGAGGGTGAGAGGTTAATATGTTAGTTTCAGCCATCATATCAGTTTAGCAATCTATACAGTGAAGCCACTTGCTGCTGGGCCAATATCAGAAGAACTGTCTGGCATAGTTCAAATTCATAGGCATGCCGGATCACTCAAGACTTCAAATGTTCTAAAAGAAGATTTATTGCAAATATTAGGGAATTAAATAAAACAGTATATAGAATTTTTTTAAAAAGCTACAGAAACCAAGTTTCTCTGCACCTTCTAGTTCCAGAGCTGTATTTTCTATGAGTAAGTGAGTAAAATACTGTAGGGACACTTATGAATTTTTTTGTCATTCTATTTAAATTTAGCATTCTCACATTTCAGTTGATGTATATTTGTTATATGGTCCCTGTGACGCATCTCACAAATATATCTCACAAATATTTGTAACACAGTAGTGCTTGCTACACAGCTCTAGATACAGTTTAGAGAGGATGACTAGCATTTCTGAGCATCTTTTTCAACTTCCAAAGGTGAAAATTGTTTATTAAACATCTCTTATCCCAAATCTTTCCTAACTAAATATCTATTATTACCGAAAAGCACGAGGTAAAGCAAAGAAGTCTATCAAGCTATGGGTATTTAGCTAGGAGTTTCCAGTTGGATATTCTTTCTAATTCAGGTTTCAAGAGTAGTATAAGCAAAATATATTTTTTTTCATATTGGAAGTGAGGAGTACAAGATGACTAGATAAGGAATAAAAGATTTAATTTACTATATCTGCATTCATCATTTCTAACTTTTCATTAATATCAACAATATGATTTTTTCAGGATTCAGTAAATATTTTCTAGTTACCTGTATATCAAATTCTGGTCTTAGAATTAAATAGTACAACTACAGATTTTTCTTATGCCCTGGCATAAGTGGAACATATTCAGATTTGAATTTAACCAGGGCATATTAGTTTATATAGAATGCTAAGCCTTCTAAATTTGGGGAAGAAAATAATAATTTTGCTCTATGCTCCATAAAGTCAGTCTGTTGAAGCCACTATCCTGGGAGGTCACTGAGCTTGATACCATGGCCATATAATTTTATGACTATTAATAACATTTGTTGTATGCAAAGCATAGATAATGATGGAGGAAACCAAACCTTATGCTTCAGTGCATATACTATTTTTTGTGTGTGTGTGTGTGTGTGTGAGGATCATAAAGAGTAAAACAATACATTGAAAGGCACAACTGTTGAAGTTAGGGAATTGATGCAGATACCAGCCAGCAGTGTCCGTGTCATTATGGATGAAATAAAACATACACGTGGACTACCGAGTCCGATGGAGGAAAAGGGACAGAGTGGCTTTTCTCTCAAGGGGAGCAAAAGCCGTGGCCCCCACCATGACAGGCCTTTCTTTTATTTCTCCTCACATTACCGGATGGTCCTCATTTACTATGCACAGGTTTGCTATAGGTGGTTACCTTTTACAGACAACGAAGGAGCCAATGCCTCTAATCACATCACAGAAGAAGGACATTAGCAAATGAAAAGGGAAAAGTGGTGGAGCAGTTACACTTGTCCTTGCAAGGTTTAGCATGAATTTTAGGAAGTTACATAAGCACTTGCTATCCCAATCCAAGGTGAGGGAGTTTTTTGCAAAAGGAAGACTCAAAGCACCTTAGGTATATTGCAAACTTGATTTTCCACAAAAGAACCTATCTGTGGGAGTGGGTCCTCTGCATCTCCAAATGGGAGCTGGGCCCATGCCACGCAGAAGGGTCTCCCACAGGGAATTAAAAGTAAAATTCATACATTTAATTTGTAGTTGACTAATTTTGCCATGTTCTAATACCTCTTCAAATTTTGAAAAACCAACGTGAAGAAATGCTACCTAAAGAGTGTGTTGGTCTTCACTAAAATTATACAAGAGACCCTTCTTTTTTGATACGCTCAGTCTAATCTATTTTTACTTATTCTTTCTTTATCCAGCAAGATTTACTCCAAGGCAAAAAACATCCCTAAGACAGTATGGAAAATACAAAAATAAGCCAATATTTGATACAAATAATGTGATACCTTTTTCATTTGATTTTAGGATAAAACTCACTTATAAGAAGATTAGGATAAAAAATTTTAAGGGTTTTTGAGACTTTGTTTATAAGAGACAGTTTTTAAGGGAATTTGTCAAGACTTTAAGTATGACATGGGGACAAGTCTCCATTTATACAGAATGTACTTGCTTTAGAATAATTATATGTAATAAACACTTGAGGTGGAATTTGTTTAATTGGAAAGTTCCATTTTATACATAATTAAGAGACCCTTCATTTCAGAACTAGTAAGTGATAAAGCTAACCTTAGAAATCAGTTTCTCACCCTGGCTGGGGTGGCTCAGTGGAGAGCTGACCTGTGAACCAAAGAGTTGCTGATTTGGTTGCAGTCAGGGCACACCCCGAAGTTGCAGGGTAGGCCCCAGTAGGGGGCGTGTGAGAGGCAACCGTACATTAATATCTCTCCCTTTTTGCATCCTTTCTCCTATCTCTAAAATAAAATCTTTAAAAAATAAAATCTTTTAAAAAATAAATAAATCTTTAATAAAATAAATAAAATCTTTTAAAAAAGGAAATCAGTTTCTATGATGATTAAAAAGAACGTTGAAAACAAAATTGCTCTTCAAATGAATAAAATATTATTTTTCTTGTGCGTGTCATATGTAAGATAAACAGTAAATTAAATTTATTTTCTGCATCCTTTGTAAGTTAAAAAAAAAATGCAGCTCAAAGAAAAACGCTAACCTAGATTGTCCTAAGGCAAAATGTCCATCCTCTTGACACTTAAGGTTAAAAATGATGAGAAGTTAAAAAGTAGTCTATGGAGAGTGCTCATGTATAAGAAAAAGAAAGAAGGTTTGAATGCTGCAGAAGATTTAATTTATTGAATATATCTTATTAATTACCTTATTGAGATAATTAAAGCATTTGGATTTCAAAATAATTGGAATCATGGAAAATAAAACATTTAACCTTGACAGTATTTTCAGTCTGCTTGCTAAATTTTAACTCAATGAGGAAAAGTATTCATTTAAAGTTTATAATGACACTTATGATATTTTCTAGATTTATTATGTGTTTATACTTAAATAAATTAACTATATATTCAATATGACCCTTTAGTTTGAGTTCAGTAACACCAATACAGAGTAATAATGCCTTCCTTGTTTCAAAGTTAGGAATGAGTCAACACAGAAACTGAAGGAAAATATTGGGTTGACCAAATAGACTATTTGTTTATTTCCATAAAATAAAAGACAAATTTTTCATTTTCACCAATAACTTTATTGATTTGGATACTTTCAATATATCAGCTATCTCTTATGAGGTAGAATATTGATTGTTCTCAATTAATGTTCAGTTTGATTGCTATCAACTTCGGCTGGTCAACCCAACTGTGGAGCATTGTTCAGTGAGAAACCTCCAGCACAGAAACTTCATAAACCACTTTTGACACATTTGATCAGTCACAGCAACTTCTCCATATGCTGCACAAATCTTTTTTTCTTTTATTTTAGTTGTGTTTTTATGTTTCTTGAAATAATAAATATAATATGCTAAAATATTGCGTATTTTCTGTCATCTTCAAAATAAAATAACTACACAAAAATCTACTAATTTTGACAAGTTTTTTTTTTAATACAGGCTGATATGACAGCTGTCACGATACAATCTAACGAAGTTGTTTGAAGTTAAAGACGACTAAACTCTAGTAGATCCATCTTATAGAAAAAAAAACAAATGAAACTTTTGGCCAAATATATTGTTTTAGGACCATGTGTAGGTTATTTTGCTTTGGTAGTGGTGTTACTAAACAAAAGTGGGGTTCACTTGCCCACCACCGAACACAGACATGTTCCAATGGCAAAGGTTGGTGGGGAAAAAGAGAGGTATTTATTAAAATGCACAATTGGGAGAACAGAAGACTTCCCAAATCCAAGGCAATCTTTTCTTCAAAACACAGGAAAAAAAACAAAAAACAAAAAACATCTATTCCCCCAAAGACTGAAACCCGAAACCATGGCCAGAAACCCTACTCCATCCTCTGCCAGATCTACTCAAGGTTGCACTTGGAGTTTCTTCTCTCATTTAAAATCCTGTCTTTTGGGGAACCGCAGGTAGCCATTGCATGAGCGTCCATACAGCTCAGCTTCATTCCTTATCACTGTCGGGCCTCAGGATCCTTTCTGGAGTCTGTGCATCTGGCCATGCTGCCAGCTGCCAGCTGCCACTGTCGCTTCCTGTGTCAGGGGTGTGGAGCCTGCCACCTGACCATATTGAGTTCACATCCCTGGGGCATGGCCCAGTGCACAAGACTTAGCCTTGTCAGGAGCCAGCCCTAAAAGGGCGAACAGGGTTGGCGATGAGGGTGCATGTTCCTCCCTTCTCTCCGTTTAAATCCCTGGTCCAAAATTCCATGCTGCTGGGGAAGTGTCCAGCACTCCCAGCCAATCCCATCCTTTCCCAGGCTAGACTAGCAGGTCAGCATCTCACCCTACAACACTGTTAACCTTTATGGTACACATGCTGCTGAGACTTCTGTTTTCCCCTTCAATCAGGAGCCAAAATGGGGTATTAATGTTTTTCCCTTTGTCCATCACTCTCTAACCTCATGCAGACAATTTTCTCTCGTGCTGCACCTCTTCCTGGGGGCAGGGAATCTGTCATCACTAGCTGCTTTGCCCAGGGAATGAGGCCTCTCCCTGGCTGCCTTGGTTCCCCACCCCTCTGCTCTGAAAGCCACACTGGTAGCATTGTGGTTAGGGCTGAAGAGATAGATTTAGTATATAATAAATAGTTAGTTATTATATTTCCTTTTCAAAATAAAATTATTTCCATTGTCTTTAAAACATGAAAATTAAGCCCTGGCTGGTGTAGCTCAGTGGATTGAGCGCGGGCCTGCGAACTAAAGGATTGCGGTTCGATTCCCAGTCAGGGCACATGCCTGGGTTGCAGGACAGTTCCCAGCGACAGTTCTTAGCAGGGGACGCACGAAAAGCAACCATACATTGATATTTCTCTCCATCTCTCCTTCCCTTCCCCTCTAAAGATAAATAAATAAAATCTTAAAAAAAATAAAAAAAATAAAAATTTAAAAAAACATGAAAATTAGAACAAAATTTACAATATAAAAATATGAAAATTAAGTGGTAAATTGTAGAATTATGAGGTTACTAGAAGTCTGAATGTTTATGAAGTATACCTTTTCTTTTATATATTCAAACATGAAAAAACAAGAAAAATTTTAGATGAAATACTTGATGCCTCAACATATCAGTCACTCAGTGTTAGATCTTGATATACTTCATATCAGAAAGAATTAAGGGTTTTTTGACATGAGAAACATTCAAAGCTGTATAGAATTTTTATGAGTGTATTCAAACCAAAACTGATGACAATTGCCAGGAAACAGGAACTCAAATCCTTTAAAGACTAACAGTTTTGCAGTTTCTTAGGTATTTAAAATTGAGGAGGGAATATGAGGAAGATTACATGAAGGTGCAAGAAAGCAAGGAAGAGATTAACCTAAAGGATAGTTAAAATTATGTACTCTCTTGAGGGTGTTTATAACTTCTAGGGCTATTGCTTCTGTGTTTTCAAAGGTTTGTTAACTTAGATACCCAAGAACACTGGACAGGGCTGGACCTACAACCTTTCACAAGAATTTATAGGCTTGGGGCATACCTTTCCACCATGACCTGCCCAATTAGGAATCTGTGATTTATCACAGCACCCCTTTTTTATCCACAAGTTTGTGTTAAAACAATTATTTCATTTTCTAAAATAATCCTCAATTAGTTTCATGGAATGTCATGGTCAAATTTGTTCTCAGGCCATTTCGTGACCAGTTGTATAGATAACCAATAGATTCTATTTTTTAAATCAAGATAAAGTGGTATTGTTTGTAAAAGTAATGTTCTAATAATGAAATAAAGCAAAACTAAACTTACTGAATTTTAAGTCCTGTTTCTTAAAACCTAGTTTTAAGTTTTTACTTTATAAATTCCCAGCTCTGGTGCATTAGCAAGTAAATTACTACTCTTAATATTTCTTGGGTAGAAAATGAGAATAATTATATCTACTCATTCATATCACATATTGTTATAAAAATAAGGCCAAATTAATTCTCATAAAAGTTCTTTAAGAATTCACAGTATAAATTTTATTTTTTATTGAAAGAAAAAAATGAACTTTAATAAGAATATAGAGAAACATGTTTATAAATAATTGTCTGCATGAGAAAAACCACGCATAAAAAAAATGAGAAAACAACAGAAAAATATATAGCACAGAAACTAAAATACTGAATAGCTATTATAAACAACCACTCTTATTTTTTATAGTTTTCAACTTATTTCTATCTTTTTCTTATTCCAGTTCTAAATGGATAGTTGGTTTTTAAAGACAGTCTGAAGAAAATTTCTTCAAATCTGTCCTCTGCTGTTTTTCAAAGACATTCCTTGGTTAAAAATAAATATATAAGAAAGCACTTTGATCCTTCCTCCTGGTTTCTTCACCTTCAATTACTTACTTTGACTTGTTTGTTCTTCTGGGGGATCACTATCATAAAATGATTTGAAGCAAGATAGGTAAATGGTGCTTATATCCCCAAAGACACATGTTATCAGAGTTTTTGGACAAGCTTGAGACAGAATACGTACTATAAAACTTTTTGCCATTCAAAAAGGAGTTTGGATTGAGGGTGGGAGGTGGGGGTAGGTGGGGCAGAGGAAAGTGGTGGAGGGAAAGTGGAGACAACTGTACTTGAACAACAATAAAAAAAGGAGTTTCAGTCAAATAAAGTTTTAACTTTACAGTGCAAGTTTTAATACTACGACTTTTATTTTAATACATTATACTAAAACTAATTTAATGCTTTATAATTTACTTAAAAATACATGAAAATAAACTTAAATATTTTAATACATTATAATGATTTACTATTTTACTTTCATGTTCTCTGGGAATTAAGTACCCAATGCACTGGCTAGACTGATTTGCTGGACTCTCCTTTTTAGTATTCTGGGGAAAATGAGCTAACCATTTCATAAACCTATGTTTTATAGGTAAAAACCAATCATATTTATAGCCATAAAGCCCAAAAAGGTTGATACTAACTACATTTTTAATATATTTTATTGATTATGCTATTACAGTTGTCCCATTTCTCCCCCATCATTCCCCTCCACCCTGCACACCCCCTCCCACCCACATTCCTCCCCTTTAGTTCATGTCCATGTGTCATAAGTTCTCTAGCTTCTGCATTTCCAAACCCTATTCTTGCACTCCCCCTGTCTATTTTCTACCCACCATCTATACTACTTATTCTCTGTACCTTTTCCCCCTCTCTCCTCCTCCCACTCCCCTGATGCTAAGCCTCCATGTGATCTCCATTTCTATATTTCTGTTCTTGTTCTAGTTGTTTGCTTAGTTTGCTTTTGTTTTAGGTGTGGTTGTTAATATCTGTGAGTTTGCTGTCTTTTTACTGTCATATTTTTGATCTTCTTTTTCTTAGATAAGTCCCTTTAACATTTTTATCTATTTTTAATAGCTGTATTGAAGTATAATTTCCTTACCATAAAATTTATTCATTTTAAGTATACTATTCAGTGACTTTTAGTAAATTTAGAGTTGTGCAGCCATCAACACCATACAAATTTAGAACATTTCCATAACTTCAAAAAAAGGTCCATTATGCCAATTTGTAGTTACAATTCTCACCTCCAGCACCAACCAACCACTAATTTACCTTCCGTTTTTATAGGGTGTTTTTGGTGAACATTTTATGTAAATGGCATCATATAATATACAATTTCTGACATGTGGCTTTTTCACTTGGCGTGATGTTTTTAAGTTCATCTATGTTATATTCTCAATATTGATAGATGACTTGTGTGGACCACTGGAAGCAGGCTGAGGGTGGGAACTAAGAGGCGCTGCCTAGTGAGATGGAGCTAGCACCAAAGGAATGGAACATGGGAATGACTTGTGCACTGAGCCATGCCTATCACAATGGAATTTGGAATCTCAGGGCACTGATGGCATGGTGGGTAGCCAGACAATAACTTCATGAGCCACCCAGGGCCATGGCAAGGACATTGAGTTTTGCACAACTTCTGCAGTGCTACGGGGCCACGTTGAATCAAGTTCCTGCATTTCTGTACAGAGGTACTGCAGATGCCCTGTCCCTCCCGCTGTGGCTGTCACTAGCCCTGACCTCTCAGGCAGTGAGAAGCAATATGGGGTTTCCAGGGTCCCTTTAACTTAGGCTTTCTGTTCAGTTTCTCTCTGCTGGTGGATGAGAGTGTGTCCAATTCACTTCATACCAGGACTAGGGTATAGGAGGTGCAGAGCTGATGGAGTGCCATGGAAGTCTCCCCTGCCCCTGGGGAAAGATGGCAGCAGGAGGAGCCCTCCTACCTTCTTCCAGTACCAGACTGGAAATGGGACCAGTGGAATGCAGGCACCCATGCAATAGAAGTTAAAATGGTGTGCAAGGAGGTGCAGGACCAAAGAAGCCTGGCAGTCTAGCCAGGGAAGAACAAGGAATTGGTTTAAAGGTGAACCCACCCATAGCATATGAAAGTTTAGGAAGTTAATGATCATTCTCAGAAAGTACCTGGTCCGCAATCTCTCTCTTGTTTGTAGCTTGTTGCTCAGGACCTGCATTGGATGGTACACTGGCCTGGCCTGCCCTCCCCAAGGGTACTGTAACATTACTGCATGACCCATAGTCTCTAGGAAGCAGTCTCTCTCTCTCTCTCCCCCCCCATCTCTCCCCCCCTCCTCCCCCCCCTTCCCAGTGTGCTCACACATTCTCTGACCCAGGAACATGGGATGTTGCAGACCTGGAAGTCACATGGCCAATGGTGGCGCCAGCTTAACATGCAGCCAGGAGGAGTGGGTATGAAGCCAGACAGCAATTGGGAGCAAACCATGTTGTCTGGATGACTTCTTAGAAGCTGCCTCAGGCTCCAACGGATGGTACTCTAAAATGGAGCAGAAATTCTGGGCACCGCCTTTTGTTTTGGTCTTGCTGAGGATGGCTTGGTTTTATCTGGGTTCTGTGGAGGACATGAAGTTTGAGATGGAGAGTTCCCCATTCTCCCAGATCATTCAGCATTGAATAAAACTTCTTTCCTTTCTCACCAGCCTCTGCCTCTAGAGTTTTCCTTTTGGTGGCAACAGGCAGCAGAACCCCATTTTTGTTCAGTAACATATTTTTTAATTTATTATTAGGATTGAATTGTATTAATATGCCTCACTTTGTTTTTATTTGTTGCTGAAAATTTTCATTGCTTATCTTTTTTGACTATTGGAAATAATCTTCCTATTAACATCACATACATTTCTTGTGTGGACATGTTTTCATTTTTTTTAACTTTTTAAGAATCTTCTAAATTTTTCCCAAAGTGACTATTATTTTGCATTTCCATTAGCAGGGTATGAGGTTCTAATTTCACTCCCATGTCAAAAATACTTGTTATTATGTGTCTTTCTGACGATACACATTCTAGTGGTTGTGAAGCAGTATCTCCTTTTGGTTTAAATTGTCTTTCACAGTGTCTAATGTGAAACATTATATTTTGTTTATCATTTATGTATCTTTGTTAAAATAATTTCTTTGATAGAACTGTTTTTGTCTGTCTTTTTATTATTGAGTAATAAGATTTAAAATGTTCTGGCTACAATTCCTCTATCAGATATTTGATTTGAAAATACTCTCTTCCAATGTGGGATTTGTTTTTTCTTGATGGTGTCCTGTGAAATACAAATAATTTTTTGTCCACTATCTTACTATTTATTTTTATATATTTGATAAAATAAAGACATTTATTTAAAAAGTTAGAAATATTTAGCATGATTACTGCCAAATAGAAAGGAAAATTAATAAATAAGTCAAACACTGGCTACAATTCATGAACTAACATTTAGAATAAATCACACTGCAAATGGTGAATCAACAAATGGAAACAATATCCAATTTCATTAATATTTAAATAGATCTAAATGCAAGTCATATTTTTTCTTTATAAAATCTCTAAAACAAAAGGATGGAATCACAGTACCTCTTAAAGTAGTTTAAGAAGAGGTCAGCTGATATCATCTATTTCCTCCTCTACATTCTGAGCCATTTGACAAGATTTAAAAGTCCACACAAAAAGAGAACAGACACCTCCCCTTTATTACTGACAAATAATTACCTGGTGAACATATTGTGGTATAAGAATGAAAATGATCACCCCTTCCCTCTGTTTAGTCCTTGAGACAGCCCATGGTAAGGTAAGTTTGCCTTTTTAGACCACAAACCCTTCCCAGGTTACTTTCTCTCACTCATTCACGTGGAGAGAAAAAGAGAACACAGGGAAGACAATTATCAGATGAATTATCAGAAAAAGAATTTATTGTAGGAATTAACTATTCCTCAACTGAAGGAAGATCTGAGATGAATACCTGAAAGGGAGAGTGGTCTTATCAGTGAAATTACCAGCCTTTTTATCTGAGAAAGCCAGTGTGTCCAAAATACAATGTGGTACTATTAAGAATGCTGGGGAAGAAGTCTCTGGTAAACTGTTTCTTTTGTGATTCTATAGTTATGTATCCTGTGAAGGGTGTGATGACTCTCTTGGTCAGCAGTTTAGGAAAAGTGTTGGGCATGAAGTAGAGGGAAGTTAATAGCAACCTAGACCCTTTCAACACCTCTGTGGTCCTGGTCATTGCCTTTAACTAACAGGATTTCAAGTAATGGTTTCTGATATATATTTTTTAAATGTCACACAAATTCTTTGTTGGACAGCTCTAATCTGGACTCATATAGGAAAGGGGGTTCTGGGAACTGTAATTCTAATTTAACTCATTGATAGTACAACCCATCAATGGACAGTATATCCCCTGCCCTTATATTAACTTCTCCTTATCAAGAAAGAAAGCCAGTTATAAATATGCTCATAAAATATACATAAGAAATATAGTCAATAATATTGTAATAACTATGTATGGTGTCAGGTAGGTAATAGATTTGTCAGGCTGATCTCTCTGTAAGTTATATATGTCTAATCATGATGGTGTACACCTGAAACTAATACTGTGTTTTAGCTGTAATGGAACTTTTTTTTTAATTTAAAAAGAAAAAAAAAAGACCAGTGATTTTTAGCACTAAACTATTAACCTATTTCTCTCTAGGATGGTGTAGTGGTTTGTCAAGGGGTTCAGGATGTTGATAGAAAATTATTTTTAATGGACATAAAGACTGGGCAAGAGATCTTCTCCTTGCTTATTTCCAGTATTGATGAGGATATTTAAAAGGTATATACATCCTCATATGTTATTGGGTTAATATGTTAATACATTTGTGGAAGCTACCTTGAAAATATATTTTTAAAAGTTCGATATATAAATGTTCTCCCATAACTATTTCCATTCACAAGCAAGCACCAAAACGAAGTAATTGGAAAAGTGTGAAATGATATATTTATAAATATATTTTCTGCAACCATGTTTATAATAGGATAAATTTGTAAAACAACCTCAAATTCATTCAACATGGAATTGCTTTTTAAAATTATGGCACTAACTTCATTGTTATTAAATTATTAATCCTAAAATATGTAACTCTATCTAAGAATAGTATATTTTTAAAATGACAAATAATGTGAATATATTAATAGGGTTACTTGTAGGTGGCAGGAATTCAGTGGGCACTATTTTTCATATTGTTAACTACTATTTGAATATTTACAATGGACATCTGTTCCATTTAAAAATAGAGTAATATTTTTAATTTTTGAGAGTAAACTACTTTTTCTAATACACTAACCAGTGAAAACCAGTTATTTAAATATATATTGTGAACAAGTTTAAGTGTTTTATTTTTAAGAAAATTAAATTTATTTTGGATGGCTGCAGTAAAAAACACCAGGTCAAAGACTCTTAACAATTTTGTGGTTTTTCTGAAAATTTTTGAATTATACACTTGAAAAATGTGAGTGCATTTAAACCTTCTGAAGTTTTAATGAAATTGAGAATTGTATTATTTCTTTAAGCCTGGTGAAATGGTTTCAGAATAATCTTTTTCCTAAAACAGTTTACCGCATTTAATGGGAGCATCAGAAACTCTTTTACTTCTTTTCCATAATGACTGCAAGAAGGTAGAGCTTATTGTTGCTATTCTAGTCTTTATTTTTTCCTTTGGCTTTGATTCTAAGGACAGAGCACCCTTTTCTTCTTGCTACAGATATGACTCTGCATAAATCTTTTAGGAAAGCTCTCATTGCAGGAAATGATATCGTGAAAAAAAAAGTCTTCCTCCTTTCTATATAATTTTTGTTCTCGGTGAGCTTGTGGTTTGACCCTGAGTTTTATTATGAATCCCAGTTGCCAACTGACTTTCTTTTGTGAATTATAATCTCTGGCTTCTTGCATTGTTAGAGGCATAGGCATTTAAACTGTAAGAGCATCCTTACATAAGCACCCCTTCCATACTCCCCTGTCTTTTTGCAGCTCTTTTCTAGTAAATAAAAGAGCTCTTAGAGTAGAAGCTAAAAGTCAGATTTGTGGACAAACATTTTCTTTGAAAGTCTGATTAAAGGTCAGACTATCTGATTTACATTGGTTAAATGCCATAAAGACACAAGCACATTAGCTAGTAAGAGAGATGAATGTCTATGGAATTAAGCTTTATATTAACTTACACCTAAAATGAATGAACAACAATACACATTCTGTAGAAATCTACAAAGTGATGCACATTTTAATGACAGTAGTATGGCTTAGGGTTATGACCACACATTCTGAAGTCAGACTTCCATAGCAGTAACATTCAGCTCTGCTGTGTATCTTTAAACAAGTTTTAAGACTCTCTGTGACACAGTTTCCATTTGTGAAACAGGGATAGTGATAATAGTTACCGCATAGGGTAGTTATAAAGATACAAAGAGTTAACACATGTCAAATATTTAGAAAAGTGTCTTCTACTACTCCTACTATATACTTTATAGTGATTTTTAATTTGAATATTTTTATAAAGAGAACAGGATAATCATTAGAGTTGGTTAGTATCATTCCTCCAATGTTAGGGGGCTTAATGATTTGGTGCCATGTGTGTATATAACACTCTTTTTCATAATAATACAAGGGCAGGAAGGAGTAGGTTAGCAGTTGCATTGTGACGCTCTTTTGAGTTAACAAAGCTATTAGAATAATCATAATCTGCATGTTTTTTTTCATACAAACAACTATAAACCTAATTTTGCCCACCCCTGTATAATAACTACAAATAATTTTAAGGACTTAAACTATGAGATAGATTTTTTTCTCAAACATTTTATATGTATCTTCACCCCCCAGATTAAATATACATATGACCAAACTGAGGCTCAGAAAGTTTGCACGTGGTCAGTTAATGAGTGATAGACCCCTTCTCCTTGATGTTAAAGTCCTTGCTTAAAAATTGTGTTGTGTGCTTTCAGAACTAAAGTTGAAGGTCAAAGACAAATATTCACACTTATTTAGTTTCTCTAAACCTTTGTTTATAAATTATTTAAAAACTTAAAATCAAACCTTGTTATCTCCCTTTTTCAGATAAATAATTTATATGCTATTTATAATCCACTTTTTAAAAATACATTTCCTGAATTGACTCTAGGTAGCCTTATCTTTAATCAGTTAAAATAAATCAGAGATTCTTAAGTTTTTGTAGGGTGTATTTTGTATAAACTTTAATCATAACTAATAAGATCTAAAATACCCAGAGTTAACATTCAAGGATGTGAGCAAGGTTCAATTCGCCAACATTATTACAAAGTCATATATGATCACTTTCCCAATAAGGTAAAATCCAGACAGAATATGTTGTCTTAGGGATTTGCAATTTTAAATAAATGCATCTCCCTTTATTTTATAGCTCAGAGTTAATGTTGTGTTAAATCTTTTTTTCCTTAAAACTCTGTAAATTAAAGCCATCTAAATTTCATTTTTTCCCAGCCTCTGTTGGTTCTGTGGAGGATTGAAACTGAAAAATTTTAATTTGTCAAAGTAAAAGAATGTAGGTGAACAATGGCTGATGGAAGGAACGAGACTGTATAAACAAAGATTTTGATTTACTTTATTGCACTCCCCTTCATCTGTGTTTTCTTTCCAGGTCCACCCACTCTGGAATTGCTATCATCAATAAATAACAAACAACAGATGTTAGTGAAGATGTGAAGCAAAGGGAATATTCGTGCACTGTTGGTGGAAATGCAGATTGGTGTAGGCACTAAGAAAAACCATATGGATAATCCTCAAAAAATTAAAAGTACAACTGCCTTATGACCCCACAATTCCACTTCTAGGTATATGTCTGAAGAGACTCAAAACATTAATTTGAAAGAATATGTCCCTCCTCTTTTTATGGCAGTTTTATGTACAATAGCCAAGATGTGGAAGCAAACCAAATGCCCATCAAGAGCTGAGTGGCTAAAAAAGTTGTGCTACTTATGTACAGTGGAATGTTCCTTGGCCACAAGAAAGAATAAAATCTTACCATTTACTACAGTATGGATGGAACTGTAGGGTAGTATTTTAAGTGAAATCAGTCAGTGATAAGCAAATACCATATGATTTTACTCATATGTGGAATAAAGAACAAAATAAATGAATAAACAAAATAGAAACAGACTCATTGATATAGAGAGAAGACTAATGGTTTCTAGGGGAAGGCGGTGAGGGGACTGAGCAATAAAGGTGCAGGGATTAAAAGTACAAATGGATAGTTACAGTCACAGGAATGCAAAGTACAGAATAAGGAATATACTCAATAGTATTGTAATAACTATGGTGCCAGGTAGGTGCTAGAAATATCAGGGGGAACACTTTGTAAAGTACGTGATTGTCTAACCACTCACTATGCTGTACACCTGAGATCAATACACAATAATAATGAATGTAAACTGTAATTAAAAATAAAATTGAAATTAAAAAAAATCCCTGCTCTGGGGAGCTGTCATCAGTATATTTTCATAAATTACAAAGAGGCATATTTTTCTCAAGAAACTTTAATACCCTTGGGCAACAAAAGCTTCATAATACATACCCAAATCTAAACCACTCTGATGCAACGGCGCTTGCTACAGGTGTCCATTGCCCAACCAAACATGCAATCCTATTCCTGTCCCATAGTCACCGTGTCTAATTACTCATAAATAAGGGTGGATAAACACTAAGAGGTACAAATGAAAAACAACTAGTGGTATGAATGAAGAAATAGTGATATTTTAAAGTATGCAAAGATAAATTTTAGCATTTTTACTTTCCAAATTGTCTTAAAACTGTCAGTAAGTCTGTTTTACCCCACTTAATGTCACACATTAATTTAATTCACAGATCTCAGGATTATAAAGGGTACTTTTTATTGAGTTTATTGTGGTGGCATTGGTTAAAAAGTTATACAGATTTCAGAAGGGTTCTATTATTATTGTTACATTCACATATAAGTTATATTCTAAAAGTACATGGTTAATAGGATTAAATAATATTGAATTATTTCCAGACTTTCCATTATATTTTAACTTAGTGAGATGGATATTTAGAATGCAAATATATTAGTTTCCAAGAGCTGCCACAACAACGTACTATAAAATGTGTGGCTTAAAACAATAGAAATTTGTCTCTCAGATCTGGAGGCTCACAGTCCAGATTCGAAGTTGTCTCTAGAGTCCTGCTCCCTCTGACACCTGTACGGGAGGATCCTTATTTGCTTCTCCCTAGCTTCCGGCATTGTTGTTGGCAATCTTCAGTGATCCTTGGCTTGCAGCTGCAACCCTTCTGTCCTGCCTCTATCATCACATGTCACTCCCCCCATGGGTCTATGTCTTAGAGTCCTTTCTCCTCTTCTTATAAGGACAATAGTCCATTGGATTAGAGCCCACACTACTCCAGTATAACTCCGTCTTAACTTGATTACATCTGCTAAGACCCTATTTCTAAATAAGATCAAATTCTGAGATACTGGAAGTTAGGAAATCAATGTATCTTTTGGGGAAACATAGTTTAATCTATAACAGAAGGGAAAAGCCACTGTGATATAGGGCTCTGTCTCAGAGCTGACACTTTGTGACAGTGTCACATTGGACAAAAGCATCTATCCTTTCTGGGAATCCATCTCCTTCTATGTAAAGTGATGACTTGGACAGAAAATGTGAGGTTATTTCTGTCTCTGGCCTGCTTGCTGTCTATGAGTCTCAAACTAGTTTATCCCCGGCCTCCACACAAAAGCTTTTCTAGCGAGGGACTAAGACATAGTTTGACAATTACATTGCACTTTACTCACCATTGGTTTCTGCATAAATGTTTATATGTCAAGCAAACATGTTCAATTAAGAGCATGTAAATTGAAACGATTTTATAGATATTATGACTTTAGACTTGGGCATACTTCTATAGATTAACTGATCATTTTGACCACCCCCTGCCTTTATGTAGGATATTGTCATTATTTTTATTTTAAATAAGGTCATCATGCAATTATTACCTCAGGAAGTTACATAGCTATGAATGTATAAAAAATTTGATGCTAATTTGGTAAAAGTAATTGTTAATTTTATACTATCTTTAATATCTACACCTAAAATCATACAATTAATTTTTCAGGTTAAAACTTAGTGTATTTGAAATTAACAAAAATCATTAGGGCAATAAATTTTGTTCCAGATAAACACAGAAGGATGCACAGAGAAAACCCAGGCTTCCTTTGATAGCCCAGAAATACTAATAATCAGTCATTTTGTATTAAACCTGCCATATTAGCAATACTTGGTGCTATCTCTATGTTAGATCTTTTGTATTCCAACTTTAAGCTAACTTTCTGGGCTTTCGCTCCAGTTACATTCAATATTTCAGGAAGTTTCTTGCTCAATATTTCTTACTTTGTTTGATGAAACTTGATCCATCTGTCTGACCTTGTTTTAGAAGTAGTTTCTTAAAAGCCATGATTTCTTCTTCCGTTTACCACTAGAAAATCTTTCTTTGATGAAACCAAGGTAAATTCTTGGTAAAACCAAGGTAAATTCTCTTCCTCAGGGACTACATTTTTCATGTTGAGGCAAGTCCGTAAGCAAAACTGTGTTCATTTTCTAGGGTAGTCTACTGGGGAAACATGTGGGCCTTCTACAGTGTGGAGGAGGCCACTTCAGGCACTGGCCAGCTCACTATGCTCTCCTTTCAGCCTTTTCTGAGGCCCCTGGGCTGCATTTGGTTTCCTCTCCTGTGTAAACCTGGAGTTGCCCACTGTGCAGTACTTGGTTGAAGCCAAGAATGCTGTCTCCCTTTTTTGACATCTCTTTTTGGTTTACAATGTGTAAGAGCTTTGTTAATATGGTACCTGCAATGACTCTATCATCTATCTATCATATATATGATATATATAACAAAAATTGATATATGTATATCATCTATCATATATATGGTATATATAATAAAATTGATGTGTGTGTGTGTGTGTGTGTGTGTGTTTATAAAACAAAACTTTAAAACTACTGTCCTGCTATTATGATTGACTTTGGTTAGAAGCAGAAGCATCTGATCCACTTTGTGCTAAATTCTGCAATGGGGGTCAAATTTTCTTCTTTTATCTGACTATATTACAATTTGCTGGCAAAAGAGGGTTTGAGATTTCAATTAAGGTTAAGTGATGATTAAACTTTAATTGGCTCTCACACTGACATAGTTAATATAGGAGAAAATGCAACACATTTAATATTGGGGCATAAGCAAGCAGTAAGTGAAAATATTTGTTAGATAAAGGACTAACATTTCTATTTCCCAAAAGCTAATAAATTTATTAATTATTCTAGCAACTGCTGTTATGAAACAATACCCTAAACACAACCACACCTAGCCCTTGCCCTTCTTCCCAGAATTCTACACTCTGTTTTTTGTGCATGAAGAAATTAAAAATATAACTGACACATACTTTTCTTTATTTGAATAACCACTAAGTTATACAGCATATCTCTTGAAGTTGTTGAGCCATATACAGGAGACAAGGGAAACAAATTGTTTTTTTTTTTTTTTTTTTTTTTTTTTTTAAATTTTTTTTTCTTTTAGATTTTATTTATTTATCTTCAGAGGGGAAGGGAAGGAGAGAGGGAGAGAAACATCAATGTGCGGTTGCCTCTTGTATGTCCCCTGCCGGGAACTGGCCTGGCAACCCAGGCATGTGCCCTGGCTGGGAATCGAACCGCGATCCTTCGGTTCGCAGCCCTGCGCTCAATCCACTGAGCTACACCAGCCAGGGCAACAAATTGGTTTTTACTTCCTCTTTCCTTTCCTTTTTTTTTGGGGGGGGGTTTATATAGATATCAAGTATTGTAATATGAATTTCATACTAATTATCCCTTGTATGTAAATTATCTGTCAAACCTTGGGAATGTCATTTAAACCTTTTAGTCTTAGTTTCCTGATTTGTAAAAGTGTAGAAGAAATTTAATAGATAATAACAAATGATCTTACAGTTTTTAAATAGTACATCATGTATTCTAAACTCACTCGAGGATTAAGCTTTATAATTATTACTCACAGAACATTTCTTCCATTATGAAATAGAGCCAGAGAGAAGCCAAGTAAAAATTCTTGGGGAATTGGTAGTAACTTTCCTAACATTTTGCATTTTCAGCTTGAACCCTCTAACACATCTTTCTCAATTATTCACTCAGAATTTTGTCCATTTCTAAACCTTACCTACAATGCCAGAACCCACCTCTTAAGTGCAAAAGCGGTTGACAGCAAGCCTTGTTCTATAGCTTTCTAGTTTCGTTACTTTGGACAAGGTACTAAATCTTTTGACTCCCAGCTTCCTTGGAAAGATGAAAATTGTAGCTGATATATAGGAGACTACAGGAATGAGAGTAGGAAGAAATATCCAAAATTTAAGTGTATGTAAGTCAGAGAGTATATAAAAATATATTATTCGGTATATTACTAGTACTATTTCTTTGGTGGCTAAAAATAAAAACTGTAGAATGAAGCATGAATGTGATTACATAAATTACATATTCCATGAAAGACTCTGAAATTCTTTTTTTTTTTTTTTTTTTTTTTTAGGTGGAGAAAACAGACAGATTTATTAGTTGGGTAATTTACAAATGGCCAAAAATTATATTCAAATGTGTTTGACATTACAAATAGTCTAAGAAATGCATGTTAAGTAATCAAGGTTGTAGGATTTTTTATCAGTCAGATTAGTAGTTGTTTTAAAATATATTTTATTGATTAAGCTATTATACTATTGTCCCATTTCTCCCCTATCATTCCTCTTCACACTGCACACCCCCTCCCACCCACATTCCCCCCCTTTACTTCATGTCCATGTGTCATAAGTTCTTTAGCTTCTACATTTCCCACATTATTCTTTTTTTAATATATTTTATTGATTATGCTATTACAGTTGTCCCATTTCTCCCCCATCATTCCCCCCACCCTGCACACCCTCTCCCACCCACATTCACCCCTTTAGTTCATGTCCTTGTGTCATAAGTTCTTTAGCTTCTACATTTCCCATACTATTCTTGCCCTCCCCCTGTCTATTTTCTACCCACTATCTATGCTACTCATTCTCTGTACCTTCCCCCGCTCCTCCTCCCACGTCCCTGTTGCTAACCCTCCATATGATCTCCATTTCTGTGGTTCTGTTCCTGTTCTAGCTGTTCGCTTAGTTTGCTTTTGTTTTAGGTGTGGTTCTTAATAGCTGTGAGTTTGCTGTCTTTTCACTGTCATATTTTTGATCTTCTTTTTCTTAGATAAGTCCCTTTAACATTTCATATAATAAGAGCTTGGTGATGATGAACTCCTTGAACTTGATCTTATCTGAGAAACGCTTTATCTGTCCTTTCATTCTGAATGACAGCTTTGCTGGATAGAGCAATTTTGGATGTAGGTCCCTGCTTTTCAAGATTTCAAATATTTCTTTCCAGCCCCTTCTTGCCTGGAAGGTCTCTTTTGAGAAATCAATCAGCTGACAGTCTGATGGGAACTCCTTTGTAGGTGACTGTCCCCTTATCCCTTGCTGCTTCTAGAATTCTCTGCTTCATTTGAATCTTGGCTAATGGAATTACAATGTGCCTTGATGTGTTCCTCCTTGGGTCCAACTTCTTTGGGACTCTCTGAGCTTCCTGGGCGTCCTGGTAGTCTATTTCCTTTGCCATATTGGGGAAGTTCTCCTTTATTATTTGTTGAAATAAGTTTTCTACTTGTTGCTCTTCTTCCCCTTCTGGGACCCCTATAATTCGGATGTTAGGACGTTTAACGATGTCCTGGAGGTTCCTAAGCCTCTCCTCATTTTTTTGAATTCTTGTTTCTTCCTTGTTTTCTGTTTGGTTGTTAATTTCTTCCTTCTGGTCCACTCCATTGATTTGAGTCCCAGTTTTCCTTCCATCTCTATCGGTTCCCCATGCGTCTTCCTTCATTTCACGTATTGTAGCCTGCATTTTTTCATCTAGTTTGTGAGCAAAATCAACCAATTCTGTGAGCATTTTGATGACCAGTGCTTTGAACTGTGCATCTGATAGGTTGGCTATCTCTTCACTGCTTAGAGGAATTGACTCCGGCGTTTTCATTTTTTCTCTGGTTTGAGCCATTTTTGGTGGGGTTTTTTGTTTTGTTTTGTTTTGGTTTTAGTATGGTCGCAGCTATTACGTATGAGGGGTGGAGCCTTAGCAGCCCAGTCGCTGGGTTGTGACACTATAGGTGGGGGCGGGGTCCGAGAGGGAAGAATGGCGCCTGTTCTGCTCTCTTCTGGACTCCGGTCACTTCCGCCACTTCCCCTTCACCTGGATTATCTGCGCATGCGCGCGTGCTGTTACGTAGTGAGGGGTGGAGCCTCAGGCGCTCCCCAGTGTGGGGCAGCCCAGTCGCTGGGTTGTGACGCTGTATGTGGGGGCGGGGTCTGAGAGGGAACAATGGTGCCTGCTCCGCTCTCTCCTGGATTCAGTCCCTTCCGCCACTTCCCCTGTGCCTGGACCGTCTGCGTGCACGAATGTGGGACCCCCTGGTCAGCCAGCTGCCTTGTGCGTCCTCACTGGATCTGCACAGTTGCCCCCCTGTGCCCGGGGTCCGCCAGCTGCCGCCTGTGTGCCCCAGGACCGCCAGCCACCTCCCGTGCACCTGGGAACTGCGAGCCACTGCTACTTGCGTTCCTGGGTCCGCACCTCCACTTTTTCCTACTGCGACTCCGCCCCTCTTACCGGTCTGGATGAATGGTTGTTGGGCTTCCATACAGTTCAATTTTCTATAAGTTCTGGTTGTTTTCTTGTTTCTAAATATTTGTTGTCCTTAATTTTGGTTGTGAGAGGAGGCACAGTGTGTCCGCCTACGCCTCCATCTTGGCCGGAAGTCTCTGAAATTCTTAAGTAATAATGAAGTAGCTTCCACCTTTCAATTTGCTATGTTTTTGAAGTAAAAATAATCGTTTAAAATACAATGATATAATTTCACCAACATACTTATATATCTATATTGATATTGATAGCTACATAAATATATATATATAGAGAATACTTTAGGTGGATATACTACAAAAATGTAATAGTAGCTATCTATAGTATATTAATTTATTTCAATTTTTAAAATGTTAATTTTTCTAAATTAACTATACTAATTTCATAATAAAAAGAAATTCACATTTAGAACACAAAACCATGCCTAAAACAACAAACATAACAAAAATGCCCTCTTGTAAATGGCAGTCAAATGAAAGTTCTGAGGAATTAATACTTTAAAAAATAAAGCCAACATAAACAAACAAAATATTTTAATGAGAAAAACATTTGTTTAGATTACATATATATTTGACAACTGCTCCCTTTTCTTTCAACTTTACAGTTGAGGGAAGGAACTGAGCCTTAACAGTTATTATTAGAATATTTACAGTACACTTAAGAATGATGCATAGCCGTGTCTTCTGAAAATGGATGGATCCTATCCAAATCACATGGAAATGAGTGCTGCGTTTATATATAAGGAAAGAAGATTTAATTCCATCATTATTATTGCCATTTTTTTAACAACACCACAACTCTGCAGCAGCCATCGTAATTATTGTCATAGGATGGGAGGTTGTGGGAGGGCAAGAACATTTTTATAGATTAATAATCTCTTGAGGTTGTGTAGTACCACATGCGCTTCTTCTCTACTGGAGACCGGGAGGAGAGGGAGCAGTGTCTGATTAAATCTGAGAAGCCTGGGTTTCTGTATGAAGATCTTAACAAGGAAATGAGATTGAGAGGCTTTAAAACTCATCCGGTTCAAATGCAGTAAATATTGCTTGGTGGCAGTAAAATCTTAATTAGTATTTCCATCCTGTTTAATAATGCCAGTGGTTTAGAGGCACTGAAATAGTGATTTTACTACTCTTAAAATGTTATTTTAACTCTGTTTTTAATCCCATATTTTCAGAGGAGGGACATCTATAAACCACCTATGTCTTTTTATATTTGCCATGACCATATATCTATCTGCTTATTTTTTAATTTCCTACTTAAAATTTATTATGTTAAATACACTATAAGAAGCTATTTTTCTCAGGTCAGGTAAAAAAATCTCAGTTTTTATTATGACAGCGATGTTTCTGCAAAAAGGCTAAACTCAAGAGTGAATTATGTCTGCACTGTTTATTTTTAGAGACATCAACACTATTTCTAGAATCATTTCTACAGTAATTATGATATATGTAATATAAAGCCATGAACAACTCTTCTAAAACTGAGACTGATATTTTCTCAAATTTACTCTTAAATTTCTAACAGAATTTGGAGTCATTCATTGAATATTTATTTAGAAAATGTAAATATGTTGAGAAAAATGCAAAAGAGGTTTAGACATGGATTTTATCCTCGGGGGACTTCTAAATTATTTGAAATATTACACAGGAGAAACAAATTCATATCTGCCTTTCAGAAAGACTGACTTATATGATGAAACATTTAAAAAAAACGCCAACAAAACAAAGTTAAAATCATTAAACTCATTTTTGGGGCATATTTTTTTGCAAGCAGTTTAAATTTTCTGTTTTGCTTTCTTTCTTTCGGTGAATTGACCAGGCAGGCACCTTAACTCCAAATTGGTGTACTTTTGTGAGTGCAAAGGGACAGTAAGGGGATAGGACGTAGGAGCAGTGCTGTAAACTAGAACTATCTCTAATGAAAAAGGACATACAGTTATTTTTTTTTTAGTAGACTCGAATATTAATGACTCTGTTCCTTTCCATCTACTGTTTCCACACACTGACAACGAACATATTAATTCCTTAAATGTAGCCTTACACAGTGAAAAGGATGAGTTAATCAGCTCCAACAGCTCCGTAAGAGCTCTTGTATTTTGACTCAGCAAATGGGAACATGACTGCAATCTCCTTTCAGCAGTTCTTAGCTGCTCTGGCCAGATTCCTGCCTTGAGACCTCTGGCAAAGGAAAGGAAGCATAGCCTCTTATGCCCACATCCGACTGACGAACAGCCGTCGGCGGGGACTCAGAGAGAGATCCCGCACGGGGGCGATCTGGACATGTGTGCCAGTCCCTACCCAGCCCACATCGATCTGTTCTAAGCATTGTCTGGGTAAAATCTCACAGCTGCCGCAATGCCACAGGGCAGACAAAATCCTAATAGACTGGATATCAGGCTTACATCCTTGCAGCAAATTCACATTTCTACTCTAACTTGAAAAAATCTTTTCTACTTTTCTAGTCTTCTATCAACTAACTCGATTGGAATACGAGTTCTGCTATCAGTTTTGCTACTTTTTAGTAAATGCTGCATGGATATTTAGAATGGGTAGGTATTTAATACCTGTCGTCTTCAATATTAGACTTTAGCTAGAATTGTTTAAAAAATGCATGTAACATTTTGATGCAGTAGCCTTACCCTTTACAAAACATTAAAAAAAGAATAAAAATTATTAACTTCCATCTTTGTACAAATCATGGGAAAATAGAGTTGTAATGAGTTACTGAGCAGCCCTGTGTGCCTCAGTTCTCCACTGTTATGCAAAATATTTAACAGCATGAAAACGACTTAATAGTCATAGAGTCACTGGTCCCATCATTTCAAACCCTGAGTGCACTCATCTGAAATATATTTATATAATCCTTCTCTATGAAATTCTCAGTAAGAAAGAGAAATCAAAATGCATGACTAACATAATGCTGTCAATATTTATGACACCATATAAATCTAATTCACGTTGCTGGAAAAAAATCAGCTCCTTTATAGCCCAATAGCTCTTAAATAATGACGTTTACTTTGGATGATTAATCATAGGAACCCTGCTTACCCTGATCTTTTAAATCATATCACATCTTCTTTTCATTTAGTAAGAATCTAGATGATTTGTGTACCCTTCTTTGATTTATGGTTTGAAGTACAGCTCTCAAAGTATTCAGTTAACATGTAAGTCAATATGCTGATACTAGAAGTTCTCTGTGTAAGTGTGTTTTCTTTTTTTCTCACAATGCTATCTAGAACACTCCTGAAAGTTCCCTCCAAATATGTTATTTCAGCACTACTATGAAATTACGAGCCAAGAGTGGCTCATTTTTTAATCAAAATTGACTTTAATTCTTATGATTAGTACTTCAAATCCAATTACTAATAAGTATTTCTTTCCTATAAGTTATCCCAAAAGCTAGACTTAAAAATAAATAAAAATAGAAATTTAAAGTGTATGGATTCTAGTGCTCTATTTTAATATCACTCACTTTCTGGGCATTTTTCATGGATTATTATACCTTGAATATGGCTTGGTGCTATATTAAAAAATTGAAAGTCTTACAAAAACATATATAATGCAGCACCATAGCATTCATATTTGCATAACTCAAATAGAAAAATTAGTACATTTAGCTCATTAAGGATGGTTATTTAATGAAGGAAGAATTAAAATTATAAAGTACTGTTTTAGAAAGGATCTACATTGATACAATAGACTCAATCCTCTGTTTTTGGAAGAATTTTATCCATATCTGGAAAAAGAAAATGTATATGATTCATAAGTATTTTTCAATGAGGCATGTTATCGCTTTTAAAAATAACGCACTTAAATATGTTTAAAAATCCTTCACTGTAAGGATAATTTCTAAGATACATAATGAGTAAATTGTAATGCATATTACATATATGCCTTCCTTTTCATTTTCCTTGATAAAAATAGACCATTACACATTATTATAGTCTGTAAATAAACCTTTACAACCATTTGAAGGTTGTAACTTACCTCTTTCTTGACACTTCTTAAGAAAATTAACAACACTTGTTGTTTGATGATTTATTGATGGTAGTCATTCTAAGAGGTGAGAAATGGCACCTCATTGTGGTTTTAATTTGCATTTTTCTGAGGATTAATGACAATGAGCACCTTTTCATATATCTATTGGCATTCTGTACATCCTCTTTGAAGAAGTGTCTATTCTGGTCCTTTGTCCATTTTTTAATTGGATTGTTTGGGGGATTTTTTGGTGTTGAGTTTTATTTATAAATTTTGGATACTAACCGTTATCAGATGTATCAGCAAATATGTTCTCTCATTCCATGGGTTGTCTTTTTATTTTGTTGATGGTTTCCTTTACTGTGAAAAAACTTTTTAGTTTGATGTAGTCCTATTTGTTTATATTTTCTGTTTCCCTTGCCTGAGGAGATGTATCAGAAAAAATATAGCTATGAGCAATGTTTGAGATTTTACTGCTTATGTATTCTTCTAGGATTTTTTATGGTTTAGAGTCTAACATTTAAGTCTTTAATCCATTTTGAATTTAGTTTTGTGTGTGGCATAAGAAGGTGGCCTAGTTTCATTTTTCTGCATGTATTTGTCTAATTTTCCAACACTATTTATTGAATAAACTGTCTTTAGCTCATTGTATACGCTTGCTTCATCTGTCAATTATTAATTGACTATGAAGGTGTGGGTTTATTTTTGGGTTCTCTATTCTGTTTCATTGATCTATGAGTCTGTTTTTATGCCAGTATCATGCTGTTTTGACTACTCTGGCCTTATAGTGTAGTTTGCTATTAGGTAGCATGATACCATGAACTTTATTATTCTTTCTCAAGATCACTGTTGCTATTCAGAGTCTTTTGTAGTTCTATATAAATATTTGAAATATTTGGACTAGATCTGTGAAATATGTCATGGCTTTCTTGATAGGAATTGCATTGAATCTATAGATTGCTTTGGGTGGTATGGATGTTTTAACGATGTTAATCCTTCCAATCTGTGAATGCAGTATGTACTTCCATGTATTTGTATCTTCTCCAATTTCTTTCTTCAGTGTCTTATAATTTTCTGAGTACAGGTCTTTTACATCCTTGGTTCAATTTATTCCTAAGTATTTTATTCGTTTTGAAGGAATTTTGAAAGGAATTGTTTTCTTAATTTCCCTTTCTGATAGTTCATTATCTGCATATAACAATGCAACTGAATTCTGTATATTAATTTTGTAACTTTCTACTTTGCTGAATTAATTTATCAGTTCCAGTAGTTTCTTGGTGGAATCTTTAGGGCTCTGTATGTACAGTTTCATGCAAGGATGTGGAAAAAAGGGAGCACTTTTGCAGTGTTGGTGGGAATACAGACTGGTGTGGCCACTTTGGAAAGCAGTTTGGACTACCTCAAAAATTAAAAATGGAACTACCTTATGAGCCAGCAACTCCACTTCTGGGAATTTATCTGAAGAAACTCCAAATACTAATTTGAAAGAATATAAGCACTCCTATGCTCACTGCAGCGTTATTTACAATCGCCAAGATTTTGAAGCAGCCCAAGTGTCTATCAGTAGATGAGTGGATAAAACAACTATGGCACATTTACACAATGGAATACTACTCTACCATTAAAAACATTACTCTTTGAAACAGCATGGATAGACCTGGAGGACATTATGTTAAGTGAAAGAAGCCAGTCAGAGAAAGACCAATACCATATGATTTCACTCATATGTGGAATCTAGTGAACAAACTGAACTAACAAGCAACATAGAGACAGACACAGAGAGCAGGCTGACAGTTTTGTGGGAGGTGGGGGTTAGGAGTGTGGAAGGACTGAACAAAACAAAGGGACTTATGGAGATAAACAACAGAGTGGTGATTACGAGGGAATGAAGAGGGTGTGTGGAGGTGGAAGAGGGTATAAGGGGGATAAATGGAAATGGAAAAAATGGCAACACAAATAAAGAATAATTGAAAATAGAAAATACACAAAAGTCTTGTTTCTTTGACTTTTCAAATATGGTCTATATTTTTAATACCCTTTATTAATTATATTACAGTTGTCCCATCCCCCCAACTTTATTCCCATCCACCCTACACACCCCCTCCCACCCACATTCTCCACACTTTAGTTCATGTCCATGGGTCATACATATAAGTTCTTTGGCTTCTACATTTCCTATACTATTCTTAACCTCCCCCTGTCTATTTTCTACCTACCATTTATGCTACTTTTTCTGTGTATCTTTCCCCCGCTCTCCCCTTCACACTCCCCTATTGCTAACCCACCATGTGATCTCCATTTCTGTAGTTCTGTTCCTGTTCTAGCTGTTTGCTTAGCTTGCTTTTGTTTTTGTTTTAGGTGTGGTTAATAATTGTGAGTTTGCTGTCATTTTACTTTACATGTTTTTATCTCCTTTTTCTTAAATAAGTCCCTTTATCATTTCATATAATATGGGTTTGGATGATGAACTCCTTTAACTTGACCTTATCTGAGAAGCGCTTTATCTGCCCTTCTATTCTAAATGAAAGCTTTGCTGGATAGAGCAATCTTGGATGTAGATCTTTGCCTTTCATGACGTGGAATATTTCTTTCTAGCCCCTTCTTGCCTGTGAGGTTTTTTTTTTTTTTTTTTGAGAAATCAGTTGACAATCTTATGGGAGCTCCTTTGTAGGTAACTGTCCTTTTCTCTTGTTGCTTCTAAAATTCTCTTCTTATTTTTAATTTTGGGTAATGTAATTATGATGTGCCTTGGTGTGTTCCTTTTTGGGTCCAACTTCTTTGGGATTCTGAGCTTCCTGCATTTCCTGGAAATCTATTTCCTTTGCCAGACTGGGGAAGTTCTCTTTCATTATTTGTTCAAATAAGTTTTAAATTTGTTGCTCTTCCTCTTCTCCTTCTGGTACCCCTACAATTCAGTTGTTGGAACATTTAATGATGTCCTGGACGTTCCTAAACCTCTCCTCATATTTTTTAATTCTTGTTTCTTCATTCTTTTCTGGTTGAATGTTTCTTTCTTCCTTCTGGTCCACATTGTTGATTTGAGTTCCAGTTTCCTTCCCATCACTATTATTTCAAATATGGCCTATATTTTAATGTACTTGACTCATTCTGTTTTCACATCTAAGTGTTCAATAAATGTGCTAAACTGTGGATCAAAGATTAAGCTTGGAGTACCTCTGAAGAGCTCAGATATTTGTAACTGAGTTTTCTCCTGGGATATGAATCACTCCTGATCACTGATCTTTCAATGGAGTATCTTTTTCAGGGTTCATAAACAGAAAATTTGCTTATAATTCTAGCTAAAGACCTTTTTTTAAAACATTGAGAAATCTATTTGTGTTCTTATTATTTTTATTGAATTTACTGGGATGACATCGCTTAACAAAATTATATAGATATCAAATGTTGTCAAGATTTTTCTTAAATTGCCCATGCCTGCCTTCATATATGAAGGTATCTTTATAGAGGATAATGACAAGAGGGACAGGTGCCATGCAGATCTGCTTGTTTTGCATGCATGTTAAGGAGCTTCTTTAAAAGAAACTGCTAATATCTAGAGTTACAACAGAAAACAAGACAAAGATGCCTTCCCTCTGGAGCTTCCAATGCCTGATACATGGAACTACTTAATAAATATTAGGTTGTTTTATTAAAACGATTAATAAATACATAAATTTGTACTTCCAGAAATTATTGTTATGTTTAAAAAATAATTTGAAAATAGCTATATAGTTTTTAATGAAGGCAAATTATTAATTAATGGTATAAGTTCTCTGAGAAATGTATACAACATTTTATATTTTGAGTCTTTCCCTCTCTTTACTCATTTTCATCTCTTTACACAATAATTAGAAGGCATAATTATTTATGATTTATTTTAATATTTTAATTTATTTATGATTTATGATTATTTAAATTATTTATTTTAATATTTATTTAATTTATAATTATTAATTAATTATATCTAGCAGATAGTTACATTAAATGTCAATTAATGTTTAATGAGACCCCCAAATATTAAAAATGATTAAATAAAATTAGACTTCATGCTTATGTTACTACCATAGAAGATACAGTAATAATATCAATAATATAGGTTAGAGGCTTATATACAGAGTGATATGTTGATATATAGATACACTTAATGTAAGACTATGTAGTATTTTGATCTGGCATGAAGAGACAAATAGAATTGCTAATTATTGTCTTCCCTCCCAAATAACAGGATCAAATCTTCCTGACTTCTACTTTTTTCATAAATTCCAATTATGCAACAAGTGCTCATATATTTCACTAAACTGACATTTATGTTGGCTTACTTTTATACTAATTTTCATTCACTCATTTATTTATCAGTTGTTTCAATACATACTTATTTTCCAACTATGGTATGTCACACTAATCTCTATCTTCACAGTGCTTAAATGTAAGAAGGGGAACACTCTATGTGCCACCATTTCTATTTATACATCCATTAACATCATCCTTATTGCTAATTGGGTTGCATGTAGTTTCCATTGTGATGAATGTGTTAAACTAAATGTAAATTATTGATTTTAATATTCATTCATATATTTTATATTATAATATATTTAGTGTTAGTGTAAATTTTTTATATTTAGTATGTAGTATTAATTGCTAGAGTTATGAATGCAGTAATAATTTAGAGCTGGGAAGATTCAAAAGGCCATCATTGGGTACAGCTCTTTTCTTTTCCAGTGATATCTCACTTGTGAGTAAAGGGGTGGGCAAAAGTAAATTACAGTTATAAGTATGTGATGCGTAGAGATTATTCTCATATTATTTATTAATTACCATATTATCTGTTTGTATTACAACTGTCAACCTACTTTTACCTATTCCTTTGTACTAAGTATTCTGTTGCTTTTGAGTTGTACAAGATTAGTAAACTAAGGGTATATTTTGGTGTCTTTCTATATAGTTATTAATTACATGCAAATTAGAATCTTTTAAATGTTAAAAATATCACTAATTTTTAATTATATTCTTTCTTTACTCAACAATTTAAATTGCAGATTACCTATGACATAATGATCCTTGTGTCATAGATCATAATACTTTATTTTTCAACAGATATAATGGGTTGGTCAGAATCATTTATAATCCATGCTATGTATAGCACTACCATATGTGATTTAAGACAGAATTTAAGATTTTTACTAAAAACAGATTTAATGAAAAAATAGAAAATTTAGGATCCCACCATCCAGTGTATACATTCTCATGAGTACTCTCATGATCGACATAAGGACTGCCGGGTAATCATTTACCATGAAGGCCTCTGATGGATGAGTTACTCATTTCTGCCTCATGCACCACTTGGCATTTCTATGCAACAGTAACTAAGTATATTCTTTATACTTCCCAATGATCAAACACCTAGTATAGTGCTGTCCTTAGGATACGCAGCAGTCCTTTGGTAATGCTATTGCTTTTGAGCCAGGTAGATTAGGAAAGCAGAAAATAGAAAAATAAGCAATACAATTTTACATATGTTGGCACTTAAATAATATCTTTAAGGGATACTGACACATTTGTGTATGAATATTGTCAGCAAAATAAAAAAGTTCAAAAGTAATTAATTGATATACATGTTTATTATACACGACAGGTACATAGATATAGGTACTATAGATTGACAGATCTCTTTAATGAAAACTTTTCTCAGATGTTCTATATTTACTCTAAGATAAAACTGGTTTTATTATCAAGACTATGTATATCATAGTCTTGATAATAACTACCATTATATTGATCACTGTATTAAGTCTATAATGTTTACTAAGCATTATATGTGCAGAACTTTTAATTAAAGATGATCAATACTTTTAAATTAAAATAGTATGCATAGATTAAGGTTAACATGATGTGTCATATAAGATTGCCCACTTTTTATGTAAATGATCAGACCATGTTTTATTTGAAATTTGGAATAATTCTGTGCAATCTGTATATTTACTTGGCATCTATTAGTATGTTTTCTTAAGAACTTCCATAGTTTGTTTACAGTAAAAATAAATCAGGAAGAAAGAAGGACAAATATATATTCATTTTCTTTTTTGCAACTGATATTATGTGCTGGGCCAGATCAGTTTAACTATTTTTAAATCACATAGTAGTTACGTCTACTTATAATTTATTTTTACATGGTAAAGACATAACCATTGTGATGAACGTAAGTATTATATCATTTGAATTAGTAATGTCACACTTAAGGAGAATAATGTGAAAATTTAAAATGTGAAGATTTCTCTTCCATATTTAGTGAGACCTATTTTTCACTGTATACTTAGAGTATCACATACAGCACTCTATTTTTGTACATGTAGTTCCATAGGTTAGCTTTATATATTTTGCACATGTGAATTTTTACTTTATTTTTTCTTAAATCAGAAACAATTTGCGGTGAAATATGAAGCATTGGAATGCAAACTTAACATTGCAAAGAAATATTCCCTACAGTTGCCTATTTATATCAGTTAACCCATATTGTTGACTGCAGAGCCTTGGCAAAAGGCAAATTGGCTACCCAATCTGTGCAGGCATTCTATTTTTTAATAATTAGAAAGTTTCTCTTCCTTAAAAAATTGTGATAGAGCCATATGTTTTTTCTGGGCAAGGACTGACCTCATATACTGGTATGAGAATAATACACATTTACCATACAAGTAACTAAGGATTTACACATGCATTAAACTCTAAGCGATATAAAAAATAACAATTTATTATTTATTTCTAGTTTTTCTATACTAAAATACAGAATATACTAAGGAATGGGTGAAAAACCTTAGGTGGAAGAGGAAAACACCTACATCTGGGTTTTTCCTTGTTTTCACACTCTCTTTTGGATTTACACCTCTGAGCCAAGAACCTTAATTTGTCACAGAGACATACTTACATGTACATTTTTTTTCAATTTCCAGTGATAGCAGTACTTAAAGTGTATTTCATGTACTACATCTGCACACGTTGCTCTCTGTATGATGTCTGCCTGTGCTGATGGCCTGAGTTATTTGTTCTATTGATTTCTTACGACTGCCCTAACAAAATACCATAAACTGAGTTGTTTAAAACAACGGTTCTGGAGGCTGGAAGTCTAAAATTAAGTTGTGAGTAGGATCATATTCCCTCTGAGACTGGCTTCTTTCTAGCTTCTGATGATGGCCATTAATCCTTGGTGTTTCTCACTACATCATTTCTATTTCTGCCTCTGTCATCACATTGGCCATCTTCCTTCTGTGTGCTAGTGTTTTTTATTTCCCCCTGTTTTTATGAAGAAGCTAGTCAAATTGGATCAGGGTTCACCCTATTCAAGGATAACTTCACCTTAACTTGATTGCTAGTATTTGTAAAGATACTATTTCCAAATAAGCTTACGTTCACAGGTGCTGGAGGTTAGGACTTCAACATATGTTTTGGATGGGACACGACTTCATATATAATGCTTGGTAAATGGAAAAATGGCTCCTTTTGTTGTGTTAGGCCCCACATTGTGTCGTGTATTTTTATTTTGCCTTTCATTTCCCTGTGTCATTTGCTGATTTTAGAACCATCTGTAGATGGGTGTTAAAAACTGACTGTTTGAGCACCCCTCCCTCCATTCATATGTTGAAATCCTAACTCCTAAAGATAATGATTTAAGTGGGTGGAGCCTTTGGGAAGTAATTAAGTCATAACACCCTCATTAATAAGAATTAAAAGGATTGATACCCTTAAAAAAGAGGCTCCGGAGAGATCCCTTGCTCTTTCCCATAATTGGAGGACACAGAAAAATGACTGTTTCTGAACCACAAGTTCTCATCAGTCACAAAGCAACTGGCACAATGATTTTGAACCTCTCCACCTCCAGAAATGAGAAAACTAAGTGTTTACTGTTTATAAGTCACTCTGTCTATAGTATTCTGTTATGACCGCCTGAAGGAAATAAAACATCTGCTTCCACCTTTGCTATGCTGTTACACTTTCTGTGAGAGTGTGAATCTGCCAAATTTGGAGATATCATTCTCTGCTGGGCCATATCAATTTAATTATTTTTAAATCACATTAAGATAGAAAGTCCAAAGATTTGGAGAAAGAGTACGAGCAAAGAGGTTTGCATACACTTGATCTCTCTTTAAAAGGACAAACCTAAAAAAATAGCCACTCAAGACCACTGCTATTTGTACCTTTGCCATAATGTTACAAACTTCAATGACTCAAAGGATCCTGGGAACCAGAGTTGACATTCCTAAGAGAACGGCAATATTTGCAAAAGAAAATGTCCTCAGCCAAGCTCCAATAAGGAATCTCTGTGCACCATTCCATTCCAGCAAGAAGAAATTTGTGTTCTGACCCTTTTGTTATATTTTTTAGCAAGATGTTCAACTCTTTTATTTTTTCCCTAGGGCAAGATGGTGGTTCCCTAGTGAAATTTAATTATAAATCCTGCCTTATCCTCATGAAAACCAATCACACACTTGCCCCCGTTGAAGTGAGTTTCTTTCTAATGGATATAGGAAAATACATATCAAAAACAGCCACAGAGTGCCTCAAGCATGTCTGTTATTCATTCTACTTTATGCCGATACACATGTATCTTAGAGTAAGATGTCCTAGGTTAGCATGTATACATTGCTTAATAACAGTGATGGTCAACACTTCACTTTGCTGGAATTTTTATATTGGCTGGGAGGGTGGTATTGAGCACCAATGGTATTTATGGACCGATGTTTTTCCAAATACCTTTTAGCAAATCACTTCTTGTGGTAGGAGCTATTCCTATTTATTCGTTTTAATTCAGACTAATAGAGCTAAAATAAGATACATTACTGTAAAAGCCTGTAGATGAAGATTTCCATATTTGGAATTGACAAGCTTCACAATGAAAATTAAATGAGTAAAACAGTGAGATCTGTATGGCCTTCAGAGCCAGACAAAGTCGGTTAAATTCCGGTTCTACTGCTACCTGAGAGATCTGGAGCAGGTCAGCTGAATGAATATACAATCTCTCACAGACAGGGAAGCCACAGCAGTTCAGATATTAGACCTTCGATTCCATCTTTTGACATTTGAATTTAAGGTACTATAAGAGAGATACTTTCTGCTGTGAATTTTCTTCTCAGTAAGAGGATATGTAAGAAAATCAGCTGTAGTACAATTTAGGAATAAATGAAAATAAAGCATGAGATTCGTAACCCAAAAACTCCTTGCCATTCCGAATCCTTCTCTGCTTACAGAAAACACTGACCAAGCCTGTTACCTTCTCCATGTGCTAAATGCTAAAGATAAAATTGGCATAGACTGGCTACAAATTAATAAAAAAATTGTTCAAAGTAAGTATTTTATTTTAGGAATATAGTAATTTCAATGTTTTATAATTTATATGCTTAAATCTATTAAATATCAGAAGACTAGAAAAATTAGTTTCCTTCCAATAAAAATCAGGTAATACACCTCTTCTTAAACTATTTTTATCTAAAAATGTAGATTTTGATATTAAACATTATTCTTACTTTAAATACACTGTTTTGAAAAGTGAAATATAACACATATTAAGCACAGAAATTATGAGTGCTCTTATGTACAGCTTTTCACAATAAATACAGTAGTGTAATAAGGTTAATAAATAAAAACTTAATAGTACTGTACAATTCTCCCCAGTAACTGCCTGTTCCTTCGCTACCCAAAGGAAAACACCATTTCGACTTCTTTCCTCATTCCTGAAATTCATACAAATAGAATCAATCAAAGGGTACCATTTTGTTTCTGCTTCTTTCAGTCAACCTTATGTTGTCTAGATTTAACCAGATAATTGCGAATAGTAATCCATCAGTTATATTGCTATATAGTTTTCCTTTGTAGAACTAGATTGATATTTATTTAGTGTAGGTTTTTATGAGTACTTATTTCCATTTGGGAATGATTATGAATAAATAATGCTCCAATTATCATTTTTGCTTATATCTTTTGCTGCATATTTACTGGAATTTTGCTGGGCACATAGAGGTGCTATGTCAGTTTTAGACATTAGGGCTATTTCAGATATTACAAATAGTCCTGAAATGATCATTTGCACATATGCATTTATTGTGAATATAGCAAGCATGCTAAGATACACCAATGTTCTACTTTATTAGGTACTGACAAAGTGTCTGTTTCAAAATGGTAACTTTAATTTACACATCCATCAGCAGATTTTGAATGTTTTAATTATTGTATAACCTCATCAGTGTACTTGGTGCCACCAGTATTTTTTTCATTTTAAAATGTTGTGGCTGTGTGGTGATCTCTCATTGTATTTTTAAGTTGTATTTCCCAATGATTAATGAGGTTGTGAACATTTTCATTTGTGTATTGGCCATTTGGACATCCTCTATTATAAACAGCTTTTTCTGAAATAAGATTTAAGCAAGTTTTAATATCTATATTTATTCATATTATTCTGAAAGTTAGTATGAGGTTTCTGGAGCAAGTACAGAGTATTCTTACTTATAGCAGTAGCCACTTTAGGACTCCATGCACTATTTTTTCTCCTACTGCAGCAGTGCAATGAGAACCAGATAGGTAGGCCTGCTGGGCCATCGAAGGGGTGTTTCTTTTCTCCGTTATCTTTCCTGGCAATGTTAATTAATTAATTTTATTGTGATAAGAACACTTACATAGATCTATCCTCCTAACTAATTTTAAGTTTATAACACAGTTGTTGATTACAGTGCAATGTAGTACAACAGATTGCTAGAGCTTACTCATCTTGTTCAAGTGAAACTTTATACCTGTTGATTAATAACTTCCATCACTCCATCCCCCCCATCCAAATCCCTGGTTACCATTATCCCAGTCTTCCACTTTATGAATTTGGTTATTTTTAGATACCTCACAGAAGTAGAATCACGAAGCCCTTGGCTTTTTGTTTCTGGCTTATTTCACTTAACCTAATGAGAGGTGCATCCATAGTGTTGCATATTGCAGAATTTCTTTCTTCTTTATGGTTGAATAGTATTTAATTCTATGTATATACCACTTGTTCATTCATTTATCTGTTAAAGGACATTTAGGTTGCTTCCATATTTTAGCTACTAGAAATAGTACTATAACAAACAGAAAGGTGCTACTACCTCAGTATTTTTTCATTTTTTTGACTTTATTGGGGAAACATTTGTTAATATAATTATGTAGGTTTGAGCTATACAATTCTATAATACCTCATTTGCATATTGCACTGTATATCCACCACCCAAAGTCAAGTCTCCCTTTGTCACTATTTATTCCTCTTTCATCTTCTTCTACCTTCTCCAAACACCTTTTTCTCTGGTAACATTCCACCCAACCCCCCAAATCTGTTGGGGATCACTCTGTGTGGTTTCCAAGACTGTAGCCTCATAAGAACAAACCCAGAAAGGGGCTAGTAAGTATCCCTGGAAAACCAGGTAAAAATGCAGGTGGCAAGCATGATTCCACTTTAACATCGATAGGGAGTTTACTAATCAGATAATATACATACATTATCTTAAAAATAAATATGAGCAAGATACTTTATTAAATACAGCTGCAAAAATATAAAATTTTCTAAGGCTAAATAGAAACTTATTTCCTTCCTTTAATATGACCAATTGTTATTACTGTTAGCCTGTCAAGAACCAGGGAAGCTACAAAATGCATGCAAATCATACTACCAGTTCACATGACTTATGAGGTCTGTCCAGAAAAAGTCCAGCCATAGTTATATATATATCACAATATATATATCAAGAATGGTTTGTGTGACATCAATGTAACCCAGCAGCCTAGGAGAGTAGAGTGAACTGTGCATGTGTGAACATGACAACTTCAGTGTACTAGTCAGTGGGGGCAGTCGGCACCATTGTGTATGTATACTGCGTGGCCATCACATTCAAAATGACTGAATAAGTAGAGCAACGAATCTGCATCAAAGTTTGCGTTAAGCTTGAACATTCCTGTGGAAACTATTTGGATGATTCAGCAGGCCACAGCTATGGGCAACTGGTGATTGGCAGATTCTTTGTGACAACTCGGCTGTTCATGCTTCACATCTTGTACAGATTCTTTTCGGTGAAACATCAAATTGCCCAGATTTTGTGCCCTGTGACTTCTGGCTCTTCCCAAAACTAAAATTACCTATGAAAAGGAAGAGATTTCAGACTGTCCGTGGATTCAGGAAAATACCACAGGACAACTGATGGTGATTGGAAGAACTGTGTGAGGTTTCAAGGTGCCTACTTTGAAGGGAACTGAGGCATCATCATCCTATATGCAATGTTTCTTGTATCTTGTATCTTCTTAAATAAATGTCTCTATTTTTCAAATAACGTGGCTGGATACCTTCTGGACAAACCTCATGTTCTAAAATACAGAGATCCATTTTGGAGTCAGAATTCAGAAGCTGCTTTTCTTTTTTCCTCAACCTTCGCAGAAGATTGGTCTTTCACTCTCAGGCTACACAAAGAAAATCCTCTCATTGGTGTCAGAGACTTCCACTGTTTATACCCAAATTTCTACATCTTCTTGAATTGGTCACAGTTTTGTGCAGCCTTGTCTGTTCAGGTTGTGGTGGAGATGGGCAACACTAAGAGGGCTGAAGTTAAGAGGATGAGAGCAGTAGTGGTGTTGCTCCAGTATCAGAGGTGAATTTTATTGAAAGCCACACCTAAGATTAAGCTCTCCTTTTCATTTTCTATATAAATATATAATTTTTTCAAGGAGTTTTTATTATATTTTTCTCCTCAGTATGCATTAACAAAGATCTCCTTCAATAATCATATATTCAATTTGGACCATCACTCTCAGGGAAGTGAGAGAGGTAAAATAATTGATGAAGAGGAAAAAATAAAATGTATTAACTTCTTGTTTTATATATATATACTAGAGAGGTTAAACTGATCTTTAGATTGCATTAATTTTTGAGTCTACTGGTTAGAAATAATTATTTACCTTCATTAATAAGCAACTACCAGAATGAAACTGCAATGATCCTCATCTCAAATTTCAAATTGCTCTTCTTCAGAAGGGATTTAATCAAGTCAGCTTTACTTTCTATTGGATATTACAGATACGAATCCTCTTATCAGTTTTTTTAGACCACATGTCCCTACAATGCTCTGTCTGATTTAAGGTATTCCATCTTCTAAGAAACAGAGGAACAGGTGATTCTCCCTAGCACTTGGAGAACACCTATTTAGCTCTTATTTTCTTTATTTTATTTTATTTTTTTAATATATTTTATTGATTATACTGTTGTCCTATTTCTCCCCCCTTCATTCCCCTCCACACTGCACACCCCCTTCCACCCACATCCCCCGCTTTAGTTCATGTCCATGTGTCATAAGTTCTTTAGCTTTTACATTTTCCATACTATTCTTGCCCTCCCCCTGTCTATTTTCTACCCACCATCTATGCTATTTATTCTCTGTACCTTTTCTCCCTCTCTCCTCCTCCAACTCCGTTGTTGCTAACCCTCCATATGATCTCCATTTCTGTGGCTCTGTTCCTATTCTAGTTGTTTGCTTAGTTGCTTTTGTTTTAGGTGTGGTCGTTAATAGCTGTGAGTTTGCTGTCTTTTTACTGTCCTATTTTTTTATCTTCTTGTTCTTAGATAAGTCCCTTTAACATTTCATATAATAAGGGCTTGGTGATGATGAACTCCTTGAACTTGACCTTATCTGAGAAGCACTTTATCTTCCCTTCCATTCTAAGTGACAGCTTTGCTGGATAGAGCAATTTTGGATGTAGGTCCCTGCTTTTCAAGATTTCAAATATTTCTTGCCAGCCCCTTCTTGCCTGGAAGGTCTCTTTTGAGAAATCAGCTGACAGTCTGATGGGAACTCCTTTGTAGGTGACTATCCCCTTATCCCTTGCTGCTTCTAGAATTCTCTCCTTCATTTTCATCTTGGCTAATGTAATTACAATGTGCCTTGGCATGTTCCTCCTTGGGTCCAACTTCTTTGGGACTCTCTGACCTTCCTGGACTTCCTGGTAGTCTATTTCCTTTGCCAGATTGGGGAAGTTCTCCTTTATTATTTGCTCAAATAAGTTTTCCACTTGTTGCTCTTCTTCTTCCCCTTCTGGTACCCTTATAATTCGGATGTTGGGACGTTTAAAGATGTACTGGAGGTTCCTAAGCCTCTCTTCATTTTTTTTGAATTCTTGTTTCTTCCTTGCTTTTTGTTTGGTTGTCTCTTCCTTCCTTCTGGTCCACTCCATTGATTTGAGTCCCTGTTTTCCTCCTATATCTATTGGTTCCCTGTGCGTCTTCCTTCCCTTCATGTATTGCAGCCTGCATTTTTTCATCTAATTTGTGAGCAAAATGAACCAATTCAGTGAGCATCCTGATCACCAGGTCTTTGAACGGTGCATCTGATAGGTTGGTTATCTCTTTGTTACTGAAAGGAATTGGCTTTGGGGGTTTGATTTGTTCTCCAGTTTGAGCCATTTTCGGTGTTTTTGTTTTGTTTTGTTTTGTTTTGTTTTGTTTTGTTTTGTTTTTGGTCTGGTCGCAGCTGTTACGTAGTGAGGGGTGGAGTCTTAGGTGTTCCCCAGTGCAGGGCAGCCCAGTCGCTGAGTTGTGACTCTGTATGTGGGGGCAGGGTCCAAGAGGGAATAATGGCGCTTGCTCCACTGTCTCTTGGATTCCAGTCCCTTCCGCCATTTCCCCTTTGCCTGGATTATCTGTGCGGGAATGTGGGACCACCTGATCAGCCAGCTGCCTTGTGCGGCCTCACTGGGTTTGCACAGTTGCCACCCCGTGCCCGGGGTCCGCCAGCCACTGCCTCTGGGCCTGGGGTCTGCCAGCCGCTTGCAGGCTTGGGAACTGCCAACCACTGCTGCCCACGTGCCCGGGTCCGCACCTCCACTTTTTCCTGCTGCAACTCCACCCCTCTTACTGGTCTGGATGAATGGTTGTTTGATTTCCATACAGTTCAATTTTCTATTAGCTCTGTTTTTTTTCTTGTTTCTAAATATTTGTTGTGCTTAATTTTGGTTGTGAGAGGAGGTGCAGTGTGTCCACCTATGCCTCCATCTTGGCTGGAATTCCTATTTAGCTCTTATTTTCTAATATCCTAGTAATAAAATGAAGATTTCAACCAGTCTAACATCATAGACAACAACATGAAAACTTGTAAATAGTTCATTGGTCAGTAATAAAACACAATGCAAAGAGAAAGAAAAAGGAGAAAATGCAGACACAGTATGTTTGAGGCATTCACAGAACCTCACCTCAGCCCCTCAAGCTGGGTGCCTCGCAGGGCTCACCTGATGTTAAATTGAACATAAAATTTCAAAATCCCCAGACTTCCAGCCAAGATGGAGGCATAGGTAGATACACTTTACCTCTTCATATAACCAAAAGAAGGATATCAAGAAATTTAAAAACAAAATAACTAGAACTTCTGGAAAATCAAACTGTATGAAAGTCCGACAATCAAAGAGTTAAACAAGAAACATTCATCCAGATCAGTAGGAGGGGTAGAGATGGTTCTGGACAGAACCCACAGCAAGGTGACAGCTGGAGGACCTAGGTGGACAAGGAGGCGGTTGACAGACTGGGCAAAGCTGCGGCTGGTGGAGCAGGTGGTACCACATTTGCATGCAGATAAACTTGGAGGAACAACTGGGAAGTTAGACAGATAACACAACCCAGAGTTCCAGCATGGAAAAATAAAACCTCAACACCTCTGGCTGAGAAAAACCTGTGGGGGTTGAGGCAGTGGGAGAAACTCCCAGCCTCACAGTAGAGTTCATTGGAGAAACTCACAAGGTCCTAGAATGTATACATGCCCACCCAGATGGGAATCAGCACCAGAAGGGCCTAATTTGCTTGTGGGTAGTGGAGGAAGTGACTGAAACCCTTCAGAGAGCTGAGCAAGTGGCAGAGTACCCTCTTGAACCTCTCTCCCCGCCACAGCACCACAGCACCACAGCACAGCCACATTGGTAGCCCCACCCTGGTGAATACCCAAGGCTCTGCCTCTTATTATATAACAGGTTTTCGAAGACAAGAAAGAAAGAAAGAAAGAAAGAAAGAAAGAAAGAAAGAAAGAAAGAAAGAAAGAAAGAAAGAAAAGAAAATGGGCCAAATGAAAGAAGAGATCAAAACTCCAGAAAAATACAACAAAGCTATCAAGAGATAGCCAACCTATCAGATGCAGAGTTCAAAACACTGGTAATCAGGATACTCACAGAAATGGTTGGATATGGTTGCAAAATAGAGGAAAAGGTGAAGGCTATACAAAGTGAAATAAAGCAAAATGTACAGGGAACCAACAGTGAAGGGAAGGAAACCAGGATTCAAATCAATGGTTTGGAGCAGAAGGAAGAAATAAACATTCAACCAGAACAGAATGAAGAGACAAGAATAAAAAAAAAAATGAGGAGAAACTTAGGAATCTCCTGGACAACCTTAAAGGAATCATGGAGGTGCCAGAAGGAGAAGAGGAAGAGCAAGAAATTAAAAACTGACCTGAAATCATAAGGAAGGAGAACTTACTCAACTTGGCAAAGAAAATAGACTTCCAGGAAGTCCAGGAAGTTCAGAGAGTCCAAAAAAATTTGGATACAAAGAAACAGAACAGGTACATCATAATTTTATTACCCAAGGTTAAAGATAAGGAATCTTAAAAGTAGCAAGACAAAAGGAGACATTTACCTCCAAAGGAGTGCCCATAAAACTATCAGCTGAATTCTCAAAAGAAACCTTGTAGGCAAGAAAGGGTTGGAAAGAAGTATTCCAAGTCATGAAAGGCAAGGACCTACATCCAAGATTGTTCTATCCAGGAAAGCTTTCATTTAGAATGGAAGGGCAGATAAAGTGCTTCCCAGAGAAAGTAAAGTAAAAGGAGTTCATCATCACTGAGCCCTTATTACATGAAATGTTAAAGGGACTTATCTAAGAAAAAGAAGATGAAAATTATGAACAGTATAATGACACAATTATCAGCAACCAATTATCAACAACCGAACTTAAAAAAAAAATGAATAAGCAAACAGAACAGAAACAGATTCACAAATGGAGATCACATGGGAGGATGCTCGTGAGGAGGCTGAAGGGGGAGAATGGGGGAAAAGATACAGGAGATAAGAAGCACAAATGGTAGATGCAAAATAGACAGGGGAAGATTAAGAATAGTATGGGAAATGGAGAAGGCAAAGAATTTATATGTATGACCCATGGACATGAACTAAGGTGGGGGAATGCTGGTGGGAGGGAGGGTACAGCAGAGGAAAATAAAGGAGTGCAAAAATGGGACAACTGTAATAGCATAATCAAGAAAATAATTAAAAAATTTTCAAATCTCCCTCAACAATAGAGTAATTTCTTTCCCTAAGGAGAAGTTGAAATTCAATAAAATTAGAAATTAAAAAAAAAAAAAACCTGCCCTTTGGCTTTTAAAAAATGTCACGTTGGTTAATTCTGACCTTAATTGTATACTAACAAGGATGAGGCTAATGTAGTAAGAAGAAAAAAAAAATTTTGAAGACTTTAATATTTCTTATATTTTATAAGAGGTTTTCCTACATTATTACTCAACTGTAAGAATGGCTCAGAACAGTGAGGTAGATATTATTTGTCTCTTTCAACACATGAAGAAACTGAGGATCAGAGATATTAAGTTGTCACATTTATATTAATACCCACAGCCTGACACTCAAACTTAGTTTTGTCTGATACTAAATGCCTCTGGCAACCAAGGTATATTACCAAATATAAGTTCAAATCTTTCCTAGTGTTTTACAATTTGAGGAATATATTATTGAATTGATGTACCTTATAATCTCATAAATAAACTACTATGTATATTATTAACATATCTCCTTTTAATTTAATTTTGTTTTTTAAATTTTATTTTACTGTGAACATGTAAGATCTATTCTCTCAACAAATTTTTGTGTATAATGGCATATTGTTAAAAATGGGCACAATTGCACAAGAAGATCTTTAGGACTTACTTATCTTGCATATTGGAACTTTAGGTTAATTGACTAGCAAATCTTTATTTCTTTCTCCCCAAGCCACTGATAACCAATACTCCACTTTCTGATTCTAAAATGTGACTGTTTTATATACAGTATGTAAGTATTATCATGCGATATTCATCTTTCTGTGATTGCTTTATTTTACTTCACACAATGTCCTCAAGATTTAACCATGTCACATATTACAGTTTTTTCCAAGGCTTAAGTCTCTCATTTTATGTGTATACTGTATTTTCTTTGTCCATTCATCCACTAATGAACATTTAGGCTGTTTCCACACCTTGCCTGTTATGAATAGTACTGCAGTGAACATTGCTGATGTCTCTTTGAGATCCTGACTCTAAATAGTTCGCATAAATATCCAGAAATGGGACTGTGGATTATGTGGTACTTCTATTTTTATTTTTTCTGAGGAAAATATCCATACTGTTTTTTTCTTTTTAAAATTTTTAAACACTTTTTTATTTTAATTGTTCTTCAAGTACAGTTTTCTGTCTTTTAACCCCATCCCAGCTCACTCCTCGAGCCCTCCCCACCTCCCTCCCATTTCCACACTCCCCCCCCTTGTTATTGTCCATGTGTCCTTTATACCTGCTCCTGTAAACCCTTCCCCTTTTCCCCTGAAATTCCCTCCCCTCTCCCCTCTGGTGACTGTCAGCCTGTTCTCAATTTCACTGTCTTTGGTTATATTATGCTTGTTTGTTTGTTTTGCTGGTTAGGTTCCTGTTAAAGGTGAGATCATATGGTATTTGTCCTTACTCTTCTTAGTCACAACTGCAATGTTCTATATTTCCACTAAAAGTGTACAAGGGTTTCATCTCAAGACTTTTGCCCATTTTTAAATCAGGTGATTAGTGAGGGTTTTGTTTGTTTGTTTTTATTTTTCTCCTCATTTGTAGGAGTTCCTCATATATTTTGGAAATTTACCTCTTTTCTGACTTGTAATTGCAAATATTTTCTACCCCTTCCATAGACTACCTTTTCACTCTATTGGTTGTTTCCTTTGCTATTCAGAAGTTTTAAGAGAGAAAAAAACAAGGACTTTGAATGTGTGGTCTTGATTTGCTCAAGACCACAAAACTAGAAAAGGCAGAAACAGAACATGAATGTAATTAATTTGAATAATCTGCCCTTGTTTGTACAGAATAAATACATAAGCTTTATTAAAGCTTTTCTGGGAATACCATTTGAAGTAGTAACTATTTTAGAGAACTTTGAAAAATAGACAAAAATACCAGTAAAAAATCTGGTAGTGAAGCCAAGAAGGAAATAGCATCATGTTACAGGCCCCGTAGGCAGCATTTGCTTTTCTCTTATAAAGTATGTTTCTTATTTGAAATTGCTCTGGAAGAAGATACTGGCATCTTTTATTTAAGTCAATTCTATGCATAATAGAGTATAGTTTATATCTAGCAGCTGAGGAACAAGAACCACGTATAAGAAACTTTATATGCTCATTGAATCTATTTTCTAAATGGCCTGGCCCACATATGGGTTGATCCAACAATTTCAATTGTCACAATGATGTTGACTCATAGACATTTGATGTGACCTTAAAGGAAAAAAAATCTTAGTGAACTGCATTAATACCATCTAGAGCTTTTTTTCATTCTTAACATATAAGATTAATCCCATTTCTTGGGAATTGAATGAAAAAATAAATCAATTTTATGATAGTTATGGTGACAGTATTTGAGTTCAACAGGATGGTAGGGAACTAAAGTTCTCTAATCTCTTATACAAGGTCAATAGATACAAAACAATGAGAAAAAGGAGGAAAGGTTACACACATAAATATTTATCAAGTACTTTGGAATTTATACTGCATTTATAGAAATAAATATATATCATATATTTGAGCTGACTAATGATGTATCTTGTTAGTACAATTATGAGGCAATATTTCATTCTGCATATAATTTTATAACACCAGGAAGTTCGTATTGGAATCAGTCACAATAGAGATTTTGAATGACAAAAATCCACTTATAAACAACCTGGTATCCTTCTCAAAGATAACACAATTATATAATTTCTTTGTGCAGAACTAGTTCCTTTGTGTCTTAGAAAATGTAAATATTCTAATTACCCACTCATCTTGGTTTAAGGACTATTATAATTCTTTCAACTGGATTCTTTTACAGAATACAAAGGTTGAAAAAAATATTTTCTGATTGAAAAATGTGAAAACTCAATTTAATGACTTTATACTTTCTTTGATGTCTAAATAGTCATAGTAATTTAGAATGATTCTACACAAAATACTCAATATTAACATTGTTTAATGATCATGTAGAGTTTTCACCATTATAAAGTGTTTAGACATTGCAGGTATTTTATACAGCATCAATCTTAGATAAGACATTTTTCAGACCACACCTTTGTGCATCCTAGAAAAATTAACCAAATGAGGGAAGCCTGTCATTGTCGTTTACCACGGTCTGTCTTCAAAATAATTATGAACTGCTGCTGTCATGGCAGGTATACACAATCTATCCAGATCTTTAAAACTGCTGCAGTTTGCAATACTGACTGATTTTGAAGTACTGCGATCTTTTTCTCCTCAGTATGTATATAACACAGATAAAGTTTCCAAGATGAATTCCTGGAGTTAGCACACTTAAAATATATCACTATGCTCTGGTGTCATGCAGAAATTCATACCCAAGGCAAGCCTCCAGCAAATATAAGCTTAATGCATAAATAAATGTTATTAAGGCCATTTTTACATGGAGTAGCCAAATAAAATCAGTTCCAGAGCTTCTAATTTAATCTGACAAGCCCATCCTGTCCATACAAATCTGATCTAGGAGGCGTCAGAAATTTTAGGCTTGTCTGACATCATTGGCTCCATGTTCTGTAAGCCAATACATATTTATGCTGAAATAGCACCTTTATACTGGAAGAACTGAGTAGATTAAGGAGAAATATCTCTTTTAATTTAATACCAGTATCTTCAAACATGGTGCATAAGTAGCCAAAATCAAGGAGCCAATAGGTCAAAACCTCTTCCAAATAGTTTTGCTCACGATGGCAATTAAGTGACCATAGTTCATAACTACCAGTTCAAGAGTAGAAAAATAAAAGGAAAAAAAGAAATCTATATAAATAAATTAAATAGAAGAAAACAGAGAAATAAAGATTAAAAGGATAAACAGTAAAAGTATTACATTTTTAGGTTCTTTTTGATGATATCCTGGTCACAGACTATCACACTTTCCAGACATGCTCCATATTGACCTAGTAATCGAAAACGGGCATAAAGAGGCAGGGGTTAGCCAGATGGGCAGATTTATATCTTCCTCCCCAACTCCCCCTTTAAAATAGGATAATTCTACCTTTATACATAGTTTCATGATATTTTTACAAGATATTTCATGTGAAGGAGTTCTGCTACTTAAAAAAATGTCTATTATTGCCTCTTTATAGCCCCAAATCTAGGGGGAAAATAATATGTAGCAAGTAAGGAGGTAGGGATTTAGGCAATTATGTTCATTTTATGTTTGATACATCCTATGTTTTATTCTGCATCCCACCACCCATTAGCTACAGAAAACGGATCTTCAGGCATGGATCTTTTGTAGTTCTATCAGCAAAATCATCATCTCCTTTTATGTCTCTTGTTTATCTTAGATGTTTCCTAAAGCGGAACTTCATTTGTCTCCTGACATGCTCTATACTTTCCCTCTTCCATAACTTTGCTCACCTTTTCTCTCTCCTATCTAAAACATTTGGGGAGGGACTAACAAGGGAAAGAAGGGGAAGAGCCAAGTCAAGTAACATGAATAGAGGACTCATGGGCAGGGACAGCAGGGTGAGCATTGACTGTGCAGGGGTGTGGGTGGGGGAGGGGAGAGTAACAGGAAAAATGGTAGGACAACTGTACTTGAACAACAATAAAAAATGAAATAAAATACAACACACTTATGAAATTTTTAAACTGTCTGCAAATACATCTTTCAAAGCCTCCTCAAATGAAAATAGAATGCCTTTCTTGAAATTCCTATCTGGATGGGAATTTTTTCTTCTCCACATTATATATTGCAAACATATATTATGTATTACATATTTGCTTTTAGTTTTTGTATAGATCAATTATAAAATTGTCAGCATAGCCTATTAGTAGAGAGGATGATCTGAGTTTAAGATTACTAAGAGCAAATTTAATTTTTGGTACTAGCTGAAATAGAGCTAGTAACTTAAGCACTTGATGCTTCAGTTTCCTTATATACCTAATGGGGAAAATAAAATCTTACTATTTTATAGGCACTTTCTAACATTTGGGTAAATAAAAACAAATGATAATTGTACAAAATAGTATTTATACATAGTAATTGTTCCATGAAGCTACTTGTTAATTTCATTATTTCCCCAAGAGATGGCAAGGACTTTGTACTTTGTTTATTCTGTTATTTATACTTTATAGAATATATCAAAGTGTTGATATAAAATAGGTAAAGATTGTTTTATAATTGACTTGAAGTAAATTAAATCAATGTCTCCTTGAGAGTTGCTTTGTAATAAGAGTCTTGTTTTTTTTTTTTTAAATTTTCCCTCTTCTTTCTGGGTTTCCTGATATAGTGCCAACTTTGGAGATTACATTTGGTTTATAACATTCCTGGTGTGCTTTAATTGAAAATGTTGTTTTCTTGCCTCCCAAAAGGGTAGAAGAAGAGGGACATACAATGATTCCCTCCATAGGTGGCTGCATTCCAGTACGATCTACAGAAGATGAATTCTCTTCCCTCCTGTCTCCTTGAGATCTGTGGAGGCCACGTGCTCATCTCACAAACAAAAACTCTTCATGAGGTGCCTAAATTTTGCTCTGTTGCTGTGATAAGCATGATGGCTCTGCTCATGTCTATATGATAAATTTCTAGGTGTATTTTATATTTATCCCTTCAGCAGTGCTGAGGGTATTATGATTATTCTCTTTTTCTCTCAATTAAGACAATGAGCTTCAACAGTTTACATGATGTGCTGAAAGTAACTTAGCTAATAAAATGGCAGAATATAGATCTAAAGACAATTCTATGTGACTCCAGAGAAGGTGGCTTTTGGCTAGACTGATTCTTTATAGTCTAATATTGAGAGTTTTTCATTAGGATTCAATATCCATCTTTATTAATAAAAATGTTTTTAGTGATTCATAGTTCAGATCCTTTACAGAACAAATTTGAGCAAGAAGAAGCGCACGAAAGCACTTAAACTCTGTCATGAGCAAATGGAAAAGTGTATAAAAATATTATGGTAGGATAATAACAAACTATTAATTAAGAAATGTATTCTCCAGGATTTCTTTATATTCTTTGCCCTTCATCCCATTCATTCAAAGCTTTTGTGTTTTGTTGGAATCTGAGATTCTGAATTTTTAAAATATAAGCTCTTAAAAACTTAGCACATAAAATTTATAATACCCCAGCCTCAGGGCCAAAATACTTGAAACAACCTTAACAGTCAACATGTGCTACAGAATATCCTAAAGCACAGCAGAAAATTTTGCCTTATTCCTAAGAGAAACCATCTATGGTATAAAGTTCTCAGAAACAAGAGGCGGACTTTCATTCACAACAGGGTTACTTAGCACCCACCTCATGGAACGAAATCCAAAGTCCAGTGAAGAACAAGAAAGGTTAGCAGACACAGGATGGAAGAATGCAATGGCCAATGGCCAAAAAGTCCCATAAAATGCTACTGTATAATCTAGGGAACCCTGATATAACTTAGCATAAGGGGTAGGGTAGACCCTGACTTGAAAATGTTTAAATTCTCAACCGATGGATACAGGAGGCATAAAACCTGCAACCTTGGTATGTTCCCTGACCAGGGATTGAACCCTTAACCTTTTAGTGTAGAGGATGATACTCCAACCAACTGAGCCACCCAGCCAGGGCTCAATGTCATTCTTAATCATATCTGATGAATTACGTTGTAATTCCCTACAGCATGAAAATAAAAATATATTTTATTTTAATGTTTTAATTGAACTTATATTATTTTCCTATGTATAAATTATGTAGTTGTGTCATGATGTATTATGTTTCATGAATTTCCCACCTTCCTCTGTATACAGGTATTCCTATAATGCAATCATATTCTGCCCCCCCCCATACTTCTATTTTCCCTTCTTGCTAAGAGATTTCTTATTCCAGAAAAAGATGTGGATTGGTCAAGAAAAGAAGGAAGCAACAAGCATAATATCCAGTGCTGGCTGGTGTAGCTCAGTGGATTGAGTACTGGCCTGCAAACCAGGGGGTCACTGGCTTGATTCTCAGTTGGGGCACATGCCTGGGTTGCAGGCCAGGTCTCTGGTGGGGGGAGCGTGTGAGAGGCAACCACACATTGATGTTTGGCTCCCTCTCTCCCTTCCCCTCTCTCTAAAAATAAATAAATAAAATCTTAAAAAAAATGAAAATGTTTAAATTCTCTCAACCCAAGGAAAGAAGGCTCACAATTGAAAATTAATTTTAGATACAGAAAATAGTTATATTTTGTGCACAATCGAGTTTATGATCTAAAATTTATAGCTATTTACAATGATTTATTTTAACTTCACTAGTCCAATTTAAACCAATATTTTCATAACATATTTTACTCAATTTGGAAAAAATTAGTTTGAAAAATACTATAAAATATGTGTAAAGAGCATTAAGTGCTGATTCTATAACTCTGTGTATATCCTTTTTTATAACATTTCTAAAAATGAAACATCACTATAGATATATTTATTAATAGTAACCTATAGCTCTTCATTGTCTACTCTTAGATTGAAATCATTCTCAATAATACAATTAAAATACTTTAAATTTATTATATTTTTTAGAAAATTGCTCAAAAATTATATATGGCTAATGTTAACAAACTTGTAAGTTGTCTTTTGCTGTTTCAATTTTCTCTCACCAGTCTTGCAGATGTTTGAAAGTTTTTTTCTTTTCCAAACAAACTTCTAAATAATGACTCCCTGTTTGGTGAGGATGTCTTCTGGCCTCTCCACTCTTCACTCCAATGTTAGGATAGGCTTTTGAGGTTTTCAGCTGGTAATGCTTGCTCTTTATTTTGTCTATCTACTACTGTGTAGCAAACTACTCCATAATTTAGTATCTTAAAGCAATAATAGACATTTATTTGCTCACAATTTTATAATTTGAGCACCATTAGGTAGAGAGTTTTTCTGTGCTGTGTATGACAGCAGCAAAGGAAGCTCAAATGGAGATTGGATCCACTTCCAAAATGGGCTCATTCAAGCACCTGGCAAGTTTGCACTGGTCGGTGGGCAGAAGCTCTGCTGAGGCTGTACAGGCAGGTGTCTTGGTTTTCTCCATACTACCTCTCCATGGGGCCTGATTGGATTTACAGTGATAATCTCAGAATAGTTGGATGTCTTACATAGTGGATGGCTTCTATTATGGACAAAAAGGACACAAGTAAAAGGTGATAGGTATTCCTACATATTAGGATCAAAACTTTAGAACAGTACTTCTAACACAAATTATTGATTACAAATCTAAGGGAAGTGATAGCACAAGATTATGAATAGTTGAGAATATGGGAAGGGTAGGGTACTAATTAAATGGATTGTCATGCACTTTTGTCTTGCAGAACCTCAAACTTTCAAGTATGGAAAATTATCTATTATTTTAATTCTTTCATAATTAAGATAAAGAAATAAACAGGGATGGATGTTAATCAAATAATCAAACACAAATTTTAAAGTTGAGAGAAAAGGGCAAGAAAAAGAGTTTCAAGGAAAGAGCATGTACAGTTTCTTTGGATTTGAGGAGACATGCTGTATATGAAGAAGGCCACTGTGGCTGGAATACAGAGTGATAAGGGACAGCATGTAAAACAAGGCTAGGGAGAGAGATGGGTCTTATTGGGTCTTTGGGGGCTGCATTAAGGCATTTTGTCTTTACTCCAACAACAGTGAAAACTTACTTAAGAGTCTAAACTAGAAAATCACATGGTAAGATTTCCAATTAAAAAAAATCACTTTGGCTAATGTACAGAGTTTCTCTATTTATTAAACTGGGACAATAAAATCAATGCATAATGCTTAAATGTTTAGCATAGTCTCAAGCACATATTGAACACTCAAATTTTAGTTATTATTATTGTTGTTTATTGTTTCTAGGCAGCTTAGAACTATATTTATATTAAAAAATCAGAGAAGTCAAATAATGGGGGCTGTTTGCTGAGGTACAGGAAAGGAGGGAGGGCTTCTGAAAATGTCAACCACCTCTGATGTAAAAAAAACCTCAGCTGAAAGATCAAATGCTTCCTTTAAAATTATACACACACTCAAACACTATGAATGCTTGATGAATGAATAAGGTGAAACAGTATGATGCTTAAAAGAGCCTGCAAAAGCAGACCTTTGTGGCAAAGTTCAGATAAAAAATTAAAATTCTGACTAATGAATGCTCCCACAACCAAAATCTAACCACTTAGATACACAGCCCAGTCCTACTTAAGCTTCCAGAATCTTCCATGATTTTCAAGGAGAATGTCCCTTTTATAATGTCTGCAGCCCAAATATGCCTTGGTTCTCCAATTTGTGCTTGTTTGAGGACTTACTGTTCTTCTCTTGCCACTTGCCTAGTCAACAGTCCTTACTCTTTGTTCTTCCACAGTCCAACTAAGTGAGAGCATGAAGCAACAGCGATAATGGAGACAGATTTTTATCAGGCACTTGATGCCTGGTATTTATTTACAAATTCATTAAATATTAATTTATCAAACATTTACCGAGAGCCTACTATGTGCCAGACATTTTTATTTTCTCATGTTCTCAGAAAACTGTCAGAAATTTGCATGCTAATGATGAGGGACAGAGGTAATATAGGAATAAATAAACAAGAGGAAAGACAATTTCTCTAAATGAGAACTGGCATAGTGATAATAAATTTAGTTAATATAGTGGAAAATGGCAAGTGTGTTGGGGTGGAAAGTGTACATTATATTAAACAAGTCACACTTTACATTATGGAACCTAGGGTCCTAGGAAGAATAAATATTAAGTTCAAAAGTTATAAAGGCATGAATAACGTTGTATCATTGGAGGAACAGAATGAAGGTTAGTGTTGCTTACTCATGGTCTATCAGCAGAGCGGTAGGGAATGTAGTAAGTTGAGATAGGCAAAGGTCATGTAGTGAAGACTGTTGTGCCCATACTAAGGAGTTTGAAATGTCTATGCAGTGGAAAGTCATGGAAAGTTTATGGCAGGGGAAATATAATATCTGATTTATGTTTTAGAATTATCTCTCAAGTATTGTGTGTTGAACAAAAATGAGGGGCTTCAGGAAAATAACTTAGGATTTTGTTTCAAGAGAAAAATAGTGGTAGTTTAGCTCACAGCAGTGAAAGTGAAGAGGGAGATATTTGGACAGTGGATGCAAAATGTACTTCAGTCAGAATAAATAGAATCTTGAAGTTTATGGATAATTTTGGAATGGGAGGTAATGCTTGAAAAAAAAAATAAGTTCGTAATAGTAACACATGTTAGTGCCTAGGGAATAATTGGGAGAAAAGATGAAATAGTCTAATCAACCCGAATTTGCGGAGACTCTAATATAGTTTTTTTTTTTTTTTTAAATAAGTGGTTCTTTTTGGTAGAGTATCCAAAAATAAAGAAGAGTTTTAGATATTTCTTCCATATAGAACTTAGTAGTCTAATTCTAACCCTGACTCCTCTAAAAAAAAGTGTTTCTTTCTCTTTAGTCTCTTTTGATGTGGAAGAGAGATGGCTATGAAGGAGGCTCACATGTGACCCTTGCTAGAATTGATAATAATCATGATGCCAAAATACACATATCCTTAATTTTTTATTGGAATATGTGATACAATGAAAAGGCCAATCTTAGTTAGTTGAGGGACAGTCCTGCTTTTGTGCTTCTTAATTCCATTAATAAAAGCTATTTAAAGAAAATAAGTCAGTAGAAAGTCAGTAGGCATATTTTATTGGAGAGATATGACATGCAAGAAATGTTTCATTAACTAGTTCTATGATTAGTCACATATGCTGAGTATGTCTCATTTCCCAATTTAGAGACTTGTGATGTTCCTTCCTCCTCCAGGATTCAAAGACAATCATGCATATATGATGTATCAGTTATTCTAAGGAAAGGTACAATTCAAATACAATTCCTAATAGTCCAAACTTTAAAAGTGAAATCGAATTACTAAGGGATTTAGAGAATTGGCCTAAGTATTACACATGTTAAATAACATAAACTGAGTTTACATATTGAAGTCCTAGCTTAAAATCGCTCATTGATGCAAGAAGTCAAGCTACTTTTTCAAAACTTATGTTTTAATAAACAAAATCTAACACAGTATCTTCAAATATCAATGAGTTAATGTGCGCATTTTTCAAGTCTAAGAATGTATGTGCTAATTCTTAAATATTATACCATGTGGGAAATACAAAATAATTAATATAAAATGATATTAAATGTGTATGTATTTCATAAAGATTCACCTCAAATCCTTTAAGTATCTATAGAATTAACTAATTGTTTATTACTAAATTTTCAAACTTTTAAAAATACCCCAGTCGCATTAAGGTAAAATAACACAAAGCAGCACAATCAGTAATATTTAAGAATTGTTGAAGTGAAATACCTGATGCCTCTTATCCTTTATTAGTGTATAAGTAATTAAAATGGCATATAATCATTGTCATCATATATGTGCAACAATTCAAACCGCTAGGAATGGCATATGGTATATTTTGGTTCTTATATTATTATGCAAAATATATTAATGGCCAATTTTAATGCACTGTATACCCTGAGTCAGTGGTCATGCTTCACTTTGGTGATACATTTGGTTACTGCAGTGGGTGTTTTCACATGAATGTTATTGATAACTTAAGCAACTAGGCTCAGAGGCTCTTTTAGTGTACAATAATGTCATCTGTCATGAAACACTTCAGAATGTTCCTATTAAGAACAACCACTCAGCAGTTTTCTAGGTGTTACCTATCAGCTACAAATACCTCTTTATTTTCTGTATCACTGTGTGTCAACATAAATTAATAGTGGTTTTACAAGTTAATTTCTTCACTATCCAATGCTTTCTCTGAGAGCGTATAATGCATTCATATACAGCCGTGACACATCTCATAACTATAAGAGCACTTTTATTTAAAATAATTGATTTGTAAGTTAGCAAGACATAATATGATCTTACCAAAAAACAAGTACAATCTTATACAATACCTTCCCTCATTCATCAATAAAATGTAGAATATCAAATTTTAAGGATACAAAAGTAAGTTGGTGTAATGGGTAGAACATATTGCTGAAGAGAGAGCCCTTAGTGGTATGAAGACCTGGGTAGCAATAATTTCTCACCCTTACTAGCAGACCTTGGGAACATCATGAAACCTCTCTTAATTTGTCTTTACCTTTAAACTGAAGATTAATAGAGGTAACTACTCCTAAGTGTGTATTATAGATAATAGATATCCTTAATATGCCTCTTATATATTAAGAACCTGATAAATTATAGATGTTATATTGATGTTATTATCATTATTATGATTATTAATTTAGATATAACAGAAAATAAGTAACATTTATATTTGTGGCAATGTTAACATGTCTGCTAATTCTTTGAATACCCTCCTTTCAAAAGGTGAAATTTAATCTTTTGCCCATTAAATATGGACTGGACTTACCAACTTGCTTCTAACAAATAGTATGAAGTAGAATGTGGCAGAAGATGCTCTGTGCCTTCTAAGACTAAGTTGTAGATTGTGGTAGCATCCTTCTGGCTCTCCCTTTGGGGATTCATGCATTCAGAACTCTCAGCAGCCATGGAAGAGGTCCTGGAAGCCATCGTGCAGTGGAAAATCAGATAGAGTCAGAAAGATGGCTAAGGAGAGTCAGCTCTTCCATCCCCCAACTGTCTGATGTTTCCAGTCCAAGCCACTACTGACTGCCATATACCTGAAGATTCCAGCCCCAGCAGCAGATAGACTGTCACCGCATGAGAGACCCTGAACGTGACGCTACTGTTCAAGCCACTGGTTGAGGTAGTTTTAAGACAGCAGTAGATTAACAAAACACTATTACTAAATTATCTGTCTCATTCTTTCTTTCTGACTTTTTTAATCTCTCCTTTTCAGCATCTCAGCAAACTACTTTCTCTTCCGTGAAGAGACTAGAAACATTTCTTTTTAAATGGTAGTATTATATTCCTTGTGGATTTGTGTGTAAGAGGCTGAGGGGTATGGAAGGTAAAAGATGGTAGACTACTGTCCAAACCACATGTATGGATTAAAGTATGCAGCCTTTTGGGCGAGAGACAATGGTACAGCCTCTGGGCATAGATGGAGGCATTAGACAGCCAAATTAAGCCATGTTTCTTACGCTGTAGAACTAGTAAAAGGACATAGACTTAGGAACATCGGGCAGACAGCTGCCACCTGCACAGTCATTGTGCTGCAGTTATGAAACTCAGCACTACTATCCCAAGAGTGCTCCATAAAGGTATGAATGTGGATATCCCAGAGATCACAGGGTGTCATCATAATGGGAAGACACCTCCAAAAAATTACCCACTCTTAGAGAGAGAATGTGTTAAATCATCTAGGTCATAGAACCTTAGACTATTCTGCATGACATAGATCCTCCAGGCTTCATTACAAAATATCCCAAAGGATAAGATGGGATAAAATGGCTTGAACAAACCAAGTTACTCTCAAAGCATTATCATTTTTTCTGATTTGTATTACCAATGCTTAGCTAATTTATTAATTAATTAAAAGGTGTAGCATATTGATGAGTTTGCTCTATTTATTTCACAGAATAATTATTAAACCTGGCACTGACTCCATTAAGGGACAATACTTATTCCACAGTTTTGCTTCAGGAAATTTCACATGTGAGTTCTTCTCGCCTCAAAATTTTAATTAAACTCTTTCCTCCCTTAAAATAGAGTTTAGTTATGAAGTTATTACATACCTACAAAATTGTTAGTTTGTGGCAGAAATTTAAGCTTGTCCAAAATTTGTTCTCAGCCTCCTGCATTCTTCCTCAAAATCACTGCAATTGTGTGTGTTCCAAACAGGCCAGATCTTTCCAAACTCAGGAAGGTCAGTCTCCCATAAGTATTTGTTGAAGCTTGGAGTTAATCTACATTAAAGAAATGTTAGTTTGTTGGAGTAAAATTTGGAGGTATAGAAAAAAATTTATATTGACTATTATACCTCTTTCCTCGGTACCTACACAGCTTTTGTTAGCTAGCCCTAGAGTGTGGAACTTTCAAGTGCTCTCCTGTGTCCCCATTTCATCAGTCTGTCTCCCTGGTATGCCTCTAACATACATGATTTCCAAGGTCCAACTACTTGGGGGCAGGAAAAGACAAAGCAGAATTTTGTTTGCTCCTCATGTTCTCTGAAATACATGACAAGCCCTGCAGGAAATAACATTATGGGTGCCAAACTCTCATTACCACATTAATTGCCTCTGTCATGACAGTTTGGGCCTGAACAAATGTCTGAGAACCTGGTGCGCTTGTCTTCTCGAGAGAGCAAACCAGGCCGAAGGAAAGTGGGTTTGCAGTTCCCTGAACAGTTCCCCTAACAGGTGCTGTTATCGGAGCATGCCTCAGGTTCATCTTTATCACGTGAGTCACTGTGAACTCGGTGGGGAAGTGGCTGCCAGAAATCTTTGTCTCTAAAATCGTATGAAAAATATTCATGTAAGCAAAGTAAAAACAGGGTTAAATTGTACTTTATTAGCAAGGCATTTTCACAATAAGTGATTGTCCAATTGACTGTATATCAAAGTGGCACAGGGTGTAGGGAGTGGGTGGACAGGCCGAGGATAAAAGCTCCAAATGGGCTTCAGCATCCCTTCCTCTGAAACTGAGCAAACATCAGAGAAGTACCTGAGGGCAATTGGAACTGAGTGGACAGTGAGCAACATTTGAAGTCAAAGTAAAATTTTAAAAATTCCCTTAATACTGCCCTCCCAAATATCATTAATCTTATTCTTGTAAATGAAAATAGAGGTGTTAATTATTAAAAGTCAAGTTAAGAATGAAAAGTATTAGGTAATTAAGATGTCTTTTTTGTTGTGTGTAAGTCCCTAATGAAAACCAAATGCAATTTTCTTATATAATCCTTTCAACTTCAATGATATTGTCTATATTTGAAGAATCAAAAGATTTAAAAGAAACATTGGAAAAAGTGTGGAGTGAATAAAGTGTGTGTAAAATCTGGTCGAACACAAACAAAACATATCTTTGATCTAAGATGATTTTCTGATTTATTGAATACTAGAGTTACTGTAAATTGATCAGCTGTCATTATAGATTATACATTTAAGGTTTTATAGCTTCTGTTTATTTTTCTCATTTTATTTTTAAAGTAGGTTAATTAAAGCTTCATATATTTATTTTTAAGTTTTTTCTTCTGTCTCCTGTGTTTCTTGTCAATCAAGTTGCTGCCGTGTATTTGATTTATATATTTTAATAATTGTTATCTTCACCATATGTTTTAAACTGTCTTTACTTTCTTTTTTTTTTTTTAACTGAAAACATGTATTTGGAATGACTTGGCTTTATTTTTCAACATTTAAGTGACATTGTCTAGGGTGAAACACTTCTATATTTCATAGCTTTGTATTTTGCTTTATAGTAAAATTTAAATCTTTTCTTGCTTCCTTTAATAGATCAGTTATAATATTTTACAATCCTTGATTCAAAAAATGTTTAATCTCAGTTTTAGCATATTATATGTTTATCTATCTTTGCTGGATTTTTTAAAATTTTAACTATATTTTCTCTGTTGTCTGTTTTTCCCTTTCTCCAATATTTACAAAGTTTCGATGATTGTTCCAAATATTATTTTTATATCATGTCCTCATAAAATACCCTTAGTTCCATATTTCTGTATAGAATATACATATAAAATGTATAGTTTTATCCTACAAAAATAACATAATTTATTGTATCTTTTTTCTCTTCTTCCATCCCTCTCTTCTATTGATAGAATTGATCTACAGTACACTATTATTTTCTAGTGTACAGTTTTGTACAATTAAGTATATTTATGTCATAATATTTGACTCCTGGATATAACATATAAGGCAATTGGTAAGTTCTCAACTTTCACCCTCATCTTCTTCTTGATAATTTTTGTTATTTAATAATGTTTATATTATATTTTGTCATTCTTATACACATTTTCCTTTAGAACTCAGTTTTATCATTCAATATAATTGACGCTTGTTATCGCATCTTTGGCTAAATTTTCAACCACTAAATCTTGGCAGACTGCATTCATTCTCTATTAGATTCCTCAAGAAATTCTTGGAAAAAACTATTTGCCTGTAGCTTTTATAATTGAAAGATCTTGGTTGGATATAAAATCTTTGGCTCAGCCTTTATCTTCTTAAGAATATTTTAAGCCTAGTGTCTTCTAGGGTTGAATAATTGGATAGAGTAGCCTGAGGAATAGCACTTTTTTTTTTCTTTACAAGTGACTTGATATTTTGCTTTACTGCCAAAATGTCTGTTGTTAATTTCAATAACTTTACTAGGGTATTTCTTAATATTAACTATTGTGTTTCATTCTTCCCTGGCACACAGTCCAACTTCCAATATGTAGATTAAAGCCTTATGGATATTAATATATATTGAAACATTTATTCTGTCCCATTGTTGTGAAACTTTCTCTTTTGACTATATCTATTATTTTCTATCTCTTCCTTAACTCAATTATTTGTGGGGTTTTTTGGAAATAGGTTAATTTCTCACTTCTGTTGCCATATTCCTTGTTGTGCTTTACGTCATCACCTCTCTTTGCCTCGTTCAATTTCATCTCAAATTCGAAGGCTGTTTTACTTCATTTTCTTTTCTGCATTTCATTAGATCACAGTTTTGCCATTTCACATACTTACCTCATCTTATTTTCAGGCCATATGTTTTCTAAATTCTTGTATTTTAGTTCTGTGTTTTTTCATAAGTATAATTCATTGTGGAATCCTTTGTTAAAGTGTTTTCTAATATGCAATAACAAGTGTTTCTCTTTTCTTTATAAGTTTTATTACAATGTCATTAATTATAGTGTTGTTTTGCTAGATCCTTTTGAATCACTGATGGTTAAAAGAGTTGGGCTTTTATGAACCAGTTGCACTATTTACTTATTTTTATTTTTGGTTGGTGGGCAATGATGATTTCAAGCTTCCCTCCAGGTTTCCTAAAGCTACCTCCTCAATTGCCTGGATTACCAAATGTTTTATTAAAATACAAAGGTTTTCATCATCATCTCTCTCTCTTTTTTAAAAATTCTTTTTCAATTACAGTTGTCCCCATTCCCCCCCGCATTACTCTCCCCTGCCCTAACAACCCTCGACTTCCACATTCCACCCTCCCCCTGCCCCACTGTCTTTGTTCTTGGTTACTTCATACAGGTTCTTTGATGACCCTCCCCCTTCTTTCCCTCACTATTCCCTTCCTCCTCCCTTCTGGTTACTGTCAGTTTGTTCTTTATTTCAATGTCTTTCTGGTTATATTTTGCTTGTTTGTTTTGTTGATTATGTCCCACTTATAGGTGAGATCATATGTTATTTTTCCATCACTGCCTGGCTTATTTCACTTACAATAGTTCATCATGCCTCTCTGCAGACAGCTAGGCTTAGGAATGTTTGTGTCCTCACCTTGTGCTTCCTGGCTTCCCATTGACTACTACAACCAATATTTGCTGGATCCAAAGTAAATAATGTACACTTAAGACATGTAATTGTGTTAGTATTTCTGAGATTCACAACCTTTGGACTTCCACACAACCTCATTCACTGGAATCATAAGAAATGCATGCCCTTACTCATTACCTTTCTTTAATATGGGCGTTGCCTGATTTATTCTGTTATAGCTCCACCCTCCAGCACTTGCAATTTAGGATGTGTACATATCCTAGGATTGAGAACATATTTTCATAGTTAATTCTGGTATCTACTGCTGCTTGACCCCTCCAAACTGCACTGTGAAACACCCTGCCATTTTCTGTACAATATGCTCTGGAACCATAGCTTCTTGCATAACTTTGCTTATCAACAAGCTCTTTGCCTATGTTGGCATTTATGCATTCATTCTCTTTGTCTTCTTGCATTGATGAAAGTAAGGTGTGCCTATTTTTCTTTTAGTCTTATGGAGCTTTTTAAAATGGTGAACAAGAGAGATTCCTGTCTAAGATGCCAGCACATAGAGCTGTACCACTTTAGTTTCAATAAAAAACCCAAATCCATGGTGAGTAAGTTACACACTAACAGTCTCACAAGTAGTGACAAAGAAAGATACTAGAACTCAGGTTCTTAAATTCTAGTCTAATCCTCATTTACCACACATATTACCTTTATCCCTTTGGGTACACTACACATAACTAGAAATCATTAATGTTCCACTTTTTATACTTAATAATATTAATCAATATTTTATTAATATTACAAATCATTAATTTCTTGTAATAATGAATGCTTACAAATTCCTTAAATTTAATTCTTTCATGATAGTGTCACAGACTAGTGGTCAGTTACTATACACCAGAAAAGTCATATTAGACTTTTTGCAAGTAACCATTATGATTGATTTGCTATATCAATATTAAATATTTTAATATCATCCCTGGTTTTGCCTCACTAATGGACTACTGATATATTCAGATTCAGCTGGAAGTAGTATTACAAATACTTAGATTTAGATTACATGTTTATATAATATGTATATATATGCTATTACAACTAATATATGTTTGTATAAGGATAATTTCATGTAATTAATATCATTTTTAAAAAATCTCAGCTGAGAAGGAAGAAATAAAGAGATCAGTGAGATAGAAAACTGAGATCACCAGAAAGCTGGAGAAGCCCTTGAATGATAAGTCCTTGTTTTCATTTCCCATTTATAAACAAATCCAGAGTTATGAGAAACAAAGAAAAATAGCAGAGCATACAGGCAAATTGCCCATCAGAAGATCTTATCTGGTACTACAAGGAGCTTTTAGAAATAAAGAAAACACCACAAAATCATTTTGTAATCAACATGCTACACAGAAATTTGCCTTAAATATTGAAGAAAATATTGCTCAGCCATCTTTAATTTCATAAGTCACAACATCTTCTCTAGAATAATCAGCAATCTCAACAAATGCACATAGAAATTATTTCCAAGGCTCTAATATAATAAAGTGAAAAAGATACAAATCACTATGAGCATGTGGTTGAATACACTAACTTCTGCTTTATCCGTAATAGTTTAGCTTATTGGAGTTTTTCATTGTTTAAACTACTTCAGTCAGAGACTGCAACGATTCTCATCCCCAACCAATATCTACCAGTGAGTAGCAATCTACGTGTTCAGCTTTTAAAAATCTGGTGCTCTAATGAATGTGTGGCAGAAGGTGCATGATAAGATTACTGAGCAGTCACCCCTTGGTCTCTTTTTCTCTTGGGTTTTTCTTCCCTGATAACAAAGCCTGAGCCAGCTACGCACCATCTGAGATGGTCAATTTGCCTAAGAACTGTGTTTTCCGTGTTTTGCACACTTGTTTAATTGGATAGTACATGATTTCTAAGTTAGCAAAGAGAATTTAGAAAATATTTAAATGACTGCATCCAAAGGCCTGTGAGTTCTTTCTTAGAACCAGCCTGTTTATGCAAATATAGTTTAGAACCAATAACCTAACATTAAGAGGAATCTCACACTTTCCATAATAGAGGAAACTTTTGGGTAATACCCGATTGATAAGATAAGACCTGCTATTTTCAGTACAAGCAGTTGCTTCTGCCAAATAAATTCTTGAACGAAAAATGCAAACTCTGACCTCCAAAGGCTTGTTGAAATTGTCACTAAGGTCACAATAGTGGTAGTCTGAGTCAAATCCATCCATTTATTTATGTGAGCCAAAAAAGATAATTCCTTACCTCCTCCAGCAGTTTGCTAAGCAATGGCTGCTGCATCTCCAGCATTAGATATAAATAAACCAAATCCTAAGTTAGAGAATGGAAGAGTTAAATAATAGAACTTACCCAGAAAGAAGCAGCAAGAGGCAGACTAACCATCACAAAATAGCATTAGAAGATTTGAGGCTGTTTTCATACTGAGGCATTTTTCCCCCTCTCAGGAAAAGTTAGCCCTCTAGGTACATTCACTCATTAGCAAGGACAACCACCACCACTTCTGCCACAACAAAATGCCCATTAGCTTAGAACGCACAAGGTATGCTAATAAAAAACAAATAATTTCCTTTTTTCTCACTGGCAATTCTAATTGGCAAACATTTCCAGATTGGAGAATAGTTAAACGCTTGAGGAAGGGACAGATGTTCTTTCTCCTCACTAAGTAGAGCCTTGGCATATTGGAAGTATTATGTATCCTAATTTTACAAACCCCAGAGGCAGGGGATTTATTATTATATAATGTGTAAAGGAGATGTCCCTTTTTCATGTAAGTACTCAGCGTTAACCCAGGAGACAGACTATTTCCCACAAGAAGGACTTAGTAAGATACTTGATTAATCTTAACAAGGCCCATACAAACACAGGAATCTATGTTCCCAAATTGCTTAATTTAGAGGTTTTCTGAAATCTCATTTTTCTAGATAAATCAGGGTATTGTGATAATCTCAAAAGGCTTAAAGTGATTTCTAACTCTATCCATTACTACCCTCTAAAGTTAATCAAGTTATGTAGCTTTTAATTCCAGTTTTTTACCTTGAAAATGAGGAGAATAATCATTTTTCCCTCCCCAATTGCCTTACAGAGTTCTCTTGATAAACTGAAAGATTATATGTGAGAACACTTCATAAATCATCATATAAAGTTTTTTGTTTATTTTTGATTCTTGTTGTGCTAATAATCCCCTTTGACCACTTTGGTGGCTAGAAGGAGGAGACAAATTTGAGAATTTTGTTTCTGGTTAGTTTATATATCTTGTCACTGGAGGAAAAAAAATACCAGAATGTAGCGCTTTCATTTCCTTTTCATACAGTTCAAAAAGATAGATATTGAGTTAAATCACAAAATATTCTCTTGAACTTAAACATAAAGGCATCCAGGATCTGATTCTTCAGAAGATACTATTTATAAAATATAAATGTAGATTTACTTTAATCTTGCATCTCATTTAAGTCAGCTTAATGTCTACTATCACCTTTAGTGGGTATTGTCTCCATAATTTTCATCAGCTTTGGTACATGAAATATTCTGCTGTCCATCAGAAATGCCTGACACCCAAGCTTGATTAATCTGTAAGATCCCTGAATCTGTGTCTTTACTTCTCATCATGCATACCCCATACATTATATGATTTTTGTTTTTGGTTTGGGCATACCTGTATTTCTCTGTCAAAAACAATGTTAAAAATGGGTCTCTTATTCTTAATTCTAAATGTCAGAAGAGGTTTTTAATTTTAGGCCATTTAAATCAACTCAAGATATAGAAAAAATATAAAATAAGTAAAAAAGAAATAATACCTGTAAATAATGACAATCGGTATTTCCAAAAGACAGGGTCATATCTATTAAATTTGTAGACTGTACCCTTCCTATATGTCCACCCAGTGTGCAGAGACAAATTATATTCTGCATTCTAAAGGTATACAAAGTGCTTGTTGCTTAGATGTTTTGATGGTGAATGATTTTTCAAAAAAAACAACTACAGGTAAAATGCTATGGCCTACATATGGGGATAAGTCAGTACAATAATAAGCAAATAAAAAGTTTTATACTTTGAATTTTTAAAGGTATAAAAATCAAAAAGCTTAAAATTAGAGTCAAAGATATGACAGTAGCAGATGACCATCTAATATCTGACTTAAAGTAAATGTCTAAAATCTGAAATACTAAAACATTATCAAGCAGACACGTGTTATAGGAATAAAAAAAAGATATCCCTCAAAATGACTGGATCTCTGAAAGGGAATTGATTTTCATTGTCTGCTGAAAATAAAGAAAAAAGTCTACAAATAAAATGGATTTTATACAAATGGTGCTATTGTTACATATGAATTGAACATTGAGACTCCATGTAATCTACCTAAAAACTAGATATGCAAACATCTGAAAATGAAATCTGTAATAATGGTATATAGTAAAATAGTACGGAAAAGGGAATTCCACCATTAAAAGTATGGGCACCCAAAGGAAGACAAATTATATGAAATGACTTTTATTCTCAAGGAAGAAGAATTAGTGTCAATATTGGAATTTTCAACTTGAAACAAACTTGGATATATTTTAGATTAGGAAAATAGCTTTATTCCTCTAAATGTGAGGATTTATAACTTAGTACTTCAATTTCAACAGGTTATTTTAACTTAATTTTAAACCCACACATAATTTAGCTTGATTTTATTTTCTTTTTTAAAAATATATTTTATTGATTATTCTATTACAGTTGTTCTATTTCTCCCCCATCATTCCCCTCCACCCTGCACACTCCCTCCCACCCACATTCCCCACTTTAGTTCAAGTCCATGTGTCATAAGTTCTTTAGCTTCTACATTTCCCACACTATTCTTGTCCTCCCTGTGTCTATTTTCTACCTACTGTCTATGCTACTTATTCTTTGTACCTTTCCCCCCCTCTCTCCTCCTCCCACTCCCCTGTTGCTAACCCTCCATGGGAATCTTCATTTCTGTGGTTCTGTTCCTGTTCCAGTTGTTGCTTTTGTTTTAGGTGTGGTTGTTAATAGCTGTGAGTTTGCTGTCTTTTTACTGTCATATTTTTTATCTTCTTTTTCTTAGATAAGTCCCTTTAACATTTCATATAATAAGGGCTTGGTGATGATGAACTCCTTGAACTTGATCTTATCTGAGAAACGCTTTATCTGTCCTTCCATTCTAAGTGACAGCTTTGCTGGATAGAGCAATTTTGGATGTAGGTCCCTGCTTTTCAAGATTTCAAATACTTCTTTCTAGCCCCTTCTTGCCTGGAAGGTCTCTTTTGAGAAATCAGCTGACAGTCTGATGGGAACTCCTTTGTAGGTGACTATCCCCTTATGCCTTGCTGCTTCTAGAATTCTCTCCTTCATTTGAATCTTGGCTAATGTAATTACGATGTGCCTTGGTGTGTTCCTCCTTGGGTCCAACCTCTTTGGGACTCTCTGAGCTTCCTGGACTTCCTGGTAGTCTATTTCCTTTGCCAGATTGGGGAAGTTCTCCTTTATTATTTGTTCAAATAACTTTTCCACTTGTTGCTCTTCTTCTTCCCCTTCTGGTACCCCTATAATTTGGATGTTGGGACATTTAAAGATCTTCCTGAGGTTCCTAAGCCTCTCCTCATTTTTTTGAATTCTTGTTTCTTTCTTGTTTTCTGTTTGGTTGTTTCTTTCTTCCTTCTGGTCCACTCCTTTGATTTGAGTCACAGTTTTCCTCCTATCTCTATTGGTTCCCTGTGTGTTTTCCTTCATTTCACGTATTGTAGCCTGCATTTTTTCATCTAATTTGTGAGCAAAATCAATCAATTCTGTGAGCATCCTGATCACCAGGGCTTTGAACTGTGCATCTGATAGGTTGGCTATTTCTTGGTCACTTAGAGGAATTGGCTCTGGGGCTTTGATTTGTTCTCTGGTTTGAGTCATTTTTGTTGTTTTGTTTTTGTTTTTGTTTTTGTTTTTATTTTTTGGGGGGAGGTCTGGTCGTGGCTGTTACATAGTGAGGGGTGAAGCCTTAGGTGTTCCCCAGTGCAGGGCAGCCCAGTTGCTGAGTTGTGACACTGTATGTGGGGGCAGGGTCCAAGAGGCAATAATGGCGCTTGCTTCGCTGTCTCTTGGATTCCTGTCCCTTCCACCACTTCCCCTTTGCCTGGATTATCTGTGCGGGAATGTGGGACCACCTGAAAAGCCAGCCGCCTTGTGCAGCCTCACTGGGTTTGCACAGTTGCCACCCCGTGCCCGGGGTCTGCTAGCCGCTGCCTGTGCACCTGGGAACTGCCAGTTGCTGCTGCCTGCGTGCCTGGGTCTGCACCTCCACTTTTTCCTGCTGAGACTCCACCCCTCTTACTGGTCTGGATGAATGGTTGTTGGACTTCCATACAGTTTAGTTTTCTAACAGTTCTGGTTGTTTTCTTGTTCCTAAATATTTGTTGTCCTTAATTTTGGTTGTGAGAGGAGGCACAGTGTGTCCCCCTACACCTCCATCTTGGCCGGAAGTCTAGCTTGATTTTCTTAAAGCTATTGATGTTCAATAAACTTTCGAATTTCCAATATAAGGTTTAAATTATGTTGTATGAATAAATATCACTGAATTTGCAGCATTCCATACTTAGCTCAAAATTCAGAACCAAACTATGCAAAAGCTCTTGTCTTAACCATTGTAAAACGCATTTTTTTAAAAAAAAATACTGTATTGATTATGCTATTACAGTTGTCCCCTTTTTTTCTCACCTTTAGGAAGTTTTACTTTACTTTAGAAAGTCCACAGTTAAAGAAACCAATGAGAAAAGGATAGCCGTTGCATTTCATAGATGTAGAAAAAATGGATCAAATACATTCTATTCAAATGCTCATTTAAATAAGATAGCAGGCAATGTAAAATAATTTAAATAATAAATTTGAGAAAATATTTTCTTATAATTTGTTAACATATACAAATAATAGCCCTGTAGTCTGCCACATGAGTCCCTGCCATATTTTAAAAGAATCAAGTTAGTATCAGTCACTAAATAAGAACTAGATTGCATTTCTTCACCTTCCTTTTTCCAAATGCTATTTGTTCTGTCTTCAAAATTACATTCATGACCCTGGTTCTGGTGTTCAGAAACAAAACAAAAATGAATAGTAAGTAGATTGATACGACCAAAGAACTTTAGAAATAGAAATATACTCCAAAGTCAGTAATAAGAAGACACTGACCCAGAGAGGCACTAATTCACTGTAGCAGAACAGGGCTTTGAAATCACAACTCCACATAGCAAGCCCAGCTTAATTCTAATATGCCAGACTACTCCAAGGAAGCCAGACCAGGCAGAGATAAAGGCAGAACTCAAACACAAAACACAATATGGCCTCTTCGTGGCCTATGTGCTTTTCATAGTTACTACTCCTTCTGGAATAGCTCTAGTCTCCATCTATACCTGATGTAATTTGAACCGTTCTTAAATGGCAGCTCAAATTTAACATTTTTTTACTAGTGACCTTACATACAATTGATCTCCCAGATACGTCTATTACCAGTCTTATGTCTTAATGCAATCACTGCTGTGTCTCTGTATTATACATTTTCTTACACATGATTGGCTCCTCACACAAATAGAAACTCCCAGAGGATAGGGAGTCTATCATTGCTTATCATTATATGTCCCAAAATAATGGTTTGGATTGTAGTTTCTCAATGAATCTGTTAAACAGACACACACATACACGAACACACACAATGAATAGATACTTAGAAATTATGAGACTAACCATTCAGAACAATGCTTCCCAAAATGTGATTTGAGAGCAACCTGTACCCAGATTAGCAACAAGAACTGAAGTCCCAAACGTCAGACTTTGGGGATGAGGAAAAAAACTTTTCAGTGATTGAGGTGTGGATAGCATTTGGAGGCCATTACTTTGCCACTCTAAGATGTGAATAAAGATCTTTAGTTCAAACATCCATCAGCCTTTTAAGGTCCCTTTTTTCTAAACTCCCATACGCTATGTGTACGCTTTAGAGAATACTCAGAACTCAACATCAATCATGACCTTCATTCAGCTTTAATCATTTCTATGGGTCCTGCTAAAATATCTTTTAATGCATCATTTCATGAATCTATATTAAAATATAGAACCACATAGGGCTTTTTGGTATGTAAAATTCATAAGTCCTCTTTGCATATGTAGTTGTTAAACTATCACTTCAATTTTCATTTGTATAAGGGCAACTATTGGTAGCTGGGGTTTTGTTCTGAAAGTTAGCTATAGCTCTTTTACACTATTTATTCTGCCATGCTCCTACCTATGCAACACCATGTCTTCCTATAAAATTTAGCTTTGTTTGTTGAAAGGCCAATTTCTAAAATATCAGCAGAGAAGCATTGTAGGGGGTTAACTTAGGCATTTTAAGCAAAGTAAAATAAAACTAGTTAATGTTTGGAAGGATAAATGATAAAGAAAAGAGGCTATCAGGAAGAGAAACATCCAGCTTTTGGTATGGAAAATGAGGAAGTTATAGGGACAACCATTGGACTAGTTAGACTCATTTTTCCCTTTGTCTTCTTTTTACTTATGATCATGGAAAGAAACAATTAGAATTACAGTAGCTGACAAAGATTTAGGGAAGTTGAATTACAATTTCTCTAGGTTGACTGAGCTCATGAACAAGATTATTTTGTTTGTAGTACTAACACCACCCTGGAGAAATATGTGTATATGTGTGTGTATACATACCTACATACACACACACACACACACACACACACATATACATATATGAATATACACATACATATGCAAAGCAAAAGGATTTTCATATGAGTCAAAACTTGATATGCAAAACCATGGAAAATTGTTCAGGATTTCACAAAGTAACAAGAACTTTACACAATTTATTTTATTTCATATTTTCCTTTTTTGTATAAATAAACTCTTATTTTAGGTAACAAACAACCTAAGGATGACAGTTAAATACTATTTTCCAAGATTACACAGTTTGTACAGAACTATGATTTGTACAATGAGTATTGCATGTCAAAGCTCATGATTTCTTTGCTCTAAAACATTATTTTAATGGAAACAAAAGATTTAAACTAGTTTTTATCAAAGCCACGGGGTAAAGTTTTATATTCAGACCCAGAAAGGATATTGAGATTGGTTTATAAACTACAGTGTGTTTTCTATTCTTTAATTTCTGCTCAAACTGTTCTTTCTTAATTGTTTATTAGATTTCTTCATTGAGATTGTAATAAAGTGACTGGTAAAATGGTGATGGCATGAGAAGGCACTAAAAACACAAAATAAAACACTGCATAACGTCAGTACCCTTCTTATGTCCCTTTCTCAGGGGAAACCAAACACTAATGTTGATTTGATTATTATTTGTTTTCTCAGAAATATATAATGCTTATACAATGATCTAAATGTGTTTGTGTACAAAGATCTCTTTTGTATATTCACAGAAACAGCATATACAGGGACATATACTCCTTTTTTTCCAGGTGTATGATCTGTTATTATACATAAAATATGACTTGAAGATCATTTTTTAATCTATTGCCTTTGTATTTTCAATAACTGCATATCCTTTCAATGTATGTCCCTAGTTATTAAAACAATCTGCTAATGCTGGATATTTTTTCTGGTGTTTTATTATCATAAACAACACAATAGTTCACATATGCTTGTATACATATTTACATACACAAACCTGCAAAGTACATTCTTTAAAATGTAATTTCCAGGCAATTTGTGTTGGAATTTTCCAATTTCAGCATCACTTTCCCAAGAGTTTTTGCCAATTTTTACTCTTATAGACAGGGTATGAAGTGCCTTGTTGCCTCGCACCCTCACCAACACAATATTATCACGTATTTTTGGTTTGTGCCAATGTGGAGGTGAGAAATAGCATCACATTATTTGTTTAATTTGCATGTAAACATGCAGAAGATTGAGTATTTTTTCATATGCGTATAAGCCATTTATCTTTGTTTTTATTTATTACAGTGAACAGTATCTTCATGCTGTGCCTATTTTTCTCTTGTATTTTGGTCGCTTTTGTCACTTTCTTATTTATAAATACATTTTTTATAATAAGGAAATTAGTCTTTTGTCCATTATTTGTGCTACATATATCTTTCCATGTTTATCTTTTGATGTGCCTTATGAATTATTTGCCCTGTAGAAAATTTTAAACTATGAGTCAAATTTATCACGAGTCTTTTCCTTTACTGCTTCAGGCTGCTTATATCTTAATTTTCAGTTTTATTCTACTTCATGTTTATTTAAAAGACTATGCTGATGGTTACTTTTGAAGATGATCAGATTTCTTTTTTTACTATTCCATTTCCCCTTCACAGGGAATTTATTTTACTAACACAAATAGAAATCCAGTTTAATTAATAATTATCTATTTCTCATCTGTTTTACTCATAGATGTTAATTGAGACTTGAACATAATAGCTCCTTAATAAATACACTTTAAGTGAATTATCAGAACTATTACCACCATCTTCAACCATAGCAAGTAATGACCACAGGTTTTTTTGAGCTGGAAGTGACCAGAGATTATCTCTAGTACAACTCCTCCTTTTGGGAAGGAAGAGACTATTACATGTACCCCCCACCCCTGCCATTTTGTCTTGTTGACCTTGTGTTTTGCCTGAACCCTCAGGAGAATTTACAAGTCCAGGCACACAGGGTCACACCCTAAAGTCACAAAGCACTGTTAATTTAGCTATTTCAGTTTGAAGCCTCCAGGAATTCTTTCATTCTGCTCCTCCCTCTGGTCAAGCTCTGAACCTGTTACCAAATTATCATGCAACCAGTTTTGATAAATTTTATTCACTGCACAGCTGAAACACAGATGATTAGTCAAATTTAGCTTGACATTCCAAGCCTGTTTATATTTATGGAGATTGTAGCTGTTTGAATACATTCATTTTAAGATTAACAAAAATTTTTAGCTTTTTAGCATTTCATTATTACTGAGTATTTGGCCACAAAAAGGTCATTGTGTGGCCATAGGTCCTGTGATTGTCTTTAAAACAAAAACAAAAACAAAAAAAAATAGGTATTACGCAACACTGGGCATTTTTGCAAACTTAATTCCTAACTTGTGCATGTATCATAGAAATGTGCACTTGAACCCTATATAATCTTATTAACCATGTCATTTGATTTAAAAAGCTGTTTTATTTTTTTAACGCCTAACCAATTGCGCCAACAAGATTTTGATTTGAAACACTGTAATTGTGACATGTTAAAATTTATAGATAGATTCACAGTTAAATTCTGGTGTTTCTGTTTTGTACCTTAAGCTATCTCTTTTAATTTACAGAGCTATTACGAATTGAATTACATTAATTTCAAGGATTTATTATATTTCAATGGGTAGAAGTTAAGGATAATATAACTTCAACACAATGGCATTCTCTCACTAGCTTTTTAAAAAATTTCTTACTATTCTTTTAAGTTTAAATGTTTATATGGAAGGTAGAATCATCTGGTTTGTGTTTGTAAAGTGATAGTTGGCTATATTTAGGAGGTTATATTGATTTGAAAAATATTTTAAAATATTAAAATACTGAATTATTCTTTAAAGAAAAATATCTTCCCATGTATTCAATTCTCTTTTTTTCTCTCTCTCTTTTTTTTGTATCCCTAGAACCTCCGGTGCTTGAATAGATAATTCTGAAGAGATGAAAGCTGAATGTAGGCAACTTCTAGGAAGACTACCTAATCAGAGTTGTTCCAGGAAACGAACAATCTTTAGATGTGTACAACTTAAAAGAAAAAGTACATTCACTCAGTTGTGATGTTGGATTGGACTTGACCTACAAGGTTCCTTTCAACTGGAGTCTGATATGACTTCAGAGGTAAAGACGCCCTAGAATTACAGCCTGGGCTGGGCATGCTCAGTGTCTGGGACAGGTTTTCACTAGTATGGATGTTTTGGCTGCAGATGGAGAACAAGAACCTGAAGGGATATTGCAGAGACTGGAGGCTTCTCAGCTGAGAAGCCTGAAGGGAGTGTTTCTGGGCTTGGCACTGCTAAGGTCAGGGAGGAATCCAGCCCCTCTGCATAGTTTGCCTGTATCTCTTGGAACAAATCTAAACACCTACGACTGTGCTGCTAGAGAAGATAACTGTGGTGGATTCAAAAATGTACTGGTGGAGACTCCTTCCCCGTCCTCTTTATGGCCACTAGGAGAGCTCTTTATTTTATTTTTTACATAAATCCAAAACATGTTTATTAATTTTATTACTAGGTATTTTTTTAATTTCCTTATGTTTATAATTAAAATAAGGTTGTTTTGCTGATTAAATCTCATACATATAAAAAAACCTTACATTACTGATTAGCTCAAAGTAAACACTCATTATCTGCTAGCTATTAGTTTTATTACTTATTGACTAATTAATAATAGTTTTAGAAACTCCTACCTTACTGTATTTAAAATATACTATTAGTTTCAATAACTTCAAATAATAAAAATGTAACATTTATGTTATTTGTGTTTTCTTATGTATAGACTTCGTTAACTAGAAAATGATTACTCTTCATATTTAAATTTTTTACCTTATTTTTATATTTCTCAGAATTGCATTGACTTATCCCCGTAGAGAAATGTTAAGCAACACTAGCTATAGTGTGCATCTTTTTCCGTTCCTGACCTAACAGAAGTAGCCATTTGCTAATTAAACAGTTATAATTGATTTTTTGATATACCATTTTTGGCACTGACATTAGATATTGACTGTATATGTGGATTTTCTCCTTTCAAATATTCAGACTGCTTGACATTAAATTATTTTTGACATCTAAGCTAATTTTATTTTCAAAATTTTAAAATTTTTTTGCTAGATTCTAAACAAATGGGATCCCATTAAAATAAAAAGCTTCTGCATGGCTAAAGAAACATCATTAACATGAAAAGAGAACCAACTGTATGGGGAAACATATTTGCTAATGACGGCTTGAGTAAGGGTTTAATCTCCAAAATATATAAAGAACTTGCACGACTCCACTCCAGGAAGACAAACAACCCAATTAAAAAATGGGAAAAAGACTTGAACAGACACTTTTCCAAGGAGGACATACAGAGGGCCCAGAGACATGAAAAGATGCTCAGCATCATTAGCCATCAGAGACATGCAAATTAAAATCACAATGAGATACCACTTCACACCCGTCAGAATGGCCATCATAAACAAATCAACAAACAAGTGTTGGAGAGGCTGCGGAGAAAAGGGAACCCTAGTGCACTGTTGGTGGGAATGCAGACTGCTGCAGCCACTGTGGAAAACAGTATGGAATTTCCTCAGAAAACTAAAAATGAAACTGCTTTTTGACCCAGCAATTCCACTGCTGGGATTATATCCAAAGACCCTGCAACACCAGTTCAAAAAAGCCTATGCACCCCAATTTTCATAGCAGCACAATTTACAATAGCCAAGTATTGGAAGAAACCTAAGTGCCCATCAGTAAATGAATGGATCAAAAGCCACAGTACATCTACACCATGGATTACTACACAGCAGAAAGAAGGAAGGAGCTCCTCCCATTTGTGACAGCATGGATGGAACTGGAGAGCATTATGCTAAGTGAAATAAGCCAGGCAGTGAAAGACAAACACCATATGATCTTCCCTATACATAGAACCTAATCAACAACAACAACAACAACAACAGCAAGGAAGCAAAATATAACCAGAGTTATTGAAACTAAGAACAAACCAACAGTAACCAGAGGGGAGATGTGAGGGAATAATGGGGAAAAGGAGGGATGGGTTTTTAGGATCATATATAAAGGACACATGGACAAAAGCAGGGGAAGATAAGATCCAGGGTAGGAGGTGGGGATAGCTGGGGTAGGGGGAGTGGTGTGGTGTGGGGAAATGAAAACAACTGTATTTGAACAACAATAAAACATGCAGAATTTTTTTTGTTAGATTCTATTTTCTAATGTGTTATTGATAGATTTTCATAAGTGTTTATGAATTTAAAAGTTTTGTTCTTCATTATGCTATGCCATAGTGCATTTTTGCATGTTTTGGGGTATATATGTAGTACTAAGCTTGCTATATCTAAAATGTTTTGAAAGTTTTTTTTTTAATTTTTATATGCTATGGTACTTTAAATATAATTTGATTTATCTGTTTCTGAATTCTTGATATAAATCCATTGTTAAGGCTTCTACTTAAAGCAATATTTATTTTTTTTTTATTTGTGGTATCTGGGTCTGTAAGTTCTTGTGATGGAGAGCTATACAAAAAGGGAATTTTATGAAATTTCTTATTCTTTGCTAGTAACTACTACGAAAAAAGTTCTACTTCTTCCAAGTTCAAGTTTTCAGCTCCTTTGGTGTAGAATTGAATATAACATTCTCTTTGAATTCATTCAGTTTCCTTTGTATTTGTAGTTATTTGTCAATTTTATTTTCAAACATATAGTTGTTTTTAAAAATATTTTGCTAAGGTTTAGTAGATAACAATGTATTTTATTGTCGTTATATTTTTATAGAACCCCCTGAAATTATCTGTGTTCTAACTCCTTTTTCTGACTCATTATTTGTTTGCCATTTGCTGTGCAAATTTCTTTCTTTTATCCTTAAGTTAATATTGATTTTCTTTTTCTAGCTTCTTGAATTTTTAAAATTAATTAATTTTGGTCACATTTCATAATGGATCATTTCATTTACTTAAATTCAACTGATGTTAGATGTTAATCACATTTTAAAAATACTTGACAGTAACCCTTAGATTAGGATTTGATTAAATAAGTAGGTCCTGTAACCTCCACCAAGCTAAAGCATGAAACTATCGCAAGGATGAAATTCACCTAGAAGAAGAAAGTGATTTCTATTATAATTGTGTATTGTTCATTCCTGCAACTTTTCCTTAAGGAAATGTCCATCACCTCACTTGCTGCTCCCTGGAATCTAATTATCTATCGGTCCTTTCACATATGGAAGTGGGGAATTAACATAGGACAGCTAGTTTACCTAAAAAAGTATCTTCTCATATCACACCCAAATTGGAATGCCACATGAATATTTACTTGGCTTCTTGCCGGTATACAAGTGGTGGTCATTCACATTTTAAATAATAAAGGCAGAAATATCCTAATCAAATATGGAGGTGGAAAACAAGGACAAAAGTATGTTTTCCATATTTTATCCCACTAATCACTGTTGCTTGGCTTTCTTCTAAATAAGCTATAACTTTCCCCATTCAGGGCTCTTATATTTACTCAGGGTATTCACAGTCCCTACATTAATCATTAGACTTGACTTTCCCGCTTACCATTTTTGGCATTTTCCTAGTTGAGTTGCTTGAGTTAATGAGCAGGCTGAACAATGAGTTGAGAAAAATTGATTGCATAAGAAAATAAAACTATCTAAAATATATTCTTCATAGTATGAAAAATCTTAATGTGAATACTGTAAAATCAAACATGTTTTTGATACTTTTCTTTCTAAAAATTTATTTTATTGATTATGCTATTACAGTTGTCCCAAGTTTTCCCCCTTGCCCCCTCCACCCAGTACCCTCATTCCCTCCAGCAATCCTTCCTTAGTTCATGTCCATGGGTTGTACATATAAGTTTTTGGCTTCTCCATTTCCTATACTATTCTTAACTTTTCTCTGTCTATTTTGTACCTACCATTTATGCTTCTTAATCAATGCAACTTTTCCCCCATTTTTGCCCTTCCCCTTCTCCTTCCCTGCTGATAACCTTCCAAATAATCTCCATATCTAGAATTCTGTTCCTGTTCTGGTTGTCTGCATAGTTTGTTTGTTTTTTTTTTTAAGTTCAGTTGTTGATAGTTGTGAATTTGTTGTCCTTTTGATGTTCATACTTTTGATTGTCTTCTTTTTTTAAAATAAGTCCCTTTAACATTTCATGTAATAATGGCTTCGTAATGATAAACTCCTTTAGCTATACCTTGTCTGGGAAGCAGTTTATCTGCCTTTCCATTCTAAAAGATAGCTTTGCTGGGTATAATAATCTTGGATGTAGGTCCTTGCTTTTCATCACTTTGAATGCTTCTTACCTGAAAAGTTTCTTTTGAGAAATCAGCTGACAGTCTTTTGGAACTCCTTTCTAGGTAACTCTCTGCTTTTCTCTCGCTGCTTTTAAGATTTTCTCTTTATCTTTAACCTTGGCATTTTAATTATATGTCTTGGATCTTGGTGTGATCCTCTTTTTGTACAACTTGTTTGGGACTCTGTACTTACTGGACTCGTATGTCTATTTCCTTTGCCAAATTAGGGGAAGTTTTGCTTCATTATTCTTTCAAATAAGTTGTCAATGTCTTGTACTTCTTCTTCTCCTTCTATCATCCCTATGATTCAGCTGTTGGTATGTTTAGAGATATCCCAGAGACTCCTTATACTATCCTCATTTTCTTTGAATTCCTTTTTCTTCTTGCTGTTTTGGTTGCATGCTTATTTCTTCCTTATGATCCAAATCATTGATTTTAATCCTGTCTTCACTCTCTTAACTGTTGGTTCCCTGTAGGTTTATTTGTTTCACTTAGTGTAACCTTCATTTCTTCTTTTATGTTGTTGCCATATTCAATGAGTTCTTTGAGTATCCTGATCACCAGTGTTTTGAACTCTTCATTTGATAGGTTGGTTATCTCCATTTTGTTTAGTTATTTTTCTGAAGTTTCATTCAGTTCTTTCATTTAGATCATATTTCTTTGTCTCCTCTATTGGCAGCCTCCCTGTGTTTGTTTCTGTGCATTAGATAGAGCTGTTTTGACTTCCTGTCTTAGTAGCTGGCCTATTGTAGAAAAGGCACCTATAAATTGTGTGGGGCAGAGCCTTAGATAATCTCCAGGGTGAGGCAACCTGCTTCACCACTTTGTGGCTCTGTGTTGGGGGAGGGCTCAGAGAGCAGACAATGCTTCTGTTTAGCTTTTGGAGGTTTACTCAGCACTTACCCTTTTTCCTGTATCTTCACTTACTCCCCATATGAGACTGTCTGCCTTCCAGTTATTGCCCTGGTGCTGGATGCCAGATAGAGTGGGTTTACCTATGTTCTAAGTTTATTATGGGTCCTTTAAATGGAGTTTCCTGAAAATTTGGCAATTTCTTCCACTGCCTCAAACCTCACTATTTTTTACAGCCAGAAGTAATGGTAATTTATCTTCCTGGCTCTGGAGCCCTGGGCCGTGTGGTCTGACCTTGGGCTGGTATCTCTTGCTCCCAGAATATCCCTCCCAATTCTTATCCACCACCTATGAATAAGGGACCACCCATTCCACCACTGCTAATTTTCCTACCTTAGTGCATCTCTGTAATCTCTTCCTGTCTCCATATCTCTGTTCCTCTGACCCATTTGGGTGAATGTAGCTTCTTTAAATTCTTGGTTGTCCGACTTCCATACAGCTCAATTGTCTGATGGTTGTGGGTATTATTTGTTGTGAGGTCTAGTTGTAATTCTTTCTGTGGTTGTGTGAGGAGAAGAAGCATGATTACCTATGCCTCCATTTTGACTGGCAAAACATGTTTTTAAACAGAGCAAAATTAGTTATCTAAAGGACTTACCTTAAAATGAGTTAAGACTGACAAAGAATAAAATAAAAAATAATTCCTGCCTTGGCTGGTGTGGCTCAGTGGATTGAGCGTGGGCTGTGAACCAAAGGGTCATGGTTCGACTCCTAGTCAGGGCACATGCCTGGGTTGTGGGCCGGGTCCCCAGTGGGGGACATGTGAGAGGCAACCACACATTGATGTTTCTCTCCCTCTCTTTCTCCCTCCCTTCCCCTCTCTCTAAAAATAAAGAAATAAAATATTTAAAAAAAGAATAATTCCTGATGTGAATGATTATTTTAGGGAAAATACAGTGAAGATTTTTTTTTCAAATGTTGGGTCATCCCAAGCCTTAGTTTTATACTAGTTGAATGCATACAACTTTTTAAGAATGTTCAAATTTTGAGTTTTTGTGTAGAAGGAGGAGCAATAATAAAAAATAGTCAACAGTTCTCTTGGCTCCAATGGATATTGCAAGAGGCTATGGTATATTATAGGATATATTTATCAGACATGTTAAATATATACAAAAAAAATTCCAAGGTTTTTTCCCACCTGACTTCTAAGTAATAGTATTAACCAAGAATTTTATGCAGCTTGATTAAATTTTAGACAGGTTGTTTTCTGATTCTAGTTTGTTCACCTACCCCCAACTCCTTTAAGAATTTCTTAGAGCATTTACTTTAGACCATTTGTTACTATAAATTATTTCTATGTTCCTTCAAGATATATATCATTTAAAAAGTTTCCTCTCAGTTTTACAAGCCAGAATGTCTTTCTCAAGGACCTAGAAGCCATCTTAAATAATGTAAACATTAAGATCTGCAGCACCCCCATCTCCCTGTTTCTATGGGAGGCTAGGAGCCTAACTTTAAAAGATGTCTTGCTCCAAGCTGAAAAACTACCTCATCTCATAAAGATATGAAAAGTTTAATTTTCCTTTGGGTAAGGCAAATTAGCCAACACAAATGGTCTAGATTGCACCCTCTCTCTATTGCACCCTTAATAATCCTCTGTATTTTGTTTCAGAAGAGCTGAATTCAGTGGGAAGTCTGACTTATCCTCTACAGCAATAGCCTTAGGGGGAGAAAAGTCTTTCTTGCTAGTTTAACTTATCCAGTGCAATTTTTCCTTTGCCAAGCATGAGTGCTAAAAACAAAAATAAAGCAGTATAAACAGACAGAGAAAATAATATATTGTTTTTATAAAGAGTACTCCATGGGTCCTCTCTGATAATAGAATGTCTGAATAGAAATCCAAAGGAAAAAAAGAAATATAGGTATATGGATTGTGTAGAAACTGAGTGATGAACTCTTCAGACAAAACAAAAAAATAGCAAGTGTAAAAAATTCTTGATGTGGCAGTGTGCTTGGAAAGTCTGAGGAACATGGAAAAGATATTTTTTTCCTCCATGGGACATCATTATGAATAAGATATTTTAAAAGTCAAATTATTTCTTGCTTATTTGATGACTTTTGTAGATAAATGAAGAACTTCCTATTATGGAAGCAATTTAATAATTAATGTGATTGTTTGGTATGTTTTCTTTAATAAAAAATGCTAAGGAATTGTCAACTGGAAACAATTCTATCAGTTCACACAAGAAAAAAATGTAATCATTCATAAGAAATGGAAAATTTATAAAATTTTTCTATGGTAAATTATAATAAATCTTTAGTAATTAAAAATTAAAAATATAAATCTTGAGGTGTCAATTCTATATATTTTCAAAATAAAGTTTTAATTATTGACCAAGGTATCTTAGTGAAAAACTGGTTCATAAAGTATCTCCTTGAATACCCCCGTATTAATATTGATTGTATAATAAATATAAAATAGGAGAAGGATCCAAACAGTAATGAAAGCTTTTATAACTTAAATATAACAATTGTAGAAGGTAGTATAGAATTCTGGCTCTGTCATTTGTCAGGTTAATAACTTTGGGAAAGTCATTTAAATTCTTTAAACTATAATGTTATCATTTATAAAATGAGGATATTGACATACACCGCGCAGGGCTGTTATAGGATTAACTAAAATAGTGTATGAAAACTACTTAGTATAGCAAGTGCTTAGTGTTAAAAAATGTCAGCTATCATGAACATTAATATTTTATTATGTTACTAAATTTACTGCAAAGCTCCTGGATTTAATTTAACTTTTAGTACATTTGCAATACTGAAAATGTAAAAAGCATTTAAAATAGAGAAAATATTATAATAAATGTTTTTGTGGTTCTATACCCAACTGCCTAACTTTTCTCTCCCCAGCAATGGATTATTAGAAAATAAACTTTAGTCATCCTATCATTCAGTCTATAAATATTTGAGAATACATCTCAAAAATTAAGATTCTTAAGAAATAACATATTCCAAATACCATTCTCACAGTTAAAACATTAACAATAATTCCTCAATATCATCGAATATCTAGTCAATGTTCAAATTTCTCTGATTATCTTAACGATTCTTTTTTTTTTCATTTGTTTATTAGTTTTGGAATCAAAATGCAGATAATACTCATGAATTAAAGTTGGTTGATATGTTCTAATATATTCTGTCAGTCTGTCACTCTCATTCTCTCTCCTTCCCTATTCCCTCTATCCCTGTCCTCTTTAAGAGTTCAGGCCATTTATATTTAAATTCAAGACTAAATAATGCTAACCCTTCTATCCTAGTCTCTCTTTTGTAACTACAGGCAAGATGGTTCTTGGTTAAAAAAAAAAAGTGAGTAATTAATTGGTCACTAGGCTTTTGATTGAGATGGAAGAGGTAGGGAATGGCTTCTAGTTCAATAGATGGGAAGCAGTGAGGAGAGGGGGCGTGGTCCCAACAAGGCTGTTTGAAGCCAGGGTGAAGCAGTCAGTCAGACTTAGCAGTAGAATCAATAAAGGCAAATTGTTTGCAGCTGCTCAGAGAGTTCTCCTTGATAAACAAGATTTTGTCATTAAAGATTACAGAATAAGAAGGCGCTATAAAATAGTCTACAGTTCTCACCAGATAATCCCAAATGAGGTAATCATTTCACTTGAACCCTCTGATCCTATCACACTAAACCTTTAAAAAGAATTTCCTGGAACATAGCAATGATTAAAGCCACTTTTCAAAACTTCTCACATATATTTTGCCATATTTTCTGTTTTTATTTTGAAGTAATACCAGAATAGAAATACAATAACTATGGAAGGAACTATGATGTTCACATACAGATGTTAATTAAAAGAATATTCACAAAGTGAATATTCCAATCTGTGGAAAAGTAATTGTACAAACACATCTTTTCCACAAAATCATTTTGGATGGCTGGAGAACCCAGCCGATTAAGGCGGATGTGATTAAATTTAGCCAGAATACTGACAGTTCAAGGAAGAAGACACAAGTGTGCAGACTGCAAATTGAATGAGAATTTCTAACAAGTTAATAGGTGCTGCTAAACTTTGAGTTCCCAACACCCCAGTGAACATTTGATCCTGAGGTATAAAGTTAATGTAAAGGAATTGGAAACATTTTCAAAACCTGAAGGTTCAGCAGTAGGAAAAATAGTGTCATAATCCAAAAAGACACTCACTCACACAGGGTACAACGACAGTTTGCCATCTGACAGTGACGATTGTGTGCACTTAAGCAAATAATTTGATTTCTCTGAGCTTATCCTCTTCTTCTTTGGTGAAATAAAGATAAAAATATCTGCCTGGAAAACATGCTGCCATATTAAATGATAAAATGCATTTAAATGATCTATCACAATGCTTGTCATTTGACTATGTTTACAAAAGTGGCCAGTGTTCCTCACATACAATAATATTAGACTCTTCAAATTGCAAGGCACTCAAAGCTCAGCTGCTCTAATCACAATGTTAAAATTAATATCATTATTATTTTTAAGCCCCTGTGACTTCTCTGCCGAGGATTTATTCCATTGATAATTATGTGCTTCTAATGATGGAGTGTCCATTTCCTCTTGAATTTCACCAGAGTGCTTTCAAATACACAGAGTCACTTGTGAAATGAGAGTTTTGCTTCTGTTTCAATCTGAGTTAGGAACTGTTTTTGCTTTCCTGCTAAGCATGTTAAATTAGAATACAATTCACTGCTGTTTGCTAGGCTGGATCATATACATACATTTTTGTTGTTGTTGAAGGAGATGGAGGCATGTGCATTTTAAAGCCATAAGCAACACAGTGTCCAATATATAATGTCTTCCTTAAGCGCGTGCAATTGGTGATAATGATAATCAACCTATTTCTGAACTTTGTGCTTACAGCAATCATTTTCAAGCTATTTCAAAGTTTTATCCAAAATTCCTCTCCTCTTGGGTCTTCAAAATACACAGCTGGCCTCCATTATCTCAGACACGCTTCTGTGGCATGTGTGTTTTGTATTACTGCTCATTTGTTTCTTTCTCTGCCGACTCCTCTGCACTTCTGTGTGTGGCTTTTGGCCTCCTCATTTGTCCAAGTAAGTATTGTTCTTGGCTGTTTCCCTGCCATCATTTCTATTGTTTCTTGCTTTCTGGTCACTCTGTTTGAAGGCATCTGAGCGACACTTGCACTCATTAATATCCTCCATGAGCTGCTTCATAATAGAGAAACCCTGTTGAGTCTCTGCACAGCTAAGAAAGAAACCTGTCCAGATTTTGATAAAACCGGTACACAGATTATTTGTAATTTAGGAAATCACCAGAAGTTAATGATAGGGAAATAAAGGCAGATAACAACTATTCAAGGCTTTCTTTGAAATGTGGTGTGTTTGTGAAAGAGAGAGGCACATAGAGGGACACACACTCGGATTTAACTTATCTGAAGAAAAAAACATGCACGTTGTCAAAATATATTTATGAGAAATGGGTCATCTAACCATAACTAAGGCTTAAGGTATTTTGTTAAAGCATGCCCATGGTAATTAGTATTGGAGAAAACTGAATTGCACAAAATTTAATAAACAATTATGAAAACAAAGCCTAGTCTCTTTATTGTATATTGTATGTGTGAATGATGTATTTTATTTTATAAGACATGTAAATACTTTGACCACTTCAGTGATGATTAGAATGTTCTAAAATGGACATGTGTATCTTTTCCAATGCCCAATTCCTGCTAGAAGTGACAAAAAAGATAATTAAATGCAACACTGTTCAAGATGACCTTTTGACCTCAAAGGCCACCTTATCCTTTCATGCAGGACAGATATTCCCTCTTTGTGTGACTAAAGCTGCTGTTGGCTTTTTTATTTTAGAATTTCCAGTGAGGGAGTCTGTATAAAATCTGGTACTCACATACTACACAGTTTCTGCATTAGTTGTAACTTGCAGAGTAAAAAGCTATAAAAGATCATTTACAGTTCAATCAAGGTTTCTGCTAATTCAGTGGCTGTTAGGTTCATGACAAACACATCAGCTAATATTAAGAATGGCATAAAGAGTGTATTAACCCAAAACTTGAAGTCAGAGCACAAAGAATAACATAAAAAACCTTTCATATGGAAATTAACTTCCACAAAGGAAATCCTGGTAGGAGGCCAGGGATTTTATTTCACTCACCACTTCCCTGGGGTGAACTGAAGTTTGAAAGGAGCTCTGGGTTCTCTCTGGTTTTCCTCCTCCTAAAATGGTAGCTATGCTCTACATCTTGAAAGGTCTTTCTTGTTCAGACTCTGTTTCTAAATTTTCTATCTTGAAAGTGTGCCTGATTACTTTGAAAATTCTGTGTTTTTCTTTCTCCTTCTGTCTTCTTTTTTAAAAAAACTTTTCACTTGTATATTTAACTATTTTTCCAATTGTTTTAGGTAATAGTAAAACGCATTTGATTTACTTCAAATGCTAGAAATACTTACAACTATTTTATTATTGGAAAAATTAAAGTGGCTTCAACATATATTCATTATTCTTAAACAGACAAACAGCATGCATACATACCATAGAATCCACGGGTACCAGGATTTGGACAAGTAAACTTTATCCAAAAGATACTACTTACATTTCAATTGGGACTGGTTGTCTAGGAAACAACTCTTTCTCCCAGACGCAAGGAGTGCTTGTCCTACTAACAATGACGGAAGTTTAATAGCTCCATTAATTCTAATCTCTAGGATTTGTACCCAGGGACAGAGTGCAAAACTGTCTTTCTACACTTTGGCCTGCCATTGGCAAAGATCACATAAACCATCTACTGGACACTTATTCTATAGAAGTTTCTACAAATCAGCTACCCTGCTCACTATAATGTTTACACAGAGGGTAATAAAGTCATTAGGTATATGGACATATCTCAGATAGGAAAAAGACAGTGGACTGTAGAAAATGTCTGGCCTGTTGGAAATTTTCTGTAAACATGTCCCCTTGTTTCTCTGTTCCATGCTACTATATTATAACTTTCGTTCTAAAATAAGTTAGGTCTGGGAAGCTGTGTGTTGGCTACACAGAGGTCCTGTTTAGGTTTATTTTACCCTGGGATCTACATAGAGAAAATATCTTTTATTGAATAATTAATGGAATCCCAGTTTCACAGACAAAAGCATCAACATACAACCTTACTGGGGACTTGGCAGTCCAGCATTTGTGAAGCCATACAAATTATAGTGTTTTCTTTTCTTATTAATAATTTTTATTGTATTTTTGTTACCATTTAGTACCCTTATACCTCTTCCCCCTATAATCACCACACCGTTGTCCATGTCCATGAGTCCTTTTCTCATTTTAGCTCAATCCTCCCACCCCCAACCCTCCACTGCTTAGCAGTCATCCTGCTAACTATCTATTAGTCTGTCTCTATTTTGCTTGTTAGTTCAGTTTGTTCATTAGATTCCACATATGAGTGAGATCATATGGTAATTTTCTTTCTCAGACTGGCCTATTTCACTTAGCATAATGTTTTCCATGTCCATCTATACTGTTGCAAAGGGAAAAATTTTTTTTACAGTTGAGGAGGATTCTATTGTGTAAATGTCCCATAGTTGTTTTATCCACTCATCTACTGATGGACACTTGGGCTGCTTCCATATTGTGGTGATTGTAAACAATGCTGCAACTAACATAGGGGTGCCTATATTTTTTGAATTAGTGTTATGGATTCCTTCCAATATATTCCCAGAAGTGGTTCAAAAGGCAGTTCTATTTTTAAGTTCCAGCCAAAATAGAGGCATAGGCAGAAACGCTCCACTTCCTTGCACAACCAAAAGAAGGATAACAACCAATTTAAAACAAAGAACAACCAGAACTTCCAGAAAAACATTTGCATGGAAGTCCTACAACCGAGGAGTTAAAGAAACATTCATCCAGACCGGTAGGAGAAGCTGAGACAGGAAGCCGGGGCAGAGAGGACACACTGCAAGGCAAGGTGGCCAAACATGCAGGTAATTCCACATTCATATGCAGATAAGCCAGGAGGAACCACGAGGGAGTGAGATAAATTGCAAAACCCAGGATTTCAGTGAGAGAAACTAAAGAATCAAAACTCCTGGCTATAAAAAATCTGTGGGGGTTGTAGCAATGTGAGAAACCCCCAGCCAGAAACACAAACACAAACACAACCACCTGTGAATCAGCACCTGAAATGTCACTATCCACTTGTGGGAAGCAAGGGAAGTGACTGAAAGTGGGATAAGCCCACCAAGTGGCATTGTTCCCTAGCTGATCCCTCCCCCACACACCATGCCACTACACAGCAAAGAGGGTTGCCTCACTCTGGTGAATACCTAAGGCTCCACTCCTTACTATATAACATGTGTGCAGAGACAAAGATATATGGCCAAAGTGAAAGAACAGATCAAAACTCCAAAAAAGGAACTAAGCAACAAGGAAATAGACAACCTATCTGGTGCAGAGTTCAAAACACTGTTATCAGGATGCTCACAGAACTGATTGAACTCAGTTGCAAAATAGAGGAAGACATGAAGGCTATCCAAAGTGAAATAAAGGAAAATGTACAGAGAACCATCAGTGAAGGGAAGGAAACCGGGCCTCAAATCAATGATGTGGCACAAAAGGAAGAAATAAACATTCAATATAGAGGGAAGATGGCAGCAAGGTAGGTGGAAGCAGAGTCCACTTCCCCCTATTCATGAGGGAAACACCTAGCTGATCTTCTGAGGAACAGAGTGAACAGCCAATGGTATCCCAGCATATATGAAGATTGGAGACCAAAAGTTGGAGAGTGCTTAAGGACCAGCACGGACATGAGGGTGAGGACCAGGGCAGCTGCAGCTCCAGGCCCAGTACCCACCAGGTCTGCTGCAAGATTCTTGGGAGAGAGTCAGGCTGGGCTGTATTAGAGGCCAGGTGCTTATTTGGACCAGTGGGCTTCATTAGGAGGAATTTTTCAAAAAGGAAAAGAGAAAAAAGAGGCTCTTGGTGGCTGTTTGGGGAATTCTCCACAGCATCCCCCACCTTCTGTGTCCCTACTCATGCAATCCCCAGATGGTACACACCTGATCCTCAGCCTGGAGGGTGCCCATCCACACCCAGGCCCAAAGCAGTAGGAACAGAGCCACTCCCACCCAGCTTCTGCACCCAGAGCCCTGCAGGGCTGACTGGCTCTCTAGGAGGAAGGCAGAAACACCGCACAGAAGGGAGCTGCAGGACTGGAGGAACCTGCAGTCCCTGGAAAGACCTGACTTAGTGGTTGGGCTGATGTACCCTGAAAGGGTGCTGAGAGTCCCTAGCATCTAAGACAGCAAAGAGCAAGAAGGTGGTATGTGAGTTGCCTCTAACTGCTGCACCTCAAAAACAGTGCAACTGGTGGACTGAAGCTTTCAGCTGGGTGCAGAAGAGCCCTGAGGAACTGGGCTGAAGGCTGGACAACAGCAAAGAGAAGAGTATGGCTCAGGAAGAGAGAAAAGTGAAACCAATCCCTCATCAACCTGATACAGCCTGGAAGACCAGCAGAACTGGCTTGACCAATTTAAAGCAAGCAGAAGGCTTTTTTTTTTTTTTTTTAAATTCCGTCTTCCTTTCTTTCCTTCTTTCTTTTTTTATTCCTTCTTCCTTCCATCCTTCCTTTCCTTTTTTATTCCTTCTTCCTTTCTTCTTTTTTAATTTTAACTTTTTATAGACTTCTTTCTTTCTTTCTTTCCTTCTCTCCTTTTTTACTCCTTCCTCCTTCCTTCCTCTCCTTTCTTTTTTATTCTGTCTTCCTTCCTTCCTTCTCTTTTTTCTTCTTTTACCACAAGTGAGACACTAAAACCTGGAGCTGTGAAGAAAACAGATTTAGACCCAAAGAGGGGTCATCCCAACAACTGAGACAGTGAGACAAATTTCACTTTGCTACTCCAGGGAACTTGCAAGGTGTGAGCTATGAGTATTAGTACACATGCTAGAAGAGGAAACCCACCAGCAAAGGAACCACCAACAGATAACAAATGAAGAAGGTGAAGGAGGGAGTGGACGCTGCAGTAACCTCGATCTAGGACCGATCTGGAAATACAACTAAATGGTGGAGAAATTATCTAGAACAAACAACTGAACAAGAGTTAGAGAGAAGCCTCAAAACCTTGTACACAGAGAAGAATCACCTTCAACAAAACCTGCAAAACAGAACACAAGATGTGGTGGATGGAGTGACCATCAGTTAACCAGCTGGAGGGAAGGACTCAACAAAGACAGACCCAACAACAATCAAAACCCAAAGACATACAGAGAGCCAATATAAATGATACCTCAATACCAGCGAGCTCAGGAGATTAAGGAGACTGCACCACCGAATCTCACAGACTTTCTACCACAGAAGTTCACACCATAAACCCAGGGAGTCAGAACACATCAATTTACAAAGCAAAGGCCAATAAGAAGAATCTCACAAAAAATTGGAAGACAAAGAAACAATCCCCAAATGAAAGGAAAGGAGGGAGCCTCAGAGAGAATGCTAAATGAAATAGAGGCAACTCAACTATCAGATATTGAGTTCAAAGTAATGGTTATCAGGAACCTCAATGAGCTCACAGAGAATTACCAAAAACTACAGGGAAGCTACAATGAGCTCACTGGAAACTATATCAACATTAAAAAGGAAATAGAAATTATCAACAAGGGCCAAGAGGAAATGAAGAATACAATTTCTGAACTGAAGAACACAGTAGAAGGAATCAAAAGCAGATTGAGGAAGCAGAGGATTGGATCAGCGAGCTGGAGGACAAGATACAAAAAAATACCCAGAATGAGTGAGACAAGAAAAAGAGGCTCAGAAAGAATGAACAGGGATTAAGGGAAATGCAGGAAAACATGAAAAGTAATAATATCCATATAATAAGGATACCAGAAGAAGAAGAAGAGCAAGGGATAGAAAACCTGTTTGAAAAAGTAATGATGAAAAACTCCCCTAATGTGATGAGAGAAAAAGTCACACAAATCCAGGAAACGCAGAGAGTCCCAATCAAGAGAAACCCAAAGAGGCCCACTTTAAGACACGTCATAATTAAAATGGCAAAATTCCAAGACAAAGAGAGAATCTTAAAGACAGCAAGGGAGAAAAAGGAAGTAACATACATGGGAGCTCTGAAAAGTTTAGCAGCTAACTTCTCAATGGAAATGCTCCAAGCCAGAAGAGGATAGCAAGACATATTCGAAGTAATGAAAACCAGAGTTCTGCAAACAAGACTACTTTATCCAACAAGGCTCTCAATTAAAATGGAAGGTCAAATAAGGAGCTTTCCAGACAAAAAAGTCCAAAAGAATACACCTCCACCAAACTAGTTCTGCAAGAGATGCTAAAGAGATAGCTTTAAGAAAAAGAAAGAAGAGCCCTGGCTGGTGTAGCTCAGTGGATTGAGCACGGGCCTGCGAACCAGAGGATCGCGGTTCGATTCCCAGTCAGGGCACATGCCTGGGTTGCAGGCCAGTTCCCAGCAGGGGACACACGAGAGACAACCCTACATTCATATTTCTCTCTCTCTCCCTTTCTCCTACCCTTCCCCTCTAATGATAAATATAAATAAAAATCTTAAAAAAATACATTTGGAAAAAAAAAAGAAAGAGGGGAGAGAGAGAGAGAGAGAGAAAGAGAGAGAGAGAGAGAGAGAGAGAGAGAGAGGAGCACAGGTATGAAAAATGGCAATGAATAAGTACCTATCAATAATAACCTTAAACGTAAATGGATTAAATGCTCCAATCAAAAGACATAGAATAGCTGAATGGATGAGAAAACATAATCCACACATATGCTGCCTACAAGAGACCCACCTCAGGACAAAAGAGCTATACAGACTGAAAGTGAAGGGCTGGAAACAAATATTCCAAGCAAATGGACACGGAAAAAAAAAAAAAAAAAAAAAAGCCAGGGTAGCAATACTCATACCAGACAAAATAGACTTCAAAATAAAGGGCCATAAAGAGAGACCCAGAGGTCACTTCATAATACTCAAGGGAAGAAACCATCAAGAAGACATAACATTGTAAACATATATGCACCCAACATAGGACATCCAAATACATAAAGAAAATCTTGGATGACTTCAAGAAAGATATTGCCAGCAACACAATTATGGTAGGGGATTTTAATATCCTACTGTCAAAATGGACATATCTTCCAAACAAAATATCAACAAAGATATTGTGGCATTGAACAATGCCCTAGATAAAATGGATTTAACTAATATATAGAGAGCCTTTCATCCTAAAGAAGCTAAATACACATTCTTTTCAAATGCACATGGAATATTTTCAAAGATAAACCACATGATAGGACACAAAATAAGCCTCAACAAAGTCAAGAAAATTGAAATCATATCAAGCACTTTCTCTGACCACAAGGGACTGAAACTAGAAATTTACCTCAAGGAAAAATAACCCAAACACTCAAACTTACAGAGATTGAATAGCATGCTATTAAACAATGAATGGGTGAAGAATGCAATTAGAGAAGAAATAAAAAAGTTTCTGGAAACAAATGAAAATGAACTCACAACAACCCCAAACCTTTGGGACACAAAAAAGTCAGTACTGAGAAGGAAGTTCATAGTGATACAGGCTTACCTAAAAATGATAGAAACATTTCACATAAACAACCTAACCCTTTGACTACAAGAATTTGAGGAACAACAACAAAGACAGCCCAGAGCAAGTAGAAGGAAGGAAACAACCAAGATCAGAGCAGAATTAAATGACATAGAGACTAAAAGCACAATTCTAAGGATCATGAATCCAGGAGCTGGTTCTTTGAAAAGATAAACAAAATCAACAAGCATTTAAGCAGGCTCATCAAGAAAAAAAGAGAGAGGACACAAATAAACTCAATAAGAAATGAAAGAGGAGAGATTACAACTGACACCACAGAAATACAAAGGATTGTAAGAAATTACTATGAAGAACTATATGTCAAGAAATTTGAAAACCTGTGTGAAATGAACAAATTTCTAGAAAGACGTAATCTTCCAAAATGCAATGAAGAAGCAGAAAGCCTGAACAGACCAATAACAGCTGATGAAATTGAAGCAGTAATAAAAAAACTCCCAATACACAAAAACCCTGGACCAGACAGTTTCAGAGGAGAATTTTACAAAGCACTTAAGGAAGAGCTAACCCCTATCCTTCACAGACTATTCAAAAAAATCCAAAATGATGGAAGACTCCCAAACTCTTTTTATGAAGCCAGCATCAGCCTAATACCAAAACTAGATAAAGACACAACAAAGAAAGAAAACTTTAGGCCAATATCGCTGATGAACATAGATGCTAAAATCCTCAAGAAAAAGTATTGGAAACTGCATCCAGCAACACATTAAAAAGATCATACACCATGACCAAGTGCGGTTCATCCCAGGGATGCAAGGATGGTACAATATTTGTAAATCAATAAATGTAATATATCACATAAACAAAAGCAAAGACAAAAATCACATGATCATATTAATATTTGCAGAAAAATCATATGATAAGGTACAGCATCCAATATGATAAAAACACTCAGCAAATTGGAAATAGAGGGAGCATTCCTCAACCTAGTAAAGGCCATATATGAGAGACCTAGAGCCAACATCATACTCAATGGGCAAACAATAAAATATTTTCCACTAAGATCAGAAATCTTAGTGGGAAATTTTCACCACTTCTATTCAGCATAGTATTGGAAGTTTTAGCCACAGCGATTAGACAAGAAAAGGAAATAAAAGGGATCCAAATTGGAAAGGAAAACAAAACTGTCATTATTTTCAGATGACATGGTAGTGTACATAGAAAATCCTATAGACCCCACCAAAAAAAATGCTCGACCTAATAAATGAACTTGTCAAAACAGAAGAATACAAAGTCAATATCCAGAAATCAAAGGCATTTTTGTATATTAACAATGAAACATCAGAAGCAGGTATCAGGGAAAAAATGCCATTTGATATAGCAAGAAGAAAAATAAAATATGTAGGAATAAACCTAACCAAGGAGGTAAAACACCTTTATTCAGTAAACTACACAATACTGAAGAAAGAAACCAAGGAGGTAAAACACCTTTATTCAGTAAACTACACAATACTGAAGAAAGAAACCAAGGAAGACACAAACAAATGGAAACATATACTGTGTTCATGGATCAGAAGAATTACATCATCAAAATCTCCATAATACACAAAGCGATTTATAGATTCAATGCAATACCTATTAAAGTACCAATGGTATATGTTACAGATATAAAACAAACACTTCAAAAATTTATACGGAACCATAAACAACCCCAACTAGCTGCTGCAATCTTGAAAAAGAAGAACAAAGTAAGAGGGATCACAATACCTGATACCAAGCTGTGTTACAAGGCTGCTGTAATCGAAACAGCCTGGTATTGGCATAAAAACAGGTACATAGACCAATGGAACTCATAGAGAGCTAAGAAATCAACCCAAATCTCTATGGTTAATTAATTTTGACAAAGGGGGCAGCAGCATAAAATGGAGTAAAAATAGCCTTTTCAACAAATGTTATTGGGAGAGTTAGATAGCTACATGCAAAAAGAAAAAAAAAAAAAAGAAATTCGAGCACCGAGTTACACCATACACAAAAATAAACTCAAGGTGGATAAAAGACTTAAATATAAGCCATGACACCATTAAAGTCCTAGAGGAGAACATAGGCAGGAAAATCTCAGATATTTCACGCAGAAATATTTTCACTGATATGTCCCGGGGAGCAAGGGACATAAAGGAAAGAATAAACAAATGGAATCTCATTAGAATAAAATGCTGCTCCATGGCTAAAGAAAATGGTATTAAAATAAATGAGAACGAACTGTATGGGAAAACATTTGCCAATAATAACTCAGACAAGGGTTTAATCTCCAAAATATATAAAGAACTTACATGACTCCACTCTAAGAACACAAGCAACCCAATTAAAAAATGGGCAAATGACTTGAACAGACACTTCTCCAAGGAGGATATATGGAGGATCCGGATACACATGAAAAGATGCTCAGTATCGCTAGCTATCAGAAAGATGCAAATTAAAACCACAGTGAGATGCCACTTCACACCAGTCAGAATGGCCATCATCAACAAAGCAACAAACAGCAAGTGTTGGAGAGGTTGTGGAGAAAAGGGGACCCTTGTGCACTGCTGGTGGGAGTGCAGACTGGTACAACCACTATGGAAAACACTATGGGATTTTCTAAAAAAAAACTAAAAATGGATATACCTTTTGACCCAGCAATTCCACTGCTAGGACTATATCCTAAGAACCCTGAAACACCAATCCAAAAGAACCTTTGCACCCCAATGTTCATAGCAGCACAATCTACAACAGCCAAGTGTTGGAAGCAACCTAGGTGCCCATCAGTAAATGAATGGATCAAAAAAGTATGGTACATTTACACAATGGAATTCTATGCAGCAGAAAGAAAGAAGGAGATCCTACCCTTTGCAACAGCATGGATGGAACTAGAAAGCATTATGTTAAGTGAAATAAGCCAGGCAGTGAAAGACAACTACCATATGATCTCTCCTTTAATAGGAACTTAATCAATAAAACAAACAACCAAGCAAAATATAACCAGACACTGAAATAGAGAACAGGCTGACAGTGACCAGAGTGGAGAGGGGAGGGAATTGCAGTGGAAAATTGTGAAGGGTTCACATGAACAATTATAAAGGACACATGGACAATAATGGAGGGGTGGAAACAGGGGATGTAGGTGCAGAGGGCTGGGGTGTTGTGCTGGGGTGGGGGCAAAAGTCAGAAAACTGTACTTGAACAACAATAAAAACATTTAAAAGAAATAAAGAAACATTCAACTGGAACAGAACGAAGAAACAAGAATGAAAAAAAAATGAGGAGAGGCCTAGGAACTGCTGAGACTACTTTAAGTGTTCCAATATCCGAATCATGGGGGTACTCAAACGACTAGAGGAAGAGCAAGATATTGGAAACTTATTCCAATAAATAATGGGGAAAACTTCACCCATCTGGTAACAGTAATAGACTTCCAGGAAGTCCAGGAAGCTCAGAGAGTCCCAAAGAAGTTGGACCCAAGGAAGCACTCACCAAGACACATCATCATTAAGTTACTTAAGACTAAAAATGAGGAGAGAATCTTAAAAGCAGCAAGAGAAATAGAGACAGTTAACTACAGAGGAGTGCCCATAAGACAGCTGATTTTTCAAAAGAAATCATACAATCATGAAAGGGAGGGAAGAAAGTATTCGAAGTCATGAAAGGCAATGACCTGCATCCAAGATTGTTCTATCCAGCAAAGTTATCATTTAGAATGGAAGGGCAGATAAAGTGCTTCCCAGGTAATGTCAAGTTAAAGGAGTTCATCATCACCAAGCCCTTATTATATGAAATATTTAAAGGACTTACCAAAGAAATAGAAGATCAAAAACTATGAACAGTAAAATGATAACAAACTCACAATCATTATCAACAACTGAACCTAAAAAACAAAAACCATTATCTAAGCAAACAACTAGAACAGGAACAGAATCACAGAAATGGAGATCATGTGAACAGTTACCATTGGGGAAGCGAAGGGGAAAAATGGGGAGCAGAAAGATACAGAGAATAAGAAGCATAATTGGTAGGCGCAAAATCAATAGGGGAAGGTTAAGAATAATATAGGAAATGGATGAGCTAAAGAACTTATATGTACCACCCATGGACATGAACTAAATGAGTAAGGGAATGTGGGAGGGTGGGTGGGGTGGTGCAGGGAGGAGGAGGATAAAGGGGAGAAAAAAATGGGACATCTGTAATAACATAATCAATAAAATATACCTAAAATTTAAAAAGGCAGTTCTATTTTTAATTTTTCTATTGCTTTCCACAATCGCTGTACCAATCTGCATTCTCACCAACAGTGCATAAGGGTTCCTCTTTCTCCACATTCTCTCCACTTGTTGTTTGTTGATTTATTGATGACAGCCTTTCTGACAGGTGTGAGATTGTATATCATTGTGGTTTTAATTTCAAAAGGCTCTGAGAGCTAGTAGGTAGGCAGTCTTCTCCTGCTTTAATCTGCTGTGCATCACAGATAAATTCCCACATGCTTGAAGATATTGATTGTTAGAAAACAGTTTGCATTGGTGCTGCTTATGAGAATCTCAGAAGGATAAAAAAAAACTGTCCATGAGTAAACCTAAATCAGGGGTTCTTCAATTGAAGTACAGAAGCTATGCACCTGTACTTCCCAAACTATTTGCAGAATTGTATGGCAGTGTGTATTTTTTCCCAAGTACACTTTAGCGATTTCCTAAAAATAAATACTGTTTTCAAATGCCACAAACCAACATTTGCACTGTCACAGAAACCAATGCTTGTGATTGAAAGTTATATGTGCACTGGACAGCTTCGTGCAAGAAAATGAAACTAGAGCACCAACTTACACCATACACAAAAATAAATTCAAGGTGGATAAAAGATTTAAATATAAGCTGTAACACCATTAAAGTCCTAGAGGAGAACATAGGCAGGAAAATCTCAGATATTCCATGCAGCAACATTTTTACTGATATGTCCCCTAAAGCAAGGGACATAAAGGAAAGAATAAACAAATGGGATCTCATCAAAATAAAAAGCTTCTGCATGGCCAAGGAAAACAGTATTAAAATAAAGAGAACTGACTGTGTGGGAAAACATATTTGACAATGATATCTCAGACAAGGGTTTAATCTCCAAAATATACAAAGAACTTACACGACTCCACTCTAAGAAGACAAGCAACCCAATTAAAAAATGGGCAAATGACTTGAACAGACACTTCTCCAAGGAGGACATACAGAGGATCCAGAGACACATGAAAAGATGCTCAATATCGCTAGCTATCAGAGAGATGGAAATTAAAACCACAATGAGATACCACTTGACACCAGTCAGAATGGCCTTCATAAACAAAGCAACAAACAGCAAATGTTGGAGAGGTTGTGGAGAAAAGGGGACCCTTGTGCACTGCTGGTGGGAGTGCAGACTGGTACAACCACTATGGAAAACAGTATGGAATTTTCTAAAAAAACTAAAAATGGATATACCTTTTGACCCAGCAATTCCACTGCTAGGACTATATCCTAAGAACCCTGAAACACAATCCAAAAGAACCTATGCACCCCTATGTTTATAGCAGCACAATTTACAATAGCCAAGTGTTGGAAGCAACCTAGGTGCCCATCAGTAAATGAATGGATCAAAAAAGTATGGTACATTTACACAATGGAATTCTATACAGCAGAAAGAAAGAAGGAGCTCATACCCTTTGCAACAGCATGGATGGAACTTGAGAGCATCATGCTAAGCGAAATTAGCCAGGCAATGAAAGACAGATACCATATGATCTCACCTTTAACAGGAAGCTAATCAACAAAATAAACAAACAAACATAATATAACCAAAGACATGGAAATTGAAAACAGGCTGAAAGACACCAGAGGGGAGAGGGGAGGGAATTTCAGGGGAAAGGGGAAGGGTTTACAGGAACAAGTATAAGGGACACATGGACAAAAACTAGGGGAGGGGTGGAAATGGGAGGGAGGTGGGGAGGGCTGGGGTGGTGGGTTGGGGTGAGAATAAAAGACAGAAAACTGTACAAGATCAACAATTAAAATAAAAATTAAAAAAAATAGAAAGTTATATGTGCACTTTGGGATGTGGAAAAATATAGCAGATATTTTTGGTACGTATTATATATTGTGTGCAATAGACATGCTATTTCCTTTTATTTTCACATGAGATGTGAAAATAAATGGTGAATTTAGTTGCTTTCACGTGAGTTTATAATGGAAAACTCTATTTGGCATTTACATATAAATTAATTATTTCTAAAGTGAAATAATAAACTTCTACAGACAGAAATAAATACATATTTTTGTGAGATAAACAAAAGTTACATTTACTCAGATGATTAGTGACATTGAGAGAAAAATTATAGATATTTAATAAAATGTGAATTTAATAAAGTAGTATAGTTACTCTGGTTTCTTCTTCAGGAGGAAAAATTTAATTATTAGTGTGAACATTAATTTCTGGAATGTGAGAATGTTCACTGGATGTCCTTACCTAATAATCAGTGCACATCATCTCCAAGCATTCCTTCAGACTTCCTGTTGCACAGTCTTGAAATGAAATACAAGACAAATAGCCTGAGTCATAATGAATATTGGTATCCAATCATGAGGCTGGATTTTCTTCTCTGCCATGAAATATTAAGGTGACAGAAAATTAATTAATCATGAAATAAGTTTACATGGTTTTATTGTGTGTTTGTCCTAAAAGGTTATGAAAACAAAAATATTTATAGAAATAATGTCTTCCTAATAATCCACCTGAAAGAACTATGTTTAGAAGGAGAAATGATTTAAACTGTCAGATTTAATTGGAACCTAGCTTTAGAACTGCCGAGCAAAGCCTCCATCTCAGTGCACAGGGACCAAGATGTATGTAAAGAGGTGCATGTGTTCTAAATAAGTCTAAAAATTTAGCTGATGCAACTACTTTCAGAAAACAGTTAAATAGCCAAACCACTTATGAGTTGATGGCAGATATATGCAAGGTGATAGATGTGGATTTGGAAAATCTAGAACAGAAATGCATTTACATATTAGTAAGCAATTCCCAATGGCCAAAGCAGGGACAATTTGATTGACAAATCAATATTATACTGTTGGTTTCTAAATCAAAATATAAAATAAATATCCATGAGTTCATGTTAATATAAATAATAAATGAATACATAAGTAAATAAAGAACAACAGACAGATCTTTCTTGCAGAAGAATTGCAAATTATTTATATATATATGTATATATATGTATATATGTGTGTGTGTGTATATATATATCTATATATATATATATCTATATATATGCATTCCTTGATCCAGGAAATGGGAAATGGAACTTAGACACCTCACATGCTTTTGGGGGGAGGACTTAGTGACTCACTTCTGAACAAGAGTACGGAAGAGAAAAATAGCCCCTTTGCAATGGCACAATCAGGCAGATACTACCTGAACCAAGTGATATTGTGTCACTAGTGATGTCATGTGGGTGTCATGATACGATGTGATGAGAAAGGCACTTCACCTCTGGGATCTGACCTCTAAACTCAAAACTGCAGGACAATCACAAAACAAACATCAGAAACACCATACATGGGGAGCTTTTTGCAAAATGCTTGACCAGTACTATGCAAAACCATCAAGTTCATTTAAAAAAATCAAGAAAAATCAGAGGAACTCCACAGACCATCAGGATCTAGACACATGAAAACTAAATGTAATGTGTTGTCCTACATTGGATCCTGGAACAGAAAAAAGACAGTATGGTAAAACTGGTTAATTTTTAACCATGTCTGGAGGTTAGTTAACGGTAATGTACAAATAACAGTTTCTTAGTTTTGACAAATGAAGCTTATTCGTGAAAAATAATAACTTTGGGAAAAAATTGAAATTCGTTAGATGTATACAGAAAAATCTTTGTAAAAGCCTTCAACTTTCTTTTAAATCTTATATTTTTACAAAAGAAGAAGTTTATTAAAGAAATACATGTTCACCAACCTGTTGAAATTAACATTTCAAATACCAGTTGATGAAATTTTCCTTTCTAATTACTGTTTACACTGAGGAGAAAGTCAGCATGCTTTCCTGTTTTCCTTCACAGTTTCTCTGTTCTACTCTTAGTTATCTCATAGTTAGATGTTATTTTTAATATTACCCAGAAAATATGGTTAGTATACACAATTAATGTACATTAATTTGTTATTGCTGAAAAGAAATCATTATGCTTAATGTTTAAATTTCTCGGTGGTAAATATAGCACATATTGGCCACAGCTTTATTGCAGTTTTAGTTAGTTAATGAGATACTAAGATATTATAAATGATTTAGATAGAATGTACATATACATTTTAATATTACAAATTGATAGTGTAGATAAAATCAACATGTGGCTGAAGAAGCATTACCCATTAGCCTCGCCTTAAATTAACACGTAAACTAGGAAGGTGAAACCAGGGAGTAACAAACAAACAAGTGTATGAATGAATAAATAAATAAATAACCAGCCAGTTTGTTCTTGTTCCACAGTCACACAGCACGGTATGTTGTTTTTCCTTAAGTATTGAGAAAGTTATGCTGTGCATTTAGCAAATGACCTGTTTTCCCCAATTGCTCTATATGTGAAAAATTACTCAGAAGAAGTGCTTGCGATGATGAGATTCTGAGATAGCTTGTTTCGAGCCAAATCATTTTGGTCTGGTTCCATTACATTCCAGGAGTCGTGGCATGGTTATCAACACACAATTAAACTCCACATGAATAGATAGACATGTAAGATGCGCAGAATTGAATCAATACCCAATTGCCAGAGCCTCCCTCTGGAAAAAGAAAAGGACTTATGAATGGACAAGTTTCCATGCAAGAAAGAAGGATTTTCTGTTTTTTCCCCCAATAATAATCACAATTCTGTTCTTACACTCTTGCTGATTTCTTTTTAAAGGAGAAAAGAAAATAGGAAAAATATTTTTATCAAGATTAGTATTTGTATTTTCCTTGTTGTAACGTTTAGTGCCAACTTTTCTCATTTGCCAGATGAGTTCCCAACTAAAGGGTAAACAAAAAAAGAGCACAGCGCAACTCATTTCCTCTTTGAACCCGTAGTCAGGGTGTAGTTAAAGCCTCCTTTGCATACGAATAAAGTATATCTTTAGTATATGCATGATTTATTATATATATTGCACATTATGTATTTTGTTTTACATTATGACTCAAAGAGGAACAAGAACATATTTGAAAGACAATTTACAATAAATTTTGCTTTTTGTCTGTCAAAAAGATTTTCTGTGAGAGCTCTTCACAGTCTTCTATGGATTGTAGTAAAAAAAAATATTAAAATGCATAGGGTCGACATAATTCCCCTTCCTCACGTTTATTCCTCCTATTCTGGTAATTTCATCTACCTACCAACCTTACAGTTTGAAGGGAGTAAGGGAATGACAAGGGAAACTGCGAGAGTACTGCAGTAGAAGAATCCATCACAAAAGCTGTCATTCCATACCACACTCCGCTTGCCATGAAAGTCCTTCTCATCTCTCCACCTTTCTCTCAGAGGACTGTGCTGCCTTCAGGCAGAGCTATTATCTCTCTGTGAGGATCATACTTGTCAAAGCCAGTTATATACTTCTCTCTGTGTATATATACAATTCTATTTTAGTGTGCATTGCATAGTTGTAAGCACATGCCTACATGCTTCTCTTCATTAGAACATGACCTGCTGACTCCATGACTCCTTATTGTTAATCTTACTTTTCCACTGGAGCTTACAAATGGCTCCATGTCATTATTAACAACTTTTGAAAAAGTAACACAATAGAAAATGCCTATGTTTCTTCTTACTGGTCGGTACATGCAAAGAAAACTTGATTCGTTCTGGCAATTACGTATTCCCAGTACTGTTGCTCTTTCTATATGAAGTACTCAGAAGAGATGTTTTGCTTTCCAGAAAGTCTTCAATTGTATAACTGGCACAGTAAAAATTTAGAGTCATGTGCCAATACCCTGCCATTTGGTATTGCATCTTTACATGGAAAATATTTGCAGGTTGAATGGTCAAAGTGTGAAACGAGGAAGGCATTTTTACTTGAAGAATTTTTTCCTCCGACAATGACAGGTAAATAAGTGTTTGTCCTTTCCAAATATAAACATTTAGAACAAATGGTTTCCACTCTGGGTAAGTCCCTTTTTCCACATACAACATTTAGCATTTAAATATGGTAGCTTAAATTTGAAAAATGTAAGTGCTTAAGACAAATAAAACAGGAGTAGTCACATCCCTGCCTCTGAGTGCACTAGAAGGTGCAAAGTTAATTGTTTCATCAAATGTTGCAGACTTTATTATTTCTGGAGTGAAATCTACAAGCATAATAAAATTGAATTGGAGAACTAAAGGTGGATGTGTACCTTGAGGGAACCTCACAAATTCTCACACTAAGAGAACAAAAAGAAACATATAAGGAAAAGACAGGAAAACATCTATAAGCTAAATTGGAAACTGCTTAGAAGAATAAGAAATAATATTAAAAAACTGATAGAATAATAAACCGGGAATTTCTTCTCTACTTTTTACCCAGAGCAAAATATTTGATATGTACAATTCTTGGTTAAACAGATTGAGTTTATTTATAACACCAAAAGAGTATATCATTATTTTTATAAGTAATGCACATGTAAAAAAATATATCTTAATCAATGATGAAATAATTAATGTTAATCCTAAAAGTACAATTTAGCATTGAGCTTCATTTTCTTAACTGTTTTATATTTTGCCTAAATGATGGAGATACTTTGCATCTTCTAATTTTTTTCTATACTGACTTTACTTAAATCCATGTAGAAATTGTTTATTATCTTTAATTACATGGGAACTTTTGACAAAGTACAAAATAAACGATGCTGTTGAATTGATGTTTGTGCGGAGGTGTGAGGACCCCACTTCAGAATGGCACCTGTAGGGGAACAGGAAAAGATGTTTGTCTGGTTACTAACAAAATGTCCTTTTGCTCAGCTTTGGACATGCACTACTTATTTATTACTTGAGGAAGGGTTTATCTACTATGTCTGCTTATAAATCATTTTCAGTGTATTCCTTTATTATTTTTAATCTCTGCACTCATTTATCACTTACATGTTCCTATATGAATTTTGAATCTCCTATGGTTCCCATTGACTTTCTATTAAGGTCCAACAGATGGAAGCTCAGCAGTGACATGTGTAATGAGACAATGAGACAGTGTCATGATAGAGTTCCTATTTCAGAGAAAAAATAAGGTCTGTTGATGTGATATTCTCAGAAGCCTAGAGTAACCATGTAACAATTTCAAATGTTGTTATTATGTTAACTGGAATAAAGTTTCTAAGGAAAACCGCTGTCATTTGAAATGTTGGTATTATGTTAATTGTGATAAAGTTTCTAAGAAAAACTATCAATTTATCCGTATTGCTCATATGACATATAAAGACAGTATTTTCAGAATATCAATGAATTGTCATCCATGATACTACATTTTCTATGTCTATGAGCGGCATGAATAACAATTCAGAAAAGCAGAATTGGTGAGTAATAATGTATAAATATATGTTAACTTGGTCAGAGAATTATCCATGAAGATGAATTACGGGCAAAAAGATAAGGATGAGTAATTAAGAATATAAAAAAGAAAAAATTCCAATGGTAGGAATCACAATGGTGATATAATAGAATTGTGGTATCAAAAATGAGGCACTTTCCATTTTCTTTCTAGAACGATGAAAATCCACAATAATAGATTTAAGTAAATATCATCAGAAAACAATGGACACATTATATAAAATCTTTTCTTCTTTTATATTTTATTTTAATTGTTGTTCTTGTACAGTTTTCTGTCTTTTACCCTCATCCCAGAAATCTTTTCTTAATTTAACCTAAGTGTGTAAGGCTGACCATATGCATATCTGTAAACTTTTCTCAACTTTCTATAAATCTATTTATGGTACCTAAAATCAATACTAAAACTTCTGAAAAACCAGTCCTTATTATATGATTATTATATAATGGGCTATCTTATCAAAATAATTCACCTAAAGCAGGTAATATTAATTCCAAAGTAATGAATCCTTAATGATAGACAGGTATTATAGCAAATGATTAAGAAAATTACCTTAAGAAACTGCCTTTTTGAGAAAATTCAAGCTCTAAAATTTTAGTTTACTTAAACATTCTTTGAATTCTCAGGTGTTTTTTAGGAAGCAAGCACAGAGACTTTAACTGAAAAGGAGTCTCTTTGGGCAAGTATCCTCACCTCTAGTTCAAAATATACACACACACATGCACACATCACAAATAGATTAACAAACGATTCTCACTTCAAGATCTGTGATTTAATCGTGAATCACCATGGATGATGCTATTCATGCATAATCTTAGTAAGAAGGGAAAACATGGCTTATGTGTAGTTCAAGATATTGACTAGTAGCTTAATTTTTCCTTTTGTGTTTTACATTTTATTTTATTTTAGTACGTTGATTTTCTATATAATCCCTTTACCTTGTCTGTTAGGTTTTTACTATTTCTTGATTAATATATGACCTCTCATCCCATGCCAAAATTTCAGTTTCTATGACAATTGAATTAAGACCATGTGTCCTTGTATATTGCTAGAATAGAAGAATTTGGTTGATAGCTAATTTCAGAATACAAGCTGTTAAACACCAAAACTGATTTACGTTTTTCTTTTCAAAATCATGCAGTATTAACTGTCCCATTGAGTGTTTATTGAGCCTTCTTAAGCCGCTTATTAAGTATTTAAGAAAAGAGATAAAGTAAGCAATTTTCAACCTTTTTCATCTGATGGCACACATAAACTAATTACTAAAATTCTGTGGCAGACCGAAAATGTATATATTTTTTGCTGATTTGACAAAAATAGGCATAATTTTGATTTATTCACCTTGTATGGTTATTGTTGTGTTGGCTGCTGTTATTTTTTAATTTGACAATCTAAAAGAAAAGGGGTCACTGCCCTTGACTAAATAGTCAGGAATTGCGTGTTTAAAAATTCTTGTGGTGCACCAGTTTAAAATCACTGTATTAAGTCATTGTTCTAATTAGAGGTAAAGCTTTAGGGTAGGAATAGGTTTGTGCATTTTAATATCAATCTGTAAAACAGATTTAAGGAAATAAGTATCATTACACACACAACTTATTCTTTCTTTAAAATGTGAGTGTATGTATGAATAGAAGAAAATATGTGTACATTTTAATACACTGGAAAACTTAAAATAAGTGTGCATATATATACACATATATATAGTAAATGTAACATATAATAAGTATAACATATACATCTATGTAATTTCCCAAACTAGAGAAAACTACTAAATCATTTTGAGGAATGATTATAAAGACACACAAACACACACTTATACTCACTCAACAGCATACACACATGCATAGTGTATATATGTGTGTTTTTTCCATAAGAAGGTTCCAGTAGTGCTTAGTTGTCTCTAACGTCCTTCAAAACAATTTTTGTCAGATTGTATTGTGACAGTTGTCATCAGCATGCATTTTTTAAAAAACTTATCAAAATTGGTGAATTTTGGTGTAGCCATTTTAATATTGAAGATGGAAGTAAAAACAATATTCATGGCACATTATGCTTTATTATTTCAAGAAAGGTAAAAACGCAACTGAAATGCAAAAAAAAGAAGACATCTGTGCAGTGTACAGGAAATGTGCTATGACTGATCGAACATGTCAAAAATGGTTTGTGCTAGAGATATTGTCCTGGATGATGCTTCACGGTTGGGTAGTCCAGTTGAAGTTGATAGTGATCAAATTGAGACATTGATTGAGAACAATCAGCTTTGTACCACACTGGACATAGCTGACATACCCAAAATATTCAAATCAATAAAGTTATTGGTAAAAATGAAAAATATCTTATTTTACAGAAAAAAAAACGTGAAAATTTTGGCCAACCCAGTGTGTGTGTGTGTGTGTGTGTGTGTGTGTGTGTGTGTGTGTAAAATGTATCTATATTATATTTTGACACATATAGTATTTGGTCATAGAAATGCCATAATTCACATGCTTATGTAGTGAGTTCCATACAGAGAGAAAAACACTCTTAATATTTTAGTAAAATAGTTCATGTTTTTCTTTTTCTTTTATTTTGTAATTGTTGTTCAATTATAGTTGTCCCAAAATAGTTGAGGTTTTATGGATGATTTTCAGCGGCATATCTTTTCACTGACATGAATTCTTATTTTGAAAAAGCTGGTCACAAGAGAGGGACTGAAACACTATTTCCTAATGGAAAGTTTTTATTGTTATTGACTTGCTCTTGGAGAAAGAACAGCCAGAGACAAGGAAACACAACGTGTTACACGGCATGCTTGTGCTTTGTCTGTATGAACGTTTTTCTAGTGATCAATGTTTGTAGCTTGTAGAATTATAACTTGCATGTTTCCTTTTCGATAAGGGTCAAATAATCAGTGTAACGCTTCCATTTTTCCCACTGTCTCTCAGTTGTCTAGTGTTGCCATGACCATGCACTCTAATTTTCAAATTGAATTTGGATTCGTTCCAGAGTCCCCTTAAATAAATTGATTTTTGACTGTAAGTGGCTTATATTGTATATGATGTTTGGAACTGATGCTGTGACAACCACAGATATTTGGAGTAAAAACTCCATGCTATCTTTGCCAGATGCTAACGTTATGGGTAGAAATGCCTTTATTCACTATTTAATAAGTTTTATTATTTCCTTTTTATATTGTAATTTTAATGGACTTTAATAAATTAAGAGCCATTAATCTTGAACTCTTGTCATAATAGGTAATCTACAGTTTCCTCCAAATTTCATAATTTATATTCTTAAAAACTACTTTGCTTATTTCACTACATAATCAAAGTTTGGCCATGTGTTTACTAACAATAAATATTTTATAACTGAAGAAACTTTGAAATTATAATCAGTTACTGTTGCAAAAATGAATCATCCACCCAGAATGATAAATTCTTTCTGTTTTAGTACATACTTCAGTTAACATATAATTTTTCCTTGGAGAATTTCTTGAAATAAAGTAAAAAATAAATTCATTCTTTGGTTTTCACCAGAAAATATAAATAGCATTTCAGCATTGTGTGGTATCTCAGACCACCAAAAATCATTAATCATCTTTGAAAATAGTAGATATTATTTTGAATTTCACCTAATTCTATGATATTCTGGAAATGTTTTTTTTTCTTTTTAAAATGTACTATTTTGCAACAAAAAAAGTTAGAAAATTAAAATACCCTGCCCTGGCTGGTGTAGCTCAGTGGATTGAGCGCAGGCCTGCGAACCGAAGGATCGCGGTTCGATTCCCAGTCAGGGCACATGCCTGGGTTGCCAGGCCAGTTCCCGGCAGGGGACATACAAGAGGCAACCGCACATTGATGTTTCTCTCCCTCTCTCCTTCCCTTCCCCTCTGAAGATAAATAAATAAAATCTAAAAGAAAAAAAAATTAAAAAAAAAAAAGAAAATTAAAATACCCTAATTAACCAATAAATCCTACTAAAATATATTTAAACTAAATGTTTTTAGCTTGCTCATATACATTTCTGTTAAAATGTAAATTGACACACATAAACCTTTGCAGAAGCATAATGGCAGTGTGGAAGAACAAAAATATTCATAGTATTAAAACTATTTTATTCCTGGCAGGTGGAGCTCAGTGGCTGAGTGCTGGCTTGTGAACCGAAGTGTCGCCCATTCAATTCCCAGTCAGGGCACATGCCTGGGTTTCAGACCAGGTTCCCAGTAGGGGGCACACAAGAGGCAACTACAATTGATGTTTTTCTTTTTCCCTCCCTACCCCTCTCTTTAAAAATAAATAAACAAAATATTTTTTTAAAAATAAAATTGTTTTTAGTTCTGTAAATTACTCTGGTTAAATAAAATTAGTATTATTTATAAAAGTAAAATCAATGTAAAATACAAACTGAAAGTAACCTACATGCCCATTACAGAGGGACTAAAAAGGAAGCCTTGATACAGACTTAAAAATAAGACAGGCTGGGAGAATGATGGTTTTGAAAACAAAAAGACACACCTAAATACATTAAAGTAATACCATAAGATTTCATTGGTATGTGGAATCTAATAAACAAGCTGAAACAACAAGCCACATAGAGACAGACTCTATATACAGAGCAGGTTGACAACTGAGGGAGCAAAAGAAGATAAAAGAGAAAGAACTCATGGACACTGACAATAACGTGGTGCTTGTGCCTGGTAGGGTGGGGGAGTTGGTGGAGGTGGAAGAGGATATGGAGGGGATACAGGCTGAAGGAGTAAAATAAAATAAATAAAAGACAATAGGTTGCACTAAAAAAATCAAGACATACGTATATATGTATACATCTATTATGCTGTCAATTATATAAAGAAACACTATAAGAAAAACTTTAAAACACAATAGAAAAATGCTTGAATGATATAAATTATTTGGTTATATTGGGTTAAAATTATATGTTTATTCATCGACACAGTTTTTATTTTCTATTTTGGTAAATTTACTACAATTGAAATATCTCTTTTCCTTTATATAAAATATATATATAATATATTTATATATTTGTCTATAAAAGATATATATTTATACATAAGATATTTATAAATATAAAAGATATATTTTATCTATAAGATAAAAGTCAATCTAGCTTTGTTAAGCTAAAATAAGATACATTAAATGTATGATAGCAAGGCTTCAATGTGTTATCTTTTCAATTCACATTATTTTATTTGTTTTCCTATTAATTTGTTGGCACTGACCATTGCTATTAAGCAAAGCAATAATTTCCTGTGTCAGAACCACCTAAAATAGTTAATTCTACAGAAATATGTGTGGTATAAGTAAGAATGAAATTATGGTCAAGAGAAGAAAATAGAAAGGCCATTAAACACTTTAAGTCTTCAGACCACTGAGCCCAAACATACCTACATAATTATCCAATTATTTGGAAGTGACTGGGCCATTGTGGGCAATAGACAACAATTTATTCTAATTCTTTCTTTTCACTACATCAATCTTTTTTTTTAATTTTAGATGTTACAACTTACACTTTAAGTTCACAATGTTAAAATTCTTATCCTTTGATCTTATTAGCTAATTAGTAAGAAGCGAATTTCCTTTAACCTTCCTTTATAAACTCTGTCATGTTTAATTGGTTGCTTATCCTGTCATTAAAAGGAACAAGTCAATCAAGTAACATTTTAGTGGATTTTTTTTACCAAAAATAGAAAAAGTGAAATGGAAATACTAAGCACAAGTATTTTTAATAGTTTAAAATAAAAGTTATAATTGTAATAGTTTATATCATAAAAATAGTTCTTTAAATTTTAATGAAAGAAATAGAAATAGAAAAGATTTAGTCTTAGTTAACTAAACAGAAATTATCACTTTTAAAAATACTTTTATAATTAAAAAAATTATTTTAAGTTCACAATTTTAGGATGCCTAGCATTCTTCCTGGTCTCTTTTCTGTCACTAGGTAAGTGTCTATATTTGTTAATGAAATTATGGTGTTTAAACTTCATTGTGAGAGGAACTGTAAAGGCTTATGGGAATGCATAAATCACAACGTACAAGACTCAGGTTTTGATACACAAGTATCATTTATTTTTCATAAACACATCACCAGGGCACAATGTTCACTCCATTTTACATGGGAAGAAACAGAGGTTAAATACTTTATCTAGAGATATATATCTGGTAAGCATTAAACCTGGAATATGTTACATCAGTACTGTGTCAACAGAGTCCATACTTAGAATATAACTGACATGTAATCCTGCTTCTTTCAGAAAGTTACAGGCTGTGTTTGAGGATTAAGCAATGGATAATCCATTAGAGAAATCAAAGTAGAGATCTTTTTTTACTTGTGAATGGAAACCAGGAGTAATGAGAATGGAGAGGCTTGAGTGGCCATTTCTTGTTCCCTGAAAGCATCCTCTGTTTATCTAAAATGATGCTTACCACTCCACTAAATAATAACATGTCTATTTTATCCTGATCTCTTTCCTTCCTCTACCATATTCACCACTTCTCCTTGAAAGTACTCTGCTTTATCTGCTATTGGATTCGCAGCACCAGATTTGCTCTCAGAGGTACTGTTTGTCAATAGCAAGTGCCATTGAGAGTCCTAAAATATCTCCAGACAAGAAGTGATGAGGTCCTAAACCATAGTTGTAGAAAAATAGAAGGGAATTAGGAATATAATGCTGAAATATTTAGAACATAATGATTGTCCGGAAATGGATTGAAAAAGAAGAAAGATTCTAAGATGATTCACAAATTTCTAGTAGAAGTAGAGATTGTGTGGATGATGGAATCATACACAAAGAGAAGAACTTTGAAAGTTAAGTTTGAGACAGTGAGTTTGACTTGTTTATTGTTTTCAAATAGAGATGAATTGTCCAGGAAGCAGCTGGATACAAAAGCTGAGGGATTCAGTGTTACCACATATACATGATATATATATATATACACATATACAAATACATGTATCATGTATATACATATCATGTGTATGCATGGTACATGTATATATGCACACAGACATATACATGTATATACGTGTGTGTGTGTGTGTGTGTGTGTGTGTGTGTGTGTGTTTTCCAGGGAGAAACTGGGAATTGAGAGTTCTCTGACGATTATAGGTGTAGTTTCAGGAGTGGGGTGTATTGTGAAATGGTGTCTCAGTCTTTCCTAACCATTTCGCTGTAGATATTTTCTCCGTTGGCCAATCTGTAGAAGTAATTCAGCTACTTTCTGGATTTCTCTCTGAGATAAATGCTCTGTATGTAGTATATGCAAAATGTTTATCAGAGGAACTAAATAGACATTTAGGCATTTTTCTAAAGAAGCTATACAAATGTTCAGCAGGTATATGAATATGTGCTTAGCCTCACTAAAGGTCAGGGTTATGCAAATCACAACCACATAGGTATCACCTGACACCTGTTAGAATGGCTGTTATTAAAAAGACAAAAGATAACAAAACCTGTCAAGGATATGAAGTAAAGAGAACCCTTGTGCATGTTGATGAGAATTTCAACTAGTGAAGCCACTATGGAAAATAATATGGAGGTTCTTCCAAAATTTTAAAATAGAACTACTGTATGACCCAGCTATCCCCCTCCTGGGTATACAAGTATATCTGAACAAGTACATCCTGAATAAAGTCAGGATCTCAAAGAGATATCAGCACACCGATGTTTGCTGCAGCATCATTCACAATAGCAAAGGTATAGAAACAACCTAATTGTCCACAGATGGAAACATGGGTAAAGAATATGTAGTATACGTAAATATAAAATGGTATATTCCTCAGCCTTAAAAAAATCCTGCCATTTGTAAAACCATGGATGAAACTTGAAAGCAGAGAAAGACATATCTTGCAAGCTCATGGAAACAGAGTTGCCAGGGTTGTGGAGTGGAGAAAATAGGGGAATATTTGGTAATAGGGTACACATTTACAGTTATGTGATGAATAAGGTCTGATGACTTAATGTGTAACAATGGCAACTACCGTTGCTAATACTGTATCATATAATTAAAATTTGTCAAAAAATAGAACTTAAGTGTTCTCAAATAAATGAACAAACGAATAAGTGAGGTGATGCTGTATCAAATTGCCTTGATGTACACTTTAAATATATTTAAATTTTTTTTGTTAATTTTATCTCAATAAAGCCTCAAAAAACTTTTATTTTATAGCAGGGACTAGTCAATTTGTTTTTTCAGGGCTCAGTGGCATGCCAGAAAGATCACTAAAGAGTTGCTTGGATTTCTTAGAATGGAATAATTAAATCTAAAAAACTGGCAAGTGTTTGTGACAAATGCTACTTTTGTATGTCACCAAAAGTAAACATTTCAATCAAATTATTTCTGTGGCACATTTTCACAAACATGCAAAGTCAATAGTTCAATTTTCATTCTAACACTGTCAAATGAATGTGTTGTTTAATTTTAAAACTTAGCTAATAACAATTCAGTCTGCTTCAGTTGGTCTGTTTTCCTTTCTCTGCAGCTCCTGACCGCAGGTTTGTTTGAAAGTAACTCAGACTGCAGCCAGGAGTCAGCCAGTCCATTACCATTTCCAGTGCCTGTCTTCTTGGAACTAGTTTATCTTTCCTTTTGGTATTTTTCTTCGAATTTTCTGAGACTGTATTTTTAGATTAAGAGGAGTCTTCCACATTTTATGTGTGTGGGTGTGTCCCACCAGGTAACCCACTGAGGATGCCCATCTCACAGGGTGGTTGTGCACATGTGGGTCCCTCACTGACAGAATCCAGCCACAGCAATCCCTTCTGATCCTGTTTCCTAGTTCCACGAGCAAGGGTGACTGAGCCTTCCTGTTATTCACTCTCATTCTTGGTTTTGCACCCCAGGAGGAAAAATTAACCAGAACCTCCAGGGAAAACTCTTGTTTACAACCCTAGACAGCATTTTTCAGCTCTCTGGCCACTTTATTACCAATTTCCAATTCTTATTTATTCCTGACACCTCAAATCACTCATTGCTGCTGTATTTTAATTTAGTAGATATCATATTCTAGCATACAACTTTATTATCTATCTATTTATCTATTTCTATCTACTTATATTTATTCACCTCAGGAGAATGTGGTTCATTGTGTTGTTTTGTTTGTTTTCTTGCTCTGTCCCCAATACCAAAAATCCTTCTGGGAACAGAGGGAGACCTCAATACACTTGTATGTCTTTGTTACTGTGGTTGGAGATGCTCTGAGAGATGTTCTGCTCCTGTTGAGGGAAATCTTTTCAAAAGAATACAACACGTTATGCTGTCTGACTGGAAGAAAGCAAGGGCCCATCTGGAATCCCCTTGGTCTATTCAAATTACCACTGCATACTCTCCAACCACACTCAATGTTGCAGGAACCACTTAGTCTTGGGGATATCACAGTTAATTAGCTTGTAGTCCCTCTTTGTCCATTAATTACTAGATTGAGGTGACTTAATGAATCCAAATGGAATTTTCAGAGAACAGATAATCTGCTCAGACAAGTTAGAAAAAAACACTACTGTATTTTATTCAGATAATAAAATATGCATGCTACTCTATTGCTACCGGTTCATGCACTCTAGGTGACCTGCTTTCTCCTGCAATTTCAAGTTTCCTGTAGGAAATATGCAGGGCTGCCACAGGAGACCTTTTACATCTTCAAGTTGTATGACATCTTTTGCTTTACTTAGAATAGAGACATTGCTAATGTTTGCAAACATGGTCTCCACTGACCCAGGCTTTGTTCATTTTAGAATGCCTCTGGAGCTCTCCTGGTTGCTTTTTTCTCTTTCCTTCTTCTCCTTCTCCTTCTTCTTCTTCTTCTTTTTTTTTTTTTAATTATAGATGGGTGAAATTGATCCTTTCTGGGAAGAGGAGAAGGAATGCGCCCCGCAGTTTTTAAAACTTCTCTGGTATTGGTGTTTAGCAGTAGTACTACCAGCTTGATCTTTTAGAAAAATTGAGGAAAACCACTTTCTTGACAGGGAGACAGCTATTGTTTGCTGGAGTGAGAGTAGCTACAGCATCTTCTGATCTCATCATTAGCAATGAGCCAGCAACCCCCTTCTGCAGATTGAGTAGGGAATCTGAAGAGCCAAGTGGCGGCCTTTCCTTTATCTGTGCTCCAGAGTTAAGAGCAGTTTCAGCTTTTTTTTTTTTTTTTCCCAGAATTGCTGTGGTGCAGCTGTAAGAAATCATAACAGAAAGGGAAAAAAAAGACAGATAGCTAATGATGAAAAGTCTTTCTGAATTTACAACAGAGATGAGCCTGCACTATCTATACCTGGGTACTAACTGGAGGATTGATGGAGTGGCTCCCTCAAATTGAAAAATAAAAATCCCTTTAATATTTTGGGTCATCATTTACTGTTACCTTCCAAGTATAATTCTTCTTAAAAATGTCCATCAATAAATTACTATCTAGGATGTGAAATGCCCCAAAAATACATTAGTAAGTTTTCTTTAAATAAAAACAACATTATTTCTTCTTTCAGTGTTTAATTCAACTGAAAAGGAATTATACAGGAGAAAAAAGTAAAAGCATAAAAAATGTAGTTTTTTAAAAAAGCACAGAAGGTTAACTTTTCACTTGTCTCTTAAAATAATGTCCATATAAGGGAAGTTTTGCTGTAATGTTTACTCATACTTTGGGGGCAACTTAAACTGAAGCAGACTTGTGTACTCCTTGCAAACTTTAGAAACTTGTAAAAGGACTTCTTGCCAGCCAAACACATTGCTATCAGCACATGAATGGGGCAGCAAGTTCCCAGCTCTTTACATCATCCTAGGGGCAGAATTTTTTTTCAAATACAATTGATATCCAATATTATTCTGTATTAGTTTCAGATGTACAGCATAGTGGTTAGAAAACTATGTATTTTACAAAGTTACCTCCCCATGTTTAAATTACTTACGTGGCTCCATAAATAGCTATAATTATGTTATTGACTCTATTCCCTATGCTGTAATCTACATCTCTGTAATTAACTTGTAACTACCAATTCATACTTTTTAATCCCTTCACCTTTTTCATTCGGTCTCTCAACCCCTCCTCCTCTCAGATAACTGTAAGTCTGTTTTCTATATCTATGACTCTTCACATCCAGACAATCCTGAGAGCTTCGATGCAAGCTACCAACCTCCTGCCACTATAGATATCAATTTCCAGCACTCACAAAGGACTTATTTTACTGATTTCCTCCAAGTTTATCCCTAGGAATAAAGAATAAGAATGAATTTTTCATATATTAGCAAGACATGGAACCTGAGTGGCTAGAATGTTTGGTTTACAGGCCTAAACAAAAGTGCTTTACAGATGCAAGTCTGAATGTCCCTTTCAACCTACTATAATGTAAATTCTGGACTGACATATTTGCAGGAGTAACATTTGCTTCTACATCTTCCACATGCTGTGGCCCTTCTACAACTCTGCCACCTTATCATTCTCCCCCTTCTTTTCACTGACTCAGCTTCATTACATGTCTTCCCAGCAGTTCTTTGAACACAGCAAGTCCATTTTTTGTGTGTGTGTCTCAAGGTCATTGCATTTTTTCCCCTTGCTTTTAATGCTCCTTTCAGAAGTTTGCATGGTTGTTCCCACCTTTCAGGGGATAGCTCAGAATTTACCTTTCCTGAGCACATCAGCCAAATTAGCTTGTTGTTGCAGACACACTCTTACATGATTCTGTTGTATTTTCCTAGTGGTGCTGGTCACAATCCTGCAATATGTATTTATTTGTATTTGCATTCTTGATTGTTTTTCTGCATTAGAGTGAAAAGTGCATTCTACTCACATGCCAGAACATACCTAGTGGCTGGTATATTAGTATATAATTCTAAATAATTCAGAATTATTTACCGATTATTTAGTGATTTAAATATAGTATAGCCAAGAAAAAAGAATAAAAATAGGATCTTATTACTAATAATTATCAAATGATAAAACAAAATCACTTCAATTCAATTATTTTAAATACAATGTAATAGTGTCTGAAAAGCATCAGTACAAATTATAATTTTACAAAAAAACAACCTGAAGACCTTTTCAGTAGGGTAGCTTATTATATTCTAATGATTATTGTCTTTGTTTGGTAGTTGTATCTTTTTTAAAACCTTCAGTCCGAAATATATAACCAAAGTGGAGGCAGCAGAATCTCTTTAAACATCACATGGTAAGTAAGACCTTATTATACATTATATGTCTCCCCTTGATCTCTTTACTTCAACTCAGAAAATTAATGAGAATAGAGACTGTTCCTGTGTATTATTTTACCTTTTAGAGATGATCTTCATAATATTAGTTAAGTGTTATAATATTGAGGGATCTATAATTAAAGGTTTTTCATAATAGAAAACATTTCAGAGTATGTTTTTAAAATATGAATAGTATGCTTTATTCTATAAAATCTTTAATAGAAAATTAAAGACATGAGTCCAGAGACAAACATTTCTAAATTCACAGAATGAATCAGTTTTGGCTAATCCAAGGATTCATTTGCCAAGTCTAGTGCACATCCCAGCAGACAGTACTGTTATATAAAAGTGATATTGGAAAAAGCACAAGTGAGAGCAGAAATGATGGTGGCTTCTTACTCAGTTTTGGCTGATGAGCTAAATGTACTGGCAGCATTTATAGGACAGGGACTAGGAGAAGTAAAGACAGCCAATTTTCTGTGCAGAATAATACAACATTTTCTTTAGCAGGGGAAATTGGTTGAAAGTTCTTCTCTCCATTTTCACATGCCTTTTTACTCAGTGCTTCATAAGTGCAGTTTGCCATAGTGTATTTCTATTTGCTGGAAAGTTGTAATAATTAGGAAGCGTTCAAGCAACGTTGCAGTGGTTTCCTCTGCACTAAAGTCAGGGTTGATGAGCGCTGGCAGGTTTTTGATCCCTTGCACCAATGGTTGGACAATTTCCAGTGGCTCCTGGTAGAAGACCTGACAGGTCAGACTGTGTACCTGGGCCAATCAATTCTAACTCTGATTCTGCAAGAAACCTGCCGTGTAGGGATGGGGAATTGAAAATGAGAACAAGGCAATGAAGACTGAGTATTTGATCCTATTTAACCTCCCGGTTAATCTACCGTTAATCAGTTCTAGAGAAAGGTAAGGGTAAGATTCTTTTGAATTCCTTCTCCACAGGCTAGAAGTACATTGGGCAAGTATTTTTAATGGCTTACATTTTTTATAGTTTTTCTTTATAGAAAATAACATTACCACATTTTACTATTCTTTTAAAAAGAACTTACTATTCTGACAAATTTCTAACTAATGATATAATTACTTCATTAGGTAGGGTAATCAGAAATTATAAAGAGTACCTGGCAAAGAAATGTTTAATTTACTAAATAATTTTGATTCAAATGATTACTGAGTTAAAATCAGAATTTGCTGAAAACCTCAAGTAATGTTTTTTACCAATGCCACATGATAAATTGTTCAATTAACAATTAGTTACAAACAGCAATACTCTTCATTTGTACTTAAAAAAAGTAAACTAATTCCCACTCTACAAAAATGAATATTAATTAGATGGGAAGATAAAATTACAATACCTTAGAATAAGCCACAGTCATACAGGAAAGTCCTGTGTTCTTATGAATTAGTTATAGAAACAAAGAAACCTTTTCTTTTTATCTTTTATTCTGGAAGCATAGGAGAGAAGATATTTTGACTTTAACTTGATTTTTCTGATGCTCTTAATAAAGTGAACTAAATGAATTTCTAGTATTTAGAAGATAAAATACTGTTAATGTGATTTAATTTTTAAATTATTAACCTTTGTGAATATAAATGATTATATATTGTAAAAATTGAAAACATACCTTTGTTTTTAGGTAATCATGCTTACCTTTTTATACTGAGGTAGTGATAATTTAACTCCCATTTCTCCTTCTTCTTGACATTTGTTTGCATGATGAGAAGTAGGAATCTAAACTATAGCCCTATAATATTATTTTTCTTATTGTAACTCACCGGGTGTTTTAATTTATACATTTATGGCTGATTTATATAATTCATGTCTGTTTGTGTTGTTCAAAAGGTAGTAAACATTGTGAAAGAAATAAAGCTTTGCAGGAAGGTACACATACTTTTCATTGGTTCAACTCATGTTTTCTCCCCTTGTTAGCTGTGACACATGGAGCAATTGAAGTATCTCTAACTGTTTCCTCATCTCAGAAATGGTGGTCATGACATCTCCCTGTAAGAGAAATATAAGGATTAAATGGAATAATGTATGACATACTGTGACACATAGAACATTCAATATGCGCAACTTCCTCTTCTGCTCTGACCATAGCTTTCCAACTACTGAAAGGTTCAAGTAGATATTGAATGATCATGAAATTGGAATATTGTAGAAAAACTTTTGGTAAGGGCAAAAGTTTTGTTCTAATGTTGTACAACACTTCTACCTATATTTCTGTTTTTTAGTTAAACCAAATTAATTGTAGAGAGAATACATGTATGTTGAGGCCATGCCATATAAATCGGTTTTTCCTAAGAGCAGAAAATACAAGATAAGGAAAATGTATAAACTAAGTGCATTCTGATGGCAGACTGTTAGATTGTCATAGCTAACTCCAGAGAGAATTGAATGGGGCCTATAAGATTCTACTGTGAAATCAGTGTGTGACTCCTCAGGCAGCTGTGTAGAGATATAATGACTCGTTCTTAGCATATATTTTTCTAACAGTGTTCAGCTGTTTTTCAGGCCACATGTATCCTGTATGGAAATGTGTTCCCCAAAATAATATGTTGAAGTTCTAAACCAGGAATCTCAGAATGTGACTTTGTTTGGAAATATGGCCATTACAGATATATTTAGTTAAGATAAGGTTATACTGGAGTAGAGTATATCCCTAACCCATTATGACAAGTTTCCTTATAAGAAGAGTAGAGAGAAAAAGAGAGAGAGAAGAAGGAAATTATTTGGCAGTAGAGGTAGAGATTGGCATAATGTGCTTGCAATCCAAGGAACACCAAATAGTAACTGCTACCACCAGAAGTCAGGCAGAAGCAAGCAAGATTCTACCAGAGTCTTAGAGGAAATGTGGCCCTGCTGATGCTTCTAGAACTCAGAATAAATTTCTTCTTTAAGCTGGTCAATTTGTAGTACTTTGTTAAAGCAGCTCTAGGAAACTAATACAATATCTAGTAGCAAACAAACAAACAAACAAACAAACAAAAAACAAAGAGCATTTACATAAAGTAACTCATTAAAATAAGAATGGCTAAAAGAGAAGGAAGAGGTAAATTCAAGCTAGAGGAATGGGAAGGAAAAGTTAAACAATAGAGATGTGTACTGTAAAATTCGATTTAGAGTTCTGATATTACATTATAATCAGAGCATGTTTAAAATGTATGCCCAAATTATCATTTCTTGCATATGAGATTCTTAAGGCCAAAGACTATATTAATTATTATTATATCCTTGGGCACTTGAAAAATGCTTGTCATGTTGTTCCAGTGAGGACAAAAAACCGAAAGAAGAAAAGAAAGAAAGGGAGAAGGAGGGAGGGAGGGGAGAAGAAGGAAGGAAGGAATTTGAGAGTAAATTTATTTATTGGAAAGGATATTGATGTATCACTCCTTAAAGAAGCCAATTAAATTAAACATCACTCTACATTTGTTATAGAATCCTAGCCTATGCAATTCTGAGACAGATATGTGGGTGCACTTGCCTGCTGCCAGATGCCTAATGCCAGAGTTTGGTAAAAAAAGGAAAAGAATTGCTTATTTAAAAGTTATACAGATTTAAAATAATGGCAGACTTCTGCTGTTAAGTCCCACTCCCCTTACAAAACCCACAAACATACTCATATGTGCCTGCCTCCCTTTTACCAATCAGGCCAGTTTCAGGACTATGCCAGTCAGAAGTACCATCTTCCAGGAAACAAAACAAAACAAAACAAAACAAAACAAAACAAAACAGAAGTCTGCAGCTCAGCATTCCTGGATATAGCTCAGCATCTCAGGCATCTCCCATTAATCCATGCCTGGTTGGACAGGTCACACAATCCCCAGCACTATCAGCCATGTCACTGTGTTCTCCAGCTTTTAATCCAAAACCATGTGGCACCTCCTCATGGCAGGCAGTGGGGGGTCCTTCTGCACCCTTTCCACCTGCATGGCCAAGAGAAAGCAAATGGCTGCTGTGCCCAGTTTGAAATCCCCACCGGGAGCTTCCAGCATGACCCCATTTCTAACTCCTCCCACAATGGATTGCATCTGCCAGTTCCCTGTATCATCGGCCTTTCTCTGGCTGCCATTATAAGTGGCTCTGTGATGCCGAGTGAACTGCTCCCTGCTTGTCCTCCAGTGCTGGGACCGAGAAACCACCTCCCAGATTAATGCATTCACTGTAAATTCCCAGGCTAAGTCGCAAGCCAGGATACATTCAGAAACTCACACTCATCTCCCTTGCCCCAGTGGCAGACACAGCTATTTAATTTAACTAGGAAGCTAGCCAAGTTGGCATAGTAACGCAAAGTAACTGTCAATGGCTATCCTCTGCTTCCCCATCCCCCAGGCCAGGGTGGTGGGTTTTTTTCCCTAGATCCTCCTGCACCCGCCATTGCACCTCCTCTAAACTTATTCTAAACTTTGAATTATTATTATTACAAAATATATACGGCATCAGTATTTATACCTAATTTGTAAAATTTTGTACTAAAATTAAAAGCATTCTTTATAAGAATTGATTTCAAAAATGGAAAGAGTGTTATAAATTAGGTGTATGCCAATACTATTTGTAAATCTGGATTGCTGTGGGGATAATTCAATTTGTATTACCTCTATCACTACAAACTAGTTTTGCTGACTGCTGAGGACCTTGAAAATTAAGGCTATTGATATCTGTTAATAAAATATGTGTATGGTACAAATTTCTCCAGCCTTAAAACTAGACTTTAAAAAAAAAGAGAAGCATTATGTCTATTTTTGACATTGTGTTCAAAGACAAAAATGTATCTACCTGTTAAGAATATATATTTTACTATTTATAATTTCTTTCAGATGTTGAATTAACTACCCTCATAAAAAGAAAGAATATCAAGTATTTTTATAAATATTTAATTTGATTTTTATTATAAAAATCATCTGATATTTTTTATCCTCCCTTGAGACCATGCTGATGAATTTTACAGAGACAAGAAGGGAGGGAAAGAGAGAGGGAGAGAAACATTGATTCAAGAAACAAACAATGATCAGCGACCTCTCATATTCCTCCGGGGATCAAACCTACAACCCAGGAATGTGCCCAGAACACAAATCAAATCTGCTGCCTTCTAGTTTATAGGACTTTGCTTCAACCATCTGAGTCACACTGGCCAGGGGCAAAATTATCTAATATTGAAATTTATTCCTACTTACCTTTAATTATTTTTGACCTATGAAATTAAGGTAGTTTTCTCACTTATTTGAGAGGTTGTTGGATGCCAATGAGTAGATTAAGTGTACTACTTAGGCACACATAGTAAGGAGGAGGTCTGTAAATTTTTCATGGAGTTCATTTCAGCAAATGAAGTATGTGGGTAAGTTTCATTTAATATACCAGGGTAAATTTTGGGTTCAGGGCAGCAACAAAGCTTAAGATTATCTCTGGTAGTGGAGAAGAGAGTCCAGTGCAGAAACTAATGGGACAAGTTAAGATGATAACAACATACCTAACACATCAGCTCAAATGAGTCTGTTAAGCAGTTTGTGTGTTTCCATGAATTTTGTTGAATTAGCATAAAAGTCTCAAGACTATTCTCCCATATTCTCAAATATATTATGTGCTGATCACAAAACTGGTGGCACCATTTGAAGGGTATTTTATTGAGTTTTTCTCATTCACTAATTAGAATTAATCCATTTTCCTCTAGCCTCACTCCATCCTACAGGATTTCTAATCTTTCTAAATAACAACAACAACCAATGATAGTGCCAGGACTTTTACAGACATAAAAATCCTCATAGGAATTATACCTTATAAGCAGGTTAGACTGCTTTCTGTTTATAAGTGAGGAAATGGGTGTTTTGTAGGTGCTTGAATTGGGTAAGAATTTTATTTTGAGTTCATATGCTGCACTGGTTGGTGATTCAAGTGATGTAAATTCACTTCAAGGAAATTCACATTGAACATCTCACATTCTGCAAGGACCGGGCATAGGGAAAAAAGAAATAATGTAGAACTGCACATATTTTTCATACATAGGTTAGAATAGATTAGTTGCTGCTTAAAATAGACTTGAGAATACTAAGTTATTGCAGTAAGATGTATCTAATGACAACTCTAGCCCTAAATATCATCATTTTTAAAATGTTATTTTTCAAGCAATTGCTTATGCAACACATACTGTATGCCATATTCTAAGTGCCTAGAATATTCATTCTTTTAACCTTCATAAATAAATCTGCAGAGAAAGGCCTATGATCCTTTTACCGAAGACCAAGAAATTAATTAGCTTGCCTTGAACATCACACTCTACTGCCCCTGCTGGACTGTGGTGCCTTCAACAGAGAAGTTAATCCTCTTGAGTTAATCTGTAAAATTACTCAAAATTGACTCTACTGAGAACAACGGCTATGTAATATATTACACTTCTTCCATTCATTCTTTACCATCCCAGGTCTTCATCATCCTTATTTTGCATCCATTCCTCCAGGAATACAGTCATAGCTACTGCTTTTCATGTGTTTCTGTAAATTAAATCTCCTTGGAAACATGAAAGAGCAAAGCAGTAACTATAAAGGGCATACTTAAATAGGTTACTTAACACCAATGTGATTTTTAAAAACAGGTGATCTCTGCAGATTAACGCACACACTCCTTAAGTACAGAAATTATTTATGATTTTAAAGATATTTTCAGAGAAATGGAAGAAATGCAAAATAGAAATAGAGATGTTTAAAAACAGACTGTCCTTCAAGAAATTTCTTCATCTCTTTATAATCAGCACATCTGTTTTTTTTTTACTACATAAACGCTTGGACTCATTCTAGTTTACACTGAGGAACGGAATGCCTGCTATGTAGCAGACACTTTTACATATGGCTTATAATTCTAATAGTACTACATACTATTATCATCCTCATTTTTTATCTTAAAAAATTCAGACACCAAGAAGTTAAATGCCTTGCCCAAAGTCACATAGCTGGTTACTAGTGGAGAGAGGATTCTGCCCTAGGTTTTCTTGCCCTGGCATGTGCTAGCTTTGGCTTTAAAATGAGGAAAACACACATGTAACTGAGACAACCATTTGGGGATCATAGATTCAGCCTACATATCTGAAGTCTGTACATTACTTCTCTATAATGTTTTAATATGTGTTATTTTTGCCTCCCCTAGGTAGTGTTTTGTGTCTAACATTTAGCACTTTGTTAGTTTATTTACCAGGTCATAGTTTGCATTCTTTCCATTTGTTAACTGAGCTAAATATGAGATCTGTCACCTTTTCCTCTGCAATCTGTGCTAAGGAAAGAAGCAAATGGATCTAATAGTATCCATGGTGTCAAAAGCTCCATGAGTACTCAGCTGTGAGGCTCGTTGGTCAGTTTGCAGGATCCCCCTTCCATGAAAGGGGCACATGGCACAAAGGCGTGGCCCTCCAGTCAACATGCTGATGCTCTGTGGCCTTTTTCTTAATCATGAGTGAGTGAAAGATCCAGAAGGTGAATATCTGACTCAACCTGTGTCAGTCAGGAGTTTTAACACATGAGACACTGAAACTGAGGGTTGCTAGAGACTGATCATGTTCATTTTAATACCCTTGCTGTTTAAGAAAAAAATCTCAGATGCAGAGTTCCCAGGCAGCCTTACCTCCTGTTTTTCCATTTGTTTGATTTTAAAGCTCTTTCTTGGTTTCCATGCCATTTGTATGTTTTTTAATTCACTGTAACTTTGAATCCAGTGAACTGGATTTTTCTACTGTTTGTCATTAACTGCATGTTTATTCAATATGGTCATACTTTTATAGACTATCAAAAACCTGCGTGAAAGAGATAAACTCCTCCCAAATTAAAATCACCCATAATGGGAAGGATAGCCCACTGGTAGATTCAGGGCTCGAATATTTTGTTATAACACCTTCAATGTGTGTTTTCTTTTTTATTTAATCAATTTTTAATTTTTTCAATTATAGTTTATGTTCAATGTTTTTGTATTAGTTTCATGTATAAAGCATAGTGGTACACAATCATATAATTTACAGATTGTTCTCCCCAATATTTCCAGTACCTACCTGACATCATACACAGCTGTTACAATATTATTGACTATATTTCCTATGCTGTACTTTACATCCCTGTGACTACTTTGTAACTGCCAATCTGTATGTCTCAATCCCCTAACTTTTGTCATCCAACCTCCCACCCCTCTCGCAACTATCTGTCTGCTCTTTTTTGTACATTAGTCTGTTTCTATTTTTATTCATATTTTCCTTTAGATCCCACATATAAATGAAGTCATATAGTATTTGTTTTTCTATGCCTGACTTATTTCACTTATCCTCAAACCCTACAGGTGCATCCATGCTATGGCAAATGGTAAGATTTCATTCATTTTTATCAGAGTAATATTCTACTGTATATACATACCACAGCTTTTTAAAGCACTTTTCTATTGACAGCACTTGGTATGCTCAATGTGTATTATGTGTATTAGTGTCCTATTGCTGCTGCAACAAATTACCACAAATTAAGCAGGTTCAGCAATGCATTTTTTTTTTTTTTTTTTTTTTTTTTTTTTTTTTTTACTGTTCTGGGGTCAGAAAATAAAAGGGTCAGCTAGGCTATATTCCTTGGGAGACTTCAGGGAGAAATTAATTTTCTTTCCTTTTCCAGCTTTGAGCCTGCCTACATTTCTCAGATCGCAGTCACTTATTTCCTCCATTTCCAGAGGATAACATTTCAAACACTGGTTTTCTGTTTATACCTGCTTTTTTTTTTTTTTTTTTTTTTTTTTTAACTTTGATCCTTTTGTCCTCTGGATCCACAGAGATGATTCAGGAAAGTCTCCCTACCTCAGTATCCTTAATTTAATCACATCTGCAATCTCCTTTTGACCAGGTAAGGCAACATGTTCACAGGTTCCAGGGATTAGGACGTGGATATGATCTGGAGCCGTGTCGATTATTTGGGGGCATTTTCAGCCTACCACACTAAAAAATGTAGACTATTATGGTGCTGGTAAAAAAAACTGCTGAGAACAACATTTTGCATGGCTGCTCTCAAGATGTCAGCAAACCTCACTACGTCAATAAGAATCCTAAGATCCTAAGATGCCACACCCAAACCACACCCCAAAAAGGTTCAGACTTCCATGTATTACCATAAACTTTGAGAACTAATTAAAAACAAAACAAAATAAATAATTTTCTGATGTTCTATATGACAAAATATCTTCTCTTTTTGAACTTTATTTTAAACAACAACAACAAAAATATTGGAAGAATCAAGGAGGATGAGAACTCTGGCAATTGGTATACCTAAATTAATGAACGTGTTCAAGATAATTGTTACAAGTGAATTCTTATTTTTAATTGACAATTAGCTTTTTGAACGTAAAGCTGAATTTGCAGGAAGTGAATTATGTGAAGAAGTGCCATCAAGCTCTACATCAGTCCACAAGTCTTTACACACCAGTTGATTGTATGGGTTCTTGTGAACACACAACTTTAATCATATTTTAGCAATGCTTTTATTGTCTTCCAAAGACCAGATTCATTAAAGACCAACCTAACATTAGTCATATTGTACACCACTTATATAATGTTGAAGGAATAATATCAACCCTGAGTTGATACAATGTAGGGAATATAGTATGCCTTGGTTTTAAGAAATATAGCTTGCAGTTAAATGTTTTTTTTTTAAAAGGAAAACATATTTTGGGTATTTGAATGAAAATGAGTATCAAATGTCATTTGAAGCTTGGTGAACACATGCAATTAAGGCCCAGATGCTCTGCTTGACCCTCTGCCTGCTCACTGTCAGGCAGCCTAGATTGTCAACACTTGTTTACAGCCACCCTGATCAGAGAGGTGCCTAACCGCATGTCCTTAGTATCGCAATTGTCAATCACTACAAACAGAAACTCTCCACCAGTGACCTTGTGAAGCAGAATTAGCTCTGACAGATTTGATAATGGTGAAATATCCCAGGGCATGCCACAGTCACTCTGATGAGCATTTATTTTTTAACCATTCCAAATACTTTTAAACACAGAAGCTGCACTGCTCTCTGATTTTTTCTTTCACTAGTAGAGTGAAAAGGGACTTTGGAGGGCATGCTCTGATTCAGAGAAAAACCCACTTTTACCCATCCAAATACAATTAATGTTAATTAAGTAACACATTGTCTTCAATGGGCATCGCTGTGTGAGACAGTAGAAAAAATATGAAATTAATAAGATATAATAAATTGGGCCATTTTTCTCTATTTTTGATCCTATGTTCTGTACAGGTCTCTTAACTTTCTGAATTTCAGGTACCATATAATAATTTGTTTTGTTTTTGTTTTTTTAATATATTTTATTTATTATGCTATTACAGCTGTCCCATTTTTTTTCTCCTCTTCATTCCCCTCTGTCCTGTACTTCCCCTCTCACCATCATTTCCCCACCTTAGTCCATGACTATGGATCATATATATAAGTTCTTTGGCTTCTCCATTTCCCGTACTACTACTAACCTCTTGCTGTCTATTTTGTTCTTACCATTTATGCTTCTTATTCCCTAGGCCTTTTTCTCATTCTCCCCACTGATAACCCTCCATGTGATCTCTATTTCTATGAGTCTGTTCCTGTCCTAATCATTTGCTTAGTTTTTTTTGTTTGTTTTTGTTTTTTTGTTTTTTTCCCTAGGTTTGGTAGTCGATAGATGTGAATTTGTTGTCATTTTATTGTTTGTATTTTTTATCTTCTTTTTTTTTCTTAGATAAGTCTTTTCACCATTTCATATAGTAAGGGCTTGGTGGTGAACTCTTTTAATGACCTTATCAGGGGAGCACTTTTTCTGCCCTTCTATTCTAAATGATAGCTTTGCTGAATAGAGTGGTCTTGGATGTAGGTCCTTGCCTTTCATGACCTGGAATACTTCTTTCCAGCCTCTTCTTGCCTGCAAGCTTTCTTTTGAGAAATCAGCTGACAGTCTTATGGGAACTCCTTTGTAGGTAACTCTCTCCTTTACTCTTACTGCTTTTAAGACTCTCTCCTTATCTTTAATCTTGGGAAAGTAACTCTAATGTGCCTTGGTGAGTGCTTCCTTGGGTCCAACTATTTTGGGACTCTCTGAGCTTCCTGAACATCCTGGAAGTCTATTTCCTTTGCCTGATTGGGGAAGTCCTCCTTCATAATTTTTTCAAATAAATTTTCAGTATCTTCCTCTTCCTCTTCTCCTTCTGGCACCCCTATGATTCAAATGTTGGAACATTTAAAGTTGTCCCAGAAGTTCCTAAGCCTCTCCTCATTTGTTTGAATTCTTGTTTCTTCATTCTGTTCTGGTTGAATGTTTATTTCTTTCTTCTGGTCCACACCATTGGTTTGAGTCCCAGTTTCCTTCCCGTTACTGTTGGTTCTCTGTACACATTCCTTTATTTCACTTTTTATAGCCTTCAGTTTTTCCTCTATTTTGCAACCATACTCAACCATTTCTGTGAGCATCTTGATTATCAGTGTTTTGAACTCTTCATCTAATTGGTTGGCTATCTCTTCATCACTTAGTTGTATTTTTTTCTCAAGATTTGATCTGTTCTTTCATTTGGGCCATACTTTTTTGTCTGGGCTGCCTGTTACATAGTAAGGGGAAGAGCCTCAGGTATTTGCCAGGGTGGGGCAACCCACATTGGTGCACTAAGGCACTGTATGTGGGGGAGGGGGCCAAGTGGGAACAATGCTGCTTGCTCACCTGTCAGCCAGCTTTCAGTCACTTCCCTAGTTACCCACAAGCAGATTGGGCCCTTCTGATGCTGATTCCTGGGTGGGTGATTTTGTGTATGTTCTAGGACCTTGTGGCTCTCTCCAAGGAACTCTCCTGTGAGGCTGGGAGTTTCTCCTGCTGCCTCAACCCCCACAGTTTGTTTTTTCAGTCAGAGGTTTTGAGGTTTTCTTTCCCCATGCTGGAACCCTAGGTTTTATGGTTTCTCTCACTCCCCAGTTTGTCCTCCCAGCTTATTCGCATGCAAATGTGGGACCAACTGGTCAACCAGCCACCTCCTCGCCCAGTCTGCAAGCCACCACCTTGCATGCCCCAGTCCTGAAGCCTCCCCCTTGCCATGAGTCGTCTTCCCCCTGGCTGCCCATCTCTGCCCCTCCTACTGGTCCGAATGAGTATTTCTTCTTTAACTCTTTGGTTGTCAGACTTCCATACAGTTTGATTTTCTGGAAGTTCTGGTTATTTTTTGTTTTGAAATTTGTTGCCCTTCTTTTGGTTGTTTGAGGAAGAAAAATATACCTACACCTCCATATTCTAATATTTTTAAAATATATTTTATTGATTATGCTATCACAGTTGTCCCATTTCTCCCCCATCATTCCCCTCCACCCTGCACACCCCCTCCCACCCACATCCCCCCTTTAGTTCATGTCCATGTGTCATAAGTTCTTTAGCTTCTACATTTCCCACACTATTCTTGCCATCCCCCTGTCTATTTTCTACCCACTATCTATGCTACTTATTCTCTGTACCTTTTCCCCTCTCTCCTCCTCCCACTCCCCTGTTGCTAACCCTCCATGTGATCTCCATTTCTGTGGTTCTGTTCCTGTTCTAGTTGTTTGCTTAGTTTGCTTTTGTTTTAGGTGTGGTTGTTAATATCTGTGAGTTTGCTGTCTTTTTACTGACATATTTTTTATCTTCTTTTTCTTAGATAAGTCCCTTTAACATTTCATATAATAAGGGCTTGGTGATGATGAACTCCTTGAACTTGACCTTATCAGAGAAGCACTTTATCTTCCCTTCCATATTCTAATATTTTAAGAATAGTACTTATTAGTATTTATGAGAAAGCACATCCTCCGTATTGATACAGTTCTAATAGCATTATCTAATAATCCTCAAACAACCTTATGGCATAAATACTACTATTATCAACATTTATCAACAAAATGGCTGAGGTTGAGACAAATAAACTGCCCGTGTCTTTTTAATTGGGAGCTAATGACACTCACTTCAAAAAGTTTAAATTCAACTGAGATTCAAGATAATGACTTAAATAAATTTATAAACTTAAAGTTGGAGGGACTTCGGACCAAGATGAAGGTGTAGGTAGAAACACTGTGCCTCCTCGCACAACCAAAAGAAGGACAACAATTTAAAAACAACCAGAACTTACAGAAAATCGAACTGAATAGAAGTCCAACAGTCAAGGAGTTAAAGAAGAAACATTCACCAAGACCAGTAGGAGGGGCAGAGATGGGCAGCTGGGTGGAGGGGACTCCCAGCAAGGCGGTGGCTGGAGGACTCAGTAAGGTGGTGGATTGTGGAGTGGGAAGTCCCACATTCATGTGCAGATAAACAAGGAGGAACAACTGAGAGTGAGAATGACCTCATGTCCCAGGGTTCCAGCGTGGGAAAATAAAGCTTCAAAACCTCTGACTGAAAACACCTGTGGGGGTTGAGGCAGCAGTGAAAGAAACTCCCAGTCTCACAGGAGAATTCATTAGAGAGGCCCACAGAGTCCTAGTATGTACACAAACCCACCTATCTTAGAACCAGTACCAGAAGGACTCAATTTGTATGTGGGTAGTGGGGGAAGTGACTGAAAACCAACACAGAGCAGAGCAAGCAGCATTGTTCTCTCTCAGGCCCCTCCCCTACATGCAGTGTCACAAAGCAAGAACTTGGGTTGCTCTGCCCTCCTGAATACCTAAGGCTTCACCCTCTATATGTAACACGTGTGCCAAGACAAAAAAAAAATGGTCCAAATTAAAGAACAGATCAAAACACAACTAAGCAACAAAGAGATAGCCAACCTATCAGATGCACAGTTTAAAATGCTGGTAATGAGGATGCTCGCACAATTGGCTGAATATGGTCGCAAAATAGATGAAAAAATTAAATCTATGCTGAGTGAAATAAAGGAAAATGTACAGGGAACTAACAGTAACAGGAAGGAAACTGGGACTCAAACCAACGGTGTGGACCAGAAGGAAGAAATAAACATTCAACCAGAACAGAATGAAGAAACAAGAATTCAAACAAATGAGGAGAGGCTTAGGAACTTCTGGGACAACTTTAAATGTTCCAACATTTGAATCATAGGGGTGCCAGAAGGAGAAGAGGAAGAGGAAGATACTGAAAATTTATTTGAAAAAATTATGAAGGAGGACTTCCCCAATCAGGCAAAGGAAATAGACTTCCAGGATGTTCAGGAAGCTCAGAGTCCCAGAATAGTTGGACCCAAGGAAGCACTCACCAAGGCACATTAGAGTTACTTTCCCAAGATTAAAGATAAGGAGAGAGTCTTAAAAGCAGTAAGAGTAAAGGAGAGAGTTACCTACAAAGGAGTTCCCATAAGACTGTCAGCTGATTTCTCAAAAGAAAGCTTGCAGGCAAGAAGAGGCTGGAAAGAAGTATTTCAGGTCATGAAAGGCAAGGACCTACATCCAAGACCACTCTATTCAGCAAAACTATCATTTAGAATAGAAGGGCAGATGAAGTGCTTCCCAGTTAAAGTCAAGTTAAAGGAGTTTATCATCACCAAGCCCTTATTTTATGAAATGTTAAAGGAACTTATCTAAGAAAAAGAAGATAAAAAGTATGAACAATAAAATAACAGCAAACTCACAGTTATTAACAACCACACCTAAAACAAAAAGAAAAGCAACCTAAGCGAACAACTAGAACAGAAGCAGAACCACAGAAATGGAGATCACATGAAGGATTATCAGCAGAGGAGTGGGGGAGAGAGGGAGAAAGGTACAGAGAATAAGTAGCATAAATGGTAGATAGAAAATAGACAGGGGGAGGGCAAGGATAGTATAGGAAATGTAGAAGCCAAAGAACTTATATGTATGACACATGAACACGAACTAAAGTGTGGGGACTGTGGGTGGAAGGGGTTATGCAGAGCAGAGGGGAATAAGGGGGGAATGGGACAATTGTAATAGCATAATCAATAAAATATATTATACAAAAAACTTAAAAGTTGATTTTAGGATCTGCAGAAGCATAACACAATGCACAGCACACTTAATGTAGATATGAGTGAGCTGTGTTACAGTTTTTGCTGTGCCTATTGCTATGACTGTAGTATTAGACAAATTATTTATTCTCCATTATCATCTGTATATTCATTTACAAAATGAAAATAAATGTTTAAGATTGACTTTGTAAATTAAATGAGGCAATGCATGTGAACACTGAATAAGATGTATGACACAGAATAGAAGTAAATAAGTTATCATCCCCCCTTTTTTAAAATTTCAGCAAGTATGAGAGAATAGAGAATGTAAATGCCAAAGACTGAGAAAACAAGTAGACATTATTTCAAATTTTGTCTTTAGTTTTTAATAATTCAGTAGGGACATTACTCAATTATATTTGCCACCACAGTGATGGGGATCATCATATGGAGTGTGGAAGACATTAAATTAAAAAAAATTATGGGACACTTAACTAGTGATTGGGATGGATTGTAAATTTAACAAATTCTGTTCTCTGTCTTTCAAAGTAATGCCTATATTCTGTAGTGAAAAGAACTTTAGTTGAATGAGTAACAAGTGATCTGAAGATGTAAACAGGGATAAAAACGCTTCTTAATTTGACAAATATACACTGAGCACCAACTTTGTACAGTCATAGGGCTCTAAAATGACATTTCACGGTGAACAGGGTAGACTAGGTTCTCCCAACTTACCTCCGTGATAGAGAGAAAAAGCAACAAATATGTAGGTGATCATTATTTTACACCTGAAGAAGAAAAACAAAGAGAAGATTGGGTTGGTGTGACCCTACAAAAGGATGTTGGCAGGTAAGGTAGCCAGTCACACAAAGTACTAACGACTTTTCCAGGCAGGAGAGCACCAGGAGAAGGCAGGTTCCATGCAGCAAGCATGACCGAGAGTGTGAATTTTGTTTCTTTTCAGATCATCTTTCTCAAGAAAAAAGTTACATAAAAATGCACCCATTTTGCATGTATAATTTGATAATACTGACAATATGTTTTTAAAATACACTTTTTATAATTGCTTCTAGAAAATTTACTTTTGATCCTGTATAATTCTACTTTTACTCCTGAAAAATAAAAATCTCTTGCCTTTCCACAGAAGTCACAGTGTGAATTGCTATTTTTAAATATGTCTTTTCCTTGATAATGTAATATGTTTCATTCAACATTTTTTCAGTTCCTACCATCTTATGTAAATCACACATATTAATTTTTCAGCTATTTGCCACTGTCAAAAAAATCTGAAATCACACAATTTTGCGCATACACACACACACACACACACACACACACACACACTTTAAAGCTGTTTTAAAGTTCCTTGGGGAGGATTACTCTTATCTGATTGTGCAGTCTAATTTTTTTATTATTTTATTAGTAGTTTTCTCAAATGGTTGGACAGCCCACATTCCCAGCAGAAATGAATGAAAGCACTCACTTATTGGCATCTCTTAAAGTGATAAGAATAAGCACGTTTAGGCTTTTTATTTTTTGCCCATTTGATAAGTAAGTGCGATGCCTTAAGGTTACCTTGATTTTACTTTCAATTGCCACTAAGTTTGAGCATCTCTTTGTATTTGTTAGCAATTTAGACTTGCTCTTTTATGGAATGTCTATTATATTCTTTTCTTCATTGTTTCATTCATGTCAATTTCTTTCTTCTTAATTTCTATGTACTCATATTTTCTATGCTTATTGTTGCCAATATTTTCCTTCAGTTCGTTGTCTCTCTATCGACTTAATTTATGGAAACTTCTGTATGCAGATTTAATTTTTATATTATGAATATGGGTTTTGGATATTCCCTACTTAATTTTACATTTAGTCAACTGGGTTTTCCTGCACTAACCTAACTATTATTTTTACACTGATACTACTATGATTTTTTACATTTGTAGTATTATAATTATAATTTTATATTTAAATATTAATTAATTTGTTTACATTGTTTATAAAATGGGATAGGCCTAAATCTTACTGTTTTCCACATGCCAATCCATTTGGGTTAGCATCATTTATTAAATAATGAATCTTATTGCCACCGACTGAAAACATCATTGTATATATTATTTTCTCACATATAAAAAGATCCATTCATTTCTAGATTCTCTTTGAAGCATAGTTTGAGGAGACTGAGTGAGCCTATTTGTCAATACCATGGTGAGAAAGAAGACAGTGACATTAAATGTATTCAGATAACTAGATAAAGGCAGGTCACACAGAGTCTTGTAAACTCTTCTAAAATAAATTAGAAGTAAGGAAGTTAATTTAGTTGAAAAAATAATGTCTGTGCGCAGGTGGTTGATATGGGGGAAAGACAAGAAAAGAGGCCCATTTTAAAAGGTCATTTCAGGAATCCAAGAAAAAGATAATGTGGTAGAGGAGACAGAGTACAATTAACTCCAAATATTTGGAGGCTTGGGTAGTCATTTATTATTTAGGGTGATCTTGACAACCCAAATATTATTTCTGCCATACCAAAATGACATGAATTACAGGGAGCAACATAGAGTAAATTTCAGTTTTCTAGGGTGTTTAAAGAATAGTTTCCAATAAATCAGAAGCGATAGTTGCCTGATATTTAATAATAATAATAGTAATAAAACATTTGGTGTTTCAGCATTGCTCGTTGATGTTATTTCTCATTTGTATTCATCACCTTTCCTGAGATAGTTAAGTTCGGTTTATTGAAGGTAATTGAATCTATCAAGATTCAGAATCTAGCAATGCCTCAGGGATATCATTCTAAACATCAATCCTTATTTTCTGGGGGTAGATCAGACTGAAACTCTAGTGAATATAAGTAAAACTCTTTAAATTAAATTTTACCAAAGCCCTGATATCAACCTAGTTTATTATTTTGGGTGTCATTTAATTTTTTCCCTAAAAAGCTGAAAGTGTAACAGTTTGGTTAACTAAAGGTACAGGTGTTTTACAATATTTGTAATGCATCAGAGGATGCAAATATTTTTTCTCAAGATACATTTCTTTCTATAGGTTTTCCAGTTGGTTCAAATATAACAGAAGTTAAAGTTCAGGGATGTCAGTGAGGATATGGAAGAGGGGAAGAGGGAGAATATACTGAAGGGGTGTCCAAACTTTTGGCATTTCTGGGCCACACTGGAAGAAAAAGAGTTGTCTTAGGCCACACATTAAATACACAAACACTAACAAAAACTGATGAGCAAAAACAAAAAAAGTTTTAAGTAAATGTACACTTTTGTGTTGGGCTGCATTCATAGCCATCCTGGGCCACATGCGACCTGCAGACCGCATGTTGGATACCCCTGATCGAGTTTCTTTCGGGCATTAACTCAAAGACAGTAAGGTGAATTTCACCCAGATAAACAGAAAAATCTTGAATCCTGTCTTATATCAGCCAGTCACTCCTCTCTTGCAGTTCACAAAGGAGGTATATTACTATTAAGCTGGGGCTCCAAACCCAAGTGCAGAAGTTTCATAAGCTACACTGGGAGAAATAGAAATCTCTATTTGCTTAAACACATGTGGCCTTAAGTGTGGCAGACCCTTCTGCGTGGCGTGGGCCCAGCTCCCACTCGGGGATGCACAGGACCCACACCCACAGATAGGTTCTCTCATGGGTAATCAGATTTGCAATATACCTAAGCTGCTTTTTGCTGAAAAATCCTTCACCCTGCAAATGCTTACTGTGACTTCCTAAAATCCATGCTAAATCTTGCAGGGACCAGTGTAACCAGCTCAACCACTTTTGCCTTTTCATTTGCTAATATCCTTCTTCTGTGATGTGATGAGGAGCATTGGCTCCCTTTGTTGTTGTAACTGGGGCACAGTGAGTGGGGACCATCTTGTAATCGAGGAGAAATAGAATAAAGGCCCGTCATGGTGGAGGCTGTTGTGGACCATTCAACCTGGTTTCAGGAGCTGTAACACTCACCCCATGGTGGGCTGTGTAAGAGCCAAGGGACCCACTTTATCTGGGTCTGTTCTGTCACGAGGATGTGACCTACTAAGGAGACAAAGCTTATCTCCCTGGCAGGAGCACTGCTTCTGCCTCATCCATTTCTGGCCCCAATGCTTGGCTGGAAGTCAATGACGGGTAAGACTCCTCATGGGAGGGGCAACCTAAGACGCAACCACTTGGGAGGCCTCATGGAATGACGGAGGGGGAGGGATGCAGCAAAGAGGATGTGATGGACCCTCGCCCCCAGCTATTCTGACGTAGCCCAAGTCCTCATTTCCATCTGGGAGATGTCTCCTGCTTCCTAATCAGGCTTAAAGCCTGAAACCATGAGGGCAAGCAGTGCAGCCCTGTGCTGGCCAGGACGGCTCCCTAGGTGATCGGGCATAAGAAAGAATTCCTAAAGTCCAGTGAAACCTGCTTTGCTAAGAGTACTCTCATTTAAATGATAAGGGTCCGAGGAGGAAATGAGATTGTCTCCCAAAGTTTGGCAACCCCCTTTCCGGACAGACATTGACTCAGATTAAGCCCTCAGATTTCTTTGAAATGTTAAACCTGTATTCTGGTATATTGGAACCCAATAAAAGCCTAGTGAGGAAGGCGCTCTGGGTCATTCTCCTCTGAGAGTTTGACCACCTTTCCTCCCCAAGCAGTCATGTCTTGGTAGTTTTTATTTTCATCCATGACAGAGGGATGGGGCTCTGCGGGTGGAGCCCCCCACATCTGGCGCCCAGGACAGGGGCCCCCACAGGAGGCCACAGCTTTTGCGCCCCTTGAGAGAAAAGCCATGCTGTTGTCCTTTTTCCTCCACCGGACTCAGTAGTCCGTGTGTGTGTTTTTATTTCATCCATAATGACGCGGACATTGCTAGCCGCTGTCCGCATCACTTAAGTTCAAACCACAGCTACACAACAGCCTGACCTCCCTTTCTCACCCATGCTCAGACATTCCTCTTCCAGAAGCAAAGATTGGTAACCCCAGATAATGTGAGCCCTCACCAGGTGGGGAGACATCAGCATAGGGCTTTTTCTGCTGTCTAGGGCAAAAGTGTGTAGCCCTCAGACTTAAAGATTTTTAGGATTAGGATAATGCACATGACAGTGACCAAAGTCTGCTCACGTAGACCAAAGGATTAGCTATGTCACATTTCTCTAGACTCATCACAGGGAAAAAAAAAAAAAAAAAAAAAGAGAAAAAGACATAGAGACAGATGCTGAGAATAAGATGAAAGAGTTTTGAGAAATGAGAGGGAGGATCCTATCCCACTTTCACTCTGCATTTATTAAAAAGTTCCAGAGAGTGAAAGCCACCTATTCCCCACTATAAACTACCCCTCCAGCTAAAGATACACCACAACAAAAAGTGGTCTAATTAGTGTCCTTTGATCAATCCAATTAGTGCTTTTCTTTGGTGGTGGCAGAATGTGGTGGTGATGGATGTTGTGATAATTGGAGGAGAAGGAGTAAGAACTAGAAATTTTAAACTCTTTTCTCTTTAAAGCCAGCAGTGTACATCTAAGTGAAGAATGGTACTCTTTTATCTCGGAAGGCAATGACCTTGGAAAAAATGCACAGATTAAGATAGTTGTTCAAGGAGCAATGAGAGTAAAATGGACACCACTTAGCTAACCTGGTGAACTATGACAATGCTTGAGATTAGATGTTCCAGAAATATTGACAGCTTGTTCTATTCTTTCAATCAAATGAGCAAAAGTATATTTTATTAAGAATCAAAGGCTGAATATCCGTAGTTATTTTGCTGTTCAGAATATCATGTAGAAAAGAGGAAGGGAGAGTGTGGATATGGAAATGGAGAAAAGACACATGAAGAAGAGCAGGAGTAAGATAGGAAAGGCGATGATAGAAAGAATACTGAAGTAATAGAGGAGATCTCCACAAAAAAAAAAAAAAAAACCAAAAACAACGAAAAGCCAAGAAAGAGATGGAATAGACATGCCCTGAAGCATTACCTTTCCCTGGAAAGGTAGGAAGCTACTAGGTGATGTGAACCCACTAGGTCTTTGTTTTCTGTCTAGCAGCACAGGAGCTGTACACAGCCACAACCTGACCACCTTCTCCTGCCACTAAGGTCAGCCACTCATGATAGAGTTTTCAGTAGGGCCCAACCTGCACCCAGTAACATCAACCATCAAACTGCTACTTCAACATTCTCTTCTGAGCCCAGGCTATAGAAGAACCCTAAGCATTGGTGAGACCGCAACATGGCACTTAACATTAAAAAGTTTTGTTCTCAAAGGAGTCATAATTGAGTTGTCACTGCTTCATGATCTGCTTATAAATAAGACTAGGAAATGAACAAAATATTGGACTTTCACCAATAGAAGAATCTACACTTTAAATTCAATTCCCTTATTTTTATTTTTAAAAATATTTTTGTATTTTTATTTAATGTATAAAAGTAATATAACCACAGTGCAGGAAACTTGAAAAATATTTTAAACACATGAAGATACAAATTTCCCTTATCCTTCAAGTTCATCTGTTTCCATTTCAAAATTCCTGCTACTTACTACCAAATTGTCTCAAGAAATTTTTTAGTGATTTTACTGCCATTTTCTGTATAAGGGACAAAAGAACTAATTTATCTGATATATTTTTATGTCTGTCCCTTTTTTTACTCTTCATTGCTATGTTCATTTCATTATCTCTTTCTTAACCAATCTCACAGCTGTCTCCCATATTTTTTCCAGGATAAAGGCTAGGAACAATCTCTTATTTAAATAGTCACCAGAGATTCTGTAACAAATTGTCCCTGTAGCCTTTAGAACACAATCGATGCTTTCTTTTCCTTAACAGCCACTGTTTGCACTTTGCCCAATTCACTAGTGTACTTAGTTTATCATTTGCCCAAATTATACATGTTTATACATGTGTTTTGTATGTTTTCCATTGTCTGTATGCCCTGGAACAGTATATATTAGATATGAAGTGAAATTTAGAAGTAATTTTATTAACATCTTTTTTTAATCCTCACCAAGGATAAGTTTACTCATTTTTAGACAGAGAGGAAGGTGGTTGGGGAGAGAAAGAGAGAGAGAGGGAGAGGGAGAGGGAGAGGGAGAGGGAGAGAGGAGAACATCAATGTGAGAGAGGAACATCAATAAGTTGCTTCCCACACATGCCCCAACTGGGGACTGAACCGGCAACCTTTTGGTGTATGGGACAATGCTCCAACTAACTGAGCAACCCAGCCAGAGCTGTTCATATCTTTTAAAGATAGAAACTATATGCTGTAATCTTCAGAACTGTCTTGACAACTTTTACTTTGATAGTCCCAATAATGTAAACTCTGTTTGACAAGATAGTTCTCACTTTTAAATTTGTGTCCAATTTTTAAAACTTAAAATAAAAACTTCCTTATTATAACACAAATTATATTTCCCTTTTTGGGCTAATTATGCTATGTAGAACACACTATTCTCTTCCTTCCATTAAAAAATAATAATAGTTCTGTCAAGAAATTTCTAATGCCTAACTTGAGTCTTATCTTTAAATACAAGTTAAGGAATCCAATCCTTTCAATTGCTTCTTATAAGACTCTCATTATATTCTGCATTATCTAAGCTAACATTATTTAGATTCACTCTAATTTTAATGCTGCTTTTAAAATACAACACCATAACTGAGCAATGATATTTAAATGTATTCTGATTATCATCCATATCTAAAAAGTTAATAAATTTCAATTTGGCACAAATTGTTCTTAGAATGGTCATAACATTTCCTTGAGCTTACAGTTTTATTTTCCTGACAGTTATAAAACATTTACTTAAAAATTCTTTCTTTGTTTTTCTCAGGGATATACTTTAACATTTGCATTCATATTAGTTATTTGCATTGTTCAATCTTAACAAAGAAGAGCTACATTTATTTCCCATGGCATTGCTCAATGTTTTGTACAATAACACTTGAGAAAACTCTGCTTTTGCTTATAATATTTCATATATTCAAGGAGAGGATCAAACATATTATAGCTAATGATACACTGTGCAATAAGAGACCAGAAAAACAATTTCTCCCCTTATTTTATCAATAACTTATAGTGAGGTATTGGTTACAAGGTTTAACTTATGAGATTTATACAATACATAAATATTTCAGCTTTATAGTGTTATTGTAAATTGTATTTTTAAATTTCAAATTCTAACATTTTATTCCTTTTATATAGGAAAACAATTGCCTTATGTTTTTAACTTCTGTCCTATAAGCTTAATATACTCACTTTCTAGTCTCCAAGAGGTTTTTGGTGGTTCCTTGGGATTTTTGTTAATATACAATAGTGTCATCAAGAAATAAAATCAGATTCATTTCTTCTTAGTAAGTATACATTTTTCTTTCTTTAAAAAAAAAGATTTTATTTCTTTATTTTTAGAGGGAGGGGAAAGGAAGGAGAAAGAGAGGGAGAGGAACATCAATGTGTGGTTGTCTCTCGCATGACCCCTACTGGGGACCTGGATCACAACCCAGGCATGTGCCCTGACTGGGAATCGAATTGGCGACCCTTTGGTTCGCAGGCTGGCACTCAATCCACTGAGCCACACCAGCCAGGGCCATTTTTATTTCTTTTTTCAAGCATTATTGTATTAGCTACAACTTTTGATGTTAAGTCAATCAAGTAGAATTGTTGCAAAGGTCATTTTGGCTTTCTTTCCAATCTTAGGGAGAAAATTTCCAGTTTTTCATCCTGAATAAAGTATGGTGTTAGGGTTTTTTGTGGATGCTCTTTAATGGATTGAGGAAGACTTTCTTTACTCATAATGTTCTGAGACTTTTGATTATAATGGGTGTTGGATTTTATAAAATGTTTTTTCCCCTCACTGATGTTGCGTAATTTTCCATCTTTCACCTGTTGATACGATGACTTTATTCACTGATTTCCAAATGGAGAATCAGCCTTGTAAATAATCTCATTTCATCATACTGTATAAAACTTTCATGTATTGTTGAACTTGATTTGCTAATATATTTTTAAAGATTTATTTTTCAATTAAAGTTGGCACACAATATTATATTGGTTTAAGGTATACAACACAATGATTAGACATTATGTAACTTACCAAGTGATCACCCCAATAAATCTAGTACTCATCTGACACCAAGGATAGTTACTACAATATTATTGACTATATTTCCTACGTGGTACTTAACATTCCCATGACTATTCTGTAAACTATCACTTTGTACTTCTTAATCCCTTCACCAATTTGTGAAGGGATTTTTGTTACCAATTTTCCCCAATTCCCCTCCCGTCTGCAATGTTCTCTGCATCTACAAGTCTATTTCTCCTCTGCTGGTTCATTTATTTTGTCTTTTAAGCTGCACATGTAAGTAAAATAATATGGCATTTGTCTTCCTCTGTCTTACTTATTTCACTCAGCACAATATTCTCTATATCTAACCATGTTGCTGCAGATGGGTGTGTGTGTGTGTGTGTGTGTGCGCGCGCGCACGTATCCTTCTCTCTTCTTTACTCATCTACTGATGAACACTTCCATACAGGTTGCTTCCATATCCAGGCTATTGTAAATAATGCTTCAATAAACATATGGATGCATATGGCTTTTTGATTTAGTGTTTTGAGTTTCTTCAGAGAAATATTGAAAAGTAGAATTTCCGGGTCCTTCTTTGCCTCTTGTTATATTTCCTCTGTTTTGAAGTTTATTTTGTCTGTTTACTGCTACACCAGCTTGGTTTTTTTTTAAATTTTGATTTTTATGAAATAACTTTTTCCATCCCTTTCCTTTTAGGTTGTCTGTGTCTATATCAGTAAGTCTTTTGCAGACACCATATGGAAGGGTCTTGTTTTGCTATCCATTCAGCCATATATATCTTCCAATTTGAGCATTTAATTCATTTGCTTTCAAAGTCATTGTTGATAGATATGTATTTATTGTCATTTTATTATTGAAATGTTTTATCTTTTTTTCTTTTAAAAAAGACTCTTTTTTTCTTATAATACTGATTTAGTGATGATGAACTCTTTTAGCTTTCCCCACATCCCCCTCCCCTGGGGAACTATCTGTCCTTTTATTCTAAATGGTAGCTTTGTTAAGTAGAATAATTTTGGTTGTATTGTAGGTCCTTGGTTTTCATTATTTTGAATATTTCTTGCCAATCCCTTCTGTTATGCAAAGTTTCTGTTGAGAAATCAGTGGACAGTTTTATGGGAGCTCCTTTGTGGATAACGAACTGCATTTCTCTTGCTGCTCTTAAAATTCTCTTTTTGTCTTTAATCTTTTAATTATAGTTAATTACTAACCATTAATTATGGTTAATGCTAACCTTTAAGCATTTTAATTACAATGTGTCTTGGTGTAGGTCTTTTTGGGTTCATCTTGTCTGGAAAGCTCTACTTCCTGGGCTTGCATGCCTATTTCTTTCACCGAGTTAGAGAAGTTTTCTGTCATTACTTTTTCACATGGATTTTTCAATTCTATGCTCTCTCTCTTCTGCTTGGGGCACTCCCATGGTGCAAATATTGATGCACTTGAAGTCTCAGAGACTCCTTATACTATCATTTTTGGGGACTCTTTTTTTTTTTAATGTTCAAATTGGGTGTTTTCTGCCTCTTTAGCTCCCAAATCTCTGATTTGTTCCTTTGCTTCATCTACTCCACTGTTGATTGCCTGCAATGTATTCTTCATTTCAGTTAATGTATTCTTCACTTCTGACTGGTTCCATTTTATGTTTTCTATCTCCATTTTTATGTTTACTACCTCTTTGTTGAATTTCTCTCTACTTTTATCTACTTTTCCCTTAAGTTCATTTAGCATCCTTATAACCAGTGTTTTGAACTCTGTATCTAGTATATTGCTAATCTCCATTTTGTTTAGTTCTTTTTCTGGAGTTTTATTGTATTCTTTTGCTTAGGACATTTTTCATTGTCTTCTCATTTTGGTTGCCTCCCTGTGTTTGTTACTGCATATTAGGTAGAACTACTATATCTCTCAGGATTGGTAGAGTGATCCTACATAGTAGGTGTCCTGTGGGCATCCAATGGCACAGCCTTCCTAGTCATCCAGACTTGGTACTCAAGGAGTTTTTCCCTTGTGGGCTGTGTACACCCTTGTGTTGTGGTTGAGCTTTGACTCCTGTTGGGACCAAAATGGGAGGGATTTAACTGTTTGTGACCACTGTGGAGGATCACCTGTTCAGGGCCAGTCCCCAAAGAGCAGGACTCACTTTAGCAAGGCTCTGGTGCCTACTGAATCTTCCCCTTGAGTATGTTTGTTGTAGAAGTGATTGGGTGGTGCTTCAATGTGGTCTGTATCTGTTGGCCAACTGACCTGGCTCTGGGGCCCCCCAGGATGTGTAGGCTAAGGACAGCTGTCACCTGTGCCCTGCCTGGAGCCACCTGACGTGAACTACAAAGCCATCTGTAGATGGCTGCTACTTGTGTTGGGCTTGAAGTTGCCCAGGCAAGGCCAAGCTGCAAACCAAAGTTGGCTACCACCAGCGCAGGGCCTAAGGCTACTTATGGAGTGGTAAGAAGCATGCTGAGACCAGATGCTGTTTGTTTGAGAAATTTTTACAAAAATCCAAGGCACGAGCCAAAACAGGCCATTTGTATGGAAGAGCCACTGGAAATGGCTTGTGCTTGAAAGTTGGGTGGACCAGAGTCTCAGTGGGCAGTGCCAAGAGTGTTATCTGGATTGATGGAGACTCACTTATGGCATCTGCCTGCAGGCTCTATTGGGGGAAGGACTCACCAAAGGAACAATGACCTATGCCACAACTTCTATCTGAAAGAAAGCTACCCCTCATCCTAATGCCAGAAAACTCAGACCCTCCCCACATGTCCCAGTGCTTTTTGAGCTGCTTCCCCAGTGCTGGAGCTCAGAGTGGGTGAGTTCAAGTAAGTCCATGTACAGGCCCTATAAGAAGAAAGCCTGGGACTCCAGGAGCCCTTCCTCATTCAGCCACAATCCCTGTGGGTTTTTACAGCCTGAAATTATGGTGACTTTTCTTCCTAACACTGGAACCCTGGGCTTGGGGTACTGGTGTAGGGCTGGGATTCTCACTTTTCACAGGGGGTCTCCATAGATGAGATATCCCTCTTGATTTTTATTCACCACACAGGGATGTGGGACCAGACCATTCTGCTTCTCTGCCCCTCCTACCAGTCTCATGTGTCTTCTTCATTATATCTTTACTTGTAGGACTTCTGTTTAGCTAGATTTCAGGATGTTCCAAAGGATAATTGTTCTGTAATTTAGTTTTAATTTTGATGGAGTTGTGGGAGATTTCAAGTACTGCATTTATTTACAATATCATCTTGACTGGAAATCCATAATATTATTTCAGTATTCTTTTAGTATCCATAAGATCAGTGGCGACACCTTTTACTTCTGATATGTATAACTCATATTTTTTCTTATATTTTCTTGGTTAGCTTGGTTAGAGGTTTACCAGTTTTATGATTTTTCAAAGAACTAGCTTTTAATCTTGTTGATTTTCTTTATCATGTTCCTGTTTTTATATCCTTGATGTTTGCTCAAGTGTTTGTTTATTTGCTTTTGCTTGTTTTAAATTGCTGTTTAGTTTCCTAAGGTAGAAGTTTAGGTAATCAATTTTAGATCTTTATTCTTTTCTAACATTTTTACTTAGTGCTATAAATTTTGTACTAAGTACCACTTTTTTCATTCCATAAATTTTGACAATTGTATTTTTATTTTTATTTGGTTCAAAATATTTCTTTAAATTCCTCTTGAAATTTCTGCTTTGACAGCTATGCTTTTAGTAGCAATGTGTTGAAATTCAAATACTTGGGGATTTTAAACTACCTTCTTACTATTGATTTCTTGTTTTACCCCATTGAGATCTGAGAACAGAGTTTATAAAATTTTTTATTATTTTAAATTTCTTAAGCTTTTTTATAGACCAGAATATGGTCTATCTTGTTGAACTTTCCATGTGAAGTTGAGCGAATGTTCACAAGAACATTCCTGATGAGAAGAATGTGTATCCTGATGCTATTACAATACTCTATAAATATCGATTTAGATAAAGATGGTGGCTATTGATATCGAGGTCATTTATATTATTACTGTTTTTTTTTTATACCAGCTTGATCTATCAATTATTAAGTGTGGAATGTTTTAGTTAACTATTCTAACAGTAGAATATCCATTTCTTCTTTTACTTCTGTGTTTTTCTTCACATAGTTTGATGCTCCATTATTAGCTTTTAGAATTGTTATATCTTCCTTGAGAATTGACCCCTTTACATTACATGATGCTTCATTTTATCTCAGATAGTTTCTTTTGCTCTGAACACTGCTTTGTCCAGCTTTCTTTCAATTAGTTGTAGCATGGTATACTTTTAACCGTCTTTTTATTTTTAGCCTACTTATATTTTTATATTTAATGTGGAATTATAGACAACATATAACGGAGTCTTTTTTAACCTCTTGTGATATTCTCTGTCTTGTAATTAGTGCATTCATATTTAAAGTGATTATTTATATGGTTAGGTTAATAGCAATCATATTTGTAACTTTTGAATCCATTTTACTTGTTCATTTTTTAATTTTTTTCTTCTCTTTTTCTGCCTTCTTGGTTTTCAACTGAAACTTTTATATGGCTCTATTTTATTTCTTCCCTCCAACATGTTAATATTGCTTCTATTTTAAAAATTTAGTGATTACTCTAGAGTTTCTAATAAACCTTTTAACCAGTCTGTCTTTACATAATATTATACCATTTCATGTGTAGTGGAGTTACTTATAATAGTATTTCTAATTCTTCCTTCCATTCCTTATGACATTGCTATTATTATTTTCACTTAATTATATGCTATAGTCAGCCAATATATTGCCATTTTAAGCGGCTATCTTTAATTAAATATGAAAAATAAACATCAAATTTCTTATTTTTATTTTATTTATTCATACCAAAAACTTTTCCTTTACAAGTTTCTGACCTATATCACCTTTCTTCTCATTGAAGAACTTCTTTAAACATTTCTTGCAAGGAAATTGTTATGGACTGAGTGTTTCTTTCCTCCCAAAATTTAAGTATTAACCTCAATCTCATTATAATTGTATTTGGAGGTGGGCCCTTTGGGAGATAATTAAGTTATGATGAAGTCACAAGGGTGAGGCCGTTATGATGAGATTAGTGACCTTATAAGAAGAGGAAGAGAAACCAGTGAGAGCCTTTGCCTTCTGTTATGTGAGGATACAGCCAGGTGATAGTTGTCCACAGCCTGAAAGAACTCTCACCAGACACCAACCTTGCTGGCACCTTGATCATGGACTGTGAGATCCTATCTCAAAAACTGTGATAATAAATTCCTGTTGTATAAGTGCCCAGTGTATAATATTTGCTATAGCAGTCAGAGCTGACAAAAGACATAAGATTTGGTAATGATGAATTCTCTCAATTTTTGCTGATCACATAATGTATTTCTTTTATATTTTTATTGTTGTTTGATTACAGCTGTTCCATTTCCCCCCATTGCTCTCCCCTGCCCTGCCCAACCCCCACTCCCTCAGTAAGTCCCCATCCTGTTGTCTATTACCATTGATCCTTTACACATGTTTCTTGACTTGACTTTTCCCCTTCTTTCCCCTATTATCTGCCTCCCTTCTGGTCACTGTCAATTTGTTCCTTATTTCCATTTCTCTGGTTATATTTTGATTGCTTATTTGTTTGTTTTCATTAGGTTCCACTTACAAGTGAGATCATATGGTATTTGTCTTTTACCAACTGGTTTACTTCACTTAGCATAATGCTCTCCAGTTCCATCCATGCTTTTGCAAAGGGTAGGAGTTTTTTTTCTTTTTTTCTGCTGCATAGTATTCCATTGCGTAAGTGTACCACAGTTTTTTGATCCACTTATGTACTTATGGGCACTTAGGCTGTTTCCAGCACTTGGCTATTGTAAATAATTCTGCTATGAACATTGGGGTGCATAAGATCTTTTAATACATTTGTTTTTTCACTTTTAAAGATTAATTTTAATGAATATAGAATCCCAGGTTAGAGGGTTTTTTTTCTTTAAACTTTCAATATTTCACTCTACTCGTTCTTCTTTGCATGGTTTTTGATGAGAAGTCCACTGTAATCCTTATTCTTGTTACTCTGTAGGTAATGTGTGTTTTGCTTCCTGTCCTCTTTCACGTTTTCTTTTTTGATTTTGGTTTTCTGAAGTTTGAATATGCTATACTAGGTGATATTGGTTGTTATTTATCTGTTGGTTTGTAGTTAATTTTTTGGAATTTATCCTAGTTTGTGTTCCTTCAGCTTCCTTGATCTGCATTTTGATGTCTGTCACTAATTTTAGCAAGTTCTCAACTATTATTACTTCAAATATATTTTTTCTTTTTCTATTTTATCTTTCTTCTTATTCTGGTATCTTGCCTTTGAATTGTCCCAAAGTTCTTGGATGTTCATTTTTTCCCCATCTTTGGATATCAGTGTGGGAATTTTTTATTAATATATCTTTAAGCTTACTGATTCCTCAGCTAGTTCAAGTCTACTAATTGGCCCATTGGAGACATTCTTCAGTACTGTTAGTGTTTTTTTATTTCTACCATGTCCTACTGACTCCTCCTTAGAGTTTCTATCCCTCTGCTTATATTCCTAACCTTTTCTCACATTTTCTATGAGAACCCATACATATTAATCCTAACTATTTTTAAATCCTATCAGATAATTACAACATCAGTGTCACTTATGAATCTGATTCTCTTGCCTGTGTTGTCTCCTAAGAGTGTGTTTCTTTTTTGACTTTCTGCCATAGTTCATCATTCTTGGTTGAAAGCTTGACATAGACTATAGGGTACTAGAGATTGAGGTACACAGGTTGTGAGGATTTATGTTAATCTAGGTATAATAAAAATAGGATTTGGACTGTGGCTAATGTTTACTATAGCTATCTCTTTCAAAAGCTTCAAATTCTTCCAATGAAAGTTTTTTCTCCATCTCCTCTTCTGACTTCAAACTTCCCTAATTTTTTTCAAAGTGTGTAGTTACTGCATGTGTATCATTTGTAATTCTCTGTTATTTTTCTGGAGTCCAGTTTGTGTGGTAGTAAGATGTGGGGAAGAATGTGCTTTAATCCTATGGTTAAATCTCACTCTTTCATTATCTTGTGTCTCTCAGAAAGTGTTTCTCCATTTGTATAGTTTTCTTCTCACTCTTAGGTAAGACAAGGTAACTGGAAGGGACTGATTTGGTATGAATTCCTTCACATGGGATGGGACTCTGTTTGCTTTGATGTTTTCCTCTGAAGAATAGCTTTCTGTTATGAAAAACACTCCAGGCATATTTAACAATGTTTACTTTTATACCTCTGCCAAAGCCAAGTAGGGATCTTGGATTTTCACTGTGACAGCCTGGTGGGGTTCTTGAAGGTAAATCCCACATAAGTGCAGGGCTTCTCAAGAACTGCTGCTTTGTTCTCGTGCTAAGTTTGCATTCAGCCTCCAACAATTTGTCCAACTACTACTTCAGTGTTCCTACCCTTTTACAGCTCCAGCAGCTTCTACTCTCAGTACGCAGATCTCCTCTGTGACTCCACATGTTCTTTTCTCTCCAAATTCCATGTGGACATGTGTCCTGCAAACTTGATTTCTCTGTTGGGCAAAAGAAAAGTAGTTGATTTTCACTTCACTCAGTTTTTTTTTTTTTTTTCATCTTGTGATGAAGGGGTGCCAATCACCAAGCTCTTTGAACATGAGGGCTGAATCCAGAACTCTCACCCTGCCCAGTTTTCAATACCATTTGTGACTCACACCATTTTTACACATTAGTAAACAGCTTTTGTGAGTTTCCTCTTCGTGAGTATTCAGTATGTGTACTCATCTGTAAATAGAAATAACCTCAGGTAAGATTTACAAACAACTCTGAAAAATAGTTTGGGGGGTGACATTGGGTTAATAACATCATATAGGGTTCAAGTGTACATTTTTGTGATATGTGACCTGTATATTGCCATGCGTTCCCACCACCCAGAGTCATCTTCCATCACCATATATTTGGCCCCTTTGCTCTTTATTACTCCCAAGCCCCTTCCCTCTGGTAAGCACCATACTATTGTCTGTGTCTATGAATTTGTTTTATATCTCACATGAGTGAAATCATATGGTTCTTAGATTTTTCTGACTGGCTTATTTTGTTTTATATAATATTCTCAAGGTCCATCATGTTGTTGCAAATGGCAATATTTCATCTTTTCTTATGGCTGAGTAGTATTATGGACCACAAACAAACTTCTTAAAATTCATATAATCATTGTTTACAGAAGAAAAGCTGAGTTATGAATTTATTTTGTTTATTTTTGTTTGTTTGTTTTTTTTTTGAATTTATTTATTTATCTTTAGAGGGGAAGGGTAGGAGAGAGGGAGAGGGAGAGAAACATCAATGTGTGGTTGCCTCTCGTGTGTCCCCTGCCGGGAACTGGCCTGCAACCCAGGCATGTGCCCTGACTGGGAATCGAACCGCGATCCTCTGGTTCGCAGGCCCGCGCTCAATCCACTGAGCTACACCAGCCAGGGCAATTTTTTGTTTGTTTTAAAGTCTATTTGAGACTTGTAATAAGTCTGCACGTTCTTATTTGAACTCATCTCTTATGCACCAATATATACTAACTTTGGTGCCTCAAGCTGCTTTAAGTGGTTGTTTGGGGCAAATGTCAATGAAACAAAAGTCACAGGTTTAATCCTCACATGGGTCAATTATTTTTCCAAGTTCTACCGGCACAGTTTGCCCTCCTTCAACAAACTTCAATCCAGACTTATGCAAATGGGCATTACTGCTCACTGGGAGCATGCAGTTAAAGAGTGTAAATTGAATTACTTTTAGGGAACAAGAGCTCAATATACACATAGTTTAGTAAGAAAAACAACAGTTCATACCTTATAACAACAATACTTCTAATATTTATGCTTCTTGCAGGCCTATAATTACTTTTAGATTATCACTTTAAACAATAAATGACCAGAACATTAAATGACATGAGGCACCCAATATAAAGGACATATATACATAAAATTGGTAGATAAATGCACACATTGTGAAGAGATAAACTGACATTCTTCACTCAAAGGAGTGGGTTTGAGAACTATACCAGGGAAAAGTTTCATTCATGACTTTTTTATCATCAGTTGTACAAATATAGTACAGATATTTTACAGCAAATGGTGCACTTTGTTCAGAAAATTTTCTTTATATTATTTCATTTAAGAAATAAAAAAAACATAATCTCAAACTTACTTCTCATCTGGATGGTTTTGTATAAGAAATGAGTTAACAAAAACAAGCAGAGTATCAACATATTTTATTGGTTTATTGTTAAGCACTCCATTCATAATCTCATTAATGATTAGCATTTGCCTAACCTCTCCCTCTCTCTTGTCTTACTCTGTAAACATTTTAATGTTGCTATTTTATACCATCACTGCATACAACCTCTGTTTTTATATCCCTCTTTAATTATATTATTCAGTTCCCACCAAAACACTAGTAAAACATGGTAGTTTTTATGTTTGTTATGTCCATCTATTGCTATCAATAACCACATTCTTACTTCATTAACAGTATTTTTATAAACAGTGGCAGTAGCCTACAACTACTAAATCCAAAACCACTTTCAGTTCTCTTCTGGCTTGACCAGCATGAGGCAGTTGATCCTGTTCACCTCTTTCAGGAACCTTTCACTCTTTTGGCTTTACTGATATCAGTCTTCAAGACCCCTTCCATTTTTATTAACCATTTTTTCTTAGTCGTCTTTGATGGCTCCAATTTCTCTGCTTGTCCTTAATGTACCTGTTTTTCTCTCTGAGATTTTTATCTATGGGCTATTCTCCTTCTAGTCCAAAGAATCTCTGAGTAATCTCAATCATTTTCATGTCTCCTACGCTGGCCTTTATACTAGGTGTTTGGATTCCAGATTCCCATCATAAGCTCAACCCTGTTTTCAAGCTCATAAACTGGACAGATAAAATATGCTTAACTCACAGGAGCAAGTATAAAGGACACATGGGCAAAAACAAGGTGGGGTGGAAATGGGAGGGAGGTGGGAAGGGCTTGATGGGTGGGCTGGGATGGGAGTAAAAGGCAGAAAACTGTACTTGAACAACAATTAAAATAAAAAATAAGAATAAATTTAAAAATGTGCTAACTCCTCAGTTGTGTCTACCATTCCTGCCACAATGTCGCAAACAAATCAGTTGTCAGTTTCTCTCAATTCTGTCCTTTCAACGTGTCTGGTGTATGGTGTCTCCTCTCTGATTGCTGCAGCCGTTATCCCAGTGCAGACTGTAGCCACAGCCTGATTTATAATAATAAGCTCCTAAAAAGTTTTGCCTCCAGTCCTGCACAATCCATTTGGCTTTTACTGCCAGATTGATTTTTCTAAAATGCAAATCTAATTACGTTTGTTCCTGATTAAAATCCTTTAATGGTTCCCTGTTTACCACAGGATAAATAAAAAACTCCTTGGTGTGATACATGAGGCTCTCCTTATCTGGCCCCTACCCTGTAACTCCAGATTCCTGTTCCTTCACACTCCTTTCTTTGCCCACGCCAGATCCCTTGCAGTTTCTTTGCTGTGACAGACTATTTCAGGCACTCCTGACTGTTTGTTTCTCTCATAGGTTAATCTGTGAATACCTCACACCCAATCTCAACACACATATGCAAATATGCATGCACACTCTGAATAACTTCAAAGTGACTAGTGGACATTTACTTACCATCTGAAGCTTAAATCAAATATCTCCTTCTCACCTCTCTTTCTATAAACAGGTCTGACATCTCCTAGTTTATAAATAAATTTTTGGGACCTCACCAAACCCCATGTGATCTATTCACATTTGTATGTCCAATTTCCTTACTGCATTTCACATTCCTGAACAATTTCATGTTGCTAAGTAATTTCATTCTTTAGATTTCATATTCATCTCAGCATTCCTAGAACATAGCATGGGTCCTCAAAAATAAGTATGCCTATGAAATAGTTACATGAACTGAAGGTTTTATTACTTGGTAAAATTAAGCACATAGAAAGCCAATATTTTCTTATAACCGTATATATAAGAGGATAATCTATTCAAACAACTATATAAAACTGAGAAGCACCTGAGGCTGTTATTTAGAAAATTATTAACTACCTTTGTTGGCCTCTCAGAATCCAAAGTGATGCTGAGCAGAAAGAGGAAGGATCTCTTAAAATATCAGATGCCCTACTTCTAAGGACATGCTATCTATGAATTCACTTGGATCCAGATATCATATTCATAAACCAGAATGTATGAAATGAGATTTTTAAAATGTTTAATTTTAATTGTACTTGATAGCAAACTGCTTCCCTATCTTTCATTCGAAGTCAGCAACAATCTTAGAACTGTGACACCGAGGGAAAACAAGAAAAAGAGTGGCAGAGTTCATTAATTTTAAACATTTTCCTTGAGATACATATAAGCTTGAAAGTTGTGATTCAACATAAGGAAAAATAAGACTAGGAAAAGAAAATGTTTATATGCGCTCAAATATCTGTGTTACTCCTAAATTCTCATTGCTATCCCCTCTCCCTATAGGTGAAATTGTGTAAGATTCAGGCTGGGTTTTAATTATAAAAGTAAAATCAATGAATGAAATAAAAATGAATATAATAAAATTAAAATAAGTATTTTCTATAAAATATGTGAATTATATATATGCTAATACAAACTATGTAATCAACTATTAACTCTATCTGATTGCTTTTATACAGTTTCCTAACTTTGATATGGATGTGCTTTCTCAGATCTAGACAAATGGTCAGACTGACCCTAGAATGGGAAATGAACTACCATTTACTCTGATAAATTAAACACTTTGCCATGTATTTGTCAATAGGTTGGACGCCTTCACAAAGCAGGCTGCTTTGTCAGCAAGTAGTGGTTTATTGCTATTCCCTTCTAATTTCCCATGGGCAAGTACAAATTTAAGATTACAGCAAGAAGAAACCATCAGGTGTCAGACTGCCCATCTTCCTCTTCAGCCACTGCCTACGTCCTTGTTAACTTGCACACCTGTCTTGGGAGAAACTTCGTCTTACCTCTTAAAAATGTGAGATGTGAGTGATATTTTAAAGAAATATCACCCACTGAAATGCTTAAAGAAAGTCCCCTCTATTACTTTATATTATACTTGATCAACATCACCTATTGGATGAAAGTTTCAAGATATCTGGGAGGTCATATGACTCTAAAGGTGTATTTCACGTTAACTATTTTTCACCTGAATATGAATGAAAGTAAATACACACATGAAGAATGCTGACTTGCATGATGTTGGGGACAAAGACAAAAGGGAAGGATTTCACGTGATATAAACTGAGATGAGCCTGAAAACATTTGCACAGGAGTGCAGAGGTCAAATGTAAGGAATGGCAATGGTTAAGAAATGGTTTGTCAGTTCACAAAATCGGCTCTGGTCTCCATCTAATAACCACTCAAAGCCTATGAGCCTGGTTTTAGGTTTTGTTTTTTTAAATTCAGGTAACAGGTAACACAGAGATTTATTGTGAGTCGAATTTAGTTTTCTGAGTCATATTGCTTTCTAGTTTTCTATTGGTCAAATAATTGAATGTATGGATGACTAAATTATAGAAATAATACACATACTTCCCCTCTGCAGCAGAATTCTCAAAGCAGGGTAAGACATATACAATGGAATATTTAAGGTGCAAAACAATTAAATGGCAAAACATAAATAACTATTACAAATTCTATTTACATTGAATTCTACGTAAAACTAATTTAAACTACTAAGCTTGCCTGAACTTAATTTTTAACAACTATCCCAAAAGCCTATTTGAAGGAAAAGACACTAAGATGTTTTAAATAGCAAATAACTTTGATGAATTTCAAATGCATTTATTTATTTATACATGCACGTACACTATTATGTTATATAAATGTAATATATATGTGCACACAGATACACATATATAAAATTATATATATATATTTTTGAAATAAAGTGTTTTAGCTGGCATAAAAATAAAATCATATTACTTAAGAGGATGGTTTTGGGGGTCAAGAGGATCTCTGCTTAACAGATGTTCTGAATTTTAATCCTACATGTAGTATTTATGAACTATCACTTCGGGAAAGTAATTTAATGTCCTACTTAATTTTATTTTGTCCTTTTTAAAAAAACTGCACAAGTAATACTCATATCACCGGACTGTTCTGATATTTAAGTGAAATTATATATATGCTGTATATATATATTTAGCATAATATTTGGTACACAGAAAGTAGTTAAGAAAGCATAGATACATTGAACCTGTTATACAAAACATTTTTTAAACTGAGAAAACTGTTACACAGAGTTAAGGTATATTGCCCAACTGCTGTAGAGTGTTGACCACTGCACAGCAGATCCATGAAGACAGCATCAAAGGGTATGTATGAACACTGCAGTACCAGATTTTGATGGAAAGAGAGCAGAGCTAAAAAGATGTTTGAGAAAATCCAGAGTATAGTTACTTTCTTAACTTAATGCTAGTTATTCTTGCTTCAGAATGAAACCAGTGACTAGTGATTAGAAATAACAATGAATGTTATCAAGATTTATGTTATTTTTTCTTTAAAATTTGTGTTTCTCCTTATGAAAGACATTATAAAATGATTACAAAATATGCATACTTATTCTGTTTTAGAAGGAAACTTCTTTCTGTCTTCCCTTCTTTCTCTTTCTTTCTGTTCTTTTATATACAAAAGTGAGGTGACACTATTCACATTGTGCCACTTCACTTTTGTGAATAGTGACACTGTTCACTATTCACATTGTGCCAGTTTGTATCACTACTTAGACTAATGGAGTAGATAGCTAAGGGTTTCCTTGACTCATTACCACATAGAGTTCTTTCTATAAAGACACAGGCAGCATGATTTTTGGAAATGTCCCATTAAGCTATCACTCCCTGTTTATCATTTCACTTGGATAATATCTGAACTCTGCACTAGGGCCTACAAGATCCTACACAACTAGAATCTGTCCATTTTGTATAATATTTGGCACCTTTGTTCCCATTTTTATTATCTCATAATATTCAGGTTATCTAAATTGCAAAATTATTCCTAGCTCAGGGCCTCTGCCCCTGCTGTTACCTTCCTAGAATTTCTCTCTACAAACATCTCAGTTAACAGCTCTTCCCCTCCTGCAGATAACCACTCAGACTGGTCCTCAGGGAAGCTACCCCCTCTAGATACATAGTCTGAAGGAGCTCCCAATGTACACTTTACCTTGTGTATTTCATAGCACTTATTACAATCTCAAATTGCCTTATGAATTTATCTTTTAGTTATTGTCTAATAACTAATATCTAAACGACTAAACACTCCTCATGAGAAAGAAAACACCAAGATTGTAAAGAACTTGGGCGCTTTTTACTACTGTATCGGAAACAATGTGGCAATGTGTGACACACAGGAGGATTCTGACATAAGATTATTGAATGAGTGAATGAATGCCTTTGTTCATTAATATATGAGAGATAGAAAAATATGCTGGAGAATCCAAATTCTAACTATAAATATATAGATGAAAAATGTAATGTGTGTGTGTGTGTGTGTGTGTGTGTGTGGTATGTCTGGAAAAAGTCTAGCCATTGGTAATATAATGAGAATGGTTTGTGCTACATTGATGTAATCTGGCAGCCAAGGACAGTGGACTGCAAAACACATATGTGAACAGCAACTTCACTGTACTAGTCAGTGAGAGTGATAGAAGCATTTGAGTGAGCATGTATACCGTGTGGCCATTGTATTCAAAATGACTGAGCAAGTAGAGCAACAAGTCTGCATCAAATTTTGCAGAAACTATTTAGATGACTCAGAAGGCAGCAACTTATGGGCAACTGGTGATTGGTAGCTTCATTGGAACAATGCACACCAGTATGCATCATGTTTCGTGCAGAGGCTTTTTGGCTGAACTTAAATCACCCAGGTGACTCATTGCCCCTACAGTCCAGATTTGGCACCCTGTGACTTCCGGCATTCCCAAAACTAAAATCACCTTTGAAAAGGAAGAGATTTCAGACTGTTGATGAGATTCAGGAAAATATGATGGGGCAGCTGACAGCAATCAGGAGAACTGTGTGAGGTTCCACGGTGCCTACTTTGAAGGGAACTGAGGCATCATTGTCCTGTGTGCAATGTTTCTTGTGTCTTGTATCTTCTTCAATAAATGTCTCTATTTTTCATATTATGTGGTTGGATGCCTTCTGGATAGATCTTGTATGTGCATATATATGTGTAAATATAAATATATAAATATACAAGATGATTCTTACTCTCTCCTCAAATATACATATATTTATATACTTATAAATAAAGTAAGGAGAGAGTAAGAACCATCAACTTTTATTTAAGGCATGAAACAATTCATGGAGGGAAACTCATAAAACAGACCATGGATTATGAGGAAGGCTCTTCAACCAGAAGCAAGGGAGATTTAAAAAAAAAAAAAAGAATCCGTGAATAGGGGAAGCCTGGGAAAATATTTCGAAGACATAGATAATGATGGTTAGTTTTGTGCATCAACTTCTGTGGACCATGGATGTCAGATAAAAAAATTGTTTCTGAATGTTGTCTTTGGGAGTATTTCCATATGAGATTAGCATTTGAGTCTGCGGGCTCAGTACAGTAAACTGTCTTTCTCAATGTGCTTGGGGCATCATTCGATCCATTAATGGCCTGAATAGAACAAAATGCAAAGGAAAGAGGTATAATCCCTTTTTTTTCTGCCTCACTGATTGAGCTAAACATTCCAACCTTATTTTCTCTGTACCTTGAACGAGGATTTAAAACCATGGGCTTCTCTGGTTCTCAGGCATTCACATGTGGACTGAACTACACGGCTAGCTTTCCTGGGTCTTCAATTTACATACAGCAGATTTCAGGAATTCTCAGCCTCCAAAAATAAATGAGCCAATTCCTTACCCATAAATCTATGGGTGCTGTTTCTCTGGAGAACCCTGACTAATATAAGGGTAAGATTATTAGAGATTTCATTGTTAATTATTATGAAAGGATTGGGGAAATGCATACAACTGTTGAAGCTGGTCAGACTTTAACCAGTTATTTTGACAATGAGAACCAAAGGGAAAGGGAAAAAAAGTCCCAAACAATACTAGTAAGGTTTGGTAACAACAACAACAAAAAAAAGATACAGAAAAAAATAAATAAGGACTATGTTTATGTTTGTGAATGCTCAATGTCAGGAGGATAATATGAGTATTTATGATACCGAAAATAGTAATTAAGATAGAAAAATAAAATAATGCAAAATTTAAATATAACATGCCATGCAATTTTATATATTAGTTAATATAAAATAATCTTAAGGTATAGGAGTTAAAAGGTTCAGAAAATAATTATATGTTTTTCTAGAGTGGATTAAAGGAAAGAAAACTTGTTTTATTTTTATGTAGGTTACCACTGGAAAACAAAGATTTTAACTCCATATCCATTTAGGCAAAAGCTAGTTACCTTCATCTTATGCACTTAATAGCATCCCCTTATACCAGAATTCAACAATTCAATAATTTATTGATGATTTCTATACAGATGCAGACTCATGAACTGACAAGAAAAATCACAAAATTAACAATTCATGTCATTTATTTGGTGAGCCAATTAATTTATGAAGCTGAGAGTGTATAAAGTCACAGGGCCCTAATTATTATTCCAATATAGCTAATCCAAAACGCTAAATCTTCAGTCTTGTATATTGGTTGATCTGACAGAAGATCATTTAATTTGACTACTTGATCTGTTCCTAAAAATTTGGAAATTACACATGTGCAAACACTAGGAGGCATTACCTGTTATTAACTTCATATGATATAAATACAAACACATACTCAAAATATTGAAACAAACTCTCTGTCTCTCTCTCACACACACATATATTCAGTATAAACTATTATGATATCTTTCCTCAAACTCTGTGTCTTTTAGTCACTCAAATTAATAATTTAACTAATTATTTTTTAGAGATTTTATTTATCTTTAGAGAGGGGAAGGAAGAGAGAAAGAGAGGGAGTGAAACATCAATGTGTGATTGCCTCTCGCACACTCCCTACTGGGGACCTGGCCATGTATGTGGGAGAGGGGTCCAAGAGGGAACAGTGCTATTTGCTATGCTCTTGGCTGGCTTTCAGTCACTTCCCCTGCTACCCACAAGCAAATTAGGCCCTTCTGATGCCGATTCCCAGGTGGGTGGTTTTGTCTACATTCTAGGATCCTGTGGGTCTCTCCAACAAACTCTCCTGTGAGACTGGGAGTTTCTTCTGCTGCCGCAACCCCCACAGATTTTTACAGAGAATCTGAGGCTTTATTTTCCCATTCTGGAACCTTGGGTTGTGCAGTCTGTCTCACTTCCCAGTTGTTCCTCTTGGTTTATCTGCACGCAAATGTGGGACCCCATCTACCAGCTGCTGCCTCATCCAGTCCTCCAAATGCCACCTTGCCTGTTCCTCCAGCCACTGCCTCTCTGCCCCTCCTGCCAGTCTCTGCCCCTCCTATTGGTCTGGATGAGTGTTTCTTCTTTAACTCCTTGGTTGCTGGGCTACCATACAGTTCAATTTTCTGGAAGTCCTGGTTATTTTTTGTTTTTCAATCTGTTGTTCTTCTTTAGGTTGTGTGAGGAGGCAAAGTATATCTACCTACAACTCCATCTTGGCCAGAAGTATTACTAATGTAATTCTTGATTGAATTGCATTGCTAGTCGTGGATTCAGTGTTAAATGCATTACAGTGATTACCAAGAGTATAACATTAAAACAAATATACAACTATAAACTCTGGCTCTACATCTATCCCTGGATTCATAGTCATTATTGGCTCTGAAGTACACATGCATCTACATCACACCAAAGATTATACATGGTGTACTTAGATTAGTTTTTTTTTTGTTATACCTATGCCTTATTTAATCTCTGTTAATTCAACTAACAATTTATTATATGGGGGTCTGCTCTAGAACTGAAAGCATATTTCAAACCAATCCATTTCTTCATATTTGCCTACCATTACTCTGATTTTGGATGAAGTCTGTTTCAGAGACATACTTTTCTTAATCATTGTACTTTTCTTAATCGTTGTTCTTTT